>CM040423.1:61256908-63656908 GCA_022702705.1 Papilionanthe hookeriana x Papilionanthe teres | reverse complement strand
GTAAATTATCGTCTTTACATGATACGAAGATTCAGTACAAATTTGAAAAAAAAAAAAGCAATTAATAATTACATCATAAGTTTTTGTGAAAACTCGAAAAAGAAATAACCACGGGATCTGACCTAACTGAAGAATTTCACTATAAAAAAATGGTTACAGTTGCAATCACTTGTCTCATAGGTGAAAAATTTTTAGTAGGTTTTCCACGTTACAACGTCGACATGATGATGAATAGTTCCTTTGAAGGGGCGGCAATCGATAGCGATTGGTGGCGTCCGCTCGATGGTTGTTGGAGGTGATCGATGGAAATGAGAGTGATCGACGTTGGTTGGCAGTGATCAACGGCAGCCGGCGGTAGTCGAAAGAGATTGAAGGTAATCGATGACGATCAATGGTGGTCGACGGAGGTTAGAGGTGGTCGAAGGACGTCAATGGTGGTCGACGACGATTGGCGAAAGACGGTGACAGTCAACGGTGGTCGACGGAGGTCAGTGGTGGTCAACAGTGATCGGCAATGGTGGTGCTGGGCTTCAGTTCCTTCTCGAATTTTCAAGCTCTTCCTCAAATCTCAAACTTTCATCCCCCTTAAAAGAGAGACGAGACACTATTTATAATGTTTTTGGTAGGATTAATGCAGGAATATGAATTACTTTAATTAGACGGTCTTGAGAGTTTTCTTCGATCACCTTAACCATGTCGGAATTGAGCAATTGTTTGCTCGTTAGATTCTTCTTGTTGAGACGCTCGATTCGACTATAGACTTACTAGATTTGGCATATGTTTGACGTTCCAAATATGTCTGGAAATTTTCCAAGTGTGATTTAATGACTTGATCTGAGCTTGATTTTATTCGGATTATACTAATTTTGGTATTATTTGGTCCGTCTCGTCGATCCGGTTAGTTTGACTATAAATTTGTCGAATCAGAGCTCTCGATGACTCTTAATTAAAGTTTGAATGTTTCTTGCTCAAAATATTGACTTGAGATTCAGGTCGAATGATGGAGATTTGTTAGAGGCATATCAATTCTCTATTTTCAGAAGAGTCTAATTTTCGACATCCAATATCAAATTTGAAGCAGTTTATATTTTTATGTTATATATATATATATATATATATATATATATATAATCCTCTTTCATATCCCAATTTCTATTCATGCCATTTAAAACCTTCTCAAACGGAGTGCGGCAAAAAAAATCACCGACAGTGGCTAAGCTAAATTACTTTGAAAACATTTGAGTTTATATGACTAATAGTAACAAAACATATATATATATACATATATCTATATATATATACTAAGCTAAATTTCTTTGAAAACATTTGAGTTTATATGATTAATAGTAACACAACATATATATATATATATATAATCAGAATTCAGAATGACAGAATAAATTTGGATTTTATTTTATTATTATTATTAATCAAGATTAACTGAAATAAGGCAAAATTAAGAGTTTCTTTATTTAAATTGTTGTATTGAATTCTATATGTTAATTTTACATATTCTTTCCTTATAGGTGAATGGTTAGATTTGGAATATGTATTATGACAAATTATTATCTATTATTAGAACATCTAAATTAGATTGTATAGACTATTATTTATTGTAATGAAATCAAAATAATAAGAAAAAGCAAAAAAAAAAAAAAAACTGTCTATTTGTTCAAAATCTTGAACATAGTATCAGAGCCAAGCTTTTGCCATAACCACCAGTAGACATTGGAGGACGGTCAAGACTCCCTTCCCGCCGGTCTTCTTGTGGGAACGGTGGAAGTATTTCCTTGCCTTTCTGAGTCATTCACCTTTATCTTCGACTCGAGCTCATTCCATCTCGTCAGCTACTTCCTACACTTTTTCTGCTTCAGCTCTGTCCGCTTCGACTTCGGTTTCTTCGTCGCACTCACGGATTGAAGACTTCGGCATTCCTTTCAAGATCGATGGTTTCAGCTTCGGCAAATCCTAGAACTCTCGGCTTCGACACTATCGGCTTCGGCACTCCTGGCTTCGGACTCTCGGCTTCTGCACCCCTGGCTTCGGCATTCCCGGCTTCGGCACTCCCGGCTTCGGCACACCCAGCTTCGGCACTCCCGGCTTCGGCGCTCCGGGTTTCGGCACTCCCGATTTGGGCGCTCCCTGCTTCGGCACTCCCTGCTTCGGCGCTCCCAGCTTCGGCACTCCCTTCTTCGGCACTCTCGGCACTCTCGGTTTCGGCACTCTCGGTACTCTCCGCTTCAACACTCTCGGCACTCTCGGCTTCGGCACTCTCCGCTTCGACACTCTCAGCTTCGGCACTCCCGGCTTCGGCACTCTCGGCATTCTCGGCTTCGGCACTCCTGGCTTCGGCACTCCTGGCTTCGACATTCCCGGCTTCGGCACTCTCGGCTTCGACACTCACGACTTCGACACTCACGACTTCAACACTCTCAGCTTCAGCAGTCAAGGCTCGAGGACTTTATTGCTTCAACTTCGGATTCCTCTCTTAATCGCGTCTCCAGACAGCAAGTCTCCCTGATTTTACTTGTTCCCGGGACTTCGACTGCACTTCTGGTTTGCTCGACCGGGTTGTTCATTCTTCTAGAAAGCTTCATCTGTTCGTCTCTGCATCTATTTGACGACTTGGACTCAAGCGCCCGATCCTTCTCTGTTCATATCAATACCTGCCTACTCGTCGACAATCCTATTTAGAATGTCTTCCGATTTTGAAACTATTGATATATTTACTAAGACAGTTTGTCGGCAACATCATCAGTTTCTTATTGGCAAATTGATGTTTCTTAATTAGCCAACATTAATTTGAGGGGGATATTAATCAAGATTAACTGAAATCGGGCAAAATTAAGAGTTTTCTTATTTAAATTGTTGTATTGAGTTCTATCTATTAATTTTACATATTCTATCCTTATAATTGAATGGTTAGATTCGGAATATATATTATTATTATGTATTATTAGAATACCTAAATTAGATTATATGGACTATTATTTAATGAAATAAAATCAAAAGAATAAGAAAAAGAAGAAAGAAAACAGCTTATTTGTTCAAAATCTTAAACAATTATTATTATTTAAGAAATATTATAAGATTAAAAAGTGGTAATATGAAATAATATATCAACTTTTCTTTTTTTTATTTGAAATGAGGAAGCTAAAAGAACATAATGAATGCAGATTTTAATCTTTTTTTTCTTTTTAAACTAATTCTCATTTTTTAGGGAACTTAGAAGGCTAAAATGTGAGAATATGGAAAGATTTTAGTTTACATTTTTTGATTTAAAATGAGAAAAACTAAAGGCCATAAGATTGAAGTCATAAGGCCCAAAGCTAGAAGCCGGTAATACAAAATGAATGCAAATTTTAACTTTTTTTTAACTTAATTGTTTTTAATGTTATGGCTCACCTTATGCCTATAAATAGATGTCTTGTTAAAACTTGTTGGGAAACGTAGATTATGAGTTTCATATCAAAAATGAAGGTCACATTCAATCTCCATGAATGAGTGGCGCAATTCATGGAGGTTGGGTGTAAATAAATAGGAAAATATATTTTGATGGGCGTAGAATTAGAGATTTTAGAGCGACAGACTGAATCCTCAATTTGGTCCTGGGGTTTGGAAACCAAAGTGAGGGTTAGCCTTCAAGCGAAGGGAAGTGGGAGCTCTAGAGTGAGAGCCAGTGTCCTCCCAGCCTAACCACGGATTTGGGGACTGAACTTAGGATTAACCAATGTTCTTTATATCGCTCGGAAGAGGGTAAAGAATAGGAATGTTCCTATTTGGCACAATACTATGGCATCACTGATCTATGTCACTAAATCATCACATTATGATTGGAGAGGAGGAGGTTTTTTCTTACATTTGAACTTTTGTTATAAATTTAGTCTAATGTTAGTTCACTTTGTTAGAAAGTTAGAACGTACTTGGTAGAATTAGTAACTGCAACTGTTTATTCTTTTTTTATTATTAGCAATTACTGCAATTGTGTTGTTATTCGTGAAGTGATTTCTGTACTACATTACAGAATTAATTGTCTCCTCGTGAGATTGATAACCAGGACTCTATTAGAGCTATGTATTACTTGAGCGATACGTATACTTGTGTTTAATTGTGTGGCTCAATAGAAAACAAAATCAATATATATATATATAAATCTGAGTTCATAAATTTTGGCAATTTAAAAAAGTTGCACCAGTATTCAACTAGTATTTTTATAAAGTTTTTTTTATTTTTTTGGTGTTTTTATGTTATTATGATGTTATTTGGTGGTATTATGGCCATATTTTTTAGGTTTTGTGCTTATATTTTAGTGATTTCAGTACTTAACCATGTTTAAACTATTCTATAAATGTGTAGCTTTGTGAGACTAAGAATGTTGGTAATGATCCAATTGTAAATAAATTGCTTAACACTATTGTACACGATGAAAAAGAAGTATATAATATATATTATGCTTTTTAATCATGTTAGATTTACTATTTAAAAGGACCACAATAGTTTTTGCACGAATTCAAGAAAAACTAAGTCGAAGGACTTGTTATGTGGTAAAGGTGGTTTTAAGGAGTTGAAGTTCATCATCACGGTGAAGTTCAAAAAAACAGACACAAAGATTGGTTGTCAAGCATGATTCAATATGAAGTTGATGTTAAAGACAACTGGAAAGTTAAAAAATTTAAAGAAATTCATAGCCACTCATTAGTGAAGCTCGGTGATAAGCATCTTCTCTGTTACCGCGGAAAGATAAGTGAAATCAATGTAGATGTACTCAGATCGATGACAAAATTAGAGATTAGAGCTATTAAGGCATTCAACTTTCTTGCTACATAAGTTGGGGTAGTGGGGAAAGTTGGATGTATGAAAAGAGATGCCTTCAATTTCATTCAAAAAGAAAGAAGAACTATAATTGAAAATAGTGACACTAATTTTCTATTATAATTGTTCGCGGAGAAATAAATTGAAGATAGTAGTTTGTGTAGGACTTCCAAATTGATGAGTGTGGTGGTTGTTGAGCTTTTTTATAGTGATGACACATTTAAGTTTGACTACGACTGCTTTGGGATGTTATTATTTTTATTCAAGTTATAGACTAAATAAATATAGTTTATAATGTGCTCATTTTGTTGGCGTGAATCATTATTGGCAAAATGTTCTATTTGGAGTTGGTTTTTTATTCGGAAAAGATGATTGATTCGTTCAACTAACTACTCAAAACATTTATCCATATAATGAATGATAAGCATCAATAACAATCTTTACTGATCAGAATCAAGCAATGACAAGAGTTATAGAAAATTTTTTACCACATACACATCATAAATTATGTTAGTTACATATCTACAAGAAATTTTCTTCAAAAGTGCAATTGTGTTGTGGGTAATAAGGCAGTCAACAACCTCTTCTACCAAAAAGTGACTCTGAAAAGAAGATTGAACGTTTGGCTGGATGATTTGTACAACATTAGATATAAGTGGCCAGTACACTTTAATAAAGAAATATTTGAAATGAGAATCTTGTCACAAAGAAGTGAGTCCACAAATAATGTTTGACATGATATCTCCAAGATAATAAGTTCTATCAAAAATAAACTGCAGTTGCAAAACAATTAATATGATGGGGTTATTATGTGCCCACTGTCAATGAGCTTTTAGTTTTGGAAATATAACAAATATACCCGATAAATACCGCATATTACAATGGTATGTTCATGCTAAGAGGGACATATATTACGATTATAGATATAGATATCTCAAAGTGGCATGAGTGAGGAATGGTTATTCAAGTGGCCTCATATTTCACACGCGCATCCATAAATTTTCATATCAAATTAGTATCAAATCACAAGAAGATTAAGAAGCTGAGCAATATATGCCAGAATCATTAAAAAAGTTATCTATCTATGCTGATGGCATATTAAGTGGGAGAGCACCTCAGTCGAAGCAAAAAGAGAATAAAAAATTAGTTAATAAGGAATGCTATGTAAAATTGAAGGGCCAAATGAAGATGCACCCAAAGGGAATATCTAATTCAAGTTAAAAGGGTATTGAAAGAAAACTATGAGAACCAAAAGTATTTATTCTTGTATTCAACAATTTTAATATATGAATCATTAAGTTTCTTTAACTTAGACCCTATTTTATAATATAGAAAAGAGAAAGAACCTTCATTAAACCAAGAATCAGCTACTTCCCCATGGGACAAAAATTTGTGTCTAATGTCAGATTACTTCCTGCAGGTATAAAATGAAAATTTTACAACATTAAAAATTTTCTATTATTATACTTTCTTAAACATTTACTCATTATTCCTATAACATAGCAGGAATTGTATACACTCTGTAGTGTTTTACAGCCCACACAAACATATATCAGTCTGATGATGGATTCAATTGAAGAGCACATAACATAGCGCTAGAAAAAAAATGCAAAATTGTACTTGTTGTTTTGCACAATTTTATAAATTCTTCTTGTCCAATGTAATATTTTTTGGATAATTTTATGTTAAGCTGCAGTGGAAGTTGAGAGATGCATAAATATTAGTATAAAATCATAATTCAGGTGTATCAGTTGTAGAACCAATAGTTATAATAAAAGTAAAATCAATTTTAAGTTATCACAGTATTAGCCAATTAGTATAACATAGCAGACAACGACCACAAACAAAATTCATACGTGAATTCAGCTCAATATTTTGGCATTTCTTCCTACCAGCCAAACTTGTCATTCCAATTAACTTTCTCGATGCCTACTAATGATTCGATATACTTTCATTAAAACATGTCACAGTCAATACTGTTCATTTATGTAGGGGTGCCTCTAGCCATAACAATTGACCTTTTTGATGGATTTCATCAAAATGTTTTCTCAGCATCTTTTATAAATAATTTGATATCCAACGTTTAAGGTCAAATTAAAATGTGCACCCTAATGTAAAATAAATATGAATTGAATATTGAATCACTGAGCTTCTGATGAATATACTTACAATGATATGGGTGATCTCCTTGTGCGTCGTTTTGGAAATTGAATCATATACTCTCTGCATTTTAGCTTTTAAATCCCCCACCAATAAAGTCGGTGTTGTTTATTTAAAATAGGAATTAGTATAATTTTAGCTTTTTTTTATTTTTTCTTTTGTGATGTTTAAAAAATGATATTTTAACTTTACAAAATATATTTGAATTGAATAATTAACCAACGTAGTATAAGAACGATATATATGATGTCAGTGATTTAATTTTTTTCCCTATTAAAAGTGTAAAAGCATTTGACATATTTATTTTCAAATCAATCGTTTGGTAGAATATCATCAATATCAGAATAACTAATTACTATGTGCCCAACATGAATCATAACACCACTTATGCAGCATTAACCCATAGCTAACATTAGAATTAAATATAGGAGTATTGCCTGAAATAATTGAAAAATATGAATATATACTGACTTATCATTATATCTTCTACAGCACTGATCAATTACTTGTTGTATTTCAAGTGGGATTTTTGTTCTCTTAGAAAAATCTACATCTTTCTCAATCGGACGAGCTTACATAGCCAAAAATTAATCATCTTTAATGTCAACTTACATGTTATGATACAAATTACTTACAGTTATTTTTTCAACATTTGACACATAATCATCTGTATAAACAACATATTTCATATTCTCTTGGACATCTCCTTCACCAGCAATGATTGTAATATGCACAGGCTTCTAGATTCCACAACATCTATTATTCTTTGCTACTCTAGTTGTTCAATATCTACAAAAAACCCATCACCTCTAACAGCTGGAGTGTCAGCGTCAGTTGATATTTGAAGATTCAGTTGAACATCTACAGATTTGGTACTGCTCTTCAACTCAAATGTAATGTAAGGGGAACTCAATTTTCTTTTCCTCCTACTTTGTGGGGCCTTAAGCCTTTAAATTTTACTGTCAAGAGAAGATTGATATGTTTTATCCTTCACTTTGTTCACTTCCAATACCATTATTCTATTTTCCAATTTATTAACTTCACACTGGAGCTCTATTACTTTATTATGTAAATCGGATACTCTACTATTAATAAATTTTTGAAATTCAAAATGAATTTTGTTCTTGAGTTCTCAATAATTGAATAATTTCTTCAATAGTTGTGTTAATGTTTGTACACTTTGGTTGTGGGGTGTTGCCACCTGCATTGAAAGGGTATGTACCAAATAAAATTGATAATTATGTTGTGAAATAAGTTCCACGGGTGATGGATCGGGGCACTTTAATTGAAGTGGTTGCTCTTTAATTGAATGAGCAAGCACAACATGTTCTTCGTCTTTCAAATCCAAAAATGAATCACAAAACTATGATAATCCATCATTACAATCATACATGAACTGAATTTCCAAAAGGAAAAAATATTATTATGTGAGAGAAATACCAATTCTGGGTTGAGTTGCTTAACAGTTTGATGTATTGAGGATGAGCTCCAGCTCACATTCGTTTTTGTTGGCCACTGATGCAATGCGACTTTATATATGCTTTAAAATACAAGAATTTGATACCACTTTTTAGAATATTTAATTTCCAGCAAATGGCTTCAAAAACTTGATATGCCAGGTTTACTTTTATAATTTTATATTTAGATTTTATTATTGTAAAAGTCACAATTTTAAACACAAGTATATGTATCATTCAAGTAATATATGCTCTAGTGGAGTCCTGGTTATCGATCCCACGGGGATAGAGAATTTTATAAAAAGTAAGAAATATAAGTAATATTTTGAAATTTTCAAATGCAATTTATATATACTTTTTTTTTATTTAAATATTTAAATTTAATTGACTAATAATTTTTACTAAAATAAAGTAAGCAATAAGCAGTAAAGTAAAGTAAGCAGTAATTAAAATTTAATGCAAGTATAAAAACGATTTTTTTCCTTTTTCAACTAATCCAAGAATTATAGAGTAATTATCTTTTGTAGGGAATTAAGATTATGTTATTGTGCCAAATAGAAGAATTTCTACTCTTTACCCTGTTGACCTCATTTTTGATGAGGTCTTCTCTTCTTCTCTTTAGTACTTAGGATCTAGCCTTAGGCTTTTCCTTTGACTATCCTAGAGGATTAGAATTGGGACCCACCACTTAGAAATTCAAACCACTTCTTAACTCCCCGCAAACTCCACAAACTTGATTGTAGACCCCTAATCACCTAGAGGGTTGAAATTAAATGTGGAAGTTTAAAGGATGAGTTCCTATGTGATTCTTCGCCTTAGGATCGCCCTCGGGTGGCTCGGTCCAGTGAAGGAGGCCGACTTACACACACACTACACCTATACACTACATTTTCACACACCTCTTAAAACCACACCCATACCCAATTTGACCTCCTAACTCATGCAGTGTGATTCACATGGATGGTCTTTAACCCCTAAGCCCTCGGCCAGAGGGTTAGGAACAACATAGTGGATGCCTCAAATGAGTCCCTTCATGGCTCATGTGGGCTTGATGTGGCTTCATGGCTCAACCAAAATGATTTCATTCCACTTACATTCACCTAAGCTTCAATTTTCCAAATTTTCAATTTTTGACCCCCGGGACCCTACACCCGCCTAGCCTACCCAAAACCCTTGAAATTACCCAAATCTTCCAAAATTTCCAAATCACCCAAAATTCCCCAAAACCATTCCTAAACATTTCCTCACCAATCAAATTAATCATCCATACCCAAAAATACCAAAAATTCCAAAAATACCTCCCAATACCCTCAAAATACCTAAAATACCCCTCTTAGCCAAAAAATCCAAAAATTCAGAAAATTCCCAGAAAATTCCAGAAAATTCCAAATATTCCCGATTTCATTTTGTTCAACTACACCATGGGATAATTTTGTCAATTTACCCCACTTTTATCAAAATCCCCAATTTGACCCATTTTAACCCGAAAGTGAACCCAATGTCAAACCAAACCTACCCAATTGACCCAAATTCTGGTCCAATTCAATTCTAAACTTTAATTCAACATCCCCAACACCAATCTAGACCAAATCCAAGTCCAATTTGATTGACATTTGAATCCAATTTCACTTTGGGCCTTAAAGCCCAATTTGAACCCATGACCCAAACTTAGCCCAAACTCACCCAATTCAACTCCAATTAACCCCAAATCTTTTCTAAACCTTCCTTAACATTCCCATAAACAAAAAACTAACATGATTTGCCCAAAATTTATACCCAAACCCCACTCAAATTCAACCCAAAATAAAAAAGCCCAATTTTGACCTAAACCCAAACCTAACCCAAATAGGCCCAAACCTCAAAATCAAAACCCAACCAAAGCCAAAACCTCTTTGAAACACTCCCATAAACATTTCCCAACATTTATTTTACATCAATTTCAACCCTAGCCCAACATTGGCCCAAGTTAGCCCAATTTGACCTATATTGGCCCATTCACCAAAAAAGCCCAAATCCAACCCAATTCATACCCAAACCACCCCAAATTTGCTCCAAATCACTCATAACCCATCCATGAGCTAAAACCAACATTTTTTTGGCCCAATCCTTCACAAATTCCCCATCCATAAATTTATTTCCAAAACCAAAAGCCCACTTTCTTAAACCTTCCTAAAGCCCATCTCCACCAAAATCCAAAGGGGGAAAATCAATCCAAGGCCCATATGACAAATTCTCTTCATCATGCATTCAATTAAAATCATCCCTAAGTCCTAATCCAACGATTAAATAATTCTAAATAAAGCTTCATCCAACTTTCCACCAAAATATCCTAAATCCTTAAAATCCATTTTTATGAAGTTGACTAAACTTTTCCCAAGCCAAATGGAGCCAAATGCAAGCCATGAACAAGCCACATGAAGCCATGGAAGGTTTGACATGTGATCAAGCCATTAATGGAAAAAGGAGGAGCCTCTTTTAAGCCCCCTTAAAAAGGTTTTAACCCTTTTAATGCTTCACCTTAATCCATGATTAATCAAAATATTCATGGATGGTGACCTCTCCACCCTTTTCTAGCTGATTCACCTGATCCTCCCTTAGCCCAAATCATCCATGGAAGGGTGCACCAAACCCAAAATGGTGGGTTGACCCATTTGGACCCAAAATGAGTCTCTCCCCATACCATTTTAATCCAAACCCTTTACACATGTCCATGGCCAATTGATTGCACAAACCTCCAACCCACCTGAGGGTGACCCATGCCTGCCGGCCAGCCGCCTGGGTCGCCGGAAAACACCATGGCCGAGACCTTAGGAGGAGCCAAACTTTGGAATTCCACCTTGCTGAGTTGCCCCATGCCCAATGGCCACCATGGTCGTTCTTCACATGCCAAGAGCAAGCTGATCCCAACCCTCGGCCACCCCCGGGAGAGCCTCCGACCATGCCTATTTAAACACCACCCCCTCTCGGCCATGAGAGGTGCTGAACCAAACCTTAAGGAAACTCGCCAAAATCATTCCGGATCACTCTCCACACATATAGCACTTGATCCCCACTCGAATTCCAGCCCCAATTCCCTCCAAGTCGAGCTCAATTTCGAGCTCAAACTTTAGCCCAAAAACCAGGACACTTCTTCGCAGTGAGCCAATCCCCAAATCGATTGGTCCTACACCTTCACCGGACCAAGAGGAGAAGTTTCCCACCGAAAGCCCCATCTCCAGAGCCACCCAGTTGCTCTAGCCTCCAAGCTTTGTGATCGGCTGTGGTCACTTTCATAGCTAGACAATTCACTGGGCCAAGGGACTTCATCCGGAGCTTACTTGGACCCAATCGAATGCGACACAACTCTCGCATCGAAGCTTCACTTCTCCGAGCAAAGGTATGGACTCCCTCTTCTTCCCGAGCTTCCAGGGATTCTCATTTTAATTTGAGTCAATTTAAATGCATGTTTATCAGTATGGATGTATTCGTCTCTTCAAGACGAATCCATGAAAGCATAAGAACACGAAAATCCGTTGAGAATCGAGTGAGAAATTAGGGTTAGAAGGTTGACGGTCACGGTGCACACCGGCCGTAGACGATGACCAGGAGCCATTGGATCGCGCGTGTATCGAGCGGACGGTTCGGATTGCGCCGGATCGAGAGAATGTTACGTGAACCGCGGAGTCCCGGACGGCCGACTCGGATGGCGGTGCCCAATCACAGCGCGACACGTACTCCCTTCGGAGTCGCCGATGTTTCGCCGGCGCCGCGTGGATAAGTAGATAAATAGGGTATTTAATGTATTTATTAAATATCGAAACTTTGAAAATTCATAACTTTGTGTAGAAAAATCAGAAAAATAAAATAAAAATACCCCCTTGCTCAGTGAAGAGAGGAGAATAATGTGGAAAAGAAATCATTTAATTTCATCTAGTATTTTATTTTTAATGATTTATTTACCCTCTGCATTGTTTTAATTCTCCATGCATATAGGAAATTCACCATGGCATGAGACCATAGGGCTTTTGAAGCCTCTGAATTTGGGAACATTCCCCGAATTTTCCAAAGTCGAGGCCATCCCTACGAGAAGTTATTGATTTTTCAAATTCATGTTACTGTTTTGAGTATTTTAAATCCAATAATTAGCATGTTGTGAAATAAATTCTAGGAAAATTTGGTGATGTTTCTTATAACTAAAGGACCCTAGGAAAAATAGGTTTTGAATTAATTCACTTGGAATAACCCTAATTGGCTTAAACACCCTAAATAGATTCTTAATTAATTAGAGCTAATCATACATCAAATTGACTTGAAATCAATTCTCCACTGACCTTTAGGATCAGAGGAACCCACCATAAAAGTTTGAAGTCAATTGGACTTGGTTAGCCCTATCAAATGGGTTGATTAAGCCATTTAGCCAATTTAAACTTTGAAAATTCCTAACTTTCAAAATACTTTTCAAAAATTCACCAAATTGGTTTTGGAGCCTCTCTGATATTAGGGGAATTTACGAAAATTAAAATTGCAATTTTCTAAAAAAGTTGATTTTTTGCATTATTTTAATATTTTTAATAATTAAAAAATAATAAAAATCACAAAAATAATAAAATTCACCAAAATGTCATATTTTGAATTTTAGTCACTTAGGAACAAACCCCATATTTTTCCTAGGTCTCTATGATGAGTTATTAAATTTTAAAGCCCTAGGGTAATTTTAAAATTTAAAAAAAAATGTATTTTCTAGTATTTTCACCAAAATATTCTAATAAATCAAAGAAAAATCAGAAAATTGTAAAAATTGATTCTCTGATTTCCTTGATATCAGAGAGATTTTTGAAAAATATAAAATTCATTTTTCAACCTGTATTTTATTTTTAAATTAATTAATACTCCAAAACTCAAAATAATTTTAATAAAAAGAATATAATTCAAAAAATCACCAAAATTTGTCCAAGTGGTCCTCTGGTCATTAGAAATGTCCCATAATTTTCTTAAGGAGAGAAACTTTCCCTTGGTCATATTATTAAATTTTCCTTGGAAATCTCTATTTTCCACCAAAAATAATTACATAAATAAATTAAATACAGAAAAATCATATTTTCTCCTCTAATGTCTTCATTTACATATGAGTGAAGTCACATAAAAATTTCAAGTTCATTTGAGCTCATTTTAATGAGTTAAGAAATTATTAAGCTTGAAGGGCAAAATGGTAGTTAAAATTTTAACCTTTAATTAAAATTTTAGGCTTAATAAAATGAAAGAGTAAAATATTTGATCTTAATCTGATTTGGATGATTGAAATTTAAATAATTAAAGGGTAGAAACCTACTAAACAATTTAAAAATAATTAAAATAAACCTTAATAAAACAATTAATTAAATTTGGAAGAATAATAAATTTGGAATTATTAAAATAGGGATGTTATTAGGAAGAAATTTGTTCTTTAATTTAAGAATCCCTAAATTAATCATCCCAATAATATTTAATCCCTAATTAAAATGATAATTCAAGTTTAAGATTTAAAATGCTAAAAGATTTAATCATTAAATTAAATTAAAGTTAAATTATTTAAAGCAAATCCCTTTAAAATAAAATGTTAAATTAAATTAAATTAAATTAAATTAAATTAAATTAAATTAAATTAAAACAAATTAAATTAAATTAAATTAAATTAAATTAAATTAAAACAAATTAAATTAAAACCAATTAAATTAAATTAAATTAAATTAAATTAAATTAAAGCACATTAAATTAAATTAAATTAAATTAAATTAAATTAAATTAAATTAAATTAAATTAAATTAAAATTAAATTAAATTAAACTAAATTAAATTAAAACTAAATCAAATTAAATTAAATCAAATTAAATAAAATTAAGCTGAACCATATCATATTAAATTAATTTAAAATTAAATTAAATTAAATTGAACCACATTAAATTAAATTAAGTTAAATTAAATTAAATTGAATTAAAAATAACATCACCTAAGACATGAAGAATTCAAAAATAAATCTAAAACAACTTGAACACTATTCCAAACTTAAATCCATTAACTAAAATTAAATCATAAACCACTGAACATCCATTCGCCCTCGAAAGCTCGTGATGCCATAACTCTTAAAAAGGAGTGTTAAAAGAAGTGTTACTCCACTTATAGGATATTCAAATGTCCTAATTCACTGAGCAAGATAACAAAACTTAAACTCTCGGATGATTAATTCATTTGTATAATTAAATTCATTTGGACTTAAAACAATCCTAGAAATATTGAAAAGATGTTTAAGATTCGTCTTAAGCACTTCCTCAATATGATAGGATATTTTTAAGAACAATTGAACTTAGTTGTTCTTTGATGAAGAAAATCGTCCTCAAACTAAAATACAAGAACCTAGACGTCATAGGAAATGACTAGCTATAGGATTAGGAACTTGTGTAAAACCATAACCCTTCCCTTAGCTTTACCTAGAACTTACTTTAAATGCTTAAATATTCTAACCGTGTTTTAAGTGCAGCTTGGGATGACGGGAAGACCCTCCGGGTACGCTTTTATTTTATTGCAATTTACTTTATCGCAATTTATTTAATCGCATCGCACTTACTTTTCTTGCATGATAAACAACTCGTTGCATGAAAACCTACACCTTTAGGATAGTCCCTAAAACCGAAACCAAAACTAAATTAAAAGTCATTACAAGATAAAATTCACCGCCACAACATTTCAAAATATAAGACAACTCAAAATTTAATCACAAACGTAACAACAAAACTACAAATACAACTAAATTAAAACGTCCCGTTGGATGATCGGGAATACCTCGGATGATGTAACCTACGTGTTGCTAACGGGATTTCCCACGGTCTAAATGAAAGTGTGGAACTCATTCAATCGAGTTTAGCAAATTCATCCGGACTAAGTGAATCCGATAAAAATAACGATGCCGAAGGATGGAACCGTGGGATCTTAACCGGTGTTGTTATAATCAACTTTAAGATTTCTTTAATTAAAATATTAAAAACACCTGGATTTTAAGATCTTCTCTAAACCAGAACACTTCTCTCATCCTCTGATTTATGACTTCTAAAACTAAACCTCTGCAACAACAAGGAGCTCGGAGCATGGTGGGCAGCACGGCCATCGTCAATACAAAACTCGGATCTACTTCAACAAAACTTCCTTAGAATTAAAAAACCAAGCCGTAGGACTTCGAGGTAGTTTGCCTAGTGCAACATAAATCCTCAACTCTTCGTTAGGCATTTGCATGATCATGTAAATTAAGCCCTAACCGGTCTTAGGATTCCGAGGTAGTCGTCCGATACGACACAAACCCTCACATCTTAGAGGTTATTTGTATGATTTTATCATACAAATATAAGTCCTAACTAATTAAAATTGGCAAGATCAAAATATTAAATAAACATTAGGACCTTCCTAAATTCAAGCCAAACAATAGGATAGTCGGGAAATTACCGAAGTTCGCTTCGAATCTGTGATTTCTCCTACCCTTCTTCCTTTAAATTCCCAAAATAAAAATGTTCAAAATTTGATTCATTCCCTATTGAAATTCGAAAAAAATTCAATCCCTTGAAAACTTAAACTTTGAAATTCTTAAGAGCAGAACTACTGATTATTATCGAGAGTTTTCCTAGGTGATTCCCGTCACTTAAGATGTAATTAACTATAGGGGCTTGCCCTTATAGGGAATTTTAAGAACCCAGTAATATAAACCCCGCTTAATTCATTTATATTAAGCAAGGGAATTTATCGGCTTATAAAATTGGTTCGCGTACCAAACGGATGTCACAAATCTTCTAGTTTATTTAATCGAGCCCCATCATCAAGCAATGTGTCTATTCTTCGGGATAGATACATGGTTTGTGATACGGTGCTCGTTTATATAAACTATTCGGAATGTGAGATCAGTTTGATTTCATATCTTAAAATTTTCAAATTTAAAATTATTTTCAAAATCAAATATTACTTTTCAAATTATTTATTTAAATTAAAATTAAAATACGCCGATAATTTCTGGCGACTCCGCTGGGGATAATTCCTCTCTCCATTTTTAATCAAATAGTTCTGCTTTCAAAATCGGTAGTGTATCCATGTCCCTAATGGATCAAACTACCCTTCTTTCCGTTGGAATATTATGTTCATTTCTACCTCGAACGAGTATAGCCAACATTCTCTCGGATTTAGGAGCCACTCGTTTAGACACCCCTAAAACAGAGAGGTTCCGAGATCCTTTTGCCTCATTTCTGAGGTGGGGTGGACCCCCAATAGGTGTTAGTTTAGGAGTGATCCTTCGAGTCGAGAAGTCTCGCATAAGACTTTCTTTTCCTTTCCAACTCTGAATCAAATTCATTACCTTCTCTACACCTTTCGAACATTCCGTTCTAAATAAACAAACCCTCTAATGAATGACTCTTTTAACAAATATACATGAACAAGAATGTGTTCGGACACTTTTCGTTTCCTTTCTTTTCGTCCCGATGAGAAGAAGCATAACTCGGGACTCGATAATCGAATCTTCCTCGCGAAATGGAAGCCCCAAAACTGATTTTCTCCTTCACCAATGGACTGGACTTGGCTCTTTACAAGGATGAGCTGCCCGACAATGGGATCATCCGGTTTGGACAAGGATTCGAAAACACAAATGTCAAGATCGCTGACGTTACCCTTTTCGCACTGATGGACAAAGTGTCGAAACCGAGAAACCCATGATTGAGTTCAACCTTAAGTCAACTCAAGAGTTTCCTCCTCTACAAAGGATTCCAGCTGAGAGGAATACCGCTGTCCAAAGGAGGACTGTTATCTCTACCCCCACTGGTCTAGTCGTCTCTGCACCTACCCCGGCTCCCGCCAAACTGAAGGGGAAAGAAGTTCAAATTTGCAACGAGCATGTTACCGTGGAGGGTACGATTTCCATGCAAGACCTTCTCGTTTTGAAATCGGGTCCAATCTCAAGGGTTCCACCCCTAACACGGACTCGCAGGAGAAACAGAGGCCGTGAAGATCGCCGTGAAGGCCGTAGCCGCTCGAAGTCGCTTTCTTAGAAGAAATCCCCGAGTACACACCACTACCCGAATACATACCATTGTCCGAGTATACACCCCTTTGGAAGGAAGTAGATTCCATCCCCTTTCCGCCGCAATCGACGAGGAAAATGCCCGCAGGATTGCTTCTACATTACCTCGACCCGCATACTATAGTGACAACAGAAAGAAAAGGGCTAGGGTTGCACCACTTGCCCGACTACAAACTGTGATTGAGAAGTTAGCGAGGAAAGAAAGATGCCCTGTATCGGAAATTTTAAGAAGGATAGGGCGGGTGCCAGCCAAATCTCGTCTTGGGCCGCGAGTAGAATCTGCCATCGCCGTGGAAGAGCCTAATAAGAAGATGAAGGCTAGTCCACCCGTTGTTGTTTCGGTGTTTACGGATCGGGAGGATACCACCTTCCAAGCATTCACCGACGGACCATCCGGTCCTAGGCCTTCCATCGCTAGAAGGATGGTATGGCGTCCCACTACCGGCCAATTAAGACCGAAACAACGACCGTAAAAGGAAAGTCTCGTCGAGAGACTTGAGTCCGAGGAAAGTGCTACCGCGATGAAGGGGACTCATGAGAAAGAAACTCGACAATCGTCACATGACAACTCGCAAGGATGTACGGAAAAGACCACTCGGAAGATGCTATGGAAAAGTTAAGAACCGATATTCGGCGACTAGCAAGGGAAAGAGAAGAGAAATTCGGAGATGAAATTGACTCGTCGAGTTCATGGATGATGAGTATGCGAAATTAACATGGTTGAAACACGAGCTTCGTCGACTTCACAAGGTGCCCCCGCAGCTGCGTAAAGAGAGGAACCGAAAGTAATGAGGAGGCAGCTTCAAGAGAAAGATGATACGATCGCCCAAATGGAAAAAGGATGGAAGAAATGGTTGTAGCCCTAGCCACTCTCCGCAGTCAAGTTCAACCCCAAAGAGAAACACCCCCGTAAGTCATTCACATCGTAGACGGAGGAAAGGAGATTACATCCGTCAACTGGGATGATCAATTAAAGAAGGATGCAACACAAAGCATGATTCCAGAAAAGGATATCAAGAGCTTGGTGGAACAGCAGGTGCGAGAAGCCTTGGCACAATCAAAGAGCGGGACATCCATTCAGACGGGTAGACCTTACCCCGAAGAATTCGATGCTGTCCAATATCCAAAAGGCTTTGTACCACCTCTGTTCAAGACCTTTGATGGAACCGGAAACCCTCGGCAACATGTTGCACATTTTCGTGCCAGTTGTTGCAATGCCGGCGGAAGTGATGCTTTACTCTTCCAACAATTTGTCGCAGCACTGTCGTGGATCGCCTTTGATTGGTATGCGGAATTATCGAACGGATCGAGTAAAGACATTTTCGAATTAGAGAACCTCTTCATCAAGCGATTTGCGGAGCTCAAGACCACATCACTATAGTGATTTAGTGGTAGAGAAGCGTAAGCCGAATGAAACTCCGGTAGACTACATACTTCGATGGAGGAATCTAAGTATGAAATGTGAGCCACAGCTTATAAGAACAAGCATGCGATCGGCATTTTACTTAAGAGCATCCATGGCCCGATAAGCACTTCTCCTCAAGGGATTTACTATTAAGACTTTCGAGAAGTTGTTAAGTAAGGCCGGAAGCTTGCAAGAGGAGGCGAAGCAATTAAGTTTCACCGATAAAACAGACAAACAGAAGCCCGTGAAAACTTTTGAAAAGAAGTCCGGAATCGTCGCAGCAGTCGATAAAGGCAAGCAACCAATACAAATATCGTCAGAACGGCCGCAGCAACCTCAACAGAATTACCAGCAACCCCGACCCAGACTATCGATCATCTCAACAAGTATGAACAACCGCCTCGTCCACAACGTACGTTTAGGGAGTTCCCGAGCGAGGAGTATCCGTTCAAGAATGAGGCGGTCCGAAAATGTTCCGCAACTCGATGAAGACTCCAGCATTTCCAATCGCCGGAGCCTAAAAACCGAAGAAGTCGACAAGAGAGGTGATCCCAACTTTTGCCCTTACCACCGGATGCTCTGGGCACAAGATAGAAGATTGTATTACCTTCAAGAGTTGGCTCAACGACAATCTTC
This sequence comes from Papilionanthe hookeriana x Papilionanthe teres, assembly GCA_022702705.1. Taxonomy (NCBI): domain Eukaryota; kingdom Viridiplantae; phylum Streptophyta; class Magnoliopsida; order Asparagales; family Orchidaceae; genus Papilionanthe; species Papilionanthe hookeriana x Papilionanthe teres. The sequence continues at coordinate 63,637,372 of CM040423.1, read as the reverse complement.
GGAAAGGGAATATAACGATCCCGAAAGAATACATGAAGGAACCCCGTAAAGGAGGTTCCGTCAATGTTATCTCGATGGATTTCATTGTTCCGATAGCATCCCTATGCGACCGATGATGGATGGACTACCACTTGGACAAAGTCTTCGAAGAAGATTTTAGATCACATCCAAACCGCTTCGTGCGAGCTTCAATTCAAAGTTCGAAAACCGTCAAGTCGGCGCTATCACTTGCGATGGAAGAACCGCCTCAACAAGAGATGACCGAAGAAAAGAAGAAAATTGACGAAGAAGAGAAGACCGAGGCACCTAAGGCTGGACTAGGGGCTGCTTATCCTAGGATAGTTGTTTCCGATTCGGGGGAGAAATCCCTCGAACCTCCGACTCCGTATGATTATCCGCCCACTCCGGTGGGATCTTATAATGATGAGGGTTATGGCGTCGGCTACGTTTTCGATCGTTTCTAACGATTACGTAACTAGCGACGATCAACCTAATCCGGACGTCGATTCCGATACAAATGACAATTCTCAAATCATACACCATCTCGACGATCACAATGACAAAGAAGACATCTACCAGGAAGGCTACGAGAGTTCAACAAGCAACGAATCTATTTGCGAGTTTCGAGGAGCTCCAATCACAATAGAGTTAGAGCCTTCGGACTCCGAAGCTAATCCCGAAGAACCTCGTCGTTCCAATTCGAAGGAGACACCAAAGAACTCAATGCTAAACTTAGAAGAAATCACGAAGTCAACTTAAGAAGTGGAAGAGTTCTACCTCCGAGAATGGGTCCAAAGAACAAAGGAAAGCAGGTGGTGGTTCAGGAAGAATCAACCCCGGCAGAAGAAATACCCATTCGGGAAGAAGCCGAGACACATAAAAACAAAGTGGACTACAACGTGCTAGCCCATCTTAGGAAACTACCAGCCAAACTGAGCATCTACGACGCTCTCATCTTATCAAAAGAAATGAGAGAAGCTCTGATCAAGGCCTTACTTGATCCAGAAATTTGCTTAGCTCAAATGATTGGAGATTCCTTAGATGAGGTTTGCTCGTTAAAGGAACAGCGAGGTGTTACCTTCACGGACAACGACCTACTACTTGGGACAGCAGACCACAACCGATCGTTGTACATTTCAGTTACAATTGGGAAGTTTACACTCTCCGCAGTATTGGTGGATCCAGGAGCATCAATCAATATAATGAATCTTCGAACGCTAGCATACTTGGAAATTGATGCTCGCGAGCTCGAAGCGGACAAAATGATATTAAGAGGATTCAACCGTAAAGGAGAAAGAGCCCTCGGATCAATAACACTCGCTAATGAAGACCGGTGACTTAGCAAAGACAACCGCGAAATTTCACATAATTGATTCAGAAACGTCGTTCAACGCTCTATTGGGCCGACCATGGATACATGAAAACAGGATGGTACCATCATCTCTACATCAATGCATTAAATACTACGATGGAGGGGAACAATGTATTAAAGGTGACTTACAACCGTTTTCCGTACATGAAATCGGAATCCATGAAGATGCGACTTATTATGCACCTCCGAAGAAAACTATCTTCTCCAGAGATACCATAACAAATAAAACAAAGGAAATTTGGGACAACGAAGAACCTGAAATTCTAGTCCAACAGTCACTCACCACTCCCTTACGGCGAGATGGTGAAGGTTTCTCCACAACTCGCATCCGAGGTCGAGGCCGGGGACGAGGTCGTGGCAGAGACGTTAGGACGATTGGACAGAGGAAACCAGCCATCAATGTCGATTGGGAAGATAGTTCTGAAGAAGAAAAAGAAATCAAACAAGAAGCAGCGACAATAAGTCGAAAGAAGCCGCAATTCAGAATCCCTATTGAAGATGAAAGAAACGAAGAATATAAATCGATGTACGAGAAGATTAACCACTATGTACATACTATGACCCTGACCCCGATCCATTCTAATAAGATCGAGGGTATGGAGGTCAAAGAGGTACGTAGCGGTGGTGCAAAGCCAATCAATTCTACCGTGGTACTCATTCCTCCAAAACCGAAAATAATGTACACTCGAAGATGCTACTTCATCGAAATTAATGGAATTGCCTTTCGAGTGGTACTCTCCCCGTGTTCAAAATTTAATTCAGCCGTGGTTTCTTACCTCAACAATGGACAAAAGGTCAATCACAACGTTTTGAAAAATTATGGAATAACTCCGGTCGTCCACCCAATGCAAAACATGGTCTCGGATTCGGCACGAAGAGATCAATCGACGATACCGAATTTTGCATGGTTATCACTTGCGAGTCTAATGAAAACCGCATGGAAACTACAGAAGAACTCGAAGATTTACAAATTGGAGATGCTCCACCGTAGTTCGAAGAAGAGATCAAATCTACAATAGATGAGTTAACGGAAGTTAACTTAGGTACTAACTAAGAACCTAGACCTACCTTTGTTAGCTCCTTACTCAATAAAGAAGACTCCGAAGAAATAATTAAGTTATTAATGGAATTTAAAGACTGTTTTGCTTGGAGCTACGATGAGATGCCGTGTTTAGCTCCGCAGGTCGCAGTCCATAAGCTAGGAGTGGACCCCGTTCGTTCCGAGTCGACAAGGTCCCGTAAGAATGCGTCTAGAAATCGAACAACAAGTCATACTCGAAGTTAAAAAGCTAATAGACGCCAAATTTGTCCGTGAAAAACAATACCCGACTTGGTTAGCCAATGTAGTACCAGCCGGAAGAAGAATGGTCGATCGAATTTGTGTGAATTTCAGAGATTTAAACAAGGCATGTCCAAAAGATGAATTCCCTCTACCGATCCCGAATTAATGATTGACATTGCTTCGACACATGAAATATTTTCGTTCATGGATGGATCTTCAGGATACAACCGGATAAAAATGGCTCCGAAGATGAAAAACTTACGACATTCGAACGCCGATCGGGGTATATTGCTACACGAGAATGCCATTTGGATCGAAGAATGCAGGAGCAACCTACCGGAGAGCGATGACAAGAATTTTTGATGATCTCATCCACAATCAAGTCGAATGCTACGTGGATGATGTGGTCATCAAAAGCAAAGTAAAGGAAAACCACTCGTATGATTTGAGAATTGTTTTCGAACGATTAAGGCAATTTAACCTTAAGATGAATCCCTTAAAATGCGCCTTCGGCGTCACCTCCGGAAATTCTTAGGATTCGTTGTCCGACATCGCGGAACCGAAATCGACCCGGAAAAGATTAAAGCCATCTTAGAAATGCCGCCTCCCGTAACCTTAAAACAACTACGATCTTTTCAAGGGAAGTCGGCATATCTTCGACGCTTTATCTCAAACTTGTCGGGTAGGTGTCGACCTTTCTCGGCACTAGTTAAAAAGGACGCCAAATTTATTCGGGAAGAGAAATGTCGAGGGCCTTCGAGGACATTAAACAATATTTAATGACACCTCCCGTCTTAGCAGCCCCGGCCTCGGGTAGACCGCTAATACTTTATACCGCGGCTTTAGACGACTCTCTCGGAGCCCCGTTAGCCTGTGTCAATGATGAGGGTAAAGAAAATGCTCTTTACTACCTAAGCCGTCGTTTACTTCCGACGGAAATAAGGTATCCCGCAATTGAAAAGCATTGTTTGTCCTCGATCTTCGCCGCTCAAAAGCTCGTGCATTACATGCTTTCTCATAAGGTCAACTCGATTTCGAAATTTAATCCATTGCAATACTTGATGACCCGTCCAACGCTTTCCGTGGACTTGCCGATGGTCAATGATATTATTGCAATTCGATATAACTTTCGTGCCTCTTCCTGCCATAAAAGGACAAGTCCTAGCGACTTCCTCGCAAAGACACCCTTTGCCAGCAGAATCTCCTCTCAATGACGATTTGCCAGATGAACAAATAATGAACCTAGAAGACCCTGATGATCGATGTTGGCAATTATATTTCGACGGAGCATCTTCAGCACACAAAGACGAAGAATCGCAAGTGATAGTACCCGGTAAGGCAGGGATCGGACTAATCTTTATAACACCGGAGCGGGGGATGTTAAGATATTCCTACCACTCGACGAGCCGTGTACAAATAACGAAGCGAATCACGAAGCCCTCATAACAGGACCGGAATTAACTATTCAAATGGGTATAACGGACATCAACATCTACGGGGACTCGCAGTTAATCATTCAACGGATCGCCGGACAATACGGAATTTTAAAACCAAGACTCGAGCAATACTTCCAAGTATGCCATACAAATCGTTGGAACGGATTCCGAATGTGACAATCTACAAAATTCCCAGAAAAGAGAACGCTTTAGCGGATGCGTTAGCCCGTCTTGCAAAAGAATTTTCCTGTTTGCAAGATGAATCAGTGGAAGTGTCGGTTCGCGGACGTCAGGTCCTATCACACCTCGACAAAGACACAATACACAAATCAGAAAAGGAAAAAGGATCAATTGCAGCGCAAGTGACGTGAAAACACGAAGATCGGCGACGACCATTAATAGTATCACCTGCAGAACAGGAAAACTACCAGACGATAGGTCGTTAGCCCATCAGATCAAGAAAAGAACTCTGTCCTACGCATTAGTAAACAATACATTATACAGAAGGTCTTTCAATCAAATGTGGCTAAGGTGCCTAAGCGGGTCCGAGGCTCGTGAAGTTGTTAAAGAGGTGCACTCGGGACTCGTGGCGCTCACCGACGGGTCCAAAGATGAAAATGAAAATTAAAAGACTAGGGTACTACTAGCCCTCGATGATGACCGACCGCATGAAAATCGCTAAGAGCCGTCACCAATGCCAAGTACACGGAGTGGTTCTACACCAACCTCCAAATGTGCTACATCCGACAATCGCATCGCGGCCATTCGAATGTTGGGGCACGGATATAGTGGGTCCAATAGAACCACCATCTTCAAAAGGACATCGCTTCATTCTTGCGGCTACTGCATTACTTTTCAAAGTGGCAGAGGCGGCTCCACTTAGAGAAGTGAAAGCACATCACGTGCTACAATTTTTCAAGAACCAAGTTGTCTACCGTTTCGGAGTGCCGCGCGAATCATCTCGTATAATAGGTCAGCATTCGAAGCACACAAATCAACAATTTTGTCGGAGACACGGAATCGACCGGCGATATTCAACAATTTACTACCCAAGAGCGAACGGCTCCGTCGAGGCTTTTAATAAAACTCTCGTTCAAATTTTAAAGAAGACTTTAGACGACAATAAGAGAAATTGGCACGAGAAGTTATTAGAAGCCTTATGGGCCTACCGGACAACCTTCGAACTCCTACTCAAGCTACACCTTACGCTCCGGTGTATGGGTCCGAGGCAAGTGTTACCCTTAGAGGTCCAGCCTTCCTTCACTCGAGATTGCAGCTGCAAACAAAATCACGACGAAGAGAATGCCAAATTGCGACTAGAAGAATTGGAAAGCCTCGGAAGGGAAAAGACTTGCAGCACAGCTAGAATTTAGAACTATACCAAGCTAAGATGGTTCAAGCCCATGACAGATCGGTCCGCCCAAGAGCCTTCAAAGTTGGTGACTTAGTTCTCGTTCTCAAAAGACCTATTCTCGCACACCGCAAGATAGGAGGAAAATTTGAACCCACTGGGAAGGACCGTTTCGTGGTCGAGGCGATCTACTCGGAGGCTCCTACCGCCTAGTGAACTGCCAAGGAGAACGACATATGTTTCCGATCAATAGACGATACTTGAAAAAGTATTACGCTACCTGATGTTTTGAAGGAATGAATTTTCCATCCCTAGAAGCACGGGTGAAGTAATTACTTATGACTGGGTCCGAACCCAAAATAATAAAAAAATGTGCTAAAATAAATAAAATCATGATAATAAAGTTTTCCTTGTTTTCTCTCTTCCAAATCAAAATCTCTTTCCTGATCTTATCCCACTTCATTCCTGTTGAATTTAAAAATATAAAAATAATAAAAAAAACTGTCCTTAATAAACATTTTCTTAATGTTCTTGTTCTTAGTATGTACCCCCGATCCTTTTCCTTGTCTTTTCGCAGTGGAAATGTCGAACGGGCGGTTGGTCCCGAACTTTAGAAATGGCGTAAGCCTCGCACTCGACGAAAAGAGGGTGAAAGATGGAGTGATAATAGAGATCGACTCGACTTCGCACCGCGGGCTCCGCAATACGAGGAAAGTGACCGGGTCCCGATCGATCGAGAGGAACTGCCTAGTCAGACAATAATGAAAGTGGGTGGCCCAAGCCACCAATCCGGCAGTAAGAAAAGAAAAACAGACACTGAAGGAGACAAGAGAATCAAGTCTGTAGTCGCTACAGCAGAGGGCAGGCTTGTCAGCGCCGCACCCTCGTAAACTCGAGAAATACGAAGAGCTACTCTCACAAAGAACTCGCCGAAGGAATAAAAATCGCCGTATTCGCAAGATGTTAACTAAATTAGCAGCAGACCAGCGCGACGAGGCGGTTGCTACTGCCAGTACATATACTTCAAGGATACCGGTTCGCTAAGAACCTGAAGGAAGGAAGCCAGCTCCCAGGATGACAGAAGAAACCAAAGAAATCTCAAGAAGAACAGAAGAAAGAAGGCTACTACGCCACCGCGATGAAGCCGGCGGTAATGCATGACCTTGTTGCGTAGTAACCCCGAGGATGTCCCGACGGACATCATCCCCGAGGAGCCGAGGTATGCGGGAGAACGTGAAGGGATCGAGCCATATATCCCACAAGACGTCACCGGGCCTCGCCATTTGCAAATTATCCCGAATACGAGCTAGAAAGTATACGTAATGTCCGTAAGAAAACTTTGAATACTTCGAGAGAAGCAGAGGCAGGAGGATCAATATACTGAAGGCCTCGAGTTACATACGTACGTGTTCTCGTAATAAGAACAACAACAAATCGTGGACCGCATCCGGATTTGAAAAGATGGGCCGAGCGAGCCGCCTAAGAGAAAACACTTACTCGAACCCCGGAGATGGATGCCGGGGAAAGGGAGAATTACAATACAATGTGGATGCCGCTACAACTTCGCATAAGACAGAAGGGAAACCCACCGGGATACTCCGTCATGGCCGGTGGATCCAATGCCATTAGTCATTAAAAGGATGGTAAAAAGAATGATAACATGGAGGGTACCGCCGCAGATTGCATACCCAACAGCTTGCATCATTAACATTTACAAGAAGGGTGATCGCATACCCCCGCACATAGATCACCACGACTTTGTCGACCTTTGTACAGCTTCTTTTCCGAATGAGTGTAATATCATGTTCGGATCCGACCTCCGGATAACGGTGCCCGAGTGAGTTCCGAGGGCCAAGAAGATACCATCGCCGGTAGGTTCCGTCATGATACCGAAGGGCAACGGAGCGTATGTCGCTAAACATTGCATACCGGAGTACCAGATGAAGCGAATCTCGCTTACTTTCGAAGGATGGACGACAAGAAAGCACCTTACCACTTCCAGCCGTACCCGGAGCTAGAGAGCCTCCGACCTTACGAGCCGCGAGTTACATGGAAAATATCACACCTCCAACGTACATCCCTACGGCATCCTTGCCAAGGATGGCTTGGAAGGTGATGTTATCGACCATGTACCTCACTATTCGTACATGGATTTTTGACGGATACCTTTTTGGATGGATCGACAAAGATCATACATAGTCCGTTTTGAGTCTATATGGATTGTATGAGATGTATTCCGTATCGAATCGTATGATTTATTTTCAACATGATCGGAATGAAAGTGATGATGTCACATTTTTTGGCCTTCACCTCTTTTGTGCAAATTGACTGGGAAACGCCATTAAAGTTAAACGAACTTCGAACAAAGAACAGAAAAGAAAAAAATAATAAAAAAAATAATAATAATAAAAATAAAATAAAAAAATATAAAAATATAAATAATAAATGAGAATTATTTTTCCTTAAAAATCCAAACATAAAAATAACTTCAAAATCCACGTGAACGCTAAATAAAATTCACATGAACATTAAATACACAGCTAAAAAAATTTTTGGAAAGTTAAAGGACAAACAGAATGAAAATGAATTTCAAATCGGATCCCACTCTAAATTCATCTTTTCAAACATTTTCAAATCAACTCCAAATCGAAATTTATCTCAAGAAGCTTTGAAATTCTCTCGTCGGGACAACTCTTCCTCACAAGAGACCCACAATTCAATTTCGTAACCCTAAACCTTTTTTCGTCACATCGAAATCATTTCGACTTTTGTAGCCTACCTTTCTTCCCGTATGGAGATCGACTAGTGTCATCGACACGGAGCCACGAGCTTTGTCCGATTTGGTTCTCGATGACATGGGACTCGGGTCCCTCTTCACACAAATAAACTTCTGAGATTGGAACCTCGTTCCAATTCTCATTAAACTTCCGAGATTGGAACCTCGTTCCAGTTCTCATTGAACTTTCGAGATTGGAATCCATTTCCAATTCTCTTTAAACTTTCGAGATTGGAACCTCGTTCCAATTCTCTTTAAACTTCCGAGATTGGAATCAGTTTCCAATTCTCATTAAACCTTCGAGATTGGAACCAGTTTCCATTTCTCTTTAGACCTTCGAGATTGGAACCGGCTTCCATTTCTCTTTAGACCTTCGAGATCGGGAACCGCTTCCAATTCTCATTAAACCTTCGAGATTGGAACCAGCTTCCATTTCTCTTTAAACCTTCGAGATTGGAACCAGCTTCCAATTCTCATTAAACCTTCGAGATTGGAACCGCTTTCCATTTTCGAGATCGGGAACCAGCTTCCATTTCTCTTTAGACCTTCGAGATCGGAACCGCTTCCATTTCTCTTTAGACCTTCGAGATTGGAACCGCTTCCATTTCTCTTTAGACCTTCGAGATTGGAACCAGCTTCCAATTCTCTTTAAACCTTCGAGATCGGAACTAGTTTCCAATTCTCTTTAAACCTTCGAGATCGGAACCGCTTCCAATTCTCATTAAACCTTCGAGATCGGAACCGCGCTTCCAATTCTCATTAAACCTTCGAGATCGGAACCGCTTCCATTTCTCTTTAGACCTTCGAGATTGGAACCAGCTTCCAATTCTCTTTAGAACCTTCGAGATTGGAACCAGCTTCCATTTCTCTTTAAACCTTCAAGATCGGAACCAGCTTCCATTTCTCTTAGCACCTTCGAGATCGGAACCAGCTTCCATTTCTCTTAGACCTTCGAGATCGGGAACCGCTTCCAATTCTCATTAAACCTTCGAGATCGGAACCGGCTTCATTTCTCTTTAGACCTTCGAGATTGGAACCAGCTTCCATTTCTCTTTAGACCTTCGAGATTGGAACCAGCTTCCATTTCTCTTTAAACCTCCGAGACCGGAACCGGATTCCGGTTCTCTTTAAACCTTCGAGACTAGAACTCGATTCCAGCTTCTCTTTAAACTTTCGAGATCGCACTCTAAATCCCGATTCTAACCCCTTCAATCAACACTTAAACTCCGATTCTCATTCTCACGTGGCCGGTACCCCGATTCCAGTTTTCTCCACAATCCCGGATCGGAACCTCGTTTCGAATCCAAAACTTCAAATCCAAATTTCCTCAAATCGATTTTAAACCAAACTTCAATCTAAATTGAAACTCAAAATCTAAACTTACACATCAAAACTTAAACTAAAACAAAACGAAAATCTAAATCGAAATTCCCCGCATCATATGATTTGGGACTCACCTCCTTTTCCTTTCCCAGCCGAGAGTTCGGGAATCTCCGGTCTCGCAGATATACTCGACACTCCCCACGTGAAACTCTTCTACTTCGTCCTAAGTTTGTCACTTGGACATCTATGTTGGTTTTGTTGATCTTTTCGGTCAACGCCAATACGCGCGGTGTGCTCGGTTAGCACACCACACCTATCGGGGTCCATTTGTTGACCTCATTTTTGATGAGGTCTTCTCTTCTTCTCTTTAGTATTTAGGATCTAGCTTCAGGCTTTTCCTTCGACTATCCTAGAGGATTAGAATTGGGACCCACCACTTAGAAATTCAAACCACTTCTTAACTCCCCGCAAACTCCACAAACTTGATTGTAGACCCCTAATCACCTAGAGGGTTGAAATTAAATGTGGAATTTTAAAGGATGAGTTCCTATAGGATTCTTCGGCCTCAGGATCGCCTGGGTGGCCTGGTCTGGTGAAGGGGGCTGACTTACACACACACTACACCTATACACTACACTTTCACACACCTCTTAAAACCACACCCATACCCAACTTGACCTCCTGACTCATGCAGGTGGTTCACATGGATGGTCTTTAACCCCTAAGCCCTCGCTAAGAGGTTAGGAACAACATAAGTGGATGCCTCAAATGAGTCCCTTCATGGCTCATGTGGGCTTGATGTGGCTTCATGGCTCAACCAAAATGATTTCATTCCACTTACATTCACCCAAGCTTCAATTTTCCAAATTTTCAATTTTTGACCCCTGGACCCTACACCCGCCTAACTTACCCAAAACCCTCGAAATTACCCAAATCTTCCAAAATTTCCAAATCACCCAAAATTCCCCAAAACCATTCCTAAACATTTCCTCACCAATCAAATTAATCATCCATACCCAAAAATACCAAAAATTCCAAAAATACCTCCCAATACCCTCCAAATACCTAAAATACCCCTCTTAGCCAAATAATCCAAAAATTCAGAAACTTCCCAGAAAATTCCAGAAAATCCCAAATATTCCCAATTTCATTTTGTTCAACTACACCATGGGCCAATTTTGTCAATTTACCCCACTTTTATCAAAATCCCCAATTTGACCCATTTTAACCCAAAGTGAACCCAATGTCAAACCAAACCTACCCAATTGACCCAAATTCTGGTCCAATTCAATTCTAAACTTCAATTCAACATCCCCAACACCAATCTAGACTAAATCCAAGTCCAATTTGATTGACATTTGAATCCAATTTCACTTTGGGCCTTAAAGCCCAATTTGAACCCATGACCCAAACTTAGCCCAAACTCACCCAATTCAACTCCAATTAACCCCAAATCTTTTCTAAACCTTCCTTAAAATTCCCATAAACAAAACACTAACATGATTTGCCCAAAATTTAGACCCAAACCCCACTCAAATTCAACCCAAAATCAAAAAGCCCAATTTCGACCTAAACCCAAACCTAACCCAAATAGGCCCAAACCTCAAAATCAAAACCCAACCAAAGCCAAAACCTCTTTGAAACACTCCCATAAACATTTCCCAACATTTATTTTACATCAATTTCAACCCTAGCCCAACATTGGCCCAAGTTAGCCCACTCGACCTATATAGGCCCATTCACCAAAAAAGCCCAAATCCAACCTAATTCAAACCCAAACCACCCCAAATTTGCTCCAAATCACTCATAACCCATCCATGAGCTAAAACCAACATTTGTTTGGCCCAATCCTTCACAAATTCCCCATCCATAAATTTATTTCCAAAACCAAAAGCCCACTTTCTTAAACCTTCCTAAAGCCCATCTCCACCAAAATCCAAAGGAGGAAAATCAATCCAAGGCCCATATGACAAATTCTCTTCATCATGCATTCAATTAAAATCATCCCTAAGTCCTAATCCAATGATCAAATAATTCTAAATAAAGCTTCATCCAACTTTCCACCAAAATATCCTAAATCCTTAAAATCCATTTTTATGAAGTCGACTAAACTTTTCCCAAGCCAAATGGAGCCAAATGCAAGCCATGAACAAGCCACATGAATCCATGGAAGGTTTGACATGTGATCAAGCCATTAATGGCAAAAGGAGGAGCCTCTTTTAAGCCCCCTTAAAAAGGTTTTAACCCTTTTAATGCTTCACCTTAATCCATGATTAATCAAAATATTCATGGATGGTGACCTCTCCACCCTTTTCTAGCCGATTCACTCGATCCTCCCTCAGCCCAAATCATCCATGGAAGGGTGCACCAAACCCAAAATGGTGGGTTGACCCATTTGGACCCAAAATGAGTCTCTCCCCATACCATTTTAATCCAAACCCTTTACACATGTCCATGGCCAATCGATTGCACTAACCTCCAACCCCGACCCATCCGGACTCGAGGGTGACCCATGCCTCACGGCCACCGTCCGGGTCGCGGAAAACACCATGGCCGAGACCTTGGGAGGAGCCAAACTTTGGAATTCCACCTTGCCGAGTCGCCCCATGCCCAATGGCTATCATGTCTGTTCTTCACATGCCAAGAGCAGCGATCCCAACCCTCGGCCACCCCTGGGAGAGCCTCCGCCCATGCCTATTTAAACACCACCCCTCTCGGCCATGAGAGGTGCTGAACCAAACCTTAAGGAAACTCTGCCAAAATCATTCCGGCATCACTCTCCACACATAGAGCACTTGATCCCCACCGAATTCTAGCCCCAATTCCCTCCAACAGAGCTCAATTTCGAGCTCAAACTTTAGCCCAAAACCAGGACACTTCTTCACAAGTGAGCCAATCCCCAAATTGATTGGTCCTACACCTTCACCGGACCAAGAGGAGAAGTTTCCCACCGAAAGCCCCATCTCCAGAGCCACCCGGGCTTGCTCCGAGCTCCAAGCTTTGTGATCGACCTGTGGTCACTTTCATAGCTGGACAATTCACTGTGCCAAGGACTTCATCCGGAGCTTACTTGGACCCAATCGAAGGTGACACAACTCTCAGATCGAAGCTTCACTTCTCTGAGCAAAGGTATGGACTCCCTCTTCTTCCCGAGCTTCCAGGGATTCTCATTTTAATTTGAGTCAATTTAAATGCATGTTTACCGTATGGATGTATTCGTCTCTTCAAGATGAATCCATAGAGCATAAGAACACGAAAATCCGTTGAGAATCGAGTGAGAAATTAGGGTTAGAAGGTTGACGGTCACGGGTGCACACCAGTCGTAGACGATGACCAGGTGCCGTTGGATCGCGTGTGTATCGAGCGGACGGTTCAGATTGTGTCGGTTCAGAGAATGTTACGTGAACCGCGGGTCCCGGGACGGCTGACTCAGATGGCGGCGCCCAATCACAGCGCTACACGTACCCCTTCGGAGCTGCCGATGTTTCGCTGGCGCCGCGTGGATAAGTAGATAAATAGGGTATTTAATGTATTTATTAAATATCAGAAACTTTGAAAATTCATAACTTTGTGTAGAAAAATCAGAAAAATAAAATAAAAATACCCCCTTGCTCAGTGAAGAGAGGAGAATAATGTGGAAAAGAAATCATTTAATTTCATCCAAGTATTTTATTTTTAATGATTTATTTACCCTCTAAATTGTTTTAATTCTCCATGCATATAGGAAATTCACCATGGCATGAGACCATAGGGCTTTAAGCCTCCGAATTTGGGAACATTCCCCGAATTTTCCAAAGTCAGAGGCCATCCCTATGAGAAGTTATTGATTTTTCAAATTCATGTTATTGTTTTGAGTATTTTAAATCCAATAATTAGCATGTTGTGAAATAAATTCTAGGAAAATTTGGTGATGTTTCTTATAACCAGAGGACCCTAGGAAAAATAGGTTTTGAATTAATTCACTTGAATAACCCTAATCGGCTTAAACACCCTAAATAGGTTCTTAATTAATTAGAGCTAATCATACATCAAATTGACTTGAAATCAATTCTCCACTGACCTTTAGGATCAGAGGAACCCACCATAAAAGTTTGAAGTCAATTGGACTTGGTTAGCCCTATCAAATGGGTTGATTAAGCCATTTAGCCAATTTAAACTTTGAAAATTCCTAACTTTCAAAATACTTTTCCAAAATTCACCAAATTGGTTTTGGAGCCTCTCTGATATTAGGGGAATTTAAGAAAATTAAAATTGCAATTTTCTAAAAAAGTTGATTTTTTGCATTATTTTAATATTTTTAATAATTAAAAAATAATAAAAATCACAAAAATAATAAAATTCACCAAAATGTCATATTTTGAATTTTAGTCACTTAGGAATAAACCCCATATTTTTCCTAGGTCTCTATGATGAGTTATTAAATTTTAAAGCCCTAGGGTAATTTTAAAATTAAAAAAAATGTATTTTCTAGTATTTTCACCAAAATAATTCTAATAAATCAAAGAAAAATCACAAAATTGTAAAAATTGATTCTCTGATTTCCTTGATATCAGAGAGATTTTGAAAAAATATAAAATTCATTTTTCAACCTGTATTTTATTTTTAAATTAATTAATACTCCAAAATTCAAAATAATTTTAATAAAAAGAATATAATTCAAAAAATCACCAAAATTTGTCCAAGTGGTCCTCTGGTCATTAAGAATGTCCCATAATTTTCTTAAGGAGAGAAACTTTCCCTTGGTCATATTATTAAATTTTCCTTGGAAATCTCTATTTTCCACCAAAAATAATTACATAAATAAATTAAATACAGAAAAATCACATTTTCTCCTCTAATGTCTTCATTGACATATGAGTGAAGTCACATAAAAATTTCAAGTTCATTTGAGCTCAGTTTAATGAGTTAAGAAATTATTAAGCTTGAAGGGCAAAATGGTAGTTAAAATTTTAACCTTTAATTAAAATTTTAGGCTTAATAAAATGAAAGAGTAAAATATTTTATCTTAATCTGATTTGGATGATTGAAATTTAAATAATTAAAGGGTAGAAACCTACTAAACAATTTAAAAATAATTAAAATAAACCTTAATAAAACAATTAATTAAATTTGGAAGAATAATAAATTTGGAATTATTAAAATAGGGATGTTATTAGGAAGAAATTTGTTCTTTAATTTAAGAATCCCTAAATTAATCATCTCAATAATATTTAATCCCTAATTAAAATGATAATCCAAGTTTAAGATTTAAAATCCTAAAAGATTTAATCATTAAATTAAATTAAAGTTAAATTATTTAAAGCAAATCCCTTTAAAATAAAATGTTAAATTAAATTAAATTAAATTAAATTAAATTAAATTAAATTAAATTAAAACAAATTAAATTAAATTAAATTAAATTAAATTAAATTAAAGCACATTAAATTAAATTAAATTAAATTAAATTAAATTAAAATTAAATTAAATTAAACTAAATTAAATTAAAACTAAATCAAATTAAATTAAATCAAATCAAATAAAATTAAGCTGAACCATATCATATTAAATTAACTTAAAATTAAATTAAATTAAATTGAACCACATTAAATTAAATTAAGTTAAATTAAATTAAATTGAATTAAAAATAACATCACCTAAGACACGAAGAATTCAAAAATAAATCTAAAACAACTTGAACACTATTCCAAACTTAAATCCATTAACTAAAATTAAATCATAAACCACTCAACATCCATCCGCCCTCGAAAGCTCGTGATGCCATAACTCTTAAAAAGGAGTGTTAAAAGAAGTGTTACTCCACTTATAGTGATATTCAAATGTCCTAATTCACCGAGCAAGATAACAAAACTTAAACTCTCTGGATGATTAATTCATTTGTATAATTAAATTCATTTGGACTTAAAACAATCCTAGAAATATCAAAAGATGTTTAAGATTCGTCTTAAGCACTTCCTCAATATGATAGGATATTTTTAAGAACAATCGAACTTAGTTGTTCTTCGATGAAGAAAATCGTCCTCAAACTAAAATACAAGAACCTAGACGTCATAGGAAATGACTAACTATAGGATTAGGAACTTGGTAGAAAACCATAACCCTTCCCTTAGCTTTACCTAGGAACTTACTTTAAATGCTTAAATATTCTAACCGTGTTTTAAGTGCGACTTGGGATGACGGGAAGACCCTCCAGGTACGCTTTTATTTTATCGCAATTTACTTTACCGCAATTTATTTAATCGCATCGCACTTACTTTTCTGCATGATAAACAACTGTTGCATGAAAACCTACACCTTTAGGATAGTCCCTAAAACCGAAACCAAAACTAAATTAAAAGTCATTACAAGATAAAATTCACCGCCACAACATTTCAAAATATAAGACAACTCAAAATTTAATCACAAACAAAACAACAAAACTACAAATACAACTAAATTAAAACGTCCTGTTGGATGATCGGGAATACCTCGGATGATGTAACCTACGTGTTGCTAACGGGATTTCCCACGGTCTAAATGAAAGTGTGGAACTCATTCAGTCGAGTTTAGCAAATTCATCCGGACTAAGTGAATCCGATAAAAATAACGATGCCGAAGGATGGAACCGCGGGATCTTAACCGGTGTTGTTATAATCAACTTTAAGATTTCTTTAATTAAAATATTAAAAACACCCGGATTTTAAGATCTTCTCTAAACCGAACACTTCTCTCATCCTCTCGATTTATGACTTCTAAAACTAAACCTCTGCAACAACAAGGAGCTCGGAGCATGGTGGGCAAGCACTGGCCATCTTCATCAGCAAAACTCGGATCTACTTCAACAAAACTTCCTTAGAATTAAAAAACCAAGCCGTAGGACTTCGAGGTAGTTTGCCTAGTGCAACATAAATCCTCAACTCTTCGTTAGGCATTTGCATGATCATGTAAATTAAGCCCTAACCTGGTCTTAGAGATTTCGAGGTAGTCGTCCGATACGACACAAACCCTCACATCTTCGAGGTTATTTGTATGATTTTATCATACAAATATAAGTCCTAACTAATTAAAATTGGCAAGATCAAAATATTAAATAAACATTAGGACCTTCCTAAATTCAAGCCAAACAATAGGATAGTCGGGAAATTACCGAAGTTTGCTTCGAATCTGTGATTTCTCCTACCCTTCTTCCTTTGAATTCCCAAAATAAAAATGTTCAAAATTTTATTCATTCCCTATTGAAATTCCAAAAAAATTCAATCCCTTGAAAACTTAAACTTTGAAATTCTTGAGAGCAGAACTGCTGATTATTATCGAGAGTTTTCTTAGGTGATTCCCGTCACTTAAGATATAATTAACTATAGGGGCTTGCCCTTATAGGGAATTTTAAGAACCTGTGTAATATAAACCCCGCTTAATTCATTTATATTAAGCGGTGGAATTTGTCGGCTTATAAAATTGGTTCGCGGACCAAACGGATGTCACAAATCTTATAGTTTATTTAATCGAGCCCCATCATCAAGCAATGTGTCTATTCTTCGGGATAGATACATGGTTCGTGATACGGTGCTCGTTTATATAAACTATTCGGGATGTGAGATCAGTTTGATTTCATATCTTAAAATTTTCAAATTTAAAATTATTTTCAAAATCAAATATTACTTTTCAAATTATTTATTTAAATTAAAATTAAAATACGCCGACATACCCTTTGGTCCAGGTGCAAAGAACAATGACTAATCTATAGATAGGCTCATGATATTTTATTAGTAGCATGGGTTAATCAAGGCTCACACTACTAGATGTCTAAGGGTGGCTATGGTCGGCCCTACCAGTGACCCGTTACCTTTCTATAAACCAAATTATTAGAATTTAGTCTGTCACTCTAAATACTAATTAATTTTACGCCCAATAAATAATATCTTCCTATTTATTTGCAATTCACCTTAAACAATCCGCGTATAGCCTGTGATTACCTAAGGATTCTTGTGATATATACTAGTTAAGAATTTATCTCTGGATAGATCTCAAAATTCTTCAACTGGTTTTAACAAATTAAATGACCAATTTAAAAAGTTAACTAAGATCAGGTATTAATATCATCACAATGTTTTAAAATATTTTATATTTAATTCTCCTACAAAATTTAATTAATTTATAATCTTTTCATAGTTGAAAGGAGAAAGATAACTAACTACTCGTAACACATTGAAATAACACAAAAAAACATATTTATAAAACTTTGAACCAAAGTACAAATACTTATCCGAAGTGTTCCTTCAAGTGATCCGCCGACTTCTACCGACTCCAAAGCAATGATGAAAGACTCCAACAACGAATAACACACAATAAACACTCAAAATAAACTCACTAGATACAAAATAAAGTGGCACCCTAAGTATGGAAGAGACTAAATAAAACTAGAGATGAGAGAGAAGATGCTAAAATGAGTATGTGTACTAAGAGGGGGGTTTTGGTGCGATTTTCTCTGTAGAATGGGCTCCTATTTATAGAGCTCTGAATTTGACCAGGGGTTACTTAAGGCACCTCTTCAAAATTCGTCCAAATTCAATGTATATTCTAGAAGGTAACCGTCGCGCCTAGGCGCTGGGATCTGAAGCCTAGGCGCCGGACTCCGTGACCAAGTCTTTCGCACCTCTTCACTTTGGGTCACACCTCTTCGCGATCCAGGCCATTTCCTTGTGTCCAAATACATTGTATCACATGTCTTATATATTAGGAGTAACTTCCAGTCTTCTAGAAGCTCCAATAATCACTTAACACCGTCAAAATAACTGCCCAAAGTCATTAAAAAAACTTAACGAAGATTCGTATCGAATCGGCGCTAGCGCCGTGCCAATAATTCCAAAATTTTGCTCCATAAGCTCCATTTTTGCTCTTTTTTTCTCCTTTTTCCTTCTTCTTTCTTGGACTCTTTTTAAATCATCTACATCCAAAAACATGAAAATATCTTTCATTAAAGCATAATATACTTAAGAATTGAATCATAAATAAGGCATAAAAATGGGTATTTTTTAGGTTGATTAAATTCCCCCAGACTTAAACGTTACTTGTCCTCAAGTAACCCTTTTAATTACATAAAATAGATAACATTTGGAATGAAGTTAAAATATTTAAGATTCCTTATAATTTTTGGTTTTATAAATGCTTTAACAAATCATTAACCAAATTTCACTAATTCAGTGTAATTTTAAAAATTTAAGAATATTTAACCACAAAATCATAAGATTTCCAATTTTTTATTTATTTCAAGAATAATTGTAGTTTATCATATCAAGGTCACATAGAGTATTTAGTAGAAAAAGATTTTCATGAAATATTTTTCTAGTAAAAATATATGTACATAGAAATTAAGTTAAAAATGTAATCAGTTTTCTTATTATAAGATAATTTAAGTGAAGCCAATTTTTGATTAGGCGTTTCCTCAAGCTTCTCCTCACTTTTTTTTTGTTTCTGGATTGTTTTTCAATCCCCCCCCCCCTTTTTTTTAAGTGAGGATTACTACTTTTGGATAGCCTGTTAATGATTTTGAACGTCACTATCCTTAACTTATTTTCAAAAACTTATACATTCTTGCTTAATGAATATGACATTTATAATTTATTATTTTTCAAATCTTATTTCAATCTTTTCTTTTTCAAGCAATAATCTTGATTCCTTAGTATTTCAAAAATACAATTCTCTTTACTATAAATAGAAAAATTTTGATCTTATTATTCTTTAAGCTAAATAATTCTATTTCTAAAATCAATCAAAATTTTTGAAATTTTAGTTAAATTTGCTAAATTATTTATAAATTCAAAAATTTAGGTAATCTTAAATAGATTTTTCATTCCTTATGTTATGTTAATATATTTTTAAAGAAAATATTAGTTCTTTAAGGACAAATAATATTTAAATTTGATAAATGTTTTCCCTTCCCAAAACTTCAGCTTTAGTATAAATATGAATTATGAAATTTTCTAAAGCATGAGAGAAAGAAATAAACAAGAATTAATCTAAGTACAATAATGATGTAGTAAGGAAAAACTAACTTCTACTTCTAAACATGTTTCAATATGAATATAACAGAAATGATTAAGCATATATAGAAAAGTTTTGCAGAGCAGGAGTTAATTTCTAACTTCTACTTCTAAACATGTTTCAATATGAATATAACAGAAATTATTAAGCATATATAGAAAAGTTTTGCAGAGCAGGAGTTAATTTCTAAAAATAAATCTTTATATATATATATATATATATATATATATATATATATATATTTCGAACATGCAAATTTACTAACTATTCATGAACACTAAACAGTAAAGTTGAAATGCAGAAATAAAATTTTATAGAAATTCATTCACATCTCAGTCTTAAAACACACATCAGATAATCTAAAAATAGTTTTAACATAAAAAGATCACAATAACACTAACAAATAACATGACAATAAACATCACAAAAAATAAGAAAATACACTAAAAACAAAATCAACAATCTCTAGAGATAATTCAAGCTACTAATCACTATCTGTAGCTTCATCATCATATCACCAAAAGAAAACTCTATATCCTTAGGATCAACATAAGGTGAAAATCTGGGACAAGTACGGAACTGAACAACATGATCACCCTTCAAAAATTT
Organism: Papilionanthe hookeriana x Papilionanthe teres; assembly: GCA_022702705.1. Classification (NCBI taxonomy): domain Eukaryota; kingdom Viridiplantae; phylum Streptophyta; class Magnoliopsida; order Asparagales; family Orchidaceae; genus Papilionanthe; species Papilionanthe hookeriana x Papilionanthe teres. The sequence continues at coordinate 63,617,206 of CM040423.1, read as the reverse complement.
CACTAAAGACTCTGAATACTCAGCATCAAAATCACTCTTTCTTTGTGTATACTCAGAAAAATGATCAATCTTCTTGTTTATCGTATCGACTCTGCAGGGAGTTAAGAATAACTCATGCTGCTGCTCTATAAACTGATCATGCATGGTTTCCTAAAAAGTAGATGATGGCTCAGCAGAAGTAGATGGTCTAGAAGTAGAAGCTCTACCTGAAGTAGGTAATGAACCAGCAGGTGCAGTAGAACTCTTACCTCGCAGTCGATCATAAATGCTGACGCTTTCTCTTCCTATATGCATTGTCGACTTGAGCTTTTCCTCAGAAAGCTCAGCAACTACTCCAGCACTTTGACATAGAGAATAGATCAGAGATGGAAAACCAAGTCCAATAGATGTGCTAGAACGAGCATTAGCATCTACAGAATCATAAATAATGCTCCCTACATCAATAGACTTCCTCTATTGAATGCAGTAGTTAAGAATAGCTCTATCTTTGATAACTTCGCTCAAATGATTGGATGGAAGGAGACGATCAGAAATAAAGTAGTGTCATGCCTTAGAAACACCATTAAGCTTAGAAGACGAAAAATTTACCCTTTTTCTATTTTGAATCTTCCAGGCTCTAGTACTATCAGTCAGCTAGGCAATGATCATATCCAAATCTCCTTCAGATGGAGAAAATCCTGAGTAATAACACTCTATGTTTGGCGACAGGCCATAGAAAATGTTGATGCGTTCAGGAGTGAATTCTACTCCAACTCCTCGAATGAAAATCTCGTATTCCTCCGCATCCACGAAATTAATATAAAACTCTCTAACAACCGGGATAACGGCAACAGCAGTGAAATAGCAGAAACGTTGCCAGTTGAATGCAACGATTGTTTCCTCAATTCTTCCTCCAGGATTATAAAAACTTCGCTCCGAGATAAATTTCTGAGTCGTAGCAAAATCATTCTATCAAAAGTGAGTAGCAGCAGTGACGAACTTGCTACGATCAAAATTTTCTCGTTCCTTTCTTCACTTAGATTTGGGTGCCATCTAAACGTGAAAATACAAACGCGAAATAAATTCAGGATCTAGGAAAATAAACTAATTTAAGCTTTTCAAACTTCAAAAAGCTTAAAAATTCATTGATTTAACCATAAAAAATCAAAATTTTTCTCAAAATTTCATTTTTTCTTAATGAGAGCAAAATCCATGGTATAAATAAAAAATAATGAGTTTAGAATGTAGATCTGACCTCGAGATGAAGAAATCGGGTGATTTCAAGCCCAAAAACTTGAAAATCTGGCTCTAAATGGGATCTCTAGGTGGTATTTTCGCGAAAAATAGTGGAGAAGGAAGTTTAGGCGTCAAAAATGGCATAGGGGGGTTTAAGAAGATGAGTTTTCATGTTCAGGCCGAACCGGCGCCTAGGCGCCGAATTCTGGAGCCTAGGCGCCAGACTCGCCTTTCTAAAAATTCGATTTAAATTAAATATTTTCCACCAAATCTTATTTAATTTGACTCCTATTTACTCCTATGAGAGTATTAATCCATTTTATAACCTCCAAATATTTTCACAATCTATTTAAAATGGTAGTATAGATCCACATCAATGTATCCAAATTCTTCAATTCTAAATCCTAATATCCATTCCAAATTCAATAAATTTCAGTACAAGACTGTATCAAGGTTCATCGTTTTATAAATAGCACAATCAACAACATATTCTAAGCAAACATTCAAATCCAACAACACACATTGAATAATTTAAGCAAACACACAAATTAGATATTCAACACACTAAAACAAGACTCGATCACACCTAAAACACATATAGAATCTATTAAACACCGATCTTCAATTTCCATCTCTTTTGCAATAAGTTCGCTAGGATCAAGGGGTAGAACACCAACACCCTTGGAAATTCCAAAGCCGTCTTTTCATCAATCCACTAGTTTTTCGCGTACATTTCTACTTGAGCGTCATGATAGGCAGCCATATGATCAGATTGAAGTTTGGTTTGCCATTCCAAGTGTTCTTATTGGTGGTACATCTCATGGAGACGATTACCAATACTTTGAAGTTCTGCTTCAATCTTATCCATTCGATTAAACATTTTCTCTAGACTAATGAGAATAAAACCATTAAAATAAGGCCGACGATCTTTAGAGATTTGTCTCTTACCTCATTTCCATGATTTCCTCTATCCATTGCCTCTAAATCCTTCCTAACTCCTCCAAAATGGATTGCTCTGGTCGAAATTAGTGTTTCTATGGGATTGGGGACAAAAAATAGGCTATATATAAAGATATTTCATGTGAAAAACTGAAGGATTTCGGTTTTTCCACGATCTGTAACCACGGTGCTTAGGCACCGGAATCTGGCGCCTAGGCGCCGAATCATTGATACACAAGTTATTCTGGCGCTTAGGCACCAACTTTTGGCGCATAGGCGCTAGAAACTTGATCGACTCTGATTTGCCTATCGTCAAAGTTTGCAAAGTTTCGGATGTAAAAATAGGTCTAATAAACAAGTATGGTCAACACACAAACACAATTATGAAAAATTCAAATCACAAACAATCACAAACAAAGGTTAACTTGATCTCCTTTTTACTCACATTTGACATGGAGTGGTCCAAGTCCAATTTCTATATACTTCAAGAAAATGTTTAGCTTAAGCCAATACAGACTTGTTAGCCTTCTATTTCCAGAAGTTATATATAAATTCAGTTAAGACCAAGGCATAACCTTATAGCAATAATTAAACTCACACTAATAAATATGGGTTGCCTCCCCCAAAGCGCTTGGTTTAACGTCGTCAGCCCGACCTAATTAATTGAATTAATCGGGTAGACTCAGCTCATAAGCCTCTTTGTAATTTAATTTCATTTCTCCCATATAAGGCTTCAGTCTTAATCCGTTAACTTTAAATACTTTTCCAGTTTTGGGATCTTTAATATCCACAGCTCCATAAGGGTATACTTTCTCAATTATAAATGGCCCCTTCCATTTAGATTTTAATTTTCCAGGAAAAAGTTTTAAACGAGCATTAAATAATATTACTTCTTGTCCAGGCTCGAATATTTTCCTTGAAATCATTTTGTCATGCAATTTATTCATTCTTTCCTTATAAATTCTTGCATTTTCATAAGACTCATTTCTTATCTCTTCCATTTCATTCAGTTGTAATAATCATTTTTCTCCTGTAGTATTCAAATTATAATTGAACTCATTTATCGCACAATAAGCTTTCTGCTCTAGTTCAACGGGTAAGTGACAATGTTTACCATAAATTAACCGATAAGGTGACATTCTGATAGGTGTCTTATAAGTTGTTCTATAAGCCCATAATGCAGAATCAAGTCTATCAACCTCAGCCAGCTTCTTTTAGGATTAACAGCCTTTTCTAATATTCTTTCAATTTCTTTATTCGACACTTCACCCATTCCACTTGTTCGAGGATGATAAGCGATTGTAATTCTATGTTTAATTCTGAATATTTCCAGCAATGATTGAATTCTTATATTTCTGAAATGACTTCCTCCATCTGTGATAATTATCTTGGGCATTCCAAATCTTGTAAAAATCATTTTCTTTAAAAATTTTAAAACACATTTGGAATCATTGTTAGGTAAAGCTACAGCTTTGATCCACTTTGAAACATAATCAACTGCTAATAAAATATAAAATTTTTCCAGATGATGGTACGAAAGGTCCCATACATCGAAAATTTCAATTTCTAGTACAAAGTTTAGAGGCATTTCATCTTTTCTGGATATATTTCCCATTCTTTGACATCGATCACAAGTTTTCACTTAATGTCCAACATCTTTAAATAAAGTAGGCCAACAAAATGCAGAATTTAAAATTTTAAATGCAGTTTTATCCACTCCAAAGTGTCCTCCAAATTCAGAATCGTGACATTTTTGAATAATTGCAAAAGTTTCTTCATAAGGTACACATCTTTGAATCGCGTAATCTCTTCCTAATTTAAATAAATGAGGATCTTCCCAAATATATGATTTACAATCAATCTTGAATTTCTTAATGTATTTACTATTCATCCCATATGGTAAAATATTGCTAACCAAGTAGTTGACTATATCTGCACACCAAGGCATTTGTAATCCTTGAATGACATATAATTACTCATCTGGGAATTTCTCATTTATATTTTCTTCATAAATCTTCTCATTATTATTTTTTTATTCTTGATAAATGATCAGAAATTTGGTTGTCAGTTCCTCTTCTGTTCACAATTTCAAAATCAAATTCTTGTAAAAGTAAAACCCATTTGATCAATCTGAGGTTTAAGCATCCTTTTTAGATATTAAATACTTAATAGCAGAATGATTAGTATGCATGATACATTTTGTTCCAAGAAGCTATGGTCTAAATTTATCAAAGGCATATACTATTACTAAAAGCTGTATTAGGACAAAAATATGAGAAGATTTTCAAAGTTATATACTATGCTGGCAAAACTTCATCGAAAATTTCAATTTCTAGTATAAAGTTTATAGGCATTTCATCTTTTCTGGATATATTTCTCATTCTTTGACATCGATCACAAGTTTTCACTTAATGTCCAACATCTTTAAATAAAGTAGGCCAACAAAATGCAGAATTTAAAATTTTAAATGCAGTTTTATCCACTCCAAAGTGTCCTCCAAATTCAGAATCGTGGCATTTTTAAATAATTGCAAAAGTTTCTTCATAAGGTACACATCTTTGAATCACAGAATCTCTTCCTAATTTAAATAAATGAGGATCTTCCCAAATATATGATTTACAATCAATCTTGAATTTCTTAATGTATTTACTATTCATCCCATATGGTAAAATATTGCTAACCAAGTAGTTGATTATATCTGCATACCAAAGCATCTGTAATCCTTGAATGACATATAATTACTCATCTGGGAATTTCTCATTTATATTTTCTTCATAAATCTTCTCATTATTATTTTTTATTCTTGATAAATGATCAGCAATTTGGTTGTCGGTTCCTCTTCCGTTTACAATTTCAAAATCAAATTCTTGTAAAAGTAAAACCCATTTGATCAATCTAGGTTTAGCATCCTTTTTAGATATTAAATACTTAATAGCAGAATGATCAGTATGCATGATACATTTTGTTCCAAGAAGCTATGGTCTAAATTTATCAAAGGCATATACTATTGCTAAAAGCTCTTTTTCAGTAGTAGTGTAATTTATTTAAGTTTCATTAAGAGTTTCGCCAGCATAGTATATAACTTTGAAAATCTTCTCATATTTTTGTCCTAATACAGCTCCAATTGCATAATCACTTGCATCACACATTAATTCAAAAGGTTTATTCCAATCAGGTGCAACAATGACAAGTGCAGTGATTAACTTTTCTTTCATAATATTGAACGCATTCAGCCAATATTCATTAAATTCAATTTTAGCTTCTTTTTCCAATAAATGGCAAAGAGGTTTAGCAATTTTAGAAAAATCCTTTATATATCTTCTATAAAATCCAGCATGACCTAGAAAACTTCTTACATCAGTAACACTAGTAGGTGGTTGTAGTTCAGCAATAATTTTCACTTTTGCTTGATCAACTTCCATCCCTATTTATGAAACTTTATGTCCAAGTATAATGCCTTCTGTGACCATAAATTGACATTTTTCCTATTTTAGAACTAAATTTGTTTCTTCACATCTCTTCAAGATTTTCGTTATATTTTTCAAGCAAGATTCAAAAGAAGTTCCAAAAATTAAAAAATCGTCCATAAATACTTCAATTCCTTTATCAATCAAATCACAGAATATTGACATCATACATCTTTGAAAAGTTGCAGGTGCATTGCATAAACCAAAAGGCATTCTTCTAAAGGCAAATGTTCCATAAGGACTAGTAAATGTTGTCTTTTCTTGATCCTCATGAGCAACGGGTAATTAATGATAACCAGAATATCCATCTAGAAAGCAAAAATATGAGTGTCCAGCTAGTTTATCCAGCATTTGATCCAAGGTAAAGGAAAATGATCCTTTCTAGTGGCGTTGTTTAATTTTCGATAGTCAATGCAAATTCGCCATCCAGTAACTTGTCTTGTTGGAATTAATTCATTTTTTTATTAACAATGACAGTTACTCCTCCTTTCTTCGGAACACAATGAATAGGACTTAACCATTGGCTATCAGAAATAGGATAAATAATTCCAGCATCTAACCATGTCAAAATCTCTTTCTTTACAACCTCTTTCATAATTGGATTTAATCTTCTTTGGGGTTCAATAGTGGGTTTACAATTTTCTTCCATTAAAATCCTATGCATACAGATTGAAGGGCTTATTTCTTTTATATATGCAATAGTCCAACCAAAAGCTTTCTTATAATTCTTCAGAACTCCTATTAATTTTTCTTCTTGATCTTTGCTTAATTTTGAAGATATAATTACAGGTAAAATTAATGAATCTCCAAGAAATGCATACTTTAAATGTGCAGGTAACATTTTTAATTCCAGTTCAGGGGTTTTTTCAATTGAGGGTAAAAGTATATCATTTTTAGTTGTGTCTAAAATTTCCCAATTTTCATGAATATAATGAGCTTCTTCAAATAAATTTTCTTCATTTAATGACTCATTATATAACATGGATTCTTTATCTTTATCATCAGAAATGACCTTACATTTTTCTTGGTAATGCTTTTCAATTATATAATCAAAAATATACATTCGATGGCATTTTTTTTTTTCAGGATACCTCATTGATTTCAGAACATTGAATGTTATCTCTTGATCATTAACTCTCATCGTTAATTCTCCTTTTTGCACATCAATCATAGCTCGACCGGTAGCTAGAAAAGGTCTCCCTAAAATGATAGGTATTTCTTTATCTTCTTCCATATCTAAAACAATGAAATCCACAGGAAGATAAATTTATCTACCTTAACAAGAACATCCTCTATAACTCCTTTAGGATAAGTGATCGATCGATTAGCTAATCGAAGAGTTATAGTGGTAGGAGAAATCTCTCCTAAATCTAACCTTCGAAAGATTGAAAATGGCATGAGATTAATACTAGCTCCTAAATCACATAAAGCTTTTCCACATAATTTTTCTCCAATAGCACATGGTATAGTGAAACTTCCAGGATCTTTAAGTTTCTGAGATAGTTTCTTCTGAATTATTACACTATATTCTTCACTTAATGCAACAGTTTCATAAGCTTCAAATTTTCTCTTCTTGCTTAAAATATCCTTCATAAATTTTGCATAGCTTGGTATTTGCTCCAAAGCTTCAGCAAAAGGAATGTTGATGGTAAGTTTTTTAAAAATTTCAAAGAACTTAGAAAATTAATGGTCAAGCTTCTGTTGTTTAAGTCTTTGAGGAAAAGGTGGTGGTGGTCTTTCAACTCCCACTTCAATAGGTACAACAGTCTGATCTTTACTTGGAGAAAGGGTATCTTTAGGTTTTTCAATCTCTTCAACTTCTTTCTCTTTTTCAATCTCATTACGTATTTTCTCTTTTAATTCCTTTCCACTTCTGAGTTGTACAGCTTTTGCTTGTTCATGCACTTTTCCAGATCCTTTAGGATTAATTTCGACATTGCTAGGCAGTGTTCCTTGAGGTCTGTAGTTATTGAAATTAGCGACTTGACCTACCATATTCTCAATATTACGAATAGCAATGTTTTGACTTTGTAGCTGTTTCTTAGTTGCAAGATCAATTCTTCTATAGACAACTTTTTCTGTTGATTGTTATAACCAGGAGGATAAGTTGGTCTATAGTTTGAATTTCCTTGATTGTTCCAATTTGGATTAACTTGATGTCCATTACTCAAATTAAAATTAGGATGATTTTTTCAACCAGGATTATAATAATTAGAATAAGGGTTATTAGTTTTACTATCAATAACTTGCAAAGTTTTCATTGTTTGAGAATCATCAGAATTTGCAGAATTATCATTACATACATGCGATATATTAATAGCAAAATTATCTAATTTCTTAGATATCGCAGCCACTTGTGAATCTAAAATAGAAAAGGCTTCATTATCATGAATACTGACCATTCTTTTAGGATTAACCCTTTCAGAAGGCCATTGAAAATTGTTATTATCCATTTCTTCAATTAAGGTGTAGGCTTCTTCAAATGTCTTAGCCATTAAAGAACCACCAGCAGCAGCATCAATAATAGATCTAAGTGATCCAATTTGTCCATTATAAAATGTTTGAATAATTAACCAATATGGTAAAGCACGATGAGGACATTTTCTTAATAGTTCCTTAAATCTTCCCAAGCTTCATAAATTATTTCTCCATCAAATTGCGTAAATGAAGTAATATCATTTCTCAATTTAGCAGTTTTAGAAGGAGGAAAATATTTAGCAAGGAATTTTTGTGTCATATTTGCCCATGTTTTAATAGAACAAGTTGCTAATGAATTAAGCAACATATTTGCTTTATCTTTTAAGGAAAAAGGAAAGAGTCTAAGCATAATAGCATCATCATAAACATTATTATATTTAAAGGTAGTACAAATTTCTAAAAAACTAGCAATGTGTAAATTTGGATCCTCATTAGGTGTTCCACCGAATTGATTGTTTTGAACCATTTGAATAATAGAAGGTTTAAGCTCAAAAGAATTAGCATCTACAGCTGGAATTTGAATACTAACATGAAGTTCATTAGCTGTAGAGTTTGCATATTCCCTTAATGGCTTATAAGACTAGTCATAGCACCCCTCCCCATAGAAATTCAAACTTTTTTCACTTCACTGAGAATTTTCATATTCTTGAGGCCTAACCTCCAGTTGTTTGAGAGGAAGAGACCAAGCATAAGGAAGCCCAGAGGAAGTTTCCTATAAGTGGTCAGGCCATAGAATCTACCCTGGGAGGTCTGGAGCTGACACCACAGTCACAGTGCTGCGTACGTCTTCCAATAAGAGGCGGCCACGTATGTATAACCTCCATGTAACTTACCTGTAACCTGCAAAAATAAGGACGTTACATGGAGGTTACAGGAAAGTTACAGGCAGGTTACATGGAGGTTAAGAGATAAAACACAGAAATACTCTCATATAACCTCCATATAACCGGTTGGATGTACGCAGCGCTGCGTATGCTTTACGTACGTAATTTTTTTCCATAAGAGAGAGCTTGTAAGATGTATAAGATAACAATAGTTGATCGGGTCTAATAAACCTTTGAAATTGATTCTACAATTTTCTAATATTGAAGAGTTCAAAAGTATGGTAAATCTATTTTCTCAAATAGGCTAAGCCGTTTTTTTTTTAGAATTATTTTTTTCTATTTTGTGACTTAAATGAATATTTTGCAAATTTCTAAAACATATAGGACTTTATCACAAGCCAAGTAGCCCTAGATGAAAATTTTAATTTTAAATAAATATCATTTTTGTTTCAAATTATAAAGAATAGTCATGAATCTTTATTTATATAAAATATATTACAGGAAAACTAAGTGGATATGGATATGCTCTTGTACACAATATTTATTTCAGTAAAATTTGATCGATTGCCACTCATACTTATCCCTCTCTGTTTGTAGTTTAACAAGCTTTTGTACTAAAATTGACTTCTTTAAATTTGATTGGCCAACAATAAATTTTTATCACCGACATGAATCTTAAGCAGCCATGAATCTCGAGGTAATTTTATAACAAAAAAACATTCAAACTCATATTAGAGTCATCAAGAACTCTGATTTCAACAAACTTACACTTAAATTAATCAGCTCAACGAGATGAGCCCAATTGTAGGAAAATTGATCTAGACTGACTCAAATCAAGAAGGTAAACTGCTTTTGGAAGCTTTCAGTGGATACTTTGAAAGTCACATGAATTCTAAATCTAACTAGCTTATAATAAAATCTAGAATTTTGGCAAGATAAACCAAACTAGCCTAAGATCGCTCAATTCTGACATCCAAAGGAAATCAATGTTCTATAAACTTCATCTGATTAAGGGAATCTCTCCTCATTATCCAATGAAGTTGTTTGAATTCTCTTCTTATTTGCAGAAATCTCTCTCACTGACTCTATAAGTAGAGCCCAACCTCCTTATTGCGAGGAGGAAAACCTTGAGCCATAATAAGACTAAAACTTGTAGAGGAACTGAAGTCAAACATCGTTTCTGCTATGCAGATTGGGCAAATACCTCCCACTTTCTACAAATGACTGTCACTATCAAACATCGTCCGCCGACCACTATCAACCACAGTCGCCCGCCAATGACTCATTCCAATAAAATCCCTTGCAATATCATTAAGTACACCGCAGATTCCTGTCGTTCATTGTAGAGTAAAAGGTATTCTGAAGAACAATGCACCCCCACATACGGCGTGACGATGCCTATAAAAATGATGTAACAATGCATCACAAATAAGGTACAACGACACATCCTAATAACAATGTAACAACACACCTACATACAAGGCAACGACACCTCCCAAAGACGATGTAACAATACAATTTAAGCTCCTAAACCTCTCTCTTTGCAGCACCACTATGGCCTACATGACCAACTATGTCTTATGTGGTCTACAACTCGTGCAGCTCTCAACTCTGGCCTTTGCAGCTATGGACGTCATCTTAGCTCATCGCTACAACCTACATGACCATTTACGACCTACATGGTCCACAGCTCATGCATATGCTAACTTCAGCCCATGCAGCCACTGAAGTCATCATAGTGTACACTACAACCTATGCAACCAACTATGACCTACATGGTCCACAACACATGCATCTCCCTACTCGAGCCTCTACGGCCTATGAGCATCATCACAACTCACAATTACAGTCTACTTGACCAACTATAATCTACGTGATCCACAACTCGTGTAGCTCTCAACTCTGGTCTCTTCAGCCTTCAAACATCATAATAGCTCACCACTGTGGCCTATGTGGCTCATAGCTCATGCAACTCCCAACCTTGGCCACTATGTCTTATGGAATCACCAATATGTTTTATATGATCAACTATGACTCATGTGGTTCACAACTCGTGTAGCTTCCAACCATGGCCTTTGTATCCTACAAACTTCATCATTGCTCACAACTACGACTTATGTGACCAATTATGACATATGTTGCTCACAACTCATACAGTCTCTACAGCCAACCAATGATATAGAAGCATCATGTGTTCCACTATGAATTCCCGTTGTATATTGCAGAGTAATGAGGCATCTTGCAGAATAACGCGCCCAACTCTGGTTGTTGATACATACTTTATCATAGCTCATCAGTATGTTTTATATGACCAACTACAACTCAAGTGACTCATAACCATGCAGCTCCCGAGTCAGCCTCTACAACCTACAGACTTCGTCAAAACTCACCACTACGGCCTATGTGACCAACTACAACCTATGTGGCTTACAGGTTCGATAGTTTCCTACTACAGCCTTTGTAGCCAACTAATGCTCCTAAAGCAACCGTCTGTGACCCACACGGCCAACTACTTTCATGGCTTTCAACTAGGTTCTATACGATAAGATGGTGTTAGAGCCACCATCTACAACATTCACAGCAGAATACTGCCTCATTAGCAATCAACTACGGCACCTGTAGTTTGCTATCATAGTGAAATACATTCATTACAGTTAGAATGAAACAAATATCAATTAACTATGCAATCTCCCTTCATTGTTATGCATTTATAATGATCAACTTTGGAACTCCATCTTCCCTAATTCAAGAGAAGAATAAACCTATGTACTCCCCATTCATAGTGAATTATTTTAACTGGACTAGTCCTTATGATTTTTTCTCCTTACCAAGATTTTCTACGTAAAATGTAGAGATGTATCCTCCTACTTCTCTTTGATTACCTAAGTGCATGTGTTGAAGTTTTCGTGCAATGCTAAGATGGTAATTTATTACTCTGCAAACCTTCTGGCACGTAACAAAACTTATCTCTCTTCATTTGGATACTTAGCATGCTTTTTAATTAAAATTGACTTCATTCACTCCTAAGTTTCAGTTAATGAAGAATCTTTTTCATTTTTCTTGATCACTCAATGACTCAATGAACAACTCTTTTAATCATGTAATCCTATTAACTTAGTGAAGCCAACCATGAGCTAACATGTAAACCCATGGCTAATGTTTTAGTTTGAACCTCATTGCCACTAGGTAATAAAATACTAAGGGCATGTCTGAGGCTGATTATTTGGCGTGGCGTGGTACCAAACCACGCTCCATTTCTTTCCCATTTTTTTAATGCATATTAGGTCTATGGTGGGAAAACCCCACGGAACATGGGCCACAGGTTCAAACCCGCGACCCATGTTTCTTATGTCTTACACCCGCACTATTTACTGGCCCACATCCGCCCCCACCCCAATATTTTGAGCAACCTTCTTTCTACACAGTCTCGCGACCACGCAGCCATCTTCCTCCCCCACTCGTGACTGTGTCAATATCTCCCTTCCCCTCTCTCATGACTAAAATGTAAGAACGTTGATTTCTTTCGCTTGAGTAATTTTTTGTGTTGGATCTGTTAACAGTTGGGCTTTCTTCAGTTATTTGGATCTTTGTTAAAGATCTTCAAGTTTGATGGTTCATTTTGGCTCAATTGTTCCCTGTGGATTGGCGGATTTTCTTCATTCACTTGAGCTCTAAACTTTCATTAATTACACATTTTTTGACTTTTTGGTTTCCTGAGCATTAACACCCCAAGCCATCCTTATGCCTTCAACATTATATAACATATTTTCCTTCCAACATTGGTTATGAATTTTTTTAAAGGTAGGCAAGATAATGTTTAAGCCAGTATAAATTCATGTCATAACACAGTACAATGATACTGATAGATAGAAAGCTTCATGTCTGTGATCATATTTTTAAATGTAATTTTAATAGTTTTTTTTTTAGCAATACTGATACTTAATGTTAAGTGAGGTGTATATATTATTTTATGTATTATTATGAAGTTTTTTTTTATCTTCTCAAGTATCAAATATATTGTTATGATAATTCTTTTGAAAACATCACTACTCACAGGGGCAGAATGGTCATTTATCTAGAAACAGCTGCTTTTGTGGTTGTTTTATAACAACATAAACCAAACAGCAAGCCACCTTATTCAGATCAGCTCCTGCGCAGCACCTTATTTGTGGCAGCTTCTTATCAGCATCTTATTAATAAGCTTCACCTGCCCCAAACAGACCCTAAGTGCTAGAGGAAATAAAGCTCAAAAGCCAATAATTCATGTCGTAAGCAGCCGCTTATGCCTTCTTTTTTCTTTTTTTATTTATCAGCCTTTTATGTTTAATATGCCCTACCAAAACACTAATCTAGAGGATCAACGTCAATGTGCACAAGGGAGAATACTTAATCCAAAGATGGTTTACATAACACTTAACTTAAGCTTATCATCTATCTCAGGGTATTCTATCTCAACACCTTTTCAAGAGCTAACTATTTCTATAAATTCTCTTGTCTTTTAGGTTACATCTCAGAATCATCATGAGAACTTAGCTATCAATCTTTACTCCCTATCAATTATAACATGTAAGTGTGTTTCATATAAATGCTAACTAATCTTCTTGCTCACAAGATCTCGACATGTTTACTAGTGCCTAATTCTCACATTCATGATTCAAGTGAGACTACCTGTAGCACACACTATTTTTTTGAATTTCAAGGGAGGAATATATCATATATGCTTACTCCCAACTATTACTTGCAACATTGTAAATTAAAGAAAATCAACTAACGTATTTTTTATAGAGTTAATATGCTCAAACATTGCTAGTTTGTTATTGACATCCAAAATTAGGGGGAATAGAATTATTTCATTTTAATTTAGCTATGATTTTAATAAAAACATTAAACATTCCCCTTCCTCAGATAACCATTTGAACATAATGGGATAAATGAAAAAGTTCTTATTTAGTTTATGGGAATTCATTTGAAAAGATGAGTGTACCATGAAGGTTATGTCGGCATTGATGGTGAGGCCTATAGGGCTAAGATGAATCCAACCTTCTCCTCATTGTTATTTGACATGTGTTGATAATTACCTTTACTTTTTTTAGCACCTCATAGTAAAATATCTCTCGATCAAAATATATCAGGATCCTAGGTAAGCCTAAATTGATATATAATCAATATTAAATGTTAAAGCCAGATTGAAGTATCACAAACGCAAAGTTCATGTCTCTTTTTCACTCGTAGCCGGGGTACTACCTCCCATTCTAACATCAAATACTAAGAGCTAGCATTAAAATCCATAACCAAGGTGGGAGTTTGAACCCCCTCGACCCTAAGTACTGAAGCATTAAGAAGACGGAGAGAAAACATTAAGCTTAAAAACATTTATAAGTGACCACTTGTGCCTACATTGCCTACCAAAACACAAGATAGAGGATACACCACGGTGTAAATGAAGATTTTATTCAAACATAGTCTATGGAGAATCTAACTCAATGTTACCAATCTATGGAAATTCAACCACAATCCCTTTTTCAAGGGGTCTTAACTTATACAAGTTCTCTCGTATATATTGCACTTCCACTCAACTATATCATGCAATCAAGTTTCATATTTACCAACTAATTTTCTTGCTAACGAGTCCTCGGCATAGCTATTAGTGTCTAACACTTGCAATCATTATTAAAATAAGACAACATATAACACAAACAATTATGTTAAATTTTCAAGGAAATAATATACAACATTTATCTTCTCCCAACCGGCTCTTGTACTATTGTGCATTAAATAAAATGATTTGATGTGTTCTTCCGTAAAATAAATAAGCCAAAACAATATTAAAGCATTACTGGTGTTGAAAAAAAAAAGAATCATTTGATTCAAGTTATCTAATGATATTATCAAGCTATCCAATTTTCCCCCTTCTTGAACAACCATTTGAATAAATGGGACCATGAGAAGAAACTTCTATCATTTATTATGAAGTAATTTGAATAGAGGAGGGCACCATGGAGGTTTCTCTGAATTTTGTTGGTGGGTATTCCAACTTTCTCCCCATCATTGCCTGAATTATTGAACATCTTTCTTTTGTGAGAATCAGTCTTTGATGTAATAAATTAAAATACTAAAAGGAAGACAATGGATCATTAGAAGAATTAAAAAAATGGGACCATGGAAAGAAACCCTTATCATTTATTATAATGTAATTTGAAGAGAAAAGTGCACTAAGGAGATCCAAATTTGCTCCCATCTTTGCTTACTTGTTCACCATCTTTCCTCAGTGAGAATTAATCTCTGATGCAACAAGTTAAAGATAAAAACGAATAGACGGGGTAAAATCATAAAAAAAATTATTCAATTTTGGCTCTTCGACCCAACAAAATGATTGAATATTTCAACACCTTGATTACAATATTGATAAGGAAATTTGCATTAAACATATATAACTTTATGAAAGAAATAATCACGACTCATTCAAATTTACTACAACATGAATAATTGAATTTATACTAAAACAAAACTAAACAAATAAATATATCGCATTCACAATAAAGAAAAAACTATCAAACAATGATATATGATTTATGTTTAATTATTCATCCTTTCGTATGGAACGCAGGACATAGGTTTACATAAAAACGTTTGAATAATTGCAATAAAACTTTCATACAGCACTATCTAACTAGATGTTGCCAATCACTACCAACTGTTAAGGATATTAGCACAAATCGCCTCACAAGCACTGACATTGACCACTAAGTTGTTCTTAATTAGATTAGCATTAAATGATAATAAGAATATTTTAACATAATTAGCCGTCTTAACTTTTATCTTTGTTTAATGAAAATAAAAAGAAGATGATAAAAAAAAAAAGTGAGAAAGAACGTAGCCTAAGCTATTAAAATTCTGTCGTTGACCAATTACAATAAAATAAAGGGGCATTTACATAAAGACCGCCTATTTCTTATGTATTTACATATTTCCTTTTATTAAATTTTTACGCAGGCTTAGTACTTGAACCTGGCAATATAGATTATTTACTTTTTTTTTTTCTAAATAATATGTTATGAATTCAAGCACAAATAAATTTTACCTTTTTTACATTTACATCTTCATGTGAACTTAGCTCAAAGATCGTTAATTACTTGAAAATTAATTTTAATTTTGGCATTACGAGCCAAATTTTGGATCGAATTTCTTTCAAGCCGGCCACAGCTCGGCTTGAAATTGGATCGTTAACAGCCCTAAATTGATGTTAGGACTATGAATTTAGTGAATTTAACTTGAAGATCGTTAGTCACTTGAAAATTGATTCAAATTTTGGCTCGGATCAAGATCAGATTGAAATAAATAAGTTGAGCTACAAATTAAAATTTTAGCTCAAATTTTTTTCAAGCCAACTATGAGTTGACCCTAGCTCAGCTGGAAATCGGATCGTTAATAGCCCTACATTTACACCTCCAAAACCTTACATATCACATTCAAGTATCACTATTTTAAATTTGAACCAATGGAATACACATCTTCATGTATAAATGATAAGACATATATGTAAAAATTAAAGTTCATTAGATATGTAAATATATTAAAATTGAATCGTATGTATGTAAATCTTTCTAAAATAAAACAACGAAGGAATCTATTTTCAACAACTTGAGATTATCAACAAACAATAGAGTCAGGTAACTGAGTCAATTAACATGCCTAATCAACTTCTTCTATGAGATAAGAGGAAGCAAACTACTTGCAGCAATCGTTCACAACTGAGACAAACTTATTAATAATTAAAATAAAAATTCAAGCCAATATGTATATATATATTTAGTTAAAAATTAAAAATAATAATAATACTGCTTCAAGTCAGGCTCGCTTTTCCATCACTTTTTATTAATTGAGCAGATAAATATCACTTTGATGAATAAAAATAGCCATTGGATAATCTTACTGTAATATATTGATTTGATTAAATTTTAGTACTTCATATTGATAATAATAAAATAAAAAACTCCCTTTCCATTTCAATTTAAAAATTCAATTTCGACTATATAGGTTCCAAAATCAAATGTTTTTATATATATGATGCGCGATAGAAAATTCACAATAATAGAATAGTAAATTATTGTCTTGGTCTAAATACGAAAATTCAACCCACACTTAAAAAAGATAAAGCAATTAAAAATTACACCAGAAGTTTTTATGTAGAAAACTCGTAAATGAAATAACCATGGGGTCGGACATAGCTGAAGAGTTTCATTATAAAAAGATGATTACATGTACAACCACTTGTCCCACAGGAGGGAAATGGTTACTAGATTTCTCAAGTTACAACGTCGACATGCTAATTAATATGTTGCTAGAAATGGGTTGTGACCAATAGCGATTGACGATGTCTATTCGGTGGTGGTCAACGATGGTTGGCGGTGATCGATAGCAGTTGGCGGTGGCTGACGATGGTGAGTGGTGATCAACAACGGTCGTCGGTGGTCGACAGAGATTAGCTGTGATTGACGACGGTCCCCGGTGATCGCCGAGGTCAGTGGTGATTGACAGCGATCAATGGTGGTCGACGGTAATCGGTGGTTGACGGCGATCGGTAAAAATCGACGACGACCAACAGTGGTCGGTGGAGGCCAGCGACGATTAATAGTAGTTGGCGATGGTGGTGCTAGACTTCAGCTCATTGTCAAAGTTTCAAGCTCTTCCTTAGATTTTAAACTCTCGTCCCCCTTATTAGAGGGGTGAGAGTCTATTTATAGTATTTTGGATACAATTAATGCAGAAAATATGAACCACTTTGATTGGACGGTTCAGAGAGCTTTTTTCGATCATCTTAATGATGTACAAAATTTATCAAATTTGGGCTCACTGGATTCGTCTTGTTGAGCTGCTAATTTCGACTATAAGCTTGCTAGATTCGACATTTGTTTAACCTTCTAAATATGTCCAGAAAACTTATAAGAGTGGTTTAATGACTTGATCTGAGCTTGATTTGACTCAGATTGGACTGATTTTGATATCATTGACTCTGTATCATTAAATCGGTCAGTTTAACTATAAGTCTATTAAAATCGTAGCTCTCGATGACTCTAAATTGAAGTTTGAATGTTTCTTGCTCAAAATATTACCTCAAGGTTCGTGCCGGATGATGGAGATTTGTTGGAGGAATATCAGTTTTCCCTCTATTTCAGAGTGAGTCCATTTTTGTCATATATATATATATATATATATATATATATATATATATATATATATATATTGTTATTAATAATTATATACTCAAATGTATTCAAATTACTTAAGCTTAGCTTTGTCGGTGATTGTTTTTGCCACACTCCATTGTGAGATTGTGAGAATGTTCGAATTCTGAACAAAGAATAGACTTCTTTATTTGTTGGGCAGGCAACACGGCAAGTTTATCACCAAAAATTTGCAATTTTAAAAGCACAAGATCATTATAATGAATTTCTTATATCGAAGAAGTGGATAGCAGAATGAAGCTTCTTTAGGCCTGGAGGTTTTGTGGAGAATTTGATTGTAGCACGACACTGGGAGAGTTTCTTCTACTTCACTGTCGTAGCAATTATCTCAGTAGTTCGTGAATTCTATGTAAATCTCCCAGAGGAATCAGACGATTTGGCATTCGTTAGAGAGAGAAGAGTAGATTATTATTATATTCGTGTCAATGCTTAATAGCAGTTGTCTGATCTGCCCTGATTGCTATTACTCTTCATTTGAGCATACTGAGGACAAGTTGGATGAGATTATTACATTTCTGACTAGTAGGCAAGGATCTTAGAAGATCAAGAATGATCACAAGGTAAATTTTTTTTATCCAAGCTTAATGCTCATTTTAAAGCATGACACTACTTTATTTCTGGTCGACTTTGTCACCACTGGATTATCGCTGCCGTAGCCGCCAATTCTCTGCGATTGTCGTCGAGTGTCATCATTTGTCGGTATCGTCGATGCTGAGGAGTCGTCGTTCTGTTTATCTATTATGTTGCCCTAATCTCAAAATAACTTATTCTTTCATATCATGTGAATGATATTAAGATATTAAGAAACTTGGTGGAGGAAGGGAAGGGCGAATAGAAATAGAAAACATATAAAAGAAAAATGTTGAGAGAACTTCATTATAGCAATCATTACAGTGAGATATCTAGAGCATTTGACTCCTGAGATACTCATTCAAAGAAAATTACATGAAGAATTTCATGACGAGAGATTTAGGCATGATACCTATTTTGAGTTTATCATTCTCCTATAAGATCAAGCTCCTATAGTTAATTACATATTAAGCAGTTAAAACTACTTAAAAAAACTCTGATTAAGGTTAATATTTGTTCTTAAAGAAATTTTAAATATCAAGCTTCAAGGAAGAGTTCTTAAATGGGATATGTGGTCTTGTGGTAGAATTCTCTACAAATAGTGATTTAGAATTTTACATTAAAAATTTTAATAATAAGGTGATAGATAAATCTTAGATTATCATATTTGAGAAGTTTAATTCTGAAGCAGTTGCAGAAAAATTTGAAATGATGTGATTATTATGTGCCCACAGTCAACGAGTTTTTCAGCTTGGAAAATTTAATGAAATTACCTAATCGCAACTATCTTAAATAAGAATTTAAAAAGTATTTTTAGTTCAGTCACAAAGTATAATCAGTTTAATAAGAAAGCATTCAATCTATACGCAAGTATACGTATCGCTCAAGTAATACAAGTATCTAATGGAGTCCTGGTTATCGATCCCACAGAGAGGACGTAAATCTTTAAAGCGTAGCACAGAAATCTAATATTCAAATTACAATGCACGTACAGTAAATACTAAAGTTGATAAAGTATAATGATGCTAAAGATTCTAAGATCACTAAAGTACTTTCTAAACTTTGAAAAAAGTTAACTATCACTAAACTAAGTTTTGTATTGAAATGTTCAAATTTGGAGAAAGTGTCCTCCCCCTTACAATAATGTTATGATGAAGGAATGAATAAGATTGATGAAAATTTTGTATTGTGTCAGATAAGAGCATACATATTTACTCTCTTCCGAGTGCTGTAAAGAACATCATTTAATCATAGGTTTAGTCCCTAAATTCGTGGTTAGGCTGGGAGGATACTAACTCTCACTCCAGAGCTCTCACTTCCCTTCGCCTAAAGGCTAACTCTCGCTTTAATTTTCAAACACTAGGATGAAATTGGCGATTTTAGTCTATCACCCTAAAATCTCCAATTCTACGCTCAATAAACCATATTTATCTATTTATTTGTACTCAACTTCCATGAACTACATCACTCATTCATGAACATTGAATGTGATCTTCACTTTCGTTGTAGAACAAATAGTCCTCTCGGATCGTATGTTTCACAATAAATTTTAACAATTCAATTGGTCATATCAAAAATTAAATGAACTACGAAGTGAAAAATCATCACAATTTCTTAACATTCGCATGACACATCCAATCTAAATCATCACTTCACCATATCTCATTGTAAGGAGAAAGACAAAGAAAAATACTCAGAAGTCATGAGGAAGATAAGACAAAACAAGGATTTTATATATAAAATCAAAGTCATACAAACAATAAGAAGTAAACACAATGTATCTTCATTTCTTTCCCAAACAAATCCCTTGAAGTTTCTTTGAATTTCTTTCCCTTTTCACAACAACACACAATTACCTCTTAGAACATTAAGGAAGAAGCAATTTCTCACTTTAATTCCCCTCCTACAACTCTTAGTGAAGAATCCCTCACAAAACAATGTTTTCTCACACCAAACCCTTGATTCTAAACTCTCTACAATGACCAAACTTTGACTTCTACACACTTTCACACTTTTATGGCACCAAATTCACTTTAAAATAGTCTAGGAATGAATTCCACAATAGATGCCTCAAGAAACCCTCCATAAGTCATTCAAATGCATTAAATATAGCCTCCACCGACATTTGGTGTCGTCGGCGCAGTTTCTGGGTGTCGTCAGCGCCGTTTCTAGGCGTCGTCGGTGCCCAAAGCATTTTAATTTCTGGTGCTCTCTGGCTGCCGCCGTCAGCGCCAAAAAGCATAATTCTGGATTTTGCCTCTTTTCGCTCCAAATTCATTCATTTTTGCTTCTTTTTGCTTCAAATGTCTAAAATAATCATACATGCAACAAAGCATGAAAAATACATTCCTATAAAGTGCAATATCACCAAAAATGAGTAGAAAATATATATGAAAATCCAACATATTTTTGGTGCGTCAATACCCAGTAAATATCTCATATTGTGATGGCCTATTCATGATAAGTGGGACATCTATTATGATTATATATATATATATATATATATATATATATATATATATATATATATATATATATATATATATATATATATATAAGTGGCACAAGTGAGGAAGGTTATTCAAGTGCCTCATGTTTCACACCCACGTTTATAAATTA
Source organism: Papilionanthe hookeriana x Papilionanthe teres (assembly GCA_022702705.1). Lineage (NCBI taxonomy): Eukaryota > Viridiplantae > Streptophyta > Magnoliopsida > Asparagales > Orchidaceae > Papilionanthe > Papilionanthe hookeriana x Papilionanthe teres. Next base: position 63,595,849 of record CM040423.1, on the reverse strand, counting down.
TCATATTAATTTGTATCAGAGCACAAGAAAATGAAGAAGCTATGCAATATATGTTGGAGTCATTGAAAAAAATATATGCCGATGTTGATGACACATTAAGTGAGAGAGCACCTCAGTCGAAGCAAAGACAGAACAAAAAATTAGTTAATAAGGAATGTTATCTAAAATTAAAGGACCCAAAGGAAATATCTAATTCCAGTTAAAAGGATAATGGGAGAAAAATAATAGAACTAAAAGTATATATTCTTGTATTCAAGATCTTTTTTATTATATATATCACTAAGTTTCTCTAACTTAAACTTTATTTTATAATATAGGAAAAGAGAAAGAACCTTCATCTTACCAAGAACTAATTACTTCCCCATGGGATACAAATTTGTGTGCAATATTGGATTGCTTCAAGCGGGCATAAAACAGAAATGGTACATCATTAAATTTTTTCTATTTTTATACTTTTTTAAACATTTACTCATTATTATTGTAACCTAACAGGGATTGTATATACTCTGTAGTGCTCTGCAGCCTACACAACATATACCAGACTGATAATGAATCCATTGAAGAGCATATAACACAACGGTGGAAAAACATGCAAAGTCGTACTTGTTGTTTCGCATAATTTTATAAGTACTTCTTGTCACACGTAATACTTTTGGATAATTTTATGTTAAGCTGCAGTGGAAGTTGAGAGATGCATAAATTTCAGTATAACATTAGAATTCATATGTATCAGTTGTATAACTAATAGTTACACTAAAAATAAAATCTGTTTAAAGTTATCACAGTATCAGCCAATTAGTTTAAAATCAATCACAGAGCATACAACAACCACAAACAAAGTGCATACACGAATTTGGCTCTAAATTTTGACAAATCTTCCTACCAGTCAAATTTATCATTCAAATTAACTTTCTCAATGCCCTCTACAGATTCGGTATACTTGCATAAAATATGTCACAGTCATCGTTGTTCATTTATGCAGGAGTGCCTCTAGTCATAACAACTGACCAATTGATGGATTGCATCAGAAAGTTTTCCCAGCATCATTAATAAATAATTTGATCTGCAACATTTAAGGTCGAATTAAAATGTGCACTCTATGGCAAAATTTATGAACTGATTAACAAATCATTGAACTTCTGATAAATATACTTACAACGTTATGGGTGATCTCCTTGTGCGTCATATTAAGAATTAAATCACATAATATCCACTTTTTAGATTTCAAATTCCCCACTAGATAACTTGTGTTTTTTCGATATTTTCTTTTGTGATGTGTTCTACGATTATTAAGTTGTCTTTCTCTCTATATAGCTTTATAAATGACACAAAGTCATCATGGAAGAAGTATACAAATAAATGCTACTTTAACTTTACAAAATATAGTTGAACTTAAATAATTACCTAATGTGGTGACGATATATATAGGAACAGTCTGTACAATGTTGGAGATTTAATCTCCTTTTTCTCTATTAAAAGTGCAAAAGCATTGACATAATCATTTGCAAATCAGTCGTTTGATAGAATATTGACCCGATATAAATGTATGCGTACTAAAATCTTCTTCCCAGGCAACGGCGCCAAAAACTTGACCCGATATAAATATATGCATACTAAAATCTTCTTCCCCGGCAACGGTGCCAAAAAATTGACTCGAAGTCCTCTGAAGATCAACGTACTAATTAATGCTTTCAAAAATATATGTTATAAATAATAATAGCAGCTAGGTATATAAATATAATTTTATGAAAAATATTTTACACAATAGGGATACTACGCAAGTATACATATCGTTTCAAGTAATATAGAGCTTTGAAACAAAGACCCCAGTATCGTTCCCACAAAGAGAGAGTTATAGATCTTTAAATATTTTTATTTTAAAGTATTTCTTTTATAATTAAAAATAAAATATCTTTAATTTACTAGATGCAATAATAAAGCAGAAATAAAATAATTGATGTAAATAGCAATAAGAAAGCAACTTTCTCCCTTTCAATTAATCCAAGATTTTCTAAGATAATGATAATATTCGTGGAGAATATAAATTTATGGTATTGTGTCAAATAGAAGCATTCATATTAGTTACCCTTTGATCCAGTGTGCAAAGACCATTAGCTACCTAATAGATCGAGTCCGGATGTATTGTTAGTAGAATGGGTTAATCTAGGCTCACACTACTAGATGTCCAAGGGTGGCTATGGTCGGCCCTACTAGTGACCATTTCCTTTTCTATCAACCAAATCATAAGATTTTAGTCTGTCACTCTAAAAAATTATCAATTTTACGGCCAATATATAACATCTTCATATTTATTTGCACTTCACCTTGAATAACCCGCACAAGGCCTTCGACTACCCAAGTATTCATGTGATATCTACAAGTTAAGAATTCATCTCCTTCTAGGTCTCCAAACCCCTCAACAGGTTTTAACAATTTAAATAGTAAATTAAGAACTGGTATTAATATCATCACAATGTTTTGAAAATATATGATTCTTAATTCTTCGACGAATTTTGTATTATCTTATTTATCTTTTCATAATTGAAAGGTGAAAGTAAAGTAACTACTCATAACACATTGAAATTAAATAACAAAACATAATAAATAAACTTTGAATCAAAATAAAAATACTTATCTTAGATGTTTCTCTTACTAAACTTCTGATTTCTACTGACTCCACAGCGTAATGAACTACAGATGCACCAACTCTTTCAAACTCTAAATACAAACTCTAAAATAAACTCACTAATTTATGAAGGAAAGTAAAAAGGTGGCCCTAATATGATCTCTCTAATTCTCTCTCTAGGTTGGACTCTAGATAGGGGTGTTGATGGGGCGTTTTTCTTTGAAGGAATACCCTACTATTTATAGGCTTCAAGGGTTGCCTCAACGCACCTCTTCAAAATGTGTCCACATTTAATGAATCTTCTAAAAGGTGTGTCTGGTGCCTAGGCGCCGGAATCTGGCGCCTAGGCGCCGGACACCGCATACAGTTCTTCGCACCTCTTCACTTAGGATTGCACCTCTTCGCGATTAAAACTGTTTTGTAGCATCCAAATACATTGTATCACATGTCCTATAAACCACGAACAACTGTTTGTCTTCTATAAGGTCCAATAACCGCTCACACCGTCAAAATAACCGCCCAAAAGTCGTCAAAAACTTAACTGTTTTCTGTATCGAGCTGGCGCTTAGGTGCCGGACTCTGGCGCCTAGGCGTCAGGCCAGTAATTTCGACAATTTTGCATTTTGGCTCTATTTTTGCTCATTTTTGCTCCTTTTTCATATTTTTCTCCTTCTTAAACATTTTTTTATCACCTACATCCAAAAACACAAAAATATCTTTCATCAAAGCATAATATCCTTAAAATTTAATAAAAATCAAAGCATAAAAATAAGTTTTTTTTTATCAAAATCCCTCAAACTTAAACATTACTTGTCCTCAAGTAACCTTTTTTACTATATAAAATGTATAACATTTGGAATAAAAAGGTAAATATTTAAGACTTCTTATGATTTTTTATTTTATAAAGGCTTTGGTAAATCATTAACCAAATTTTACTAACTAAGTTTAATTTTAAGAATTTAAATAATATTCTAACTACCAAATCATAAGACTTCAAAAATTCATTCACTTCGAAAATAATTGTAGTTTATTATATTAATATCACATAAATTATTCACAAGAAAAAGATCTTCATGAAATTCTTTTCTAATAAAAATACATGTATAAAAATTAAGTAATATATGTAATCAGTTTTCTTTTTATAAGTTAATTCAAGTGAAACCAATTTTTGATTAGGCATTTCCTCAAGCTTCTCCTCTCTTTTTCTCTTTTTTTTTATATCCTCTTTTTTTTTTAAGAGAAGATTAATGTATCTGGATAGTCTGTTAATGGTTTTGAACTTCACCATCCTTAGTTTATATTTTTAAACTTATACATTTTCACTTAATTATTATAACATAAATAGATTTCAAAAAGAATTTCAATCTATTCTTTTTCGAGTTATAATTTTTTATTTCTTAATACTTCTAAAATTCAATTATCTCTACTATGAATAGAAAAATTTCTTAATCTTATTCTTCTTTAAGTTGAATAATTCTATTCTTAAAATCAATCAAAGTTATTAAAATTTTTTTATTAAGTCCACTAAATTATTTATAATTTCAAAAATTTAAGTGATCTTAAATAGATTCTTCATTCCTCATGTTATGTTAAAAATTTTTATTTTTATTTTTTAAATATTAGTTCTTAAAGGACAAATAAAATTTAAATTTGAATGTATTTTCCCTTTCCCCCAAACTTAAGTTTTGGTCTATCATGAAAAAAAAAAAAAAAAATTTAAGTATGAGAGAAAGAAAAACATAATTTTAAAAAGGAATTTTTATAAGTAGGAAAAAAAGAAAAACATTCTAGAAAGAAAAATTTACTTCTACACATGCTTTTATGAATAATACTGAAATAATGAAGCAAGTATAAAAGTAAGCAGACTCATTAGTAATTAAATTAAATGACTGTACTACTTATAATAACAGAAATAGAACGACAATACTAACTACTAAACAGTAGGCTGAAACAGAAATAAACATAAATTTATCCAAATTTCAATCTTAAACACAATACATTAAAAATACTCTAACAACAGTCTCAACACCCAACAATCCACACAAAGTACATAATAAATCTAAACTAGCAAACAACAAACAACAATCAATACTAGCAAACAAATTAATCTAACAACAGACTTAGCACAACTCAGAGGTAAATCAGACCACTAATCACTGTCTGTAGCCTCATCATCGTCATCATCACCAAAAGAAAACTCAACATCCTTAGGATCAACATATGGTGAGAGAGCTAGGAAAGGTAGGAAAGCGAAAATCATGCTCTCCCTTCGGGAATATAACGAGAGCTTCATCATACTCAGCATCGTAACTACTCTTCCTCTGGGTATACTCAGATAAATGATCAATTTTTTTATCAATAGAATCAACACTGCAGTGATTTTGAAATAACTCATGTTGCTGCTCTATAAACTGATCATGCATTGTCGGCGTATTTTTGAGGGTTAATTTAAATAAATAATTTGAAAAGTAATATTTGATTTTTGAAAATAATTTTAAATTTGAAAATTTTAAGATATGAAATCAAACCGATCTCACATCCCGAATAGTTTATATAAACGAGCACCGCATCACAAACCATGTATCTATCCCGAAGAATAGACACATTGCTTCGATGATGGGGCTCGATTAAATAAACTAGAAGATTTGTGACATCCGTTTGGTCCGCGAACCAATTTTATAAGCCGACAAGTTCCCCGCTTAATATAAATGAATTAAGCGGGGTTTATATTACTCGGGTTTTTTAAGTTCCCTATAAGGGCAAGCCCCTATAGTTAATTACATCTTAAGTGACGGAAATCACCTAAGAAAACTCTCGATAATAATCAGTAGTTCTGCTCTCAAGAATTTCAAAGTTTAAGTTTTCAAGGGATTGAATTTTGGAATTTCAATAGGGAATGGATCAAATTTGGAACATTTTGTTTTGGGAATTCAAAGGAAGAAGGGTAGGAGAAATCACAGATTCGAAGCGAACTTCGGTAATTTCCCGACTATCCTATTGTTTGGTTTGAATTTAGGAAAGTCCTAATGTTTATTTAATGTTTTGATCTCGCCGATTTTAATTAGTTAGGACTTATATTTGTATGATAAAATCATACAAATAGCCTCGAGGATATGAGGGTTTATGTCGTATCGGACGACTTCTCGGAAATCCTAAGACCGGTTAGGGCTTAATTTACATGATATGATCATGCAAATGCCTAACGAAGAGTTGAGGATTTATGTTGCACTGTGCAAACTACCTCGAAGTCCCATGGCTTGGTTATTTAATTCTAAGGAAAGTTTTGCTGAAGTAGACTCAGGTTTTGTTGATGACGATGGTCGTGCTGCCCACCATGCTCCGAGCTTCTTGTTGTTGCAGAGGTTTAGTTTTAGAAGTTCATGAATCAGGAGATGAGAGAAGTGTTTTGGTTTAGAGAAAGTCTTAATTTCCATGTGTCTTTAATGTTTTAATTAGAACAAGTCTTAGAGTTGATTAAACAGAACCGATTAAGATCCCACGGTTCCGTCATCCCGGCACCGTTATTTTCATCGAATTCACTTAGTCCAGATGAATTTGCTAAACTCAAGTAAATGAGTTCCGCACTTTCATTTAGACCGTGGGAAATCCCGTTAGCAACACGTGGGTTACATCATCCGAGGTATTCCCGATCATTCAATGAGACGTTTTAATTTAGTTGTAGTTGTAGTTTTGTTGTTCTGTTTGTGATTAAATTTTGAGTTGTTTTATATTTTGAATGTTGTGGCGGTGAATTTTATCTTGTAGTGTCTTTTAATTTAGTTATGAGTTTCAGTTTTGGTTTCTGTCCTAAAGGTGTAGGTTTTCATGCAACTGTTGTTTATCATGCAAGAAAGGTAAAGTGCAACACGAGTAAATGAATTGCAGTAAGATAAATTGCAATAAAATAAAAGCATACCTGGAGGGCCTTCCCGTCATCCCAAGCTGCACTTAAAGTACAATTTAGAGCATTTAAGCATTTATAACAATTTCCTAGGTAAAGCTAAGGGAAGGGTTATGGTTTTCTACCAAAGTCCTAATCCTATAGCTAGTCATTCCTATGACGTCTAGGTTCTTGTATTTTAGTTTGAGGACGATTTTCTTCATCAAAGAACAACTAAGTTCAATTGTTCTTATAAATATCCTATCATATTGAGGAAGTGCTTAAAACGAATCTTAAACATCTTTTCAATATTTCTGGGATTGTTTTAAGTCCAAATGAATTTAATTACACAAATGAATTAATCGTCCGAGAGTTTAAGTTTTGTTGTCTTCGCTCAGTGAACTAGGACATCTGAATATCCTATGAGTGAAGTAACACTTCTTTTAACACTCCTTTAAGAGTTATGACATCACGAGCTTTCGAGAGCAAATGGATGTTCAAGTGAGTTGTGATTTAATTTTAGTTAATGGATTTAAGTTTCGAATAGTGTTCAAGTTGTTTTAGATTTATTTTGAATTTCTTTATGTCTTAAGCAATGTTATATTCAATTCAATTTAATTTAATTTAACTTAATTTAATTTAATGTGGTTTAATTTAATTTAATGTAACTTAAGTTAATTTAATATAATATGGTTTAACTTAATTTAATTTAATTTGATTTAATTTAATTTAATTTAGTTTTAATTTAATTTAATTTAATTTAATTTAATTTAATTTAATTTAATTTAATTTAATTTAATTTAATTTAATTTAATTTAATTTTAATATGTTTTAATTTTAATTTAATTTAATTTAATTTAATTTAATTTGTTTTAATTTAATTTAATTAATTTAATTTAATTTAATTTAATTTAATATTTTATTTAAAAAAAGGTTTGTTTAAATAATTTAACTTTAACTTAATTTAATGATTAAATCTTTTAGCATTTTAAATCTTAAACTTGGATTATCATTTTAATTAGGAATTAAATATTATTGGGATGATTAATTTAGGGATTCTTTAGATTAAGGAATAAATCTCTTCTTAATAATATCCCTATTTTAATAATTCCAATTTTATTATTCTTCCAAATTTAATTAATTATTTAATTAAGGTTTATTTCAATTATTTTAAATTGTTTAGTAGGTTTCTACCCTTTAATTATCTAAATTTCAATCATCCAAATCAGATTAAAATCAAATATTTTACCTATTAATTTTATTAAGCCTAAAGTTTTAATTAAGGGTTAAAATTTTAATTACCATTTTGCCCTTCAAGCCTAATAATTTCATAACTCACTAAATTGAGCTCAAATGAATTTGAAATTTTTATGTGACTTCACTCATATGTCAATAAAGACATTAGAGGAGAAAATGTGATTTTTCTGTATTTAATTTATTTATATAATTATTTTTGGTGGAAAATAAGGATTTCCAAGGAAAATTTAATAATATGACCAAGGGAAAGTTTCTGTCCTTAAGAAAATTATGGGACATTCCTAATGACCAGAGGACCACTTGAACCAATTTTTGTGATTTTTTTAATTATATTTTATTTATTAGAATTATTTTAAGTTCTGGAGTATTAATTAATTTAAAAATAAAATATAAGTTGAAAAATGAATTTTATAATTTTTAAAATTCTCTTTGATACCAAGGATTCCAGAAAACCAAATTTTACAATTTTCTGATTTTTCTTTGATTTATTATAATTATTTTAGTGAAAATGCTAGAAAATACATTTTTTTTAATTTTAAAATTACCCTAGGGCTTTAAAATTTAATATCTCATTAAATAGACCTAAGAAAAATATGGGGTTTGTTCCTAAGTGATTAAATTTCAAAATATGACATTTTGGTGAATTTTATTATTTTTGTGATTTTTATTATTTTTTAATTATTAAAATATTAAAATAATACTAAAAAATTAACTTTTTTAGAAAATTGAAATTTTAATTTTCTTAAATTTCCCTGATATCAGAGAGGCTCCAAAACCAATTTGGTGAATTTTTGAAAGGTATTTTGAAAGTTATGAATTTTTAAAGTTTAAAATGACTAAATCGGCTTAATCAACCTATTTAGTAAGGCTAACCAAGTCCAATTGACTTCAAACTTTTATGGTGGGTTCCTCTGATCCTAAAGGTCAGTGGAGAATTGATTTCAAGTCAATTTGATCTATGGTCAACTCTAATTAATTAGGAGTCTATTTTGGGTGTTTAAGCCAATTAGGGTTATTTTAAGTGAATTAACTCAAGTCCTATTTTTCCTAGGGTTCTCTGGTCATAAGGAACATCACCAAATTTTCCTAGAATTTATTTCACAACATGCTAATTTTTGGAATTAAAATACTCAAAACAGCCACATGCATTTGAAAAATCAATAACTTTTCACAGAGATGGCCTCCGACCTTAGAAAATTCGGGGAATGTTCCCAAGTTCAGAGGCTTCAAAAGCCCTATGGTCTCATGCCATGGTAAATTGTATGAATGCATGGAGAATTAAAACAATGCAGGGAGTAAATAATTAATTAAAAATAAAATACTGGACAAAATTAATTAATTTCTTTTCCACATTATTCTCCTCTCGTTCACTGAGCAAGAGGGTATTTTTATTTTATTTTTGTGATTTTTCTACACAAAGATATGGATTTTTGAAGTTCTGGGATTTAAATAAATAAGAAAAATCCTATTTTTCTACTTAAGTGACGCGGCGCCGCGTTAACCTCGGCAGCTCCGAATGCACACGCGGCGCGCTCCCATTTGACGCAGCCTTCTGACTCAGCGCCGCGCGGCCAGCGGTTCACGTACCGTCTCCTAGTCCGACGCCATCTGAGCCGTCCGTCCGCGCGTGTATTGAATGAACGGCATCCGTTCATCGTCCCCGAGCGTCCTAACCCGAGAGCCGTCTACCTTCTAGCCCTAAGATCTCACTCAAATCTCCATGGATTTTTATGTTCTTATGCTTCTATGGATTCGTCTTGAAGAGACGAACACATCTATATGGCTAATGCTCATTGAAATCGACTCATTTGAAATGGAGAATGTTCAGAAGCTCGGGATGAAGAATTGATCCATACCTTAGCTCTGAGAGGTGAAGCCTCGATCAGAGATGTTCGGCACGTTCGTTGGAGCTGCAGGAGGCTAGGGGATGAAGCCTGGGGATGTGTTGAATTGCCTGGTGTGATTTCCACCGAGGCCAATCACAACCTTTGGAGTCCGGAACAACCGGGTGGCCTCGGAGAGGGGCTTTCACCGGAAAACTTCTTCTCTTGGCCCGGTGAAGGTGTAGGTGAGTTTAATTTGATTTTGGTGGAGGATTCGGGAGTGTCCTGTTCGCGTCTCGAGAATCGAGCTCCAAAATCGAGCTCAATCAATGGGATTGGAGCGAGGAGGACGAAGAGGATCAATTGCTCTAAGTCCGGAAGGGAGTGAGGAGTGATTTTGGCGCAGTTTTGGTATGGTCCGGTTCGAGCACCTCCCATGGCCGTGAGGGTGAGGGGTTTAAATAGGAGAGGGTGGAGGGCCTCCCGTGGGGGTTTAAGGCCGGGGATCAGCCTACTCCGGTGAGGAGAAGGAGAGCTATGCTGTCCATTTGGGTCGAGACAAGTCGACAAGGGAGGATTGAATTTTTGGCTCCTCCCAAGGTCTCGGCCATGGTGTTTTCCGGCGGCCCGGTGGTCGGCCGGCCGTGCACTCGGTCACCATCTTGTTCAGGTGGGTCAGGGCTGGGGTTTGGTGCAAGCAATTGGCAATTGCCATGTGTAAAGTGGCTAAATTAAAATGGAATGGGGAAGGGGTCACTTTGGCTTGGTTTGGGTCAACCCACCATTTTGGGCTTGGTGCACCCTTCCAAGCTCTGATTTTGAGCTGAGGGAATCATTTAGGTCAGCTTAGAAGGAGTGGTGAAGTCTTCATCCATGATGAGGTGGCTAAACATGGTTTAGTGTGTGACATGATTAAGGCAAAAAAGGGTTAAATGAGGTTTAAGAAAGAACCCCCTCTTCTTGCCATAAATGGATTAATGACAAGTCAAAGCCCTCATGGCTTCATGTGGTTTAAGAATGGCTTGTTCATGGCTCCATTTGGCTTGGGAAAAGGTTGACTTGTTTCATGAAAAGGGTTTTAGAAATATTTGGCATTTAGGGGGTAATTTGACATGTGGCTTGATTTGGAATGGTTTAATTGATGATTTTGAAACTTAGGGGTGATTTTGATCAAATGGATGATGAGGGGAAGTGTCATGTGGGCTTTAGGATGATTTGGGCTTTTGAATTTTGAAGGAAATGGGCTTTTAGGAAGGTTTAAGGGAAGTGGGCTTTTAAGTTTAAGAATGTGTTCATGGATGGGAATTTTTATAAAAGGTTGGGCCAAATAGTTGTTGGTTTTGGTTTAGGGATGTTTCATGAGTAATTTGAAATAGATTTAAGGTGGTTTGGGTTTGAATTGGGTTGAATTTGGGGTTTATTTGGTAAATGGGCCAATGTAGGTCAAATTGGGCTAACTTGGGCCAATGTTGGGCTAGGGTTGAAATTGATGTAAAATAAATGTTTAGAAATGTTTATGGGAGTGTTTCAAAGAGGTTTTGGCTTTGATTGGGTTTTGATTTTGAGGTTTGGGTCTATTTAGGCTAGGTCTGGGTTTAGGTCAAAATTGGGCTTTTTGATTTTGGGTTGAATTTGAGTGGGGTTTGGGTCAAAATCTTGGGCAAATCATGTTAGTGTTTTGTTTATGGGGATGTTAAGGAAGGTTTAGAAAAGATTTGGGGTTAATTGGAGTTGAATTGGGTGAGTTTGGGCTAAGTTTGGGTCATGGGCCCAAATTGGGCTTTAAGGCCAAAAGTGAAATTGGATCCCAATGCCAACCAAATTGGGCTTGGATTTGGTCTAGATTGGTGTTACGGATGTTGAATTGAAGTTTAGAATTGAATTGGACCAGAGTTTGGGTCAATTGGGTAGGTTTGGTTTGACATTGGGTTTACTTTGGGTTAAAATGGGTCAAATTGGGGGTTTTGATAAAAGTGGGGTAAATTGACAAAATTGGCCCATGATGTAGTTGAACAAAATGAAATTGGGAATATTTGGGATTTTCTGGAATTTTCTGGGAATTTTCTGAATTTTTGGATTTTTTGGCTAAGAGGGGTATTTTGGGTATTTGGAGGGTATTGGGAGGTATCTTTGGAATTTTTGGTATTTTTGGCTATGGATGATCAATTTGATTGGTGAAGACATGTTTAGGAATGATTTTGGAGAATTTTGGGTATTTTAGGTGATTTTGCAAATTTTGGAGGGTTTCAAGGGTTTTGGGTAGGCCGAGCGGGTGTAGGGTCCCGGGGGTCAAAAATTGAAAATTTGGAAAATTGAAGATTGGGTGAATGTAAGTGGAATGAAATCATTTTGGTTGAGCCATGAAGACATATCAAGTCCACATGAGTCATGAAGGGACTCATTTGAGGCATCCACTATGTTGTTCCTAACCCTCTTAGCCAAGGGCTTAGGGGTTAAGGACCATCCATGTGAACCACCTTCATGAGTCAGGAGGTCAAGTTGGGTATGGGTGTGGTTTTAGGAGGTGTGTGAAAGTGTAGTGTATAGGTGTAATGTATGTGTAAGTCAGCCCCTTCACCGCACCAGTGCCACCCGTAGGCGATCCTAAGGCCAAAGAGTCCTATAGGAACTCATCCTTTAAACTTCCACATTTGATCTCAACCCTCTAGGTGATTAGGGGTCTACAATCAAGTTTGTGGAATTTGCAGGGAGTTAAGAAGTGGTTTGAATTTCTAATTGGTGGGTCCCAATTCTAATCCTCTAGGATAGTCAAAGGAAAAGCCTAAGGCTAGATCCTAAGTACTAAAGAGAAGAAGAGAAGACCTCATCAAAAATGAGGTCAACAAATGGACCCTCAATAGGTGTGGTGTGCTAACCAAGCACACCGCGCGTATTGGCGTTGACCGAAAAATCAACAAAACCAACACGGATGTCCAAGTGACAAACTTAGGACGAAGTAGAAGAAATTTCACCTGGGAGTGTCAAGTATATCTCTAAGACTGGAGATCCCTGAACTCTCGCTGGGGAAAGGAAAAGGAGGTGAATCCCAAATCACATGATCTGGGGGAATTCAATTTAGATTTTCGTTTTGTTTCATGTTCAAGTTTTGATGTGTATATTTTGAGTTTTCATTTAGATTGAAGTTTGGTTTAAAATCAATTTGAGGAAATTTGAATTTGAAATTTGGATTCGAAACGAGGTTCCAATCCCGGATTGTGGAGAAAACTCGGAATCGGGGTACCGACACGCGAATGAGAATCGGAGTTTAAGTGTTGATTGAAGGGGATGAGAATCAGAATTTAGGTACTGATCTCGAAAGTTTAATGAGAACCGGAAACGGAGTTTCAATCTCGAAAGTTTAAAGAGAACCGGAATCGGTTCCGGTCTCGAAGGTTTAAAGAGAACTGGAATCCAGGTTCCGGTCCTCAAAGGTTTAAAGAGAACTGGAATCTGGTTCCGGTCTCGAAGGTTTAAAGAGAAATGGAAACTGGTTCCAATCTCGAAGGTTTAATGAGAATTGGAAACTGGTTCCAATCTCGAAGGTTTAATGAGAATTGGAAACTGGTTCCAATCTAGAAGGTTTAATGAGAATTGGAAACTGGTTCCAATCTCGAAGGTCTAATGAGAAATGGAAACTGGTTCCAATCTCGAAGGTCTAAAGAGAAATGGAAGCCGGTTCCAATCTCGAAGGTCTAAAGAGAAATGGAGACCGGTTCCAATCTCGAAGGTCTAAAGAGAAATGGAAACTGGTTCCAATCTCGAAGGTCTAATGAGAAATGGAAACTGGTTCCAATCTCGAAGGTCTAAAGAGAAATGGAAACTAGTTCCAATCTCAAAGGTTTAAAGAGAAATGGAAATGGATTCCAATCTCGGAAGGTTTAATGAGAAATGGAAACTGGTTCCAATCTCGAAGGTCTAATGAGAAATGGAAACTGGTTCCAATCTCGAAGGTCTAAAGAGAAATGGAAACTAGTTCCAATCTCAAAGGTCTAAAGAGAAATGGAAACTGGTTCCAATCTCGAAGGTCTAAAGAGAAATGGAAACTAGTTCCAATCTCGAAGGTCTAAAGAGAAGTGGAAATGGATTCCAATCTCGGAAGTCTAAAGAGAAATGGAAACTGGTTCCAATCTCGAAGGTCTAAAGAGAAATGGAAACTGGTTCCAATCTCAAAGGTCTAAAGAGAAATGGAAACTGGTTCCAATCTCAAGGGTTTAATGAGAGTTGGAAATGAATTCCAATCTCGGAAGTTTATTTGTGTGAGAGGGATCCAGTCCCATGTCATCAGAACCAAATTGAACAAAGTTCGTGGCTCCGTGTCAATAGACCTAGTCGATCTCCATACAGGAAGAAAAGGTAGGCCACAAAAGTCGAAATGATTTTGATGTGACGAAAAAGGTTTGGGGTTCTGAAATTGAAGTGTGGGTCTCTTGTGAGAAAGAGTTGTCCCGACAGAGAATTTCAAAGCCTCTTGAGATAAATCTCGATTTGGAGTTGATTTGAAAATGTTTGAAAAGATGAATTTAGAGTGGGATCCGATTTGAGATTCATTTTCATTTTGTTTGTCCTTTAACTTTCCAAAATTTTTTAGCTGTGTATTTAATGTTCATGTGAATTTTATTTAACGTTCACGTGGATTTTGAAGTTATTTTTATGTTTGGATTTTTTAAGGAAAAATAATTCTCATTTATTATTTATATTTTTATTTTCTTCTTTTTGTTCTTTGTTCGAAGTTCGTTTAACTTTAATGGTGTTTCCTGATCAATTTGCACTAAAAGAGGTGAAGGCCAAAAATGTGACATGGTCACTTTCATTCCAATCATGTTGAAGATACATCATACAACTCGATCTCGGAATATATCTCATACAATCCATGTAGACTCAAAACAGACTTCGTATGATCTTTGTCGATCCATCCAAAAAGGTATTTGTCAAAAATCCATGTCTGAATAGTGAGGTACATGGTCAATAGCATCACCTTCCAAGCCATCCTTGGCAAGGATGCCGTATGGATGTACGTTGGAGGTGTGCTATTTTCCATGCAACTCACAGCTCGTAAGGTCGGAGGCTCTCTAGCTCCGGGTCCGGCCGGAAGTGGTAAGGTGCTTTCCGTCGTCCATCCTTCCGAAAGTAACCGAGATCCGCTTCACCGGTACTCCCGGTATGCAATGTTTAGCGACATCCGCCCCATTGCCCTTCGCATCATGACGGAACCTACCGGTAATGGTATCTTTACCGGCCCTCGGAACTCACCCGGGCTCGCTATCCGGAGGTCGGATCCGAACATGATATTACACTCATTCGAAAAGAAACCGTGCGTAAAGGTCTAACAAAGTCGTGATGATCTATGTGCGGGGAATGCGATCACCCTTCTTGTAAATGTTAATAATGCAACCTGCTGGGTATGTAATCTGCCGGCAATACCCTCCATGTTATCATTCTTTTTACCATCCTTTTAATGACTAATGGCATCGGATCTACTCCGGCCATGACGGAGTATTCCCGGTGGGTTTCCTTCCCGTCTTCCGCGAAGTTGTAGCAAGCATCCACATTGTATTGTAATTCTCCCCTTCCTCGGCATCCATCTCCGGGTTCCGAGTAAGTGTTTTCTCTTAAGCGACATGCTCGGCCCATCTTTTTCAAATCCCGGATGCGATCCACGATTTGTTGTTGTTCGTATTCCGAGAACACGTCCGTATGTAACTCGAGGCCTTCTAAGTATATCGATCCTCCCGCCTCCGATTCTCTCGAAGTATTCAAAAGTTTTCTTCCGGACATTCCGTATTCTTTCTAGCTCGTATTCCGGGATAATTTGCAAATGGCGAGGCCCGGTGACGCATCGTGGGATATATGGCTCAATCCCTTCACGTTCTCCCCGCATACCTCGGCTCCTCGGGATGATGTCCGTCGGGACATCCTCCGGGTTGCTTCGCAACAAGGTCATGCATTACCGGTGACTTTATCTCGTGGTGTAGTAGCCTTCTTTCTTCTTCGTTCTTCGAGATTTCCCCGGTTTCTTCCGTTATCCTCGAGCCGGCCTCCTTCCTTCAGTGTTCCCGGCGAACCGGTATCCTCGAAGTATATGCACCGGCAGTAGCAACCTGTCTCGTCGCGCCGGTCCGCCGCTAATTTAGTTAACATCTTGCGGATACGGCGATTTTTATTTCTTCGTTGAGTTGTCGCGAGAGTAGCTCTTCGTATTTCCCGAGTTTCGCGGGCGCGGCGCCGACAAGCTCGCCCTCCGCCGTAGCGACTACGGACTTGATTCTCTTGTCCTCTTCGGTGTTTGTTTTTCTTTTCTTATCGTCTGGATTGGTGGCTTGGGCCACCCACTTTCATTATCGTCCGACCGGCAGCTCCTCTCGTCAATCGGGACCCGGCTCACTTTCCTCGTATTGCGGTGCCCGCCGGTGCGAAGTCTGAGTCAATCTCTATTATCGCTCCATCTTTCACCCTCTTTTCATCGAGTGCAAGGCTTACGCCATTTCTAAAGTTCAGGACCAACCGCCTGTTCGACATTTCCCTGCGAAAAGACAAGGAAAAGGATCAGGGGTTGTACTAAGAACAAGAACATTAAGAAAATGTTTATTAAAGACAATTTTTTTTATTTTTTTTATATTTTTAAATTCAACAGGAATGAAGTGGGAAAAGATCAGGAAAGAGATTTTGATTTGGAAGAGAGGAAAAAAAAAGAAAACTTTATTATCATGATTTTATTTATTTTAGTACATTTTTTATTATTTTGGGTTCGGACCCAGTCATAAGTAATTACTTCACCCGTGCTTCTAGTGGATGGAAAATTCATTCCTTCGAAACATCGAGTAGCGTAATACTTTTTCAAGTATCGTCCATTGATCGAAGCATATGTCGTTCTCCTCGGCAATTCACTAACCGGTAGGAGCCTCCCGAGTAGATCGCCTCAACTACAAACGGTCCCTCCCAAGTGGGTTCAAATTTTCCTCCTATCTTGCGGTGTGCAAGAATAGGTCTCTTAAGAACGAGAACTAAGTCACCAACTTTGAAGGTTCTCGGCGACTAGCTTTGTCATGGGCTTGGACCATCTTAGCTTCGGTATAGTTCTAAATTCCGTCGCGCTCGCAAGTATTTTCCCTTCCGTGCTTTCCAATTCTTCTAGTCGCAATTTGGCATTCTCTTCGTCGTGATTTTGTTTGCAAATCGCAATCCTAAGTGAAGGAAGCCGGACCTCTAAGGGTAACACCGCCTCGGACCCATACACCGCAGCGTAAGGTGTAGCTTCGAGTAGGAGTTCGAAGGTTGTCCGGCAGGCCCATAAGGCTTCTAATAACTTCTCGTGCCAATTTCTCTTATTATCGTCCAAGGTTTTCTTTAAAATTTGAACGAGAGTTTTATTAAAAGCCTCAAGCAAGGCCGTTTGCTCTTGGGTAGTAAATTGTTGAATACCGCCGCCGATTCCGTGTCTCCCGACAAAATTATTGATTTGCGTGCTTCGAATGCCGACCCATTATCCGAGATGATCCTACGCGGCACTCCGAAACGGTAGACAACTTGGTTCTCGAAAAATTGTAGCACGTGATGTGCTTTCACTTCTCTAAGTGGAACTCGCTCCGCCCACTTGGAAAAGTAATCTGTAGCCGCAAGAATGAAGCGATGTCCTTTTGACGACGGTGGTTCTATTGGAGCCACTATATCCGTGCCCCAACATTCAAATGGCCACGACGCAATCGTCGGATGTAGCACATTTGGAGGTTGGTGTAGAACCACTCCGTGCACTTGGCATTGGTGATAGCTCTTGGCGATTTTCATGCGATCGGTCATCATCGAGGGCCGTAGTACCCTAGTCTTTTAATTTTCATTTTCATCTTTGGACCCGATCGGTGAGCGCCACGCGAGTCCCGAGTGCACCTCTTTAACAATTTCACGAGCCTCGGACCCGCTTAGGCACCTTAGCCACATTTGATCGAAAGACCTTTCCGTATAATGTATTGTTTATTAATGCGTAAGACGCAGTTCTTTTCTTGATCCGATGGGCTAACGACCTATCGTCCGGTAGTTTTCCCGCTCGCAGTAATCTATTAATGTCCGTCGCCAATCTTCTCGTGTTTTCCGTCACCGCCGCAATCGATCCTTTTTCCTTTCTCGATTTGTGTATCGTGTCTATGTCGAGTTGTGATAGGACTTAACGTCCGTGAACTGACACTTCCACTGATTCATCTTGCAAACAGGCAAATTATTTTGCGAGACGGGCTAGCGCATCTGCTAAAGCGTTTTCTTTTATGGGAATTTTGTAGATCGTCACATTCGGAATCGTTCCAACAATTCGTATGGCATATCGGAAGTATTGCTCGAGTCTTGGTTTTAAAATTCCGTATTGTCCGGCAATTTGTTGAATGATTAATTGCGAATCCCCGTAGATGTTGATGTCTCGTTATCCCCATTCGAATAGTTAATTCTAGTCCCGTTATGAGGGCTTCGTATTCTCGCTTCGTTATTCGTGCACGGCTCCGTCGAGTGGTAGGAGTATCTTAACATCCCCCGCTCCGTGTTATAAAGATTAGTCCGATCCCCGCCTTACCGTGCACTATCACTTGCGATTCTTCGTCTTTGTGTGCTGAAGATGTTCCGTCGAAATATAATTACCAACGTCGATCATCGTGGTCTTCTAGGTTCATTATTTGTTCATCCGGCAAGTCGTCATCGAGAGGCGATTCAGCCGCAAAGGGTGTGCTGCGAGGAAGTCTCTAGGACTTGTCCCTTTACGGCACGAAGAGGCACGAAAGTTATATCGAATTGCAATAATATCATCGACCATCCGGCAAGTCCGCCGGAAAGCGTTGGGCGGGTCATCAAGTATCGCAATGGATTAAATTTCGAGATCAGTCGACCTTATGAGAAAGCATGTAGTGCCCGAGCTTTCGAGCGGCGAAGATCGTGGCTAAACAAGTGCTTTTCAATTGCGGGATACCTTATTTCCGTCGGAAGTAAACGACGGCTTAGGTAGTAAAGAGCATTTTCTTTACCCTCATCATCGACTCGGCTAACAGGGCTCCGAGAGAGTCGTCTAAAGCCGCGGTATAAAGTATTAGCGGTCTACTCCGAGACTCGGGGTCGCTAAGACAGAGGTGTCATTAAATATTGCTTAATGTCCTCGAAGGCCCTCTCGGCATTTCTCTTCCCAAATAAATTTGGCGTCCTTTTTAACTAGTGCCGAGAAAGGCCGACACCTACTCGACAAGTTTCGAGATAAAGCGTCGAAGATATGTCGCCTTCCTCGAAAAGATCGTAGTTGTTTTAAGGTTCCGGGAGGTGGCATCTCTAAGATAGCTTTAATCTTTTCCGGTCGATTTCAATTCCACGATGTCGGACAACGAATCCTAAGAATTTCCGGAGGTGACGCCGAAGGCGCATTTTAAGGGATTCATCTTAAGGTTAAATTGTCTTAATCGTTCGAAAACAATTCTCAAATCATACAGGTGGTTTTCCTTCACTTTGCTTTTGATGACCACATCATCCACGTAGCATTCGACTTGATTGTGGATGAGATCATCAAAAATTCTTGTCATCGCTCTCGGTAGGTCGCTCCTGCGTTCTTCGATCCGAATGACATCACCGTGTAGCAATATACTCCGATCGGCGTTCCGAATGTCGTAAGTTTTTCATCTTCTCGGAGCCATTTTTATCCGGTTGTATCCCGAAGATCCATCCATGAATGAGAATATTTCATGTGTCGAAGCAATGTCAATCATTAATTCTGGGGTCGGTAGAGGGAATTCATCTTTTGGACATGCCTTGTTTAAATCTCTGAAATCCACACAAATTCTGATCTGACCATTCTTCTTCCTGACTAGTACTACATTGGCTAACCAAGTCGGGTATTGTTCTTCACGGACAAATTTGGCGTCTATTAGCTTTTTAACTTCGCCTATGACTTGTTGTTCGATTTCTAGACGCATTCTTCCGGGACCTCGTCTCGATCGGAACGTAGCTGTGGTCCACTCCTAACTTATGGACTCGCGACCTCTCGGAGCTAAACTCGGCATCTCATCGTAGCTCCAAGCGAAACAATCTTTAAATTCCATTAATAACTTAATTATTTCTTCGAATCTTCTTTATTGAGTAAGGAGCTAACAAAGGTAGGTCTAGGTTCTTCGCTAGTACCTAAGTTAACTTCCGTTAACTCATCTATTGTAGATTTGATCTCCTCTTCGAACTCTGGTGGAGCATCTCCAATTTTTAAATCTTCGAGTTCTTCTATAGTTTCCATGCAGTTTTCATTAGACTCGCGGGTGACAACCAAGCAAAATTCAGTATCGTCAACTGATCCTACTGTGCCGAATCCGAGACCATGTTTTGAGTTGGGTGGACGACCGGAGTTATTCCATAAATTTTCAAAACGTCGTGATCGACCTTTTGTCCATTGTCGAGGTAAGAAACCACGCCGAATTAAATTTTGAACACAGGGAGAGTACCATTCAAAAGGCAATTCCATTAATTCCGATGAAGTAGCATCTTCAAATTGTACATTATTTTCAGTTTTGGAGGAAGGAGCACCACGGTAGAATTTGATGGGCTTTGCACCACCGCTACGTACCTCTTCGACCTCCATACCCTCGATCTTATTAGAATGGATCGGGTCGGGGTCATAGTATGTACATAGTGGTTAATCTTCTCGTACATCGATTTATATTCTTCGTTTCTTTCATCTTCGAGAGGGATTCTGAATTGCGGCTTCTTCCGACTTATCGTCGCCGCTTCTTGTTTGATTTCTTTTTCTTCTTCGTAACTATCTTCCCAATCAACATTGATGGCCGGTTTCCTCTCGTCCAATCGTCCTAATGTCTCTGCCACGACCTCGTCCCCGGCCTCGTCCTCGGATGCGAGTTGTGGAGAAACCTTCACCATCTCGCCGTAAGGGAGTGGTGAGTGACCGTGGACTAGAACTTCGAGCTCTTCGTCGTCCCAAATTTCTTTTGCTTCATTTGTTATGGTATCTCCGGAGAAGATTGTTTTCTTCGGAGGTGCATAATAAGCCGCATCTTCATGGATTCCGATTTCATGTACGGAGAAAGGTTGTAAGTCACCTTTAATACACTCGTTCCCCTCCATCGTAGTATTTAATGCATTGATGTAGAGATGATGGTACCATCCCGTTTTCATGTATCCATGGTCGGCCCAAGAAAGCGTCGAACGACGTTTCGAATCAATTATGTGAAATTTCGCGGTTGTCTTTGCTAAGTCACCGGTCTTCATTAGCAATGTTATTGATCCGAGGGCTCTTTCTCCTTTCTGGTTGAACCCTCTTAATAACATTTTGTCCGCCTCGAGCTCGCGAGCATCAATTTCCAAGTATGCTAGCGTTCGAAGATTCATTATATTGATTGATGCTCCCGGATCCACCAATACTCCGGAGAGTGTAAACTTCCCAATTGTAATCGAAATGTACAACGGTCGGTTGTGGTCCGCCGTCCCAAGTAGTAGGTCATTGTCCGTGAAGGTAACACCTCGTCGTTCCTTTAACGAGCAAACCTCATCTAAGGAATTTCCGGCCATTCGAGCTAAGCAAATTTCCGGATCAATTAAGGCCTTGATCGAGCTTCTCTCATCTCCTTTGATAAGATGAGAGCGTCGTAGATGCTCGCTTCGTCGGTAGTTTTCTAAGATGGGCTAGCACGTTGTAATCCACTTTGTTTTCATGTGCCTCGTTTTCTTCTCGAATGGGTATTTCTTCCGCCGGGTTGGTTCTTCATGAACAACCACCTGCTTTCCTTTGTCCTTTGGACCCATTCTCGGAGGTAAAACTCTTCCACTTCTTAGGTTGACTTCTGTGATTTCTTCCGAATTTAGCATCGAGTTTGCCGGTGTCTCCTCCCGAATTGGAATGACAAGTTCTTCAGATTAGCTTCGGAGTCCGAAGGCTCTAACTCTATCGTGACCGGAGCTCCTCGAAATTCGCAAATAGATTTGTTGCTTGTTGAACTCTCGTAGCCTCCCCGGTGGATGTCTTCTTCGTCATTGTGATCGTCGAGATTGTGTATGATTCGAGAATTGTTATTTGTATCGAATCGACGTCCGGATTAGGTCGATTGTCGCTAGTTACGTAATCGTTAGAAACAGTCAAAACGTAGCCAACGCCATAACCCTCATCATTATAAGATCCCACCGGAGTGGGCAGATAATCATACAGAGTCAGAGGTTCGAGGGACTTCTCCCCCGAATCGGAAACAACTATCCTAGGATAAGCAGCCCCTAGTCTAGCCTTAGGTGCCTCGGTCTTCTCTTCTTCGTCAATTTTCTTCTTTTCTTCAATTGTCTCTTGTTGAGGTGGTTCTTCTATCGCAAGTGATAGCGCCGACTTGACAGTTTTCGAACTTTGACTTGAAGCTCGCATCGAAGCGGTTTGGATACGATCCAAAACCTTCTTCGAAGATTTTGTCCAAGCGGTAGTCCATCCGTCATCAGTCGCATAGGGATCTATTGGAACAATGAAATCCGTTGAGATAACATTGACGGAACCTCCTTTCGGGGTTCCTTCATGTATTCTTTCGGGATCGTTATATTCCCTTTCCGAAGATTGTCGTTGAGCCAACTTTCGAAGGTAATACAATCTTCTATCTTGTGCCCAAGCATCCGGTGGTAAGGGCAAAAGTTGGGATCACCTCTCTTGTCGACTTCTTCCGGTCTTTTAGGCTCGGCAGCTTGGAAATCCGGAGTCTTCATTAGGCCGCGGAACATTTTCGGCATCGCCTCATTCTTGAATGGATACTCCTCGCTCGTGAACTCCCTAAACGTACGTTGTGGACGAGGCGGTTGTTCATATTGTTGAGATGACCGATAGCCGGGTCGGGGTTGTCGATAATTCGTTGAGTTTGTTGCGGCCGTTCGACGATATTTGTATCGGTTGCTTGCCTTTATCGATCGCCGCGACGACCCCGTACTTCTTTTCAAAAGTTTTCACGGCTTCGTTTGTCCGTTTTATCGGTGAAACTCAATTGCTTCGCCTCCTCTTGCAAGCTTCCGGCCTTGCTTAACAACTTCTCGAAAGTCTTAATAGTAAATCCTCGAGGAGAAGTGCTATTGGGCCATGGATGCTTTTTAGTAAAATGCCGACTGCAAGCTGTTCTTGTAACTGTGGCTCACACTTCATACTTAAGTTCCTCCATCGAAGTATGTAGTCCACCAAGGTTTCATTCGTCTTCTGCTTCTCTACCACTAAATCACCTATAGTGATGTGGTGCTGAGCTCCGGCAAATCGCTTGATGAAGAGGTTCTCTAATTTTGAAAATGTCTTCACCGAACCGTTTGGTAATTCCGCATACCAATCAAAGGCGATCCCCGATGTGTCGCCGACAAATTGTCGGAAGAGTAAAGCATCACTCCCGCCGGCATTGCAACAACCGGCACGAAAATGTGCAACATGCCGCCGAGGGTTTCCTGGCTCCATCAAAGGTCTTGAACAGAGGTGGTACAAAGCCTTTCGGATATTGGACAGTCGTCGAATTCTTCGTGGTAAGGTCTACCCGTCCGAATGGATGTCCCGCTCTTTGATTGTGCCAAGGCTTCTCGCACTCCGCCGTTCCACCAAGCTCTTGATATCCTTTTCCGGAATCATACTTTCGTGTTGTATCCTTCTTTAATTGATCATCCCCGTTGATCGGATGTAATCTCCTTTCCTCCGTCTACAATGTGAATGACTTCCGGGGGTGTTTCCTTCGGGGTCGAACCCCGACTCGGAGAGTGGCTAGGGCTACGCCCATCTCTTCCATCCTTTTCGCCATTTGGGCGATCGTATCATCTTTCTCTGAAGCCGCCTTCTCATTGCTTCCGGCTCCTCTCTTTCGCGGCCGCAGGAGCACCTTGTGAAGCCGACGAAGCTCGTGTTTCTACCATGTTAATTTCTCGCATACTCATCATCCATGAACTCGACGAGTCAACTTCATCTCCGAACTTCTCTTCTCTTTCCCTTGCTAGTCGACGAATATCGCTCTTAACTTTTCCATAGCGTCTTCTAATGGCCATTTCCGTATATCCTTGCGTGTGTCATGTGATAACCGTCGAGTTTCTTTCTCATGAGTTCCCTTTATCGCGGTAGCACTTTCTTCGGACTCAAGTCTCCCGACGAGACTTTCCTTTTCTAGTCGTTGTTTCGGTCTTAATCGGCCGTAGTGGGACGCCATACCATCCTTCTAGCAACGAGGCGCCTGGGACCGGATGGTCCGTCGACCGAATGTCGGAAGGTGGTATCCTCCCCGATCCGTAAACCCGAAACAACAACGAGCGGGCTAGCCTTCATTTTCTTGTTTGGTTCTTCTCCGCAACGATAGCAGATTCTACTCGCGGCCCAAGACGAGATTTGGCTGGCACCCGTCCTATCCTTCTTAAAATCTCTGATACGGGGCATTTCTCTTTCTTCGCTAACTTTTCAATCACAGTCTGTAATCGGGCAAGTGGTGTAACCCTAGCCCTCTTCTTTCTGTTGTCGCTATAGTATGTGGGCCGAGGTAATGTAGAGGCAATCCTGCGGACATTTTCCTCGTCAACTGCGGCGGAAAGGGGATGGAATCTACTCCCTTCCAAAAGGGGTGTATACTCGCACAATGGTATGTATTCGAGTAGTGGTGTGTACTCGGGAATTTCTTCAGGAAAGCGACTTCGGCAGCCTCCGGCCTTCCCGGCAATCTTCCCGCCTCTGTTTCTCCTCCGAGTCCGTGTTAGGGGTGGAACCCTCGAGCCGGACCCAATTTCAAAACAAGGTCTTGTACGGAAATCCGTACCCTCCACGGTAACATGCTCGTTGCAAACTCGAACTTCCTTCCCCTTCGGCTCGCGGAGCCGGGTAGGTGCGAGACGACTAGCACCAAGTGGGGGTAGAGATAACGGTCCTTCTATGGACAGCGGTACTCCTCTCACCGGAACCCTTTCGCAGAGGAGGAAATTCTCGAGTTGATTTAAGGTCGAACTCAATCATGGGTTTCTCGCTTCGACACTTTGTCCATTAGTGCGAAAAGGGTAACGTCGCCGATCCCGACATTCGTGTTTTCGAATCCTCGACCAAACCGGATGATCCCATTGTCGGGAAGCTCATCCTTGTAAACAACGAAGTCCAGTCCATTGGTGAAGGAGAAAATCAGTTTTGGGGCCTCCATTTCTGCAAGGTAGATTCTGATTGTCAGTCCCAAGTTATGCTCCTTCTCATCAGGACGAAAAGAAAGGAATCGAAAAGAGTCCGAACACATTCTTGTTCGAGTATATTTGTTAAAAGAGTCATTCATTAGAAGGTTTGTTTATTTAGAACGGAATGTTCGAAGGTGTAGAGAAGGTAATGAATCGATTCGTAATTAGAAAGGAAAAGAAAGTCTTATGCAAGACTTCTCGACTCGAAGGATTACTCCTAAACTAACACCTATCGTGGGTCCACCCCACCTCGTAAATGAGGTAAAAGGATCTCGAACCTCTCTCGTTTAAGGTCGTCTAAACAAGTGGCTCCTAAATCCGAGAGAATGTTGGCCATATTCGTTCAAGGTAGAAATGAACATAATATTCCAACGGAAAGAAGGGTAATTTGATCCATTAGGGACATGGATACACTACCGATTTTTGAAAGCAGAACTATTTGATTAAAATGGAGAGAGGAACTATTCCCCAGCGGAGTCGCCAAAAATTGTCGGCGTATTTTTGAGGGTTAATTTAAATAAATAATTTGAAAAGTAATATTTGATTTTTGAAAATAATTTTAAATTTGAAAATTTTAAGATATGAAATCAAACTGATCTCACATCCCGAATAGTTTATATAAACGAGCACCGCATCACAAACCATGTATCTATCCCGAAGAATAGACACATTGCTTCGATGATGGGGCTCGATTAAATAAACTAGAAGATTTGTGACATCCGTTTGGTCTCGCGAACCAATTTTATAAGCCGACAAGTTCCCCGCTTAATATAAATGAATTAAGCGTGGTTTATATTACCCGGGTTCTTAAAGTTCCCTATAAGGGCAAGCCCCTATAGTTAATTACATCTTAAGTGACGGAAATCACCTAAGAAAACTCTCGATAATAATCGCAGTTCGCTCTCAAGAATTTCAAAGTTTAAGTTTTCAAGGGATTGAATTTTGGAATTTCAATAGGGAATGGATCAAATTTGGAACATTTTGTTTTGGGAATTCAAAGGAAGAAGGGTAGGAGAAATCACAGCATTCGAAGCGAACTTCGGTAATTTCCCGACTATCCTATTGTTTGGTTTGAATTTAGGAAAGTCCTAATGTTTATTTAATATTTTGATCTTGCCGATTTTAATTAGTTAGGACTTATATTTGTATGATAAAATCATACAAATAGCCTCAAGGATATGAGGGTTTATGTCGTATCGGACGACTTCCTCGGAATCCTAAGACCGGTTAGTGGCTTAATTTACATGATATGATCATGCAAATGCCTAACGAAGAGTCGAGGATTTATGTCGCACTAGTGCAAACTACCTCGAAGTCCTATGGCTTGGTTATTTAATTCTAAGGAAAGTTTTGTTGAAGTAGACTCGGGTTTTGTTGATGACGATGGTCGTGCCGCCCACCATGCTCCGAGCTTCTTGTTGTCGCAGAGGTTTAGTTTTAGAAGTTCATGAATCGTGAGATGAGAGAAGTGTTTTGGTTTAGAGAAAGTCTTAATTTACATGTGTCTTTAATGTTTTAATTAGAACAAGTCTTAGAGTTGATTAAACAGAACCGATTAAGATCCCACGGTTCCGTCATCCCGACACCGTTATTTTCATCGAATTCACTTAGTCCGTATGAATTTGCTAAACTCAACTAAATGAGTTCCGCACTTTCATTTAGACCGCGGAAATCCCGTTAGCAACACGTGGGTTACATCATCCGAGGTATTCCCGATCATTCAATGAGACATTTTAATTTAGTTGTAGTTGTAGTTTTGTTGTTCTGTTTGTGATTAAATTTTGAGTTGTTTTATATTTTGAATGTTGTGGCGGTGAATTTTATCTTGTAGTGTCTTTTAATTTAGTTATGAGTTTCAGTTTTGGTTTCTCGTCCTAAAGGTGTAGGTTTTCATGCAACCGTTGTTTATCATGCAAGAAAGGTAAAGTGCAACACGAGTAAATGAATTGCAGTAAGATAAATTGCAATAAAATAAAAGCATACCCGGAGGGCCTTCCCGTCATCCCAAGCCGCACTTAAAGTACAATTTAGAGCATTTAAGCATTTATAACAATTTCCTGAGTAAAGCTAAGGGAAGGGTTATGGTTTTCTACCAAAGTCCTAATCCTATAGCTAGTCATTCCTATGACGTCTAGTGTTCTTGTATTTTAGTTTCGAGGACGATTTTCTTCATCAAAGAACAACTAAGTTCAATTGTTCTTATAAATATCCTATCATATCGAGGAAGTGCTTAAAACGAATCTTAAACATCTTTTCAATATTTCGGGATTGTTTTAAGTCCAAATGAATTTAATTACACAAATGAATTAATCGTCCGAGAGTTTAAGTTTTGTTGTCTCGCTTCGTGAATCTAGGACATCCGAATATCCTATGAGTGAAGTAACACTTCTTTTAACACTCCTTTAAGAGTTATGACATCACGAGCTTTCGAGAGCAAATGGATGTTCAAGTGAGTTGTGATTTAATTTTAGTTAATGGATTTAAGTTTCGAATAGTGTTCAAGTTGTTTTAGATTTATTTTGAATTTCTTTATGTCTTAAGCAATGTTATATTCAATTCAATTTAATTTAATTTAACTTAATTTAATTTAATGTGGTTTAATTTAATTTAATGTAACTTAAGTTAATTTAATATAATATGGTTTAACTTAATTTAATTTAATTTGATTTAATTTAATTTGATTTAATTTAATTTGATTTAGTTTTAATTTAATTTAATTTAATTTAATTTAATTTAATTTAATTTAATTTAATTTAATTTAATTTAATTTAATTTTAATATGTTTTAATTTTAATTTAATTTAATTTAATTTAATTTAATTTAATTTAATTTAATTTAATTTTAATATGTTTTAATTTAATTTAATTTAATTTAATTTGTTTTAATTTAATTTAATTAATTTAATTTAATTTAATTTAATTTAATATTTTATTTAAAAAAGGTTTGCTTTAAATAATTTAACTTTAACTTAATTTAATGATTAAATCTTTTAGCATTTTAAATCTTAAACTTGGATTATCATTTTAATTAGGAATTAAATATTATTGGGATGATTAATTTAGGGATTCTTTAGATTAAGGAATAAATCTCTTCCTAATAATATCCCTATTTTAATAATTCCAATTTTATTATTCTTCCAAATTTAATTAATTATTTAATTAAGGTTTATTTCAATTATTTTAAATTGTTTAGTAGGTTTCTACCCTTTAATTATCTAAATTTCAATCATCCAAATCAGATTAAAATCAAATATTTTACCTATTAATTTTATTAAGCCTAAAGTTTTAATTAAGGGTTAAAATTTTAATTACCATTTTGCCCTTCAAGCCTAATAATTTCATAACTCACTAAATTGAGCACAAATGAATTTGAAATTTTTATGTGACTTCACTCATATGTCAATAAAGACATTAGAGTAGAAAATGTGATTTTTCTGTATTTAATTTATTTATATAATTATTTTTGGTGGAAAATAAGGATTTCCAAGGAAAATTTAATAATATGACCAAGGGAAAGTTTCTGTCCTTAAGAAAATTATGGGACATTCCTAATAACCAGAGGACCACTTGAACCAATTTTTGTGATTTTTTGAATTATATTTTATTTATTAGAATTATTTTAAGTTCTGGAGTATTAATTAATTTAAAAATAAAATATAAGTTGAAAAATGAATTTTATAATTTTTAAAATTCTCTCTGATACCAAGGATACCAGAGAACTAAATTTTACAATTTTCTGATTTTTCTTTGATTTATTATAATTATTTTAGTGAAAATGCTAGAAAATACATTTTTTTAATTTTAAAATTACCCTAGGGCTTTAAAATTTAATATCTCATTAAATAGACCTAAGAAAAATATGGGGTTTGTTCCTAAGTGATTAAATTTCAAAATAGGACATTTTGGTGAATTTTATTATTTTTGTGATTTTTATTATTTTTTAATTATTAAAATATTAAAATAATACTAAAAAATTAACTTTTTTAGAAAATTGAAATTTTAATTTTCTTAAATTTCCCTGATATCATAGAGGCTCCAAAACCAATTTGGTGAATTTTTTAAAGGTATTTTGAAAGTTATGAATTTTTAAAGTTTAAAATGACTAAATGGCTTAATCAACCTATTTAGTAAGGCTAACCAAGTCCAATTGACTTCAAACTTTTATGGTGGGTTCCTCTGATCCTAAAGGTCAGTGGAGAATTGATTTGAAGTCAATTTGATCTATGGTCAACTCTAATTAATTAGGGGTCTATTTTGGGTGTTTAAGCCAATTAGGGTTATTTTAAGTGAATTAACTCAAGTCCTATTTTTCCTGAGGTTCTCTGGTCATAAGGAACATCACCAAATTTTCCTAGAATTTATTTCACAACATGCTAATTTTTGGAATTAAAATACTCAAAACAGCCACATGCATTTGAAAAATCAATAACTTTTCACGAGATGGCCTCTCGACCTTGGAAAATTCAGGGAATGTTCCCAAGTTCGTAGGCTTCAAAAGCCCTATGGTCTCATGCCATGGTAAATTGTATGAATGCATGGAGAATTAAAACAATGCAGGGAGTAAATAATTAATTAAAAATAAAATACTTGACAAAATTAATTAATTTCTTTTCCACATTATTCTCTTCGTTCACTCGAGCAAGAGGGTATTTTTATTTTATTTTTGTGATTTTTCTACACAAAGATATGGATTTTTGAAGTTCTGGGATTTAAATAAATAAGAAAAATCCTATTTTTCTACTTAAGTGACGCGGCGCCGCGTCAACCTCGGCAGCTCCGAATGCACACGCGGCGCGCTCCCATTTGACGCCGCCTTCTGAATCAGCATCGCGCGGCCCGCGGTTCACGTACCGTCTCCTGGTCCGACGCCATCTGAGCCGTCCGTCCGCGCGTGTATTGAATGAACGGCATCCGTTCATCGTCCCCGAGCGTCCTAACCCGAGAGCCGTCTACCTTCTAGCCCTAAGATCTCACTCAAATCTCCATGGATTTTTATGTTCTTATGCTCTATGGATTCGTCTTGAAGAGACGAACACATCTATACGGCTAATGCTCATTGAAATCGACTCATTTGAAATGGAGAATGTTCAGAAGCTCGGGATGAAGAATTGATCCATACCTTAGCTCTGAGAGGTGAAACCTCGATCAGAGATGTTCGGCACGTTCGTTGGAGCCGCAGGAGGCTAGGGATGAAGCCCGGGGATGTGTTGAATCGCTTAGTGTGATTTCCACCAAGGCCAATCACAACCTTCGGAGTCCGGAACAACCGGGTGGCCCGGAGAGGGGCTTTCACTAGAAAACTTCTTCACTTGGCTCGGTGAAGGTGTAGGTGAGTTTAATTTGATTTTGGTGGAGGATTCAGGAGTGTCCTCGTTCTGGCCTGAGAATTGAGCTCCAAAATTGAGCTCAATCAATGGGGATTAGAGCAGGAGGACAGTAGGGATCAATTGCTCTAAGTCTGGAAGGGAGTGAGGAGTGATTTTGCGCGAGTTTTGGCATGGTCCGGTTCAAGCACCTCCCATGGCCGCGAGGGTGAGGGGTTTAAATAGGGGAGGGTGGAGGGCCTCCTGTGGGGTTTAAGGCCGGGGATCACCGCTCCGGTGAGGAGAAGGAGAGCTATGCTCGTCCATTTGGGTCGAGACAAGTCGGCAAGGGAGGATTGAATTTTTTGGCTCCTCCCAAGGTCTCGGCCATGGTGTTTTCCGGCGGCCCGGCGGCCGGCCGGCCAGTGCACCGGTCACCATCTTGTTCGGGTGGGTCGTGGTCGGGGTTTGGTGCAAGCAATCGGCAATTGCCATGTGTAAAGTGGCCGAATTAAAATGGAATGGGGAAGGGGTCACTTTGGCTTGGTTTGGGTCAACCCACCATTTTGGGCTTGGTGCACCCTTCCAAGCTCGATTTTGAGCCGAGGGAATCATTTAGGTCGGCTTAGAAGGAGTGGTGAAGTCTCCATCCATGATGAGGTGGCTAAACATGGTTTAGTGTGTGACATGATTAAGGCAAAAAAGGGTTAAAGGAGGTTTAAGAAAGAACCCCTCTTCTTGCCATAAATGGACTAATGACAAGTCAAAGCCCTCATGGCTTCATGTGGTTTGAGAATGGCTTGTTCATGGCTCCATTTGGCTTGGGAAAAGGTTGACTTGTTTCATGAAAAGGGTTTTAGAAATATTTGGCATTTAGGGGGTAATTTGACATGTGGCTTGATTTGGAATGGTTTAATTGATGATTTTGAAACTTAGGGGTGATTTTGATCAAATGGATGATGAGGGGAAGTGTCATGTGGGCTTTAGGATGATTTGGGCTTTTGAATTTTCAAGGAAATGGGCTTTTAGGAAGGTTTAAGGGAAGTGGGCTTTTAAGTTTAAGAATGTGTTCATGGATGGGAATTTTTGTAAAAGGTTGGGCCAAATAGTTGTTGGTTTTGGTTTAGGGATGTTTCATGAGTAATTTGAAATAGATTTAAGGTGGTTTGGGTTTGAATTGGGTTGAATTTGGGTTTATTTGGTAAATGGGCCAATGTAGGTCAAATTGGGCTAACTTGGGCCAATGTTGGGCTAGGGTTGAAATTGATGTAAAATAAATGTTTAGAAATATTTATGGGAGTGTTTCAAAGAGGTTTTGGCTTTGATTGGGTTTTGATTTTAAGGTTTGGGTCTATTTAGGCTAGGTCTGGGTTTAGGTCAAAATTGGGCTTTTTGATTTTGGGTTGAATTTGAGTGGGATTTGGGTCAAAATCTTGGGCAAATCATGTTAGTGTTTTGTTTATGGGGATGTTAAGGAAGGTTTAGAAAAGATTTGGGGTTAATTGGAGTTGAATTGGGTGAGTTTGGGCTAAGTTTGGGTCATGGGCCCAAATTGGGCTTTAAGGCCAAAAGTGAAATTGGATCCCAATGCCAACCAAATTGGGCTTGGATTTGGTCTAGATTGGTGTTGGGGATGTTGAATTGAAGTTTAGAATTGAATTGGACCAGAGTTTGGGTCAATTGGGTAGGTTTGGTTTGACATTGGGTTTACTTTGGGTTAAAATGGGTCAAATTGGGGGTTTTGATAAAAGTGGGGTAAATTGACAAAATTGGCCCATGATGTAGTTGAACAAAATGAAATTGGGAATATTTGGGATTTTTTGGAATTTTCTGGGAATTTTCTGAATTTTTGGATTTTTTGGCTAAGAGGGGTATTTTGGGTATTTGGAGGGTATTGGGAAGTATCTTTGGAATTTTTGGTATTTTTGGCTATGGATGATCAATTTGATTGGTGAAGACATGTTTAGGAATGATTTTGGAGAATTTTGGGTAGTTTAGGTGATTTTGCAAATTTTGGAGGGTTTCGAGGGTTTTGGGTAGACGTGACGGGTGTAGGGTCCCGGGGTCAAAAAATGAAAATTTGGAAAATTTAAGATCGGGTGAATGTAAGTGGAATGAAATCATTTTGGTTGAGCCATGAAGCCATATCAAGTCCACATGAGCCATGAAGGGACTCATTTGAGGCATCCACTATGTTGTTCCTAACCTCTTACCAAGGGCTTAGGGGTTAAGGACCATCCATGCGAACCACCTTCATGAGTCGGAGGTCAAGTTGGGTATGGGTGTGGTTTTAGGAGGTGTGTGAAAGTGTAGTGTATAGGTGTAATGTATGTGTAAGTCAGCCCCTTCACCGGACTAGTGCCACCTGTAGGGCCTCTAAGGCCAAAGAGTCCTATAGGAACTCATCCTTTAAACTTCCACATTCGATCTCAACCCTCTAGGTGATTAGGGGTCTACAATCAAGTTTGTGGAGTTTGCAGGGAGTTAAGAAGTGGTTTGAATTTCTAAGTGGTGGGTCCCAATTCTAATCCTCTAGGATAGTCAAAGGAAAAGCCTAAGGCTAGATCCTAAGTACTAAAGAGAAGAAGAGAAGACCTCATCAAAAATGAGGTCAACATGCATCGATTCCCAAAAACTAGATGGTGGCTCAGCAGTAGAAGTAGAAGGTCTTGAAGTGGAAGGTCTACCAGAAGTGTGTGCAGAAGTAGAAGGAGCGGTCGATCTCTTCCCTCGAAGACGATCATATATACTAACACTCTCCTGCACGATCGCTTGGTAGACTTCAGCCTTCTCCTCAAAAATATCAGTAATGACTCCATTGCTAACACATAAAGAATAGATCAAAGATGGGAATCCCAATCCCACGAAGTATCGGATCTAGCAAGTAGACTCCACGTAATCATAAATAATACTGCCGACATCTATCGGCTTCCTCTCCCGAATGCAATAGTTCGAGATAACTCTTTCTCCGGTAACTTCACTCGTGTGGTTGGAAGGTAGAAGTCTAGCGTAAATAAAATAATGCCAAGCCTTTGAAACACCATTTAGCTTAGAAGATTTGAAGTTTACCCACTTTTCATTCCGGATCTTCCGAGCTCCAGTGCCGTCAGTCAAATAAGCAATAATCATCTCAAGATCTCCCTCGGATGGAGATAATCCAGAATAGTGGCACTTGATGGTAGGCGGTAGTCCATAAAACACATTGATCCTCTCCGGAGTAAATCCTACTCCAATACCTCTGACGAAGACTTCGTAGTCTTCCGCATCTAAAAAGTTAGCATAAAATTTGTGAACGACTGTAATAACAGCAACAGTAGTGAAATAATAAAATCGTTACTGTTGTGCGCAACGATTGCGTTCTCGATCATTTCACTCGGATTGTAAAAGCTTTGCTCCGAGATAAACTTTCTCGACGTCGTAAATTTGTGATATCGAAAATGCACTGCCGCAGTCGCGAACTTGCTACTGTCAAAATTTTCTCGTCCCTTCCCTCGCTTAGATTTCGGTGCCATGTAAACGTGAAAGAAAACAAGAACAAATTTATGAATCAAATATTTAAACTCTTTTTAAGTTTAAGAAACTTAAAATAAGTTTAAAAATCCAAATAGAATACCTAAAAATCAAAATTTTTCTCAAAATTTTGGTTTTTAGCAAAACATAGGAAAACCTATGGTGAAAATCGAAAATAAATGGATTAGAGTGTAGATCTGACCTCGAGACGAAGAAATCAAGTGATTTCACGCCAAAATACTTGATGTTTTGACCTCAAAATGGATCTAAGAGGTGCATTTTAGTGAAAATGGGGAAGGAGATGAAGCTTAAGCGTCATCCATGGCTAATGGGGTTTATATGGTGTTTTTCGGGTAAGCAGGCCAAACCGGCGCTTAGGCGCTGAATTCTGGCGCCTAGGCGCCAGACTCGCCTTTCACAAAAATCACTTTAAAAATTTTATTTTCCACCAAAATTCATAAATTCAACTTCCAATTACTCATATTAGAGTAGGGCTTCAGTTTCTAACTTCCAAAACATTTTTCAAAAAATTTTAAAAATTAAATATTAAATCCACCAATCAAACACAAGGTTTAAATCAAACTCCTCTAATTTCCATTTATAATCTCCAATATTAGCTCAATACACTTCAGATAAGTATAATATAATGATTCAAGCCCTAACACACAATCAAACAACACAATTTGAAAACAAATACAACACACATTTAACATGAAAGCAAATACACAAACAAACACAATCGATTCACTAAATCGATACAACGACTCACTAGATAAATCACAATCTCACCAAATCACTATCTAATTTCCATTATTTTGGCAAGGAAAACTATTCAGCCCACTTGGCAAGAACACTAATGCTATTGGAAAATCCGTAGCTATTTTCTCGTGGATCCAATTGTTCTTCGCATACATCTCCACTTGAGCATCTTGATAAGCTGCTAGATGATCAAATTGAAGTTTCTCTTGCCATTCCAGATGTTCAATCTGATGATACATCTCATGGAGGCGATCTCCAATACTCTTGAAATCCGCTACAAATTTATCAAGACGACCAGAAATTTTCTCCAAATTTACAGCGATGAAACCATTGAAGTAGGGTTGAGGATCTTTTGGACCTTTGTCTCTAGCCTCTTCTCCAAGATTTCTCCTCTCCATTTCTTCAAAAATCCTCTCTAATCTCTCAAGAATGGAGTGTATGGATCGAAATAATGATTGCATAGGGATTGGGGACGAAGATGGGTTAATTTAAAGGTGAAAATCGTGTGAAAAACTGAAAGTTTTTTGTTTTTACACGACCCAGTAACCGTGGCGTTTAGGCGCCAAATCTGGCGCCTAGGCGCCGGACCCATCGACACACAGCTTATTCTGGCGCTTAGGCGCCGAATTCTGGCGCCTAGGCGCCGAAACCATGTTCGACTCCGTTTCGCCTAACGTCAAATTTCAAGGTTTCGTTCTCCAAAAATAGGTAAATTATAATGATAAGATCAGAACAATCTCAATAACACAATTATACATAATTTCAATGAAGGTTAACTTGATCTCCTTTTTACTCACATATGAAATGGAGTGATCCAAAGTCCAAACTTTATATACTTCAAGATAATTTTTAATTTTCTGAAGTTAAATAAAATTAGTCAAGACCGAGGCATAACCATACATTAAAAATGTAAAACCATACTAAAAATAAAATCTATGTGTTGTCTCCCATTAAGCGGTTGGTTTAACGTCGTCAGCCCTATCTAAGTAATTATTTAATCAGGTTGACTTAATTCATAAGCCTCTTTATAAATATTTTTAATGTCTCCCAAATAAGGCTTTAATCTTAATCCATTAACTTTAAAAAAAATTCCCGTTTTGGGGTCTTTAATATCCATAACTCCATATTGGTATACTTTTTTAGTTATATATGGTTCTATCCATTTTGATCTTAATTTTCTAGGAAAAAGTCTTAAACGAGTATTAAATAGTAATACTTCTTGTTCAGGCTCAAATATTTTTCCTGAAATCTTTTTATCATGTAATACCTTCATTTTCTCTTTATAAATTTTTGCATTATCATATGATTCATTTCTTATTTCATCCATCTCATTGAATTGCAATAATCGTTTTTCTCCTGCATTATTCAAATCAAAATTAAACTCCTTTATCACCCAATAAGCTTTATGTTCAAGTTCAACAGTTAAGTGACAGTGTTTTCCAAAAACTAACCGGTAAGATGACATTCTGATTAGTGTCTTATAAGCTGTTCTATAAGCCCATAATGCAGAATCAAGTCTATCAACCCAATCAGTTCTTTTAGGATTAACAGTCTTATCTAAAATTCTTTTAAGTTCTCTGTTTGATACTTCAGCCATTTCACTTGTTTGTGGGTGATATGCAGTTACAATTTTATGTTTGATTCCAAATTTTTGCAGTAATGATTGAATTCTTATATTTCTAAAATGACTTCCACCATCTATGATAATTACCTTAGGCATTCCAAATCTTGAAAAAATCATCTTCTTTAAAAACTTAGATACACTTTTCGAGTCACAGTTAGGCAAAGCTACAGCTTCAATCCACTTTGAAACATAATCAACTCCTAATAAAATATAAATTTTTCCATATGATGGTACAAATAGTTCCATAAAGCCTAAGCCCCATATATCAAAAAGTTCAACTTTCAATATATAGTTTAAAGGCATTTCATCTTTCTTGGATATGTTTCCCATTCTTTGACATCGATCACATGTTTTAACATAATGTCTCAGATCTCTGAATAAAGTAGGCCAATAAAATCTTGAATTTAAAATTTTAAATGCAGTTTTATCTACTCCAATGTGTCCTCCAAAATCAGAATCATGACATTTTTTAATAATAGCATAAGTTTCTTCATAAGGTACACATCTTCGAATTATAGAATCTCTTCCTAATTTAAATAAATGAGGATCTTTCCAAATATAATATTTAGCATCATTTTTAAATTTCTTAATAAATTTTTCATCCAATCCATGAGGTAGAATATTGCTAACTAAATAGTTAACTATATCTGCATACCAAGGCGTTTGGTATCCTTGAATAACATATAAATGTTCATCAAGAAATTTCTCATTTATGTTTTCTTCAGTAATAACATCATTCTTAATTCTAGATAAATGATCAGCAATTTGGTTGTCCGTTCCTTTTCTATCTACTATTTGAAAATCAAATTCTTGTAGAAGTAAAACCCATCTTATTAGTCTAGAGTTTAGCATCCTTTTTCGACATTAGATATTTAATAGCGGAATGATCAGTATGAACTATGCATTTAGTACCAAGAAGATAAGGTCTAAATTTATCAAAGACATATACTATAGCTATAAGCTCTTTCTCGCTAGTAGTGTAATTTCTTTGAGTTTCAGTAAGAGTTTTACTAGCATAATATATAACTTTGAAAATTTTCTCATATTTTTGTCCCAATACAGCTCCAATTTCAAAATCACTTGCATCACACATTAATTCAAAAGATTTATTCCAATTAGGTGCAACAATGATAGGTGCAGTAATTAATTTTTCTTTTAAAATATTAAAAGTACTAACACGGTCTTTATTAAATTCAAATTTAGCATCTTTTTCCAATAAATTACAAAGAGGTTTAGCAATTTTAGAAAAATCCTTTATATATCTTCTATAAAATCCAGCATGACCTAGAAAACTTCTCACATCAGTAACAGTAGTAGGTGGTTGTAATTCAGCAATAATTTTCACTTTTGCTTGATCTACTTCCATCCATTTTTGTGAAATCTTGTGACCAAGTATGATGCCTTTTGTGACCATGAATTGACATTTTGCCCAGTTAAGAACTAAGTTTGTTTCTTCACATCTTTTCAGAATTTTGGAAATATTTTCCAAACAAGATTCAAAAGAAGTTCCAAAAACTGAAAAATCGTCCATGAGTATTTCAATTCCTTTGTAATCAAATCACAAAATATTGACATCATACATCTTTGAAAAGTTGCAGGTGCATTACATAAACCAAAAGACATTCTTCAAAGGCAAATGTTCCATAAGGACTTGTAAATGTTGTTTTCTCTTGGTCATCAGGAGCGACAGGTAATTGATGATAACCAGAATATCCATCCAGAAAACAGAAATATGATTGCCCAGCTAATTTATCAAGCATTTGATCCAAGAAAGGTAAAGGAAAATTATCCTTTCTAGTGGCGTCATTTAATTTCCTATAATCAATGCAAATTCGCCATCCAGTAACTTATCTTGTAGGAATTAGTTCATTTTTATCATTGACAATGACAGTTACTCCTCCTTTCTTTGGAACACAATGAATAGGACTTACCCATTGGCTATCCGAAATAGGATAAATAATACCAGCATCTAACCATTTAACAATTTCTTTTTTAACAACCTCTTTCATGATAGGATTTAATCTTCTTTGCGGTTCAATAGTAGGTTTAAAATTTTCTTTCATTAAAATTATATGCATACAAATGGAGGGGCTTATTCCTCTTATGTCAGCAATTGTCCAACCAAATGCTTTCTTATAATTCTTTAACACTCCTATCAATTTTTCTTCTTGATCTTTACTTAGCTCAGAAGAAATAATAATAGGTAAAGTTAATGAATTTCCCAGAAATGCATACTTTAAATGTGAAGGTAACATTTTTAATTCCAGTTCAGGGGCTTTTTTTAATTGAGGGTAAAAGTATATCATTTTGAGTTATGTTCAAACTTTCCCAATTATCATTAATATAATGAGTTTCTTCTTCTTTTAGTTATTCATCTTCATCGGTTAATAATTCAAATTTTTCTTCAGAAATGACTTTACATTTTTCTTGATAATTTTTCTCAACTAAATAATCAATTATATCCATTCGATAACATTTTTCTTTGTTAGGGTACTTCATTGATTTAAGGACATTAAATTTAATCTCTTGATCATTAACTCTCATGGTTAATTCTCCTTTTTGCACATCAATCATAGCTCGTCCAGTCGCTAGAAAAGGTCTCCCAAAAATAATAGGTATTTCTTTATCTTCTTCCATATCAAGTACAATGAAATCTACAGGGAAGATAAATTTATCTACTTTAACAAGAACATTCTCTATAACTCCTTTAGTGGTAATTGATAGAATCTATCAGCCTAATCGAAGGGTTACGATGGTGGGAGTAATCTCTCCTAAATTCAACCTTCGAAAAATAGAAAATGGCATGAGATTAATACTTGCTCCTAAATCGTATAAAGCTTTTCCACAAAACTTTTCTTCAAAAGCACAAGGTATAGTAAAACTTCCAAGATCTTTAAGTTTTTTAGGTAATTTCTTTTGAATTATTGCACTACATTCTTCACTTAATGCAATAGTTTCAAAAGCTTCAAATCTTTGTTTCTTACTTAAAATATCCTTCATAAATTTTGCATAAGTTGGCATTTGTTCCAAAGCTTCAGCAAAAGGTATGTTTATAGTAAGTTTTTTTTAAATTTCAAAGAACTTAGAAAATTAATGATCAAGCTTCTGCTGTTTAAGTCTTTGAGGAAAAGGTGGTGGTGGTTTTTCAACTTCCATATTAATAGACATATCGGTTTGATCTTTATTAGGAGAAGGAGTTTCTTTAGATTTTTCAATCTCTTCAACCTCAATCTCATTTTCAATTTTATTCTGCATTCTTTCTTTTAATTCCTTTCCACTTCTAAGTTGTACAGCTTTAACATGTTCATGTTCTTTTCCAGTTTCTTTTGGATTGATTTCAACATTACTAGGAAGTGTTCCTGGGGGTCTATAATTAATTAAATTAGCGATTTGTCCCATTTGATTCTCAATATTACGAATAACAGTATTTTGATTTTGTAATTGATTACTTAGTTGTAAAATTAATTCTTCTATAGATAACTTTTTCTGTTGATTGTTAAATCCATGTGGTTTATAGTTTGAATTAACTTGATTATTCCAATTTCCAGTGGGATGAGATTGATTATTACCCCATTGTTGTGAATTATTCCAGTTAAAATTAGGATCATTTTTCCATCCAGGATTATAATAATTTGAATAAAGATTATTTTTACTAGCAATAGCTTGTAAAGTTTCAATAGTTTGAGAATCTTCAATATTAGCGAGTTATTATGTGATATATTAATAGCAAAACTATCTAATTTCTTAGACATTCGTCTGCTACTTGTGAAGCTAAAATAAAAAAGGATTCATTATCATGAATACTTGTCATTCTTTTAGGATTAATCCTTTCAGAAGGCCATTGAAAATTATTGTTAGTCATTTCTTCAATTAAAGTGTAAGCTTCTTCAATTAAAGTGTAAGCTTCTTCAAATGATTTAGACATTAAAGAACCTCCAAGTAGCAGCATCAATAATTGATTTTAAAGATCCAATTAATACATTATAAAATGTTTGAATAATTAACCAATCAGGTAAAGCATGATGAGGACATTTTCTTAATAGTTCTTTAAATCTTTCCCAAGTTTCATAAATTGTCTCCCCGTCAAATTGATTAAATGAAGTAATATCATTTCTTAATTTAGCAGTTTTAGAAGGAGGAAAATATTGAGCAAGGAATTTTTGTGTCATTTCAGCCCATGTTTTAACAGAATCTGTTGATAATGAGTTCAGCCACATCTTTGCTTTATCTCTTAAAGAAAAAGGAAAGAGTCTAAGCCTAATAGCATCATCAGAAATATTGTTATATTTAAAGGTAGCACAAAGTTCTAAAAAACTAGCAAGGTGTAAATTTGGATCCTCATTTGGTGTTCCACTAAATTGATTGTTTTGAAACATTTGAATAATAGACGGTTTAAGCTCAAAAGAATTAGCATCTACAGTGACTATTTGAATACTACTATGAAGTTCATCAACTGTAGGGTTAGCATAATCCCTTAATGGTTGATAAACATTTTGATCATTAATTTCAATTGGATTTTGTAAATTATTATGTAAATTAGTCATTTCTTGAAATTTTTGAATTTGTTTTCCTTTTTTAATTCTTCTAACAGTTTTTTCTAATTCAGAACTAAAGGTAATAATCCTTCAGATCCAGAACTACGCATAAAAAGTCAATTAGCAAGAATTAAAATAAATATTATTATTATATATATGTTTTTTTATAATAAAGAAAATAAAGAAAAATGAATAAAATAAAAATACTTAAAATCTAAAAGTTTGCCTCTGCTCTCCTCGGCAACGGCACCAAAAACTTGACCCGATATAAATATATGTGTACTAAAATCTTCTTCCCCGGCAACGGCGCCAAAAACTTGACCCGATATAAATATATGAGTACTAAAATCTTCTTCCCCAGCAACGGTGCCCAAAAATTGACCCGAAGTCCTCTGAAGATCAACGTACTAATTAATGCTTTCAAAAATATATGTTATAAATAATAATATCGGCTAGTGTATATAAATATAATTTTACAAAAAATATTTTACACACTAGGGGTACTACGCAAGTATACGTATCGTTTCAAGTAATATAGGGCTTTGAAACAAAGACTCCAGTATCGTTCCCACGAGAAGAGAGTTATAGATCTTTATATATTTTTATTTTAAAGTATTTCTTTTATAATTAAAAATAAAATATATTTAATTTACTAGATGCAATAATAAAGCAGAAATAAAATAATTGATGTAAATAGCAATAACAAAGCAACTTTCTCCCTTTCAATTAATCCAAGATTTTCTAAGATAATGATAATATTCGTGGAGAATATAAATTTATGGTATTGTGTCGAATAGAAGCATTCATATTCTTTACCCTTTGATCCAGTGCAAAGAACATTTCCTAGCCTTATAGATCGAGTCCGGATGTATTGTTAGTAGAATGGGTTACTCTAGGCTCACACTACTAGATGTCTAAGGGTGGCTATGGTCGGCCCTACTAGTAACCCTTTCCTTTTCTATAAACCAAATCATAAGATTTTAGTCTTTCACTCTAAAAATTTATCAATTCTACGCCTAATATATAACATCTTCCTATTTATTTGCACTTCACCTTGAATAACCCGCACAAGGCCTTCGACTACCCAAGAATTCATGTGATATCTACAAGTTAAGAATTCATCTCTTTCTAAGTCTCAAAACTCTTCAACAGGTTTTAACAATTTAAATGGCCAATTTAAATAGTAAATTAAGAACCGGTATTAATATCATCACAATGTTTTGAAAATATATGATTTTTAATTCTCCGACGAATTTTGTATTATCTTATTTATCTTTTCATAATTGAAAGGAGAAAGTAAAGTAACTACTCATAACACATTGAAATTAAATAACAAAACATAATAAATAAACTTTGAATCAAAATAAAAATACTTATCTTAGATGTTTCTCCTACTGAACTTCTGATTCCTACTGACTCCACGGCGTAATGAACTACATATGCACCAACTCTTTCAAACTCTAAATACAAACTCTAAAATAAACTCACTAATTTATGAAGGAAAGTAAAAAGGTGGCCCTAATATGATCTCTCTAATTCTCTCTATAGGTTGGACTCTAGATAGGGGGGTAGATGGGGCGTTTTTCTCTGAAGGAATACCCTCCTATTTATATGCTTCAAGGGTTGCCTCAAGGCACCTCTTCAAAATGTGTCCACATTCAATGAATCTTCTAGAAGGTGTGTCTGGCGCTTAGGCGCCGGAATCTGGCGCCTAGGCGCCGGACACCGCGTCTAGTTCTTCGCACTTCTTCACTTTGGATTGCACCTCTTCGCGATTAAAACCATTTTGAAGCGTTCAAATACATTGTATCACATGTCCTATAAACCAGGAACAACTGCCAGACTTCTAGAAGGTCCAATAACCGCTCACACCGTCAAAATAACCACCTAAAAGTCTTCAAAAACTTAACAGTTTTCTGTATCGAGCTAGCGCTTAGGCACCGGACTCAGGCGCCTAGGCGCCAGGCCAGTAATTTCGACAATTTTGCATTTTGGCTCTATTTTTGCTCTTTTTTTTTCTCATTTTTCATATTTTTCTCCTTCTTGAACATTTATGTATCACCTACATCCAAAAACACAAAAATACCTTTCATTAAAGCATAATATCCTTAAAATTTAATAAAAATCAAGGCATAAAAATAGTTATTTTTTTCTTGGATCAAATATCAACCATACTAGAACGGCTAATTACTACATTTCCAACATGAATCTTAACAACATTCTTGCAGCATCAACACATAGCTTACGTTAGAATTAAATATAAGAGTTTTATCTGAAATTACTAAAAAATATGAACATGTACTGACTTATCACTATATCTCCTACAACATTGATCAATTACTTGTTTTATTTCAAATGGGATTTTCGTTCTCCCAGAAAAATCTACAACTTTCTCAATCAAACAAGGTAACATAACAATAAACTAATCATCTTTAATGTCAACTTAAATGTTTTATAGTTTTTTTTCCATAAAATAAATATGTCACATAATCATCTGCACAAACATATTTCATGTTCTCTTGGACATCTCCCTCGTCATAAGTGATTGTAATATGCACATGCTTCTAAGATTATACAACATCTATTATTCTTTGCTACTCAAACTGTTCAATATTTGCAAGTCTATTATTCTTTGCTACTCAAACTGTTCAATATTTGCAAGAAACCTCTCACCCCTAACAACTAGAGTATCGCTCGTCAGTTGATATTTGAACATCCAGTTGAACATCTATAGATTTGGTTTTCCTCCTCTTCAACTCAACTACAATGTAGGAGGAACTCAATTTTCTTTTCCTCGTGCTTTATGGGGCCTTAAGCCCTAGATTATACTCTCAATGGAGGATTTATGTTCTTGTTTCTTCATTACGTTCACTTCCAATAACATTATTATATTTTCCAATTAATTAACTTCACTCCGGAGCTTTGTTACATTATTATGTAAATTGGATACTCTACCATTAATTAATTCTTGAAATTCAGAAAGACTTTTCTCTTATGTTCTCAGTAATTGAATAATTTCTTCAAAACCTGTTTTGATGACAGTACACTTTAGTTGTGGGGTGTTGTCACTTGCAATGAAAGGGCCTGTACCAAATAAAATTGATAATTATGTTATGGAATAAGTTTCATCGGTGATGGATAGAAGTGTTTAATTGAAATAGGTTACTCTTCAATTGAAGGAGCGAGCAGGGCATGTTCTTCGTCTTTCAAACCCAAAAATGAATATTAAAACTACGATAATCCATTATTACAATCATAAATGAACTGAATTTTCCAAAAAGAAAAAAATTGTCATATGAGAGAATATCTACTCGGGGTTGAGTTGCTTAAAACTTTGATTTATCGACAATGAGCTTCATCTCACATTTGTTGGTCATGTCAACATGCGAGGCCTAGCATCAGGTACAACAAGAGTAACTAGGGACACACTTATAAAAACAGAGCTGTGTAGAAGTTAAATCATAACCTGATTTGATTAATAAAGATAAAATTTAAATGGTATAAATCGTGAGCAGAAAAAAAATCTATTAATATATCCCAATGAATGATTCTACTTTAGTTTTATGAGGACGACATTCATTTGGTCAAAAAACTCATAAACGGTAGCAGACCAATCAAATGAAGAAAAGGAATGTACATTCTCAACAAAAGTGTAAAGCCTCTTTGGCATACTAAAGCTGCTCGAAGGAAATAATAAGTTTTGTTAATAAAAACTTTATAAACAGTTCATCGAAGGGCATTGAATACTTTCTGGATAGAACCTTAACTAAGTCATTCTATATCTGTATTGAAGCTACACCATATGACAGAGCTTTATCCCAATGGACTAGTTCTCCTCTGTTGGGCATGTATATCAGTAAGGCAACTTGGTTGGAGTCTAAACTTAATTCCTTCC
This sequence comes from Papilionanthe hookeriana x Papilionanthe teres, assembly GCA_022702705.1. Taxonomy (NCBI): domain Eukaryota; kingdom Viridiplantae; phylum Streptophyta; class Magnoliopsida; order Asparagales; family Orchidaceae; genus Papilionanthe; species Papilionanthe hookeriana x Papilionanthe teres. The sequence continues at coordinate 63,551,491 of CM040423.1, read as the reverse complement.
CACCCATCTTGAATACCCTTTGTTCAATATCCCAACGATTTAGGATGTGCAGTGTGAGGACTTTATTTTGCGGATATGGAGGCAAAATGAAAAATTGAAATACATTTAAATCTTTCAGAATGATTACAGTTTCTTCAGATAGGGTATGGTTGACCAATTCAATAATAGATCTTCCCATATATGGTCGACACCTACAGTTGAGCATCCTTAGGTTCATAAACCTACAAAAGAAGACAATGCAAAACAGACAATTTGTTAACGTCAAATATGTCAATAATAACACCACTTCAGTACCTAAACATGAATGCAAAACTGAATAATACCAACACTAATTATAGATCAACATAACAATAACAACAACAAAATAATACCAAAATATGTCTATAATAACACAACTTCAATACCACATATCACAATAGTGCATCCAAATTAGCACTTTAATAACACCAAATAAAAACCATGATACAATAAAGATATCGTCATAATAACACCAACTCAACAAACAAAATGACTCCAAAATGTCCAAAATAGCACCACTTCAATACTACAATATCATCACAGTATAGCCAAATTGATATCTTAATAACATCACATCAAAACTAGGATAAAACATAGATATCTCCACAATAACTTCGACTCAACAATATAATAACAATAAAATATATTCATAATAACATCAAAATTTGTTCAGACAAATTAGCACCTTAATAACAACAACATATATCCATGATACAACATAATATCACTATAATAACACTGAATCAACAATAGAATAAGTTACCACAAAATGATTAATTTATTTAAAACAAAACTGAATAACACTAACTCAACAACAAAATATGACGAAGTTGCATTTACAATAACACTATTACCACAGGACCGCCAAAGCTGAACCAAATTACCACCATGATAATAACTCAAAACAAGAATACAACTGAGAAACCACAATAATAACACCAAATTAACACGTATATACAACAAATTTACCATCAAAATACATGTATGAAAACACAACCTCAACATCAGAATTATATCATATTACCACCATAATAGCAACAAATCAGCACCTAAATAACATAACATAAGCTCTGATAAGCAATTATAATAACATCCACTATACATCACTAGACAATCAGAATATCACAAGAATACCCCCATTAAAACACCAAATTAAAACCATAATACAACCAAATTAACCTTAATAACACTAACTTAGATGCATAATACTACCAAAATTTCCTCTATATACCAACATTACCCCACTAAAACCATTTCACTTTAGAATAACACCAAATGTATATGTATTGTGGTTGAATTCAGGCAGTATTTTACTGGATTTGTGCTAGTTTTCAATTAGTATTGTGATGTTATTAGTGTGGTAGTATGATGTTATTAGTGTTGTATTATGGTATTATTGTGATACTAGTAAGATGAAATACTTCTCTTCTAATACTAAATCATCAATTTTAATTTAGTTCTCAAGCTTATCATTGAACAAAGCAGGTAAAACGTATATGTGGCAATGCTTATGTCAGTTACATATAGTTAAAACCGTAAATAATAAATTTTGAATGCAACTACAACCACACTTCTGATTTACCAGGATGCTCTGTCGAATTTTACATTTTCTGTTTCCTTAAATTCTTTCATTCTTTTACATTAACTTGCTTGAATACTAGAAGGAAAATATATTAGTTCACGCCCTAAATCTTAAATCCTAACGCAAGAGTTGTTTCAAAAAAGCCTAAACATCACAATAACTTACATGATGAAAGAGAGCGACTTTGAATGCTTGTTGTCGGTGACCGAAAATGCAAAAGATTTTGAATGAGTAAAAACCTAGCTAACAAAATCACTGGTGAAAACTGATCTTTGAAATCATATTCACGTAAGATTTTATTTTAGAAGTCTCTCACCAAAATATATCTTTTTTTTAATTATTTTCAATGAGTCATGCACTTTTTATAGTCCGAAGCCAATGCAATAATTTTTGCTTCGAAACGGCACAATCACTTCCTTTCCTATAAATATCATACTAAGAGCGAAAACCTAGCGGTAGTGACCAAAAAATATATGGACCAATCCAACCAGCCAGCCGCCAGGCTTTCTTCTGGGAAGTTTCTGTCGCTGACGCTTAGGGCACGATCTGGTTGCATCTTCTTCCAACGCTATATCTCTTTAGCCACTTCCGCCGTTCCGCGCGCGTGATCTGCAACCCAGGCCTCCAAGAACCATTAGTTTGCTCAGACATTGTTTCACGGCGCCCCAGCTTCCGCCAGCATTGCTATTTTCACAGAGCAGCAGCTGTTTTTGTGCCCGATGTGCGCTACTTTGCCTCCGCGCACAAGAACCTTCCAGCAATCTCTTAGTCTCACGTGAATCCGTTTGACATTGCTTCACTTTCGCATGCGCACCGTCCTGCGCTTTGCTGCTGCTCTGGATCCTTCATTCACGCGAACTGCCTGACCACCCTAACGTAGTCCCGCTGCTCTTCACACCCTCATCTGTATACTTTAAACTTATTTATGTTCTGTCTCATTTCTAAGCTGATTCATGGGCATAGTTCTGATGGCACTAGCTGCGGTATGAATTACCTGGTTATTTTTGTACAAGTTGCTCAAAATTTCAAAATTCACCTATTTTGGTTAAGATGCCCTGGATTCTCCCGTATAAGCTGAGTTAGGGGGTGTTTAGCTGCCTCTTGGATTTAAGTTAAGCGAATTTACAAAATCCGGTAAATCCCGTGATGTTAAATTCAAACTTGTTTCTGGTATTATTTAAGTTAAATTTGGTTAAATCTGTAACAGATGTTTGGCTTTTGTTTTTAAGATTTAACAGATGAAGGAAGTCTTTTTCTTAAATCCACCTAAAGTTCGGATTTAATAAATCCTGAGTTACCGTCACGGCATAGAAATTTTTGGATTTAGCCCATGGCGAGATTTAAATGTGCCGAATTCGTGTTTGTCGGATTACATTAAACCCATACTTACATCCGCCTGTAAATAACATACCAAACACCGCCTCAGAATAGTTGTTGGGAAATTCTCGAACTATAGACACCGTTATTCTAAAAGTAGCAGTCTAGCAAGTTATTCTTATATTTCCGGTTGCATTTGAGTAAGCTTATTAGCGATACTGAGTCAATTTGTTCGCACTAACAATTTAGGATTTAGTTATCTCAAACTAAATTTTGCTCGAGATCAATTCTTTTATGGGTTGAGCTAGCTTGCCTCAAAATGTGTCTGGATTTCAAATCCAGTTTGAGTCGAGCTAAACTTGAGAATATCAAGTTTTGATTCATAACATGTAATTTATTTGAGGTTAAGAGCGCAAATAGAACGTTTGTTTTGTCGTTTATCCTTTCAAGCTATTCAGTTGTTGAGAAAAATGGTCATAACTCTTTATTTTATTAAATTTCTTTTAGTGGTCTTCAGTACTTATGTTTTTTTATAATTTTAAGTCAAATAAAGTAACATTCTTTATGTAAGAAAAAAATTAATGAGGTTTTTATAGCTCTTTTTGTTCATGACATGATGCATTATAATATAAAGCTCTTAAAATCTCCTTGAATTTGCATCATTGCATTGTGCTAAACATTAATTCTTGTTTGCACCATGCAATGTAAGTTTGATTGATTAATATTAATCATCAGACCCCAACGTGCATTCTACTTTTTAACATAGAATAAATGCTATAGACCTTAAAATTGATTTATATGATATTTTAAACTATATTCTTTAATATTTATATATTTCCCATTTTAGGAGCACTCAGACTTTCTGATTTTTATAAGTTTAATTATATTTTTCTGATAGTTTCAGCTGACTGATTACACTTTTATTAATTAATCAATAAAATTGATTACACTTTTATTTATTAATCAATAAGGTTGAATAATTATAAAACATATAAATAATCACAGTGGCATTTAATGGGAAGTTCTAGAAGTAACTCATCAATGCTGAAACTAGCTTAGTTTTTAACTACTTTGTTTGCTAGTTGTTCACTTTGTTATTACTTTTTGTTCAATCTTGCTTCACTCCTTTGTTTATTGTTCGGCAAGTTATGTTTTTTGTTTTTTAATTTCATTTTATATTTTTTTAAGTTAATCACTTTCAATTCAATCTAATTAAAATTCACTTGGCATATACACTGCTTTTATTTAGATTTGTAATTTCTTTTTGATCCATACTGCTATGATGAAATTATTGTAAGACTAATTTCTATTTTGTTCGTCGTTTTTATAAATGCTGAATTTCAACATAAAATTATAAGCTCCCCTCAGCAGAACTTTCATGGGCAAAGACCCATGTAAACATAAATTTATTTTTTTCTTTTCTACATTATATAAACATTTCACAGCCATTCCCCCTTTTTAATTTATTATGTGGCCTTTTGCGGGCTTCTCTTGAGTGTATCTTATTTGGTATTTTTGAGTTTCGCACTTTGCATTGGTACAATGAATCTTTAGTTTTTCTCCTCGATATATCCTTGAAATTGTTTTTTAGAATTCTTTTATAGGCACATGATGAAACTAAATGTTAAATGTGTAATGTGCACATGTTATTTGAATTTTTATTTCCATTGATGCTATCACTTAGAAAATTTTATGGCTTTTCTTTTTTTTCCCCCAGTTTTTCTTGGTTATTTTGCATATAGCGAATACTAGATTGGTAGTTAGTGGAGTGAAATGATGAATAGTAAATCTTTTCTTTATTAGTTTGATGACTGTTATGATGGCTAAGATTGTATTAGCTCTATATGATCACTCCGCTCCATCCAATGCAATAAGGTCCGTTATCAGAAACTCTAAACCAATTTTATGGCTTCTCTTTTTTTTTAATTTCAGTTTTTCTTGTTTATTTTGCATACAATTTCCACTAGTTTGTTGGTTAGTAGAGTGGGATGATGAATGATAAATATTTTATTTATTAGTTTGATGACTGCTATGATGGCTAAGATTGTATTAGCTCTATCTGATCCATTCCATCCAATAAGGTCTGCTATCAGAAAGTCTAAACCAATTTCATCAATGCATTTGTCATTTTATGTCATGAAAATCTGTCTTGTGGTTCATATTTGCTGTGCATCCATCTCGATTGCTATGATTGTTCTAGATTTTTACTTATTTCATCTAGAATGGCGTAGTTTCTTTAGATGATTCTATGCATATTTTATTATCGTCGTAATTTAATCTTTTTGGATATCTATTTTGAACAAATTTTGACGTTCAGAATTAGTTATTAATAAGTTATATATATCCCTTTCTTTTAAAAATACCATTTCGATCAAAGGGGTGGTGAAGGACCCAGCGGAGGGGATGAATCTCAAACATTGAGTCCTCTCTAACAGTTGCAATAAATCCTTCGCAGATGAATGATGTTTGAGCCAATTTGTAAGATGCTTTGGATTTGATTTCATGGTGTCTGGCAATATGGCTATATAAAATTCTCATTTCTAATCGATTTTTCAGCTTTCATTAAGTGCTTTTTATATATTTTTTACAGCTCTATCTTTTAGATTCATAGTGATTGAAAATGATTTGTTCTAGTTTTCTTTTAATTTATATAGTTTTTTGAGTACTTTTTTGTATCACAAGTTCATTTTCGGTAGTGGTCCTTCATACTTTTTGTGGAACCATATTCTTTTAATTCTTTTATAGCATTTTATTGTAAGATTATATTTCACCCAGGTCTCTCACAGCTCAAATTAGCATTAAGGTAAACTATTTTAGTCTAAAAGATTTTGAAAAATATTTATGCGGTCTTTGACCATAATGATTTTTAAATAAACTTCTTTTGTTCTTTCAACTGTATCTTTTTATGTGCCATGTTACTATAAAGTTAATGAAAGATTTATTTTATTTGATGTTCACTATTTTTGCAGATGCTAAACTTTAAAATAAAATCATTCACAATTATAAAATCAAACGATTAAAAAAATGTATACTTGCTTTTCCTATGAATGCTCCTTAATCTACTTATATGATATTTTTAGATGGTTTGAGTTGCATGATTTTTTTTCTTATGTTGACTTCCTTGTTTATTCCTTAGCACTGATTTCCTGTTATGATGTCTTGGAATTGCCCAGATTTTTTCTTGTTTTCAAATGAAGTTGAGAAAATATATTCTTTTCATGCAAGTTGGGTAAGCCCATTGGGTTAATCAGAAAATAAAGTTTGCCTTTTGCACCATGTGAACCACATAAAAATATAATGCTACTTGATCAAGCTCCACATGAACAAATCAAATGTATGAAATTAAAATGTTTTTGACACTACTACTTTTTAGGGATAATTACATACAGAGCACCCGAAACATTCATATTTACAATGTTTTATACATGCCACTATGAAACTATTCAGAAATTGATAAAAGTGAAAAATATGATTTGGGGTTTTACCATGAATTTTAGGAAAAAAATGTATTATATTTTTTCATTTGAATCGAATTTTCTTTTTAAGTTCTTTACTCTCTTCTATAGCCAATCCTGAGTGGAGTTTACCTACGACTCCATGGTTTCTTCACACTTCGGACTGGTGGTATGACATGTATGCATTCTTTTTCTAGATCTTTCCTTGGAATCATGCTTATTTGATTTTATGGTTGCCAGATGACTAACCTTAATGTTAAATGGCTAATTTTTATTTGAGATTTTATTTTCTATTACTGTTATCACTTGGGAATCTATTGCTTATTTGGGATTTTCTTTGGTTTTTATCCATATTAATTCTTCTATGTCGCTGTGGAATAGAGTGAGATGATGAACAATAAACGTTGACCTATTGGTTTAACTGCCAATATGATGGCTAAATTTGTATTAGCTCTATCTGATCACTCTCTTCCGTCACATAAATTTGGTTGTCAAAATTCTTAACTAACTTCATTGGGATGGTTGTGATGAAGATGTCATAATTGCATATTGATCACTAGATGTGAATTCAGTGGTGGGAAAATATTTCGTATGGTTCGTATTCGCTGAGCATCCATCTCAACTACTTATTGCTATGATTGTTCTATATGTTTGTTATTGGAAGATTTACGTACATACTGCTTAATTCATATGTGTTTATATATCTAACACCTATACTTCAAATTTTACATACATGACACCTTAGCTATGCATGAAAGCTGAATTTCACTTTTAGAAGTTACAATGGCCGTATTTTTTATGTGTTATGACATAATTTGGGTTGTATTAATGTAAAAAAGTAAAATTTATGTGCTAGATATGTAAATACATAAGAATTGTGTGGTATGTTTGTAAATGCCTCTTTTTAATTTCATCTAATGAGATGAAGGTCCTATAGAGGATTCGCTTTATGTTTTAGTGCGATATCTTCTAAGTTTGCCTTCAAATAGTAAATGAATTCTCCGAAGTTTTGATTTTGAGTTTCATTTGGTGACTCAAATCTTTTTGGATATGGATCTCATACAAATTTTGAAGTCAATCAATTTTTGATTATTTAAATAATGTTTTTTCTTTTTTGAAATAAGGTGGATGAAAAGGGAGTTGAAGGACTAACCTAAAGGATGGATCTCGTGTGTCGAGTTCTTAACATTTGTATTAGCAGGTAAATGAGCTGAGTTGATCTATAAAATGCCTTGGTTTTGTGTTATTATCTTCATTCTATCTACAAAGAAGGTCTATATAATACAATGCTCGGTGATGAGTTGTCTGTTTTCAATTTATTTTTTTCATTTTTTGTAAAAATCTATTTATGAGATGCTTACTATTGATGGAAGGATTTTGTTCTAGATTACTTATATATATATATAAGTTTAATTTATACTTTCGCATCTTGTGGTTGAGTAACTGCAATGGTATTTTAGTTTAAAGAATTAGAAAATATTCTGATATTAACCAAAAAAATTTTCCACAAAAATTAGGGCAAACAAATATTTTATTTCATCAAAATAAAACAACAAAAGTTTAATACATAAGGATATGCACCTATAATTCTAGAGGTAGACGATCTTTCCCAATATCTACAATTCGAGGGGTAGGCGATCTCTCCCAACTCCTAAACTTAAGACTGAGGACCACAATCTCGTACATAATTCTAATACTAAATATATTATCCATATTTATACTAAAAAATAATAAATAAGAAAAGGGTAAATTATCTTTAGGTGCCGATGCAACAATACTCACCTCCCCAAAAGATATTGTGCTCAAAGAAAAAAAAATGTTGTATGCCACGTGGCATCCTCATTGGACAATCATTTTCATTTAATCAAAAATTCGTAGCTACTTTTTAGAGGTTGAAATGTAGCCTTGTGCACATTTTTTGATTGCATGCAAACATGTTGATACCATGTCTCAAGTCAACCTTGGAGTATATTGTAGCCCCACACAACTAGTCCAATAGCTCATCAGTCATTGGGATGAGAAATTGTCAGCGCTATTTTTGCGCTCACTGCCTGATAATCCACACAAAAACATCAACCTCCATCGTTCTTATTCACTAACGAGACTGCGCTAGAGAAGAAGCTCACCCTCAACCTAGGTTGTACGATTCCGACCTCCAACATCACTCAGATCCAGCATTCAATATTGTTCTTCTATAGCTCGGGGTACTGATATAGGCGCACACTGATAGAAGAAACTCTCTATCTCAGGATTGTTGCATGCTCGTGTCCGTTTTTTATTTGTTCGCTCGATCCCACGACTAGTTCCACCTAAGGCAATGACACTACCCTGATGTCACACAAATTCTTTATATTGCTGCCGATCGAGTTCGCTCTCAATCCTTGCGCTTGTTCCCGTTGCTCCAGATCCACCTGAAGCAGTGATGTTGCCCTAATGCCGTGTGAATCCTTTTGATTGTTTCAACTCACCTCCTTGTACATGAAACTCAACTATCTTATTCATTATTTCCTCTAGGACAATGAATCGAATTTTTATCCTCCACTCCATGGAGAGCGTCGCCCCTCCATAAAGGTGAAACACATTTGACTCGCATCTTTCTCTAATTTGTTTACCAATACATCTACATTTTTGGGCACCATTACTCTTTCAAAACTCCTTTCTCATCATTGGTTTCTGTATTGTCTCATTTCGCAACTGTATTATGTGCTTGGTGGCTTTTCGGTTGTCTCAAATTGCGACATGATCGTTACGATATCATCGTGGCCCTTATATTGCGCCACGATCCTGTAATCCTTTCCCTACTATCTCTTATCACGATTGTATCAAACAGAGGCAGTGCTTCTTTGTCACAATACCATCGGTGTTTGCTTCCATATTGATTGGATCGAGCGCTTTGTACGTCACAATCCCTCTTCCCAGCCCGATTCAATCCCTTTTCGGCTTCCCAGGTGTGATTTGGCCCCTTCGTTCGCTTCCCAAGTGTGATCCTTTCTTTGCTTCAATCATAGAGTCGTGATTGTTTAAGCCTTGTGCATCGTGATCATTCCACACAGATGAGGGCAAGACTAGTTGATGCCTTGTAATCGGGGATCCTTCCCAAAGTTGAATTTTTTGATACCAATCTGATATGAATCGAGACACGTTTTTCATAAAAAATTAGGATAAATAAATATTTTATTTCATCAAAATAAAATAACACAACCCGAATATATAAAGATAAGCTCTTAAAATTCAAGAGGTAGGCGATGTCTCCTGACATCTATAATTCAAGAGATAGTAGATCTTTCCCAAATCTTAGACTTAAGACTTAAGATCACATCTTATATGTAACCCCGCCCCTAAACATATTAGTCCTATTTATGTTAAACAATAATAAATAATAAAAGACTGAATTACTCATATTATCTTTGTTCTTAAATAAAGTCCTTTTACTCATTTGTTCCCTTTTTAATATTTTATTCTCTTTTACTTCCTACTTATGGGATTGCTTTAAGGAATAATTTGTCATGTTTGCATTTGGATAGGCAGGTCCATGTTATATTGGCACTATTTCCAATCTCTTGGCCTAAAAGGAATCAAGAAGTTCTCACATCATTGTTAACATTCTTTAGTCCACCTTAAGAGTTCTTTTATTTGATGGTTTATAAATGAGATGTTGGCTTCTATTTATAGGCCTTGACCTTTCTTATATAAGTTTCTAGACTACAACATGTGTAGATGATTCTAGAATATTCTGGACATTCATCCTGTATATTCCAAATATTCTGGAGTATTTTACAGATTTTTTGAATTATCTAGAATCTTCTAAATGTGTTTTGATTTTTATAGAATTTCCTAGAACTATCTAGAATATGATGGTTTATTCTAGATTCTTCTAGAAGCTTCCAACTCATCTCCATAAATTATCGAAAAAAATTTCTTCAGCTGCTTGCTTATCAACTGAACCTCTCATTCTCCCCACCTAAATTTGTGATGTCCTCATCGCTTCTTAATGATATTATTGGATTTTATCTTTGAATTGCCATAGCGTGTCCTCATACTCCTAACTAGCTTCAGTCTCTGGTGGTCCCTTCCATTTGATAAAATATTCTTTATAATTTGGCACACCACGCCGATGAATGATCCGATCAACTAATATTTCATCCATTTCTTTATTGAAAGAAGTGATTATTGTTGTTGGTGCTCGCTTAGAGATTCTTCTTGATAGTTCTTTTGGGTCCTCATGATATGGTTTTAACATGCTTACATGAAAAACTAGATGAATTTTTAGTTTTGGTGGAAGCTTGAGTTTGTAGGAAACTTTTCATATACATTTGATAACTTCAAAAAATACCTCATGTTTACGTACCAACCTTTTGTGCACCTTTCTAAACACTATCTATTATTGTGGTAGGAATTTCACTAATATAAAATCTTCTTTAAATTGCAAATGTCTCATTTTCTTATCTGCCAATTTCCTCATCCATTTTGCAACCTTGCATAGTGCCAGAGCTATGTTAGCTTGCTCATTCCAAGTTTTATGCAGCTGGACTCTTTCTTTCATATCAAGTGGTAAGTGATAGAGGTTTTGATGGTTTTTATACCATGATAATCTTGAAAGGACTGTTAATTTTTGCTTCGCTTTGTTGCATGTTGTAGTAGAATCGAACAAAGTCAAGAAGTTTGGCCCAATATTGCTGATGGACGCTCATATTGTGTCGTAAATATGCCCCGGTAAAACATTAACTTTTTCATTTTGTCCATCATTTACAAGGTGAAAGCTTGTAGAGAAGTTTAATTCTGATCCTAAATATTTGAACAACCCAGGCTATAATCTTCTAATGAAGCCGGGATCTCTGTCAATAATAATGTTCTTTCAGAATCTGTATAATTTAATTATGTTGAGAACTCAATTCTGATCCTAAAATATTGAACATCTCAGGCTAGAATCTTCGAATAAAGTGAGGATCTCAATCTATAACTATGTTCTTTGATACTCCCTATAATTTAATTAGGTTGTGAATATATAACGGCCAAGTTCAATTGTACAATTAGTGGGGGCGGCTATAAAGGTCGTATGTTTGTTGAATCTGTCCACCAAAACTATTATGCTTCCAAATCCTTCAAACTTTGGTGGTAGGCTAGAAATGAAGTCCATAGAAACTTTGGTGGTAGGCTAGAAATGAAGTCCATAGAGAGATTTCTCATGGCCTCTCACGATAAGTAATGATTCCAACAAGCCTCCTGGTTATTAGTTTGTCTCATATTGTTGGCAAATAAGGCAAATTCGTACATACCCTTCAATATCATCTTGCATCCGTGATCACTAGTGAATAGGCTTTAAAAGAGTAAATGTGGGCTTCATTCTTGGATGTTCTACTCGTAAGGAGTCATGACACTCCTTACGCAACTCCTTTCTCAGATTCTCTTTCTTAGCTTTTGTATATTTTCTTGCGCTTGGTATAAATGATGTCTTCCTTTAGCTAAAATATTCAGGTTTTTCCCTGATTGATCAAGACGATGCTCTGAGTTTGATGATCAGCTTTTAGTTATTCCTTGATTCTTCCTAGTGAACTAGTGAATTGTGATAGGCTTGCGTGTGTTGCTTTTTAACTCAATGAATCATTTGCTACATTCACTCTTTCTGGTTTGTAGTTCACGGTTTAATCAAATTCAGCTAGGAAGTCCTGTCATCTTTATTGTTTTGAATCCAATTTTTTTAGGGTTTGAAAATAAATTGTAGGTAGTGACGTTATGTTCAAAGGAAGTGGATCATTACGGTGATCTTTATTTTTTTGGTATCATGTGGTGTCATTATGTTTCATTGAGCTTCCTTCTTCCTTCTTTCAAAGGCAATTGAATGCCCTTCTTGCTTAGAAACACCAATAATAGTAAAATTTGAAGCATTCGTGTGAACTTCATATGGCCTAGCATGTTCAGGTAGTTGGAGTACAAGCTTTTCGCTTATTGATATTTTGAGATCTTCAAAAGTTCGTTGGCTTTCTCCTGTCTATTCCCATGGTTTGTTCTTAAGCATATATTGGAGTTGTTTTTGCTGAGTACTCCTTGATGACTCAATGATAGTAGTTGACTAAGTCAAGGAAGCATCATAGTTCACTAACTTTGGATGGTGGTTCGTAATCCTGAATATCACATACCTCACTATCTTCTATCACCAACTTGCCATCCTTGATCCTTTGTCTTAAGAATCCCACTTTTAATGTGTCAAATTAGCATTTTTCTTTCTTAAGATGTAACTCATTCCCTAGAAGAATCGTGAACATTTAATTGCATAATATGCTTTTCGATGGTCTTGCTATACACAACTATATTGACCTAGCAGATGACTATGAACTGAGCAAGGTATTGGTGGAATAACTTGTTCATTAAGGTGCAAAATATTTCTGGTGCATTAGTTAAGCCAAAGGGCTCAAAAATTCATAAGAACCATATCTTGTGACACATGTAGCTTTGGCTCATCTCCTTTAGCTATCCATATTTGTAGTTACTTGAACGAAGATCTAATTTTGAGAAATAGCGAGCTTCCCACCAATTGATCAAATATTTTAGCAATCAAAGGAATATTATACTTATTACAAATCGTGATCTTATTGGGAGACCTATAGTCGATGCACATGCGTAGTGATCTATCATTCTTCTTCTAGAAATGGGGATTTAGGAGGTTGGATGAGCCCAACGTCCAATAATTACCTCAATTGTCTCTTTTATTTTGCTAATTAAGGAGATGTCATATTGTGAGGACCCATTGATGGTGGTTCCCAATCTTGAATATCACATACCTCACTATCTTCTATCATTAACTTGCCATCCTTGATCCAGTGTCTTAAGAATCCCACTTCAAATGTGTCGAATGAGCATTCACAATAACACCAACGCAACAACAAAATATGATCAGGTTTGCATTTACAATAACACCATTACCACAAGACCACCAAAGTTGAACCAAATTACCACCATATTAGCAACTCAAAATTGGAATGCAACTGAGATACCACTATAATAACACCAAATTAACACGTCTATACAACCGATTTACTATCAAAATACCTGTATGAAAACACCAATTCAACATCAAAATTACACCATATTAACACCATAATAGCAACAAATCAGCACCAAAATAATATAATATAAACCCTAATAAAAAATCATAATAACATCCTCTATACACCACTAAACAATCATGATATCACAAGAATACCCTCGCCAAAACACTAAATTACCCACACAATAACACCACATTACCACCATAATAGCACAAACTTAGATGCATAATACCACTAAAATTTCCTCTAGATACCACAACATTACCCCAATAAAAACCATTTCACTTCAGAATAACACCAAATGTGGAGGTATTGTGCTTGAATTCAGGTGGTATTCTACTGGATTTGTGCTGTTTTTGAGTTAGTATTGTGGTGTTATTAGTGTGGTAGTATGGTGGTGTTATTAGTATGATATTATAGTGTTACTGTGATACAGATGTAGTTGTATTGTAGTGTTATTAATGTGGTAGTATGGTAATATTATGCTAGTTTATTGGTAGTATTCTACTGTTTTGCTCGTGATGAAACCTATAACCATAATATTGTGGTAGTAAGATAAAATACTTTCTCTTCCAGTACTAATTCATCAATCTATATGGTCAATTTTAAGCTATCAAGCTTGTCACTGAACAAAGCTGGTAAAGCATATATGAGGCAATGCTAATCTCTATTATATATACAAAACTGTAAATAATAAATTTTTGAATGAAACCACAACCACACTTCTTATTTACTTGGATGCTCTCTGTCGATTTCTATGCTTTTTATTTTCCTTGGATTCGTTCATTTTTTATATGAACTTGTTTGAAAACTAAAAGAAAAATACATGAGTTTGCACCCTAAATCCTAATTCTTGACGCAATAGTTGTTTTGGAGAAACTTAATCATCACAATAATTTACGTGGCAAGAGAGAGTGACTGTGAATGCTTCTCGTCCGACGACCGACAATGCAAGGGATTTCGAACGACTAGCTACCAAAATCGCAGGTGAGAACTGCTCTATAAAGCCCTATCCGGTGGCGATAGAAGACAATTGAGATTAAAAAGGCGTTCAAGGTTTTGTTTTTGAAGTATTAGGCTGGTTTGGGTCGGGGGTCGGGTCTCTCGCCAAATTATATCTTTTTCACCTTTTTTCTTTTATTTTCAATGGGTGCAACTTTTTACACTTCATGAAATATTATTGGAGTATGAAGCCTGTTGCAATATTTTTTCCTAGTAAACAGCATAATCACTTCCTTTCCTATAAATATATACTAACAGCGAAAACCTTACGGCAGTGACCAGAAAATATATAGACCGCCCAAACCAGCCAGCCGCCAGGCTTTCTTCTCGGAAGTTTCTCTCGCTTACGCTTAGGGCACGATCCCGATGCATCTTCCAACGCTACGTCTCTTTGCTACTTCGCCGTTCTGTGCGAGTGATCTGCAACCCAGGCCTTCAACCATCACTTTGCTCAGACATTGTTTCACATCGCCCCAGCTTCCACTAGCCTTGCTATTATCACAGAGCAGCAGCTGGTTTTGTGCCCGCTGTGCACTATTTTGCCTCCGCGTACAAGCATTTTCCAGCAATCTCTTACTGTCTCACGTAAATCTGCTTGCCATTGCTTACACTTTTGCGTGCACACCGTTCTGCGCTCTGCTGCTGCTGTGGATCCTTCATTCACGGCGACTGCTTGAACACCCTCAAGTAGCCCCACCACTCTTCACTCCTGCATCTGTATACCTTAATTATATCCTGTCTCATTTCTACTGACTCCTGAGCATGGTTATGATGGCCCTAGTTGTGGTATGAATTACTTGGTTATTTTTATACAAGTTGCTCAAAATTTCAAAATTCACCTAGTTTGGTGGAGATGCCTTGCATTCTCCAGAATAAGTTGAGTTAGGGGGTGTTTGGCTGCTTTTTGGATTCAAGTTAAGTAGGATTTATAAAATCCGGTAAATCACGACGTGATGTCAAATCCAAATTTGTGTTTCATATTATTTAAGTTAACTGCACAGAAATTTTTGAATTTAGCCGATGGCGGGATTTAAATGTGCTGAATTCGTGTTGGGCTGATTTACATTAAACCCATACTTAAATCCGCCTGTAAATAACATACCAAACACCGCCTTAGCATGGTTTTTTTATTTTGAATATATATGAATTATTGTTGGGAAACACTCGAACTTTAGACACCATTATTCTAGAAGTAGCAGTCTAGCAAGTTATTCTTATGTTTTCCGGTTGCATTTGAATAAAAGCTAATTAGCTGAAAGATATTGAGTCGATTTCTCCGCACTAACAATTTAGGATTTTAGTTTTCTCAAACTAACTTTTAGTTGTTTGAGATCAATTCTTTTATGAGTTGAGCTAGCTCAACTCAAAATGTGTCTGGATTTCAAATCCAGTTTAAGTCGAGCTAAACTTGAGTGAGTTTTGATTCAAAAGATGTAATTTATTTGAGGTGAAGAGCGCAAATAGAATTCTTGATTTGTCGTTTATCCTTTCAAGCTATTCAGTTGTTGAGAAAAATGGACATAGCTCTTTATTTTATTAATTTTCTTTTAGTGGTCGTCGGTACTTAGGTTTCTTTATAATTTTAAGTCAATTAAAGTAACATTCTCTATGTAAGAAAAAAACAAATGAGGTTTTTATAGTTCTTTTTGTTCATGACATGATGCAAGATAACATAAAGCTCTTAAAATCTGCTTGAATTTGCATCATGGCATTGTGCTAAACATTAATTTTTTGTTTGCGCCATGTCATGTAACAATTTAGTTAGCACGTAAGTTTTGATTGATTAATATTAATCATCAGACCCCAATGTGCATTCTAGTTTTTAACACAATAAAAGCTGCAGACCATAAGATTGATTTATATGATATTTTAAACTATATGCTTTAATATTTATATATTTCCCATTTTAGGAGCACTCAGAAGTTCTTATTTTTTATAATTTAATTATACTTTTCTGATAGTTTCAGCTGACTGCCAACTAGCATAGTTTTTGACTACTTTGTTTTCTAGTTGTTCACTTTGTTATTACTTCTTGTTCACTCCTGCTTATTGTTCGGCAAGTTATGTTTTCTGTTTTTATTATATTTTTTTTAAGTTTATCACTTTATTTCAATCTAATTAAAATTCACTTGGCTTATACACTACTTTTATTTAGATTTTTAATTTCTTTTTAGCCATCTATGATAAAATTATTGTAAGATTAATTTCTATTGATGTTCTCTATTTTTATAAATGCTGAATTTCAACATAAAATCATAAGCTCCCCTCATTAGAGCTTTCATGGACAAAGACCCGAGCAAACATAAACTTATTTTTCTTTTCTACATGATATAAACATTTCAAAGCTAATCCCTTATTTTTTTTTGAAGTTATTTGTGTCCTTTCGCTGGCTTTTCTTGAGTTTTGCTTATTTAGGATTATTGAGTTTCACACTTTGCATTGTTACGATATATCTTTAGGTTTTCTCATTGATATATACTTGAAATTGTTTTTTAGAATTTTTTGATTGGCAAATGATGAAATTAAATGTTAAATGTGTAATGTGCACATGATATTTGAATTTCTATTTCCATTGATGCTATCACTATAGGAAATTTTATGGCTTGTCTTCCACCCCCCCCCCCCCCCCCCCAGTTTTTCTTGGTTATTTTGCATGTAACGTATACTAGATTGGGGGTTAGTGGAGCAAAATGATGAATGTTAATCTTTTCTTTAACAGTTTGATAACTTTTATGATGGCTAAGATTGCATTAGCTCTATCTACACTCACTCCACTGCATTCGATAAAGTCTGTAATTTTTAGATTTTTCGTCAAACTAACAGAAAGATGTAATATCATTTTTAAGCTTAGCGGTTTTTTATGGAGGGAAATATTTTGACCCAAAATTTTTTGATAGTTCTCCCCAAGTTCTGATAGATACAAGTGCTAACGAATTTAATCACGCTTTAGCTTTATCCCTTAATGAAAAAGAAAAAAGTTTTAAGTCTAACAGCGTCATTCGGCATTCTGTTATATTTAAATTTAATACACAATTCTAGAAAATTAACAAGATGTAAGGATCTTCAATCGGTGTTCCACCAAATTGATTATTTTGTATCATTTTGATAATAGCAGATTTAAGTTCAAATGAATTAACTGCTACATCAGGATTTTGAATAGTTAAGTGAATTTCATCTGTTATAGGGTTAGCATAATCTCTTAAAGATCTAGGTTGATGTTCATTTTCATTTCTTTGATTATCTAAAGTATTTGTCATATTGTTCAAATTTTTATATTCTTTTTATTGTTTTCGAATTTTTCCAATAATACGTTCTAACTCTGAATCGTAAGGTACTATAAATCTTCATATCTAATACATAGTAAGCACACTTAAAAGTAACTGAGCACACACAATTATAAATTATGAAATAAATGTTTTCAATTACTACTAAATTTACTGTTACCTCCCCGGTAATAGCGCCAAAAATTTTATCGCGACTGTCTTAAATAAGTATTTAAAAAGTATTTTCAGTTCAATCACAAAGTATAATCAGTTTAATAAAAGAACAGTCAATTTATATACAAGTATACGTCTCGCTCAAGTAATATATAACTCTAATGGAGTCTTGGTTATCGATCCCACAGGGAGGACATAAATCTAAAAAGTGTAGCACAAAAATCTAATATTAAATTACAATGTAAGTACAGTAAATATTAGAGTTGCTAAATTTTAATGATGCTAAAGATTCTAAAATCACTAATGTACGTTCTAAACTTCGAAATAAAGTTAACACTAAGTTTTGTATTGAAAGGTTCAAATTTGGAGAAAGTCTCTCCTCTTACAATGATGTAGTGATGAGTGAATGAATGAAATTGGTGAACATTTTGTATTGTGTCAAATAAGAGCATACATATTTTTCTCTCTTCTGAGTGCTATAAAGAACATCGACTAATCCTAGGTTTAGTCCCTAATCCGTGGTTAGACTGAGAGGATACTGACTTTTACTCCAGATCTCCCACTTCCCTTCATCGGAAGGCTAACTATCACTTTAGTTTTCAAACACTAAGTCCAAATTGAAGATTTTAGTCTGTCACAATAAAATCTTTAATTTTACGCCCAAAAAACTATATTTCCCTATTTATTTGCACCAAATCTTAATGAACAACATCACTCATTCGTGGACATTGAATGTGATATTTACTTTTGTTGTAGAACATATAGTTCTCTTAGATCGTATGTTTCACAACAAATTTTAACAATTCAATTGGCCAGATCAAAAAGTAAATGAAGTGCGAAGTGAAAAATCATCACAATTTCTTAACATTCACATAACACATGCAATTTAAATCATCACTTGATCATATCTCATTGTAAGGAGAAAGACAAATATACTCAGAATTCATGAGGAAGATACGATAAAACAATGATTTTATATATAAAAGCAAAGTCATACAGACGATAAGGAGTAAACACAATTTATCTCAATTTCTTCCCCAAGCAAATCTCTTGAAGTTCCTTTGAATCTTTTTCCCTCTTCACAACAACACACAATTCTCCATTAGAAAGTAATGAAGAAACAGTATCTCACTTTTTTTCTCCTCCTACAACTCTTAGATAAGAATCCCTCACAAAACAATACTTTCTTACACCAAACCCTAGACTCTAAACTCTGTACAATGACCAAGCTCTAACTGTCACACTTTTCTGATGCCAAATTTACTTTAAAATAGTCTAGGGGAGAATTTCCAAAGAGATGCCTCAAACAACTCTCTAAATATTGTCCAAATGCATTGAATCTAAGACTCCACCGACATTTGGCGCCGTCGGCGCTCAGAGCATTTTAATTTCTGGTGCTCTCTGGATTTAGGCGCCGTGACACCCATTCTGGCGTTGTCGGCACCAGAAAGCAGAATTTTGGATTTTGCCTCTTTTTGCTCCAAATTTGTTCCTTTTTTGCTTATTTTTGCTCTAAATACCTAAAATCATCATACATGCAACAAACTATGAAATATATATTTTTTTAAAGTGCAATATCACTAAAATTGAGTATAAAATATATATGAAAATTCCAACATATTTTTGGTGTATCAATACCCAATAAATATCTCCTATTGCGATGACTTATTCATGATAAGTGGGACATCTATTACGATTATATATATATATATATATCAAAGTGGCACAAGTGAGGAAGGTTATTCAAGTGGTCTCATGTTTCACGCATACTTCTATAAATTTTCATATTAAATTAGTACCATAGCACAAGAAAATGAAGAAGCTGTGCAATATACGTTGGAATCATTGAAAAAATTATATGTCAATGTTGATGGCATATTAAGTGAGAGTACATCCCAGTTGAATGCTATGTAAAATTAAAGGACCCAGAGGGAATATCTAATTCCAATGAAAAAGATATTGAGAGAAAAATAAGAGAACTAAAAATATATAATCTTGTATTTAAGATCATTTTTATTATATGTACCACTAACTTTGTCTAACTTATACCCTATTTTATAATATAAGAAAAAAGAAAGAATCTTCATGAAACCAAGAACTAATTGCTTCCCCATGGGATGCAAATTTATGTGTAATATTGGATTGCTTCATGCGAGCATAAAACAGAAATTGTACATCATTAAAATTTATCTATTTTTATATTTTTTAAAACATTTACTCATGATTTTTGTAACATAATAGGGATTATATAGACTCTGTGGTGCTCTGTAGCCTACACAAACACATACCAGGCTGATAATGGATTCCATTGAAGAGCATATAACATAGCGGTGGCAAAACATGCAAAGTTGTACTTGTTGTTTTGCATAATTTTATAAATACTTATTGTCACACGTAATATTTTTGGATAATTTTATGTAAAGCTGTAGTGGAAGTTGAGAGATGCATAAATATCATTATAACATTATAATTCACATGTATCAATTGTATAACCAATAGTTACTATAAAAATAAAATCAGTTTAAAGTTATCACAATATCAGCCAATTAGTTGAAATTCAATTACAGAGCATACAACAACCACAAACAAAGTTCAAACACGAATTCAGCTCTAAATTTTGACATTTCTTTCTACCACAACCAAATTTATCATTCAAATTAACTTTCTCGATGCCCACTACTGATTCAATATACTTGCATAAAAAATATCACAGTCATCACTGTTCGTTTATGCAGGAGTGTCTTTAGCCATAACAACTGACATTTTGATGGATTGAATCGGAATGTTTCCCGGCATCTTTAATAAACAATTTGATCAACAACATTTAACGTCGAATTAAAATGTGCACTCTATCACAAAAAGATATGAATTGAATAACAAGTCATTGAGCTTCTGATGAATATACTTACAACGTTGTGGGTGATCTCCTTATGCATCATATTAGGAATTGAATCATATGATCTCCACTTCTTAGCTTTCAAATTCCCAACTAGATAATTTGAGTTTTTTTGATATTTTCTTTTGTGATCTGTTCTATGATTATTAAGTTGTCTTTCTCTTTATATAGTTGCATAAATGACACAAAGTCATCGTGGAAAAAGTATACAAATAAATGATACTTTAACTTTACAAAATATAATTAAACTTGAATAACTACCTAATGCTGTGACAAAGAAACCGGAATACCAAAAAAAAAAATATCATATGAGAGAATTGATGTATCAAGGATGAGCTCCATCTCACATTTGTTGGCCCCCTCAACATGTGAGGCCTAGCATCCAGTGCAGCAGGAGTAACTAGGGACGTACACTCATAAAAATAGAGCTGTGTAAAAGTTAAATCATAACTTGATTTGATTAAGAAAGATAAAATTTAAATGGTATAAACGTCATACTAATAGTGAGCAGAAAAAAAAATCTATTTATATATCCCAATGAATGATTCTACTTTAGTTTTGTGAGGATGACATTCATTTGATCAAAATACTTACAAACGGTAGCAGACCAATCAAATGAAGAAAATGATAGTACATTCTCAACAAAAATGTAAAGCCTCTTTGGCACACTAAAGCAGCTCGAAGGAAATAATAAGTTTGTTAATAAAAACTTTATAAACAGTTCATCGAAGGGCATTGAATACTTCCTGGATGAAACCTTAACGAAGTCATTCTATATCTGTATTGAAGCTACACCATATGACGGAGCTTTATCCCAGTAGATTAGTTCTCCTCTGTTGGGCATGCCTATCAGTAAGGCAACTTGGTTGGAGTCTAAACTTAATTCCTTCTCGCCCATCTTAAATACCCTTTGTTCAATATCCCAACGATTTAGGATGTGCAGTGTGAGGACACTTTTTTGCGGATATGGAGGCAAATTGAAAAACTGAAATACATTAAAATCTTTCAGGGCGTTTACAATTTCTTCAGATAGAGTACGGTTGACCAAATAAATAACAAATCTTACCATAGATGGTTGACACCTACAGTTGAGCATCCTTGGGTTCATAAACCTACAAAAGAGAACAATGCAAAATAGACAAATTGTTAACGCCAAATATGTCCATAATAACACCACTTCAGTACCTAAACATGAATGCAAAACTGAATAATACCAACACCAATTATAGATCAACATAACAATAACAATAACAGAATAACACCAAAATATGTCTATAATAACACAACTTCAATATCACAATATCACAATAGTACATCCAAATTAGCACCTTAATAACACTAAATCAAAACCATGATACAATAAAGATATCGTCATAATAACACCAACTCAGCAAACAAAATGACTCCAAAATGTCCATAATAGCTCCACTTCAATACTACAATATCATCACAGTATAGCCAAATTGACACCTTAATAACATCACATCAAAACTAGAATACAACGTAGATATCACCATAATAACTTCGACTCAACAATAAAATAACAATAAAATATATCCATAATAGCATCAAAATTTGTCGAAACAAATTAACACCTTATAACACCAACATATATCCATGACATAACATAAATATCACTATAATAACACAGAATCAACAATAGAATAACACCATGTTACCACAAAATGATTAATTTATTAAAAAAAAAACTGAAATAACACCAACTCAACAACAAAATATGACCAAGTTGCATTTACAATAACACCATTACCACATGACCGCCAAAGTTGAACCAATTACCACCATAATAACAATTTAAAACCGGAATACAACTGATAAATCACAATAATAACATCAAATTAACACGTATATACAATAAATTTACCATCAAAATACATGCATAAAAACACGAACTCAACATCAGAATTACACCATATTATCACCATAATAGCAACAAATAAGCATCTAAATAACATTATATAAACCCTGATAAGCAATTATAATAACATCCACTATATACCACTAAACAATCAGAATATCACAAGAATACCCCCATTAAAACACCAAATTAAAATCATAATATCACCAAATTACCACCCTAATAACACTAACTTAGATGCATAATATTACCAAAATTTCCTCCATATACCACAACATTATCCCAATAAAACCATTTCACTTTAGAATAACACCAAATGTGGAGGTATTGTGCTTGAATTCAGGCGGTATTTTAATGGATTTGTGTTGGTTATCAGTTAGTATTGTGATGTTATTAGTGTGGTGTTATTAGTGTTGTATTATGGTGTTATTGTGATACAAATATGGTTGTATTTTAGTGTTATTAGAGTGGTAGTATGATAGTATTATGCTAATTTAATGGTAATATTCTACTGTTTCGCTCGTGATAAATCATACAACCATAATATTGTGGTAGTAAGATGAAATACTTATCTTCCAATACTAAATCATCAATTTAATTTAGTTTTCAAGCTTATCATTGAACAAAGCAAATAAAACGTATATGTGGCAATGCTTATGTCAGTTACAGATAATCAAAACTGTAAATAATAAATTTTTGAATGCAACTACAACCATACTTCTGATTTACCAATATGCTCTCTGTCGACTGTTACATTTTCCTTGGATTCTTTCATTCATTTATATTAACTTGCTTGAAAACTAAAAAGAAAATATATGAGTTCACGCCCTAAGCCTTAAATTCTGAAGCAAGAGCTGTTTCAAAAAACCCCAAACATCACAATAACTTACGTGGTGAGAGAGAGCGACTGTACAAAGGATTTCAAATGAGTAAAATCCTAGCTACCAAAATTACTGGTGAAAACCACTCTGTGAAATCCTATTCAATGGGATAGAACAAAATGAAGATTAAAGAGGCACGTAAGATTTTATTTTCGAAGCAATAGGCTGATTCGCGCCGGTCTCTCGCCAAAGTATACCTTTTTCACCTTTTTTTTTTTTTTTTTTATTATTATTATTTTCAATGGTCCAGCACATTCATAGATGATAAAATACCATTGAAGTCCGAAGCCTGTGCAATATTTTTTTCCTTCGAAACAGCACAATCACTACGTTTTCTATAAATATTATACTATGAGCGAAACCCTAGCGGCAGTGACCAAAAAAATTATCGATCACCCAAACCATCCAGCCCCCAGGCTTTCTTCTCGGAAGTTTCTCGCGCTGACGCTTAGGGCACTATTCCGTTGCATCTTCTTCCAACGCTACATCTCTTTTGCTGCTTCCGCCGTTCCTCGTGTGTGATCTGCAACCCATGCCTCCAAAAACCATCACTTTGCTTAGACATTGTTTCACAGCACCCCAGCATCCGCTAGCCTTGCTATTTTCACAGAGCAGCAACTGTTTTAGTGCCCGCTGTGCACTACTTTGCCTCCGCGCATAAGTACCTTCCAGCAATATCTTACTGGTTCACGTGAATCCGACTGCCATGCTTCACTTTTGCGTGCGCACCGTACCGCGCTTTGCTGCTGCTCTGGATCCTTCATTGACGCCGACTTCCTGAGCACCCTCACGTTGCCCCGCTACTCTTCACACCCGCATCTGTATACCTTAAACTTATTTATATCCTGTCTCATTTCTAAGCTGACTCCTGAGCATAGTTATGATGTCACTAGTTGTGGTATGAATTACTTGGTTATTTTTGTGCAAGTTGCTCAAAATTTTAAAATTTAACTATTTTCGTTAAGGTGCCTTGGATTCTCCAGTATAAAGCTGAGTTAGGGGTGTTTGGCTTCCTCTTGGATTTAAGTTAAGTAGGATTTACTAAATCCGGTAAATCCCGTGAGTTAGATCCAAAATTGTGTTTGGAATTATCAAAGTTAAATCCAGTTAAATCCGTAACAGATTTTTGGCATTTGTTTTTAAGATTTAAGAGATGAAGGAAGTCATTTTCTTATATCTACCTCTAGTTCGGATTCAACAAATCTGAGTTACTATCATGGCACAAAATTTTTTTGATTTAGCCGATGGCGAGATTTAAATGTGCCGAATTCGTGTTTGGCGGATTTACGTTAAACCCATACGTAAATCCGCCTGTAAATAACATACCAAATACCGTCTTAGAATAGTTTTTTAATTTTGAATTTATGTGAATTATTGTCGGGAAACACTCGAACTTTAGACACCATTATTCTAAAAGTAGCAATCTAGCAAGTTATTCTTATTTTCCGGTCGCATTTGAGTAAGCTAATTAGCTGAAAGATATTGAGTCGATTTGCCTGCACTAACAATTTAGGATTTAGTTGTCGCAAACTAAATTTTAGCTGCTCAAAATCAATTCTTTTATGAGTTGAGCTAGCTCGCGTCAAAATGTGTCTGGATTTCAAATCCAGTTTGAGTCGAGCTAAAACTTGAGATTATCTAGTTTTGATTTAAAACATGTAATTTATGTGAGTTGAAAAGCGCAAATAGAAATTTTGTTTTGTCGTTTATCCTTTCAAGCTATTCAGTTGTTGAGAAAAATGGTAATAACTCTTTATTTTATTAAATTTCTTTTAGTTGTCGTTGGTACTTATGTTACTTTATAATTTTAAGTCAAATTAAGTAACATTCTTCATGTAAGAAAAAGAGAAATGAGGTTTTTATTGTTTTTTTGTTCATGACATGGTGCATTATAACATGTAGCTCTTAAAATCTGCTTGAATTTGCATCATGGCATTGTGCTAAGCATTAATTTTTGTTTGCGCCAGGTCATGTAACAATTTAGTTAGCACGGAAGTTTGATTGATTAATATTAATCATTAATTTTTGTTCACTTTGTTATTATTTCTTGTTCACTCTTGCTTAACTCCTCTGTTTATTGTTCGGCAAGTTATGTTTTTTGTTTTCTTAATTTCATTTTTATATTTTTTTAAGTTAATCACTTTTATTTCAATCTAATTAAAATTCACGTGGCTTATACAGTACCGTTATTTAGATTTTTAATTTCTTTTTAGCCATACTGCTGTGATGAAATTATTGTAAGATTAATTTCTATTGATGTTCGTTGTTTTTGTAAATGCTGAATTTCAACATAAAATCATAAGCTCCCCTCAGTAGAACTTTCATGGACAAGGACCCAAGCAAACATAAACTTATTTTTCTTTTCCACATTATTAAACATTTCACAGCCAATCTCCTTATTTAAGTTATTTTGTGGCCTTTCTCGGGCTTCTCTTTAGTGTAGCTTATTCATGATTATTGAGTTTCACACTTTGCATTGGTGCAATATATCTTTAGGTTTTCTCATCGATATATCCTTGAAATTGTTTTCTAGAATTTTTTTATGGACAAATGATGAAACTAAATCTTAAATGTGTGATGTGCACATGATATTTGAATTTCTATTTCCATTGATGCTATCACTTAGGAAATTTTATGGCTCATCTTTTTTCCCCCAGTTTTTCTTGGTTATTTTGCATATAACTTGTACTAGATTGGTG
The DNA here is from genome assembly GCA_022702705.1 of Papilionanthe hookeriana x Papilionanthe teres. Lineage (NCBI taxonomy): Eukaryota > Viridiplantae > Streptophyta > Magnoliopsida > Asparagales > Orchidaceae > Papilionanthe > Papilionanthe hookeriana x Papilionanthe teres. The sequence continues at coordinate 63,525,279 of CM040423.1, read as the reverse complement.
GTTAGTGGAGCGAAATGATGAATAGTAAATATTTTCTTTATTTACTTTGATAACCGTTATGATGGCTAAGATTGTATTAGCTCTATCTGATCACTCCACTCCATCCAATAAGGTCTGTTATCAGAAACTCTAAACTCTAAACCAATTTTATGGCTTCTCCTTTCTTTTTTTTTCTTTTTTTTTTAATTTATTTTGCATACAATTTCCACTAGTTTGTTGGTTAGTAGACCGAGATGATGAATAATGAATATTTTATTTATTAGTATGACGACTGTTATGACGGCTAATATTGTATTAGCTCTATCTGATCACTCCATTCTATCCAATAAGGTCTGCTATCAGAAACTCTAAACCAATTTCGTCTATATGCATTTATCATCTTATGTCATGAAAATCTTTCTTGTGGTTAATTCGCTCTGTATCCATCTTCATTTCTATGATTGTTCTAGAATTTTTTTTATTTCATCTAAAATGGCGAAGGTCTTTTAGATGATTCTATGTATATTTATTATAATATCGTCTGAGTTCGCTTTGAAATGGTAATTGAATCTTTTTGGATATCTATTTTGAACAAATTTTGACGTTCAGAATTAGTTTTTAGTAAGTTAATGTATTTTTTCTTTCCTTTTAAAAACACCATTTCAATCGAACGGGTGGTGAAGGACCCAGCGGAGGGGATGATCTCCAACATTGAGTCCTCTCTAACAGTTGCAATAAATCCTTCACAAATGAATGATATTTGAGCCAATTTGTAAGATGCTTTGGATTTGATTTCATGGTGTCTGGCAATACGGCTACAGAAAATTCTCATTTTGAATCTACTTTTCATCTTTCAATAAGTGTTATATATATATTTTTTACAAATCTATCTTTTAGATTCACAGTGATTGAAAATGATTTGTTCTAGTCTTCTTTTAATGTACATAGTTTTTTGAGCAATTTTTGTATCACAACAGTTCATTTTCGGTAGTGGTCCTTCAAACTTTTTGTGGAACCACATTCTTTTAATTTTTTTATATCATTCTATTGTAAGATTATTTTTCACCCAGGTGTCTCACAGCTCTAGTTAGCATTAAAGTAAACTATTTTAGTCTAAATGATTTTGAAAAATATATATGCGGTCTTTGTCCCTAATGATTTTTAAATAAACTTCTTTTGTTCTTTCAACTGTACCTTTTTATGTGCCGTGTTACTGTAAAGTGGATGAAAGATAATTCCTCTTGATGTTCACTTTTTTTGCAGCTGCTGAACTTTAACATAAAATCATTCACAATTATAAAATCAAACGATTAAAGAAATTTAAACTTGCTTTTGCTATGAATGTTCCTTAGTCTACTCATATGATATTTTTAGATGGCTTGAGTGACATGATTTTTTTCCTATGTTGACTTCCTTCTTTATTCCTTAACGCTGATTTCCTGTTATAATAACTTGGAATTGCCCAGAATTTTTTTATTCACATGTCGTTGAGAAAGTATCTTTTTTTCATGCAAGTTGGGCAAGCCCATTGGGGATCAGAAAATAAAGTTTGGCTTTTGCCTTATTTGAACCACATAAAAATTTCATGCTACACGATCATGCTCCACATGAAGAAATCAAATGTATGAAATTAAAAAGTTTTTGACATTATTACTTTAGGGATAATTACATACATACCACCCTAAACATTGATATTTACAATGTATTTATTATACATGCCACAATCAAACTATTAAGAAATTGATAAATATGAAAAATATGTTTTGGGGTTTTACCATGAATTTTATGAAAAAAATGTATTATATTTTTTATTTGAATCAAATTTGTTACTAATTAAAGAATATCTGACTGTTCTAAGCCTGTAACAAAACTATTTCTTCAAGTCAAAGAAAGTACAATAATTATTATTGTACTTTTTGGGATTTGATGTCATCCAACTAGCTTTTAAAAACAACTCCATAAGGATCATTGATTTAAATTCTCGGACCGATGACCCAAGCAAAGAGACCCTAACGAACCTTAATTTTCTCCCTTACACCATATACAAACATTTCACAACCAATCTCTTCTTTTCAAGTTCTTTGCTGTCTTCCATAGCCAATCCTGAGTGGAGTTTATGTTTATGTAGGACTCCGAGATTTATTCGCCCTTCGTACTGGTATGACATGTATGAAGTTTTTATTCTAGGTCTTTCCTTGAACTCATGCTTATTTGATTTTATGGTTGCCAGATAACTAACCTTAATGTTAAATGGCTAATTTTTATTTGAGGTTTTGCTTTCTATTACTGTTATCACTTGGGAAATCTAATGCTTATTTCGGGTTTTCTTTGGTTTTTATCCATATTAATTCTTCTATGCCAATGCCATTGTAGAATAGAGTGAGATGATGAACAATGAACGTTGACCTATTGTTTTAACTACCAATATGATGTCTAAATTTGTATTAGCTCTATCTGATCACTCTCTTCCATCACATAAATTTGGTTGTCGAAACTCTTTAACTAATTTCATTTGGGATGGTTGCGATGAAGATGTCATCATTGTATATTGATCACTAGATGAGAATTTGGTGGCGGGAAAATATTTCTTATGGTTCGTATTCGCTGAGCATCCATCTCAACTGCGTTTTGCCATGATTTGTCTATATGTTTTTTATTGGAAGATTTACATACATACCACTTAATTCATATGTGGTTATATATCTGACACCTATACTTCAAATTTTACATACATGCCACCTTAGCTATGCACGAAAAGCTGTATTTCACTCTTTAGAAATTACAATGGCCGTATTTTTGATGTGATATAAAAGAATTTGGCTGGTATAAATGCAATGTTAATACATAAGAATCATGTGGCATGATTGTAAGTGCCTTTTTTTAGTTCATCTAATGAGATGAAGGTCCTATAGAGGATTCGCTTTATGTTTAAGTGCGATATCGTCTAAGTTTGCCTTCGAATAGTAAATGAATTCTCCGAAGTTTTGATTTTGAGTTTCATTTGGTGAATCAAATCTTATTGGACATGGATTTCATACAAATTTTGAAGTCAATCATTTTTTTCTGATTTAAATAATGTGCTTCATTTTTTGAAATAAGGTGGATAAAAAGGGAGGTGAGGGAATAACCAAAAGGATGGATCTCTTGTGTCGAACTGTTAACATTTGCATTAGCAGCTAAATGAGTTGAGTTGATCCGTAAGATGCCTTGGATTTGTGTTATCATCCTCATTCCATCTACAAAGAAGCCCTATATAATAACAATGCTGGGTGATAATTTGTTTGTTTTCAATTTATTTTTTCATTTCTTTTAAAAGTCTACTTGTGAGATACCTAATAATGATGGAAGGATTTAGTTCTAGATTATTTCTATATATATATATATATATATACATATATATATATATATATATATACATATATATATATATATATACATATACATATATATATATATATACACACATATATATATATATATACATATATATATATATGACAAAAGTCTATATGTTAGTCATGTTTATTTATACTATTTTTGAGAACTAAAACTTGCACTTTTTGTCTTTGAGTTGAAGGATTTATTTTCACTCGTTATCTTTCACATCTTTGTGGTAAACTAAATGCAGTGGTATTTTAGTTTAAAGAATTAGAAAATATTCTGATATAAATTAACTTTCCCAACATCTACAATTCAAGGGGTAAGCAATCTCTCCCAAACCCCCTAAACTTAAAACTCAGGATCACAGTCTCATTCATAATTCTAATCCTAAACTTATTATCCCTATTTATACTAAATAATAATAAATAATAAAAGATTAAAATGCCTTTAGATGCCGATGTAACAATACTCTCATCCTAAAAAGGTATATTGTGCTCAAGATAGAAATAAAGATACTATTGGATCAAATTGTTTAGCTCCCACGTGGCATCCTCATTTGAGAATCATTTCCATTTAATCAGAAATTCGTAGCTACTATAGAGTTTGAAATGCAATCTTATGCACATGTTTCGTCTGCATGAAAACATGTTGGTATCATGACTTCAAGTCAACCTTGGAGGAGATTGTAGCCCCACACAATTCGTCTAATAGCTAGTCACTGAAATGGGAAATTTGTCAGGTGCTATTTCTGTATTCATTGATAATCCACACAGAAACATCGACCTCCATCATTCTTTTTCACTAACGAGACTGGGCTAGAGAATGAGCTCACCCTAGGTCGTACGATCCCGACCTCCAACATCTCTCAGGTCTATCATTCAATATTGTTCTTCAACACCCTCAAGGTACTGATATAGACACACATTGATGGAAGAAACTCTCAATCTCAGAATTATTGCATGCTCGAAACCGCTTTCAATTCCTTTGCTCGATCCCACAATTCCAGTTCCACCTAAGGCAATGACACTGCTCTCTTGTCGTACAAATTCTTTAAATTGTTGCCGATCGACTTTGCCCTTGATTCTTGCGATTGATTCTGTGGCTCTAGATCTACCCGAAACAATGATGCTGCCCTGATGCCATGTAAATCCTTTTGATTGTTGCAACTCACCTCCGCTCCATATGCCGTCACTCAATCCTGTTGTAATTGGCGGTGGGTTTGCATGAAACTCAACTATCTTCTTCATTATTTTCTTTTGAACAGTAAATCTTTTCTTCATCCTCCACTCCATTGAGTGTCGTCCCTCCATAGAGGTGAAGCACTTTCATTTTTTATCTGATTTACCTCACATCTTTCTCTAATTTCTTTTCCAATACGTCTACTTTTTTGGGCACCATTACTCTTCGTACGGTTTCCAAACTCCTTTAATCTCATCATTGGCTTCCATATTGTCTCATATCACGACTGTATTATGTTGTTGGTGGCTTTTCGGTTGTCTCAAACTGCGACATGATCGTTGCGATCTCATCGTAGCCCCTATATTGCACCACGATACTGTCGTCCTTTTCCCTACTATCTCGTATCACGACTTTATCAAACAGAGGTAGTGCTTGTATGTCACAATACCATAAGTGTTTACTTCCTGATTGATTGGAGCGAGCGCTTTGTACGTGGCAAACCCTTTTCCCACTCCTGATTCAATCCCATTTTGGCTTCCCAGGTGTGATTTATTCCCTTCGTTGGCTTCCCAGCTGCAATTTTATTTCTTTGCTTCAATTGAAGAGTCGTGATTGTTGAAACCTTGTGCATTGTGATCCTTTCACAAAGATTAGGTCAAAGACGAGTTGACGCCTTGTAATTGGCAATCCTTCTCAAAGTTGAATGTTTTGATACAAAAGTGATACACTTTTTCATAAAAATTAGGATAAATAAATGAATTTTATATTTCACCAAAATAAAACAACACAACTCGAATACATAATGATAAGCACTTAAAATTCAAGAGACACCTATAATGCGAGAGCTAGTAGATCTCTCCAAAGCTTAAACTTAAAACTTAAGACCATAATCTTATATGTAACCCTAAACCTAAACATATTAGCTTTATTTATGTTAAACAAAAATAAATAATAAAAGACTAAATTACTTGTGTTATCTTTATCCTTAAATAAAATCCTTATATTCATTTGTTCCCTTTTTAATCTTTTATTCTCCTTTACTTCCTATTTCTGTGAATGGTTTAAGGAGTAATTTTGTCATGTTGGTATTGAGATAGGCAAGTCCATGCCATATTAGCACTATTTCTAATCTCTTGCCCTAAAAGGAATTATGGAGTTCTCATTTCATTTTTAACATTCATTAGTCCGTCTTGAGAGTTCTTTTATTGGATAGTTTATAAATGAATGTTGGCTTTATTTATAGGCCTTGACCTTGCTTATCGATATTTCTAGACTACAACATGTGTAGAAAATTCTAGATTACTCTCTACATTCATCCTGTATATCCCAAATATTATAGAGAATTCTACAGACTTCTTGAATTATCTAGAAAGTTTTAAATGTGTTTTGATTTTTATAGAATTTTCTAGAACTATCTAGAATATGATGGTTTATTCTAGATCATTCTAGAAGTTTTCAACTCATCTCCATAAATTATCGAAAAAAAATTGATTTGCTTCTTGCTTATCAACTGGACGTGTCATTCTCCCTCGCCTGAATTCGTGATGTCCTCGTCACTTCTTAATGATATTATTGGATTTTATCTTTGAATTGCGATAGTGTTTCCTCATACTCCTAACTATCTTCAGTCTTCGGTGGTCCTTTCCATTTGATAAAATATTCTTTATAATTTGGCACAACACGCCAACGAGTGATCCAATCAACTAATATTTCATCCACTTCTTTGGCGAAAGAAGTGATTATTATTGTTGGTGCTCGCTTAGAGATTCTTCTTGATGATTCTTTTGTGCCCTCATGATATGGCTTTAACATGCTTAAATGAAAGATTAGATGAATTTTCAGTTTTGGTGGAAGATGGAGTTTGTAGGAAACTTTTCCTATACATTTGATCACTTCAAAAAATACCTCATGTTTATGTACTATCCTTTTGTGCACCTTTATAAACACCATGTATTATATTGGTAGGAGTTCCACTAATACAAAATCTCCTTTAAATTGCAAATGTCTCATTTTCTTATCTGTCGTTTTTCCTCATCCGTTTTGCAATCTTGCACAATGTCGGAGCTAAGTCAGCTTGCTCATGCCAAGTTTTATGCAGCTGGATCTCTTTCCTTCGTATTGAGTGGTAAGCGATTAAGGATTTTACGGTTTTTATCTCATGATGATCTTGAAAGGACTTTTAATTTTTGCTTCGCTTTGTTGCACGTTCTAGGAGAATTGTACAGAGTCCAATATTGCTGATGGACACTCATATTGTGTCGGAAATATGCCTCCGGTAAGACATTAACTCTTTCGGTTTGTCCATTACTTAAAAGGTGAAAGCTTGTAGAGAAGTTTAATTATGATCCTAAAATATTGAACAACTTAGACCATAATCTTCGAATAAAGCCAGGATCTCAGTCAATAACAATGTTATTTTGGTGTCCGTATAATTTAATTATGTTGAGAACTCAATTCTGATCCTAAAATATTGTACATCTCATGCCAGAATCGTCGAATAAAGTGAGGATCTCATTCAATAATGGTGTCCTTTGGGACTTCCTATAATTTAATTAGGTTTGTGAATATATAAAGGGCAAGTTGAACCTACAATTAGTTGGGGCGGCTATAAAAGTTGTATGTTTGCTGAATCTGCCTTCTAAAACTATTATGTTTCCAAATCCTTCAAACTTTGGTAGGCTAGAAATGAAGTCCATAGAGAGATTTTCTCATGACCTCTCGCGATAAGTAATGGTTCCAACAAGCCTCTTGGTTGTTGGTTTGTCTCGTATTGTTGGCAAATAAGGCAAGTTCGTACATACTCTTCAATATCATCTCGCATCATTGACCAATAATGAGTAGGCTTTAAAAGAGTAAATGTGCACTTCATTCTTGGATTTCCTACTCATAAGGAGTCATGACACTCCTTAAGCAACTCCTTTCTCAGATTCCCTTTCTTGCCCTTTGTATGTTTTCTGGCACTTGGTATAAGTGATGTCTTCCTCTAGCTAAAATATTCTGGTTTTGCCCTAATTGATCAAGACAATGATGCTCTGAGCTTGATGATCATCTTTTAGTTATTCCTTGATTCTTCCTAGTGAAGTAGTGGCTTGTGATTGGCTTGTCTGCGTTGCTTTTTGAGTCCATGAATCATTTGCCACATTCACCCTTCCGGTTCATAGTTCATGGTTTAATCAAAATTCAGCTAGAAAGTCCTTCTATCGTCATTGTTGTGAACTCAACTTGTTTTTAGGGTTTGAAAATAAATTGTACGTAGTAGCGTTATGTTCAAAGGAAGTGGATGATTACTGTTATTATTATTATTTTTTTTTGTATCATGTGATGTCATTATGTTTCATTGAGCTTCCTACTTTTAAAGCAATTGAATGCCCTTCTTGCATAGAAACACCACTAATAGTAAAATTTGAAGCATTAGTGTGAACTTCATATGGCCTTGCATGGTCAGGTAGTTGGAGTATAAGCTTTTCGCTTAGTGGCTTTTTGAGATCGTCAAAGCCGCTTTGGCTTTCACCTGTCTATTCCCATGGTTTGTTCTTCTTAAGCATATATTGGAATTGTTTTTACTGAGTACCCCTTGATGAATCAGTGATAGTATTTGACCAAGTCGAGGAAGGATCATAGTACATTAACTTTGGATGGTGGTTCCTAATCTTGAATATCATATAGCTCACTATCTTCTATCTTCAACTTGCCATCCTTAATCTTGTATCTTAAGAATCCCACTCCTAATGTGTCGAATGAGCATTTTGCTTTCTTAACATGTAACTCATTCTCTAGAAGTCTTAAGTGCATAATATGCTTTTCAATGGTCTTGCTATACACCACTATATTGACCTAGCAGATGACTATGAATTGAGCAAGATATTGGTGGAATAGCTGGTTGATTAAGGTGTGTTGCTGGTGCATTGGTTAAGCCAAAGGGCATAAAAAAAAAAAAAAATCATAAGGACCTTATCTTGTGACACATGTAGGCTTTGGCTCATCTCCTTCAGCTATCCATATTTTGTAGTTGATCTAATTTTGAGAAGTAGCGAGCTTCACCCAATTGATCAAATATTTCAACAATGAAAGGAATATGATACTTGTTCGTAATCGTGATCTTATTGGGAGCCCTGTAGTCGATGCACATGCGTAGTGATCTATCATTCTTCTAGAAATGGGGATTTAGGAGGTTGGATGAACCCAACGTTCAATAATTACTTCAATTCTCTTTATTTTGCTATTAGAAGAAATCGTCTTGTGAGGACTCATTGTTGGCGGCTTGTTCTATGATATATTAATTGTCACAGACTAACTTTCTTCAAGCTAACTGTACGGCCTTAGCACTTTTTTTTGGCGCAAGGCAGCCTAAAATTCAAGAATTCTAGGGTAGAAAACTGAGAACTTAAGAGGGGATAAGAACTTTAAAGGAGAGTAATTATATTGTACTTTGGGAGGATTTTACAATGTTAAGGACTCTTATTCTTTTTATGAATGATTTATAAATGAGATGGTGGCTCCTATTTATAGGCCCCCATTACATATGTGGTTGATTCTAAAATACTCTACATTATTCTTATATTTATATAGAATATTCTGATAGTTGTAGAGACTTGAATTATCTGGAGTCTCTTAGATTAGAATCTTTTAGAACTATTTAGAATATGATTTCTTGAATGTGATGTCCTATTTCAGATTCTTCTGAAAGCTTTAGCTTCTCTCAATAAATTATCCAAAAATATGTGATTAGCTTCTTGCTCATCAACGGGGTTGTGACATAATGGTTTAAATTTAGGTTTGTGTTTTAAAATGTGGACCTTTTTATTTTTTCTATATAAGAGAGCAAATAAATAAGCTACAAATGATCAATCTTTAGAGCAATGACAAGTGAGTGATAGTGGAGAGAATTTTATGATCTCAAAAAAGGTCATTCGTCTAAACTCTAAACCAACTTCACATTTGCATTTATCACAGGATGAGAATTTATCATTCTATATTTTTATTTATTGTAGTTTAAAGAGATGAATTGATGTACAGTTCTGTGCCACATCTTCTAAGTTCTCCTTTAGATATTGAATTTAGAATTTTTTATTTTGTGTTCAATTTTGTGATCAAGTTTTATTTGGACATGAATCTGGAACAAATTTTGATAAGTTAAATAATGTGCTTTGTTTTTAAAAATAATATTTGGATAAAAAGGGAGGTGAAGGTCCCAGCAGAGTGGATAGATATTCAACGTTGAGTCCTCTCTAACAATTACAGTAAATTCTTCGTAGATTAATGAAGTTGGGCCAATTCTTAAGACGCCTGGCATTTGTGTTATAAGAACCATTGCGTTTGGAAATGCGGCTATATAAAATTCATATTTGGAGCAATGTTTTTTTAGTTTTCAAAAGTTATTTTTTTTATTAAATCCTTTTTTAAGAATGATAGTAATGGTTAAGGATTAGTTCTAGATTAGTTTTGATGTATTTTTGTTTTTGAGTTTTTATTTTTATTTGTATTTTCTTTTATAATCATGAGTCCAATTGTAGGGCATTGCAAGCTGCACTTCATGTGTTTAGCGTTTATGTAAAACATGATTTCTTGGTTATTTTTCACGATAACTTTCTTAGCTTAAAGGATCAAGGTGATACTATTTTAGTCTAAAATAAATAGAAAATGTTGTTCAATGATGTCTTTACCTATAGTTCTTATTAAATGAACTTTTCTGTTCATATGTTTGCTTTTTGAACTCCCCATTTTCTGCATCCTTAAATCATATATTGTTAAGATGTATTTTTGTCAATGTTGGTATTTGCATTGTGTTGTTCATGTTTTTTGTTCGCCGTTTCTAACTTATAGTCCTAAAAATAACTAAGGAATCAACTGTCAAGTAAATATAAATCACACGCCTGTTAACATTCTTTGACCAACTTTGAGTCTTACAATAGTGAGAATATAGCAGCGGGTTTTGAGGCTAGTTTATATTTTGATTTACAAGTCTAATGTTTTGAATTTAGAGTTGAAAAAATAGTTCCCTTGAAAAAAATAAGCTATTTTAAATTTAGGTTTGCTTATGTGTATGTTTTTTATATGTTGAGCGGGCTTGTCATTTATTAAAGCAAATTTGCACTTACAAACTAAATCTCAAAGCCTATTTAGTAATCCAGCACCTTCCGGACTCCATTCCCAAACTTTTATTCAAATAGTCAGTTTTATTATACGTCAAACAATGTTTGATGATACTTCTTTTCAGTTCAAATATTTCATAAATTTATCACATTGTAAAACAGTGCTTGATGCTAAATTATTTTTCTAAGATGTTACAAAAAGCTTTATCAGATTTCATAGCTTCTTACTTGATTATATGTTGAAATTCTCTGTCTTTCATATCATCATCTGTATACTATCAAACCTTAAAAGAAGCCTATTTATTCAAGTATTGCTTTTATGATCTATATATTCATATATTCATAATCCATATATTCATATTTTTTTACTTCAATTCTGATCTTTTATTTCAAGTATTGCTTTTATGTTACTTGATCTTTTATTCCCAAAACGTAAAAAAACTTAAAAGCCATCAAACACGCATATTTTATTATTATAATATCGTTTGTCTTAGCTAAAGACGCAGGGCATATGAATATGTGGATTTGCTAGTCCAAATTTGTTTTCTGATGTAAATACTTTCTTTCAAAAATGGATTAAATGCTTTCTTTTAATGTTTTTGCAGCCACATCCATTTTTCTGGATTTGAGTTTTATTGTATGTGGTTTTATTTTATAAACCTTCTTGTTTTGTCTCAATCCTAATCTGACCTCCAGTACGGTAGGAAGAAATCAGTTGTGGTATGACTAGTTGGTTTATTTTAGTATGCTCTGCGTAAAATTTTAAAATGATTTTCCAACTGGGCTTTCGTTTGGATTGGTGGCGTCTTATTAGTAAGATCTTGAAAGCTTTAATGCGTGGTGTCTGCTATGGAGGAGTTAGAAGTTGGACACAATGTCATATTTAACTTTCAATTGGGGTTTTCAGATGCATATAACATTATTTTTCAATATTTACACATCCAGTACCGATACTTGATTTTTTTACATTCATGGTCCTCAATATCGAATTAAAATTTCCCATTGTTATTATCTTTTAATTACGAAGTATACCTTTTTACTATCTAGAATATCTAGTTGGAGTGATATATTTATAAATATTAAAATTAAGGTGTTAGATATGTAAATTAATAAAAAATTTGTGGTATGTAAATCCTCCTAAACGGGAGTTTATTCATATTTGTCATAACTGACCTGCTTATATATTATTTATGGTTAGCAGCACCAAATAATGCAAATTACAATTTCCTATGATTAAAATGTTATCAAATAATGTCGGTTTAACCTTTATGCTTTCATTGAGGCAGACCCATGTTTATACCATCTGATTTTGGGTTACTCGCAAATGATGATGGTATCCTATTTATTTTGTATGATGATATGCTTCTCTTTTTCAAAGGAATACTTCGTGACAAATGATTCTTCTACAAACAACTGCAAATTAGCTGTTCTGCAAACGCTTAAATCAAACAGACAAACAGCTTATCCGGATCAGCTGTTTATCAACAGCTTATCAGAATAAATTGTTTATCTGGATAAGCTGGATAAGCTGCAACTGCCCCAAACAGACCCAAAGAGAAGTTCAAATATTTTATAAAGGATTTGCAGGGAACTGATCTCAACTTTTTTGGGTATGAATTGTATGAGTTTGGAGTTCATAAATTTGTCTTGGATCTTGCGTTGGATTTTTTATGTTCGGTAGTTTCGAGTTTGTTCAGTGTTTATTTATTAAAAAGAGAGAAGCAACCAAGTACTTTTCATTGGTTGTCATGATCTTATCAATTCTCCTGCTTCCAATTATTTGCACTATTGCCCATAAAAAGCCTCAATGCATTTAACATTCATAATTATTTGGAACAAAAAATTTTACCCAAATAATTTTTTTCTCTTTCACACTATTTTTGGTGAAAAATTATCATGTGCGGATGATCTATACGTGTGAATGTTTTCTCGGGTAAATTTTGGGTGTACTTGAATTGTAAATTCTTATTCTATACCTATTGATGACCACATAATATTCTCTCTTCTGTACTTATTTTACCACAACAGAATTGGGATGCTCGTATCATATGTAGCAATTTATTGTCCAGTGCTCTCAAAACCCCTCTAATGGCTAATTGCACCTAATTTTACAGCATTGTGCTAACATATGGCATGTAAGAGCATGATAAGACCCACAGGAATACATGATTACTTGTACAATTTTATCCTAGCCTTTCCATCTATCTGTAGCTCTCTATCAGGAATCTCATAAGCTCTCCATTAAACCAGCAGCAACACTTCGCCCTTCATTGTGGCTAGTGCTGTAGGAATCCGCTTGTTTTTGTCCTAGACCTTCAACTTCTTCCACGCCAGAGGTTTAAGAAGATTAATCGTGCTATGTTAACATACTAAAAAAAATAGAAGTGCACTAAATTCAACACTATAATCAAACTTTATTTAAATGGCCCTGCAAATGAGATCTATACTTAATTAAGCTCTATCATGAAGAAAGATCAATCTTGTCAAGTTTGTTAATTTAAATAAGTGAACAACAATAAACAATAAGAAGAAAGGTGGAAGTGAGAAATGGATAGTGATAAGTTTCTTGCTCAAATTTTGATTAGTTATATTTTATCAAGCAATATTCTTTCCTATCTTTGAGAACAGATCCTGTCAAGTCTTATGGGCCTATTAGTTTCATTGTTTTAAAATTTGAGCTAATCAAGCCAATTCAACCGGTTAAATTGTGAATTGGCCACTCAATCAGTTTGGTCAAAACTCAATTATTTTATATGGAAGTAAAATTGAACTGGTCAGACCTAGGGTTGAATTTAAGTACTATTGATCAGTTTTATTATTGGCTAATTCTAGTCTCCTTATTTTGAAAACATGTATGATTAGAAATAAAAATTTATTACACTGGTCATTATTCAATTTAAAAAAAGTTTGTGCCAATAATAAAATTTATCTCTTCCACAACTGTGAACATGCAAGCATTTTTCTGCTACAAAGTATGGGCCTATCATTTATCACAATGGCCAATGTTCAATTTTAAAAAGTTTCTTAAATTGTTTTTAGTGCAATTAAAGAATCTTAAATTATTGTTCATTGTAAGAAATTTCAAAGGAAATTTAATATATTGTAAAATACTATTTTGTGAGGACAGAACTACAAGAATGGTGCCAATAACCTAATTTAAACTCGAATAATTCCAACTCGATTGACTTGATGGATGGGCAGAGGTTCAGAGGTTGTTATTGCTATACGCCAACTGATCCATGGGGCTTGTTCTAGTGAATCCTTGCGATAAATGAATTTGCTAAACTATGCATTATATGAAGAATGAAAATTAAATCATCTTCGCCTTAAACGACAAGATCATTGATGAGTACTAGAAAATTCGTGATGGTAGTAATTGATTATCGTCTTCTCTTTGTATGAGAATCCAGCACACACATTGATGAAAAAGAGGAAAGCGATGACAATTCCAGAAGTTTTTTACGTGGAAAATCTGTAAAGGAAAAATTACGGGACCTGAGTTGTGAAAATTTACTATTGATTGATGATTACAGAAATCACTTGTCCCACAGACGAGAAATAGTGATTACATTCTTCATATTATAGTGTGGATTGACAGCGTCTAGTTGGTGGTAATTGACGATGGTGGTTAATGATGGTCGTCGACGGTTGGCGGATGTCAACAAAGGTCGGTGATGATCGACGACGGAGATCGATCATGGTTGACGACGGTGGATGATGGTCGGCGGCGGTAGGCAACGATCAGCGATGGTGTTAAGCTGCAACTTCTCCTCAATGGCCCAGGCTCTCTCTAGGCGTCAACCCCTCTTCATGTGAGGGTTGGAGGTCTATTATAGTGTTTTGGGTGCAATTAATGCAGTCATTTTGATCAGACGGTCCAGAGGGCTTCCCTTGATCAGACGCTGTTTAAGGGACATTTGATGGCTATAACGATGTCGGAATTGAGTGATCTTGGATTCGTCTTGTCGAGACGCTCGATTTGAATATAGGCTTGCTAGTGTCGGCATTTGTTTGACCTTCCACATTTGTCAAGAAAACTTTCAAGAGTTGTTTAATTACTTGATCTGAGCTTGATTTAACTTGGATTAGACTAATTTTTAGATCATTAGGTTTGTCTTATTGAGCTGGTCAGTTTGATTATAACTTTGCTGAAATTGGAGTTTTAGATGACTTGTTATCAAGATTTGAACATTTCTTGCTCAAAAGATTGCATTGAGATTCGTGTTGTGCCTCGAGATTCTTGCTGAATAATTAAAATTTATTGGTGGCGTATCAGTTACCATCCTATTTTGGGCGAGATCAATATCATCGTCCAAAAAAAAAAAGATTCGAAAACCCCCATTTTTTCTGTTTTATCTTCACACACACACACACGTATATACATATCATATACGTATATACGTATACGTATACGTGTGTGTGTGTGTGTGTGTGTGTGTGTGTGTGTGTGGATATATATATATATATATATATATATATATATATATATATATATATATATTCTAAAGCCACAGAGCTTATTTTATTAACATAAAATAGTTACAGACGATTTGAGGATAGGGCCGATAGATGAAGCCTACCACTATGATACGAATCAAACATAATAATACGAAAGGACGAGAAAAAGAAATTGTAAATAACGGTGACTAAGAACAAAATCGCCAAGGCAGTGCTCGTGCTTTGGTTCTTGGCAATTCGGAAAGTAATCTCTTAAGTGCTAATCCATTGCGAGGGGTAAACAATATGTCATCAATTAAGTCTCCAAGCGTACCCCAGGCTTCTTCTTCTGTCGAGAATAAACTTGTCAATATGCTTCTTCTTCTCCTTCATCTTCTTCTGAGGACGGATCCTTTTGAGTCATAGAAGGAACGACAGGTGCAACGATGGGTATCACTTGGGTGTCTTCGCTTTCTGCTGAATTTATGAATATACCGGTCGGACTTCACAACATTAGTGGCCACATAAACATCATGAGGAGAAAAAGGAGGAGCTTCCTTTGCCACCGCCGAGGTTCTAGCCACTGAGGTAATCTCAATTTGCTCCACCTCTACAGCAGGTGAATTAGACGAGGGAGAAGGGGTAATAATAGTACCAGTTCATTAACCTGTTTAAGACCAACTTCAGAAGGTTCACGCTCTTCAAGTGATACAAAAGGGGGGGAGGGGACAGTATAAGCCAAACCATTAGTCTTCTGACTCACAGAAGTCCCAACCTTACATTTAGAGTTAAATGGTCTCTTAGTTGGGCGTAAAGCCTATAGGACCTATCCCTGGTGTGCCCAAACATTCTGCAGTGAGGACAGTAATAAAGCTTGTGCTTCATAACCACCTCATGCCAAACAGTGTTCTGATTAGAGCCCACCCAAACTCTACGGACATCTGGAAGAGTAATATCCCTCTCAATGAGAAGCCTAGAGCATCAGGTCTAGTCCTGTTATAAGTTGTAGCATCCATTTGCAGGGGGTGCCAAGGGCTCTGTCAATTTGAAGCAAAACATTCTGATTGAAATATCTATATGAGAGACCTGAAAACCTGAACCATATAGGAACTACAGGAGGTTCCTTAGAGGGGTCAAAATCAGGAGTCCACTTTATTATCTTCATTTCAGTCCCTGCGATGAAAACGCATCGCAGCGAAGCAACACTAGCATAGTCCTCCTCCATTTGTTAAATGAATCGAGAGATGCCTTCGTCAACGAGTCCCATCTTCGAAGCTCCAATGAAGTGGAGTGTGTCAAAGAAATTCCGCACCAACTCCATTTTAGGATGTCCCAAGGCAAACTTACCAATAAGGGTAAACTTCACCTCCTCATTCAATGCATTTAATTCAGTTTCCTAAATAATAATCGCAGGAGAGCCATCTTTCTCCTCTAGCGGGTAAATAAAAGGATAATAACCTCTTCCTGCCGCAGTATCATGGAGAGCCTGTGGAAACACCAAATATTTTGGGCCTTTACGAGTAGCCATACCTTTTCCCACCACCCCAGCATAGCTAGCTTTAGACCGAGCAACGTTGATCTCAGCCATGGAACCCAGAGCAGGAGCAGCAGTCACGAAGTCGAACGAAACAGAGACGATCGAACCAGAGCTGAAGCCATTGAAAGAGTCTGATTTAAAATTCACTCTAAAATGAAACTTGACGCGCAGACGTCGCGGCGGACGACACGCGGAACTTCGCACGAGCCTGCGAGTAGACGTCGCAGCAGAGAGCACCCGCTCTTGCGATCCTGCGCGGAAGACGACTAAGTGTCGTATCGAAGAAACGATGGAGACGACGGAGATGACTCGCCAATCAAAATCGTACGAGACACGGTCAAGCGTTGTTATCGCTGGGAATTGCCTCCACCAAGATAGTCAGAATCGCCATGGAAACTGAACCCTAACAGAGCTCTCGACCGCCGCCATCAACAATATATATATATATATATATATATATATATATATATATATATATATATCATTTTTCAAGCAATGCTTTGACGGCTTTTGATAATCCTTGTATTTGCTTTGATAATCAGTTTTAACTACACGCATAAAAGATATTACTTTAGCACAAAAGAAATATGGAAATGCTAAAGGACGTGAAGCGAAGTAGGAGCGGGATCGGTCAAGCGGGAGCACGATTGGCCAAGCGGCGAGAGCGGGAGCGGGATTGGCCAAGCGGCGGGAGCGGGAGCGGGATTGGCCAAGCGGCGGGAGCGGGAGCTCAGACCTTTTTTTTAAATATATAATATACTATAGCCTTTTTATTTATTTATTTTTTTGTAACTGTAGTTTTGTTTTTAATATAATAATGAGTAGTTAATAATAGCTCTTCTCTTTGGATTTAAATATTAATGCACATTTATGGCTAAAGTTCATTTTAAGCCTGTAAATAGGCCTAAAAGTGGGGGGTAGAGTCGCCGCAGCTCGTTGTGGCGGAGCGTCGCCGTGGTTCGTTGAGGTGGAGCGTCGCCGTGATGCAACGCGACGATGTTTTGAGGTGAAGCGTCGCATTGCAGCGGTGCTTCATGGTGACGCATTGTGGTGGAATGTCGCGGCGGCGTGCTGCGGCTGCGTGTTGAGCGGTG
The DNA here is from genome assembly GCA_022702705.1 of Papilionanthe hookeriana x Papilionanthe teres. Taxonomy (NCBI): domain Eukaryota; kingdom Viridiplantae; phylum Streptophyta; class Magnoliopsida; order Asparagales; family Orchidaceae; genus Papilionanthe; species Papilionanthe hookeriana x Papilionanthe teres. The sequence goes on along the minus strand of CM040423.1, from coordinate 63,507,580 downwards.
CGTTGCGGTGACGAGTTGCAGTGGTGTGTTTGCGGCAACGAGTTGCGATGGAGCGCCGCGGTGGAGCGTCATGGTGACGCGTTACACCGGGTTGTCGTGGCGATGCATTGCTACGGGGCATCGTAGCGGTGGAGCGTCGCAGCGGAGTGGTTCGGCGGCGCGTTGCGGTGGCGCGTTGTAGCTGTACAACGCCGGTGGCGCGTTGCGGCGAAGCATTGCAACGATATAACATCGTTGCGGCGTGTCACTGCAGAGCGTTGCAGCGATGCGTCGCGGCGAAGAGTTGTAACATAGCGTCGCAGTGGGGCGTCATGGCGACGCGTTGCGATGGGGCGTCATGGCGACACGTTGCTGCGGGGTGATGCATTGCAGCGGGGCGTCGCGATGTTGCGACATTTTGCGGATGTGCGTCGCGACGACGCGTTGCTGCAGCGCGTTACGATGCAGAGTTCTTGTGTCGAATTATGGTGCAGAGTTGCGGCGCCAAATTTTGGTGTTGAGTTACGGTGCAGAATTGTGTTGCTGAGAAATGTTGCTGCGAAGCGTTGTGATGATGCGTTGTGGCGGGACGTCGTGCCGCAGCGACGCTTTGCGGCGGTGCGTAGCGGCGACGCTTTGAGGAGCGTCGCGGTGACGCGTTGCCGCAGTGCGTTGCGATAGTGTGTTGCGGCTTCTTAATTGTGAAATATTCTTACGAGGCTCGTAGCCTTCTGAGGAGTTTTATATACTTGTGTCTTTTGAGGCTTGTAACCTTCTGAGGTCTTCGATGTACCAGTGCCTTCTGAGGCTTGCAGCATTCTGAGGTCTTTGATGTATCTGTGCCTTCTGAGGCTTGTAGCCTTCTGAGGCTTGTAGTCTTCTGAGGTCTTTGATGTATCTGTGCCTTCTGAAGCTTGTAGCCTTCCGAGGTCTTTGAGTGTACATGTGTCTTCTGAGGCTTGTAGCCTTATGAGGTCTTTGAGTGGAGACTCTGTCAACCACTTGCTCTCATGGAGTCTTTCTAGTAAGAACCCTGTCCACTACTAGCTTCCCATCGTCACTTGCCTCTTGAGCTCGTCTTCTAGGGACATGGTAGCTTCTCATTGAGTCTTGCCTCTTGGGCTTGACTTTCAGGAGTACCGTATCTTCCCGTCGAGTCTTGCCTCTTGGGCTTGACTTCTAAGGGTATGTCACCTCTTTTCATCAAGGGGACTTTCTACACAAAATTATTTTATGAGAAAATTAGAAAATTTAAATAAAATGACATTTTAAAGCAACATAAAAATTTTGCTAAAATAAAATTAAAAGTTTATAAGCCAGTCTTTTACTCAGATAAGATGAGTTGGAATTATGCTTCTCATTCGATAACTCCTATGATTCTCTTCTGGTTTCCCGCACATTGTTCTTATAATTAGTGACCCAGGTGACCTTAGCGTATCAGACGTTCAATTTCTTCCTTTATTTGAAAACGTCTTTCTGTTGAATGTCCTTTTGCACGGTAGAAATGACAATATTGAGACTAATCTCCACCATTTGGATTTCTTAATGGCTTTGGCCACTTGACGATCTCTTCATCTTTGATGGCCATTAAGATGTTAACACGTGACGTGTTGAGTGGCATGTATTCTTTTTCTGATTATTGCTCACGATTCCCCTGTGGTCTAAACTTTTTTTGCTGTGAGATTTGATTGGTATCCCCAGTGTTATACTTGTGTTTGCCCCCAATCGCTCAAATTGTTCCTTGTGAGCAATGATAGCCTCTTCTATAGAGATTTGTGCCTCAAGACGGTGTACAAGGTCAGCAAAAGAACAAACTGTCTCCTGAATTAATGATGAGTAGAAGAGTCTTGGGCAGAGCCCCCCAAGGAAGACCCCCTTAATAATTCTGGATCCACTCATTGAATTTGTCGGGCTTCAGTAGAAAACCTGCGGAATTAGTCCTTGAGTGATTCTCCTTCACTTTGACGAATTCCTGACAGATGGGATGAATCCTTGATGATTCGTCAATTTGCTATGAACTGCTCCGCAAATAGTTTGGCCAGCTCGTTAAAGGTGTTTACAATACTTCCCTGCAAAGAGTAGAACTAGGTTCGAGCTTGTCCCTTAAAAGTGGCAGGAAACACCTGACACAGAAGCACGTTAGAGATACGTTGAATGTGCATGATAGTTCGATAATGATCAATATGTTCATAGGGGTCAATTATCCCTTCATATGTGTCAATGTTCGGCAGCTTGAAGCCAATTGGGATGGGGTGTTGGAAGACCGCATTCGCTAAGAGAGATGATTCATTGATGATATGGTGAGTGTGGAAGCGATCATTTTTCTTTAGGGGGAACTCTTCCTGGATGAGGCAACGTAGTAGGTTACAGATAACATCATTTGGAATGGTAGTTTGATGTGGCGGTGCCATGTGAGCTACATGAGATGGATGAGTGGAACATGCTGTGTCTGGGAGTTCAGCATCATAACCTGGTACGGGATGTGTTCCTTCTTGGAGAGGGGGGCCGGTACGAGTTCCTCCGGACATGTCTCTCGTATGTCGCGGATTTAATCGTAAATGAGTTTCGTTCATCAATGGTTGTTGGGTCCCTCGTAGGAGTTGTATGATCTGTAGTTGAGACTCCTCTATTATTCGCATTCCTTCTTCCATAGAAAGACCTGAAACCCCCTCATTGGCAGGATTGCGTGTTCTAGGACGGGAAGATGAAGAAACATGCCGCCCTTGACTTCGTGATTGCTCCCTGGAACGATAAGTGTTGAAGTGAGGTGATCCGTCATCGCGAATATTTTTGTTTGTTTGCTGATGACCTCGACTCGTAACTATGCCTACAATTTATCCTTTAATTTATATTTCAAAGGGAAGTATGCAAAAATAAATATATAATTTTAGAAAATATTTTGCACACCGGAAGTACTACGCAAGTATACGTATCGTATCCGAGTAATACGGAGGCTCTATTGGAGTCCTGGTTATCGATCCTAGCGGGGAAGATTAATTTTAGAAATTAATAATTTTTCAAATTAAAAGTAATTATAATTTTTATTTCTTTTCAAAAATCGGATTTTAAGTTTTATGAAATTTCTACTATATGTAAGTAAAGTAGAATTAAAGTAAAGGTTGATGCAAGTATAAATAAAACAACTTTCTCCTTTTCGAATAATCCGATGTTTTTCGAAAAACTATCATTCGTGGAGAACTTGAAATTATGGAATTGCGTCGAATAGAAGCGTTCTTATTCTTTACGCTCGCTCGATAGTATAAAGAACATTGGCTAATCTATAGATTGGTTGAAGATGTATTATTAGTAGAATGGGTTAATCTAGACTCACACTTCAGATGTCTGAGGGTGGGTATGGTCGGCCCTACTAGTGACCGTTCACTTTCATACACCGAATTAATAGAATTAAGTACGTCACTCTAAAAGCTAATTAATTTTATGCCCGATAAATAATATTTTCCTATTTATTTGCACTTCACCTTGAATAACTAGACACATGGCCTTCGATTACCAAGGATTCATGTGATATCTACTTAGTTAAGAACTCGTTTCCGGATAGGTCTCGGAATTCTTCGACGATTTTAACGATTCGAATGGCCAGTTTAAAAAGTAAATTAAGATCAGGTATGAATATCATCACAATAATTTTAAAAATCAAGTTTAAGTTCTCCAACGAAATCAAAATATCTTTATTATCTTTTCATGGTTGAAAGGAGAAAGAAAAGTAACTACTAAGAACACATTGAATTCACATAACAAAATATATTTATAAAACTTTGAACCAAGTTACAAATACTTATCTGAAATGTTCCTTCAAGTGATCCTTTGACTCCTACTGACTCCAATTCAAAGTATAAGACTTCAATAACACTAACTCTTACAAACTCTCACTTACTACTCAAGGAATTGAGTAGTAACACTCAAAGTAACTAAAATAAACTAAAATAAACTCACTAAATACTTAAGAAAAGTATTTGGTGGCTCTCTAGAACTATTTCCGGGCGCGGGAGAGCTCTGTTTTCTGTAGAAATGTCTCTTATTTATAGAGCTTCAAAAATGACCAGGGGTTGCTTAAGGCACCTCTTCAAAATTCGTTCAAATTCAATGAATCTTCTAAAAAGTAACTGTGGCGCCTAGGCGCCGGACTGCGTAACCAGATCTTCACACCCCTTCACTTTGGATAGCACCTCTTCGCGATTAAAACCATTTTCACGTGTCCAGATGCATTGTATCACATGTCCATGTATCGGGAGTAACTTCCGGTCTTCAGAAGGTCGATAATCGCTTAACATCGTCGAAATAGCGCCCAAAGTTGTCGAAAATCTTAGCTGCTTCGATATCGAGCGGCGCTGGCGCCAAACCTATAATTTTGGCAACTTTGCTTTTTAGCTCTATTTTTTCTCCGTTTTGCTTCTTTTTCCTTCTTGAACTTCTTTTTTTCATCACCTATATCCAATAACATAAAAATACCTTTCATTAAAGCATAATATCCTTAAAAATTGAATCATAAGTAAGACATAAAAAATGTACTTTTAAGGGGATCAAATTCCCCCAAACTTAAATGTTACTTGTCCTCAAGTAACCCTTTTTATTACATAAAATGTATAACATCTGAAATGAAGTTTAAATATTTAAGATTCCTTGTAATTTTTTGTTTTATAAATGCTCTAGTAAATCATTAACCCAATTTTACTAGTTAAGGTTAATTTTAAGAATTTAAAGAATACTTAACTACGAAATCATAAGACTTTAAAATTTTCATTTATTTCAAGAATAATTGTAATTTTATCATATTAATGTCACATAGAGAATTTACAAGAAAAAGACATTCATGAAAACTTTTCTAGTAAGGATGCTTGTACATAAAAATTAAGTTAAAAATGTAACTAGTTTTCTTCCTATAAGATAATTTAAGTGAAGCCAATTTTTGAATAGGCATCTCCTTAAGCTTCTCCTCACATTTCTTTTTTGCTCTTTTGTTCTTTTTTTCTTTTTCTTTTTTTCTTTTTAAGGATATTTTTCAATCCCCCCTTTTTTTCACAATTTGTGAGGATCACTATATCTAGATAGTCTGTTAATGATTTTGAACTTCACTATCCTTAATTTATATTTAAGAACTTATACATTTTCACTTAATAAATATGACATTCTTAATAAGTATTTTTCAAAATTATTTCAATCTTTTCTTTTTCAAGTAATAATCTTGATTTCTTAGTATTTCGAAAATACAATTCTCTTTATTATAAATAGAAAAATTTTTAATCTTATTATTCTTTAAGTTAAAAAATTCTATTATTAAAATCAATCAAAATTATTAAAATTTTAGTTAAGTTTACTAAATTATTTATAAATTCAAAAATTGAAGTCATCTTAAATAAATTTTTCATTCCTTATGTTATGTTAATATTTTTAAAGAAAATATTAGTAATTAAGGACAAATAATATTTAAAATTCAAAGTGTTTTCCCTTCCCCCAAACTTCAATTTTGGTATAAACATGAATCATGAAAATTTTTAAAGCATGAGAGAAAGAATAGCATATTTCCACCAGGAATTTTTCTAAGTATATGAAAAATAATCTAGAAAGGAAAATTTTATTTCTACACATGCTTTTTATGAATATAAAAGAAATGTTTAAGCATATTTAGAAAAATTTTAGTAAGCAGGTTCAATTTCTACAAAATATTATTTATTATTATTTTTTTTAATTCCAAGCTCAAGAAATTACAGAAAAGTACTATAACAAGGTTCAACTCTTAATAAACAACACAAACATCACTATTTCAAAGCAAATTCACAATCAAACAACACACTTTAAACCATGAAAGCAAACACACAAACTAAATATTCGACTCACTAAAACATGAATAGATCACACCTAGAACACACCGACGATCTATTCTTCTCCAAAGTTTGAATTTACAACCCTCTCGTAATGAAGCTTGCTAGGCCCGCATGGGTAGAAAACTAACCCCCTTGGAAATTCCAAAGCCGTCTTCTCGTCAATCCATTTGTTCTTCGCATACATCGTCACTTGAGAATCTTGAAAGGCCGCCATGTGGCCGAATTGAAGCTTCGTCTGTCATTCCAAGTGCTCGATTTGGTGATACATCTCATGTAGACGATTTCCAACACTTAGCAATTTCGCCTCAATCTTATCTAGATGACTGGATAATTTCTCCAAACTTACTACAATATAACCATTGAAATAAGGTTGAGGATCTTTAGAAGACTTATCTCTTAACTCATTGTCATGATCTCCTCTCTCTATTGCTTCTAAACTTCTCTTTTCTCTTCCAAAATGAGTTGTGCTAGATAAAATTAGGGTTGCTTAGGGATTTGGGACGAAGATAGGGTACTTTATAGGAAAAAATCCTGTGAAAAACTGAAGATTTTCGGTTTTTGCACGAACCTGTAACTGGGGCGCTTAGGCGCCGAAATCTGGCCCCTAGGCCCCGGACCATCGATACACAGGTTATGCTGGCGCTTAGGTGCCAAGTTTGGGCGCCTAGGCACCGGAACCATGTTCGACTCTGTTTCGCCTATCATTAAATTTACAAAGTTTCAGTCTTAAAATAGTTCTATTAAAATTGTGTGATCAACACACACATATCAATTGAGATAAATTCAATTCACAAACAATCACAATGATAATATATGGGTTGCCTCCCACAAAGCGCTTGGTTTAACGTCGTCAGCCCAACCTAATCAGTTATTTTAATCGGGTAGACTCAGCTCGTAAGCCTCCTTGTAAATCAGTTTCATTTCTCCCATATAAGGCTTCAGTCTTAATCTGTTAACTTTAAATATTTTTTCCGTCTTGGGATCTTTAATATCCACGACTCTATAAGGGTATACTTTCTCAATTATAAATGGTCCCATCCATTTAGATCTTAATTTTCCAGAAAAAAGTCTTAAACGAGTATTAAATAATAATACTTCTTGTTCAGGCTCAAATATTTTTCTTGAAATCTTTTTATCATGCAATTTCTTCATTTTTTCCTTATAAATCTTTGTATTTTCATAGGACACATTTTTTATCTCTTCCATTTCATTCAGTTTTAATAGTCGTTTCTTTCCTGCAGCATTTAAATCATAATTGAACTCCTTTATCGCCCAGTAAGCTTTATGTTCCAGTTCAACATGTAAGTGACAATGTTTACCATAAACTAACCGATAATGTGACATTCCGATAGGTGTCTTATAAGCTGCTCTATAAGCCCATAATGCAGAATCAAGTCTATCAACCCATTCAGGTCTTTTAGGATTAACAGTCTTATGTAATATTCTTTTAATTTCTTTATTTGATGCTTCAGCCATTCCACTTGTTTGTGGGTGATAAGCAGTTGTAATTCTATGTTTAATTCTGAATTTTTCCAGTAATGATTAAATTCTTACATTTCTGAAATGACTTCCCCCATCTATGATAATTACCCTCGGCATTCTAAATCTTGTAAAAATCGTTTTCTTTAAAAATTTCGAAACACTTTTGGAATCACAGTTAGGTAAAGCTACAACTTCAATCCACTTTGAAACATAATAAACTGCTAATAAAATATAAATCTTTCCTGTTGATGATATAAAACGTCCCATAAAGTCTAAACCCATACATCAAAAATCTTAATTTCTAATATATAGCTTAGAGGCATTTCATCTTTTCTGGATATATTTCCCATTCTTTGACATCGATCACAAGTTTTCAGATAATGTCCAACATCTTTGAATAATGTAGGTCAATAAAATTCAGATTTTAAATGTAGTTTTATCCACTCTAAAGTGTCCTCCAAATTCAGAATCGTGACATTTTTGAATAATTGCAAAAGTTTCTTCATAAGGTACACATCTTCGAATCACAGAATCTCTACTTAGTTTAAATAAATGAGGATCTTCCCAAATATATGATTTAGAATCATTCTTGAATTTCTTAATATATTTGCTATTTAATCCATATGGTAAAATATTGCTAACCAAATAGTTAACTATATTCGCATACCAAGGCGTTTGTTATCCTTGAATAACATACAACTGTTCATCAGGGAATTTCTCATTTAAGTTTTCTTCAGTAATCTTCTCACTATCATTTTTAATTCTTGATAAATGATCAACAATTTAGTTGTCAGCTCCTTTTTTGTCCACTATTTAAAAATCAAATTCTTGTAAAAGTAGAACCATTATCAATCTAGGTTTAGCATCCTTTTTAGACATTAAATACTTAATAGCAGAATAATCAGTATGTACGATACATTTGGGACCAAGAATATAAAGTCTAAATTTATCAAAGACATATACTATTGCTAAGAGCTCTTTCTCAGTAGTAATGTAATTTATTTGAGTTTTATTAAGAGTTTTGCTAGCATAATATATAACTTTGAGAATTTTCTCATATTTTTGTCCCAATATAGCTCTAATTGTATAATCAATTGCATCACACATTAATTCAAAAGGTTTACTCCAATTAGGTGTAACAATGACAGGTGCAGTGATTAATTTCTCTTTTAGAATATTGAAAGAATTCAGACAATCTTCATTAAATTCAAACTTAGCTTCTTTTTCTAATAAATGACAAAGAGGTTTAGCAATTTTAGAAAAATTCTTTATATATCTTCTATAAAATCCAGCATGACCCAGAAAACTTCTCACATTAGTAACAGTAGTAGGTGGTTGAAGTTCAGCAATAATTTTCACTTTTGTCTGATCAACTTCCATCCCTTTTTGTGAAATTTTATGTCCAAGTACAATTCCTTCTGTGACCATAACTGACATTTTTCCCAGTTTAGAACCAAATTTGTTTCTTCACATCTTTTCAGAACTTTTGTTATATTTTCCAAGCAAGACTCAAAAGAAGTTCCAAATACTGAAAAATCTTCCATAAATACTTAAATTCCTTTTTCAATTAGATCACAGAATATTGACATCATACATCTCTGAAAAGTTGCAGGTGCATTACATAAACCGAAAGGTATTCTTCAAAAGGCAAATGTTCCATAAGGACTTGTAAATGTTGTTTCTCTTGGTTCTCAGAAGCAACGAGTGATTGATGATAACCAGAATATCCATACAAAAAACAGAAATATGAGTGTTCAGCTAATTTATCCATCATCTAATCTAAGAAAGGTAAAGGAAAATGATCCTTTCTAGTGGCATTATTTAATTTTTGATAATCGATGCAAATTCTCCATCCAGTAACTTGTATTGTAGGGATTAATTCATTTTTATCATTAACAATGACAGTTACTCCACCTTTTTTCGGAACACAATGAATAGGACTTATCCATTGACTATCTGAAATAGAATAAATAATTTCAGCATCTAACCATTTTAAAATCTCTTTTTTAACAACCTCTTTCATAATTGGATTCAATCTTCTTTGAGGTTCAATAGTAGGTTTACAATTTTTTTCCATTAAAATCCTATGCATACAGATTGAATGGCTTATTCCTCTTATATCTGCAATAGTCCAACAAAAAGCTTTCTTATAGTTCTTCAGAACTCCTATTAATTTTTCTTCTTGATCTTTGCTTAGTTCTAAAGATATAATCAGAGGTAAAGTTAATGAATTTCCAAGAAATGCATACTTTAAATATGCAGGTAACATTTTTAATTCTAGTTCAGGGGCTTTTTCAACTGAGGGTAAAAGTATATCATTTTTAGTCGTGTCTATAGTTTCCCAATTATCATGAATATAATGAGTTTCTTCAAATAAATTTTCTTCATTCACTTCTTCAATTTCTTCAGTTAATGACTCATTATATAACATAGATTCATCATTTTTTTCTTCAGAAATGACTTTACATTTTTCTTGATAATGCTTTTCAATTATATAATCAATAATATTCATTCGATAGCATTTTTCTTTGTTAGGATACCTCATTGATTTTAGAACATTAAATGTTATCTCTTGATTATTAACTCTCATTGTTAATTCTCATTTTTGCACATCAATCATAACACGTCCGGTAGCTAGAAAAGGTCTCTCTAAAATAATGGGTATTTCTTTATCTTCTTCCATATTCAGTATAATGAAATTCATAGGGAAGATAAATTTATCCACTTTGACAAGGACATCCTCTATAACTTCTTTATGATAAGTAATAGATCGATCAGCTAACTGAAGGGTCACAGTGGTGGGAGAAATCTTTCCTAAATTTAACATTCGAAAGATAAAAAATGACATGAGATTAATACTTTCTCCTAAATCACATAAGGCTTTTCCACAAAATTTTTCTCCAATAGCACATGGTATAGTGAAACTTCCAAAATCTTTAAGCTTCTGAGGTAGTTTCTTTTGAATTATTGCACTACATTCTTCACTTAATGCAACAGTTTCATAAGCTTCAAATTTCCGTTTCTTGCTTAAAATATCCTTCATAAATTTTGCATAACTCGGCATTTGTTCCAAAGCTTCAGCAAAAGGAATGTTGATGGTAAGTTCCTTAAAAATCTCAAAGAACTTAGAAAATTGATGGTCAAGCTTCTGTTGTTTTAGTCTTTGAGGAAAAGGTGGTGGTAGTCTTTTAACTTCCACTTGATAGGAATTACGATCGATCTTTACTTGGTGAAAGAGTTTCTTTAGGTTTTTCAATCTCTTCAACCTCTCTCTCTTTTTAAATTTCATTCTGAATTTTCTCTTTTAATTTCTTTCCACTTCTAAGTTGTACAGCTTTTGCTTGTTCATAGTCTTTTTCAATTTCTTTTGGATTAATTTTGACATTGCTAGGAAGTGTTCCTTGAGGTCTGTAATTAATTAAATTAGCAAATTGTCTCATCTGATTCTCTATATTTCGAATAGCAGTGTTTTGACTTTGTAACTGATTACCTAGTTGTAAGATCAATTCTTTTAAAGATGACTTTTTCTGTTGATTGTTAAAACCAAGAGAATAAGTAGGTCTAAAGTTTGAACTTCCTTGATTGTTCCAATTCTCAGTTGGATTAACTCAATTATTACCCCATTGTGATGTCCATTATTACAATTAAAATTAGGGTGATTTTTCCAACCAGGATTTTAATAATTCGAATAAGGGTTATTAGTTTTATTAGCAATAGCTTGCAATGTTTTCATTGTTTGAGAATCATCAATATTTACAGAATTTTCATTACTTACATGTGATATGTTAATAACACAATTATCCAATTTCTTAAATATCGCAGCCACTTGTGAAGCTAAAATAGAAAAAGCTTCATTATTTTGAATACTTGTCATTCTTTTAGGATTAACCCTTTCAGAAGACCATCGAAAATTATTGTTAGTCATTTCTTCAATTAAGGTATAAGCTTCATCAAATGTCTTAGCCATTAAAGAACCTCCAGCAGTAGCATCTATAATAGATCTAAGTGATCCAATAGATCCGTTATAAAATCTTTGAATAATTAACTAACCTGGTAAAGCATGATGAGGACATTTTATTAATAGTTCTTTAAATCTTTCTCATGTTTCATAAATTTTCTCTCCATCAAATTGAATAAATGAAGTAATATCATTTCTTAATTTAGCAATTTTAGAAGGAGGAAAATATTTAGCAAGGAATTTTTGTGTCATATCTGCCCAAGTTTTAATATAACCAGTTACTAATGAGTTCAACCACATCTTTGCTTTATCTTTTAAGGAAGAATGAAAGAGTCTAAGCCTAACAACATCATCAGAAACATTATTATATTTAAAGGTACACAAAGTTCTAAGAAACTAGCAAGATGTAAGTTTGGATCCTCATTTGGTGTTCCTCCAAATTGATTATTTTGAACAATTTGAATAATAGAAAGTTTAAGCTCAAAAGAATTAGCATCTACAGCAGGCATTTGAATATTAATATGAAGTTCATCAGCTGTAGGGTTTGCATAATCCATTAATGATTTATAAACATTTTGTTTATTAACTTCTATTGGATTTTCATTATTGTTATGTAAGTTAGTCTTTTCTTGATATTTTTGAATTTGTTTTCCTTTTCTAATTCTTTTAACAGTTCTTTCTAATTCAGAATAGAGCTACGCATAAAAATTAAATAAAAGGATTTGAAAATAAAATAAAATAAAATAAAATCTTTTTGGTATTTTTGTTTTTGTAAATATTTTTGTATTTTTAAAGAAATAAAAGTGTATATAAAATATTTTTAATTTGAAAAATCTAAAAATTGGCTTTCACTTCCCGACAACGGCGCCAAAAACTGTGATGACCTCTACCCGTAACTATGCCTACAATTTATCCTTTAATTTATATTTCAAAGGGTAGTATGCAAAAAAATATATAATTTAGAAAATATTTTGCACACCAGAGGTACTACGCAATTATACGTATCGTATCCAATAATACAGGGCTCTATTGGAGTCCTGGTTATCGATCCCACAAGGAAGATTAATTTTAGAAATTAATAGATTTTCAAATTAAAAGTAATTATAATTTTTATTTCTCTTCAAAAATCAGATTTTAAGTTTTATGAAATTTCTACTATATTCAAGTAAAGTAGCAATAAAGTAAAGGTTGATGCAAGTATAAATAAAACAACTGTCTCATTTTCAACTAATCCAAGATTTTTTAGAAAAACTATCATTCGTGGAGAACTTAAAATTATGGTATTGCGCCAAAATAGAAGCATTCTTATTCTTTACCTTCGCTCGATAGTATAAAGAACATTGACTAATTTATAGATTGGTTCAGGATGTATTATTAGTAGAATGGGTTAATCTAGACTTACACTTCTAGATGTCGAGGGTGGTATGGTCGGCCTCTACTAGTGACCGTTCCCTTTCTATAAACCAAATTAATAGAATTTAGTCTGTCACTCTAAAAACTAATTAATTCTACGCCCAAAAATAATATTTTCCTATTTATTTGCACTTCACCTTTAATAACCCGCATATGGCCTTCGATTACCCAATGATTCATGTGATATCTATTAGTTAAGAACTCATCTCCGGATAGGTCTTAGAATTCTTCAATAGATTTTAACAATTCAAATGGCCAGTTTAAAAAGTAAATTAAGATCAGGTATGAATATCATCACAATGATTTTTAAAATTAAGTTTATGTTCTCCAACGAAATCAAATTATGTTTATTATCTTTTCATGGTTGAAAGGAGAAAGAAAAGTAACTGCTCAGAACACATTGAACTCACACAACAAAACATATTTATAAAACTTTGAACCAAGTTACAAATACTTATCTGAAATGTTCCTACAAGTGATCCTTTGACTTCTACTGACTCCAATGCAAAGTACAAGACTTCAACAACACCAACTCTTACAAACTCTCACTTACTACTCAAGGAATTGAGTAGTAACACTCAAAGTAACTAAAATAAACTAAAATAAACTCACTAAATACTTAAGAAAAGTATTTGGTGGCTCCTTAGAACTATTTCCGGGCGCGGGAGAGCTCTGTTTTTTGTAAAAATGTCTCTTATTTATAGAGCTTAAAAAATGATCAGGGGTTGCTTAAGGCACCTCTTCAAAATTCGTCCAAATTCAATGAATCTTCTAGAAAGTAAATGTGGCGCCTAGGCGCCGGGATCTAGCGCCGCACTCTGTGACTCGATCTTCGCACCCCTTCATTTTGGATTGCACCTCTTCTCGATTAAAACTGTTTTCCTGTGTCTAGATGCATTGTATCAGGAGTAACTTCCAGTCTTCTAGAAGATCTGATAACCGCTTAACACTATCAAAATAACTGCCTAAAGTTGTCAAATTCTTAACTACTTCAATATCGATCTGGCGCTAGGCGCCTGATAAGCGCCGGATTCTGGCGCCTAGGCGCTAGACCTATAATTTTGGCAACTTTGCTTTTTAGTTCTATTTTTGCTCTTTTTTGCTCATTTTTCCTTCTTGAACTTTTTTTTTCATCACCTATATCCAAAAACATAAAAATACCTTTCATTAAAGCATAATATCTTTAAAAATTGAATCATAAATAAGGTATAAAAATAGGTACTTTTTAAGTGGATCATTTGTTATGTAGGAAATTGAGCAAGTACTTCAGTGGTGGGATTGAGAGCTTCCCACAGACGGCGCCAAACTGATGCGTGCTAGAAAATTCACGATTGTAGAGTAACGGATTATCGTCTAAGTGTTGTACGAGAATCCAGCACACACACAGATGAAAAAGAAGTAAACGATGACAACTCCAAAAGTTTTTATGTGGAAAACCCGTAAAGGGAAAAACCACGAGGCCAAGCCTAGTTGCAAAAATCCATTATTGATTGATAATTACAGAAATCCCTTGTCCCACAGACGGGAAATGATGATTATATTTTTCATATTACAATGTCGATTGATAGCGTCTAGTTTGTGGTAATTGACGATGGTGGTTAGCGGTGGTCGTCGACGGTTGGCGGAGTTCAATAGAGGTCGGTGATGGCCGACGACGGAGATCGATCATGGTTGACGACGGTGGATGATTGTTGACGTTGGTCGGCGGTGATCAACAAAGATCGGCGGTGGTCGACGGAGGTCAACGGTGGTCGACGACTGTCGACAGAGGTCGGCGGTGGTCGACGGCGGTCGGCGGTGGTCGACGGTGGTCGGCGGTGGTGTTAAGTTGCGGCTTCTCGTCAAAGCCTCAGGCTCTTTTTAGGTTTCAACCCCTCTTCACGTGAGGGTTGGTAGTTTATTTATAGTGTTTTTGGTGAAATTAATGCAGCAATTTTGATCAAACTATCCAGAGAGCTTTCCTTGATCAGATGGCGTTTAAGGGACATTTGATGGCTTTAACAATGTCGAAATTGATTGATCTTGGGCTCGTTGGATTCGTCTTGCCGAGACGCTCAATTTGAATATAGGCATGCTAGTGTCGGCATTTGTTTGACTTTCCAAATTTGTAAAGAAATCTTTCAACAGTGTTTAATGACTTGATTTGGGCTTGATTTGACTCGGATTGGACTAAATTTTATATCATTAGGTTCGTCTTATCGGGCCGGTAGTTTGACTATAAGTTGCTGAAATCAGACTTTTGAATGACTTTTTATCAAGATTTGAACATTTCTTGCTCAAAATACTGCATCTCGTGCTGAATAATTAAAATTTAGTAGCGGCGTATCAATCATAAGACATATTAAGTAACTAATTCCATTTTCCCCTCATAAATCCCTCATGCAGTGGTTAAGATTTTAATTTTGGACGCAAGGTGATAAATTTGTGGTATTTATCCTCAACTATTCCTCATTTAATTAAGTTCATATCTATTTACAAACCTAAGCTTAAAAATTAAGCTTAATAAACTTCTTGATTTAATTTTTATAATTAAAGTTATACATACAGTGATTCTGTCTCTCTGATTTGCCTCAAGCTCTTCTTATGTTGCGTCACAAATTGTGCTGAGCCAGAAATATTTGTCTTCCCAACTTTCTTTATTACATTTTGATTTTTTTCAACTAAATGTTCTTATAGTTTACTTTGTCCAATAATTATTGCCAAGCTGCAAATTAGACAGGTAATATGGTTATAATTTTTTCTTGATTATTCATAAATGTTAGACATTCAATCAGAAACATGCCACCTAACTTAATTTTTTTAAAATATTTAAATGAATACATCTTTGTTTAAAAGCCGTTTCGATAATTTACAAGTATTTTTTATGTAATCTTATTGTCAATTAATCTGATGTGAAACGACTGATTTCTGTAGCACCAGTGAACTCGTTGTTTTGGAAGATGTCTCGTCTCCTCCTCTCAAACTTGAAAGTATTATTTTTCTATTACTATTAGGTGTATGAGTGAGTCAAGCTGACTTGAGCTCAGCTTGATAAGTGGCTCTTGAACTGAGCTTGATGAGCTAACAAGCCAAGCTCAAGCTTACCCCAACTCAACTCGTTAGCTCGTGGGCTGACTCGTGTACAAAAAATATAAATACAAAATATACTCAAAATATATTAAGTTTAAACATTATCTTTAAAATATAAAAAAAAACTAGAAATGATATTTTGTATTCTATATTAAGTATTTCTTATTATTTCTCTCATAATTATTTATTCTATTTGTTAATTTCTTATAACATTATTTTAAATAAATTTTATTTTCTCTATTTTATAATAAGCAAGTTAGCTGATGAGCTCCGCTCGAACATATAGACTTAAGCCCGAGCTCATACTTGATAAAATTCATAAAGCAGAAATCTAAATCGAGGGTGACTTAAGCTCGACTCGAATCCTTTACACCCTACTATTTATTGACATTTTTATTTTGATCTCCAACTTGCCAAAAAAAATCCAAATTTATTTTCTTAATTCGATGCGGTAAATCATATCCAAGTCGAGATCAGAGTTGAATCGGAACTTTATAAAATCACAGATGCGAACAAAAATGCTCCTACATGTTTTCCAACCCTATCAAAGCTGTACTCCAAAAGCTTAAGACAGAGTAGATGGCCACATTTATTTATTGCTTTGCAACCTATACGTGCTCAAGGAATCAATCTCTTTCTATCTCTTTGATCAGGAAGCTAATTGTTTTTTTCCAGCTCAACTACTCTCACATGAAGCTTGGTATGTGTACATGCATAAAAGGACAAAAAAATATTGCATCAGGAGGACTCCAATCAGGGACTGTCACGTGTATATTTTTATTATTTTTTTGTTCACTAAGAGAATCTGTCTGTACATGTGGCAGAGCTTGATTATAGCTCTGATGCAAAACTGCATCAAGACTCCTGATGCAACATTTTTTGTTGAAAGACCCCTAAGCTTCTTTTATGAAGGGATGAAGGAGTGCTTTTATGGAGGACTGCAACACACTTGAACCCATTTCATATGTGCATTTTGAACAAAAACTCATCATGAAAGCCATTCTCAGAGTTCTTTTTGTTATTATTTTCGCTTTGTTTCTTCTTCTCCATCTATGTTTCCCATCTATATCTCTTGAACAGAGAGAAGTCATTCTAAGAGAGAAGATCAGACCAAGAAGGCTAATATTTCATCTGGCCTCATCTTCTGCAAATCTGAAGGTTCAGACTCAATCAAACACGCAAACTCAGAAACCATTTGATACCAATTTGAAAAAGGTGCCCGCAAGCAAACCGAGCCCAACTCAGAATTAGATAAGATCTCAAAAAGAGAAACTGAAGCCAGATTCTTACATTGAATTTCTGTAGTAAGTTTGATATTTTTGTTTTTTTCTTTTATTTTGTGACCTGAGATTAGATAGGAGAAGTTGCTGTTTTTTACCATGGAGTTGTAGAGGATGTAGTTACAGATGTAGGCTTCTCTTGTCTATATTCATCCTTTTTCAGATTAATTAACTGGCTTTGAATTTAATTTTGGAGAAGTGTGAAAATTTTGTCTTTTTTTTTTTTTTTTGCTGCATTATTTCCGGGGAAATAATTTGCGTCCGGATTTCCTGGTTACACAGAGAGTTTTATCTGTGCAATCTCTGTGTAACCTCCCGAAAAATTTCGGGAGTACATGGAGGTTACATGCATGCATGGCCAGCTCTTACTGGATCCGGACGCAGCGCTGCGTCAGGTCTTCGAACGCAAATATTTTCCCGGTTGAGGAGGAAAAATCGAAGGTATCTGTTTTAAGATCTGCTAACCGGGGCTCATGTATTGTAGGATTTGCATTTATTTCGGTTAAATTTCATGTTAGAGGTAAGCAATATTGTCTGCATAGAAGGATGAATTATCTTGCTATTGGAAGTAAAAATGACTGGACTGGCGGATTACCAACGTTAGTAGTTCATTATTCCACTTTTATGGAGAAAAAAAAATCAATGTCATTGATTAGTGTCAAAATCAATAAATAATTAAAGCAATGTTAGTCCATTAGAAAAAAAAAAAAATAAATAAGATATATAGTGTCGGGGCTGCTCCTGGGATCTTATATTCCAGACGAGAATAGCACGAAGAGAGAAGGCCCACAAAGAAAAGAACATAAGACCACTTATCCGGTCGAATGCAACCATCCAAACCAAGGACGAATGATTTGAGTCCGAACTTATCTGTCATGAACGAGATAGAGACATCCAAGCCAACCACTACCAAGAAGCTAGCCCATGGGAAGACCCAATCCCTTAGCATCTGCAATCATATCAAAGATATCTGGAAGCTCCCCCATCCATTTTTAAGGGTTGAGAGTCAGACTAGATCAGCTAATCGAGTCATTCTGCCGACCTGAAACCTATAGAGCTTGGCTAACCGACAACACTAATCAATCATATCCTACCAAACCAGTTATGTAGACATGAAGCTAATTAAGTTTAGCCGACCGAGCCAAAAAGCAACCGAACGACAGGCTCATACATGTAAAATAACAAGAATAATCTGTACAACTCACATTAAAGCAATGACAAAAATATAACATCATCATATTTTATTATCTCCCTTTTAGATAGAGATATCATTTTATGAATAAAGGAGATCAACAAGATTGACACGGCTTATACGACGTTTTACTATTCATTAATGTTCACTATTTCTCCTGACTTATGTTCTTTTCTTTGGTGTGTGATTCAGAGACAAATCAAGATTCAACATCCTAAAAGGTGTGAGCGTGGATCATGTTACAGGCAAAAAGAGGAGCAGCTAACAGAGAAGAAACCTACAATAGGGACCCCAACAACATAGAGTGCAACAGAGAGTTTGTGAAGATCTAGGAGTTGAAGGATCAAATGTTGGATGCCATTCGAGATACACTGGCTTAGGGAAGAGAGCAATACCTACGAGAGGAAGGGTCGGCGTCTAATGATCAAAAAGTCTCCCAAGCTTTTGAAAGAGAAGGAAAGTTAACACTGATTGACCAAAACCATTATGGCATACTGAGGCACTCCGAGAGCCAGATAATTCATTTTCTTGGCAAATCTCTAAGGCAAAACTCACAGAGAAGTTCAGAATTCTGGCACTAGAGTCTTAGAAGAGCAAAATACATACGACCACACAACCTCTTTCGAGTCAACTATGTCTGTTGAAAATCATCGACGTGCTGAAATGTCATCTCTTTTTACCACTCTGGGGAGTCGTCCCTCAAGTAATTCAATGAATACCATCAGGAGTAATCGCTTTGTTCGTTGATTTTAAGCGAAGTATGTGGCGCAATTTGTCAGTGCCCAAAGCCTCCAAGAAACTTCAAAAAACCTAACAGAGACAAAGTGAGAGCTTTCTTTCTTTCATCACACGCTTTCAAAAGAACATGTTGGAAGTGCTTCACCTAGAGCCTGCATTAGCTCATGTTTCCTTAACCCTAAGGCAGATGGAAGAACCATTTTGGTATATGTAAGGCTTCTAGCCGTCGAGGACACTAACTGGGATGCTAGAACTAGCTAACGATCACATATTGGTAGAAGAATACAACCCCTCCCCTGCATCATTCAGAATCGAGCAAGTCAATCACCATCCACCGAAGGGAACCTCCCATGGAGAAAAGCAAGAGCCTAGTCACAATCCTTACCGCTCGACTCGAGCTCACCTTAAAGTCTCATGAAACCATCAGATAATTAAGCGACCGACATATTGTATCGCTGAGGTCCTGCGACTGACACAGTATGACTAATGCCCAATATCTAACCACAACTAACCAAACAAACCCTGCTAACTCATTTCAACCCTTGTATTTTATTGTCAAGTTCATAAAAATGGTTAAGTAAACATTTTATAATCGTACATACATTCCCAGGTCCGACCGATACTCGAGTAATTTGAAAATTTTCTGTAAGAAATCGTCAAAACTCTACCAACACTTGGTGAACTCAAATCGACATGTCAATGCTGATTTCACCCGAGCGACAAAGACTAGCAGTGACTAGTAACGTTCAATCGGTAAGGATTTCTAAATACCTAACAATGATGGGTAACATCATATCAGTAAAATTTTATAAATAACTGACAATGACAAATAATCGTTTGATTGGTAAATTGCTTAAGATCTGACGGACAGTACTAATGCATCATAAAAATTCATATCTATTAGCTCGAAGAGGGTCAAGCTCTGCCAGCTATTCCCTACCCATTAGTGATAAGATCTACGGTGAGTAGCATACAAATCACCCCAACAACAATTCTTTACGATGTGATAAGATCTGCTTAATATGTTGACGTAAAGTGCGGTCTGTTTAAGACAATGACCTAATCTAGTGGCCAAGACATGGGAAGTGTAAGAATTGAGTCAGGCGTTAACTCAACAAACTGGCCAAAGTCGTTCTTAAAAAAGTAAATCTATCAATCATCAAAACCGAGCATTTATCACAAGAAAAATAAAATGTGTAGTAAAAATAAAATGAAATGAACAAAGGTGAAACCGATCAAAAGAATGTTTTTATTCATGATAGAAAAATTTACAGATTTACTAATATTTATTTATAAGTATTCAGAAAAGAAAAAGAATAAATTTTCTCAAGTTACAATTGAAGCGGAGGGTGAGTCCCACATTCGACGACCCTCCATCATCTTCACCGTTGTCATCTTCCTCTCCCTCTTCTAAGTTAGAAATCAAGGTAGAAAATTTATCCATATCGGCCCACTCGAAGGATACTAACACCGCGTTCACCATCCTGTCGACACCAAAGGCAGCGAAAAGTTCCACTTGACGAGGTTGGAAAGAGAGTTCAACAAAGAATTATTCACGTGTCTTCATTATACAATCCTCTCCTATAGGGCTCGGTTTTCCTCTTGTAACTTAAGTGTCTCGGCTTCAGCTACCGTCACCCATTTGTTTTAGCCTTTACACAACCACCTTTTCCTCACTTCTAGTTGTCCTTCATATTCTCAGAGAAGAATTAACGAATGGAAGTGAGAAGCCTCCAAAACATTCAGTGGATACTGATCAGTCAGCTGACACAGACCTAAGAGGTTGTGTTCATTAAGGATCTTCTCATAGGCTTGAGACCAAAAGACCTCAGCAATGGTCGACGGGTACTCAGCTGCAGTGGGGATTCAGAGTATCAGTTCTTCCTCGGATCGATTAAGGCAAACCGACCATCTGAGTTGGTTCTCACCTTTACCCCTCGTCTTACATCGAAATCCAATTAAGCACGAATGACTTTAGCTTCTTTCGAGGCAAGGAAGGAGGCAAGTCACTCAGGTTGAACTCGGGTGCCCCTTTTGACGTGCTTCCTCTTGGTTGGAAGGCTTGGGCTCAGACTCAGGTCCACTCGGGTTGGCTGGAGATGGACGGCTCGCCTTATCTCTAACTGGAAGATTGATGAAGGAAGGAGTTATCGACTACGGGGTGGTGGATGTTTCTTCTTATTGCTCCTTTGAAACCTCCCCTTTGTGCTTGCTCGACTCCACCAAGCTTGTCGTTTTCTCCTCTTCTTTGTGTTCTGCGTCCGAGGGATCTGCAACTAATATAACACTTTTAGCGGGCACCGCTATAATTTTCCTCTCGATAAGGATGAGATTGCCAGTGGCGATTCTTTGAAAAAAAAAATAGTAGAATCATACGTAGAAAAAACCATTCTTTACCTTCGTGGTCCGCCCAATGTGGACAATTTTTTGCAGCTCGGGCGGCAACCATGGCCTTCTTCTTGGCCTTCTGAGCATCAAAAGCCGCCTAGACTTCCTCTGTTATCTGCTCAAAGATGTCCGGCAGCAGCACTTCGTTGACAATTACCAAATCAAAGTATTGGTGCACTGAAAATTGACACCCTTCGACCTCCTTCACTTACTATAGTACCTGATATCTCCCCTTCTTCTTTGACTTAGAGGGGGCACCTCCAAACGAAATGGTTTAGAGGTACCATTGGGGAGAAGAATTACGGCAGAAGTGAAGTTTCCAATCCGTCACTTTATTCTTCAGTCCTAACAGTTGGACCTTGCCAAGGGAGGCAAATTGAACAGTCGTCTGAACTAGAATGAAAATAAATATATGAATAGCTACATTGACTAGGGGATTATGGACGGACAACCAAAGGCCTTGGGAGAATATTTTTGAGCTATCAAGAAGAGCACAAAGGAGAAAGACGTGGGAGAAGAGAAGAGTAAAGAGAAAAGAAAAGAGTATAGGCAATATATATATATATATATATATATATATATATATATATATATATATATATATGAGTCGTGCACCTAGGTCGGTTGGTAGAGCATCTGCTTCAGCTGTGTAAGTCCTCTCTGGTTTGGGGTTCGAATCTCCTCAAAACGAGTTGGTTGCTATATGGAGGTGGTAATCGAATGGGTTGACTCACGGGGTCCAAGCTTGCTCTACCTAGTAATGCTTGCGAAGCCCAAAGAAATTGGTTGACGGTTCCGTCCGTCAACCAATGTTTAAGAAAAAAAAATCTTATGTATGTATGTAAATCTGTATGTATGTATATATGCATGCAATGTGTGTGTGTGTGTGTTTAAGTTGACCGTGGCCAGAGGAGGATTCGAACCCTCGACCTGAGGGACATGCAACTGACTCACAGATTGGTCTAATAAGTTGGGGAACGCGGCACCTACGTATATATATATTCAAAAGTTTGATAGACAGTCGGAGCTGCTAGTCAACCCTAAATGTGCTAACTCTCGTAAGGTCTAGGACCCGAAGCAATGTGTAAGTAAATTCGAGTACCATCTGTCTTAAGGAGACATTGCACCAGCATGGGATTCGAATCTGAAACCTGATGGGACTTACGACCTTCAGAGGGCGCTCTACCAACAGGCCACAGAATTCGCATATATATATATATATATACATACATATATACATACATATATACATACATACATACATACATACAGATGCATATTTATACATATACACATGTATATACATGCACAGACATACATACTTACATACATAAATACATACATATACATTTGTATATATATATACATACATATATATACATACATCTATACAGAGATAAAAAAGAATTTGTACTATAATTCCAAAAATGCACTAACAGAGAGATCACATTAACATAGGAATCTAGAGGGAAAAAATAAATTTTCTTCTGAAAAGAGATATTACAAATCACAATAAGCACTTGGGAACATACATATATATACATACATCTATACAGAGATAAAAAAAGAATTTGTACTATAATTCCAAAAATGCACTAAGAGAGAGATCACATTAACATAGGAATCTAAAGGGAAAAAATAAATTTTCTTCTGAAAAGAGATATTACAAATCACAATAAGCACTTGGGAACTAGCCTGAGAGGAAAATTTTACAAGAAAATCGTCCGTCGCGGCTAAGCATACCCAAGTCAAAGCAGCATCTTATAGAAAACTTCTCCTCCAAACTTAAACTGCTAACCTGATCTGTCTCGGCTTGGCCCTTAAGTATAAAGGATCCCTCTCAGACGTCTGACAATTCCAGGTGAAGAGTGTCTATCTCCTCCCCCATCCTCTCCACTTTCTCTAGATGGGCAAGTGCTCTCCTAGCTCCTCACAATGATGAAGCTTGACCGACCGAGCGATCCAAAGACCCGGAGGATGTTGGGCATCCATTAGTCACTTACCCATGGGCATCGTGAGAACTACATGGGTGTTTAATCCAATCATCCTCGCTCTAGAGTAGGCAGCTCTCGGCAGTCGCCTTGACAGCCGTCGCAGTCGAATTCTCATAAACATTCTCCTGAGATGATCATTGTCAAGATCTATCGGGTTAGCTACATCAAAGAACAATGAAAAAATTAGACAAAAAATTAAAATCTAATAAGTAAAATCGAGGCTCCTCATGCCAAGGAGTTAATCCCACTCTGAAGACATAATCGATATGGCGCCTTTGTCGGGTGGTAGTAGAGCACCAATAGCTTCTTGCAACCTTAGAGCTGTTAGCATCGATAGCTTCTTGCGCGGTCAGTTTGATCTATGGGTCGTGAGTCGCAACAGAAGGTTGAGTTGACAGATCGATGGTCAGTTCGTCGCTTGAACATTCCTCCGTTGAGGACCGAGAAACAATCAGAAGATCCAACCTGTTTCGCTAACATGATCACTTTTCAATGATTTTCTTCTTTTCTCCTCTGGTACTGCTTTTTCGGTCTCCCAAATGCAACAAGAAACATATATTTGCTAGTAACACCGATCAAGTTAGTCCTACTGACTCGAGCCAATCCTGTTTGGCCGACCGACAATGCTGATCAAACTTAGTCGACCAAACCAGTCCTGCCGACCATAAGTCAATTAAGCTCAATCGACCGAGCCAGAAAGCAGCCGAGCGATAGACTCATATATGTCAAATACCTAGAATTCTTTTAAAGCCTCCATTAAAGTAAGGGAAAAAAATATAACATCATCATATTGTACTCTCCCTATAAATTGAGAGATTATTTTATGAATAATGAGGTCAACATGATTGACACGATTAATATGAATAAATGAGGTAAAAAATGATTGACACGATTAATATTTTTTTTTCAATGTTGTTTTACAATTTGTTATTGTTCACTCATCTCTCTCTTTCTCTCTCTTTCTTATGGAATGCTTTATTCATTGGGGTGTGATTCATGGACAAATTAGAATTCAACACAGACACACAGTTATATATATATATTAACATTAGTTGTTTGCTTTTATAATAGCAAAAAAATTGAGTTTACTATTGTTAAATGACAAATTACATCAACTTGAAGGACGTTTAACCAGGAAAATTTGGGTAATTCATTGATTTTAACTATTATTTTAAAAATCTCATGTAATTAACTCATTACTACAAGAAAAGTCCGTTCTTATTATATGATATTAAATTTCTTCAATAAATCAACACATTTTTTGTGTAACTTTTAATCCCATATAACCTTATAAGCATGGGCGGAATCAACTTCTCTTTTGAGAGCGAGCAAGTTGAGAACAAAAACTTTTTCATCATTCTAGGCAAACAAATTTAATAAGATTTAAGGACATAACACTATATCTAACACCTAAATTTTAATTTTTACGTATTTACGTATGCATGAAAATACATATTTCACATTTTAAATATTAAAATAGTGATATTTTTGATGTCATATAAAAGAATTGATTGGTAGAAAAGTAATAAAAATAAAGTTTAAAGTTAGATATCTAAATATATAGGAATTAGAAGAAAAAAAAAAAACAAGGTGGGCAATTGAATTACAGCTAGTTCCAACTCTACTCTTAAGAACTGACAGGCTAGTGTGCAATAATTTTAAATTTGAAGATCCCACATTGTGAAATAATGCAAATCTCAAGGAACAAGTTTACCTGCCCGAGATTTTCTTAATCAAAATTTGAAATTGCCTTTAATTTTCAGTCTCAAGTCAAGCTCGACTTGAACCTTAATAGATCAGCCAAACTGGGTGAAGTAATTAGCAAGTTATAAGCAATGTTGTGGTTGGCTTTTCTTAATAGCCTGGTGCGTTGTTTGTTTTATGGCCTTGCTAAACAAGGCTTTAAAAATAATTAAATGGCATCAATCTAGATCTAGAATCTTAATGATTTAAGTATTATTTGTGGTACAATCTAAATAAATTGATCAAGTCACATGGCATGTAGATAAGCAAACACGAATGGGCCATTACTTCTAGTGAGTGGTTCAAGAGATCTAAGGGAATATTTTCTTATACTTCCTCCATCTTCATTAACATTATATATTATATATTGGTGTATCATTGAAAAATTCATTTAATCAAACAAGCATTTTGACTTAATTTTTAGTTCTTTAATGTCAAATATACGAATAATTTTTTTTGCAGAATCAAATCTTGTACCGATCTTTTTTCAAAAAAAACATAATATAACAGAACATCTCAATGAGATTAATTTAATGCTACTTCAAATGAGCACACATTAAACTCTCAAAAGTATACTAAAAAACTTGCAAGATATTTGAGAGATCGAGTGATCTTCTAATTTGGCGTTCATAGTTGAAATGAACATTTTGATTCGATGAACTTGATAATCCCAAAAATTAGTTCAATTATGAACTAAGACATCAAAAAATAATAATAATAAAATGAGATTAACAAGGATTGTTCAATGGAGAGTTAAGAAAATCATAAATCTTCTAAAAATCTAATTCAACATCATACTATTAGTCACCCTTATTTGCCACTATCACTATTAAGGTAAACACCGAAAACAACACCAATCCAACACCACTAATGCCAACGTTCATGGTCATTAATAAGATCGACACCTGTTGTGGCTGCTGTTGCATTATGTAAATTGATTCACCAAATTTAAAGTTGATTTTTAATAATCATAATAACATCAGCAACAACGACAGCGACAACAGAAATATTATTTTACTTGTAAAAAAAAACGTACCATGATTTTTTGGGTGTAATGAAAACAAAATTCATTAAAGCTCAAATAAATGCAAAAGTTTGAATTTCTAAATATTGAATTTATACAAAATAATAATCTCAACTAAACTACGCTAAACCATAATTCCACTCACCGCTCACTTAACTGCCAAAATAATTTTGTTCGCGAACAGCTTGTGTTAGTCTCATTTGTTAAGTAAACAAACCAAACACAAACATTTTTCTTAAGCTTGAATTATAAACGAGCCGAACATGAACTGCTCTTTGTTTGCTCGTGTTCGACTCATTTTAGGTCAAAATAAAAAAATCATATAGTTATTTTACTATAATATATTATATATTTTTATACCTAAATTTAAATCAAAACTTGTGCGGCAATATTGTCATGTGTCTTCTTTTGCATAAATTCGATCAAAAGTTCGAATCCATCACTCAACATCTATTTTTTCCAATTAAATTTAACAAGCCGATTTCGGACCGAACACGAGCCAAACATAGACAAGAATATTAAATCAAGTCAAATAAAAACAATGTTCATGAGCCAATTTCGAACACAAGCCAATTTTGAACTAGCCGAACACAAACCAAACCTAAGCTCACTCAAGCTCAGTTGGTTTACAGTCCTTACAAAAAGTAAATTTAAGATCAACTAAACGTTGCAGCACTTTAAAATTTTACCTAAAAGCACATAACTCGTGATTATCAAATTAATTAACAATTTCCAAATCATCATTAATAATATCTCAACAATTTAAAGTCCTCCTAAAACTACACATAGGGGTTTTTAATAGAAGTCTCACACACACAGGTGAAAAGATATCAGACATTTAAATGAAAAATTATATTGAAGTTTACATATCTAACACCTTCAGATTCGATGTTTACATATGTAAGCATGAAAATGTATATTTCATTTTAGAAAGTTGATAATAATGATATTTTAAATATGATTTTTAAAATATTAGTGTCATGAATATAAATATGTAAGTTTAGGGTATGTAAATACACAAACCTTGTGCTGTATGTACGTAAATACCCAAAAAATAAATAATATTCCCAGTTTAAAGCTAAATTATCATTTCATTATTTAAAGATTTGAACAAAGCTTAGATAAAGGTTTAAGCAGATTCATGTTGCCCCTTGTTCAAGCAGCTCATTAAAACTTAATGAAATTTTCCAAAAAAACAACAGTACAATATATATTTTAAGAAACTAAGTTGGCACCAACATTCATTCTTCCAAAGCTTGCAGAATTTAAAAAAAAAAAGAACCAAAGCCATAATGCATATAATCACTGACCGCCAGGAATGGGCTTGAAAATGTCAGAATCGCCTGAAAGCGAAGTTAAAAGAAAAATAAATTCATAAATAACCAGAGGAAAATTCAGTAAATATCAAAAGCTTTAGGGACTAAACAATAATATAGAAGAAAAAAGAAATACATCAAGCTGGATTAATGATGCTGAGACAACAAACTCGGAAGTATTTGCCACAAACAGTTCCCAAATCCGCATTATCTGCTTCAAAAGAATGATGCAGCAGTATATAAATTGACTGACAATAATATGAAAATCAGACCTGGTTGCCTTAAAAACTCATGCAGCGTCATAAAATCATCGTTTCATGAAAAAATGCTAAACAAATGGAAGAACAATTACTTTATCAACACAACATTGGTTTCATTAAATTTGTTAAAAATAGGTACAAGCAATCCTTTTCTTGGGAAATCAATGCATTTATCTCTGAGTTAGAGACCTTGTGAACATAGCATGACTATAATACAACCATTTTACATAAACAAAATAAAGAAGGGTAAAACAAGTTATCCCGACATAGCGTAATACTCGATTTCAGACTTTAGAAGAGGAGGGCAGTTGTTTGCAATAATGACCAACTTACCTGATGAAGTAAAACAAGTTATCCCGAGGTACCAACCCAACATATATTAAGTGCAAAAAAGAACTCCAAAAAGGAACAAAACGGCAGTATCAGAGGGTCTCCAGCTTCTCTTGAGATTCATAACTTAAAGCGAGAATTAGAAAAATTATTTCAAGTTTTATTATCTGAAACGTACAATCATTTGATCTTATAGGCCGCTATATTGACTAATTTTAGCAGTGAGCAATCACTACAGTTCCCATAACAAAAAATAAACCCACCAAAAATTGTTAAATAATAACAAAATTGACAAGTGTCAATAGATCTGCATCTGTTCATATTGCAACTAATCATTTATCAGCAGTATGTGCATACATACATCGCATGCATATCCATCCATCCTATAAGCATACATAGATATTCACCATTTGGTTCATTCTAGTTCCTACCTCTCGGTTGGTTTATAATGCTGATATAATTTCAGTTTTGATTTAGATTAAGCTTAATTCTAACAGAAGATGAGGAAGATATGATGTCAACATTTTATTTGGAGTATCAGGTGATTTCATTACTTCAAATTGCTTTTGAGTTGGCATAAGATGGTGGTTTGGAATTATTCATTAAAAAAATGAAAGAAAAGTAGCATGACACTTGTGTTTGTTAGCTATATTAGTTAATCATAAATTTGTAAAAGATATAAACAATTACTCTTGATCATGAACTTCATAGAATACACATCTCATATAAACCATCACCGACACTATAAGCGTATTTGCTTGTGCACTTGCTTTAATTATTTACTTTCTTCTACATGCATGACTCTGGGGATATGAATTTCAAAAGATGTTCAAAAATCAATGCACATTCAATTCGTATAATTGATGATAATAAGAGTTGTATGAATGTTATGTCTAAATCATCCCTACACGGTATGAATTTAAAACTTAGCTTACATCCGCAAACAAAGAAGGTAACACTGAGTAGATAAAATTATTGTATTTGTGTCCCAGAGATGCAAAAGATCGATTCAATTGGCTATCTTATATTGATAGAATATAATGTGATGTGTTGCTCATAGATATGGATATGATTTAGATGTCATTTATTTTGAAAAGTTTAGTACTTGAGCTTTCAAGGCTATGGGGAGAAAGGTAATTTTGAAACCTATAAAGCTAATGAGTAAATCTTAATCTACGCAAAAGCTTTATGCTCTAAAAAAAGTGAACATCTTTGTATACACTATGTAAACATGCATTCAAAAAAGAAGGTAGGTATAAAGGTATGACAGATGTATTAAAAACAATGACATGGAATAATGTGACACCAAAAGTAGCAACATTGTCTAATAACATTAATCAATTATTGAGTGATTTCAAAAAATATTTTTACAAACAAATTTTCAGATGAATTGTCATCATTGAGAGATGTAACGTTAAATTTATTTAGCCCTTAGATCATCATTACCTAGTTTATACTATTAAATCCGATTTGAATATGTTGAACTTAAAAACTAGGTTCATGGAATCATTTAGAAAAGGATATACTAAGGAAGGTATTAGTCCTTGTGTTGTACATGTTTTGCTTACAAATAAAAAGAATGGTAACTAGACAATATGCATAAATTGTAGAGCCATCAATAAAATCATGATAACATACAAATTTCTTATACCTTGTCAAAATATATGCTAGATAGGCCAATTGATGATACGATATTTCCTAGGCTTGATGGATAAAAAATGACCACAGTTAAAATGAGGGAAGGTAATGAATGAAAAAACTGTATTAAGGACTAACAAAATGGAGTATATGAATGATTAATGATGTCGTTTAAATGAAACATTACTCCTAGAATTATATGAATGACTAATGATACCATTCAAAAGAAACATTACACCTAATACTTCATAAGAATAATGAACCACGGATTATAAATGCATCCGTACTTAAATTGCCTACTTTAATAGGGTGTCTTAGGATTACATATTGAATGAGTGTAGAGCCAATTTGACATTCCATTACATCATATAATGAAAAATTGAACAAATTTGAATAAAAATATTCCAATTATAATGGTGAATCCTATGTTATCATGCAAAATCGTCAATTTTGAGGCATTATTCGCCACTTAAAAAGTTAGTGTTACATTATGATCATCTAGTTTTGAAATATTTGAGTTCACAAAAGAAGTTGGGACACAAACAGGTTATTTGGTTAAAATTTTTACATGAACATCCTTATGTCTTAAATACTGCATAGGAACTGAGAATGAACTTGCTGACAATTAGAGGTTTAGTTATTTTGCATATCACGCAAGTAACCATGTGAACAAAGATTATGTCACACAGGGCACTTTCGATCAAATCTACCAAGCCTTAAATGATAACTTGTCTCATTGAGATTTTTTATTTTTTTTTTGAATTGCACGTTAGAGATAATTCTAGACATTTTGTAGAGATGAAACTACTAAAATGATTGAGCAAAAATATTTTTGGTCAAACCTGAAAATAGATGTTGCATGCATAATTTCACAATGTAGAAATAATCAATCTACTAAAGGTAGAAAAAAAATGAAGGGCCATGTACACTTTTACCAATTTCATATAATTGTTTAAAGAATGTTAAGATGGACTTGAAATTAGGTTTTCCACAGACATTAAAAAGACATGGCTATTTCTGTTGTCATTTCCCATTTTTCATAAAAAGCATATTTCAGACAAAGCCATTAAAATGTAATTACATGATTTATCTAAAATAATCATATTTAATCGTAGTGTAAAATGGATTAGTTATTTTTTAATAAACATTTGAAAAAAAATGGGATGATGGTGTTAGATTATTAAGTTTCAAAAAAAATAACTTCTGCACATCACAGAATCGAGTTACGACATCAAGAACAAAGATGTGCAATGCATTTACGACAACGAGATAGTTGTGTTTGTATCAAAGTTACTGGATTTCAACATACAGACGACGAGCTTACACCTCATGATTCAGACTGACGACGGGCTTACACGTCACGGACTACCTGGAAGTCATCGGCTTTTAGCGTACACAAATTCCATTTTTGTGATTGAAAATAGTTATGGGTGGAGGAATGGCGACCAAGAAACTAGATGGTTTGGAGAAAAATTTGGACAAATAGATGAGCCAAATAAAATCTAAAATGGAAAGGCATTTCTCACAGATAAAAGGGCAATTTTTGTCGCTAGAGGCTCCATGAAGGGGTGATTTTTATCCATGGAGGGCAGCTTCACTGTCTGAGAAGAAATGATGAAGAAGATCATAAAGTTTCAAACAAAATCACCTCCACACACTGCAGGATCGAGTGAGGACGTCGGGATCGAACGTTTGCAACAACAACCAGTAGGATTCCCACAACAACAGGGCAGAGTCGTTGGTTTAGGCAAAACGGGAGCTGTAGTATCGAGTGAAGGAATCATGAGCGGATTCAAAGTACAACACTTTGAATAAATAGTGCAACATTCAGACAACTGGAAGAACCGAAAAATTGTAGGATCGAGTGAAGGAGTAGGGAGTAGATTTGAGCAGTAGCCTTTGGAGGGATTTGCACAACATCTTAAGGTTTTGAATGAGTCAAATAGGCATAACAACACGACATACGATTAGGGCTTGGAGAAAATAGCTTTGAAGAATTTTAGCCTAAAATAGGGAACCACAGAGGGCTGCATCTAAATGCAACAGTGCCTTTTGCGCAACAACCTTATGGACTAATGACGATGCAAAAGTGATGATAGGAATGCATCATGTGAAGAAGAGTGGGAAAGTTTGTAAAGACTGATTTGGGCAATGCAAAGTATTCAAGAGGGAGACAAGTCGTGGTGTTTCACGGTGACCCCAATTTAAGCAAGACGGTGACATTGAAGACTATGATGAGATCGATTCAAAATGCAGGACTGAGATTCTTGAACGAGTTGCATATCATGTAAGAGACATGATACGGTGTTGGCCGAGATTTCGGGGATAAAAAAGCTACTAGCTGAGTTTTTTTGGGCGACGCTATTCTTCAGGATTTACTTGAAGTTAGGATACAATCAGATTTGAATACAACCGAAGAATATACACGTGACATTTCAGAATGGTGAGAGTCACTATGAGTTTTTGATTAAATGTAAAGGATTGTTAGATGATGACGCCGCGTGAGAATCATGCAACCTGATTCAACAATAATTTCTTCCACCTTGAGGATAAAGTGTCTCTTTGGGAGCGGAGTAATGTTAAGATGTCACATAAGGTAAAATTTAGTCATTCATTATTAGTTGGTATAAATAAAACTAATATGTTTAGGGTTAAAGCTATGCATAAGATTGTTGTCTTGAGTCTTAGGGGGTGTTGCTTACAAGAATGATTTAGCGTTAGTAGGATTTAATAAGTCTAGATTTATTAAATCCACCCTATTATTGGATTTATGAGATCAGTATTGAACACGAATCAAAGGCAAAATTTAGACCTTCAATCCAAAATTTCATAAATCCATAGAACTTGCGCTTTTTATGTCTAACTAGATTTAGTAAATCTGACCACAAATTTTGTTAATAGGGTGCTACCAAACACCCCTTAGGGTTAGAATTTAGGAGAGGCTTCCTGCCTCTCGAATTATAGGAATTGTAGGACTTGGTAGAGATCACCTACCTCTCGAATTATAAGTTCTTATCTTTTATATATTTGAGTGTATTGTTTGGATTTCTTGCAATAAAATAGTTTATTTGTCCTAATTTCTACCAAGAATTCTATCACATTCATCACTTGAATGAACACAAATATGACCTATTTTAAATGATAAGGCTGTCATAAGGGAAATATTCTTTTAAAAAAACAATGGAAAGATCCGCAAATTTCATGTAAAGTAACATATGCTGGTAAAAAAAACCATAACCATAAACAGTATTTCAGCATAAACTTCACTATTTTCTTTTCTATCCCCTAGAAAATTATCTGCATCTCTGAAGTCGGTGTTGAAAACAGAATTACTTTCCAATTTATATACATAACATAACCAGCTTCAATTACACTTTAAAGTGCAATATCGCTGCTACCATAACCATATTTAAGATACAAAGAATAAATTAATCAATCACGATCCAATTAAGTTTAATAAAAAGTATAATGATAACAGATGATTAGAAAGACAAAAACAATCAAGCAAAAATATTCCAACCATGAATGCCGTCATCTTATATGTCTTTACTGCAAAATAAAAACTAACTAGCAATCCATTCATGTAATATGCCAATTATCAATGTTGAACTAAAACAGGAAGTAAGAGTAGCATAAAGAGAAAATCAGAGACTTTGGATGAATGCATAGTCAACTTCTTTGAGAGCTTCACAATAAATCAGCATCTAGAAGAAGGAAAAAAGACTGCATAAAGAATCACGAAAAATGAATCCACAGATAAAAACTCATTCATGGAAGAATGCCTACAGGACTAATAACATCCAATGCGATGTCTCGGCATAAACAGATTCATCTAGATATAAAATAGTTCTCTAGATGAAACAAAAGTGGGGTAAAATGCTGAGATTTATATAGGGAACTGCATTCATCTCTGAGGCATGTTAAGTTGCCAAAGGGTCAAATATCAGTCCCAAAACCAGCCATACAAAATATCACACAGATGTCAAACTAATCATAATCTTCAATCCCAAAGGGTAGCAGAGGTAAATCAGATGCTAAAATTCTGTTGACTCATCCGAAAG
This sequence comes from Papilionanthe hookeriana x Papilionanthe teres, assembly GCA_022702705.1. Taxonomy (NCBI): domain Eukaryota; kingdom Viridiplantae; phylum Streptophyta; class Magnoliopsida; order Asparagales; family Orchidaceae; genus Papilionanthe; species Papilionanthe hookeriana x Papilionanthe teres. Next base: position 63,473,872 of record CM040423.1, on the reverse strand, counting down.
ACCTTAGGGTTACTCCCAGAAGAATAAAATGATCAATATTACTTGAAGAATAAGTAAAACGTTCAACTTGAGTCAAATAAAGACTAAAAACATAGCAGAGCATGAGGAAGAGAGAGAAAAAACTATCATGCAGAATATAGCACTTATCGATCTTGAACTAAAATAGGAAGTAAGGGCAGTACTAAGGTTTTGGATGAAAGAAGGAAAGTCAGTCATGTTCTTCAAAGTCTTCATAATGTACATAAAACCAATGGGTTGAGATTTTGCAATCCATTTTTTTTCTTCACTATCTTTCCACACCTAAATGGTTCATAACTAAAACATTGAAGAAGAATAACAGCAAAGAATATCAGCTTACAATTACAATTACATTAAAAAGAAACTTACACAGGAAAATATATGCTTACAATTACATTAAAAACGACAATGCCTGTGTATAAACAAACCTAATTGGATGTAAAATAGTTCTCTGGATGAAACTAAAGTGGGGTAAAATATTAATATTCACAAGGGAGTTCCATTCAACTCTGAGAAATGTTAAGTAGCCCAAGGGTCAAATATCATTCACAAAACAAGTCATACAAATCTCTACACACCTTAACATAACCTTCAATCTCAAAGAGTAACAAAAACAAATCAGATGCTACCATTTGTAGCAGCAATCAAGTAATCCGTGTTTCTCTTTAAAGAATAAAAATATCGAGATCATAGGAAGAAAAGGTAAATTGTACAAGTCAAGTTGATTAAGCATAAATGTATCAATCTCAAACCAAACTATGAGGTGGGATTAACACAAACACAACAACAAGCCTTTATCCCACTAGGTGGGGACGGCTACATGAATCCTTTTTCTCCAGCATGTCTATTGAGTGTCATACTTTCATTTAAGTTTGATAAATTAATATCATTTTTTATACAACGCGCACAATTCTTTTAGATTTACCTCTATCTTTCTTAGCATGCGTCGAATCTAAGACAACTACTCTCCTAACAAGATCTATCAATTAGTCAACATTTAATATAATCAAACCATCTAAGGTGACTCGCTCTAATCTTGTTTGCCACTGAAGCTTTGCATTTTGTCTCTAAGTATGTAGCCACTCATCCACCTGAGCATTCTCATCTCAACAACAATTAACTTAATTTTATGCTTCTATTTTACAACCAACATTATGTCATAAAATATTGTAGATTTCAACACTATCTTATAAATTTTTTCTTTAAGTTTGAGCAATATTTTTCTTTCACATAATAGACCCGGTGCATTCCTCCACTTCAACCATCCAAATTGAATTCTACTAGTATCATCCCCATCTATATCACCATCACTTTGAAAAATATACCTGAGATATCTAAAACGATCACTCCCTTTAATGACTTGATCAACCATTGTTGTAAGCCAACTACTAAAACTACTACTACTACTACAAAAATTACATTCCATGTATTCAATTTTAGATCAAGTCAAATGAAAGCCTTTAGACTCTAAAATTGACCTTCATAATTCAAGTTTTTTATGAACTCTCTGCAGTCTTATCAAGAGAAAAAAGATATCATCAACAAATGGCATATATTAAAGCACAACCTCTAAATTTTCAATAAAAACATCCATAACTAAAGCAAAAAGATATGGACTTAACAGCTATCCTTGATGTAATCCAACTTAAATAAGAAAATACTTGATCAAACCCCATTTGTTTGAACACAAATAACAACTATGATATATATATATATATATATATATATATATATATATATATATATATATATATATATATATATATATATATATATATATATATATATATATATATATATCTTCAATGACTTGAATATAAACAATATCAACACTTCTTTTCTAGAATTCTCCAAATTACTTCTATTAGAAATCAACAAAAAACATATGTAAATTCTCCTTACTCTCTGGATATTTCTCCATCAAGTTTGTTAATAAATATATGGTTTTCATAATATACTTGCCCAGCATGAATCCAAATTTCTTCCTACGAAATTTTTGTATCACGTCGTAACCTGTGTCCAATTACCCACTCCCATAACTTTAACATATGACGTATTAACTTAGTTCTTCTATAATTTGCACACTCTTGTGCATTCATTTATTTTTAAAAATAAGAACTAATAGATCTTTTCTCCACTCATCACTATGTTTTTATTCTTTAAAGTAATATTAAAAAATTTAATAAGCAAAAAAATAACCTCAATAATTTCGCTCTTCTATTGCAATATCATAATGTCATATTGTTTATCCACACTTCTTTTTTCATTAAAACCTCCTCAAATTCTATTTATTAGTGCGAGGAGAAAATAAAAAATTTTATTAATATTTACGATATTAAGATCACTAAAATTGATCATATTGTACCATATTCCACCTATGTTTGAATATCATAATTTAAGAAAATAGTATATATATATATATATATATATATATATATATATATATATATATATATATATATATATATATATATATATATATATATTAACTTATCATAAAAAAATATTAAAAATAAACTTGTAGCATCACAATTTTTTCTTTTAAACTTCCTATGACATCGCTTATTTTTTCCCAATTCTCCAAACTTTACATCTACACAAATTTTTACAGTAATTTTTTAATTCTTTCTACTATATTATTATTTAAGCACAATCTATTTTTATTGAAAAGAGTTTTTATTTTTTATCGTCCAAGCATATCTTTATATATAGTTAATAGAATTCACTAATTTATGTCATATGGTGTTAACTTTTTCATGAACAACACAAATTTTAAGATTTTAAAGTTTATTCACGAAAATAATTTTATTTGAGTTCATCTAATTTTATGAAAATATATTAATATATTTTTCATCTTTTAGTCATTTATTTTAAAATCAAAATCAATAATCGATGTTGAGTACTTAAATTTTTTACTTAGAATAACCTTACAACTTTTACAATCTCGTTGATCTATTTTTTTATAAGAACATAATCAATGTGTTTTATTAGATTTATTTTTATAAGTGATGATATACTTATTTTTTTCTTAAATAAAATATTAAAATAATAAGATCATATGTTAAAAGTAAAATCCAACATGGCTATCTTTTTCATTAGTCGTTCTAAAATCTTAACCACTATAAACACTACTGAAATTTTTCACCAATCTATCAGCATGTTCATTAAATTCTACTTCAATAAGTTTTTTTTTATTCAAGGGGTATCCTTTGTATTAATTTCTTTGAGTTATTCTAAATTTTTTTTAATATTTATCCAAATTTAATTGGAAAGTATAAGCATTTATAGCATTATGAATTTTAATATCAACAATAATTTTTATAGTTATACTTTTATCTCCAATTTATTATTTTTTATAACATTATTTTTCAAACTCTTATCTATAATTATAAATACATCATTTCTAGCACGACTCTTAGCTGAATATTAAAGTTTAAAACCTACACTATCAATCTCTTTAATATTTTATCTAACTCGTTTAATTTCTTAAATGCATAAGATATTTATCTTTTTAGAATCATAATATCTTAATCTATCAAAAATAAATGAAAATATGACACCTACTAGGCCCCTCGAGAAAAATGATTCATGTAGCCGACCCCACTTGGAGGGATAAAGGCTTGTTGTTGCTATTGTTGTTGTGTAAGAATCATAATATCATCTAATTTCATATATTCCAAATTTTTATCATAATATTAGTTTTATATATTAACTTTTTCGTCATCATCCATCTATAATATTGAAATTTATGCTCTTTAACACAACACCAAGGTGACGATGCAGCGACGCTTGCACACTTTTCAATGTAATATGGCCATACAGCATGTCACTTCCAAAGAACGCTCTAACCTTAACACAATAATTTAAGGAATTCATGTCATAGTTTTTTGACAAAATTTTAAGGTGGTTGCGACTACCTATCACAGTCCTTCATTTTTCAAATTCGAGACTTCAAATCTGACAATGACAAAATTAGCATTGAGAAACCAAGAGAAATTTAAAGATTTTAGTTAAAAAAGTTAAAGAAAATTAGTAAATTTTGTTAATATTTTCACAATATATCAGCAAAGAGTTGATTGATATTTTTTTAAATTCATTTTCCATTATTCAAATTTTCTGCATCTAAATGTTTGATAATTAAAAAAAAGAAAGACCACACTCAAGACTGGTCAAAATGAAATTGTAAATATGTACTAATAAATTAAGAATAAGCTTGCACTTACTAGACCAAAAACATCTAAGGAATATCTCGGTATAGACAAATCCACTCAGATATCAAATCGTTTTCTGCGTGAAATTATAACAGGCTAAAATGCCGAAATTTGTGTAGGGAGCTGTATTCATCTCTGAGGCATTTTTAGTAGCCCAAGAGTCAAACTTAAGTCCCAAAACCATTCAAACAAACCACCGCATATATCAGCCATTACAAAACCTTCAATCTCAGAAAATTAACAAAAGCAAATCGGACGCTACCATTTGCTAAGAATTCAAATCCTTTCAGTATTTGTCCTAAAAGACCAAAAGGATCAAGATCAAAAGAAGAATAGGTAAACAACCTCAGTTAACTATGATCAAATCAAATATAGGAAAAAAGATGGACAAAAAATAACCCGCAAATTACCTTTGGAGCTTCTTAGGGACCTAAGAACGGTCTTGCATCCGAGAGTATACTTTCCACTCTTCGGAACATGGAGAACGTATGGTCATCACTAAAACGAAGAGTAAGATTGCAATGAAATCAACTCAAGTCCGAAGGAAAAAAAAATTTAATACGGCCTTCTTGGCGGGGTCCAAGGCCGGTGCTCCGAGAGGGAGGCAGCCCTAGGAAAAAGCCCGAATAATTTTTCATTCGAATGGTTCGAAGCGACAACCCTAGCGGAATGGTGGTGCATATATATCATGGAGGCAAGGCCATTGAAATTACAGTTATCGCCTTAAATTTTGTAGAACTTCTGGTTTATTTTTTCTTACATATAAATCAATTTATATGAAGTTATATATCTAACATGAAAATTTAATATTTATATTTATGCATGTAATATGAAAAATTAATTCTTATATGTTAATGTTTTAAAAGATGTGGTCGTCACATCATAAGCTTGGCAGTATAACAAAAGAATATAAATATTAAGAGACAATAAAATAACTTATTTACGTTTAATAAAAATGATTATAAAGATACATTAAAAAAAATTACCCATTTAGTTTCAAAATAATGTTTTTAGGATTAGAATCTTTAAGATGTTAGCACAAATTCACTAAAAAAATAGAAAAATCTAAAAGTAAGTAAACATATTTGAGTCAAAAAAGTAAACATGATCTCATTTGATCGTTATCATTGAATGTTATTCATCATTCAAATTGATGTGTGCTATAAAATCCGCGGCGGTAGAGTAATGGATTATCGTCTTAGCGTTGCACGAGAATTCAGCACACACTCAGGTAAAAGAAAATAACATGTAATGACATCCAAAGTTTTTACATGGAAAAATCGTAAAGAAAAAAAAACCACGGGTCTGGCCTAGTTGTATAAATTCACTATATGTTGATAATTATAAAAACCTCTTGTCCCACAGAGGAGAAAGAGTTACTAGGTTTTCCAAGTTACAATGTTGATTGGACGACAGTAGTGCTCGACGGCAGTAGTCGACGGTGATCAGCGGCAGTTAGCGTTAATCAAAGGTGGTTGGCTGGTGGTGTGGACGGCACTCGACGGTGGTTCAAGGCAACGGCGATTGTTCAAGGCAGCCGACGGCGATCGATAGTGATATGGTTGGTGTTGGATTTTAGTGCATTCTCAAAGCTTTAGTTCTCTCTCAACCCTTAACTCCCCCCTCCCCCTTCCCACTCATGATAGTGGTGGGGTGTTGATTTCACTTTTGCTAAAGAAAATTCTTTTTCCTTAAAAGCCTAGGGTCTATAAATAAGACTTTTCTGATGACTTTCCTAGATGACTAATGATAAATCCTACCCTCATATAAATTTTAAACCACTTTTTTACTTTCCTTGGAGTTTCACAAGTATAGTTTCAACCTCTGGCACTTAGAAGGTTGGACCCAACATAAAGAAACTCAAGGGGAGTCCCCATAGGACTGTCAGGACTTAGGGTTAGCCCTGTGTGGCTTGGTCTTGAACAGGCTTACACACACAAACAATTCAACCTATCACACAAAGTCCTATCACCCTAAAATCAGTCACACTTGACCTCTTTTTTTCCCTCTTTTGGAAACTCATGGGGTGGTCCTAAGAGCTTAGCCTTTGGCTAAGGCGGCTAGAACCAACATATGGAGGATCCAAAATAAGCTCTCCCATTGATCTCATAGCTTCAGGAGGTTAATTTGATGATTGCATGTTCAATGACCTCCATTTCCACCTAAACATCCAACCTTAGCATCCAACCCCCAAAGTTCTACAAAATTACCAAAATTCTCTTGGAACCCTAAATTTCCTAAATTTGCCCAAATTCTCAAATTATCTCCAAAAATTATATCAAACCACTCAAATCGCTCAAAATACCCCCATTTTTCTCGAAATTCTCAAAATACCCCCTACACCCCCAAAATTTACCAAAATGCCCCTCAAGTCCTAAAAATTGCCAAAATCTCCAAATTCACTCTATATCTCACCCAAATCAATCCTAGTAGCCTAATGTCCCCAATTGCACCCAAATATACCAAAATTTGCCAAAATTCCCAAATTGCCCCTAAATGCCTAAATCCACAAATCACTCCCAATTTACACCAAATTCATTTAAAACTCCCCCAATTTCAAATATAAATCAAAATTAATCATGCCCAAGCCCAATTGAAACCAAATGCAAGCTCAATTCAACCCAATTTCAAACCTATTTTCCAACTCGAAGCTAAATACCTCAAATTGACCGCAATTCCAAATATCATCAAACTGAGCCACCTAAACACTTCAATTGTTTTCTAAATCCGTAATGAAATTTTCTTAAACCAATTTGAACCCTCGATTGATTTAGACCCAAGCCCGATTCAAGCCCAAACCAAGCCTAAATTTATACCCAATCTTAAAGCCCCATTTTAAGTTTAATCCTAAATCCACCTCAAACCTTGTAAATTGATCAAATGCTTAATCACTTCTACCATGTTTAAGCACCCTAGGATGCTAATGACACACCTCATGACCCTCTTTTGATCCATAGACCAATGGTCCCTTAAATCATGCAACCAGCCTTCCAAAGCTCCAAGCTCATCACCACTAAACTCCTCTGACCTTCCTGAGCCAGCTAGCCACCTCCCATGGCCTGGTTGACCGTCCTAATGGCCGGAAAACCCAAAATTGAGAAGACCCACCCATGGTTTGCACACCAAATTTGACCCATCCCTTGTATCAATCCTCAATTGGACAATTGCGTGCTCAACCCTCCATCTAAGCTCTTGTGCACCATCCAATAACAGCCTGAGGCCTCCCCCCTGACTGGAATTATAAATAGCCCCCCTTACAGCCAAAATACAAGAGGTACCAACTCCTTAGGGAAACTCTGCATAAATGTTTCTAGAGCTTCCTACAACCTTCTTGGTGCAATCCAACTGTTCTCAGCCACACATTTTCAATGTTGTTGACCTCACTTTTGTTGAGGTCTAGTTTTCTTCCTTAGAAGCCTAGAATCTAGCCACAAGATTTTCCTGTTGACTATCCTAGAGGACTAGTGATGCAACCTTACACCCATTAGAAACTCAAAACCACACAAATTGCTCTGTTAGTAACAATTTTTGATGTCACGAGTTTAGGGTGTCCACCTGCATGACTCGGGATAGTCTATGACACATCTGTAACATCCGACGGTTTAGACACTCACCTAGGACCTTTCGACCCGTGTTGAGGGGTATGTAGCCAGGGTCATTCTACTAGGCTTTGGCTTTTGCTTAGGCGAAGTCTGGTCGGCATTTTGCACGTTAGAAGACTCAGGTCGGGGTGACGAATATTAAACGACATGTGGCGTGCAAAATTAACCCAAATTGGCCCGATTGTCGAAAATGATTTTTTGAACGACTCCAGATGATGAAAAGGGCCACACGAATGCGTCTGAAATATCAGTTTTACCTAGAGGGGATATTCATTTCACGAAGACACCGTGTTTGAGCGAAAAATACATGAATGATAATTTTATTATTATTATTATTATTATTATTATTATAACATTATATATATATATATATATATTTATATATTTATTTATTTATTTATAAAGCAATTCTTTCTTAATATCCCCATGCACCTGTACGGGATCCTATCATATCTATACCTGTGCGTGAGAGCTCTCTCTCCCTTATCACCTTATCACGCCTCTCAAAAAAAAAAACAAAAAAGGGGTTATCACATGCTCTCTCTCTCTCTCTCTCTCTCTCTCTCTCGCGAATTGGAGCCGCACCCCGCCTACTTCTCCATGCTTGCTTGTCGGTCACCCGCCTCCTCATCGACTACGTCGGCCATCCTCCAGCCACCGGCCAAACCCACCGGAGCCACCTTCTTCTTCTCCGGCATTTTTTTTTCCTCAATCAAGCTGCACGCCGAGCTTACCCCCCCTCTCCCCCACGACAGACCGCCTTGCCGACGTACTCTCCAGCCGCCGAAGCTCCCATCCTCGCCAAGAGCTTCAGCCCCCAAGCTTTCAGTAGTCAGCCGAGCCGTCACCTTCAGCATTCTTCTCCTTGGCCGGCCGATCTTCTTCCTCTCACTGACCGAACTCGCCGGACCTCTTCCTCGCCGGCCTTTTGCTTTGTCGGTGCTTATTTACGCCGAAGTAAGTTAGTGAGGAGAAAATCAGATTTTAGGCTCTCCTCCCCGTTTCCTTCACTCCTGGTGTGCACTGTCGGTGAGCTAGTGATGTGCCCCTAGTGTGTGTTATTTTTCTGCGTGTTTTATGTCAATTTAATTTCCCTAAGACGACACCAAAAACTTGACCCGACCCAGAATTGCACAGTAATTTAGCTTCCAAAAAATGGTTAAAACCTTGATCCAATTTATATTTAATGGCTAATATTCAAAATCAAAATGTTATAAAAATGTAGATAAAAGTTCACACACTATAAGTTTTACGCAAGTGCACATATTGCTTCAAGTAATGTTTAAGTTTGAGGGATTTTCATCAACCTAAAAATATATTACTTTTTATGCTATATTTTATAATGATATTGTACTTTAAAGATATGTTTTCTTGTGTTTTTGGTTGTAGGTACATCAATTGAAGAATTTGGAGTGATTGGAGCAAAAGGAACAAAATTGAAGCAAAAACGGTGTAATTTGGGCCAAAACGAGCAAGGAAGAAAATTATGACCTGACACATTTTGATATGTCTTTCTATGCTTAATATGATTTACATTTATCACATATATTTGAATGAAATTACACTTTGTTTTTATATCTATCTTGTTAGTATATCTGTTAGGAGCAAAACACAACTGAAATGAGGATAAATGGAGTTGAAACAGAACTAAACGGAGCAAAACTGTGGAGCTACGTGCAGGATGGAGCCTAAGTGCCGAAACTGGTGCATAGCTGCTAGAAATGGTGCCTAACCACCACCAAATCGGCGCATAGCCACCAGTGACGGGTTTTTTACGGTTTTTTAAGGTTTTTTGCATAACTTCTTCAATATACGTCGGATTTGGATGATTTTTAAAGCGTTACGAAGTGTATCTCGTGGGGAAGTCATTGGGAATGATAAAATTGACTTTCTAGAAGAATGTTGGACACTGTTATGGAGTTATTATGGAAAAGATATGTCTCTTGGAGTGAAAAGTCACTTAAGGCACCCATTGGAAGATTCATTGAATGTGGAATCTTTTTGAAGAGACGCTTAAGCATATCTTGAGAAATTATAATTAGGGATTGGAATCACTTGAAGAAGAACAATTAAAGAGGAGGAGAAGATTAGAAGAGGAGAAGAAGTGAAGGCTTGGGCGTTAGCCCCAAGTGGGGCGACAAGGTGAGAGAGAAAGAGAGAGTATGAGAATTTCTTCTTTTCTTTTCACTTTGTTCTTGGCGAAGATTGGAAGGAGATTGCTTTTACTATACAATGAGAGTTTGATTTCCATCAAAGATAAGTATTTTCATTTTATTTTAGTTTGAATTTGGTACTTTTTTTATATGGATTCAAAGTGTTGTTCAATGAAAAATTATTGTTTCTCCATGTGTAATGAGTAGTTTTCTTCACTCTTCCCTCTTACAATGAATTAGTATGCATGTGTAGGATATAGAATTGAGTAGAGTTAGAATATATTGTGATGATTTTACTTTGATCTTCTTTTACATATAAACTTGATCAACTTACATGTTAAAATCAATTGTGAGAACATATAAGAACCAATGCGGTATTGTCTCAGTCAACTATTAGTAAAAATCACATGAGATTATATGGGTAAGAATGTAGTTCATATGGTTGAGTGCAAATAAATAAGGAGATATGCATGTTTAAGAGGTGTAGAATTGGAGGACTTTAGGGTGACAGACTAAAGCCCTAATTTGGTTTGATGTGAAAAGTTTTGTTATGAGATGTTAGCCCTAGGAGGAGGGAGAAGAGGGAACTCTAGAGTGAGAGCTAGTATCTTCCCTGCCTAACCCATCTTCAAAATTTCAAATCATTAAATTAACCTTTGTTTATAGAACCAAGTAAGGGTAAATAATATAATTGCTCATATTTGTCACAATCTTTCTCGCTACTTGTTTTACTTTTACACATATCAGTAATTTCATTGCACGAGGAAGAGTACTTTTAATATATCAAACCCCACTTTCTAATTTTCACTAAGTATATTAGTTTAGGATTAGAAGTAGTATTGTAGTGATAATTGTTAGATATAATCAAAAACCAAACTTTTATCGACCTTCCAAGCTAAGACGAGTTATTATAGACTAGAACCTCTCTTGAAAGCCGCCGTGATTAAGCGTGATTTCTGTGAGATTGATATTTGGGGCTTAATTAGAAAGCTCTATATTACTTAGTAATGATACGTATACTTGCGTAAAATCCCAACTATTTAAAGACATAATTGAAATCTTACTTTGCTTTGGATTCAAGTTTTTGACACAGTTGTAAAGGAAGAAATTTAAACAAGAAAATTAAAGGATTAAACTCTTGTATATTGTAATCGGTGATTAAGTTTTTGGCGTTGTTGTCGGGGATCGCAACTGTTGATCTTGACTTTTAGGAGGATTTTAGTTGAAGTATTTAGTCTTAGACTTGGAAAATTGTATTGTCGTAAAAACTATTTCATTTGAAAAGTATTTTTTGTATGAAAAGTGTTGTGAAGAAACTGTTTGTGTGAAAAACAAAGTGTTTGTGAAAATGTTTTCTTGCGTTGAAAATATTTTTTGTTTAATTGTTAATGTATTGTACGTTGTGTTATGTATGCGAACTAAAGGATCTGCAGGACTTATGCTTATGATCCTGAGTTTGAAAAAAGGAAAAAATAAAAAAACAGAAAGGACTTGAAAAACTAGAAATCGAGATGGAAAACATTCAAAATAGTAACTTGGAAAATTATCATAAATAATTGAGGGATTACGTAAATCCTATGATAGGTGAAATTCACTCAAGTATATAAATCCCTGTCGTAGAAGCTGACTCGTTTGAACTAAATCCAGAGATGATCCAACTGGTGCAGAAAAACTAGTTTGTGGGAACTCCTTCGGAGGATCCCTATTTACATTTATCATATTTTCTAGAACTTTGTGCTACATTTTGTTATAACGGCATGTCAGACGATGGTGTTAGACTAAGGCTTTTTCCTTTCTCACTAAGGGATAAGACTAAAATGTGGTTATACTCATTAGCATCCGGCTCTATTTAAAATTGGGAGGTGTTGACTTAGAAATTCATAGCCAAGTATTTTTCACCTTCAAGGACTACTAAACTTAGAAATGATATTACCTCATTTTGTCAGTATGAAGGGGAATCAATATACGAAGCCTTGGAAAGATTTTAGGAACTCCTAAGAAAGTGTCAACACCATGCTCTGTCTAATTGGTTAATCATTCAAACTTTTTACAATGGGTTAGTAGGATCACTTATGTCTATAATTGACGCTGCCGTTGGTGGATCATTAATGTCAAAATCATTTGATGAGGCATATGTGTTAATTGAAAATATGGCTACAAATGAATTTCAATGGTCCTCTACAAGGGTAAATCTTAGAAAGGTAGCCAGTGTTCATGATGCATATGAGATTGTAATTCTTGCATCTCAGGTTGCTGCAATATCAAGGAAGTTGGACCAATTTGTAATGAACCAGCCTCAATTTACTCCACTAAGTGAGGAAATTTCACGACATATGATTGATTCTAACTTATTATATTAGAATTTAAATACCATAAACAACCCGTATTCTAGCTTTTACAACCTAGGTTGGAAGAACCATCCTAATTTTAACTGGAATTATACTAATGGGGGTGAAAACTAACAATGAGAAAATAATCATGCAAATCTTAATGGAAGTTGGAATAATCAAGGGAACACAAACTATAGAATTTCATATCCACTGGACTCTAACAATGATCAATAAATTGAGAATAAGAAGATGTCTATAGAAGAAGTGGTATTGCAAATGGGAAACCAATTGCAAAGTCAAAATGTTGTGATTATAAACATAGAGAATCAACTGGGACAAATTGCTAACTCACTTAGCAATAAAACCAAAGGAACACTTCCTAGCAACATTGAGATTAATCCTAAAGAGAACACTAATGAACAAGTACAAGCAGTCCGATTAAGAAGTGGAAAAGAGATAGAGAATGTGGTTAGAAAAGAGAAAGAAGTTGTGAGAAAAACAAAGAAAAATAAAAGACCTGAAGAACATGTTTCTAAGGATCTAGAAAAATGTATTTCTCCAACTAAAATCAATTTTAGAAAGACCACCACATCCATTTCCTCAAAGACTTAGACAACATAAGTTGGATAAACAATTTTCAAAATTTCTGAAAGTACTAAAGAAGTTAATGATTAATATTCCTTTCGCTGAAGCTTTGGAACAGATGCCAAGTTATGCAAAGTTTATGAATGAGATATTAAACAAGAAATAAAAACTTGGGGATTATGAGACAGTTGCACTAAGTGAGGATTGCAGCGCTATACTTCAAAAAAAGCTTCCTCAGAAACTTAAAGATCCTTGTAGCTTTACAATTCCATGTGAAATTGGAGAAAATTTTTGTGGAAAGCACTATGTGATTTAGGAGTGAACATTAATGTGATGTCGCTATCTATATTTAGAAGGTTAGGTTTAGCTGATATTTCTCCCACTACTGTAACTCTTCAGTTAGTTGATCGATCTATCATTTATCCAAAAGGGGTTATAGAAGATGTGCTTGTTAAAGTGGAAAAATTTATCTTTCATTTGGACTTTATTGTATTAGATATGGAGAACAATAAAGATAATCTAATTATCATAGGGAGACCTTTCCTTGTTACTGGACAAGCTATGATAGATGTGCAAAAAGGAGAGTTAACTATGAATATTACTAACCAAGAAGTCACTTTTTATGTGTTAAAGACTATGAAATATCCAACTGAGAGAAAAGATGATTGTTTTTGGATGGATAAAATTGATTATCTAAGTAAAGACCATCTCCAAGAGAGTTTTTAGAGTAAATTAACAAATGAAATCGAAATGAACTTCATGATGAGTTGAAAAAGTTATTTAAAGAAGACTGTATGTATGTTCAGGAGAGGTGTAAAAGATGAACGTTACCTAAAATAGTAATCTTTTAATTCCATCTGTTGAAAAATCTCATGAACTTAAGATGAATGTACCCTATACAATTTTAAAGCCTACCTATTTTGGGAATTCATCTACATCTCCAGTCTTTATATTTTCGGATTCGACTCAATCACAAGAAGAACCTAAATTAAATGATAAAATCAGTAAAATATCTCCTAAGAAAGAGTTGTTCAAAATCACTGAATGGCATATTTCGTGGTATACAGAAAAAATGAATGAGATTCTCATGCTGGGGAAACCAAAGTAAACATTGGATACATCGAGTCGTCGATGTTAGACCAAGCGCTTCGTGGGAGTCAACCCATGGTTATCTTTGTTATCTGTTTAGTGTGATTGTTGTTATGTTGGATTGGATAATAGTGAGATGTTGGACTTTGATCCTTGTTTGATGTGTAAGAGTGGTTTGGGTTAATGTTGTGAGGTTATGCCTTGTTCTTGTCTAAATTTGTTTATAACTTCTGGTAGTAGCAGGCTGACAAGTCTGTTACGACTTATTTCTTAACTAAAGCCGAGCATTACCTTGAAGCATGTAGAGTTTGGACTTAGACCACTCCATGTCAACTCTATTACATCCTTTATCTGACTTTGTCTTTACTGAGTAAGGTCATGAACTTACTTAGTGTACAACATCTTGATGAACTGTACTACTTTTATTTACCAGATTGTGTATACCTTAGACTTAAAGTAAACCTAAAATGGGAAACACATGAGCTTTTATAATAGGGGAATTTTGGTCCAAGGGTGATAACCATATAAAAAATTTTATAATACACCCACATTATTAATGTGGTTTATTCCATTAGAAATTGAAAGTAAGGAGAGAAAATGTAAGTAGAAAGGAGATCAAATTAACATCAGTTGTTGTTTGTTTATGAAATCTGTGAGTCTATGTATTGGAGTTTACGTGTCTATATTTGTGAGTCAAGTAAAAAGAGTCATTGGAGACAACATAACTTATCTTAATATTTTAAACTTGTTAGAATAAGCAATTCCTTTATAAAGTTTAAAATTTGTTACTGTTTAATCTTCAGTTTATACCTATTATACAATTTAAAATTCCTCTATAGTGTTTTGTCAAGCATGTTTAGGCTAGATTTACTTTTAACTGCAATATTCTAACAAGTGCTATTTGTTGATATTTTTGTAGGATGTGTAGTAAATTGTAAAAGTGATTTTTCCCTGCCACATATTTTTGTACTTCATTGTTACACATGTTTGAGCTTAAGTTTGGGGGTGAAAGAAAAATATTTCAAATTTAAACCTTATTTGTTTTCAAAACTACTACAAATAAATTTGTATTTTATTTTTAATTATTTTTGTTATGTGGAGTCATCTTAAGAATGTTAGAATTTTAAGTATAGAAATGGAGTAGGAAAACCTAGTTGATATTTTTAGTGAAAAGGGTGAACCTAGAGTTAAGGATATTTAGTGGAGATCATCGAAAAATGAATAACTATCTTTAGTAGGAAGAAGCGTATTTTTTATAAAAACTAAGGATTCTTAGAATTTTTATTTTCAAACATTTAAGGCTCTTTTAGAAAGTATTTAAAAAAATTATACATCTTTTTAAGTGAAGGAAAGTAATAAGTTTTAACTTTAGAGAAGGATAGTGGAATTCAAAATTATTTAAGGACTTCTCCAGATATAGTAATCCTCACATAAAAAAAGGAAGAAGAGCAGCAAAAAAAAAAATGGATAAAAAAGATCCTAAAAAAATGAAAAATAAATGTTAGGAGAAGCTTATGGAGAGGTTCTAATAAAAAAATTGGTTTCACTTGAGTCTTTCTAGAGTAAAAAACTCAGAACAATCCTAAGCTTGTTTTTTATACTTATATTAGCAAAAATTATTTTTAAGAGAGTTCATAAGTCAAGAAAGTAAAGTTCATAAGATTTGAAGTTTGAAAAATCTGCATATTTTTCTGAATTAGATAGGAAAGCAATTCCTAAGTTTGATGATAAATATCTTAGACCCTGGGCTAGTCTAATTCACTAGAAGTTCTTCTAGGTTGAACTAACACATTTTTAGAATAAAATTTTAACAATTCTAAAGGGTGACCCATTAACTTTAATCTACAAAAAATTATTTTAAAAGTGTAGTATTACTTGAGGACAAGTAATATTTAAGTTTGAGGGATTTTGATCAACCTAAAAATGTATTACTTTTTATGCTATATTTTATAATGGTATTGCACTTTAAATGTATATTTTCTTGTGTTTCTGGTTATATGTACATCAAATTTAAGAATTTGGAGTGATTGGAGCAAAAGGAACAAAATTGAAGCAAAAACAGTGTAATTTGGGCCAGAACGAGCAAGGAAGAAAATTATGACCTGACATATTTTGATATGTCTTTCTATGCTTAATATGATTTACATTTATCACATATATTTGAATGAAATTACACTTTGTTTTTATATCTATCTTGTAGGTATATCTGTTAGGAGCAAAATGCAACTGAAATGAGGCAAAACGGAGTTGAAACGAAGTCAAACGGAGCAAAACCGTGGAGCTGCGCCCGGAATGGCGCCTAAGCGCCAAAATTGGCGCATAGCCACCAAAAATAGCGCCTAACCGCCACCAAATCAGCGCATATTCACCAGTGACAGGTTTTTGACGGTTTTTGGCATAACGTCTTCAATATACTTCGGATTTGGATGATTTTAGAAGCATTGTGAAGTGTATCTCGTGGAAAAATTCATTGGGAATGATAAAATTGACTTTCTAGAAGAAATTTGGATGGTTTGATGGAGTTATTATGGAAGAGATATGTCTCTTGGAGTGAAAAGGCACTTAAGGCACCCATTGGAAGATTCATTGAATGTGGACTCTTTTTGAAGAGACACTTAAGCATCTCTTGGGAAATTATAATTAGGGCTTGGAATCACTTGAAGAAGATGAATTAGAGAGGAGGAGAAGATTAGAAGCGGAGAAGAAGTGAAGGCTTGGGTGTTAACCCCAAGTTGGGCGATAAGGTGAGAGACAAAGAGAGAGTGTGAGAATTTATTCTTTTCTTTTCACTTTGTTCTTGAAGAGGATTGGAAGGAGATTACTTTTGCTATATAAGGAGAATTTGATTTCCATCAAAGATAAGTATTTTCATTTTATTTTGGTTTGAATTTGGTACTTTGTTTGTATGGATTCAAAGTGTTGTTCAATGAAAAGTTGTTGTTTCTCTATGTGTAGTGAGTAGTTTTCTTTACTCTTCCCTCCTACAATGATATAGTATGCATGTGTAGGATATATAATTGAATAGAGTTAGAATATATTGTGTTGATTTTACTTTGATCTTCATTTACATGTAAACTTGATCAACTTGCATGTTAAAATCTATTGTGAGAACATGTAAGAACCAATGTGGTATTGTCTCAGTCAACTATTGGTAAAAATCCCATGAGATTATATGAGTGAGAATGAAGTCCATATGGTTGAGTGCAAATAAATAGGGAGATATGCATCTTTAAGTGGTGTAAAATTAGAGAACTTTAGGGTGACAGGCTAAAGCCCCTAATTTAGTTTGATGTGAAAATTTTTGTTATGAGATGTTAACCCCCAGGTGGAGGGAGAAGAGGGAACTCTAGAGTGAGAGCTAGTATCTTCCCTGCCTAACTGATCCACTTTAAAAATACTTATTTTTAGTGTGCATTTCATGCTAACTTTATACACATTTTTAAAAATATTACACTTTAAAAGAATGAATTTTGCATATTTTTGCCTTCAAGTATTAAAATATGATTTTAGAAAAAATGAAGCAAAAACTATGCAATTTTTAGCCAAAATGAGCAAGGAAGAAAATTCTAACTTAGCACATATTGCTATGTTATTCTACGCTTAATATCTTTTATATTTCTCACATGTTTTTTAATGAAATTATACTTTTGATAAAGTTTGTTTTTATGTGTATCTTGTAGGTGAAGATGTTAGGAACGCAACACAACTGAAATGGGGCGAAACGGAGCCAAACAACGCAAAACAGTGGAGCTGCGCACAGGGTGGCGCCTAGGCGCCAAATCCGGCACCTAGGCGCCAGTGACGACGAGAAAACGGCTCCTAGGCGCCATAATCAAGGCCTAGGTGCCAGAACCCGTCTAGGGGCAGTTATGGATGGTTATTGGACGGTTTTGGGTGGTTCCAAAGCATTCTAGAAGCCTCTGGACGAAATCCTACATGTCAGCAAGTAATACGATGAATCTAGACACATTGGAGCGGTTTTTAAATGAAGAGGTGTTCTCTTAAGTGAAGGGGTACGACCCTTCACATAAATGATCTGGCGCTTAGGCACCATAATTTGTTTCTAGAAGATTCGTTGAATCTGGACTGAATTTTGAAGAGGTGTCTGAAGCAACCCTTG
This sequence comes from Papilionanthe hookeriana x Papilionanthe teres, assembly GCA_022702705.1. Lineage (NCBI taxonomy): Eukaryota > Viridiplantae > Streptophyta > Magnoliopsida > Asparagales > Orchidaceae > Papilionanthe > Papilionanthe hookeriana x Papilionanthe teres. The sequence goes on along the minus strand of CM040423.1, from coordinate 63,455,764 downwards.
GTCATTTTCTAAGCTCTATAAATAGGGACCAATTCTACAGCAAGGGTCTCTCTCTCTCTCTCTCTCTCTCTCTCTCGCTTTGCCTCTCTTTCTTCCCCCTTAGTCATTTTAGAGTCATGAAGATGTAGATTTCTACATCTTATGGAGAGATTGGTGAGGGATTTTGAGATATTTATGTAAGGGATGTACGAGTGGCGCATGGATTGGTAGGAGACTTTGTGGAGAGATTTTCTTCTTTCCTTCAGAGGGAAAAAGCTAAATATTGTGTTATTCATTCTCTTGTAATTGTTATAACACTTTCTAGTGGATTTTCTTTATTTTAAACCGAGTTTTCTGTCGTGAATTATCCGTTCTTCGAAAGTGATTTTCTTTACTATTTCTTTTAATATGAAGTAGTGACATGTGTAGGAAAATCATTTTTATGATAGAATTATCTTTATTTCATAATTCTATCAATTCTTTTACTTCTTATGCCATTATTTTCATTTACTTTTGTTTTGTAAAGAAATAGATGCATGTTTAGGAATTAAGATTTGCTTAGATATTCTCTTATTAAATTATGGTGATGATATTCATACCAGATCTTCATTTACTTTACAAATTGATCACTTGTATTATTAAAATCTGTTGAAGAATTCTGAGACCTAACCGGAGATGACTTCTTAACTAGTAGATATCACATGGATCTTTGGGAATCGAAGGCCTTGAGAGGGTTATCCATGGTGAAGAGCAAATAAATAGAGAGATATTATTTATTGGGCGCAGAATTCTTTAGTTTTTAGAGTCACAGACTAAATTCTAATAATTTGGTTTATAGAAAGGGAACGAGTTACTAGTAGGGCAGACCATAGCCGCCCTTGGACATCTAGAAGTGTGAGTCTAGATTAACTCATTCAACTAATAATACATCATGAACCAATCTATAAATTAGCCAATGTTCTTTATACTATCGAGGGAAGGTAAAGAATTGGAATGCTTCTATTTGGCACTACTACATAAAATTCTAAGCATTTCTTTCCTACACATATCTATGTAATTGCAAGAGAAATGTAGTTTTTAATATCTCAAAATTCTCCAAACCAATTTATCCAGATAAGTTATCTTTTTATTTAAGAACTTTATTTAGGATTAGTTATTAGAAAACCCATTTTAATCAACATTCCAAATTTAGGCCTTATAGAAATAGACTGGAATTAGCCTAAAGGATTGCTTACCTCGCTTATTTGCGTGATCGATACTGGGGTCTTAACAGAAAATCCTATATTATTGAAACGATACGTATACTTGCGTAGTACCCCTAATGTGTAAATATTTTTTAAAATTTTACAAAATTTTAATTGTATACACTAGCCGCTATTTATAAATTGGGTCAAGTTTTTTGCCATCTTTTGGAAGCAAAAATTACTGCGTTATTGTGGGTCGGGTCACTAACCCATATTCAAAATTTCAAATCATCAAATTAACCTATGTTCTTTATAGAACCAAGTAAGGGTAAAAAATATAATTGCTCATATTTGTCACAATCTCTCTTGCTACTTATTTTACTTTTACACAAATCAGTAATTTCATTGCACGAGGAAGAGTACCTTTAATATATCGAACCCCACTTTCTAATTTTCACTAAGTATTTTAGTTTAGGATTATGATCCATGAAAAAATACCCATTTTTATGCCATATTTTTATCAAATTTTTAAGGATATTTTGCTTTAATGAAAGGTATTTTTGTGTTTTTGGATATAGGTGATGGAAAAATATTCAAGAAGAAAAAAAGTGAAAAAGGAGCAAAAAGGAGCAAAAAGGAGAAAAAATGGAGCTAAAATGCAAAATTTTCGAAATTATTGGTCCGGCGCCTAGGCGCCAGAATCCGGCGCCTAAGCGCCAGGTCGATACGGGATCTGTCAAGATTTTTGACGACTTTTAGACGGTTATTTTGACGGTGTTAGCGGTTATTGGACCTTCTAGAAGACTGACAGTTATTCCTGGTTTATAGGACATGTGATACAATGTATTTGGGCGCTTGGAAACGGTTCTAATCGTGAAGAGGTACGATCCAAAGTGAAGAGGTGCGAAGAACTGGGCGCAGAGTCCGGTGCCTAGGTGCTAGATTCCGGTGCCTAGGCGCCAGACACACCTTCTAGAAGATTCATTGAATGTGGACACATTTTTAAGAGGTGCCTCGAGGCGACCCTTGAAGCCTATAAATAGGAGGGTACTCCTTCAGAGAAAAGCGCCCCATCAGAGAGAGAGAGTCTAGAGTTCCTTTAGGGAGAGAAATTAGAGAAATATTTTAGAGCACTTGTTATTAGTTAGTTATTTTATTTAGAGTTTGTATTGAGAGTATTTGAAGAGTCGGTGCTTTTGAAGTTTATTTGCTTTGGAGTAAGAAGAATTCAGAAGTTCAGTAGGAGAAACACTTGAGATAAGTATTTGTAATTTTATTCAAAGTTTTATTATCATGTTTTGTTGTTTAAATTTAATGTGTTACGAGTAGTTAGTTTACTTTCTCCTTTCAATTATGAAAAGATAAATAAGATAATATAAAATTCGTTGGAGAATTAAAAACTATTTATATTTTAAAACATTGTGATGATATTAATACCGGATCTTTATTTACTTTACAAATTGATCACTTGTATTGTCAAAATCTGTTGAAGAGTTTTGATACCTAGAAGGAGATGAATTCTTAACTAGTAGATATCACATGAATCTTTGGGTAGTCGAAGGCATTGTGCGGGTTATTCAAGGTGAAGTGCAAATAAATAGGAAAATATTATATAATGGGCGTAGAATTAATAAGTTTTTAGAGTGACAAACTAAATTCTTGTGATTTGGTTTATAGAGAAGGAAAGGGTCAGTAGTTGGGCCGACCATAGCCACCCTTGGACATCTAGTAGTATGAGCCTAGATTATCCCATTCTACTAACAATACATCCAGACCTGATCTATAGGCTAGCCAATGTTCGTTACACCTGGATAAAAGGATAAAGAATATGAATGCTTCTATTTGGCACAATACCATAAATTTATATTCTCCATGAATATTATCATTATCTTAGAAAATCTTGGATTAATTGAAAGGAAGAAAGTTGTGTTCTTATTGCTATTTACATCAATCATTTCATTACTGTTTTATTATTGCATCTTTCATTACTACTTTATTATTGTATCTAGTAAATTAAAAATATCAAATTTATAACTATAAAAGAAATACCTAAAAATAAAATTAAAATATTTAAAAATCCATAACTCACTCCTCGTGGGATCGATACTGGGGTCTTTGTTTCAAAGCCCTATATTACTTGATATGATACGTATACTTGCGTAGTACCCCTAGTGTGTAAAATATTTTCGATAAAATTATATTTGTATATGCTAGTCACTATTATTATCTATTACATATATTTGAAAGCATTAATTATTATATTTGTCATCAAAGGAGCGTGGGTCAAGTTTTTGGCCTCGTTGTAGGGGATTGAATTTTTAGTACGGATATATATAGCATTGGGTCAAGTTTTTGGTGTCGTTGCCCGGGGAGAGGAGCAGAGGCAAATTTTTAGATTTTAAATATTTTTATTTTATTTTATTAATTTTCTTTTATTGTCAAAAATATAAATAACCAAAAAATATATATATAAAATAAAAAAAAATTTTAAGTAGAGATTTTATTTCTTGTTAATTTACTTTTTATGCGTAGTGCTAGATCTGAAGGATTATTACCTTTAGATTTTGAATTAGAAAGAACTATTAAAAGAATTAAAAAAGGAAAACAAACTAAAAAAAATTCAAGAGATTGCTAATTTACATAACAATTTACAAAATCCAATTGAAATTAATGAACAAATGTTTACAAACCATTAAGAGCTTATGCTAACCCTACAGTTGATGAACTTCATAGTAGTATTCAAATACCTACTGTAGATACTAATTATTTTGAGCTTAAACCATCTATCATTCAAATGGTTCAAAATAATCAATTTGGAGGAACACCAAATGAGGATCCAAATTTACATCTTGCTAGTTTTTTAGAACTTTGTGCTACCTTTAAATATAACAATGTTTCTGATGATGCTATTAAACTTAGACTCTTTCCTTTTTTTTAAGAGATAAAGCAAAGATGTGGTTGAACTCATTAGCAACGAGTTCTATTAAAACATGAGCTGAAATGACACAAAAATTCCTTGCTAAATATTTTCCTCCTTCTAAAACTCGCTAAATTAAGAAATGATATTACTTCATTTAGTCAATTTGACGGGGAGACAATTTATGAAACTTGGGAAAGATTTAAAGAACTATTAAAAAAATGTCCTCATCATGCTTTACCTGATTGGTTAATTATTTAAACATTTTATAATAGTTTAATTGGATCACTAAAATCAATTATTAATGCTGCTGCTGGAGGTTCTTTAATGTCTAAATCATTTGAAGAAGCTTATACTTTAATTGAAGAAATGACTAATAATAATTTTTAATGGCCTTCTAAAAGGATTAATCCTAAAAGAATGTCAAGTATTCAAGATAACGAAGCCTTTTCTATCTTAGCTTCACAAGTAGCTGCAATATCTAAGAAATTAGATAATTTTGCTATCAGCATATCACATAACAACTCATCCAATATTGAAGATTCTCAAACTATTGAAACTTTACAAGCTATTGCTAGTAAAAATAATCCGTATTCAAACATTATAATCCTGGATGGAAAAATCACCCTAATTTTAACTGGAATAATCAACAACAACAATGGGGTAATAATCAATCCCATCCAACTGGAAATTGGAATAATCAAATAAATTCAAATTATAAACCACACTGGATTTAATAATCAACGAGAAAAAGTTATCAATAGAAGAATTAATTTTACAAATGAGTAATCAATTACAAAATCAAAATACTGCTATTCGTAATATTGAGAATCAAATGGGACAAATCGCTAATTTAATTAATTACATACCTCCAGGAACACTTCCTAGTAATGTTGAAATTAATCCAAAAAAAGCTGGAAAAGAACATGAACATGTTAAAGCTGTACAACTTAGAAGTGGAAAGGAATTAAAATAAAGAATGCATAATGAAATTGAAAAAGAGATTGAGGTTGAAGAGATTGAAAAACCTAAAGAAACTCCTTCTCCTAATCAAGATCAAACTAATATTTCTATTAATGTGGAAGTTGAAAAACCACCACCACCTTTTCCTCAAAGATTAAAACGACGAAGCTTGATCATCAATTTTCTAAGTTCTTTGAAATTTTTAAGAAACTTACTATAAATATACCCTTTCCTGAAGCCTTGGAACAGATGCCAACTTATGCAAAATTTATGAAGGATATATTAAGTAAGAAACGAAAATTTGAAGCTTTTGAAACTGTTGCACTAAGTGAAGAATGTAGTGCAATAATTCAAAAGAAATTACCTCAGAAACTTAAAGATCCTGGAAGTTTTACTATAACTTGTGCTATTGGAGAAAATTTTTGTGGAAAAGCTTTGTGTGATTTAGGAGCAAGTATTAATCTCATGCCATTTTCTATTTATCGAAGGTTGAATTTAGGAGAGATTACTCCCACCACTTGTAACCCTTCGATTAGTCGATAGATCTATCACTTACCCTAAAGAAGTTATAGAGGATGTTCTTGTTAAAGTAGATAAATTTATCTTCCCCGTGGATTTCATTGTACTTGATATGGAAGAAGATAAAGAATACCAATTATTTTAGGGAGACCTTTTCTAGCTACCGGACGAGCTATGATTGATGTGAAAAAAGGAGAATTAACTATGAGAGTTAATGATCAAGAGATTAAATTCAATGTTCTTAAATCGATGAAGTACCACGACAAAGAAAAATGTTATCGAATGAATATTTTTGATTTTATAATTGAAAAACACTATCGAGAAAAATATAAAATCATTCTCGAAGAAGAAATTGAATTTTTAAGCGATGAAAATGAAGAACTAAAAGAAGATGAATTACTTAAAGAAACTCATTATATTAAAGACAACTGGGAAACTTTAGACATAACTCAAAATGATATACTTTTACCCTCAATTAAAAAAACCCCTGAACTGGAATTAAAAATGTTACCTTCACATTTAAAGTTTGCATTTCTTAAAAATTCATTAACTTTACCTGTTATTATTTCTTCTGAGCTAAGTTTCAAACAAGAAGAAAAATTAATTGGAGTGTTAAAGAATTATAAAAAAGCTTTTGGCTGGACTATTGCTGATATAAGAGGAATAAGCCCTTCCATTTGTATGCATAGAATTTTAATGGAATAAAATTTTAAACCTACTATTGAACCACAAAGAAGATTAAATCCTATCCTGAAAGAGGTTGTTAAAAAAAAAATTTTAAAATGGTTAGATACTGGAATTATTTATCCTATTTCGGATAGCCAATGTGTAAGTCCTATTCATTGTGTTCCAAAGAAAGGAGGAGAAACTGTCACTGTCAATGATAAAAATGAACTAATTCCTACAAGACAAGTTTTACTGGATGGTGAATTTGCATTGATTATCAGAAGTTAAATGACGCAACTAGAAAGGACCATTTTCCTTTACCTTTCTTGGATCAAATGCTTGACAAATTAGCTGGACACTCATATTTCGTTTTCACGGATGGATATTACGGTTATCATCAATTACTTATTGCTCCCGAGGACCAAGAGAAAACAACATTTACAAGTCCTTATGGAACATTTCCCTTTAGAAGAATGCCTTTTGGTTTATGTAATGCACCTGCAACTTTTCAAAGATGTATGATGTCAATATTTTGTGATTTGATTGACAAAGGAATTAAAGTATTCATGGACGATTTTACAGTTTTTGGAATTTCTTTTGAGTCTTGTTTGGAGAATATTTCCAAAGTTCTTAAAAGATGTGAAGAAACAAATTTAGTTCTTAACTCGAAAAAATGTCAATTTATGGTCACAGAAGGCATTGTACTTGGTCATAAAGTTTCACAAAAAGGGATGGAAGTTGATCAAGCAAAAGTAAAAATTATTGCTGAACTGCAACCCCCTACTACTGTTACTGATGTGAGAAGTTTTCTAGGTCATGCTGGATTTTATTGAAGATATATAAAGGATTTTTCTAAAATTGCTAAGCCTCTTTGTTATTTATTGGAAAAAGAAGCTAAATTTGAATTTAATGAAGACTGTGTTAATGCTTTCAATATTTTAAAAGACAAATTAATAATCGCACCTATAATTATTGTACCTAATTGGAATAAACCTTTTGAATTAATGTGCGATGCAAGTGATTTTGCAATTGGAGCTGTATTGGGACAAAAATATGAGAAAATTTTCAAAGTTATATATTATGTTAGTAAAACTCTTACTGAAACTCAAAGAAATTACACTACTACTGAGAAAGAGCTTTTAGCTATAGTATATGCATTTGATAAATTTAGACCTTATCTTCTTGGTACCAAATGCATAGTTCATACTGATCATTCTGCTATTAAATATTTAATGACGAAAAAAGATGCTAAACCTAGACTGATAATATGGGTTTTACTTCTACAAGAATTTGATTTCCAAATAGTGGATAGAAAAGGAACAGACAACCAAATTACTGATCATTTATCTAGAATTAAGAATGATGTTATTACTGAAGAAAATATAAATGAGAAATTTCCTGATGAAAATGTGTATGTTATTCAAGAATACCAAACACCTTGGTATGTAGATATAGTTAACTATTTAGTTAGCAATATGTTACCTTATGGATTGGATAACAAATTTATTAAGAAATTTAAAAATGATGCTAAATCTTATATTTGGGAAGATCCTCATTTATTAAATTAGGAAGAGATTCTGTAATTCGTAGATGCGTACCTTATGAAGAAACTTATGCTATTATTTAAAAATGTCATGATTCCGAATTTAGAGGACACTTTGGAGTAGATAAAACTGCATTTAAAATTTTAAATTCAGGATTTTATTGGCCTACCTTATTTAAATATGTGAGACATTATGTAAAAACATGTGATCGATGTCAAAGGATGGGAAATATATCCAAGAAAGATGAAATGCCTTTAAACTATATATTGGAAGTTGAAATTTTCGATATATGGGGTTTAGACTTTATGAGACCATTTGTACCATCATCTGGAAAGATTTATATTTTATTAGCGGTAGATTACGTTTCAAAGTGGATTGAAGCTGTAGCTTTACCTAGCTGTGATTCCAAAAGTTTTTCAAAATTTTTAAAGAAGATGATTTTTTCAAGATTTGGAATGCCTAAGGTAATTATCACAGATGGTGGAAGTCATTTTAGAAATATAAGAATTCAATCATTATTGGAAAATTTTGGAATCAAACACGAATTACAGCTGCATATCACCCACAAACAAGTGGAATGACTGAAGTATCAAACAGAGAAATTAAAAGAATTTTAGAGAAGACTGTTAATCCTAAAAGAACTGATTGGGTTGATAGACTTGATTCTGCATTATGGGCTTATAGAACAACTTATAAGACACTAATCGGAATGTCACCTTACCGGTTAGTTTATGGTAAACATTGTCACTTACCTGTTGAACTTGAACATAAAGCTTATTGGGCGATAAAGAAGTTTAATTTTGATTTGAATACTGCAGGAGAAAAACGATTATTACAATTAAATGAGATGGATGAAATAAGAAATGAATCATATGAAAATGCAAGGATTTATAAAGAGAAAATGAAAATATTACATGATAAAAAAATTTCAGGAAAATATTTGAGCCTGGACAAGAAGTATTATTATTTAATACTCGTTTAAGACTTTTTCCTGGAAAATTAAGATCTAAATGGATAGGACCATATATAATTGAAAAAGTATACCATTATGGAGCGGTGGATATTAAAGATCCCAAAACGGGAAAATTTTTTAAAGTTAATGGATTAAGACTGAAGCCTTATTTGGGAGATTTTAAAAAGATTTATAAAGAGACTTATAAGTTGAGTCTACCTGATTAAAAGACTTAATTAGGTCAGGCTGACGACATTAAACCAAGCGCTTTGTGGGAGGCAACCCATAGTTGTTCGTTGTTTTGTGTGTTTTTACATTTTTAATGTAAGGTTATGCCTTGGTCTTGTTTAATTTTATATTATTTTAGAAAATTTGAATGCTAACAAATCTTTATTGACTTAAGCTGAAAATTATCTCGAATTATATAAACCTTAGACATTGGATCACTCTATTTCATATATGAGTAAAAAGGAGATCAAGTTAACCTTCATTAGGATTGCTTATAATTTGTGTTACTGAGTCTATATTGATCTTAGCATTCTAAACTACCTATTTTGGAGAACAAAACTTTGAAATTTGACGTTAGGCGAAACAGAGTCGAACATGGTTCCGGAGCCTACGCACCAGATTCGGCGCCTAAGCTCCAGAGTAAAACTTTGTATCGATGGGTCCGGCGCCTAGGCGCCAAATTTGGTGCCTAAGCGCCACAGTTACTGGATCGTGTCAAAACCGAAAATCTTCAGTTTTTCACACGATTTTCTCTTATAAATGACCCTATCTTCGCCCCAATCCTTATGCAATCATTATTTCGACCCATACACTCCATTCTTGAGAGATTAGAGAGGATTTTTGAAGAAATGGAGAGGAGAAATCTTAGAGAAGAGGCTAGAGACAGGGTTTCAAAGGATCCTCAACCCTACTTCAATGGTTTCATCGCTGTAAGTTTGGAGAAAATTTCTAGTCGTCTAGATAAGTTTGAAGTGGAGTTTAAAAGCATTGGAGATCGCCTCCATGAGATGTATCATCAAATTGAACATCTGGAATGGCAGGCGAAACGTCAATTTGATCATCTAGTGACTTATCAAGATCTCAAGTGGAGATGTATGCGAAGAACAATTGGATCGACGAGAAAACGGTTACGGATTTTCCGAGATCGTTAGTCTTCTTCCCCAGTAGGCCAAGCAATCTTCATTGTAAAGATAATGGGAATTAGATAGTGATGTGGTGAGATTGTGATTTATCTAGTGTGTCGTTGTATCGATTTAGTGAATTGATTGTGTTTGTTTGTGTGTTTGCTTTCATGTTCAATGTGTGTTGTATTTACTTTGAAATTCGTGTTGTTTGATTATTGTTAGAACTTGAATCATGTTATGATACTTATCTGAATTGTATTGAGCTCAAAATTGAAAATCATGAACGGAATTAGAAGAGTTTGATTTAAACTTGTGTTTAATTGGTGGATTTAATTTTTAATTTTTAAAATTTTTGGAAAATATTTTGGAAGATAAAAACTGAAGCAATACTCTTATATGAGTAATTAGAAGTTCAATTTATGAATTTTGGTGGAAAATAAAAATCTTAAGAGATTTTTTTGGAAAGGCAAGTCTGGCGCCTAGGCGCCAAAATTCGGCGCCTAGGCGCCGGTTCGGCCTACTTACCCGAAAAACACAATTTAAACCCCCATTAGCCATTTTTGACGCTTAAGCTTCATCTTCTTCCTCTTTTTCGCGAAAACCCAACTTCTAAATCCATTTTGAGGTCAAAACATTAAGATTTTGAGCCCGAAATCACTTGATTTCTTCATCTCAAGATCAGATCTACACTCTAATCCAATTTTTTTTTTCACCACAGGTTTTCCTATTTTTGACTAAAAATAGAAATTTTGAGAAAAATTTTGATTTTTAGTGTTTCTCCAAGAATTTATAAACTCATTTTAAGTTTCTTAAGCTTAAAAAGAGTTTAAATCTTTGATTCCTTAATTTATTTGTGTTTTCTTTCACGTTTAGATGGCACCGAAATCTAAGCGAGGAAAGGCACGAGAAAATTTTGACAGTAGCAAGTTCGCGACTGCGGCAGCGCATTTTTGATATCACGAATTTGCGACGTCCAGAAAATTTATCTCAGAGCGAAGCTTTTATAATCCTGGTGAAATGATCGAGAACATGATCGTTGTGCACAACTGACAATGATTCTGTTATTTCACCGCTGTTGCTGTTATTCCAGTAGTGCGCGAATTCTATGCTAACTTTTTGGATGCGGAAGACTACGAAATCTTCGTCAGAGGTGTTGGAGTAGGATTTACTCCAGAAAGGATCAATGTTTTTTATGGACTACCACCTACCATCGAGTGCCACTATTATGGATTATCTCCATCTGAGGGAGATCTTGAGATGATTATTGTTTATTTGACTGACGACACTGGAGCTTGGAAGATCCGGAACGATAAAAGGGTAAATTTCAAATCTTCTAAGTTAAATGATATTTCGAAGGCATGGAATTACTTTATTTCTGCAAGACTTATACCTTCCAACCACCTGAGCGAAGTGACTAGAGATCGAGCTATCTTAAACTACTGCATTCAGGAAAGGAAGCCGATCGATGTCGGCAGTATTATTTCTGATTCTCGTGGAGTCTCATCGCTAGATGCGGTACTTACGTAGGACTAGGATTCCCATCTCTGATTTATTCTTTATGTGTGAACAATGGAGTCAATGCTGATATTTTTTAGGAGAAGCTGAAGTCTACCAAGCCAATTGGGCAGGAGAGTGTTAGTATCTATGATCTTCTTCGTGGGAAGAGATCTACAGCCCCTTCTACTTCTGCACCTACTCCAAGTAGAGCTTCCACTTCCAGACCTTCTACTTCTACTGTTGAGCCACCGTCTAGTTTTTGGGAATCGATGCATGATCAATTTCTGGAGCAGCAGAATGAGTTATTTCTAACTCACTACAGAGTTGATACTATGGATAAGAAGATTGATCACCTATCTGATTACACCCAGAGGAAGAGTGAATATGATGCTGAGTATTCAGAGTCTTTAGTCAGATTCTTGAAGGGTGAGCATGATATTCAGTTTCGCACCTGCCCTAGATTTTCACCATATGTTGATCTTAAGGATGTGGAGTTTTCTTTTGGTGATGACGATGACGAGGCTACAGACAGTGATTAGTGGCCGGATTTACCTCTGAAATGTGTTGAGTCTGTTGTTAGTTTAGTTTTTGTTTGCTAGTACTGATTGTTGTTTGTTGTTTACTAGTTTAGATTTATTTATGAGACTTTGTATGAATTATTTAATGTTGAGACTGTTTTAGATATTTAGTTGCAGATCGAAATTTGAATGAATTTGTGTTTATTTTTGGTTTCGACTCTATCGCTTAATATTCTAGAATAGTTAGTAATGTTATTTTATTTCTGTTAGTAATATAATTATTTAATTCAACTACTGCTATATAAAATTTTTGAGCCTGCTTACTTTTATATGCTCCATTATTTCTGTAATATTCATAAAAATCATGTGTAAAAGTAAATTATATTTCTTTCTAGAATTTTTTTTACATGCTTATAAAATTCCTTTTTAAATTATATTTTTCTTTCTCTCATACTTTTTTATTTTCATGATATACCAAAACTTAAGTTTGGGGGAAGAGAAAATACATGCAAATTTAAATTTTATTTTTCCTTAATAAACTAATATTTTCTAAAAAAAAAATCTTAACATAACATAAGGAATGAAGAATCTATTTAAGATCACTTAACTTTTTTAAATTATTAATAATTTAGTGGACTTAACCAAAATTTTAATAACTTTGATTGATTTTAAGAATATAATTATTTAACTTAAAGAAAAATAATATTAAGAAATTTTTCTATTCATAATAGAAATAATTGAATTTTAGAAGTATTAAGAAATCAAAAATTATAACTTGAAAAAGAAAAGATTGAAAATCTTTTTGAAATTCTATTCATGTTATAATAATTAAGTGAAAATATAAAAGTTTGAAAATATAAGTTAAGGATAGTGAAGTTCAAAATCATTAACAGGCTATCCAGATACAGTAATCCTTACTGTGAAAAAAAAAAGAGGAGAAGCTTGAGGATATGCCAAATCAAAAATTGGTTTTACTTGAATTATCTTATATGAAGAAAACTAGTTACATACTTTACTTAATTTTCATGCATGAATCTTTATTTAAGAAAGACTTTTCATGAAAATCTTTTTCTTATAAATAATCTATGTGATCTTAATATAATAAATTTCTATTATTTTTGAAATGAATGAAAATTTTTTGAAGTCTTATGATTTGGTAGTTGAATATTCTTTAAATTCTTAAAATTAAACTTAGTTAGTGAAATTTGGTTAATGATTTACTTAAGCCTTTATAAGATCAAAAACTATAAGGAGTCTTAAATATTTATCTTTCATTCCAAATGTTATACATTTTATATAGTAAAAAGGGTTACTTAAGGACAAGTAACGTTTAAGTTTGGGGGATTTTGATCCATGAAAAAATACCCATTTTTATGCCTTGATTTTTTATCAAATTTTTAAGGATATTATGCTTTAATGAAAAGTATTTTTGTGTTTTTGGATATAGGTGATAGAAAAATGTTCAAGAAGAAAAAAGTGAAAAGGAGCAAAAAGGAGCAAAAATGGAGCCAAAATGCAAAATTGTCAAAATTTATGGTCTGGCGCCTAGGCGCCAGGTTGATACGGGATCTGTCAAGATTTTTGACGACTTTTGGACGGTTATTTTGACGGTGTTAGCGGTTATTGTACCTTATAGAAGACTAATAGTTGTTCCTGGTTTATAGGACATGTGATACAATGTATTTGGACGCTTGGAAACGGTTTTAATCGCGAAGAGGTGCGATCCAAAGTGAAGAGGTGCGAAGAACTGGACGCAGAGTCCGGCGCCTAAGCGCCAGATTCCGGCGCCTAGGCACCAGACACACCTTCTAGAAGATTCATTGAATGTGGGCACATTTTGAAGAGGTGCCTCAAGGCAACCCTTGAAGCCTATAAATAGGAGGGTACTCCTTCAGAGAAAAGCGCCCCATCAGAGAGAGAGAGAGAGTCTAGAGTTCCTTTAGAGAGAGAAATTAGAGAAATATTTTAGGGCCACTTTTATTAGTTAGTTATTTTATTTAGAGTTTGTATTGAGAGTATTTGAAGATTCAGTGCTTTTGAAGTTTATTTGCTTTGGAGTAAGAAGAATTCAGAAGTTCAGTAGGAGAAACACTTGAGATAAGTATTTGTAATTTTATTCAAAGTTTTATTATCATATTTTGTTGTTTAAATTTAATGTGTTCTGAGTAGTTAGTTTACTTTCTCCTTTCAATTATGAAAAGATAAATAAGATAATATAAAATTCATTGGAGAATTAAAAACTATTTATATTTTAAAACATTGTGATGATATTAATACCGGATCTTCATTTACTTTTCAAATTGATCACTTGTATTGTTAAAATCTGTTGAAGAGTTTTGATGCCTAGAAGGAGATGAATTCTTAACTAGTAGATATCACACGAATCCTTGGGTAGTCGAAGGCCTTGTGCGGGTTATTCAAGGTGAAGTGCAAATAAATAGGAAGATAATATATAATGGGCGTAGAATTAATAAGTTTTTAGAGTGACAGACTAAATTCTTGTGATTTGGTTTATAGAGAAAGAAAGGGTCACTAGTAGGGCCGACTATAGCCACCCTTGGACATCTAGTAGTGTGAGCTCAGATTAACCCATTCTACTAACAATACATCCGGACTCGATCCATAAGCTAGCTGATGTTCGTTACACTCGGATCGAAAGGGTAAAGAATATGAATGCTTCTATTTGGCACAATACTATAAATTTATATTCTCCACGAATATTATCATTATCTTAGAAAATCTTGGATTAATTGAAAGGAAGAAAGTTGTGTTCTTATTTGTTATTTACATCGATCATTTCATTATTGTTTTATTATTGCCATCTTAATGTAAATTAAAAATATTAAATTTATAAGTATAAAAGAAATACTTAAAAATAAAATTAAAATATTTAAAAATCCATAACTCACTCCTTTATTGGGATCGATCTTGGGTTCTTTGTTTCAAAGCCTTATATTACTTGATACGATACGTATACTTGCGTAGTACCCTAGTGTGTAAAATATTTTCGATAAAACTATATTTATATACACTAATAGCTATTATTATCTATTACATATATTTGAAAGTATTAATTATTATATTTGTCATCAGCGGATTGCGGGTCAAGTTTTTGGAGGCTAGTTGCCGGGGATTGAATTTTTAGTACACATATATTTAGCGTTGGGTCAAGTTTTTGGCATTGTTGCCCGGGGAGGAGCGGAGCAAATTTTTAGATTTTAAATATTTTTATTTTATTTTATTCATTTTCTTTTATTGTCAAAAATATAAAATACCAAAAAAAATTAACAAATAATAAAAATAATATATATATATATATATATATATATATATATATTTAGTAAGTAGAGAGATTTTATTTCTTGTTAATTTACTTTTATGCGTAGTGCGGGATCGAAGGATTATTATCTTTAGGTCTGAATTAGAAAGAATTGTTAAAAGAATTAAAAAAAGGAAAACAAACTCAAAAAATCCAAGTGATGGCTAATTTACAAATCAGACAGGCAATGAACAAAATGTTTACAAACCATTGAGAGTTATGCTAACCCTAAAGTTGATGAACTTCATAGTAGTATTCAAATACCTACGTAGATGCTAATTCTTTTGACCTTAAACCTACATCATTCAAATGGTGCAAAATAATCAATTTGGAGGAACACCAAATGAGGATCCAGAATTTACACCATCTTGGTTTTAGAACTTGTTGCTACATTTAAATATAACAATGTTTTCGATGATCTTTATTAGACTTAGACTCTTTCCTTTTTCTTTAAGAGATAATGCAAAGATGTGGTTGAACTCATTAGCAACAGGTTCTATTAAAACATGGTGAAATGGCACAAAAATTCCTTGCTAAATATTTTCCTCCTTCTAAAACTTGCTAAATTAAGAAATGATATTACTTCATTTAGTCGATTTAATGAGGAGGCGATTTTATAAGAAACTTGGGGAAGATTTAAAGAATTATTAAGAAAATGTCCTCATCATGTTCTACCTGATTGGTTAATTATTCAAACATTTTATAATGATTTAATTGGATCACTTAAATCAATTATTGATGTTACTCTGGAGGTTCTTTAATATCTAAATCATTTGAAGAAGCTTATACTTTAATTGAAGAAGAAATGACTAAAAATAATTTTCAATAGCTTTCCACGAAAGTTAATCATAAAAGAATGTCAAGTATTCAAGATAACGAAGCCTTTTCTATCTTAGCTTCACAAGTAGCTGCAATATCTAGGAAATTAAATAAATTTGCCATCAACATATCACATAACAACTCATCTAATATTGAAGATTCTTAAACTATTGAAACTTTACAAGCTATTGCTAGTAAAAATAATCCGTATTCAAATTATTATAATCCTGGATGGAAAAATCACCCTAATTTTAATTGGAATAATCAACAACACCAACAATGGGGTAATAATCAATCCCATCCAATGGAAATTGGAATAATCAGTAAATTCAAATTATAAACCACTTGGATTTAATAATCAACAGAAAAAAGTTATCAATAGAAGAATTAATTTTACAAATGAGTAATCAATTACAAAATCAAAATACTGCTATTCGTAATATTGAGAATCAAATGGGACAAATTGCTAATTTAATTAATTTCGAGACCTCCGGGAACACTTCACAGTAATGTTGAAATTAATCCAAACTTGGAGAAGAACATGAATATATTAAAGTTGTACAACTTAGAAGTAGAGATTATTAAAAGAAAGAATGCAGAATGAAATTGAAAAAGAGATTGAGGTTGAAGAGAGATTGAAAAACCTAAAAGAAACTCCTCTGAAGACCAAACTAATATTTCTAGCCAATGTGGAATTTGAAAAACCACCACAAACTTTTCCTCAAAGATTAAAACAATAGAAGCTTGATCATCAATTTTCTAAGTTCTTTGAAATTTTTAAGAAACTTACTATAAACATACCTTTTGTTGAAGCTTTGGAACAGATGCCAACTTATGCAAAATTTATGAAGGATATATTAAGGTAAGAAATGAAAATTTGATGCTTTTGAAGCCCCATTGCATTAAGTGAAGAATGTAGTGCAATAGTGCAAAGAATTACTTTCCAGAAACTTAAAGAGCACAGGATTTTACTATATCTTGCTATTGGAGAAAAATTTTGTGGAAAAGCTTTATGTGATTTAGGAGCAAAGTATTAATCTCATGCCATTTTCTATTTATCGAAGGTTGAATTTAGAAAGTTACTCCACTATTTCTGTAACCCTTCATTTAGGTGATAGATCTATCACTTACCCTAAAGGAGTTATAGAGGATGTACTTGTTAAAGTAGATAAATTTATCTTCCCTATGGATTTCATTGTACTTGATATGGAAGAAGATAAAGAAATACCAATTATTTTAGGGAGACCTTTTCTAGCTACCGAGCCTGACTATGATTGATGTGCAAAAGGAGAATTAACTGAGAGTTAATGATCAAGAGATTAAATTCAATGTTCTTAAATCGATGAAGTACCTTGACAAAGAAAATGCTATCAAATGGATATTTTTGATTTTATAATTGAAAAAACTATCGAGAAAAATGTAAAATCATTCTACGAAGAAGAAATTGAATTTTTAATTAATGAAAATGATGAACTAAAAGAAGAAGAATTATTTAAAGAAACTAATTATATTAAAGATAACTTGGAAACTTTAGACATAACTCAAAATTATATACTTTTACACTCAATTAAAAAGCCCACTGAAGCCCGGAATTAGAAATGTTACATTCACATTTAAAGAAATGACATTTCATGGAAATTCATTAACTTTGTTATTATTTCTTTGAGCTAAGTTTAGATCAAGAAGAAAAATTAATAGGAGTGTTAAAGAATTATAAAGCTTTTTGGTTGGACTATTACTGATATAAGAGGAATAAGCCCTTCCATTTGTATGCATAGAATTTTAATGGAAGAAAAATTTAAACCTCTTATTGAACTTGTGAAGATTAAATCCTATCATGAAAGGAGTTGTTAAAAAAGAAATTTTAAAATGGTTAGATGCTAGAATTATTTATCCTATTTCGGATAGCCAATGAGTCGTCCTATTCATTGTGTTCCGAAGAAAGGAGGAGTAAGCATCCTTGTCAACGATAAAAATGAACTAATTCGATAAGACGATTCTTGGATGACAAATTTGCATTGATTATTGGAAATTTAAATGATGCCACTAGAAAGGATCATTTTCCTTTACCTTTCTTGGATCAAATGCTTGACAAATTAGTGGACACTCATATTTTATTTTACGGATGGATATTCTGGTTGTCATCGATTATAGCTCACGAGGACCAAGAGAAAACAACATTTGCAAGTCCTTATCGAACATTTTCTATTTTAGAAGAGAATGCATTTTGGTTTATGTAATGCACACTGCAACTTTTCAAAGATGTATGATGTCAATATTTTGTGATTTGATTGACAAAGGAATTAGAGTATTCATGGAGCGATTTTCAATTTTTGGAACTTCTTTTGAGTCTTGTTTGGAAAATATTTCAAAAGTTACGAAAAGATGTGAAAAAAAACAAATTTAGTTCTTAGCGGAAAAACATCAATTTTATGAATGAAGGCATTGTAGTTGGTCATAAAGTTTCACAAGGGATGGAAGTTGATCGAAGCAAAAGTAAAAATTGTCTTGGCTTGCAACCCCCTCACTATTTTGCCTTCTTGATGAAGAAGTTTTAAGATTAATATTTGGATTTTTTATAGAAGATATGTAAAGGATTTTTCTAAAATTGCTAAACCTCTTTGTCATTTATTGAAAAGAAGCGAAATTTGAATTTAATGAAGGTGTGTTAATGCTTTCAATATTTTAAAAGAAAAATTAATAAGTTTGCACCTATAATTATTGCACCTAATTAGAATAAACCTTTTGAATTAATGTGCGATGCAAGTGATTTTGCAATTGGGCACATGTTAGGACAAAAATATGAAAGGCCCTAAAGTTATATATTATGCTAGTAAAGCTATTGCGATACTCAAAGAATTATACTACTACGAAGAGCTTTTAGCTATAGTATATACCTTTGATTAATTTAGACCTTATCTTCTTGGTACCAAATGCATAGTTCATACAGATCATTTCACTATTAAATATTTTAATATGATGAAAAAGATGCTAAACCTAGACTGATAAGATGGGTTTTACTTCTACAAAATTTGATTTTCAAATAGTGGATAGAAAAGGAACGAGCAATAGGTATTTGATCATTTATATAGAATTAAGAATGATATTATTATTGAAAGAAAATATAAATGAAATTTCTGATGAACATTTGTATGTTATTCAAGGATGTAAAACACCTTGGTATGCAGATATAGTTAACTATTTAGTTAGCAATATTTTACCTTATGGATTGTATAACAAATTTATTAAAAAATTTAAAAATGATGCTAAATTTTATGTTTGGGAAGATCCTCATTTATTTAAATTTGGAAGAGATTCTGTAATTCATAGATGCGTACCTTATGAAAAAACTTATGCTATTATTCAAAAATGTGATGATTCCAAATTTGGAGGACACTTTGGAGTAGATAAGCTTGCATTTAAAATTTTAAATTCGAGTTTTATTGGCCTACCTTATTTAAAGATGTAAGACATTATGTGAAAACATGTGATCGATGTCAAAAGATGGAAAATATATCCAAGAAAGATGAAATGCCTATAAACTATATATTGGAAGTTAAAATTTTTTATATATGGGGTTTAGACTTTATGGGACAATTTGTACCATCATCTAGAAAGATATATATTTTATTAGCGGTTGATTACGTTTCAAAGTGGATTAAAACGGTAGCTTTACCTAGGTATGATTCAAAAGTGTTTCACCAATTCTTAAAGAAGATGATTTTTTTGAAGATTTGGAATGCCTAAGGCAATTATCCTGAGATGGTTAAAGTCATTTTAGAAATATAAAATTCAATCATTATTGGAAAAATTTGGAATCAAACACGGAATTACCTTTGCATATCACCCACAAACAAGTGGAATGAGTAGTATCAAACGAGAGAAATTAAAAGAACTTTAGAGAAGACTGTTAATCCTAAAAGAACTGAATGGGTTGATAGACTTAATTACTTGCTGTTATGGGCTTATAGAACGACATAATTTTTGATCGAATGTCACCATACTAGGTTAGTTTATGGTAAACATTGTGGCCACATTTGAACTTAAACATAATGCTTATTGAACGAAAAAAGGAGTTTAATTTTGATTGAATACTGCAGGAGAAAATGATTGTGCAATTAAATGAGATGGATGAAATAAGAAATGAATCATATGAAAATCCGAGAATTTATAAAGAAAATGAAAATATTACATGATAAAGAGATTTAGGAAAAATATTTGAGCCTGGATAAGAAGTATTATTATTTAATACTCGTTTAAGACTTTTTTCCTCGAAAATTAAGATCAAAATGGATAGGACCGTATATAATTGAAATAGTATACCATTATGGAAATTTGTGGATATTAAAGATCCCGAAAGCGGGAAAAATTTTTAAAGTTAATGGATTAAGGCTTGAAGCCTTATTTAGGAGATATTAAAAAGAATTATAAAGAGGCTTATGGTTTGAGTCTATCTGATTAAAAACTTAATTAGGTCGGGCTGACGACGTTAAACCAAGCGCTTTGTGGGAGGAAACCCATAGTTATTTGTTGTTTTGTGTGTTTTTACATTTTTAATGTAAGGTTATGCCTCAGTCTTGTTTAATTTTATATTACTTTAGAAAATTTGATGCTAACAAGTCTTTATTGACTTAAGCTGAAAATTATCTCGACTTATATAAAGTTTAGACATTAGATCACTCTATTTCATATATGAGTAAAAAGGAGATCAAGTTAACCTTCATTATGATTGCTTATAATTTGTGTTGCGAGGTCTATATTGATCTTACCATTATAAATTACCTATTTTGGAGAACAAAACTTTGAAATTTGACGTTAGGCTAAACGGAGTCCGAACATGGTTCGGCGCCTAGGCACCGAATTTAGGCGCGGAAACCAAAACTATGTGTCGATGGGTACGGCGCCTAAGCACCACGATTCTTTGGATCGTGTCAAAACCAAAAATCTTCGGTTTTACACGATTTTCTCTTATAAATTACCCTATCTTCGTTCCCAATCCCTATGCAATCATTATTTCGACCCATACACTCCATTCTTGAGAGATTAGAGAGGATTTTTGAAGAAATGGAGAGGCTCTTGGAGAAAGAGGTAGAGACAAGGTCTCAAAGGATCTCAAACCCTATTTCAATGGTTTCATTGCTTTGTAAGTTTGGAGAAAATTTCCTGGTCGTCTAGATAAGTTTGAAGCCGAATTTAAAAGCATTGGAGATCGCCTCCATGAGATGTATCATCAAATTGAACATCTGGAATGGAAGGCAAAACTTCAATTTGATCATCTAGCGGCTTATCAAGATGCTCAAGTGGAGATGTATGCGAAGAACAATTGGATCGATGAGAAAATGGCTACGAATTTTCCGAGAGCGTTAGTATTATTTCCCAGTAGGCCAAGTAATCTTCATTATGAAGATAATGGGAATTAGATAGTGATGTGGTGAGATTGTGATTTATCTAGTGTGTGTTGTATCAATTTAGTGAATCAATTGTGTTTGATTGTGTGTTTACTTTCATGTTCGATGTGTGTTGTATTTGCTTTCAAATTTGTGTTGTTTAATTGTTGTTAGAACTTGAATTATGTTATGATACTTATCTGGGCCATTTGAGCCGAAATTTAAAATCATGAATGGAATTAGAAGAGTTTGATTTAAACTTGTGTTTAATTGGTGGATTTAATTTTTTAATTTTTAAAATTTTGGAAAATATTTTGGAAAATGAAACTGAAGAAATACTCTTACCCTGGGTGGTGGCCTGGTCTGTTGAGGGCTGACTTACACACACACACTACACTTATACACTACATTTTCACACACCTCTTAAAACCACACCCATACCCAACTTGACCTCCTGACTCATGAAGGCGATTCACATGGATGGTCCTTAACCCCTAAGCCCTTGGCTGAGAGGGTTAGGAACAACATATTGAATGTCTCAAATGAGTCCCTTCATGGCTCATGTGCGCTTGATATGGCTTCATGGCTCAACCAAAATGATTTCATTTCACTTACATTTACCCAATCTTAAATTTTCTAAATTTTCAATTTTTGACCCCCGGGACCCGGACCCGCCTACTTTACCCAAAACCCTCGAAACTACCCAAATTTTCCAAAATTCTCCAAAATCATCCAAATTCCTCAAAATCAATCCTAAACATTCTCCCACCACTCAAATTGACCATTTTTACCCAAAATACCCAAAATTCCAGAAAATACCCCCAATACCCCCCAAATTACCAAAATGCCTCTCTTGACCCAAAAATCCAAAAATTTTCAAAAATTCCCAGAAAATTCCAGAAAATCCCAAATATTCCCAATTTCATTTTGTTCAACTACACCATGGGCCAATTTTGTCAATTTACCCCATTTTTGTCAAAATCCCCAATTTGACCTATTTTAACCTAAAGTGAACCCAATGTCAAACCAAACCTACCCAATTGACCAAATTCTTGTCCAATTCAATTATAAACTTCAATTCAATATCCCCAATACCAATGTAGACCAAATCCAAGCCCAATTTGATTGTCATTTGAATCCAATTTCACTTTTGACCTTAAAGCCCAATTTGGACCCATGACCCAAACTTAGCCCAAACTAACCCAATTCAACCCCAATTAACCCCAAATATTTTCTAAACCTTCCCTAACATCCCTACAAATAAAACACTAACATGATTTGCCCAAAATTGGAACCCTAATCCAACTCAAATTCAACCCAAAGCCAAAACTCCTTACATGGGCCTACACCTAAACCTAACCCAAATAGGCCCAAACCCCAAAATCCAAACCCAACCAAAGTTGAAACCTCTTTGAAACAGCCCTACAAATATTTCTCAACATTAATTTTACACCAATTTCAACATTAGCCCAACATTAGCCCAAGTTAACCCAATTTGGCCTACCATTGGCCACTTTACCAAAAAGCCCAAATTCAACCCAATTCAAACCCAAACCACCTCAAATTTGTTTCAAATTACTCATGAAACATCCCTAAAATAAACCCAACAATTATTTGGCCCAAACTTTTACAAATTTCCCATCCACCAATTTATTTCCAAGCTTAAAAAGCCCACTTTCTTAAACCTTCCTAAAAACCCACCCAAAACAAATTTAAAAGCCCAAAACTTATTCCAAAAGCCCACATGAAATTTCTCTCATCATACCCATAATTTAAAACACTTCCTAAGTTCAAAAATCAATAACCAAATAGTTCCAAATCAAGCTTCATGAAATTTGTCCACTAAAATACCAAAATTCCTTAAACCCACTTTCATGAAACCAAGCCCACTTTTCCCAAGCCATATATAAGCCATGAAGCCACTCTTAAGCCACATGCAAGCCATGTGAGTTGTTCACATGTGACCTTACCACATCGGGCAAAAGGAGGAGATCCTTCCCACATTCCCTTAAGGTGATTAACCATGTCCATGTCTCCCTTAAACCATGTTTAATCCTAATTGTACTTGGATTGTGACTTGACCCCACTAATCAAGCTGATCCAAATCACTTTCTCTTCAGACCTAAATCAAGCCTTGGGTGGTGCACCTAGCCCAAAAGGATGGGTTGACCCATTTAGAGCCAAAATAGCCATGCCCCCATGCCATTTTGATCCAACTCCTTTACACATGTCCAAACCCGATTGACTTCACCATTGCCGAGCCACGACCTCCACGGTCGAGATGGTGACTCATGCCTGCCGGCCGGCCGCACGGGTCGCCGAGAAAATGCCATGGCCGAGACATTGGGAGGAGTCGAACATTGAAATTCTCCCTTGCTCGAGTTGCCCCATGCCCAGGTGGCCATTGCAGCTGTTCTTCCCTTGCCGAGAGCAGTCGATCCCAATCCCTAACTCCCCGCAGGAGGCCCTCCAGCCTCTCCTATTTAAACCTTACCCCTCTCGGCCATGAGGAGGTCTCGAACCAACCTTAAGGAAACTCGCCAAAATCACTCCGGACTCTCCCCCACACCTAAAGCATTTGATCCCCATCTGTTCTCCTGCCCCAATCCCCACTAATCGAGCTCGATTTTGGAGCCCGATTCTCGAGCCGGAACGGGACACTCCCAAATCCTCCACCAAAGTCAAATTAAACTCACCCACACCCGCACAAGACCAAGAGAAGGAGTTCCCAGGTGAAAGCCCCTCTCCGGGCCACCCATCCGTTCCGGACTCCGAAGGTTGAAATTGGGCTTGGTCGAAATCATACGGGACAATTCACCGGGCCGGGAGACTTCATCCGGAGCTTACTTGGACCCAATCGAAGGTGTCACAACCCTCAGATCGAAGCCACATTTCTCTGAGCTAAGGTATGAACTAATTCTTTATCCCGAGTCTCTGGAGGTTTTCTATTTCAAATTCTTTAATTTCAATGCATGATCATCGTATAGATGTGTTCGTCTATTCAAGACGAATCCATAGAGCACAAGAACACGAAAATCCGTTGAGAAATGAGCGAGTTCTTAGGGTTTTAGTGTGGACTGTTCTCGGGTTAGGAGGCTTGGGGACGATGAACGGATGCCTTCCATTTGATATACGCGCGGGTGGACGATCCAGATTGAGTCGTATGAGGAGACGGAACGATGCAGCGGGCCCCTGGAGCGCTGAGTCGGATGGCGGCGTAGAACCAGAAAGCGCCGCGTGGCTGTTCGGAGATGTTAAGGTTGACGCGGCGCCGATTAGGATAAATAGAAAAATAGGGATTTTCTTATTTATTAAATACCCAGAACTTTGAAAATTCATAACTTTGAGTAGAAAAATACTAAAAGTAAAATAAAAATACCCTCTTGCTCAGTGAACAGAGGAGAATAATGTGGAAAAGAAATCATGTAATTTCATTAAGTATTTTATTTTTAATGATTTATTTACTCTCTGCATTGTTTTAATTCTCCATGCATATAGGAAATTCACCATGGCATGAGACCATAGAGCTTTTGAAGCCTCCGAACTCGGGAACATTCCCTGAATTTTCCAAGGTCGGAGGCCATCCCTATGAGAAGTTATTGATTTTTCAAATTTATGTTGCTGTTTTGAGTATTTTAATTCCAATAATTAGCATGTTGGGAAATAAATCCTAGGAAAATTTGGTGATGTTTCTTATGACCAGAGGACCCTAGGGAAAATAGGTTTTGAATTAACTCACTTGGAATAACCCTAATTGGCTTAAACACCCAAAATGGAACTTTAATTAATTTGAGCTAATCATACATCAAATTGACTTGAAATTAATTCTCCACTGACCTTTAGGATCAGGGGAACCCACCATAAAAGTTTGAAGTTAATTGGACTTGGTTAGCCCTATCAAATGGGTTGATTAAGCCATTTAGCCAAACTTAAACTTTAAAAATTCATAACTTTCAAAATACTTTTCAAAAATTCACCAAATTTGTTTTGGAGCCTCTCTGATATCAGGGGAATTTAAGAAAATTAAAATTGCAATTTTCTAAAAAAGTTGATTTTTTGCATTGTTTTAATATTCTTAATAATTAAAAAATAATAAAAATAAAAAAAATAATAAAATTCACCAAAATGTTATATTTTGAATTTTAATCACTTAGGAATAAACCCCATATTTTTCTTAAGTCTCTATGATGAGATATTAAGTTTTAAAGCCCTAAGGTAATTTTAAAATTAAAAAAATGTATTTTCTAGCATTTCCACTAAAATAATTCCAATAAATCAAAGAAAAATCAGAAAATTATAAAAATTGGTTCTTTGTTTTCCTTGATATCAGAGAGATTTTTGAAAAATATAAAATTCATTTTTCAACCTTTATTTTATTTTTTAAATTAATTAATACTCCAAAACTCAAAATAATTATAATAAAAAAATATATTTCAAAAATCACCAAAATTGGTCCAAGTGGTCCTCTGGTCATTAGGAATGTCCCATAATTTTCTTAAGGACAGAAACTTTCCCTTGGTCATGTTATTGAATTTACCTTTAAAATCCCTATTTTCCACCAAAAAATAATTACATAAATAAATTAAATACAGAAAAATCACATTTTCTTCTCTAATGTCTTGATTGATATGTGAGTGAAGTCACATAAAAATTTCAAATTCATTTGAGCTCAATTTAGTGAGTTATGGAATTAGTAAGTTTAACGGGCAAAATGGTAATTAAAATTTTAACCTATACTTAAAAATTTTAGGTTTAATTAAAAGAGTGGGTAAAATATTTGATACTTAAGTTGATTTGGATGTTTGAAACTTAGGTAATTAAATGGTGGAAACCTACCAAACAATTTGAAAATAATTAAAATAAACCTTAATTAAATAATTAATTAAATTTGGAAGAATAATGAAAAATTGGAATTATTAAAATAGGGATATTATTAGGAAGAGATTTATTCTTTAATTTAAAAATCCCTAAATTAATCACCTCAATAACATTTAATTTCTAATTGAAAATGATAATCCAAACTCAAGATTTAAAATGCTAAAAGACTTAATCATTAAATTAAATTAAAGTTAAAACATTTAAATTAAATCATCCCAAAATTTCAATTAAATTAATACTTTAACAATTAAATTAAATCATCTTTAAAACATAAAAAATAAAATATTAAATTAAAATTAAAAATTAAATTAAATTAAATTTAAATTAAATTTAAATTAAATTAAATTAAATTAAATTAAATTAAAACATATTAAGTTAAATTAAATTAAATAAAAAAATATATAATCAAGTCAAAATAAAATTAAAATTAAGTTAAAAAATAAAATTAAATTAAAATTAAAACTAAACCAAATTAAATTAAATTAAATTAAATATAACATCACCTAAGACATAAAGAATTCAAAATAAATCTCAAACAACTTGAACACTATTTCAAACTTAAACCCATTAATTAAAATTAAATTAAATCACAAATCACTTAAACATCAATTTGCCCTCAAAAGCTCTTGTTGTCATAACTCCTAAACGGAGTATTAAGTGAAGTGTTACTTCACTTATAGGATATTCAAATGTCCTAATTCACTGAGCAAGAAAACAAAACTTAAACTCCTAGATGATTAATTCACTTGTATAATTAAATTCTCTTGGACTTAAAATAATCCTAGAAGTATTGAAAAGATGTTTAAGACTCGTCTTAAACACTTCCTCAATATGATAGGATATTTATAAGAACAATTGAACTTAATTGTTCTTTGATGAAGAAAATCGTCCTTAAACCAAAACACAAGAACCTAGACGTCATAGGAGATGACTAGCTATAGGATTAGAACTTTGATAGACAACCAAAACCTTTTCCCATAGCTTTACCTAGGTACTTGTTGAAATATTTAAATGCCTTAACATGTGTTTTAAGTGCAGCTTGGGATGACGGGAAGACCCTCCAGGTACGATTTTATTTTAGTACAATTTACTTTATTGCAAATGCACTTTACTTTTCTTGCATGATAAACAACTGTTGCATAAAAACCAAAACCTTTAGGGTAGTCCCTGAATTAAAACCAAAACTAAATTAAAAGACATTACAAGATAAAAATCACCGCCACAACATTTCAAAAATATAAAATAACTCAAAATTTAATCACAAACAGAACACAAAACTACAATTGCAACTAAATTAAAACGTCTCGTTGAATGATCGGGAATACCTCGGATGATGTAACCCACGTGTTGCTAACGGGATTTCCCACGGTCTAAATGAAAGTGTGGAACTCATTCAGTTGAGTTTAGCAAATTCATTTGGACTAAGTGAATTTAATGAAAATAACGGTGCCGGGATGACGGAACCGTGTGATCTTAATCGGTTCTGTTATAATCAACTTTAAGAATTGTTTTAACTAAAACAATAAAAACACTTGGATTTTAAGACTTCTCTAAAACCAAACTCCTCTCTTCTCTTTTGATTATAATCTTCTAAAACTAACCCTCTGCAACAACAAGGAGCTCGGAGCATGGTGGGCAGCACGGCCATCGTCATCAGCAAAACATGAGTCTACTTGACAGAAACTTTCTTAGAATTAAATAACCAAACCATAGGACTTCGAGGTAGTTTGCCTAGTGCAACATAAATCCTCAACCTTTTGTTAAGCATTTGCATTGCAAATTAAGCCCTAACCGGTCTTAGGATTCCGAGGTAGTCGTCCGATACGACATAAACTCTCATATCTTCGAGGCTATTTGTGTGATCACATCATACGAATATAAGTCCTAATTAATTAAAAATTGGCAAAATCAACATTAAATAAACATTAGGGCCTTCCTAAATTCAAGCCAAACAATAGGATAGTCAGAAATTACCGAAGTTCGCTTCGAATCTGTGACTTCTCCTACCTTTCTTCCTTTGAATTCCCAAAATAAAATGTTCCAAATTTGATCCATTCCCTATTGAAATTCCAAAATTCAATCCTCGAAAACTTAAACTTTGAAATTCTTGAGAGCAAAACTACCGATTATTATCGAGAGTTTTCTTAGGTGATTCTGTCACTTAAGATGTAATTAACTATAGGGGCTTGCCTCTTATAGGGAATTTTAAGAACCCAGGTAATATAAACCCGGTTTAATGCTTTCATATTAAGCAGGGGAATTTGTCGGCTTATAAAATTGGTTCGCAGACCAAACGAATGTCACAAATCTCCTAGTTTATTTAATCGAGCCCCATCACCAAACAGTGTGTCTATTCTTCGGGATAGATACACGGTTTGTGGTGCGGTGTTCGTTTATATGAACTATTTGGGATGTGAGATCGGTTTGATTTCATATCTTAAAACTTTTAAACTTAAAATTATTTTGAAAATCAAATACTACTTTTCAAATTATTTATTTAAATTAAATTAAAAATTAGCCGACAATTTCTGTAGGCGATCTCTTTTCAAAAATACAACACTCAACCTAAAAATAAGCCGCACAATATCTTTCGGTCAGTTTGAAGGAGAGTCAATATATGAAGCTTGGGAGAGGTTTAAAGATCTTCTTAGGAAGTGTCCACATCATGCTTTGCCAGATTGGTTAATAATTCAAACTTTTTATAACGGATTAGTGGGATCATTGAGATCAATTATTGATGCTGCTAGTGATGGATCGTTAATGTCAAAACCTTTCGATGAAGCATATTCATTGATTGAAGAGATGACAACTAATAATTTTCAATGGCCATTTGAACGGGTAAACCCTAAGAGAGTAGCTAGTGTTCATGATTCTGATATGATAACTATGAAAGTTTTTCAAATAGCAGCACTTTCTAAGAAAATAGATCAATATGGAATGAATTATTCTCAACCACCCCCAGTGTAGATACTTGAAGCATATAATGCATATAATGTAGATGCTTAAAGCTCTTTATCATTAAGATATTGTGTATAATGCCTCCCTGAGGTTCTTTTGATATCTAAAACACAAATAATTCCAACTATGAATCCATGTCACCAATAGTTTGATATAATTGTTATCTTTGTTCAAAATAGTATTAAAAAAAATTAATTGTCTACCTTAACAAGTATGCATCACATATCATCAAACTGTTCAGATGTGTTTTATTTTTAACAGTTTTTTTTATTGTATTTAAAAATCCTCAACATTGAAACATTTTGAATAAATATGGTTGTAGAATAGTCCAAAATAAAATGTAAGGTGTCTAAGGGCATCAAGAAGGCATACCTTTCAAAGGGATATGTCCCATTTGTACTGTATTAGACCCCCCTAGTATAGCCTCATGGCCTAGATGTGTGGGTTGATACTCCGTAGAGTCAAAGAAATTAGGAGGAACTATCTGCTCGAGCTTACATAATAATATGAGAATATTCACCTCAAGATTTGTCAACAACTTTTAGAACCCCCACACACAATTTCTTGAAGAATGCATTGATCTTGATCAATAGATTAGATACCTTTTGTGACAAGGCACTGAATGCAGTTGATAGTAAGTACTGTAAAAAATATGATAGTAATGACTCTTCATGTCGAATATCTTTCATATTCTCAAGTTAATGCAGCGGCTCAAGTTTGATACACATTCACTAGGAAACTTTAGAGAATGCTTCCATTCAAATGTGAGAGTGTAAAACTTTAGGCTTATTAATTTACTTGTGTTTTTCTCTTAAAGTTCTACCCTCTTGCTCTTGTAACACTCCTTCAAGTCCAATCTTTCTTTGACATTATTTTTTATTTTATTGTTAATATTAATGACAACATTTAATATATTTTTAATAAAATTCTTCTTAATATGCATAACATCAAGATTATGTCTAATTAAATTAGTCCTCTAGTATAGAAAATCCCAAAAAATACTTTGCTTTGTATAATTATGTATAAAAAATGATTTCAAGTTAATTTTGGTGTCTCGTGATGATCTTTGATACTTTAATAATCATCGATCATAAATCAGTCCCATTTATCCTTAGGGGAGGAATTGATTTTTCAACTATATTTTTGAAAAGAACCATCTCTATTTCTTTGGAATTGGTGATTGCAAGCAAGAAACCTTACATGAAAATCAAACCACAAATTTTTTCCCTTGTTTTAAGGTGATTAATTTGGACAGATCCATGTAATAACAACCGGCCAATTTTCTAGCAACACTCCAACTAGATAACATTAATAAGATGAGAAATCACTAATCACCACATAAGTGTAGTTTTTAGTTGGAAATTCTATTTCGTATCAATATCATAAGTCAGCACGCCTGTTTTCCATAATATTTGAAGCCCATCTATCTGATGTTGAAAGAAAACATCAATTTTTTCTTTTGGGTTTTGTGGATTTATTTGATTAACGTCAGAAATAAGAATGATGCGATCATGTACATATAAGGGAGCAAATTCTTTGACATTATAATCACTGCCCTAGATGAGTAAGTTGTTGCAGTGTGACTGTATGGTGTGAACCCATCCGCTTAGTATTGTGTGGTTCAGGTGAAAATTTAGGATAAATACGGTCGAAGTGTATCTATGATTCCCCATCTGATAAATTACTCAAAGAAAAGGTATCAATAGATCTCGTACTGTACCATGTCATGTGAGGAGCTTTAGACATACAAGTGAATAATTTTTGAAGTTGGGTTATGAACAACAAGTAGAAGAACTGCTTGGATGGAATATTTTTTTGATTTTTACTCTTTCACCCTCTTGGTTTGATTCTCTAAACACCATAAAATTTATATTTCATCTCCATTGAATGAACTTTATAACATAGCATGCAACCATTATCGCAACAATTTTTCTTCTCAGGTAATAATCATTACTTTGATATTAACCTTTTGTTCTTTAAAGGTTATTAGGAACTAAAATCATTGCAAGGTTTGTCTCATTTAATAATATTTCTACTTGACTGAAGTATTTTTTGGGCATGTTAAAATCAGATTTGATGCTCAACATTTTCATCGTCACTGATAACTTTGTAAGTGTAGTATAACGTTCCTACAAATGCTATTGTGGAGCATTCAATAAATCATAAAATTATTGTACTTCACTGTTCGGTGCTTGATTATCATCAGGATTATAATCCCAACAGAATGAGCACTACCAGCAAATAAATCATTTTTTCATGTGTTAGGATCATATTCTGTTGGAGGGGCATAACTTGATGAGACAGTAACATGATCACACCGAATATCTGGTTCATACTCAACACGTTCAATCCAATACCAATAATTGGGTTGAAATCCCTTGCAGTGTAGATCCAATTCGACTTCTTCAGTTGCTAAATACACTTGATTTTTGTGCGTCTCACGCGACATCAAAACTTACCTTATAAAATGAAAATGAGCAACTGTGATGCCACTTGTAAAAGATTTCACAACACTGAGTTTTTTCTTCATAGATACAATCTATTATACATCCTTGATCTCTAATTTTGATTTTTCATCTGCAGTCAATATGTTGATTTATAGATAAGTACATTTAAATATAAGTCGGACATACATTTTGTATGTATTACGTACATATCCAACACCCAAACTTCAATCTTTACATAGAAACCACACAATTCTTATGTATTACATACATATAATCCACACAAATCTTATGTATTACACATATATATACAAATCAGACATTTCTTATGCATTACATATCTAATACCTAAGCTTAAATTTTTACATACAAACAACACAATTCTAATGTATTACATACATGCATATCACACAATTCTTTTGCAATAAATATCTAACACCTAAACTTCAATTGCTACATACAAACCACACAATTCTTATGCATTACATAACACCTGAACTTTAGTGTTTACAAACAAACCACACATATTTTATGTATTACATATCTAACACCCTAAACCTCATTCTTTACATACAAACCACACAATTCTTATGTATTACATAGTTGTTACTCATCCACACCTAAACTTCAATTTTGCATGCAAACCACTCAGTATATTACATATCTACACCATAAACTTCAATTTGCACGTACATGCCACAGAATTCACATCACATATCTAAGGCCCAAACTTCAATTTTTTTACATACAAACTACACAATTCTTATGTATTACAATTCTAGACCATGAACTTCAATTTTTACATACAGTCCACACAATTCATACGTATCACATATTTAATACGTAAACTTCATTTTTTATATACAAACCACACAATTCTTATGTATTACATATCTAACACGTAAACTTCAATTTCCACATACATCCACTCATTTCTTATGTATTAAATATCTTACACTTGCAAAATTTAGATACAAACCACACAATTCTTATGTATCATAAATCCAACACAAACTTCAAATTTTATAAACCACAAAATTCTGGTGCAAACAGTAGAGTTTAGGTGTTTGATATGTAAATACTTACAAATTGGGTGGCATGTATGCAAATGCCCCTTTCCCTAAACCCTAAATCAAACAAACCCTAAATCCTACATGCAAACAAACACCCCCTAAGACATAGCTAAACCCTTAACCCATAATCTCAAGCCTATGTATTATTTACCCAACACCTACAATTTTACTTTTTACATTTACATCACTCAAATCTTTCACATAAAGAATAAGAAAAAAAAAAAAAAGTGAAACAGCCTTTCATGCACAAACAAGGTGGCAACTGTCATATATGTAAAAAAATTAAAGTATAAGTGTTAGATATACAAATAAACAATATTGAGTGGTATGCATATAAATCTACCTATATATTACGCAATCATTTATTAGTACAGTGTATCATTTACAAAATGCCGTTTTCTCTTGATTATATTTAAATTTTCCTCCACTCTCCATTCATTGTCCCTCCGTAGGCCTATAAATAGATATCATTATTCATTGAATAACCTCACACAATTCTCTTTTCATAACAATAACTGCAATATTTAGGTCATACACTTTTCTAAGCACAATAATGATCACTTCTGCTTGAAAGCATAATATCGTTTAATGTTCCTCTGAAATATTCTAAGAAAAAAGAGTAATATCTATTAAAAATTGTAAATTGCGTGCGCGAGTTACTCTTTAGTTGGCGAGCTGGCTTCTGCCTGTCACCATCGACAGGGGACCGAGCACATGGATCTCAGCCCCCGGGTTAGGGTTGCCTACGGGAGCATTGGGTCCCAGCCCCAATTGAAGAGCAACCTAGCTAGCTTACCTGTTTTTCTCAAAACTTGTCGGTCCAGTTAAACTTTCTTGTCCCTTTCCTCTGTCTGCTGAAGCTTGAGACTATGGGTGTAAATCCGTTGAGTTTGAGCCTCTTTAACTTGAGTTTGAGTTTGAGCTTGAACTTGATTAATTAAATGAGTTCGAGCTTAATTTTATGTGTTTGAGTCAACGCATGAGCTGAATTGTTTATTATGCAAGTGAGAGAATAAAGATAATTTAAACTATTGGTATGATAAAATGATTAGAACGAGTAATTATGAGATAAATAATAAAAAAATATTTAATAAAAATTATAATATTATTTCTTTTAATATTTTTAATATTTTAAAAAATGAAGTCTTAAAATTTTTTATATTTTGAGTGTGTTATATTTTAATATATATTTTTAAATGAGCAGGCTTACTAGCTAAACGAGTTTAAGTCAGGGCTAGCTTGAGCTTAGTTTGTTAGCTCATTAACTCGGCTCACGAATTACATGTTGAGAGAAATATGACCTGGTTCATGAGATAGCTTAGTTAAAACCCTTATTTATTAAGAGTGGAACTTCGACATTGGCCATTTATTCAGTATAACCTATTACCAGAAGTGTGGTGCTCGCTTGAATAATTTGAAGTACTTTTGTCTCCTTGGCTCTCCCCATATTTTTATATTACATTTGTTTCTTCTGATTCATATAAGTAGTAAGACTGTGCGAAGATTTTGCATTATGAGTTTTTCTTCGAATTATTTTCTCTAAGAATGGAAAATGATTCCTAAAATGAAATACCTTCTTATAGAGTTTAGATTTCCTTTTGATAGTTTTGTGTCTTTTATGCATCTTATTATTTAGTATTATACATCAAAAATGTGCCAACATGAATCTCGAGCAGATCCAACGTACTAGGAGATAGAAAGGTACAACAAAGAAGGGTCTACTGACGAAAAACCAAATGACTCACTTGTCTAGATGCAACCCCCTATACCGGGGCTAAAGGTCGATCAAATGTAGGCCATATGAACCAAAGACTAAAGCCAATCAAGCCGAGTAGAAGCATCGATCTGCATATTGCCACAACCCGATTTAAGGGAAGGAATCAATATTGTCAAACTCATAGATGCTCCTGATATTTCTTATTGGGAACCAAATAATGGCAATAACACACAACACGAGCATCCTGAAGGATCCCCTCTTCAAAGAATGAGCTATCTATCAGCTACGATGATTCATCCTATGCCCAATAGCTCAGTCTTGTTCTGCTGACAAGAACTTCTCATATAGGGATAAATAGTCAACAGTTAGACTAGAACTACCGACTGACAAAGCCAAGCCGATCGAGCCAAATCTTGCGATCCAATAACCATCAGAGGCCAATCAGTAATACTGATTCACCACAGCAGGACGAAAATGTCTCATCGAACTAAGAGCCATTGATTTTAGTCAAACGAGTTAGAGGGTAGTCGAGTTATAAGCCCACACATGTAAAATACCTAAAATATATTATAACTTCCCATTACAGTAGGGGAAAACATGTAATGTCACACATTGTACCACCTCCTATATAAATAGGAGAATCATTTTATGAGAAAGAGCTACTGAGTAATACTGATTATTGTTCATTATTGTGCACCTCTCACTCTCTCTCTTACTCACATTAGGGGTGATTCACAGATAGATTATGATTCATCATCCTAAAAGGTGCAATGAACATGGATTATGCCACAGACATGAAGAGTAGTACATGGAGATGAAAATCACAATAGATACACTATGAACTTGGAGTGTATTGTTGATTTTATTTTGTTGGATTTTAGAATATAAGGGACTAGATTGATCTCGAATATTTAATTATTTAAATAATCAAATAAGTCATCAAAAATAATATATCTTCTCAAAAGATAGAAATATCACTTTTGAATATGTTCAATTATTAAAATGAAGAAGCTTTGGATATGTGCACAGTCTTTGTTTGAACCAATAGATCTTTCCCTTATCAAATTTGAAGACTAGATAGAGTTTAGATTTAAGGCAAACTCTGATAGCTAATTACATCTTATAGAACGAAGTTCCTTGAGAAAACACCTGATTAATGTTGTGGTTCTATCTTCAAGAAATTTCTAAGTTCAATTTTCCACATCTAATTATTGAAAATTTTAAAAACGAAAGCTCAAAAGTGAAATATTAATTTATGGAACCCCAAGGAGGAAGAATGGGAGATATATAAATTACTGAGAGACTCAATGACATCTCAACTATCCTATTATTTGAATTTATTGATTTTGAAAGAGATTTATTTGATGTTTCAATTGACATTTTATTAAAATGTTAGTACTTATGTCACACGATAGATAATTATAAAAAATCCTATGAAGTGAGAATTTATGTCGTAACTAGACAAACAACCTTCAAATCCTAAGACTAATATGAGATCTACCAAAAGAAGCAAATTCTCATAACCTAGTCTAAAAGGAGAGAAAAATGCATCAACTAAAAAAAAACAAAATGGACTTACCACCATTCATAGGAAGAGCTGTCATCTAAACCACCTAGTTGTAGTAAAATCATGCATGACCTATCTCGTGAAATGCTAGATATATTAAACTATTATTTTTTAGGAATGGTAGGCCTGATAACTTGATTATAAAGATGCCCAAGTATGAGTGGCATGCGAAAATCTCCTAAGACTGATGTTAATATTTTTTTTGCAATTTAAAATTTAAATTTTCAACCACACAAATATTTTTTTGTTTTTGCTAACTCTTAGTGTCGAGTGATAAAGCAAGTTGTGTATAAGTATGCAAGCCATGGATGATGAATGCTCAGAAGATTGATTTATAAGATTAATTAGCATGCTGAGCCAGACTCAATCTATATGGCGGTGACAATCAAAGGATAAATCACCCCTTTTCGTGCAATGAGTAAGAGCCTGAAGTTAAGAAGCATAACCAAGATGAATGCATATGCCTAAAATCACATTTTTCACGACTATTCCTAAATTAAAAATAGGTTTCTACTCACTTTTATATTTACAATTTTGTTGTTTTAAATGCAAGATGTTCTAAGTTGTGAATGCAATATTTTATTTTTTTTTGTTTTGGTTATGAATTTCTTAATTTTGAAAAATTATGTTGAAATTGTTTAATTCGATAGAAACTTTAGTCTATAATGAGTCTACAGATAATCCAAGAAAAAATAAATAAAGTAACGACCTCAAATGTGGGAAGACCTATTGAGTAGATACATTAAATAACAAGAAACTGTCAATTGGACAACATGAGGGTAGACCTACGACACTCGTTAGTCAATTATGTCATTCGAAAGTCATGAGTTTAGTTGCAGTTCATCCTTAATGGTCATCATTTGTTTTGTTCATCTTCCCTTGGATTATTCAGATGCGTTATAGTTGATCAATTCTGATAGAAATCCTAAATCTGAAAAGAAAATACTATAGGAAAGTAAAGCTGCATATACTATAGCAGTCAAACTTTACTACAGTGCTTTGCAAATTATAGATCACACCTTAAGCTTACTATAGATGTTGGCATCAATTTTTGATGTTAGAAATACCAGATGCCCCAGTGATGTTGTGGGAGCGTGCGTCTCTCATGCGCACCTTCTCGTAGCTCAAGGAATCCGTCAGATCATTAACAGAAGCACTCCGTCTCTGGACTAGGGTTCCTCCCGTTCGGGTCATGCGTGATAGCGACCATCACTGATTCATGATGGTTTCCCCGCTCTATCATTTTGAGGCCTATGTGATCCATTCTGGCCATTAAAAGCTTTCCGTGTCGTGAAATTTGCTTAACCCACTCTGAGAGCAAAAAATGACCCATAGGGATCTAGCGTGACAACGCATAACCCCTCCCCATAAGGGTTGAGGGGGTTGCCTTCGATGTATCAATGTCAGAAGATGGTATGACCACTCCATAAGATAGAGCCCATGGCTTAATTACGTAGTGGGATAACGTGGCCACGTCGGGCCTCCCAGTAGCTGTGCGAAGGCTACCTTAAGTGTAGACATGCCCGAAAGAAGCGAGACCACGACACAAGGTAGTGAGCCTGGAATAATTATGCTAGGGAGTCGGCATAACCATGATTGAGCCAACTGGCAGAGCAACATGACCACTCCGACAAGCCCAATTTTCAAACTTTGGCCTGGTGCCCTAGGCGGCATGCTACCTCGACCCGAATTTTCAAGCCTTCCCTGAACTTGGGAAGATCTCCTTGGGATTATGAAAAGGCTGGGGGATTAACCCTTTTTGGCATTTCCTAAGTACCCTTGATTAGCCATTTTTGACTTAATTAAGGGGAACTTTGAGGATTTGTCTTGGGGAGGCTGGTTCAAGCTTCCTCTCTTCCTCATTTCACCCATCTCCTCATTTCAGTTTTGGGTCTGGTTAGGAGAGCATGGGAGAGCACTGAGGAGAACTCCATCTTCTTCCTTATGGAGATTAGGATTTTATTGGAGCTTAGAGCTTCGAGCAAGAAAAAAGGAGGGAGACTTTTCATATTCCTCAAATAAGCTTAAGGGAGTTTATTATCTCCAAACTTTGCCTTGCTCTTCTCCCATCATTTCATTTCAGTGTGTGAGGAGAGATTTGTGGGGAAGAGCTTGGCTAGCAAGGAAGCAAGGTGTCTCCTTTCTTACACAAAAACAGAGATTCATCCTAACTTAGGGAAGGATCGTCAGAGCACCGTCGAAACTTCACCCTAACTCGAAACTTCTCTGGAATCTCGTCGGACTCTCCTTTTAAAGGAGAGCTTCATCATTCTTTGGCAAATGAGAGGAGCCGACCTCGCTGAAGCTTGGCTGGAACGTCACCATCTTTCCTAACAATAGGAGAGCCTCATCCTATGCGAAGAAACACAACATCAAATTGATGATATTTGCTAAAATTCCTTGTGTTTTCATTCTTTGCTAGACTTATAAATAGATTTTGGTAGGCGTTGTGGACTTGTTTTGCCACATGAGGTGACTTGGCTGCTCGATACTAGTCGGTTGTGCCATAGACCTTTGTGTTGACCTTCAATTTCATAGAGGAAGCTCTAGGTCGGGAAGCTTTCTTTAGATACATTCCTAATGAATTTGAGAGATTCTCTTGTGAACCGTTAGATCTATACATAGATAGGTTGGAATCCAAATTTCTCCTTTCTTTGGTATTTCTAACCCTCATTGGGGGTTGGGATATTTAGATTTTGTGAAGTGAGAAAAGCTTTATAGCTAGCTCACTTTCCAAAATCATGAGGAGTTATGGAATATGAAAAGCTTTGTAGCTACCACATTCCACAACATTGTTTAGAGGTTCCTTCTGGATATTTGAAGGCAAAACTCTTCACACGCCTCGTCAAAGCAGGAGGTGACTATGTCGCATATAAGTATTAAAACCTAGGTGCCTATGTGTGATTGCTAGATGAGTGTGGCTCACTATCAATTGTGATCATTTGTATTACACGATGTATTGTGTCATAATATGTGCCTTGTGTGAAGCATGTTGCACTAGCACATCACCACGACTGGCAGCTCCGGTCTGGTTGGCATAACACATCACCTCGACTGGTCGCCCTGGACCAGTTTACATAGCACATGGTCTCAACCGGCTGCTCGACCCAGTCAGCATAGCACATTACCTCGACCGGCCACCCTGGCCCGGTTGACCGATGACTTTAGTTCGACTGGTCGCTCCGGTCCAGTCAACCGAACAGATTGGTCTGACCGGCTACCCCCCGTTCTGATCGACTGATTACTTTGGTCTGACCAGCTGCCCCGGGTCGATCGACCAATTACTTTGATCCAGTTAGTCACCTTAGCACGGTGCCCATTACCTTTTTTTCCCCTAGTTGACCACCTCGGTTGACTCAGCAGGTCGAATAACTAATTCCACTTGCATAGTGTTTGTTTTGCATGGTTTGCATTAACATATTCCCACTTGCACCCTTATTGTACACTTGTGGGCATATGTCCTCATATGCCCACATCGAGTATTTGCGCCTCTCATGGGCACACTATTCCATAAGTTTTCTCCATGACATCTCCGTGTCACGATGCCTCATACCATTAATATTTGCACTTGCATTAGTGCACTCTAACTTGTTTGTTTTGCATGTCATCTTGTATGTCCATAGTCCTGCATGTTTGAGTCTTGCTTGGGCCACAATTTTTGCACACCCCCCTCCCCAGAAACCTACGTGTCTGTATTAAGGACAGCTTTCATATCAAGTCCCTCTTGTGCATAATTCTCTTTGATAAAATATACTTCACTTCTTTCTTATGGCATCACATTATATTGCTATATGATTTCCCCCGGAGTTACCACACCTCCTCACTACCTCCACGACACACCCATTCATTGGACTGCTGCCTCCACAGCATGCCCAGCCTTTCAGATCACTGCCTCCACAATACACTCATTCCTTTGAGTCGGGCTTACCCACACTTTCGGATCAGTGCCTGTCCGACACACCCATTTTTTTGAGCAGCTGCCTAGATGGTACGCTAATCCACTTTGATAGATTTTTACTATTCATTTCATACATATTTTTGATGATATTGCAGTTTAAAGAAAGGTATTATTCATGATTTCATGCAGGTACAATGATTTTAGTCCTTTGGAGCAAAAAGAAGCAAAAAGGAGCAAATTTGGAGCAAAATGGGGCAAAAGTGCATGTTATTAAACTAGCGCTGAATGGTGCTGTTACAGCGCTGAACGGCGCTGAACCACTTTATTTTACAGAGAGTTGCGACCAACTGGCGGAAAAATACGCTGAACAACGCCCTATCCTAAGCCGGACCACGCCCTATCCCGATTTAAAACTAGATTCAATGTATTTTGTCAGGGTTGCTTGAAGAAATTCTTGGGAAATCAGTTTGGGCCGAATTTAAACTTCTTTGGAGCCAAATGTAGAGAGGGGGAGAGAGTGAGGAGTGAGCGTCTTTTCATTTTGTTTAGGAAATCTAGGTTATGTGTGTTCTCTTCCAAGGAGTGTAAGAGGAGAGGGGAAGTGAGAGATTTCTTCTTCCTTACTTATTTAAAGAGAGAATTGTGCTTTGTTGTGAAGAAAGAAGAGGAGTCAAATGAATTGATTGAGATTCGGTGGGGAAGAGTTTGAGATAAGTCGTCTTTACTTTATTCTATTTGCAAGACGTTTTTATATATAAAATCCATGTTTTGTCATCTTTTCCTCATGAGTCATGAGTATATTTTTTTCTTCCTCCTTTTCATGTGATGTGTTGATGTTCTAATATGGAAATGATGTGCTGATTTAGTATGGAGAAATTGTGATGACCTTTTCACTTCGAACTTCATTTACTTTTTGATCTGGCCAATTGAATTGTTAAAACTTGTTAGAAATCATATGTTCCGAAAGAATTATGAGTTCCACAACAAAAGTGAAGGTCACATTCAATGTCCATGAATGAGAGATGTAGTTCATGGGGGTCGAGTGAAAATAATAGATGATCCACTTTAAAAAAGGTACCTATTTTTAGTGTTCATTTCATGCCCACTTTATGCATATTTTTAATGATATTATTCTATAAAGGAAGGTATTTTGCATAATTTTTGCATATTTTTTTTTCAAGTATAACAATATGATTTTAGAGAAAATGAAGCAAAAACTATGCAATTTTGAGCCAAATTGAGCAATAAAGAAACTTCTGACTTAGCACATATCAATATGTCTTTCTATGCTTACTATCTTTCATATTTCTCACATATTTTTGGATGAAATTTTACTTTTGAGAAAGGTTGTTTTTATGTCTATCTTGTCAGTGAAGATGTTAAGAACACAACGCAACTGAAATGGGGCGAAATGGAGTTGAAACGGAGCCAAACAAAGCAAAACCGTAGAGCTGCGCACAGGGTGGCGCCTAGGCGCCAAAATCCGGCGCCTAGACGCCAGAATCATCCAAAAACGGTTATTGGATGGGATTTTAATGACTTTGGGAGTTATTTTGACGGTGTTAAGTAGTTTCTAGACATTCTAGAAACCTGGAAGTTATTCCTAATATATAGGACATGTGATACAATGAATCTAGACACATGGGAGCGGTTTTAATCGCGAAGAGGTGCGAGCCAAAGTAAAGAGGTGCAAAGAACTGGACGCAGTGTCCGGCGCCTAGGCACTAGAGATACCTTCTAGAAGATTCATTGAATGTGGACACATTTTGAAGAGGTGCCTTGAGGCAACCCTTGAAGCCCATAAATAGGAGGGTACTCCTTCAGAAAAAATCACACCCTATAGTCTCTCTCTTTCCCCTTAGTCATTTTAGTCATTTTAGAGTCATGAAGATGTAGATTTCTATATCTTATAGAGAGATTGGTGAGGGATTTTGAGATATTTAAGTAAGGGATGTATGAGCGGCGCATGGATCGGTGGGAAACTTTGGTGGAGAGAATTTCTTCTTTCTTTCAGAGGAAAAAGCTAAGTATTGTGTTCTTCATTTCTTTGTATTTGTTGTAAACATTTTCTAGTGGATTTTCTTTATTTTAAACCAAGTTTTCTGTCGTGAATTATCCATGTTACGTAAGTGATTTCCTTTACTCTTTCTTTTAATATGAAGTAGTGGCATGCGTAGGAAAATCATTTTTGTGATAGAATTATTTATTAGATGCTTCTAGGTGACAGATAGTTGCATAAATATAATATAATACTAATGAAATAAGTTCCTTGTTGACACTTAATTTATTATATAGTTCTATCAATTTTTTTACTTCTTATGCCATTATTTTCATTTACTTTTATTTTGTAATGGAATAGATGCATGTTTAGGAATTAAGATTTGCTTAGATATTCTCTTATTAAATTATGGTGATGATATTCATACCGGATCTTCATTTACTTTACAAATTGATCACTTGTATTGTTAAAATCTGTTAAAGAATTCTGATACCTAGAAGGAGATGAATTCTTAACTAGTAGATATCACATAAATCCTTGGGTAGTCGAAGGCCTTGTGCGGGTTATTCAAGGTGAAGAGCAAATAAATAGGGAGATATTGTTTATTGGGCGCATAATTGATTAGTTTTTAGAGTGACAAACTAAATTCTAATAATTTGATATATAGAAAGGGAACGGGTCACTGGTAGGGCTGACCATAGCCACCCTTGAACATCTAGTAGTGTGAGCCTAGATT
This sequence comes from Papilionanthe hookeriana x Papilionanthe teres, assembly GCA_022702705.1. Taxonomy (NCBI): domain Eukaryota; kingdom Viridiplantae; phylum Streptophyta; class Magnoliopsida; order Asparagales; family Orchidaceae; genus Papilionanthe; species Papilionanthe hookeriana x Papilionanthe teres. The sequence goes on along the minus strand of CM040423.1, from coordinate 63,413,097 downwards.
AACTCATTCTACTAATAAAACATCCTGAACCGATCTATAGATTAGCCAATGTTCTTTATGCCTAGAGCAAAGGGTAAAGGATAGGAATGCTTCTATTTAGCACTACCACATTAATTCTAAGCATATATTTCTTACACATTATCTATGTAATTGCAAGAGAAAGGTAATTTTTAATATCTCGAAATTCTCCAAACCAATTTATCCATAAGTTATCTTTTTATTTAAGAAATTTATTTAGAATTAGTTATTAGAAAACCCATTTTAATCAACATTCCAAATTTAGGCCTTATAGAAATAGACTGTAATTAGCCTAAAGGATTTCTTACCTCGCTTCTCGTGGGATCGATATCGGGGTTATTAAAGAAAACCCTATATTACTTGAAACGATACGTATACTTGCGTAGTACCCCTAGTGTGTAAAATATTTTCTAAAGTTTTACAACATTTTAATTTTATACACTAGCCGCTATTTATAAATTGGGTCAAGTTTTTTGTCATCTTTTGGAAGCGAATATTTCTGCGTTATTGCGGGTCGAGTCAAGTTTTTTGGCACCGTTGCCGGAGAAGTTTCGGTAAGAACTTTAGGAGAATTTTAGTTGAAATAATTAGGTTTAGACTTGGAAAACTGTAGTGTCGTAAAAACTATTTTTGTGTGAAAACGTGTTTTGTTATATGAAAAAGTGTTGTAAAAAAAAGAAAAAAAAATTATTTGTGTGAAAAATAAGGTGTTCGTGAAAATATTTTGTTGTGTTGAATATATTTTATCTATTATTTGTTTAATTGTTAATGTATTGTTTTTTGTGCTCTGTATACGAAACAAAGGATCTAAAGGACTTGTGCCTTATGATCCCGAGTTAGAAAAATGGAAAAAATTAAAAAAACAGAAGGGACTCGAAAAACTAGAAATGGAAATGGAAAAATTTCAAGATAATAACTTAGAAAATCATCATACTTCATTGAGAGATTATGAAAATCCTACGACAGATGAAATTCACTCAAGTATACAAAACCCTTTCGTAGAAGCTGACTCACTTGAAATAAATCCTGCAATTATCCAACTTGTGCAGAACAACCAGTTTGGGGGAACTCCTTTGGAGGATCCCTATTTACACTTATCTAGTTTTCTAGAACTTTGTGCTACATTTCGTTATAATGGCATGTCAGACGACACTGTTAGGCTAAGGCTTTTTCCTTTCTCACTAAGGGATAAGGCTAAAATATGGTTATACTCATTAGCACCTAGCTCTATTAAAAATTGGGAGGAGTTAACTCAGAAATTCCTAGCTAAGTATTTTCCACCTTCAAGGACTATTAAACTTAGAAATGACATTATCTCATTTTGTCAATATGAAGGAGAATCAATATACAAAGCTTGAGAAAGATTTAAGAAACTCCTAAGAAAGTGTCCACATCATGTTCTGCTCGATTGGTTAATCATTCAAACTTTTTATAATGGGTTAGTAGGATCCCTTAAGTTTATAATTGACGCTGCCGCTGGTGGATCGTTAATGTCAAAATCATTTGATGAAGCGTATGCGTTAATTGAAGAAATGGCTACAAATGAATTTTAATGGCCCTCTGCAAGGGTAAATCCTAAAAAGGTAGCCAGTGTTCATGATATAGATGTGATTGCAATTCTTGCATCTCAGGTTGCTGAAATATCAAGGAAGATGGACCAATTTGGAATTAACCAGCCTCAATTTACTCCAATAAGTGAGGAAAGTTTATTAGGGAATATGCTTGATTCTAACTTATCATATGAAACTTTAAATACCACAAACAACCTGTATTCTAACTTTTACAACCCAGGTTGGGAGAACTATCCTAAATTTAACTGGAATCATACTACTAATGGTGGAAACCAAAACTGCGAAAATAATCATGCAAATCCTAATGGAAGTTGGAATAATCAGGGGAACACAAACTATAGACCTTCATATCCACCAGACTCTAACAATGATCAACAATTTGAGGATAAGGAGATGTCTATGGAAGAAGTGGTATTGAAAGTGGAAACCAGTTCGAAAGTCAAAATGCTCGCGATTATAAACATAGAGAATCAATGGGACAAATTTTTAATTCACAAAGCAATAGACTCCAAGGAACACTTCCTAGCAACATTGAGATCAACCCTAAAGAGAACACTAATGAATAAGTAGAAGTTGTCCATTTAAAATGTGGAAGAGAGATAGAGGAAGTGGTTAAAAAAGAGAAAAAAGTTGTGAGAGACAAAGGAAACTAAAAGACCTGAAGAACATGTTTCTAAGGATCTGGAAAAATTAATTTCTCCAACTAAAATCAGTTTGGAAAGACCACCACCTCCATTTATTCAAAGACTTAGACAACATGAGTTGGATAAGAAATTTTCAAAGTTCATGAAAGTACTTAAGAAGTTAACGATAAATATTCCTTTCACTGAAGCTTTAAAACAGATGTCAAGTTATGCAAAGTTTATGAAGGAGATATTAAACAAGAAAAGGAAATTTGGGGATTATGAGACGGTTACACTAAGTGAGGAGTGCGAGCTTATACTTCGAGAAAAATTTTCCTCGGAAACTTAACGATCCTTGTAGCTTTACAATTCCTTGTGCAATTGGAAAAAGATTATGTGGAAAAGCTTTATGTGATTTAGGAGTGAGCATTAACGTGATGCCTCTATCTATATTTAGAAGGATAGGTTTAGTCGATATATCTCCCACTACTGTAACCCTTATGTTAGCTGATCGATCTATCATTTATCCAAAAGGAGTTTTAGAAGATGTGATTGTTAAAGTGGATAAGTTTATCTTTCTTGTGGACTTTATTGTATTAGATATGGAGGAAGATAAAAAAATTCCAATTATTTTAGGGAGACCTTTCCTTAATACTGGACAAGCTATGATAGATGTGCAAAAAGGAAAATTGACTATGAATATTAATGACCAGAAAGTAACTTTTGATGTATTAAAGACTATGAAACATCCAACTGAGAAAATTGATGATTGTTTTTGGATGGATGAAATTGATTATCTAAATAAAAATCATTTCTAAGAAAGTTTTGAGAGTAAGATAACAGATGAGGTCGGAATGGATTTTCATGATGATTCAAAAATGTTATTTAAAGAAGACTGTATGTATGTTCAAGAGAGGTGTGAAATGATAGATGTCATCGAAAATAGTAAACTTTTAGTTCCATTTGTTGAAAAATCTCATGAACTTAAGATGGATGTACCCCATACAATATTAAAGCCTACCTATTTAGGGAATTCATCTAGACAACCAGTCTTTATATCTTTGGATTCAACTCAATCACAAGAAAAACCTGAATTGAATGATGAACATGATAAAATTATAGAACTAAGACTTGAAAGAGAATTTGAGGATATATTTCAAAAGAACTTTGAGTTGAGAAAAGAGGATAAAGATATTGGAAGTCCATTGGAAGAAATTCCTAAGGAATTAGAAAAACCTATTTCCTCAACTAAGATAGATCCTCCATCATTTAATAATTATAAAGGGGAAGAATTGGAAGATGATTTGAAATAGAAGAGTAATATAGAAGAATTTAATCCTGAATCTGAATTATCTAAAGAGAATCCGATCCAAAATTTGAGAGATATTGAAGTATCTTATAAAGATCCATTTCTTATAAATTTCAAGGATGATATTAATATGCAAATTCATCAAATCAATAGAAGAATATTGGATCTAGAAAGAAATATGAGGAACAATTATATAAATCAAACTGAATATGAAGAGCTAAATGAAAAATTAAAATTTGAAGATTTTATAGGAATCTCTGGATCTGGAAATGATTGGGTGATTGATCAAGGATTATTAAAATGGAATTTTGATCCAGGAGGAAACATATGTCGGGCCCGCGATGTTAAAACCAAGCGCTATATGGGAGGCAACCCATAGTTATCAGTGTGCTTTGATTTAGTGTGCTTGCGAGTCATGATTGTTTATGTATTGTTTTGTGTTTTCTTTAGTGCAGAATAGATTAATGTTGTGAGGTTATGCCTTGGTCTTGATTAAATTTGAATATGACTTCTGGTAGTAGCAGGCTGACAAGTCTGTTATAACTCAGTTCTCAACTGGAGCTGAGCATTACCTTAAAGCATGTAGAGTTTAGACTTGGACCACTCCATGTCAACTTTGTTACTTCCTTTAACTGACTTTGTTTTCACTGAGTAAGGTCGCGAACTTATTTAGTAAACAAAATATAGATGAACTGCACTACTTTTATTAATACACCCACGTTATTAGTGTAGTTTCTTCCATTAGAAATTGAAAGTAAGGAGGGAAAATGTGAGTAGAAAAGGAGATCAAATTAACCTCAATTGATATTTATGTATGAATCTGCGAGTCTAGATATTTTAGTTTGTGTGTTTGTATTTGGGTTTGTGTTACAACAATTTAGAAATTTGAAGAACACTTAAATATATTTTCCCATGCCGATGTTTGTCATGCTTATTTAACCTTTCTTTAATTTAATTTAATTTTAGCATGTTATTTTAGATTTACTTTCTATTGCTAATTGTTATGTCCTGATGAATATTTGTAGATGTTTTTGACAAACATTTGTGGTAGATAGAATTTCTGAACTATTTTTCTTCCTGCTTATATTTTCTATGCTGAATGCTATACATATTCAAATTCAAGTTTGGGGGTAGGAAGAAAAATATATTTTAAAGTTAGTATACTTTCTTTTTAGTTTAATATTATTGTACGCATGTTTTAGGCTATATTTACCTTCTCCTGCAATCATTCTATCCTGATTATGCATGTATTTAAATTTGATAGGATGTTGTAGTAGTTAACAGATTTAACTTTTATTTTTCTTCCTCCTACATTTTATGGAATTAGTTGCAAAATATTTTAAAATTCAAGTTTGGGGGGAATGAAAAACAATTTTCAAAAACTTAAATTTTATTTGTCCTCAAACATGCTATAAATAAATTTGATTTTAATTGAAAAATAATTATGTGTATGAAGTTATATTAGGGAAATAAAATTTTGAATATAGAAATAAATAAGAGAATTTAGTTAAAATTTATAGTAGTGATGAAAAATTTAAAGTTAATTTTTCTTAGCGAAGAAATGATAAATATTGTGTAACCATCTTTAGTAAGAAAAGTTGTATTTTTAGAAAAATAGAAGGACTAGACTTTTGTTTTCAATATTTAAATTTCTTTTATTAAAAAATAATTCTCAAAACTGTTATTATATTTCTAAGTAAGAGATATATATCTACCTTATGCTTTAGGAAAGGAAGGGTGAAATTCAAAATTATTAAAGGCCTATCCAGATATAGTAATCCTTGCCTTAAAAAAAAGAAGAAGAAAAGAAGAAAAGAAAAGAAAAGAAAGAAGAAAGAAAAGGAAAAGAAAAAGAAAAATAAAAATAAAAGAAAAGAAAGAGTATATTATGTGAAAAAGGAAGGAGAAGCTTGAGGATTAAAAGGCCTAATCAAAAATTAGTTCCACACCTGAGCTTTTTAAAGTATAAGATTTGAGAAAATCTTAAGCTTTAAAATATAATATAGTTAGTATAATTATTTTTAATAAATATTTTTAAGTAAAGAAAATAAAATGCCTAAACCCTATATTTTGAAAATTTTACAAGCATTTCTGAATTAGATAGCGACACATATTTTCATACTCTTTCATCTAAGAGATTTCTAAACTTTAAATTGGTCTCATTTACTAAAATTTTTTCTAAATTGGACTACTATATTTCTAGAACAAATTTTAGAAACTCCTAAAGAAACTCATACACATGATTTGCTTATGTGGTTTTTAATGATTATAGTGTTACTTGATGACAAGTAACATTTAAGTTTGGGGGAATTTGACCACTTTAAAAAAGATACCTATTTTTAGTGTTCATTTCATGCTCACTTTATGCATATTTTTAATGATATTATACTATAAAGGAAGGTATTTTGCATAATTTTGTATTTTTTTTAAGTATAAAAATATGATTTTAGAGAAAATGAAGCAAAAACTATGCAATTTTGAGCCAAATTGAGCAAGACAGAAACTTCTGACTTAGCACATATCAATATGTCTTTCTATGCTTACTATCTTTCATATTTCTCACATATATTTGGATGAAATTATACTTTTGAGAAAGGTTGTTTTTATGTCTATCTTGTAGGTGAAGATGTTAGGAACACAACACAACTGAAATGGGGCGAAATGGAGTTGAAACGAAGCCAAACGGAGCAAAACCGTAGAGCTGCGCACAGGGTGGCGCCTAGGCGCCAAAATCCGGCGCCTAGGCGCCAGAATCATCCAGAAACGGTTATTGGACGGGATTTTGACGACTTTAGGAATTATTTTGACGGTGTTAAGTAGTTTCTAGACCTTCTAGAAGCCTGGAAGTTATTCCTAATATAGACATGTGTACAATGAATCTAGACACATTAGAGCAGTTTTAATCGCGAAGAGGTGCGAGCCAAAGTGAAGAGGTGCGAAGAACTGGACGCGGTGTCCGGCGCCTAGGCGCCAGATCCCGGCGCCTAGGCGCCAGAGACACCTTCTAGAAGATTCATTGAATGTGGACACATTTTGAAGAGGTGCCTTGAGGCAACCCTTGAAGCCTATAAATAGGAGGGTACTCCTTTAGAAAAAAATCACACCCTATAGTCTCTCTCTTTTCCCTTAGTCATTTTAGTCATTTTAGAGTCATGAACATGTAGATTTCTATATCTTATGGAGAGATTGGTGATGGATTTTGGGATATTTATGTAAGGGATGTACGAGTGGCGCATGGATCGGTGGGAAACTTTGGTGGAGAGAATTTCCTCTTTCTTTCAGAGGAAAAAGCTAAGTATTGTGTTCTTCATTTCTTTGTATTTGTTGTAAACATTTTCTAGTGGATTTTCTTTATTTTAAACCAAGTTTTCTATCGTGAATTATCCATGTTACGTAAGTGATTTCCTTTACTCTTTCTTTTAATATGAAGTAGTGGCATGCGTAGGAAAATCATTTTTATAATAGAATTATCTATTAGATGCTTCTAGGTGACAGATAGTTGCATAAATATAATAGAATACTAATGAAATAAGTTCCTTATTGACACTTAATTTATTATATAGTTCTATCAATTCTTTTACTTCTTATGCTATTATTTCCATTTACTTTTATTTTGTAATGGAATAGATGCATGTTTAGGAATTAAGATTTGCTTAGATATTCTCTTATTAAATTTTGGTGATGATATTCATACCGGATCATCATTTACTTTACAAATTGATCACTTGTATTGTTAAAATCTATTGAAGAATTCTGAGACCTAGAAGGAGATGAATTCTTAACTAGTAGATATCACATGAATCCTTGGGTAGTCTAAGGCCTTGTGCAGGTTATTCAAGGTGAAGTGCGAAATAAATAGGGAGATATTATTTATTGGGCGCGGAATTGATTAGTTTTTAGAGGACGGACTAAATTCTAATAATTTGATCTATAGAAAGGGAACGGGTCACCGGTAGGGCCGACCATAGCCACCTCTGGACATCTAGTAGTGTGAGCCTAGATTAACCCGTTCTACTAATAAAACATCTCGAACCGATCTATAGATTAGCCAATGTTCTTTATGCCTGGACCAAAGGGTAAAGAATAGGAATGCTTCTATTTGGCACTACTACATTAATTCTAAGCATATATTTCTTACATATTATCTATGTAATTGCAATAGAAAGGTAATTTTTAATATCTCGAAATTCTCCAAACCAATTTATCCATAAGTTATCTTTTTATTTAAGAAATTTATTTAGAATTAGTTATTAGAAAACCCATTTTAATCAACATTCCAAATTTAGGTCTTATAGAAATAGACTGTAATTAGCCTAAAGGATTTCTTACCTCGCTTCTCTGTGGGATCGATACTGGGGTTATAAAAGAAAACCCTATATTACTTGAAACGATACGTATACTTGCGTAGTACCCCTAGTGTGTAAAATATTTTATAAAGTTTTACAACATTTTAATTTTATACACTAGCCGCTATTTATAAATTGGGTCAAAATTTTTGCCATCTTTTGGAAGCGAATATTACTGCGTTATTGCGGGTCGGGTCAATAAGGAAATATACTTTGATGAGCGTAGAATTGGTGATTTAAGAGTTACAGGCTGAAATCCTCAATTTGGTCCTAATGTTTGGAAACTAAAGCGAGAGTTAGCCTTCAGGGGAAGGGAAGTGAGAGCTCTTGAGTGAGAGCCAGTATCTTCTCAGCCTAACCACGGATTTGGAACTAAACTTAGGATAAGCCAATGTTATTTATGCGCTTGGAAAAGGGTAAAGAATATGAATGCTCCTATTTGGAACAATACATTTGCATCACTGATCTATGTCACAATAATCATCATATTCTAATTAGAGAGGAGGAGGATTCTTTCTTACAAATGAACTTTGTTATAAATTTAGTCTTGTGTTAGTTTAACTTACTAAAAGTTTAGAACGTACTTTTGTAGAAATAGTAACTACAACTGTTGTCTTTATTTTAAGAATTGAAATTACTTGCAATTGTGCTATGATACAAGAAGTGATTTCTGTGCTACACCATAAATAAAAGCCTCCCTGTGGGATCGATATCCATGACTCCATTAGAGTCATGTATTACTTGAGCTATATGTATACTTGTTTTTAATTGTGTGACTCACTAGAAAATTAAATCGTTATAAATATAAATCTGAGTTCATAAATATTGGTAAATTAAAAAAGTCACACCAAGTTTTTGGCGCTGTAACCGGAGTGGAAAGGTAACTACTAAAATTTTATTTTGTAGTATTTGAAATCTTATATTTGAATTACAAGTCATAATTGTGTGTGTTTGCTTATTGTTAGTGTGCTTATTGTGTTTGTATGCATAGTATCAGATCTATAGGTTTAGTGCCTTACAATTCTGAATTAGAGCGTACTACTAAAAAAATTTGAAAACAACAAAAACTATATGAAAATCGTCACAAAATGGCAAACAACTTAAACAATCAAAATGAAAATATACCAAGACCATTAAGAGATTATGTTAATCCAACAATAGATGAAATTTACTTAACTATTCAAAATTCTGATGTTGCTACTAATTCATTTGAGCTTAAACCTGTTATTATTCAAATGGTACAAAATAATCAATTTGGAGGAACACCTAATGAAGATCCTAACTTACATCTCGCTAGTTTTCTAGAAATGTGTGCTACCTTTAAATACGATGAAGTGTCGAACGATGTTGTTAGGCTTAGACTTTTTCCTTTTTCATTAAGGGATAAGGCTAAGGCGTGGTTAAATTCGTTAGCACCTGGATCTATCAGAACTTGGGGAGAGATTTCACAAATATTTCTGTAAAAATATTTATCTCCTTCCAAAACTGCTAAGCTGAGGAATGATATCACATCTTTTTAGTCAGTTTGATGGAGAATCCATATATGAAGCTTGGGAAAGATTTAAAGATCTTCTGAGAAAGTGTCCATAGTATGCTTTACCAGACTGGTTAATAATTCGAACATTTTATAATGGATTAGTGGGATCTTTCAGATCAATTATCGATGTTGCTGCTGGTGGATTATTAATGTCTAAACCTTTTGATGAAGCATATTCGTTAATTGAAGAGATGGCTAACAATAATTTTCAATGACCCTCTGAGTGGGTAAATCCAAAGAGAGTAGCCAGTATTCATGATTCTGATGTGATAACTATGATAGTCTCTCAAATTGCTGCACTTTCTAAGAGAATGGATTAATATGGAATGAATTATTCTCTAACACCCCTAGTGTTAGAAGAAAATTCATCAGGATAGATGATAGACTCTCAAATACATTATGAAAACTTAAATGCCATAAATAACAAAGTCAATAACCCTTATTCGAATTATTATAACTCTAGTCGGAGGAATCACCCAAACTTCAACTAGAATAACACCACTGCTATTGTTAACCCGCAATGGGGAAACAATCCTATGAATCCAGTTGGAAATCCGACCAACCAAGGAAATATTAATTATAGACCTTCTTATCCTCCTGGTTCTAATAGTAACCCACAATTTAAGGAAAAGATGTTGTCTACTGAAGAAATGATTCTGAATATGGGTAATTAAATTCAAGCTCAAAATGTTGCGATGAAGAACATTGAGAATTAATTGGGACATATCTTTACTGCGCTTAATAATAGACCTTCTAGAAATCTTCCTAGCAATGTTGAGATCAACCCAAAAGATCAAAACAAGAAGCAAATTAAGGCTATTCAATTAAGGAGTGGAAAAGAATTGGAACCAAGAGTTCAAAAAGAAGTCGAAGTTGAAAGAGAGGAAGTGAACATTGAGAAATGTTCTAATAGGATATATCCAGAAGAATATCCACTTGAACCAATGAAGATAACAGTTCAAAAATCACCTCCTCCTTTTCCTCAAATACTAAAGAAACATAACAGGGATAATAGATTTGCAAAGTTTTTGGAAATTCTTAAGAAACTAAAGATTAATATTCCCTTTGTTGAAGCATTAGAGCAGATGCCTGATTATGCAAAGTTTATAAAGGATATTGTTAAAAAGAAAAGAAAGTTTAAAGACCACGAGACTGTTGCACTAAGTGGTGAGTGTAGTGCAATTATTCAAAAGAAGCTTCCTGAAATACTTAAAGACCCAAATAGTTTCGCTATCTCGTGTGCTATAGGTGAGAAATTTTTTGGAAGAGCTTTATGTGATCTTAGAGCTAGTTTTAATCTTATGCCTTTATCAACTTTTAAAAGATTGGGAATATGAGAAATTTCACCTACATTTGTAACTCTTCAACTGGCTGATCGTTCTATCACTTATCCTAAATGAGTTGTGGAAGATGTATTATTGAAGGTGGATAAATTTATCTTTCTTGTGGACTTTATTGTATTAGATATGGAGGAAGATAAAAAATGCCAATTACTTTGGGAAGACCATTCCTTGCTACTGGGAGAGCTATGATCGATGTTCAAAAAGGAGACTTAACTATGAGAGTTAATGATCAAGAAGTAACATTCAATATTCTGAAATCTATGAAATATTCTTCAACTGAAAAAGATAATGAGTGCTTTCGAGTAGAAATCTGTGATTATTTGAGAGAAGATCATTTTAAAGAAGTATTTGAAGAAAATTTGGAATGTGTAGATAAATATGAAAATGAAAGTGAAGATGATTTGGATGATATGAAGAATGAAAAGTTAGAATCTATTCTGGAAAAATTTGAAAGATTGGATACTATGGAAAATGAAGATAAAAGTTTAATTTCATCTATCATTAAACCTCCTGCACTTGAACTGAAAATTCTCTCTAATAATTTGAAGTATATGTTTTTAGGAAAATCATCTACTTTATCAGTTATTGTATTTTCAAATTTAAATGAATATCAAGAATAAAAAATTATTGGACACCTTAAAAAGATACAAAAAGTCTTTTGGTTGGTCCATAGCTGATATTAAAGGAATCCGTCCATCGATCTGTATGCACACAATTTTTTTGAATGAACCACATAAACCTAGAGTTGATCCACAAAGGAGACTGAACCCAATAATGAAAGAAGTAGTTAAGAAAGAGATTTTAAAGTGGTTACATGCTGGAATCATATATCCTATTTATGATAGTGTTTGGGTAACCCCAATTCGTTGTGTTCCTAAGAAAGGAGGAGTGATTGTTGACGTAAATGAATGAAATGAAATTATACCAACAAGACAAGTCATTGGTTGGCGAATATGTATTGATTATATAAAATTAAATACCGCCATTAGAAAAGATCACTTTCCTTTACCTTTTTTAGAGCAAATGCTAGACAAACTTGCTGGATACAAGTATTATTACTTTTTGGATGGATATAGCAGTTATCACTAAATATATGTTGCTCTTGAGGATCAAGAGAAGACTACATTTACTAGTGCTTATGGAACTTTTGCTTTTAGAAGAATGCCCTTTGGATTATGTAATGCACCTGCAACATTTCAAAGATGTATGATGTTCATATTTAGCAAATTAATAGACGATGGAATAGAAGTGTTTATGGATGATTTCTCAGTATTTGGAGATTCATTTGATGCATGCCCGAGCAACTTAGAAAAAGTTTTAGAGGTATGCAAACGAACAAATTTAGTCCAAAACTAAAAAAATTGTCAATTTATGGTTGCAGGAGGAATTGTGCTTGGGCATAAATATCTTAATATGGTATGGAAGTGGATCCTGCGAAGATTCAAATTATAAAAAATTACCACCTCCAACAACTATGAGGAGTAAGAAGCTTTTTGGGACATGTAGGATTCTACAGGCGATATATCAAGGACTTTTCAAAAATCACTAATCCTCTATGCCAACTTTTAGAAAAAGATAGAAAGTTTAATTTTAATGATGAATGCTTAAAAGCTTTCTATCTATTAAAGGAAAAAATTAATCGCTGCCTCTATAATAGTTTCACCTGACTGGGAGAAACCATTTGAATTAATGTGTGATGCTAGCGATTATGCTATTGGAGCTGTTTTAGGGTAAATATACGATAAAATGTTTAAAGTTATATACTACGCTAGTAAGACTATTACGGATGCTCAAATTAATTACACTACTACTGAAAGAGAGTTATTAGCAATCGTTTATGCCTTTGAAAAATTTAGATCTTACTTAATTGGAGCTAAATGTTTGATCCAATTAAATATTTGATGCAAAAGAAGGACGCAAAACCAAGACTGATTCGATGGATACTTTTAATGCAAGAATTTGATTCTGAGATCGTTAATCGAAAAGGGGTCGATAATCAAATAGCTGATCATTTGTGTAGACTTGAACAACATAGTTTGGATGACTTTGAAAAGGAAATCATAGAAACTTTTCCTGATAAACAATTATATCATATTATTAATGGAAATTTACCGTGGTATGCTGATATTGTGAACTACGTTGTTAGTAATATTTTACCACCTGAATTAACAATGCAACAGAGGAAAAAATTTAAACATGATGCTAAATTTTATTTCTGGGAAGATCCTTATTTGTATAAGCAATGTAAATATCTTATTATTAAGAGATGTGTGCCTTACTAAATACTGAAAGAATTATTCAAGAATGTATGATTCTGAATTTGGAGGACATTTCAGTATTGATAGAACTGCACATAAGATTTTGCAATCCGGATTTTATTGGCCTACAATTTTCAGAGATATTTATAGATTTCTCAAAACTTGTGATCGATGTCAGAGAATAGGTAATATTTCTAGAAGAAATGAAATGTCTTTTAATTTTACTTTGGAAGTTGAAATTTTTGATGCTGGAGATTAGATTTTATTGGACTATTTATACCTTCATTTGGAAATATATATATACTAATAGATGTTGATTATGTATCAAAATGGATTGAGACAATAGCTTTACATATGTGTGAGGCTAGAAGTGTTTCGAGGTTTTTGATGAAAAATATTTTCACAAGATATGAAATGCCTAAAGTAATCATTACTGATGGAGGGTCCCATTTTAAGAATAATTTGATTCAGAGAGTGGTGGAAAAGTATAATATTATGCATAGAATCTCTGCAGCTCGTCATCCCAAACTAATGGTTTAGCAGAGGTATCTAATCGTGTAATTAAATGAATTTTGGAGAAAGTCATTAATCCTGAGAAATTAGATAGGTCAGTTAGATTAGACACTTCTTTATGGGCATACAAAACTGCTTATAAAACTCTTATAGGAATGTCCTCTTATAGATTAATCTTTGAAAAAACTTGTCACTTGCCATTTGAATTGGAATATAAAGAATATTTGGCGATATAGAAATTGATTGATCTGAAAGAAGCTGGTGAGAAAAGATTGTTGCAATTGAATGAATTGGAAAAAATAAAAAATGAATCATATGATAATGATAGAATATACAATGAGAGAAGAAAAATATGGCATGATCGAAAGATTGTTAAAAAGGAATTTGAACATGGACAAAAAGTTTTATTATTCAATACAAGATTGAAGTTATTTACTGGGAAATTAAAATCTAGATGGACAGGATCTTTCACTGTCATAAAAATATATCAATTTGGAGTTGTGATTATCGAAGATCCTAAATCTGGAAGAATATTCAAAGTTAATGGACAGAGATTAAAACCATATTTTGAAGGCAATAGACCTAATTTTAAAGAGGTTTTAATGTTGGATGAACCTGAATAACTTGAAGTTATGACGGGCTGACGACGTTAAACTAAGCGCTTTGTGAGAGGCAACCCACAGTTATTTAGTGTTTGCTTTATTTGATGTGCTATTTGTGTTTTTTGTTACTTAATTATGTCTTACCCTTTCATAAATATCATTAACAACATTTGAGAAATGAATGGAATCAAAGTTTGGAAAGAATTTGGACAAAGTGAAGTTTGACAAAATTTAAACTAGTGCCAAATAGCGTTGTTATCAGCACCAGACTGCGCTGTTGTTCAGAAAACAGTTTCTCATTTTTAAATTTGAATTTTGGAGGTTCTAGGCAATAATTCTTCCAATTGAACTCCCAAAAACCGCCTCTAGCCCCATAAACTACCATATGAACGAAGAGGAAGATCCAAAATCTTGTATAATGGATTCCGACTCGAGAGAAACTTCAAGATTTCAAGTTTTCAACCGTAGAAAGTTCATCAGTTTCGAAGCGCAACGTCTATTCAACAAGAATATCTCAAATATGAGGTTGATTAAAGAGCGAGACTTTGTGAATCGAGGTATGAATTCTCCTATTACTATAATTGATGAAACTATTGTTCAGAGACGTTGGGAAGTATTGTGTTATACTACTACCGTTGTATTTGTCTTGGTTGTGAAAGAGTTTTATGCAAATCTTCAAGGAATCAACCAATGATCAGTTTATGTGCGAGGTAGGTTTATCACATTTACTCCTGCAAAGATTAATGATTTATACTTGATTGAGAATGTGTTGATCTGCCATTATTCAAACTTTGCCCCAACAAAGGACAATATGAATGATATATACAGATATCTGACGGATGAAAGTGATGAATGAGAGATAAGAGATAACAAGTATGTACGTTTTTCAACCACACTGTTAAATCCTAAGTCAAAGTACTTACATTATTTCATATGTGCAAAATTGCTCCCAACTATAAAAATCGGTAAAGTAACTAAGGGGTGCGCTATTTTGAACTAATGTATTCAAATGTGGATGTCTATTGATGTTGGTTCAATAATTATTAAATCTATTTTGGGATTGATCGTTCATGGATTAAAGTATGGGCTTGGACATCTTTCCACCATATTTCTCCTCTGCAGTTAATCACAAGTGCCATATGAGAATTGTGAAATAGTACTTCTACCATGGAAGCATATAGACTCAACAGATGTATATAGTAACCAGACAGTTGGTGATATGAATGACATGAGTATCATTGAAGATCAACCATCTCAGAGGTCGACACCTATTCCTCCTTACTTTCCTGAAAGTTCACAGAATTTTATGGCTTGATGATGTGTAGTGTTTAGTGTTATGTGTATGTGTCTGTAACTTGGATTTTATATATGAAAGTGATGTTTTATGTTATTTGTGTTAAGAAATATCATTAGCCATGGCTTTAGAATGTTATTCAATGCTCAATTAGACAAATTAGATGTTGGAGCGGGCTTGAAAAGATCGAAATTGCAAAAGAAAGTCGGAAGCCCAGTTCTTAAACTGGCGCCGAACGACATTGTCACCAGCACTGGACCGCGCCAAAAGAAAGAGTTTGGCCATAAGAGAAAAATGAGTCGAACGGCGCTGTCGATAGTGTTGGACTGCGCTAGAGCAGAAAAAAGGCCCGAAACTCCAAATTTTTGCGATTTAACCCTGGGACCCGCCATTTTTGCCCAAACCACCATCTTCTACCTCCAGCCAAGGCTGATTTTCGTACCTAGGGCTTACTAGCATTTGGATTTGAAGCGATTTCGTGGCAGGAAAATTTCGGATTTCATCTTCTCTTGGTAAAAGCTGCACTTTAAACTAATTTTTTTTCAATTTTGACCGTGAAAGTCTCCTACATCAGGAAGATTTGAAATTTTGAGGTTTTTAGAGAAACTTTGGAGATTTTTCATGAATTTTGAGTTATTATCTTTTTAAATTTACCTTGGAGTCATTTATATTGCAATTTTAAAATTGATTTGGATAAATTTGATATTTTAGACAAATGGCTCCAAGTTCAAAGGGAAAAAGAAAATTTGATTACGATGAGAGAAAATTTATACTCCTGTTTCAGTACATTTCTTAGTAATAAGAAGTGTATTCAAGAGAAAGCTTTCGAAAATTCTGGAGGTATACTTGAAGAACTTATTGCAAATCGTCAATGGGAGATTTTATGTTATTTCACTGTTGAAGCGATGCTGGGAATTGTTAGAGAATTTTATGCAAATCTGTATTATTCTAAGAGCGAATTCATATTGGTTAGAGGACATATGGTTGAATTTACCCCTGCTAGCATTATTGCATTTTATCAGTTGAGAACACCTTTTTCTTGTGAATACAAAAATTTTCATATTACGAATGAAGTATTGGATATGATTTTGAACTTTTTGACTGACGGAAAAGGGGAATGGAAGGTTAAACAAAGACTAAAAGTTAATTTTCCCCTTTCTACTCTGAATCTTGTATCAAAATCCTGACACTATTTCATTTATACAAGATTTTTGCCTACCAACCATCACAACGAGGTTACTATAGATAGAGTTGTTCTGAATTATTGTATTCAGAACATTAAGAATATTAATATTAGGGTAGTCATTCATAAAAGTATTTTGACGAGTTCAAAAGGAGAGACTACAAGTGAACTGGGACACCCCAGCCTGATTCATGCTTTGTGTATTCAGGCAATTGTAGCGATTGAAAATAATGATGAGGTAGTTCATCCCCTGAAGCCCTTTAGTAAACTGAATTTGAAAACCTATGAAGCCCATGTAGGATGGAAGTGGAATAAGAAATCAGATGAGCCTTTTTCTAGTCACGAGAGACCGTCTACATCTAGGGAGCCTACTCTGCATGATGTTATGGATCAGTTGGAAATGTTGAACACCATAGTAGAGGGACTAGAAGCAAGGAATAAGATAAATGATGATCATCAAGTGCGGTGGAAAGAATATGAGATAGCTTATCATGACGCACATATGAGATTTTTCAGGGGAGACACTAGTACGATATTTCCTACTTACCCTGAGTATACTTCATACCAGCCTGAAGAACCTGATGATGGTGGAGCTACTGCAGAAGATAATTGATAGTTTTAGTTTTATTTTTCATTGTAGTTTGTATTTGTTATGTACTTATGATGTACCTGAGACTCTCTGATATTTGTGATGTATTTGAGATGAATATGTGATGTACATAAGATTCTCTCTGATTAATATTTGTGATGTAATGTGTATTTGGTTGTGTTTGTAGCAGACTTTATGTTGAATTGTGATGTATGTGATGTGATAGTAGAGTTTGCATGTGTTTGGTTTATTAGTTTTATCTGTGATAGTAACAGTTGAATGTTAATGTTGTATGCATAGTTGATATTTTATGTTTTTAAACTTCTTCCCTTGCAAATTTCTAACACATATTTGTGTATAAAATTGCTCTTAATTATTTCAGGTCTACTGTTCTACTTTATGAAAAAAACCTGTTTAAACTCAAAGGTATGAAAAGCCCAACATATTGAGGTATGAGTTATATGTTTATATATTTTCTTTCTTCCTATGTTAATTATATTAATATTCAAAAATTTAAGTTTGGGGGAGGGAAAGAATTAACTGTTAATTATTCTCATTTAAAAATATTTTTAAAAGTATTACCATGATTTCCTGTAATAGGACTTAATTTCAGATAACTGTATTTTGATTTATTTAAGTATTTTGTAAAGTTGAATGAAAGTATTTGGTAACGAAAAGTAATTTTATAGGCTAAGATATTTGGTATAAAGAATAGGACTATAGTCAACTATTCAAAGTAAGAAAGATTAAATGTTTGGAGTATTAAGAATCTTAAAATTTTTATGTGATAGAAAATGATTGAGACTCTATGATGAATCAATATTAGGCTAAAAAAATGCCTACAAGGTAAAGGATTGTAGTAAGTTTCAAATTTAGGGTGAGAAGGGTGAAGTTCAAAATTATTAAAGGCTATCCAGATACAGTAATCCTCACTTGAAAAGAAAAGAAAAGAAAAGAAAAGAAAAGAAAAAAAAATAAAAGAAAGAAAAGTGAGGAGAAGCTTGAGGATATGCCTAATCAAAAATTGGCTTTATTTAGACCTACCTAAAGGGAAAAACTTAATTACTTTCCTGAACTTATATGTATGAATTAGCATCCTTACTAATAGTGTTCTAATAAACTTCTTTTCATGTAATCCTTTTAAGTGCTTTAATAAAACAATCTACAGTCATTTTTGAAATGAATAGTAGGCTAGAACTCTTAGACTTGATTACTAGATAGTCTTACACCTGCAGAATTTACTTGAATTATTCAAAGATCTTTCTGAAAATTTTACTATTGTACTTATCTAAATCAAAATTATGGTATTCTAGGAAGAAAGCTCATTAGACTGGATCATTATTTTATGTATTAACTAAAATTACTTGAGAACAAGTAATAGTTAAGTTCGGGGGATCTTGATCCACCGAAAATTTGATAGTTTTTTACTATCCATTTCATACCTGTTTTTGATGATATTGCACTTTAAAGAAATATATTTTTCATGATTTCATGCAGGCACAATGATTTTAGGCCTTTGGAGCAAAAGGAAGTGAACATGAACAAATTTGGAGCAAAATGGGGCAAAAAGTACATTTTATTGAACTAGCGTTGAACGGTGTCGTCACCAGCGCCGGACCACACTATTTTACTGAGAGTTGCAACTAATTTGCGGAAAAATGCGCCGAAAGGTGCTCTATCCTACGCCGAACCACGCCCTATCCTGATTTCAAACTAGATTCAATGTATTTGGCCAGATTTTGGAGGGTTTCTTGAAGAATCTCTTGGGAAATCTGTTATGGACGAATTTAAACTTCTTTGGAGCCAAATTTAGAGAGGGGGAGAGAGTTTAGAGAGTAGAGAGAGTGAAGAGTGAGTATCTTTTCATTTTGTTTAAAAAATCTAGTTTTTGTGTGTTATCTTCTAAAGAGTGTAAGAGGAGAGGGAAAGTGAGAGATTTCTTCTTCCTTACTTATTTAAAGAGAGAATTGTGTGTTGTTGTGAAGAAAGAAGAGAAGTTAAAGGAATTCCATGAGATTCGCTTGGGGAAGAGTTTGAGATAAGTTGTCTTTACTTTATTCTGTATGTATGACGTTTTTTTTATATGTAAAATTCATGCTTTGTCATCTTTTCCTCATGAGTTTTGAGTAGATTTCTTTGTCTTCCTCCTTTTCATGTGATGTGTTGATATTGTGATATGGAAATGATGTGCTGATGCCTTTTCACTTCGAACTTCATTTACTTTTTGATCTGGCCAATTGAATTGTTAGAACTTGTTGGGAATCATATGTTCCGAAAGGATTATGTGTTCCACAAAAAAGTGAAGGTCGCATTTAATATCCATGAATGAGAATTGTAGTTCATGGGGATCGAGTGCAAATAAATAGGGAAATGTACTTTAATGGGCGTAGAATTGGAGATTTCAGAGTGACGGACTGAAATCCTCAATTTGGTCCTAATGTTTGGAAACTAAAGCGAGAGTTAGCCTTCAGGGGAAGGGAAGTGGGAGCTCTGGAGTGAGAGCTAGTATCCTCCCAGCCTAATCACGGATTTTGGGACTGAACTTATGATTAGCCAATGATCTTTATGCGCTTAGAAAATGGTAAAGAATATGAATGCTCCTATTTGGCACAATACATTTGCATCATTGTCTATGTCACAATAATCATCATATTCTAATTGGAGAGGAGGAAGATTCTTTCTTACAACTAAACTTTGTTATAAATTTAGTATTGTGTTAGTTTTACTTGCTATAAGTTTAGAACGTACTTTGGTAGAAATTGTAACTGCAACTGTTGTCTTTATTTTAAGAATTGAAATTACTTGCAATTGTGCTGTGATTTTAGAAGTGATCTCTATGCTACGCCATAAATAAAAACCTCCCTATGGGATTGATATACAGGACTCCACTAGAGCCCTGTATTACTTGAGTGATACGTATACTTGCGTTTAATTGTGTGACTCACTAGAAAATTAAATTGTTATAAATACAAATCTTAGTTCATAAATATTGGCAAATTAAAAAGCCGCACCATACGCCCATCCTTTCAGGTCACTGCCTCTGCGACACACCCATCCTTTGGGTCGTTTTCTCTACAGCAGGCACTTTCTTTATGACACTGCCTACACGACATGATTACCCTTTTGGGTCACTCCCTCTATATCACACACATCCTTTAGGTCATTGCCTCCACGACACGCCGACCCTTTCAGGTCACTGGCTCCACTGCACACTTATTCCTATGGGCGCTGTCTCAACAACACACGCACCCTTTCTGGTTACTTCCTTCACAACACACCCATTCCTTTGGGTTGTTTCCTACATGGCACACCCACCTTTTTGAGCCACTGTCTCTGCGGTACACCCATCATTTGAGTCTCTACCTCCACGATAGGCTCATCCTTTCGGCCACTGCCAACACAACATACCTATTTTTTCGGGTCGCTACCTTCCCGACAAACTCATCCTTTTTGCCGCTACCTCCAAGACACGCCCACCCTTTCAGATCACTGCCTCTATGACTCACCCATTCCTTTGGGCCACTGCCTCCATGGAACGTTCACCATTTTGAGTCAATGTCTCCGTAACACACCCATTCCTTTGGGATGCTACCTCCACGATAAGCCCACCCTTTAGGGTAACAAGCTTAATGTGACACCCATTGACTTAATGAAAATATGTTAAGAATTTCATGCTTATTTTAGATTGATTTTGATGATATTGCACTTTAAAGAAAGATATTTTTGATGTTTTGTTGCAGGTATGTAAATTTATAGATATTGGAGCGAAAAAATGCAAAAAGGAGCGAATTTGGAGCAAAAATGACCAAAATATGAAGATTTGATCTAGGGCGCCGACTGCGAGATCGAAGGCGCCGACGACTGATTTTCCCCAAGAGTTCAGAAATATATTACAAGGGAGGTCGCCGACGGCGGGATTGAGGTCGTTGACAGCGGGCCTTAAGAGAGAGAGTCCAAAAGCCAAGTATTCTAAAAGCCAGTTGACGGCGAGATCGAGGCCGCTGACGGCGAGAAAGTCGGTTCTCTCACAAGGTGCATTGAATGCGGACGATTTTTGAAAGGATACTTGGGTAACTCTTGGAAACTCTTCAATTACTTCAAAAGAAGCATATGGAGGCCAAAAAATGTGTCCACCACATGTCCATCAAGTGTCTAAAGAGTCTAGTAGTGTGTTAAAAGTGTTTTCATTTCGTTGGTGGTTCCACTAGAGTTTTAGAGAATGAGTCTATTTAGTGTTATTTGTGATGAATTCTTCGAGAGAATGTAAGAGTGGAAGGAAAGTGAGAGACTTCTTCCTCCTTGCCTTTTCGAAGGAGAATTCAGTGTGTTGTAAAGAAAGAAAGATATTCAGAGGAACTTTAAGGAGTTTGCTCGGGGAGGAATTCAAGATATGTTTTATTTACTTATTTAAGTTTGTATAACTTTGTTTTTATATATGAAATTCAAGTTTTATCGTATATTCTCCATGAAATCTGAGTAGTTTTTATCTTTCTCCTTGTTTTAAGATTTTTGTGAAATGGTGATTTGAATTAGTTGTGCCAAGAGAATGTTAAAAAAAGTTGTGATAATCTTTACACTTCAAACTTAATTTACTTTCAATCTGGCCAATTGATTTGTTAAAATATGTTGAGTTTAACAACTAAAGTGTAGATTACATCTGAGATTTAGGGAGGCCAAAGTCCTTGAAAGTAGGGTGCAAATAAATAGGGAAATATTATTTATCGAGCGTAGAATTGGAGATTTTAGAGTGACGTAGTAAAATCCTCAATTCGGTCCTATCGTTTGGGTGCTGAAGTGTAGATATTAGCCCTCAGGCGAGGGGAACGTGGGATCTCCGAAGTGAGAGCCGGTATCCTCCCAGCCTAGCCGCAGATTCAGTAACCAAGCATAGGATTAGTCAATGTTCTTTATGCCTGGACCAAAGAGTAAAGAATAGGTATGTTTCTATTTAGCACAACATAGTTTTAAACTAATTCTAATTATCCATTTACTTAAATTTCTTAACAAAGGAGAAGGATGCTTGCTTAAATATTAAACCTCACTTTATTAGTAGAAGTAGTTAATTGTTAGTAGAATTAGTTTATTAAAATTGCATCTTATTTTCGATTGCTTATTAGTGACAGATAGGTAATTCAATTTACAAGTTGTGATTCTGAATTGGTTTCTATAATCCTAGTCCGTAGCCTCTGAAATATCCCTGTGGGATCGATATCCAGGACTCCACTAGAGCCCTGTATTACTTGAGCGATATGTATACTTGCGTTGATAAATATAACTCTGTAATTATTGAATATATTATATACTTGTTACAATATTAAGATTAAGCAAAGTATGTGGAGGCCGGTTCACCCATCCTTCAAGCCGCTGCCTCCACGACATGCCCACCTTTTTGAGTCACAGTCTTAATGACACACTCTTCCTTTGAACCACTGCCTCCACTGTGTGCTTACCAATTTGGGTCACTACCTCCACAACTCATCAATTCTTTAGCCCACTCTTTCCATGTCACATTTACCCTTTTAAATCACTTCCTTCATGGTAAACCCTCCTTTATGAGTCACTGCCTCCATGACACACTCATCCTCACCATTCTTGTATATGATTGTTCGCATTTGCAATTGCATGTGTTCATATATAGCGAGACAGACTCGATATGTGAGTGACCCTGTGTTGGGCGCGATACCTTAACAAGCATTAATTTTCAGGTTGATTTTGGCGAATAATGTGAATTAAAGCTTCATGTTAGACGCAAATATGACTGTGTTAAAGATCTAAGGGATCTAACTCATGTTACCTTGCATGCTACAAGTCCGTATATAATCACCCTAATTTTAAAGCTAAAAATTATATATTTTTCTACTTATTGCATTCACCATAATTTTAAAATTATGCATGTAACAACTAGGTCGTATTTAAGTCCAACTCTATACAAAATCTATCCTACGTGATATCCTTTAGATCTCTTGGATCTTTAGAACAGGGCCGGTGTGGCGATCCCGTCAAAGTCATACCTACAGAGAGACATAACCTGAGCACTTAGATGCTGGTTATGACACTTTTCATTAGATGGTGTGCTAGGTTAGAAATAGGATACTACGCAGTTTTTTCGATGCCATTAGCTATTGTTATCTGTTTTTTTGTTTGTTCTATCCACGCGTTACTTTTGTGCCTTTATGTGTGCTTGTGCGTGCCTATTTTGATATGCATGGTAGTATAGGGTGGTCTTCTGTAGGGGGCATGCCATATATATGCACACACATATGGACAATAAAGAGGAGGAGCAATGTACTGATTATTATTAACCCTTTGTTGCAAGTGCTACTTAACTCCCCCACCAGGCATGCCCTAGACACATTACATGCTTGTTTGGTTTTCCTGCTGACTTTATTTTCGTGCAGTTTGAGTTCTTTTTTATCTTCTCCTTTATAGTTTTTAGATCCCTAAGAAGAGTATGTATCAGAAATAAGGTACATGCACGGGTTCTGAATAGAATTATGATCGGGCATGTATATACGGAGTCCAAACCCCTTTTTCTTTTCTAGGATATGTCACCAACCCAGTGGCATCGACCATTTTATTATTTTACTTAGCTTATTTTACTGCTTTTCTTGCATGATTGCATGCTTGTGTCGTTTTCTCTGTTTCTTTCTGGTTTATCTGGGATGCTACAAAAAATAATAATTTAGGCTCTTTAGGACCTTAGTATTTTAAACTTTCCTACAAAAATTCTAATAAAAATTTAAAGATAAATTAAAATTTAGGATTAAAAGATTTATAATTTTTTAAAACCTACCTTTTACTTTCATGCATGGCCTTCATGCCAGTTTTAAAATGGGTTGCATAACATGACCTTCACCCAAAGTCATAATTAATAGGGCTTCCACAATATCTATGGACTGCTCTAGATAACTGCATCATTTGCATGTTCTGAGAATATGCTTTCGTGCTTCTCCAAACCGACTGGTCCAACATAGATTTCTACTTAGGTAGTTTTCCAGCATGCATAAGTTGTTAAAAGGCTCCCTGATCCGGATGGGGTGTAAGTCCTTTTGTTAGGGCAGTTTCCATTTTTGTAGCTAAAACTCCCTTCCTCCTTCTTTCCAACAACATCCTCTCCACTTCAGAGGGTATAAGTGTTGTCTCTTAGTGCTCCACTTGTATTCATATAATAGAGTTTCATTTCTTTGACCATAAGGCTACCGAGCTCTCTATGGATGAAGCAATTTACGGACTACTGACTGGGGATCTTCGGATGTCTTGGGTCAACTACCTTCATGACCAGGTAGGCTTAAGTTCCTAGTGACTTAGGATGATGGGTTCGTGGTACCCTGACCTGGCTACCTCTACCTTCTAAGGATTAATCCTCCCTTCCTTTGACTTCCCCCTATCAACTCATCTGCCTTCGTTGGTATTATCTCGACAATATGATTATCGATGAGCTGCTGCCCATTTGGGATATGATGATTTGTCCTCTGCCCTTATGACTCAGATGTTCTTTGAAGTATCGGGATGACTTTATCATTTTGTAAGCTCCATATGCCGATGAGTCTATTACACATGTGGGACCGTTAAAGACCCGCTCTCTGCCCCATAGCTTAACGAGAGCTTTAAAAGCATCAAAACATTTCCTTGCAAAATAACTTCTCTTTGATAACCCCGTGCTAGTCATCACTATTAAAGAATAAATAAAACTCCTCTGATCAAGAATATTCTTGGGCAACCCCTAAAATTTAATGAACCAATTAAGATACGTTCCCATGGGAGTACTCTAGTTCCCATAACATGCAAACATACATGAATCTATGGTTGTGGGTAGTCTACATAGGTATTCTTTCGTGGATATTGGTTCGAGGTGCTTCCACCTAATCTTATTTGGGCATACACACTTGACGTATCCTTGTCAGGTTTATTGCACTTAGGCTCTCCACATGCTTTTTTATTTGTCGTCTTTATCATATGTCTGTCTTTTCCAATTCCTCTATTCTTCTGATAATTCACATGGTCTGGAAGAGAGACTTATTCAAAAAAAGAACTATACGATGATGGACAAACTGATAACTCATTTAAAAATAAAAAGAGAAAGGAATGAAAACCGACTAGCTACTCTGCTGGGATGAGGCTTTCTCTTAACCATCAGATGGGGAGGGGGTTTGCTTACTTCTTGTGGATTTTGGTGTATTCAAAAGATTAGCAGCTCCTATGAGGAAGATTCTCCTTCTTTTCATGCACAGAGTTGTGTTCGCCTATTATACGGGTCCTAGGGAATTCATAGATTTGCAGAGCCACTGAGAGTAGTGCACTCTTCCCCTCTTAGAGGTTTTACTTACAATTGTATTTAGCTAGTTTCCATTCTATTGTAATGTCACTTGTTGTTTCTTTTAGACCTTGGACTTCATATCCATGCATCAGTTACTATGATTAGCAACTTGACTTTATTTCATCCCTTCTTGTACCCTCGATAATTCGATTGTTGCATTATTGCGAACATCGAAGCATTGTACTTTTCTTTTATTAATTTTCTTTAAAATTTCTCTTTTTATGATCGTTGTCTCTTTTTGCTTAGTTGACATGATGAGCAACATGTTGGTCATGATCGCCACTGCCGGAGGATACTTTGTTTCTTTTTCTCCGTGCATTTTCTGTGCTTTCGAGGGTGCCATAACCTTCAGTTCCTTCGAGCAACTTGTTCGTATTACTATAACTAATCCAACACCCATTGAGGCATCTACTAACCAGAGAAAAATGTATTGAAAAATTCATACCAATATTATATTAACTTTTGATGAAATTGCACTTTAAAAAAAGGTATTTTCTATGTTTTATTGCAAGTAAGAAGATTTATACGTAATGGAGCAAAAAGATGGAAAAGGAGCGAATCTGGAACGAAAAGGACTAAAAGAGATAAAAATTGAACTAGCCCGCCGACGGCGAGGAATAGGCCGCCGACGACGTGTTTTTCCCGAGAGCATTTGAATATATTATAAAGGAGCCCACCGATGGCGAGATCGAGCCCACCGACAGTGAGCCTAAGCAGTTAGCCTACGTTCTAGAAGCCCGCCGACGGCGCTGACGACCCCAACGAGCCCGCCGATGGCGAGAAGGTCGGTTCAAGCAAGATACATTGAATCTGGACGTTTTTTGAAGAGATGCTTAAGCAACCTTTGGAAATCTTTCTTCCTCTTTAAATAGAGACGATTTTAGGCCGAAGGTGTGTCTTCTTTGTGTCATTGGTGTGTCATTTTTAAGTGTTTTATTAATGTATTTAGTGTGTAAGTGTGTTCTAGAGAGTATATTAGTGAGTTTAATTGAGTGTGTTATACAAGAAGGAAGAGTCAGAGGAACTTCAAGGAATCTTCTTGGGGAGAAAATTTGAGATAAGTTTTGTCTGTTGTTTTATAACTTTAATTTTATATGAAATTCAAGTTTTGTGTTATTCTTCCTATGCATTGTGAGTAGTCTTCTCTGTCTTTCTTCTTGTTTTGAGATTTTGAGAAATGGAAAATTTAATTAGTCGTGTCTAAAATATTAAATAAAAATTGTGATAATCTTTAACTTGAATCTTAATTTACTTTCAATTTGCCGATTAATCTGTTAAAATATGTTGATTTCACAACTAAAGTAAAGATTACATCCAAGATTCAGGGAAAGCAAAGGCCTTGAAAGGAGGGTGCAAATAAATAGAGAAATATTATTTATCGGGCGTAGAATTGGATATTTCAGAGTGACAGACTAAAATCTTCAATTCGGTCCTATCGTTTAGGTGCTGAAGTGTAGATGTTAGCCCTCAGGCGAGAGGAACGTGGGAGCTACGAAGTGAGAGCCGGTATCCTCCCAGCCAAGCCGCAGATTCAGTAACTAAGCATAGGATTCATCAATATTTTTTATACATGGACCCTAGGGTAAAGAATATGAATGCTTCTATTTGGCACAATATACTTCTAACTAGTTTAATTATCCATTCACTTAATTCTCTTAACAGGGAGAGAGATACTTTTCTAAATTGCAATCTTCTATTCAAAAATTAGTAGTAGAGTTTAGTATAAGTGTTCTTTATTTCCGTGTACTAGATAGTAATTGCAACTGCTATAATTAGTTCATAATCTCTAACTTCTCTGTGGGATCGATATCTAGGACTCCATTAGAGCCCTGTATTACTTGAACAATATATATACTTGCGTTGATAAAAGGGGTAACTTTGCTATTATTGAATATTATTTTTATACTGGTTAAACATTTATATAGTTATACACTTTCTGCCCCGAACCTGTCATCTACTCTATGCCCTTCCCATCGAAAGGAGAGTCGAGCACATCGAGCTATTCCTTCTGCAGTAACTCTCATAAAGCCGACCTCTTATATGAAGAAGAAGTTGACGCCTGATAGCTACGTGGTGCAATGCTCATTAGTCTTTTCAAGGCTGTTGGGTCGTTCCTCCATGTTTTAACGGATCCCCCTGCCTACAACACCTGAGTCTTCTCATGGCACTTTTTGCGTTACTTTGATCCCTATTCTGGATCCAACGCCTATCGTCTTAGGTCTCTTTAAGGTTACTCCTGCTCTAAGGCTGGGCAGGAGGGACCATAAGACTGGGTATAGATTGATGTAGACCCAACGGTCTGTTGTTCTGATTCCAATTTGGGTTGGAGTCATTGATTCCTCCTACTGAGAATCAGTTTGTTGTGCTTTCTAGTTGTGTGGACCACGTTCCTGGCCGAATTGGAATGAGGAGCACACTACCTCAGGAAACAAGCTCTCTTAGGCTTGTTGTTCAGGTTGACCATCTGCCACGAATCTTTTGCCTTAGAAGATTGTCGAAGTAGCTACCTTCATACGATGGAAGGGCCAGTTTCCTGAGAGAAGCCCTTGGCTCGGATCTCAAAGAAAATTGAGCAAGACATGGAGCAGCTCCTGTACGTTCCTAACCAGTGATGTACTCGCAGTAGGAGATGAGAGTCTGCTCGTCTATCCACTGCAAGACTGGGGTACTTACATTCGGTGGTGCAAACCGTCGAGCCTGTACAGTAGTCCCATGTGGCTCCAAATATGGAGCTTCATGGGGATTTATTGGAGCTTGGTTTTGTCCTGTTCACTACTAGATTTGTAGCTGTGCTAGCCGCATCTCTTGCTGTACCATCTTCTGCTAGTAGTAATAACAAGAAAGGTTTATTTTCTTATTATTCTTCTACTTTTAGTAAATATTATGTGCATAGAGATTTTGGTAGCAGAGTGAGATCCGTGTCGTACCCCCACCGATACTCCTCATTTGTACTTTAGAGAGGGCTATCGCCTGTCCAAGAGGAAGTAGGTCCAGAAGGTTACCATCGACACACCTCTTGTGGTTCCACCTTCAGTTTCGGAGGTTGCTATTTTGATCATGGGTCAGGTTGTACCCTCAGTCGATTTTGGCTTTCGAGCTACTTTAGATTAACCCCGAGGGCGAGCCTTAGTTCACTCTTAAGGAAGACTTGTCCAACCATCTTCCTGATGTTCCCGATATCCTCCTTGAAGAGGATGACCTCCTCGGTAAGAAGTTGGATGATTTTGAAATGATAACTTGTCCAGTCATGTTAGTGACCACTCGTGGTTAAAGATCCACTTCTGATGACTCATTACTTGATCTCGATGTGGCTGACCATCAAGAGCCCGCATAGGCTCAATATGTTCTTATGATCGATGAAAGGGGTCCTACTCAGAAGGAGACTATCGTCGTTCTATAAGCTAGATGGCCATCCTTACTGCCTAGATCGCTGTGTTACAGGCTGGTCTGGTTGTAAATGACATAGTCTCACCTTCAAAGTTGGTAGAGGCACATTTGGTGACACCTGTTGTGCCATCTAAATCTGTGAGGCACGTTCATGCCTCTTCCTCTGATGCCTCCCAACATGATCAAACACCTTCTGTCTTACACTTGCAGTCCTTAGTGGATCCGAAAGTCAAAGCTGCCTTAGCTACTCCAGTAGTTCAGAGAGGTAGACCTTACCTCGAGGCATACAGATACATTTCATATCCTCCAGGGTTTTTTCCCTCTGCTTTTCAAGTAGTTCAATGAGGTTGGAAATCCACATCAGCATATTGCTCGGTATCGCTTATTGTGTTGCTATGTCGGGAATAACGACGCTTTGATCCTACGCCTTTTTGTTACTAGTCTGGCTGGATTTGCTTTGATGTTATGTCGACCTACCGAAGTCACATTCATAATGTTCACCGAGATAGAGGGTGCATTCTTGAAACACTTTAACAGTATGCATCTCATTTCAAGTGACTTGATATTGATGGATTTTGCTATCGGTTGGTGTAACTTGAGCATGAAGTGTGAGCCACTCCTCTAGGAGCAACTACATAAAGAATGTGTCGGCATGAATCTCAAGGATATCCAACATACTAGGAGATAAAAAAAGTACAAATAAGGAGGGCCCACTGGTAGAAGAACAAAGGACCCACTTGTCTAGATGTAACCCCCTAAACTAGAGCAAGAGGTTGACCGAATGCAACCCACCGAAACCAAGGAATAAAGTTAATCAAGCTGAACAAAGGCATCAAAGTGCCTATCATCTCAACCCGACTCAAGGGAAGAATTCAATATTGTCAGTCATCTCATGGAGTTCCTTGAGATTCCTCACCAACTGCCAAAAATTGGCAATACTGTACTCCATGAGCTTCCAGAAAGACACCTTCATTAAGGAATGAGTTGTCTAGCAGATTATGGTGATTCACCATCAATCCCCAGTTCAGTCTCATCTTATCGGTAGGAACTCTTTATCCAAAGAACAATAGTTGATAGTCAAACTAGAACATGTGACCGACAATGCCAATTTGATCAAGCCAAGTCTCGCCGACCGAAAGACTTTCAGAGGTTGATTGACAAACCCAATCAGCACAGTATAACAAACAGGTCTAGCCAAACCAAGGTCTACTTATTTCAACTAAGTTAGAGGGTAGCCAAGTTGTAGGCCCATACATGTAAAATACCAAAAAAAACTTGTGACACCCCCATTAAATCAGGGGCAAATATGTAATTTCACCCATTATACCATGTTAGAATTAGTTTATGAGAAATGACTAATTGACAATACTGATTACTTTCTATTATTTTGTATCTTTTTATATCTCTCTCTCTTTTTTGTCTTACACTCTATTGTTCGAGTGTGATTCACAGACAGATCAAGATTCAACAATTACAGAATAAAATTTCGTTATTCTCATATAGATAGTATTTTTTCTAATGCTATTACCATGATCATAAAATGATAGAAATACATGTGTTGTATAATATCTTTGTCCCCAATTGTTTAGAAAAATCAAAATTATTATTTATTTATTTATTTGAAATTTGTGTTGATACGTGAGCTTTCTTTGGTAATGGTATAAGGTATTTAGCTAGATGTATATTCAGATTTGTAGTTGGCTTGGATTCTCAATTCTGCTTTCTATATAATATGTCCTGCAGGATTATTCTTAATATTGATTTCACTAGGATCCATTGGCCATTGTAGTCGAGCATTGTAGATGAGCATTTTTCTTTTGAATGAGCTTAATATTTAATGTGGAATAATATCGTATCATAAAATAAACTACTGAATATATTTTTAATCATAAATAAATCTCTTATTTTTTAGTATTCATTTGATATATATATATATAAAGGAATCTATATATGGCATAGGCCCAAATATCAATTCTCCACGCGTTCGAGGCACATATGATGGAGTGTTTGTGTCGTACGTGCCAATATTTAAAAACTCCGCGCCACGAGGGATCGAACCCGTGATGCGGGAGCTACAGAGAACCTCACCAATCGGTTGGTCACAGCTTGCGGCAGGCGCGCACATATATATATATATATATATATATATATATATATATATATATATATATATATATATATATATATATATATATATATATATATATATATATATAGAAGAATATCTATGCTTATTTCTTTGCATGTTATAATCACTGATTTCTAGGTGGTCATTATACAAATGAACTTTCAAAGAAGATTGGGATTTCCTCCAAAATCGCTAGCTTGCCGAGGAGTAACTGTGCAAATTTTAAAGCAAACTTTTGTAGCTAAACAAGACAAGCATAAATACCACATGATTGTTTTTAGATTTATATATTTAGCAACTAATTTTAATATTTATATATATACAATCAAATTCTTAACATCATAAAAATGTATAAAAACTTTTTGTTTTTTTTTTTGAAGTGAATTGTCTTTTATGCGATCATTTTGATGTGTCTATGATATAAATTTTTCGGGCATTTAGGTATATAGCACACAATTTTTATGTATACATTTATCCACAGCTAAACTCTCATATTCGAACACAACATCAAATTTTAAACATCACATAAAAAATAATACATGTATCACTTTTAAAAGTGAGATACACTTTTTAATGAATATAATTAAGACAACAGAGTTACGCATGTAAATGTGAAAGTTCAGGTGTGAGATAAATAGATGTATAAGAATTGTGTGCTAAGTATATAAAATTCCCTAAATTGTTATATATATAATTTTGGGGGTTAGATAAGTAAATAAACTAGAAATTGTGTATTATGTATGCCAATTTATCTGTAATTTTTATTTTCATATGAAATAAAATATATGGCATTCAAACTAATAATTCCATCAATGCAAAGCTCTGTAACGTTAGTTGTGGTATACCTGTGATGGCACATGGAGAGCCACAAGGAAAGGAGCCATTATTCCATACGGAGAACGTACGCATCCGCACGCATCTCCCGCTAATACACATCCAATACCCTCTAATACTCATCCAGTACTCTCCAATACCCATCAATACTCACCTAACAGCCAATACCCAATATCCAATACACATCCATACCCATCTATACCCTCCAGTACCCATCCATACCCTCCAGTACCCAAAAAATCCGCACCCAGTGTCTGGGTACGTATTCCGCATGGAATAATTTATCCAAGAAAAGACAGCCCGGGAAAAAATTATTGCTAAATTAACGGTTTAATAGACTTGTGTTGAAGAAAGGTTTTACTTTGTGGAGCAATGCTTCCACAAGTAAGTTTATTTACGTTATTATTAATTTAAAATTATATTGTTTTTTTGATAAATAATATTGACCGGTTCAGTGTTCTTCCACAAAATATGCTAACTTGGTGATTGCAGGAAGTAGTGTTCTTCCACGGCCAGTGGTATTTTCAAAGTTGAGAAAATCAGGTCACGCATCCGGTCAAAAGAACGAAATATTCAAGATTCAATAGTTCAACTTAGATTGAATCGGAAATTGAACAAATACATAATAATTATTTAAATCATTTTAATATAATTTAAATTAAAGAAAAATGATATTTTAATATAAGACAATATTTTTAAATTTATTAAATAATATTCTAAATCAAAATTTCGAAACATGAGATTTTCTTATATTTTCTTTGAATATCTTATTTTTGGTTATCCGATCAAAACTAAAGGGTTAAAATTGGGTATATTTAAACCGATCAGTTCTTTAGGGACTAGATCGGTTGACAGATTCGCTGTTTTGACCTTGGTTCTGATCGGTTCAATTTCATTTCTATGCAGAACCAATTCTAAACTTGGATCGAATGGTTGAGTCATATCTGGATTTTAAAACCTTTTTTTACAAATTCCTTTATTCTATGCATAAAAAGTATTGAATGTCAAAACGGTCTGTCGATTATTTATATGAGATTATTTTAGCCTCAATTTTTAAAACAGAGTTAAATTAGTCCTTAAACTTTCTCTATGGGATTTGATACCTTACCTTTGAAGAGTCTCATAATTAATTAATTGCTCTAAGATTTAAGTATCCTAGTGTAAAGAGCAGGGAGGCTATTAAGACAATTTTTTCTAAAGAAATTTCATTTAAACAATAATAAAAACATCTAAATCATGGCTCTTGGGTTTAGACTAAAGTGCTGAAATCAATTTTATTAATATCTTTACAATACAAATCTTAAACATATTTATCAAACTAACATCCCTTAGCTATATATCAAACTTTTACTGCTAAGCTTACAAAAAAACTACAAAAAAAAAAAAAGAGCAGCATATCTCTGGAATCGCTGGGTGCTGACAAAATTGAATTTGGGAAGCATTTTTCTATTTTGTATAGGATACTGTTAATTCTCTTTGCTCGAGGGATCAAGTAATTGTTCGCAATTTGATTTTAATTAGAATAAATCCTTTTTAGCTATTTTCTCTGAATATGCATTTTAACTTGAATTATGGGGGTCTACATTGGGTCTAAAGGCCTTCATTTGAGTAGATCTAAAACAGAATACATAGAATGTAATTTTTGTAGTTGTTGTGGGAAATGATACTTGGCTAGAAGAAATCACAGAGAATACAAGCAAGCAAGAACACAAAACGATTTATGTAGTTCGGCCCTTTAGACCTACATCCACGGGAGGGAGTCAACCAGCAATTCACTAAGACAATAAAGAAGAATTACAAGGCTTCTACACCATTGAGAAATAAGCTCTCATCTCCAGATATTTCTCTCGAATCACCTCGACCCAAGATTTCAAATATCTACCCCCTCAATCCTTGAAGTCTCTCCCCTTCTCCTCTACTTCTTCCTAGTTCTCACATTTCTTGGTTCTTCTCACCACACCCCCTCTACAAGCCTCACACCCTCTCTATTTATACAAAGCAAGAGAGTAGTAGGTGGGAGGTAAGTAAGCAGTAGGTGAGATGTGGTAGGTGAGCGGTACCATATTACGAAAGTACCCTTTTACCTTAGTTCATTACTTGGGAGTCAAAATAACAGTAATAGTAGCTCTAGTGGCAGAGTTGTAACTATGGGTGATAAAATCATTAAAAGGTATGAATATTTTAGGTATATTAGATCTATTGCTCAAAGTGATGGTGATATAGATGAGGATGTTATTAGCGGAAGTCAGTTCGGTTGATTGAAGTGGAGGAATGCATCATGCCTATTGTATCGTAGAAAAATACTACTTAGACTTACAGGAAAATTTTATAAGATGGTGGTGAGACTTACAATGGTTATGGAGCAGAATGTTGGTCTTTAAAAGAGAAGCATAAAATAAAGTCAACTGTTGTTGAGATGAGAATGCTTAGGTGGATGAGTGGCTTGACACGTACAGACTAAGTACAAAACAAATCTTTTCGTGAAAGCGTCGGTCTAGCTCTAGTTGCACAAGATTAGAGAGAGTCGTCTTAGATGAATTGGTCACATTAAATATCGATCATCTGATGATCCAATTATGAGAGTAGATGTTTTAGATTCAGCTTATGTTGGGAAAAGCAAAAGTAGAACTAAAAAGACTTGGACATATTGTATAAAAAAATATTATTGATCTATTAGAATTAAATGAAAATATGACACTCAATAGGACATGATGGAAAAGAAGGATTCGTGTAGCCAACCCTACTTAGTGCGATAAAAGCTTGTTTGTTGTTGTTGTTGTGAATATACATTTTATTCAACAATTTTGACTAAATGTACAAGACTAAATGTACAAA
The DNA here is from genome assembly GCA_022702705.1 of Papilionanthe hookeriana x Papilionanthe teres. Classification (NCBI taxonomy): domain Eukaryota; kingdom Viridiplantae; phylum Streptophyta; class Magnoliopsida; order Asparagales; family Orchidaceae; genus Papilionanthe; species Papilionanthe hookeriana x Papilionanthe teres. The sequence goes on along the minus strand of CM040423.1, from coordinate 63,378,410 downwards.
ACCAACTATGTATCATAACAATATTTGCTTAATATTGAAATGATTAAAATTAATTAAATACTACTTATATTGATTAAATGTCAGTCATGACTTTAAAACTCAAGTAATGCATTTTAAATTTATTTTAAAATTTTATTAAGGCACAAGTCTATCTATCATTTAGCCGTAATTTCCAGCCCATATAAATATTAAGCATGACATCACAGTATATATGTATAATTCTACAAAAATAAGAATCAAAGATAAAGTGTTAGGCCTAATTAGGCCTTGTTTGTAACGATAAGGTTGCGATGACCTGGTACCCACTAATTTGAATAAAATTATAGTTTGATAATTAACATAGAGTGAGAAAAATAATTCCTGATCAGTTAAACTATTATTTTTAGAAAGATAGCCCATTCACCTTATATATATTTTTCATGTATAATTTTATCAATTTAAGCCATGTAAAAATATGTAGTAAGAGAATAACTTTATATTATTTTTTAGTAATCCCTCCTATTATTAGTATTATTATTATTATTATTATTATTATTATTATTATTATTATTATTATATCTATTTGTGCCGCCAGTTTTGACATGTGTTGGTAGAGCAGCCTCTTTGAAAGGCCGTAAGTCCCCTTAGGGTTCGAATCCCCCTCTTGTAAGTTTGTCGGTAGCGAGGGCGGTAGGGCTGTCAAAAAAGCTCGTTGTTCACAAACAGTTTGTGTTCGGTTCGCCAAGAAGTTCGTGTTCGATTCGTTCGATAAGCAAACGATACGAGCATGAACATTTTTTTTTCGTTCGGTTTGTTAAACGAACCCAACACGAACAGTGATGTGTTTGTTCGTGTTCGGTTCGTTATTGTTCGAAATATAAAATAATTTAAAATAATTATATATAAAAAATTTATGATATTTTAAAAATAATTATATATTTTAAAAATTTATCATATTTTAAATAATTAAACATCTATAAATTATAATATATAATAAATTATTAATAACAATAATAATATTATAGTATTAATTATATTAATATAAATATTATAATATTATAATTAATATACTATACTAAATATTAAAATAAAATTCTAAACAAAATCCTAAACGTCTTATTTGATTTGCTTCATTTTGAGGAAGTATGGATTACCCGATGTGTACAGAATACCTGATCAATTTGTTTCATTTTGAGGAAGTATGCTATCAAAGTTAGGGCTGTCAAAAAAGCTCGTTGTTCGTGAACAGTTCGTATTCTGTTCGCCAAGAATTTCGTGTTTGATTCATTCAATAAACAAATGAGACGAACACGAACAAATTTTTTCCGTTCGGTTTGTTAAACAAACTAAAGACGAACAGATGATGTGTTCGAATATTTCGAATACAAACACTACATTCTGTTCGTTCTCGTTCGGTTCATTTACACCCCTAGAGGGTGGTCCTTAAATAGTTAGGCACATAGGATGGCCGGTGGCTCGTATAGTACCCTCCGGCTATTCTTATATATATATATATATATATATATATATATATATATCTACTAATACGGGCTAACACTATACTAAAAAGAAAATGACTAAGCATCTAATCAGCATTACGTCATTCTTTGATTAATATCAAAATAAGCTATAAAAAAAAATCTATTAAAGGTTAAGTCCAATATTATCGTTGAATTCATTTGTGTCTGACTTTTAGAAAACAACATATTATTTTTAAAATGAAATATTTTAATTGAATGAATGACGAATTTTAGAATAGCAATCCACCAAAAATTTGAGTTATGTTCACTCTACAATTAAAAGTCAATACAGTTTAATTCAAGACATCATTAGAGACAAATCCAAGTCTCCTTACTGCATTAAAATCAATAAATTTATTTATCATTAATTTTGGGTGTTTTTAAAAATTGGCAAAAATCACGCGAAACTTGCTAATTTACAAATCAACCTCCCTCTTTTTTTTATTTTTCAAGTTCTCACTCAAATATTAAAATTAATGGCAAAACCCAACAACAACAACAACAACAACAAAGCCTTAATCCCACTAAGTGGGTCGGCTACATGAAACTTTTTTCTCCATTGCATCCTATTTAGTGTCAAATTTTCATTTAATTCTAATAAATTAAGATCATTTTTTAAATAAGCCAAAGTCTTCCTAAGTATGCCTTTGTCTTTCTTAACATAAGTTGAATCTAAAATATCTACTCTTCTAATCGGATCATCAGGTTGTTGACGTTTAATGTGACCAAATGTTCAAAGACGACTCTTTCTAATTTTGTCTGTTACTGGTGCAACGCCAACCCTATTACGGATATATCATTTCACACTTTTTTCTCGAAGTGTAAAGCCACTCATCCACCTAATCATTCTCATCTCGATAACACTTAACTTAGCATCATGCTTTTAAAGGCCAACATTCATCACAATACAACATTGCAGGTCTCACCACTATCTTATATAATTTTTCTTTCAGTCTAAGCGGTACTTCTCTATCACACAATAGACTGGATGCATTCCTCCACTTCAACCAACCAACCTGAATTCTACTATTAACATCCCCATCTATATCACCATCGTATTGAACAACAGACCCGAGATATCTAAATCGTTCACACCTTTTAATAATTTGATCACCCAAAGTTACCCTCTATCACTAGAGCTACTATTACTAAAATTACATTCCATGTATTCAATTTTACTTCTACTCAAATGAAGAACTTTGGACTCTAATGTTGACCTCCATCATTCAAGTTTTTCGTGGGCTTTTTCTCTTGTCTTATCGACGAGGAGAATATTCATGGTAAAACCCCAACCAATATTTGTCATTTTTATTAAACTCTCATTAGTTTGATAGTGGCGCGTGCAAATACATCAGTTTGTAAGTTCAAAAAAATCACCTGGAATGGTAATAAGTAAATATCAATGTTTCAGATGATTTGTGTGTAATTTTTCGGATGATTTGTGTGTAATTTTCCCTCTTAAAAAACGCCACTTTGAATATTGACTTTTATACTTTCTGATCCCATATTTTTGCCGTATTAATTTTTTTTCCTAAGTTAAATTTTAATCTTTTATCTTATTTTTAGCTCATATTGCAAGCATAAAAATATTTTGAGTAAAGTACCAAAATAGTTTCCAACTATTTACATAGGATTGTTTTAGTCTTAAAGTTTATACAAATGTCAAAATAGTTCATAGATTCTTTAAATTAGGGTTGACACAGTTCCCATAGATGACTATTAGAGCTAAATTTTAAAATAATTGTAGACTAATATAACACTTCTATAAACTTCGGGACTAAAAAGATCCCATGTAAATAATTAAGAACTATTTTGGCACTTTACACATGGAGATTTATTGCTTGGATATGCAAAAATTGAAGCAAGCTCATAAAATAAAATTTTTTTTTCGGGAATCTCAATAAGCTCAAATCCATTTTCGATATGTAATAACTTAGATCTTAGATCTTAGTTTTGTAAATTAAAAAATATTACCGGTCAACCACTCGAGGTATTAAATAATGCCAAGGGAAGCCCAATAATGCATACACATGCTGATTCATTAGAACAAGTAACAAGGCATTGAATAAAATGCACCTTCAGGAAACTTGTCAATCTTTATGGGCTATTTCGTTGCTCATATATATATATATATATATATATATATAGGTATAATACTTATTATAATTAGATGTAATAAAAAACACCATGAATTTTTGGCCATACGACCACTCAAATATTTTCTAAAACTTAAGTTTTAATTAATATACGCCCAGACTGGTCCAGTGGTCCTAATGAAGTTTATTAGAGGGATGTCCCCCCGCTTCACGTATCTCTAATGACTATTATTAGTATTATGATTACTATTATTATGTGTAAAGTTGAGTGAAGAAGTTCTATTTTAAGCTTAAGCCGTTGAATCTAGCTCATTCTTCACTTTACTTTCAACTTGTACGTTACGTTGGTATACATTGAACCATATGAGGTAAGATATGATATATCATTGGACCATTCACTCAAAAATCTCAATCGAAATATTCCATCTATAAATAGCACAACATTTTAAAAAAATATATTTTTGATGTGTGCTAGAAACTTCACGGTAGCAGAGTAGTATATTATCGTCTTAAAGAAGCACGAGAATTCAACACATACTAAAAAAAAAGAAAAAACAACCAGTAGCAATACCAAAAATTTTCACGTGAAAAAACCGTAAAGGGAAAAACCATAGGGTATGATTCAATTGCAGAAATCCATTATGAATTTGGTAATTACAGTTGCAACAACTTGTTCCACAGACGAGAAAAGGGTTATAAGTTCTCCCAAGTTACAAAGGTGATGTGCGGATGAACTTGTTGTAAGGAACGGGAGACGACTAATAGCGATCAACGATTGCTGGGAAGTGGTGGTTAACAACGGTCAGCGGCGGATGGTGGTGCTCGACGACGGTCAGCGAATGTCGACGATGGTCGGTGGTTCTAGATGGTGGTCGGTGGTGCTCAACGGCGGTCGGCGGTGGTCGACGACAGTAGGAGTGATGCTGGACTTCAACTCGTCATCAAAGCTTTAAACTCTTTCTCAAGCCTCAAACTCTCCTCATGAGAGGTGTAAGACTCTATTTATAAAGTTCTAAGTGCAATTAATGAAGGAAAATGAATCACTTTTGCTGGACCGGCTCAGAGGGCTGGCTTTGATCTGATGGCATTTGCTAAATATTTGGGTATCTTAATGGTGTCATAATTGAACGATCTTGGACTCGTTGGATTCATCTTATCGAGACAATCAATTTAACTATCAACTTGTCAGATTCAACATCAGTTTGACCTTCCAAATGTGTTTGAAAAGCTTCCAAAAGCGTTGTAATGGTTTGATCGAGGCACGATTTGGTTCACATTGAATTAATATTGATATCATTGGGTCTGACTTGTCGAGTCGGTCAGTTTGACTGTTAGTTTATTGAAACCGGAGCTCTGGATGACTCTTAATCGAAATTTGAATGTGTATTGCTCAAAAGCTTACCTCGAGATTTGTGTCATGCCTTGATATTCGTTTGGGTTATGAAGATTTGTTGAGGCGTATCAATTTTATTGGCAGAAAAGATACATTTTATTTACGCAATATATTTTACTTGTGTGAAGAAATTTATTTTCGGCTAGAATACTTTATTTTTATGCTAAATATCTTATATCTAGGTGTAACTAGAGCTATGAAAAAATTTGGCAGTTCCCAAACACTCTGTGTTCGACCCGTTAAGCAATTTGCATTTGATTCGTTCCTCAAGTAGACGGATCGAACATTGATAGTTTTTATGAGCTCGATTTATAAAAGTGCCAAACATGAATCATGGCTTGAATTATATAAATAATAAAAAATAATCGTTATTACAAACTTTTTATTGATTTTTTTATTTTATTTTCTTAAAAAATGACAAAATTATTATTTTCAAAGTCATCTGAGTTTCAAGCCAAATACAAACTAAAATGACTAAAGGAATTCAAATACAACCAATTTTGAATTAAAAAAATTCCGAATATGGAATAGTTGCAGGACTCAAACTGTAAATTTGAAGGTGACTCATTGGGCAGTTGCTTATTTTTGAGGGAAGAAACTGATTGCTACTCTAAAGTTGACTGAGAAATAGCTCTCTACCTGCCTAACTACTCATCTAAATCATTTCTGTCAGTAAGCTAAAAGAAGAAAGTCTCTTTCATCGATCTCCAAGTTCGGGAGCTACACCTATATTTGAATTTATTTATTTATTTTTTTTACTTTTAAAGATAAAATAAATGATATTTTGAAGTTCTGTGAAAGATTTGTTGTATAAATGTAAAAAAGTAATGTTTAGGTGCTAGATATGTAAATATATAAAAATTGGGTGTTATGTCTGTAACGTCCTGAAAAATTAGGAAAAAATTTGGGTACGTACCCAGAGTTGCGTACATCAACCCATGGACCTCCTTGTAACCTTCTTGTAACCTATCTGTAACCTCAAAATATAAGAAGGATACACGGATGTTACAGACAGACTATAGGGAATATAAGGATGTTACACGGAAGTTACAAGCACGTCACAAGGAGGGTACATGAGGTAAAACACGAAAATACCCTTCTTGTAACCTGACTTTCCAAAAAATTATGGTAAGATGCAGGCACAAGGAGGTCAATGTAAGCTGACAATGGAAGCAAAATATATGGACATATAATGGGTTATTCGAACACATAAATCTAAATTCGCTATATTTAATATCATATAATGCTTCAATATTGCAATTAATTAACTTTAAATATTACATTCCGACAATATTTAAAAAAAAAAACCACAAAAAAACAAATCGCCTACAATTAGAAGTAAGATTTCAGAAGGCCCAATTAACTATACTTGACCGCGCCAAAAATATATAGATATATATCTTCTGCTATATTTTTATTCCAAATGAGGATAAATGATGGCAACTAAAATATAAATTCTCAAAAGAATAAAATATATTATCAAAACAATTTACTTTTTTGTAATTTAGCTATCTCTAGTCTCATAATAATATTTTCTATTTTTCAAATAAATATTTTTTAAATTAATTTAATTTTCTTCTTATCACTATACAAAAAGAATTTGAAAAATATTTTAGTACAACTCTTGGAAATATAAATTTGAATTAATTATTCATATATTTATTCATTTTAAAATAAATATAATAATCTTAAATTTTATTGAAAACAAAATTTTGTACTAATTTCTTCTCTTAATCAATAAGATATCTCTCCCTTTAACTAAGCTATCAATATTTCGAGGTGATGGGAACATCACATTTCTAAATAAATATATCATCACAAGAAAGAATTATAGAAAAAGACTACAAATTAACGTAAAGCTTCAAATACTAACAGCAGAAATCAAATATTTGTTTTTGTGACAGAGAAGGAAGAGAGTAAATATTTCACACAATATAATTATGGGTATGGCAATAGATCAATAGAAAAATATAAATAGAAAACAATGATAGAGCACTCATTCTTCCCTCATGAATTTCTTCTTCTCCTCCATCTCTTTGTTTCAATCTGAATAAAACCAGCGCGTCGAGAAAATATTACATCCAGAGGTCACATATTCGAACAGCCAACTACGAGGCATCACATGGTCGTTCATCTCATTTATAAGTGACATGGCGTCCTGTGATTAGTAGTCCGGACATTCAGACGTCCAAACATAATATTTTCTCCCACGTTCCTAATAATTTTCGACCTCTGAGGTAGAAGTAGAGGTGGAGGAACAGTCGCAGAGTGGAGGCGGGTCGAGCTCGACCTCACGTTTATGGAAGCTACGGTGGCAATTGCAGGCTGCGCAGAGAAGAGCCGCGGCGGAGCCATCGTCGCCGGAGGCCATGAACTCTCGGCAGCCATCGACGGCGTAGCCGCCCATGCTAGCTGCATGATTTTTTCTGCACTCTGTGTACCTTATCACAACTTTGTGATCATTCCCTTTCTTGGTGGAGCCATTTGGGAGAGAAGAATACTTAGTCTTGTTTGGCTCCTGCTGAGGCCGCATGCTCCCTTCACCTAATTATCTTCTGCTAAAGTTGTGAGAGGAGATGGATGGATGAAGAAGAGAAAGTTGCATGCAGGAAAATGGAGAGAGATTGAAAGTGGGAGAGAAGAGGGGGAGGAAAAGGGAGCAGGTGGCTTGCGTTTGTGTGTTAATTTTATACGGAAGCTAAGGTTGCCGTGCCTTTTAGGCGTTGGCTTAGTAGGTGTGGAAAAAACAGTACCTCCTTTTCAAATTTTTATTTTGCGGGCGAAATGGTCACCCAAATTTGAATTTGAGGTTTTAATTTTGTTTTTATCCAATATGTTATTGATTGGATCATTTCTTTTACAATTCATCATGTTTAATTTTGCAGATGATCAATGACTTTCAGTTTTAACTGAACCGAATGTTTTATGGCCCGTTTGGGGTAGGCATAAGTGCAGGAGCATTTTTGAAAACACTGTGGTACCGTTTAGATCGTAAATTTCGGTAACTTATTCAAAAGTACTATTGAGTTTTTACACTAAACGCACAAGTTGCATTTTAATTACTTGTTTTAGATTTTTTGTGTGAGAAGAACTGCTTCGTGTTCCTATTTTAGCTAACCTTTAGGGACATCTACGCACAAATCACTCGAATCCTATTTATTTACATATCAGACACCTAATTTACGGAATATTGGTCCCTCCCATGCCTAATTATTTTAGGGACATTCACATACATACCATCCAAATCCTATGTATTTACATATCTAACAGCTAAACTTATATTTTTATAATTATACCCCCTAGATAATTTTTAAAATAACTAAATTTAATATAAAAAAACTTATTAGGATTAATAGAAAATATAAAAAAAAGAACTGTTATTTAATTATTTTGAGTCAAAGCAAATGGGACACGAATGAACATAAATTTATTTGCGTTCGGCTCGTTTATAAATCGATATTGAAAAAAATATTTGTGCTCAACTCGATTGCTTGATGAAAGAATTGAGCTCGAGTTATTTGGCAAGCAGAACAAGAGCTGTTCGTGAATGACAAGCTTTTGTGATGGCCCTAGTAATGAGTACTTGAATCCGAGCGCTTCGGGGTTGTAATTTCGCTCTGCTTTAAAGGGATGTGGTTTCTTAATATTTAAATACTTAATAGAAAATTTATGTACATACCACATAATTCTCTTATTTTTGTATACCTAACGTCCAGTGTTTGACATTCATACTTATAATACTTTGGTAGCATACACATTATGTATTCCATTTTTGAAAGTGATGATGTCGGTACTTTTGATGTAATGTTAAAATATTGAGGGTTTGTATGTAAAAATTTAATGTGTTGGTCTTTAAAATGTAAATACGTAAGAAAAATTGTATGACATGTATGTAAAGGCCCCACCTTTAAAATACATTAGAAATTTTATCTTTAGGTAAAAATGTTGACGACTTATCGTCCATTTGGAAAAATTGACACTATAAATGTAGTATAACATGTCACAGAGGTCCCAAAATTTTTTCCAAGTCTGCCTAGTAATTAATATAACCAAACAAATTATAGTAAGCGGTCATAAAAATAATAGAAAATGCCATGTCATTTGAAAAAGTTTTTAGTGGTCAATTTAGTCTATTTTGCTGCCATTAATGGTAACTAGCAATTTCCAAATCGTACAACCTTTAGCAATCGTTACCTTTGATTTGAACGTCCACTATATTTTCATAATTTTTACATTTGCAAATAATCAATGACTAAAATTCCAGAGCTATAAACAACAATATAGTAAATAAAATTGTAAACATTTATGGCTATATAACATTTTATGATTAAATTAAATAGCTTTTAATAGTTCATTATAGTTTAGCTTACTAATAGAAATATGATGAAAATATTTAAATAATACCATTTTTTAGCTTTTTAATTCTCTTTTATCCTTAATGTGTTTTTTGTCGTCCTTCTCTTCTTCCAATGTCATATGTTTTCAGTTCTATTTTTCTATGCCTTAATGGTTTCATTTTGGAGCAAAATGATTTGAGTGGTTATCCAAGATCTTATATCTTTAATATATTTAGTCACAAGTCTACTCTCAAGCTCATTAATCATATCAAATACATTGCTAGAAGAACAACTATTGTACATTTTTATGCCTCATCTTATGTACCTAGATAATAAATTCTTTCCTTATTTTCTTTTATAGGTTGAATTTATAAACTATCATACATCTTTTATAGATATCCAACTCTGAATGTCTTTCTCTCAACCTAATATGCTCATTGCAGAAAACAAACAAAATGTCTAAGAAAAATACATTTTTGAATTGTTAATAATTTAGATTTTTTTATGTAAACGTAGACTAATAATAATCCAGTATCTCCCATTTTCCAGTATCCTAGATGCTGGTGAGTTTTAAAGTTCATCTCTATGGGTCTTTTTCCATTATTTTTTTTCTTGGATAAACTTTTAAAGTTAACAAATATTGCATGTAAATTTTATATGTACGCATGATTTATGATTTCTCATTCTTCTCATATATTCAATATGTCATACTAAACTACCAACATAGAAGGGCCAATATGCTCCCACAGTCTAATGCCTAATTTTATTTTGCTTGCTTTCTTTTACATGTATACACAAAATTGCCCTAGGCTTTTCATAGCTTTTCCCATATCTATTCTTCAATTCATGAGGCCATAAGTTGGGGCTAATCATTTAAAAATTCTTCTCACTCTATCATAATGTTAAGCCATCCAATAAAAAATTAATCTTTATATAAAATTAAAAAAAGTTTAGTCTTATAGTATACAGATTGAATAAAATACAAGTTAAAAGCAACTAAAAATAATCTCAAACTCTTTTAATCACATATCATAAACATTGACTAGATTTTTTTATTAAGATGTATAAGGAGCATCAAACCCTCTTGTTATACCTCTTAAGAAAATATTATCACCATATGTACACGTATTAATAAAAATGCTAACCTCATCACAATCAAAATTAACATCATGTAAGCCAACCATTGGCTCAATAGCATCAACTAGATATTAGAATTTTGAGATATCTTTCAATCTACGAAAATTAAAAAAATAAAATAAAATTTGATAGCTTTATTTACTATTGAAATGTTCTTCCATTGTGATATTTACCAGAAAACTAAGATTTGCCATTGTACAAAAAAAATACGTACTTTTAGTAGATTTTTATTAATTTTAGTGTTTCTGCCAATGGAATAGGACATCTTTTCTATATTGAATACATAATAATCAATTGGATTATAAAGTAGATAGTTTAGGGTAATAAAAATAATCTAAACTTTGCTCGTCAATATTGATAATCATCACCGCTAATAGATTCAATGCTTGTCATTACTACCAACACCATTGTCCACCAATGTCATCAAGGCTACACCCACCATGGCAATAAAGGATAACGTATGCTATTGTGATTAAGATTGATGCCAACAATCACCATCACTGTCAATGTCCATTGTCTCTAGCAACGCTAATGTTTATTATCATCACCAACACTACACCTACTTTTGGCTCCTTGAACGACACTTTTAATCACCACCAACGATGACACTTGAATATATTTAAAGGGTTTGCTACAAGCTATTAAACGAGCCTCCCGATCAACCTCATGTGTCTATGAATTTCATTATGCATATAGGCATAATCAAACCCGTGACCCTAGGGGTCTTAGACGCGCTCGCACCCCCACACACACAGATATATATATATATATATATATATATATATATATATATATATATATATATATATATATATATATATATATATATATAATTGATCGACGAGTGGAATTGTCGATCAGCCGCCTAACTGCACTAACTCTCGTCGAGTGCAGGAGGCGACGCGGTGTGAAAATAAATTCAGCTACCACTTGCACAGAGGAGACACTACAGCTGGCGAGGATTCGAACCCTGGGCCCGAGGTAACTATGGCCTTTAAAGAGCGGCTATCTATCATCAGTTATAGAATGCACGCGCCCACACACACAGATATATATATATATATATATATATATATATATATATATATATATATATATATATATATATATATATATATATATATATATATATATATATATTAGAAGACGGATTTGGAAGTTTCCTAGTAAAGTCTACAGTTAAATAGTTTCTATAGCTATATATTTATATTCTTTAGGCATAATTGTGTGTCGATAGATAGATAGAAAATACCAATCCTAGACTCAAACATTTGTTTTGAAAATTGAGCAGATCACCTAGACTAGCTTATCCAATTCATAAACTAGAAGTAATGTTGGGTCAGTGGTAGGGCTAGAATTCCACAAACCATTAACCCGGGTGACCTCATTGCTCCCCACTTCTCCATATCAAACAAACCCTTTAAATTGAATTATAACAAAACAACTCCTTCCCATTCGTGTGGCTCCATAGAATACAATTGAGTAGGTAGAGGGAAGCTGACTGCCTTATCTTGTTCGCCATTGAAGTCATGGGACCAGCCACTTATTTATTCTTATCCACGATGCATGTTGCATGTTTTGAACTATAACCTATCCTTTTTAATAATCAAAAGAATTATATATATATATATATATATATATATATATATATATATATATATATATATATATATATATATATATATATATATATATATTTGTAGAATTATGCTCATAATTACCCTTTAATATGTACTATATTTAGACATTATTTTAATTCCTGAATTTTAGCTATTTATGTTATTCCGTAATTATAGAAAGGACTTAATTCCTTTCCTTATTCTTGTACTTGTGATCACCTATTTATAGGTGAATTCTCTATTGAATCAAGTGAGCATAATTTAAAATTCACATGGTATCAGAGCCATTAGTGAAGCTCTCCCGCTCGATCGAAGCCTATTCCCGCTCGATCGTCTGCGTCCCGCTCGATCGTTTGCGTCCCGCGCGACTGCTTCCTCCCGTTCGATCGTCCGCTCGTCTGCGTCCCGCTCGTTCGTCTCCTGCGATCGTCTCCCGTCTGCGATCGTCTCCTGCGATTGTCCGGCTCGTTCGTCTGCGATCGTCTCCAGATCGTCTCCCGTCTCTGCGATCTGCGATCGTCTCCCGTCTCTGCGATCATCTCTGGCTCGTTCATCTACGATCGCCCGCTATGCTTTCTCCGTTCTGGGATCGTCACCTGCAATCGTCTCCGGCTCGTTCTTCTGCGATCGCCCGCTCTGCTTTCTTCGGCTCGTTCGTCTCCAGCTCGTTCGTCTCCGGCTCGTTCGTCTGCTTTCTCCCGACAATCGCGGACCATCGAGCGCAACACTGAATCACGCTTATCCCGCGATTGTCTCTCCCGATCGCCGACACGTTCCAGCCGTGCTCCTTGTCGACACAATCTCTTCTCTATTCATTCCATTGGACTCCTCTTCCCTCCGATGACTAAGTACGGCCATGCACACGCAGCTCGTCCTCCACTAGTGACGTCACTTCTAGCTGCCCCTCTCGCAGCTCGGGTCTCCGATGCCCAGCAATTCGGACAATAACTCGTCCTCATCACCGGTCACAAACTCACCGGCCATAATTATCTCCGATGGTCGCGATCGGTCATGATGTTTGTTTGCGGCAAAGGCGAAGATGACTACCTCAGCGGTGATGCTCCGGCTCCGGCGACGACGGATCCATCATACAAAACTTGGAAATGCGAAAATAATATGGTTATGGCACTGGCTTGTTAACTCGATGGCCCTTGATATTGGCGAGAATTTTCTCCTCTATAGCACGGTAAGGATATACGGGATGCTTGCCCGTGAAACATATTCTAGTTCGGATAATACGAATCTGAACTCTTTGCGATTGAGACCCTTCTTCATGACTTTCGTCAAGGTGATCTCTCCGTCACTCAATACTTCAATACTCTTACTCGATATTGGCAGCAACTAGATTTATTCGAGGTGTACCCTTGGAAGTGTCCCGAAGACACTATTATATTTCGCCAAATCGTGGAACAGAAGCGCACCTTCAAATTTCTCCTCGGCCTCAAATCTGAGTTTGACCAGACTCGCTCGCGGATTTTAAGTTTGAAACCTCTCCCAACAATTCGTGAAGTTTTTTCCGATGTGCGCCGCGAAGAGAGTCGCCAAAAGGTCATGTTAGGTGCTTCCTCTTCCACTCCAGTCCTTGATGGATCCGCCCTTGCTGCTCACATCCCATCCACAGACAACCGCCAACGCCAGGGCCGCCCGTGGTGTGATCACTGCCGTCGTCCTGGCCATACTCGGGATACTTGTTGGAAGATTCATGGAAAACCCACCAATGGAAAGACCAAACGTGATTCTCGGGCAGCTACCACCATCACTACCGAAGTTTCTCCAGGAACGAGCCCGTTCAGCGAAGAACAGATTCATGCTCTCCAGAAGATGCTCGGTCAGCTGTCTCCAGTCCATCCTCCTAGTGTAACATCAGGTGCCACCTGCCTTGTTGCCCAACAAGGTATTTTCTCATCTGTGTTCGTCTTGGATTCAACCTCTTCTCGCCCATGGATTGTTGACTCAGGTGCCTCCGATCATATGACCGGGGATATTTCCTTATTAGTGGATTACCGACCGTGTAATCCAACCCTCACTGTTCGGATTGCCGATGGATCGGCCTCCAAAGTTGTTGGTCTTGGTTCTGTCCGCATCTCTCCAGATCTATTTCTCACATACGTACTCCATGTTCCTACTTTGGATTAGTAATCCGGTCTCTATTAGTAAGCTCACTCATGATTGTCATTGTGTTGCTAAATTTTTTCCATATGTTTGTGAATTTCAGGATTTGAAGTCGGGGAGGATGATTGGCAGTGCTGAGTTGCGCAATGGTCTCTATCTTCTCAACAAACCCTCTGTTGGTCTTGTTTCACCCACTGGTGGTGCTCCAGTATCTAGTCTGTCTTGCTTAAATCCCCTTAGTACATCTGTCTTTCATTCTAGTGTTAATAATGATAGTGAAATCATGTTACTTCATTATCGTTTAGGTCATCCTAATTTTATGTACCTTGGGAAACTGTTTCCTCATTTATTTATTAATAAAAGTCCTATCACCTTTAATTGCGAATTTTGTCAACTTGCCAAACACACTCGTACTTCATTTCCTCGTTTATCATACCGACCCACTCGTCCCTTTTCCACTAATCCATAGCGATGTACGGGGTCCCTCTCGTGAAAAAAATATTTACGGGGCCCGATGGTTCGTGTCCTTTATTGATGATCACACACGCGTGACACTGGATCTATCTAATGCGCGATAAATCCGAGGTAGGACCAATATTTCGTGTCTTCTATCAAATGATTCTCACTCAATTTGACACTAAAATTCAGGCTCTTAAAACAGATAATGCACGAGATTTTTTCAACACCTCCCTCGGAACTTTTCTTACTCACCATGGCATCCTTCACCTTGGCACGTGTGTTGATACTCCCCAACAAAATGGGGTTGCCGAGCGGAAAAATCGTCACTTGTTGGAGGTAGCCCGCGGTCTCATGTTTACCACATCGGTCCACTAAATTTTATTGGGGCGAGCGAACGATGAACTTGCTACATATCTCATAAGCCGGATGCCCTCTCGTATTCTGGATTTCCTTAGTCCAATTGATGTCCTCCTTCGCTCCTATCCAACTCCCCGTGTCCTCCCTTCAGTTATCCCTACCAAATTATTTGGTTGCTCCGTCTTTGTTCATATTCACAAACAACACCGCAGTAAATTAGATCCCATATCAGTCAAATGCATTTTCATAGGTTATTCGATCGATAAAAAGGTTACGAAGTGTTATTGCACTTCAACTAAAAAGATCTATAATTCTATGGATGTCACCTTTTTTGAGCATCAGCCATACTACCCAGAGTCTGTTGTTCAGGGGGAGAGTCATAGTGAACAACGACCCTGTGTTCTTTTACCAGCCGACACGGATCTTTCACCGGCTATCCAACCTCCTCCATCTCCTATGCCGAACCCATCTACACATCCCGCACCTCGGGAAGTTCGGGTCTATACGAGACGGAACGGAAGCTGGCTGAAAGAATAGAGAACCAATACCACTTCCAGTACTTCGTCCGAGAATCTAATTCGGCTCCGAAACCTCACTGAAACTCACTCGGGTATGGAATCTATAGACCTTAGTGACTATGAGCTTACCCCTTTGTGAGAGATGATTCGATGTTCCTTGCACTCGACATCCTATCTCTCGATTTGTTTCATATGAGAAGTTATCTCCTCCTTATCATGCATTTGTCAGCTGCTTATTGACGACATAGAGATCCCGAATTCTATTCGGGAAGCACTCTCACAACCAGGATGGAGAAAAGTGCGTGAATGAAGAAGTTGCTGCACTAGAAAAGAATGGAACGTGGATTGTGTCTGATTTACCCAAGAATACGAGACCAGTAGGATGCAGGTGGTTATTTACAATCAAATGTAAGACAGATGGAAGCTTAGATCGGTTGAAAGCCCGACTGGTTGCAAAAGGTTATACGCAGTCATACGGAATTGACTATCAAGAGACATTCGCCCCAGTAGCCAAACTGAACTCCATTAGAATCCTACTCTCCATTGCAGCAAACCGAGACTGGCCGCTAATGCAACTTGATGTCAAAAATGCATTCCTTAATGGAGATCTTGAAGAGGATGTATACATGGATTTACCTCCTAGTCTAGAAGGATCCTTCCCTAGTGGCAAAGTATGCAAGCTCCAGAAATCTCTGTATGGTCTCGAACAATCTCCCGTGCTTGGTTTGCCCGATTCACCGATTCGGTTATCAAATGCGGTTATACTCGAAGCCGGTCGATCATACTGATGTTCACAAAACATCCGAGAAGAAGATTCTTCGTACTCATCGTGTATGTGGATGACATCGTTCTTACAGGTGATCACGCTGAAGAATTGACAAAGCGAAGAAGTTTCTAGCATGAATTCGAAATCAAGGACCTCGAGACTTGAAGTTCTTCTTGGGAATGGAAGTTGCAAGATCCAGAAATGGGGATAGCCGTAACTCGAAGAAAGTACACATTGGACCTATTGAAAGAAGCTGGTATGCTTGGATGCAAACCGATAGATACTCCAATAGACCGTATAACAAAATTGGAATAGAGAATGATAGTTTACCGGTCGACGAAGGACGATATCGGCGGCTTGTTGGAAGACTTATTTACTTGTCCACACGGACACGGACATAAGTTTTTCGAGTAAAGTAAAGTGAGTCGATTCATGAAGCTCGTCCTGCGAGGAACATATGAGAGACTGATAACGAATCTTAAGATTCTTAAAGATGACTCCAGGTAAAGGATTATTATTCAAAAAGTATAATAGTCAAAGGGTAGAAGTTTTTACTGATGCTGACTGGGCAGGAGACATATCCACCCGACGATCAACCTCTGGGTATTGCTCTTATGTATGCGGCAATCTAGTTACCTGGAGAAGCAAGAAGCAATCGGTGGTATCTCGGAGTAGTGCAGAAGCAGAATACAGAGCGCTAGCACTGGGTATCTGTGAAGGAATGTGGATCAAAAGATTTCTCAAAGAACTTAGGATTATGGGAGAAAATCCTATCAGGATGCTCTGTGACAATCAAGCAGCAATCAGTATTGCAAAGAACCCTGTTCATCATGACCGAACGAAACACATTGAGATTGATCGGAACTTTATTTCGGAGAAAGTGGATGATGGAATCGTTGAATTGGTCTATATTCCTTCAAAGACCAAACCATGGACATTCTCACCAAGGCTCTCCCTAAGTCGAAGCTCGATGAGCTAAACAACAAGTTGGGCATGTACAATCTGTACAACCCAACTTGAGGGGGAGTGTAGAATTACGCTCATAATTACCCTTTAATACGTACTATATTTAGACATTATTTTAATTCCTGAATTTTAGCTATTTATGTTATTCCGTAATTATAGAAAGGACTTAATTCCTTTCCTTATTCTTGTACTTGTAATCACCTATTTATAGGTGAATTCTCTATTGAATCAAGTGAGCATAATTTAAAATTCACAATATATATATATATATATATATATATATATATATATATATATATATATATATATATATATATATATATATATATATATATATTGACACTCATACATTTATACATGAAGTTCATTATGAGGACATTAATTCATTATGCCAAACGTTGTTATTCTGCATAATGATAAATTAGGTGAGCTTAATTCAAATTTTTTGGCTATTGATTTACATTTTACATTGCATTACTTTATATTATATATGCAAAGTTCATGGTCACAGATTTGAATTCCATAGTTGATCTTATATTAAAACTGTTTTCCAACTGATTTGGATGGTTTTGTTGAGACATATAAAAATTAAAAGACCTTTTTTTTTTTTTTTTGACTTTAGATGTAACGTTTATGTTTTATCGTACCAAATTAAGAGTTCCTTTAATTTAGTTAGTCTATTATTCATGTCTTCTGTGCTTAGTTTTCTTTGAAATTTTAAAATAATAAGTGTTTCAATAATTAAAAAAAAATTTAAAGAGTTTCTCCCATATCTAGAGGATAGAAGTTAATATAGATGTTGATGTTAACATTAAGAGCCAAAGTTCGTGTAGATGATGTGCAATAACCTTTTTGATAATGGCCTGCATTGACGTTAATGGTGAGGAGAATGAGGGTATCTCCAATCACTAGCATTTATACCAATAATATGCATTATCTTTATAAACAATGACATAGATTAATGTTGTTAGTGAGGCTAAGCAGCAAAATCAATGGATAGGGTATTTGGTTGGAGAAGCCTTCAAATGTGCTTTAATAGTTTAATCTAGACTTGTTTAGACTCGAATCATTCATATTTTGGTATTATTAGGTTTGTCTTATTGACACGATTAGTTTGACTACTTTGCTAAAATTAGAGCTCTGGATTAAAATTAATTTGAATCAGAATATTTTTTTTCTCAAAAGATGTCTTGATATTCATGTCAAATAATAAAATTTATCAATGATGCATCAGCTATCCTCCTAGTTTTGGGTGATGTAAAATATATCTTCTAAAAATTATAAACATAAAAAATAAAAAATTAAAAAACTTTGGCGAATGAACAATGGCTATCGATGAGTAG
Organism: Papilionanthe hookeriana x Papilionanthe teres; assembly: GCA_022702705.1. Lineage (NCBI taxonomy): Eukaryota > Viridiplantae > Streptophyta > Magnoliopsida > Asparagales > Orchidaceae > Papilionanthe > Papilionanthe hookeriana x Papilionanthe teres. The sequence continues at coordinate 63,359,808 of CM040423.1, read as the reverse complement.
TGGCAGTTGCATGTGGCGGTAGTGAAGCAGATGACAGTGAGTAGGCTATGAGTATCAGAGGCTGCCAAGTAGATAATATGACTGCAAGGCTTCTTGGAAGAATAGCAAGAAGAATCAGAAGGGCATTCTCAATAGTGACAGTCAGAGCGCTATATTCCTTGTCATGTGATGCACCTTAAAATTACATGTTTTAGACGGCTATTTTTATGCTTATTTTTGATGATTTTGCACTTTAATGAAATTTATTTTGTAAGTTTTTGATTTCAGGTATAGGGAATGAAATTTAAAAGGAAAAAGAGCAAAATTGGAGGCAAAATGATGTCAGGGAGCAGTGGCGCCTAAGCGCCACTATGGCACCTAGGCACCACTATGGCGCCTAAGCGCCAGAGTCCATACGGGTTGGACACCTCAGCACTAGATTAGGCGCTGAAGCGCCATGTAGTTTTTCCACGCTTCTAGAAGAGCGGCGCCTAGGCGCCACAGTTGGGCGGCCAGGCGCCAGAGTCTCTTTGGCCTCTATACATTAAATTTAGAAAAATTGCGAAGAGGTGCCTGAAGCAACACTTGGTTATTTTCAGAGCCATTTATATTAGAATGAATTCTACATGAAAAAGAAGAGCATTTTGGAGGGTTTGTAGATGGTCAAGTGTAAGTCTAGTCAGTGGGACCACCATAGTGAGAGTGCAATGAGTTCTTATGTTTGTGTGAGTCTTGGGAATTCTAGAACAATGAAGGACGTCGGTCGTTAAATGCTAGAAATCGTCGGCTGCTAGAATCGGTATCCCGACGCCCGCTTTAAAAATATTTAATTTTATTTAATGTATATTTGTAATTTGTAAAAATATTATTTTTATTTACAAATATGAAATCAAACTGATCTCACGCACTCATTAGTTTAAATAAACGAGCACTACACCAAATACTATGCATCTATCCCGAGAAATATACACATTACTTGATAGTACGACTCGATTAAACAAACTAATAAATTTGTGACAACCGTTCTGGTCTGCGAACCTTTTATGCTGACCGACAAGTTCTCATATTTAATACAAAAGAATTAAATAATATTTATATTACCTGGGTTTATAAAGCTCCCTATAGAGGCAAGCTTCTATAGTCAATTTCCCCTCAAATGACCGAAGTCACCTGAGAGAAATCTAGATTTAGATCAGAGGTATCTATCTTCATGAATTCAAAGGTTAGACTTTTCAAGGAAGTGTGTAGGAAAGTTAAATGGGAGAGGACCAAATAGGAACAGTTATTTTCAGAATTAGAGGAGTGAGGACTAGGGGATATCACAGAATAGTGGGGAATCCCAATGACTTCCCAAACTATCCTATTGTTGGGTTTTATATTTTGGAAGTGAATTTATTTAAATTTTAATCTTGCCAATTATTAATTATAGGAATTACATTTGCATAATATCCGATTATGCAAATAACCTTGAAGATAGGAGGACTTTCTTCGTATCGGACAACGACCTAGGAATCCTAAGGCGAGTTAGGGCTTATATTGCACTACATAGTAGTGTAAAGGCCTAAAAGATAAGGTGAGGATTTATGTTGCACTAAGCGGACTACCTCGAAGTCCTATGGCTCATTATTTAAACTAAGGAGTTTTGTCGTTGAATATGGTTGTGCTGCTTATAATGATGCTATAAGCTCCTCGTTGTAGCAGGTTTAGTTTGAAGAAGTGTCAATTGAAAAGAAAAGAGTAGTATCATGTTTTGGAAGTTTTTGAATTGAGGTGTCCTAATGTCTTATTTAGGGGAATATTAAAGTTGATTATAGCGACACCAGTTATGATCTCACGGTTCCCTTCTTTCGGCACCACTATTTTCTTTGGATTCACTTAGTCTAGAATAATTTACTAAACTCAACATAATGAGTTCCATACTTTCATTTAGACCGTGGGAAATCCTGTTAGCAGCCATAGGTTGCGTCCTCCGAGATATTCTCGATCATCCGATAAAGAAGTTTTAATTTAGTTGCAATTGTGATTTTGTTTTGTTTGTGATTAAATTTTGAGTTGTTTTATATTTTGACTTTTGTAGCGGTGAATTTTATCTTGTTTTGTTTTAATTTAGTTTTGTCTTTAGTTTTGTGGCTATCCTAAAAGTTTTAGTTTTCATGCAGGGTGATATTGTTGTTTAACATGCAAGCTCGTGTTGACCTCATTTTTTATGAGGTCTTTTCTCTTCTCTCTCCTTAGTACTTAGAATCTAGCCATAGGGCTTCTCCTTGACTATCTTAGATGCCTAGAAATGGGACCCATCACTTAGAAATTCAAACACTTCTTGGCTCCCTTCAAACCCTACAAGTTTGATTGTAAACCCTTAAGACACTTGGAGGGTTAAAATCAAATGTGGAGGTTTAAAGGATGAGTTTCCTATAGGACTCTTTGGCCTTAGGATTACCCTGAGTGGCCTGGTCTTGGTGAGGGTAAGCTTGCACACACCACTCTCCCACACACACACATTCCAAACCCTAAAACTATCTTTAGCCAATTTGACTCCCTGACTCATGTAGGTAACTCATATGGGTGGAATTTAACCCCTAGGCCCCTTGCTAAGAGGGTTAGGAACAACATAGTGAATGTCTAAAATGAGTCTTCTCATGGCACTTGTGAGCTTAACATGGCTTCATGGCTCAACCAAAATGATTTCATTTCACTCACACTTAATCAACCTTCATTTTTCCAAAATTTCAATGTTTGACCCTTGGGACCACTAAACCACGCAAATCTACGAAATGCTGCTGAAATTGCCCAAAATTTGCAAAATTGCCTAAATTACCCAAAATTCCTGAAAATCAGTCCTAAACATTTCCCACCACTCAAATTGATCATCCTTGGTCAAATATACCAAAATTTTCAAAATACCCCCCAATAACCTCCAAATACCCAAAATACCCTTTTAACCCAAAAATTTCAAAAATTCCAAAAATTCCCAAAACATTCCAGAAAATCCCAAATCTTCCCAATTTCATTTTGTTCAACTACATCATAAGCCAATTTTGTCAATTTAACTAACTTTTACAAATATCCCCAATGTGACCCATTTTTAACCTAAATGGACCCAATGTCCAACCCAACTCAACTCCAATTAGCCCCAAATCCTTTCTAAAAACTTCCTAGAATCCCTACAAACAAAAAAAAAAAAACTAACTTGATTTGCCCAAAATTTGAACCTAAACTCCACCCAAACTTAACCCAAAACCAAAATCCCCTAAATTGGCCCAAACTCAAACCTAACCCAAATAGGCCCAAATCCCTAAATCAAAACCCAACAAAAATTGAAAACTTTTGTAACACTCCCATAAACATTTCCCAACATTAATTTTATATTAAAACCAACATTAGTCCAACCTTAGCCCAGGATAGCCCCATTACCAAAAAGACCCAAATTAAACCCAATTCAACTCAAAATCACCCTAAACCTTTTCCAAATCACTCATGATGCATCCCTAAACTAAACCCAACATTTGTAAGGCCCAATCTTTACCAAAATTTTCATCCATCAACTTGATTTAAAATCTAAAAGCCCACTTGCCTAAAGCCTTTAAAAGCCCATTCCTAGATAATTCCAAAAGCTTAAAATTGACCCCAAAGCCCACATAGCATCTCTTTCCATCATCCATTTCAATTGAAGCCATCCCTATGTTTTAAATCAATGGTTAAATGATTCCAAATCAAGCCTCATGCCAATTTCCCCTAAATTCATCAAAAATGCCAAAACCCTTTTTCATGAAACAAGCCAACCTTTTCCATGCCAAATGTAAGCCAAATGTGAGCCATTTACAAGCCATATGAAGCCATGAGGGTTTTGACACCTCACCTAGTCATTTATGGCAAGAAGAAGGGAGCCTTTCCTAAGCCTTCATTAAGCCCTTTTAACCCCATTCATGATACACATTAACCAAAATTAGCCACCTCACCTTGGATGGGGACTTCACCACCCCTTCTAGGCGACCTAAATGATTCTCCCTCGGCCCAAAGTCGAAGCCTTGGGGAGGTGCACCTAGCCTAAACCATGCCTTGGACCAAATCAAGCCAAAATAAGCATTCCCCCATTTCCACTTAAATCAAATCCTTTACACATGGCCAAAGCCAATTGCTTGCACCAAACTCAACCCCTGGACTCACTGAGTCAAGATGGTAACCTGACCTTGCCAGCCAGGCTCCTGGATCGCCGAAAAACACCATGGCCGAGAGCTTTATTTGGATTCAAAAATTCAAATTCACCTGGTAGAGCTGTCCCAACTCAATTGGACTCCATGGTTGTTCTTCCCTTACATAAAGCAGTCGATCCCGAGCCCTAACCTCCCACAGGAAGCCCTCCGGCCATGCTATTTAAACCCACCACCTTCTCGGCCAAATAAGGTGATGAACCGGATCTTAACAAAACTGCGCAAAATTGCTCCGGGACCTTCTCCTAACCCGGAGAAATTGATTCCCGGTGTCCTCTGCCACTAATCCCCATTAACGGAGCTCGATTTCTCGGTAAAAATTCACCCAAAAACCGGGACAACTGCGAAACCTCCACCAAAATCAAATTAAACTCACCCACACCCGCACAAGACCTAGAGAAGGAGTTCCCCGATGAAAGCCCCCTCACCGGGCCGGCCATCCTCTCTATCGACCAAGCTTTGAAATCGGCCTTGGTCACTTTCATACTGGCGATTCCCGGAAGCTAGAGACTTCATCTAGAGCTTCCTTGGGTGTAATCGAAGGTGCCACAACTCTCTGATTGAAGCTTCACTTCTCAGAGCCAAGGTATGGACCCCTTCTTCCTCCTGAGCTTCCAGTGATTCTCTATTTTGCTTGACTTAAATTTCATAGCCTATAAACCATATGGATGTGTTCGTCTCCTCAAGACGAATCCATAGAGCATAAGAACACGAAAATCCATTGAGAAATGAGAGAGATCTTAGGGTTTGAGTGTGGACGGCTCTCGGGACACACCAGGCGGAGACGATGATCGGCCGCCGTTGGATCGAGCGTGTATCGAATGGACGATGCAGATCGCATCAGACGAGTGAAAGGGACATGAACCGCAGGCCCCCGGAGCGCTGAGTTAGATGGCGGCGTCGAATAGGGAGGCAACACGTGGGCTTTCGGAGCTGCCGAGGATGAGTTGGCGCCGCGTGGATAAGTAGATAAATAGGGTATTTTTGATTTTTTTTAATTACCCAGAACTTCAAAAATCCATAACTTTGCATAGAAAAATCATAAAAATAAACTAAAAATACCCTCTTGCTCAGTAAACAGAGGAGAATAATGTGGAAAAAGAATTGAGTTAATTTGATGAATATTTTATTTTAATTAATTATTTACTGATTTCAATGTTTTAATTCTCCATTTGCATAGACAATTCACCATGGCATGAGACCATAGGGCTTTTGTAGCCTCTGATCTTGGGAACATTCCCTGAATTTTTCAATGTCAGAGGCCACCTCTATGTCAAGTTATTGATTTTTTAAGTTTTTGTACCTGTTTTGGTATTTTAATTCTAGTAATTAGCATGTTACTTAGACAATTCTAGGAAAATTTAGGGAGGTATCTTAAGACCAGTGGACCCTAGGAAAGTTTGGTTTGAGTTAATTCATTAAGAATAATCCTAATTGGCCTAAACACTCAAAACTGAATTTTAATTAATTTGGGTTAACCATACATCAAAATCACTTGAAAATAATTCTCCACTGATCTTTAGGGTGAGAGAAGTCTCACATAAAAATTTGAGATCAATTGAAGGTGATTAACCCCAGTAAATGGACTAATTAAGTTATATGACCAAAATTAAACTTTAAAAATTCATAACTCTAAAAATACATTTCAAAAATTCACCAAAATGATTCTGGGACTTTTTTTATGTTAGGGGAGTCTAGGAAAATTGAAATTAAAATTTTCTAAAAATCTTCATTTTTAACCATATTTTAATATTTTAATAATTAAAAAATAATAAAAATCACAAAAATATTAAAAATCATAAAAATGTCATATTTTGCCTACTAATCACTTAGGAATAAACCAAATATTTTTCTCAAGTCTCTAGGTTAAGATATTGAAATTTAAAGGCTTAAAACAATTTTTAATATTAAAAAATGAATTTCCCTACATTTTCACTAAATTAATTCTAATAAATCAAAAAAAAATCAAAAAAATATAAAATTTATTTCTCTAAACTCCGTGAGGTTATAGAGATTTATGAAAAATATTAAATCCATTTTTCAACCTTAATTTTATTTTATAATTAATTAACACTCCAAAATTCAAAATAATTATAATAAATAAAATATAATTCAAAAAATCACCAAAATTGGTCCAAATGGTCCTCTGGTCAGTAGAAACATCCCATAGTTTTCTTAAGGATAGAAACCCTGCCTTGGTCATATTGTTGAATTTCCATTGAAAATCCCTATTTTTCATTAAAAAAATTATATAAAGTAAATTAAAAATAGAAAAATCATATTTTCTCCTCTAATGTCTTAATTAACATGTGAGTGAAGTGACATAAAAATTTTAAGTTCATTTGAGCTCAATTTTATGAGTTATGAAATGATTAGGCTTAAAAGGGCATAATAGTAATTAAGAATTTTAATCCTTAATTAAAACTAGGTTTAATCAAAATGGAGGGTAAAATATTTGATCTTAATTTTCATTAGATGATTGAAACCTATGAAATTAAGGGGTAGAAACCCATTAATCATCTTGAAAATATTTAAAGTAAGTTTTAATTAATTAAACAATTTGAATTTTGGAAGAATAAGTTAAAATTTGGATTATTAAGATTAGGGATATGATTTAAGAAGATATCAAATCTTTAATTTAAAATCCCTAAATGAATCACTTTAATAATATTCAACTCTTAATCAAACTCAAAAATGATAATTGAAATTAACAATTAAATAATTAAAAGGAAAATAAACCTTAATTAAATTAAAAGCTTAAAACATTAAGTAATTTAACAATCAAATTGAAATAAATTTAAAACATTAAAATTAATTTGAAATCACTTAAAAAAAGCAAATCTAAAACAAACTTGAAACATCAAAATCAACCTAAAAAATAATTCATAATTAAAAAGGCAAACCAATTGAAATTAACCTAAAATATTTCAATTAAATTAAAATTAAATAATTAAAATTTAAATTGAATAATATAAACACCTCTTTCAACCCAAATTAATCTAATACATTGAGATCATTTAAAATGCAAAGATTTAATTAAATTAAAATAATTTGAACACTATTCCAAACTTAAAATTATTAAAATTTCATAACTAAACTAAACCACTTTAAATCATCAATTCCAATTTTAAAGCATTAAAATCTTTAATAAATTGATTTGCTCTTAAAGGCTTTCGTTGTTATAACTCTTAAGTAAAGCATCAAGTGAAATGTCACTTTACTCATAGGATAATCAAACATCCTAATTCACTGAGCAAGAAGCAAAATTTAATTGAATTCTTGGATGATTAATTCACTAGTACAATAAAATTCATTTGGACTCAAAGTAATCTCAAAAGTATTGAAAAGATGTTTAGGATTCGTCCTAAGAACTTTCTCAATATGATGAGATGTTTTAAAAGAACGACTAAACTTAATTGTTCTTTGAAGAAGAAAATCATCCTTAACAAAACGAAAGAACTTAGACGTCATAGGAATTGACTAGCTATAGGATTAGGACTTTGGTAGACAACCAGAACCTTCCCTTAGCTTTACTTAGGTTTTTTTCTTGCAAATTATATAAATGCCTTAACATGTGTTTTAAGTATAGCTTGGGATGACGGGGAGACCCACCATGTACGCTTTTATTTTATTACAAGTTACTTACATGTACTGCGCTTTACTTTTCTTGCAAGTTAAACAAGATTGTTGCATGAAAACTGAAACCTTTACGATAGCTACAAAACTGAAATCCAAAACTAAAATTAAAAGTCACTACAAGATAAAATTCACCGCCACAACATTCAAAATATAAAACAATTCAAAATTTAATCACAAACAGAACAACAAAACTACAACTATAACTAAATTAAAACGTTTTGTTGGATGATCGGGAATACCTAGGATGATGTAACCTACATGTTGCTAACGAGATTTCCCATGGTCTAAATGAAAGTGTGGAACTCATTCAGTTGAGTTCAGCAAATTCATCTAGACTAAGTGAATCCGATAAAAATAATGGTGCCAGAATGATGGAACCGTGAGATCTTAACCTGTGTTGTTATAATCAACTCTAAGATTCCCCTAATAAAACACTAAAGACATTTAGACTTTAAAACTCTTCTAAACCAAAACACTTTTCTCATCTTCTTGATTTTCACCTTCTAAAACTAAACCTCTGCGACAACGATAAGGAGCTTGGAGCACGGTGGGCAGCACGTCCATCGTCATCAGCAAAACTGAAATCTACATCAGCAAAACCATTTTTAGAATTAAATAACAAGCCATAGGATTTCGAGGAAGTTTGCCTAGTGAAACATAAATCCTCAACCTCTTCGTTAGGCATTTGCATAATCATGTTATGCAAATTAAGCCCTAACCGGTCTTAGGACTCCGAGGTAGTCGTTCGATACGACACAAACCCTCACATCTTCCAGGCTATCTGTATGATCATATCATACGGATATAAGTTCTAATTAATTAAAATTGGCAGGATTAAAACATTAAACAAACTCTCAAATTGAAACCAAATAATAGGACAGTTTGGAAAGTTGTCAAGATTCTTCTTGGATCCTCAGCTTCTCCTACCTCTCTTCCATTGGACTCTTAAAATTAACTGTTCCAAATTTGATCCATTCCCTATTGAAATTTTCAAAACTCAAATCCTTTGAAAACCTTAAACTTTGAAATTTTTGAGAGCAAAACCACTGATCTTAATCGAGAGTTTTCTTAAGTGATTCCCGTCACTTAGGATGTAATTAACTATAGGGGCTTGCCCTTATAGGGAACTTTAAGAACCCAAGTAATATAAACCCTGCTTAATTCCCTTATATTAAGCAGGGGAACTTGTCGGCATATAAAATTGGTTCGCAGACCAAACAAATGTCACAATTCTTTTAGTTTATTTAATCGAGCCCCATCGTCAAGCAGTGTGTTTGTCCTTCGAGATAGATACACGGTTTGTGATGTGGTGCTCGTTTATATAAACTATTTAGGATGTAAGATCAGTTTGATTTCATATCTTAAAATTTTCAAACTTAAAATTAATTTTAAAATCAAATGCTTATCTTTTAAATTATATATATATATATTTAAATTAAATTTAAAATCTAAAATTTGCCGACAACTTCTGTAGGCGATCCCTTTTCAAAACACACAAACCTAAAAATATGCCGACGGCTCATAAGCAAGAAAAGTAAATTGAAAGGAAATGCTAAAAAGAATGTACTGTAAAATTGTAAAAGTGTATCTGGCGAGTCTCTGTAAACTTGTAAAAGTGTATCTGGCGAGTCTTCTCTTTCCTCCATCTGAAACTTTAGTATCTTTTGCAATAAACATTTATAATTTGCAGGAAAATAAAGCCTATAGATAGGTTTGTCACATACCTAAAAAAACTCATGTCATAAATTAGTGGGTTCTATTCATCCATTTAAGAGATCTCTTCATTTAATAAATGTGATAGGTCCAGTTGTCCTACAAGGTGTTCAGAAGATTTGTGAGACGGGCCTAGGAGATACCTAGACATTTCACAATCCTTTTGAGCTTCCTTGAGTTCATTTCGGACTTATCATAATTATTGAATGACTTATCTGTTTTATACCCTTATGCTTAGTGAATTAATGTTTTGATTACCCCAAAAGGGTCGGGCAAATATCACTTCATATTTCACTTAGGAATTATTTAAGTGAGGCCTTTAGAGATAATTTAATTTATGAGAGGATTTAATCAATTTTGATGGGCTTTTAGTGTTTCAAATGTGCTTAAAATTAATTTTGTTTCTTTTCCTAATATTCATTAGTCAATTTACAATTAAGCCTAGCTCACTACTAAGCTCTTAAGGTTTAATAGATAAATTTGCAATTTTCAGAAATGCTGAGTTAAATGATTTTTAATCCTTATTAAATATTAAATTATCATTAACCATTAGATTAGGAGTCCCAAATCATAAGCTATCAATTTCCAAAAATTAAACCCCTCACCTTAAAGATCATTTAATCTAATTTTTATCCCAATTATTATGATTAATAAAATCATAAACTTTATCTTTTTAATGTGACAAAAAAGAGATAATTTTCTACCATTTATCCCTTTATGTTTTAATCATTTAAACATATTTATTAAGATTAACCATTACCCATTTCCCACTTTAATTAAGCCTAAATATTGATTAAGGTTAAATTCTTCAAAATTGTACTTTTACCCCTAAAGGCCTTATCACCTCATAATTCATTAAGCTTAACTCATATGAATTTAAAATTTTTGTATCGCCCCACTAATGGGACACTTAAAACATTAAGGGAGAAAATGTGATTTTTCCAAATTTAAATTCATTTATATAATTATTTTAATGCAAAAATAGAATTTGCCAAGGGAAATTCAATAACTTAATCAAAATAAAGTTTCTATCCTTAATAAAATTATTGAATGTTCACATAGACAAGAGGACCACGTGGATCAAATTTCATTATTTTTTGAATTTTAATTTAATTATTATAATTATTTCAATTTTTAGAGTATTAATTAAGTATAAAATATTATATAAGTTTAAAATTAAGTTTTATATTTTTCGTAAATCTCTCTAAGGTCAAGGAACTTAGAGAACAAATTTCATATTTTTCTAATTTATATTTTAATTATTAGAACTATTTTAGTGAAAAATTACGGAATTCCTATTTTTAGCTTTTAGAAATTGATTTTACCCCTTTAAAATTTATTATCTTTATTTATAGAATTAGGAAAATTACCCCAATTGTTCCTAAATAATTAAGAGACAATTTGGAACATTTTCAATAATTTTATTAATTTTTTAATTATTTAAAAATTAAAATAATGCTTAAAAATAAAAAATTAATTTAATTACAATTTTATTTTTTAGAGACTCTTCTTACCACAAAGAACTCTCAAAATTAATTTGTTAATTTTTTGAAGTGTATTTTAATTATTATAATTATATAATTTCCAAAAATTTGATTTAACTTGAAAATTTTATTTAAGCTTTTAAATTAACTCCATTTGACTTGAAATTTTTATGGGAAGTTTCTCTGACCCTAAATTAAAATGGAGAGTAATTTTTAGGTTATTTACATTTATATTTAATTCAATATATTTTTATTTAAGTTTTAGGTCTTAATTACTATTAGGGTTATACTTAATGAGTTAGACCAAGTTTACATTTTTCCTAGGGTCCTCTGGTTATAAGTAACCTATCAAAATTTACTTTGTATTTTTCTGATCATTATTTTAATTATTACAATTTTATACCAAAATAGACATGATAATTTGAAAAATAGAGATCTCTGTCTAGAGATCTCCTCTCACTTTGGACACATTAGGGAAGATTCCCTAAGACAGAGGTAACAGCATACCAAAATATCAAGCTATGGTGAAATGTCTAAGTGCATGGAGAATGAAAACATTCAAAAAAGTATTTAGTTCATTAAAATTCAAATATGCCTCAAATAATTTCAAACCATTTCCACATTATCCTTTTCTATTCACTGAGTACTAAGGTATTTTTCTTTTATTTTTTTTATTTTTCTACACCAAGTTAGGGATTTTTGAAGTTAACTAAATTAAATAAATAAAAAATACCCCTAATTTCATACTTAAACACGCGGCACCGTGTTAGCTTGGCAGCTCCGAAGTCTTCACGCATCACTCCGTCATTTGATGCCGCCTTCTGACTCAGCTGCCACTTGACCGTGATTTATGTAACAAGAGTCCATTCGATGCAATCCCAACCGTCCACCAAATATACACACGCGATCTGACGGTTCCTGTTCATCGTCTTCACCTGGTTCTTCCCGTGAGCCCTCATCTTCTAGACTTAAGAACTCAAGCTAGACTCAACCAAATCGCCTGGGGTTTGTTTCTAGGGCTTCATCTGACCTAGACGAACCTATCTATATAGCTAAACTAGCCTGAAATGAACTCAACATGCATGGAGGATTGATAAAAGGCTTGGGATGAAGATGAAGTTCAATACCTTTGTCTGAGAGGGGAGGCCTCAATCAGATGGTTGTAGCATCTTCGATTAGTCTCACCGAACCTCTAGATGAAGTCTATGGCCCTAGTGAAATGTCTGGACCTGAATTCGACCAAGGCCGATTTTAGGTGTTGATCAAAGTCTAATGTAGAAACTCTCTGTGATGGGGCTTTTAAGGGGAAACTTCTTCTTTCACTCTAGTGATGGTGTAGAGCAAGTTGGTTTAGGGTTTTAAGTAGTGAGGAGATTCATATGCAATTGTCCTGGTTTCAGCAGAAATTTCAGTGGGGAAATTAACTCTGGACAATGGGGATGTGTTTCTGAGGATGGTGGGCCTACACTCTGGAGGTCTCAGGGAAGCTCTGTAAGTAATTTGGCAGAGTCTCGTTAGGAAATTTTTAGCACCCCCCTTTGGCCTTGAAGGGTGACTTTTATAGTCATGGCCAATGGGCTAAGCTCAAGGCTTGGCTTTTGGTGGGATTTGCTGCTTAGATGGAAGGCAGCAAGGCACAAATGATTAGTGAGGGGATGTCATAGTGTCAAGGCCCAATTTTCGGAATTTAGGGGGTATGAGGCACTTGGTTTCAGCCATTCCAACAGCTAGGTCAGCCGGCAAGGACAGGAAAGGTGGTTGATAGGCTGATGGGAGGTAAGAGACGTTTAAATGATGGTAATTTGGCTGGCTTGAGGAGTGGTTGCTTGGAGAAATGGGTTTAACAAACATTTAAAGAGGAGTTGACTTTGGCCAAGGGTACATAGCACATTTGGGTTGGGTTTGGTTGGTCTTGGCTGGTCTTTGGGGTCCTAAGGTTGGCTGCCATGTAGTTAGTTTAGTCCATTTGGTTAAATTTGGTGACAATTGGGTTATGGCTTCATTTGGGTCATTTTAGGTTTAGGTTGGGCTAGGTGTGAGCTTGGGTTGAGTCAAATTTATTTTGCAAAATTGTGTGTATAATTGTTATGAAGAGTTTAGAAAAGGATTGGAGTGGTTTAAATTGAAATTGGGAATATTTGGGGAGTTTTGAGAATTTTTGGGATTCTGGGTATTCTTAGAGTATTTTTGGGGTATTTTTAGGGTATTTGGAAAAATTGGGTCAAATTGGTCAAATTGAGTCAAATAGGTCAAATTGGGTCAATGTGATGGTTCCAAACTGAAATTGGGAATTTTTGGAGAGTTTTGAAAATTTTTGGAGAGTTTTGAAAATTTTTGGGAATTTTTAGAATTAAGGTTATTCTTGGGGTTTTTTGGGTATTTTGGGTATTTTGGTAAATTTGAGGTGTTTTCTGGGTATTTTGAGCGGCAAGGAATGTTTTGGGGTAATTTTTGGAGGATTCTGGTTGATTTTAGGAATTTTGGACAAAATTAGGATTTTGGGGGTAATTTGGTCATTTGGTAGAGTTTATGGCTAAAGAGTCAAAAACTGAATTTTTTTTTGTAAAATTTTGGGTTAGGTGAGATTGATAACCCATTTGAGCCATGGACCAAGGGAACTTCCCATTTTGATCCACTATGTGCTGGTACTAGTCAAACTTTAGCATGGGGCTAAAAGCTTTGGGAAAACTACCCACATGAGTTTCCAAAGGAGCAGGAGAACAAGTGTGGAGAAGTTTTGTATGTTTAGGGTTGTGAGCTATTATGTAAGAGTGCAATGTGCAAGTGTGTGTGTGTGAGCCTCCCCCAGAACACCCAGAGTAAGTCCTAAGGCTTGACCATCCTATAGGGAACTTCTCTTCAAGCTTCCTAATGCTTGGTCTCATCCTCATATGTACTTAGAGGTTAGACTTTCAACATTTGAAAACTCCAGTTTGGGCGCCGTCGGAGCTAGATCAGGCACTATCAGTGTCGAATCGAGCGTCGTCGATGCCAGTTCACAACTTTGCTCCAACGTATTTTTCGTCTAAATAATCTCCAAATCTTTAATTCAATCTAATAATTAGCACCACATCAATTAATTATGAGAGAGTATGACTCAAATAGAAGACTATCTAATAATAACATCAACTATAACACAATCAAACAAACTAAACAACACAAATAACTATGGGTTGCCTCCCATAAAGTGCTTGGTTCAACGCCGTCAGCTCAACAAAAATTAGTTTCAATCAGGATAACTTAGCATTAAAACCTTTTTATAATTTGGTCGTGACCCTTTAATATATGGTTTTAATCGATGCCCATTAACTTTAAAATTTCTTTCAGTTTTCGAAACTTCAATATCAACAACTCCAAATTGATAGACTTTTATCACATTGAAAGGTCCTATCCAGGAAATAACCTTAATCTTGTATTATATAATAAAACTTCATATCCAGGTTCAAATCTCTTTTTAAATGTTTCAATTCAACTGGTAAATTGCAGGTTTTACCAAACATTAGTCTATAAAGAAACATTCCTATAAGAGTTTTATAAGCAGTCATATATGCCCATAATGCATTATATAATCTCGCAGAACAATCTAATTTATAAGGATTTACAGATTTCTCCAAAATTTGTTTAATTTTGTGATTAGATACTTCAGCTAATCCACTAGTCTGGGGATGATAAGCAGTAGAGATTCTATGCATAATATTATATTTTTATAGTCAATTTCTGAATCAGATTATTTCTAAAATGGGATCTACCATCCGTAATAATAACATGTTTTACTATATCTATTAACATCCCTAAAAAGAGTAGGTCAATAGAATCCAGACTATAAAATTTTATGTGCAGTCTTATCAGTTCCAAAATGTCCCCCAAATTTAAAATCATGACATCTCTGAATAATTGGTTCGATTTCTTCATAAGTCACACATCTCCTAATAACCAGATCCTTGCATTATTTATATAAATAAGGGTCATCACAAAAATAAAATTTAGTGTCATTGATAACTTTTTTCTATTGTTGCTTCAGTAAATCAGGTGGTAAAATATCAGTAACAATATAGCTCACAATATCAGCATACCATGATAATTTCCATTCCTTAATATTGTAAAGTTGCTCATTATGAAAAATTTCTATAATTTCATCTTCAAAATCAGATAGATCATGCTGTTCCAGCCTAGATAAGTAATCTATTATTTGATTGTCAGATCCTTTTTTATTCACTATAACAAAATCAAATTCTTGCATTAGAAGTACCCATCTGATTAATCTAGGTTTAGCATCATTCTTTTTCATTAACTACTTGATAGCAGAGTAGTCTGTATGCACTATACACTTAGTCCCAATTAAGTACAGTCAAAATTTTTGAAAAGCACATACAATCGCTAATAACTTTCTTTCAAGTGTGGTATAATTAATTTAAGCATCGTTAAGAGTTTTACTAGCATAAGATATAACTTTGAAAATTTTATCATACCTTTGTCTTAAAACAGCTTCAATTGCATAATCACTGGTATCACACATAGGTTCAAATGGTTTCTTCCAATCAGATGAAACTATTATAGTGGCAGTGATTAATTTTTCTTTCAAAAGTTTAAAGGCATTTAAACAATCTTCATTAAAGTCAAAATTCTTATCTTTCTTTAAAAGTTGGTACAGAGGCTTAGTAATTTTTGAAAAATCTTTAATATAACACCTCTAGAACCCAACATGTCCTAAAAAGCTTCTAACCCATCTCGCAGTAGTTGGAGGTGGCAATTTCACAATAATTTGAATCTTTATAGAATTTACTTCCATGTCATATTCAGAAAATTTATGCCTAAGCACAATTCCTCCTGCATTCATAAATTGACATTTCTCCCAAATTAGAACTAAATTTGTTTTTTCACATAACTCCAAAACATTTACCAAATTATTTAAGCTTATGTCAAATAAAATTCCAAATACGGAAAAATCATCCATAAAACCTTTATTTCAGTATCAATCAGTTTACTGAATATAGACATCATACATCTTTGAAATGTTGCACGTGCATTACATAATCCAAAGGGCATTCGATGAAAAGCAAATGTTTCATAAGGACTAGTAAAGGTAGTCTTTTCTTAATCCTCAGGAGCTATTGATATTTGATGATAGTCAGTATATTCGTCTAAAAAGCAAAAATATTTGTGCCCAGCAAGCCTATCCAAAATTTGGTCTATAAAAGGTAAATGAAAGTGATCTTTCCTAGTGGCGGTATTTAATTTTCTATAATCAATAAAATTCATCAACGAGTGACTTGTCTCATGGTAATTAATTCATTTCTTTCATTAGTCTAAATAGTCACTCCTCCTTTCTTAGAAACACAATGGATCAGACTCACCCATGCACTGTCTGAATTGGATATATAATTCTAGCATTCAACCATTTCAAAATTTCTTTCTTTACTACTTCCTTCATCAATAAATTTAATCTCCTTTGCGAATCAGCTCTAGGTTTATGTTGTTCATTCGATAAAATTTTATGCATATAGATCGAAGGACGAATTCCTTTAATATCAGCTAATGTCTAACCAAAAGCTTTTTTATATCTTTTCAAAATTTCTAGCTATCTCTGCTCTTGTATATCGGTCAAATCTGATGAAACAATAACTAGTAAAATATATAATTCTCATAAGAATGCATACTTCAAATGGTTTGGAAGTATCTTCATCTCATGTTTAGGGAGTGTTATAATAGATGGAATTAAAATTTTATTATCATTTTCGGTAATATCAAACATTTCAAATCTTTCCTTAACATAATCCAGTTCTTCACTTTCTATCTCATCATATTTTTCTTCCATTTTATTTTTTCTTACTTTTAAAATTTTATTGTTCAAGTTCCTCTTCACATTTCTCTGTAAAATGCTCATTTTCTAATTAATCACAAATGTTCATTCGAAAGAATTCAACATCGTTTTTTGTTGATATATACTTCATAACTTTTGATATATTGAATGTCGCTTCTTGATTATTAATTCTCATAGTTAATTCTCGTTTTTGAACATCGATCATAGCTCTTCCATTCAGAAGGAATGTTCTTCCTAAAATTATAGGAATTTTTTTTATCTTTCTCTATATCTAAAACAATAAAATCCACATGAAAGATAAATTTATCAACCTTTACTAAAACGTCTTCAACAACTCCTTTAGAATAAGTAATTGAACGATCAGCTAACTGAAGAGTTACTGAAGTAGGTGAAATTTCTCATATTCCCATCCTTTTGAATGTTGATAGAGACATAAGATTAATGCTGGCTACAAGATCGCATAAGGCTCTTCCAAAAGATTTTTCTCTAATAGCACATGATACAATGAAGCTACCAGGATCCTTGAGTTTTTCAAGAAGCATTTTCTGAATAATTACACTACACTCCTCACTTAGTGCAACAGTCTTATTATCTGTTAACTTTCTTTTTTTATTTAATATATCCTTCATAAACTTCACATAATTAGGCATTTGTTCTAACGCTTAAAAAAATGATGTTTACTGATAAAGTTTTTAGGATTTCAAGAAATTTTGAAAATTATTTTTACTCTTTTGTTGTTACAATCTTTGAGGAAACGGAGATGGTGGTCCTTCAACTGTAATTTTCATCGGTTTAAGTAGATATTCTAAATCTAGATACAGGTTATCATGTTCTTTATCAGTTTCCACTTTCTCTTTTTTAACTTCAAATTCTTTTTGTACTCTTAATTCCAATTCTTTTCCACTTCTCAACTATATTGCCTTAATTTGTTCTTTATTTTGATTCTTTGGGTTAATCTCAACATTACCAGGGAAAGTTCAAGAAGGTCTACTACTAAGTGCAGTAGTAATATGCACCAATTGATTTTTAATATTTTTAATAACAGCTCCTTGACTTTGCAATTGTGTCCCTTGATTTAGCAACTGATTTCCTTGAATTTGCAATTGCTTTCCTTGATTTTGCAATTGATTACCCATATTTATTATCAATTCTTCTATAAATAACTTCTTACCCTTGAATTTTGGGTTATTATTAAATCTTGGAGGGTAAGAAGGTCTATAAGTAGTGTTTCCCTTGTTAATTGAATTTCTCAATGGGTTCATAGAATTGTTTCCCCACTTTAGGTTAACGACAGTAGTGTTATTATTCCAGTTTAAGTTTGGGTCGCTCTTCCAACCGGGAATATAATAATTAGCATAAGGATTATCGGGTTTATTATTTATAGTATTTAAAGTCTCATAAGATGATTGAGAATCTACTATTTGCCCCAATGAGTTTTCCTCTAACACCTGAGGTGTTTGAGAAAAATTCATTCCATATTGATCAATTTTTTTGAAATCACAACAATTTAAGAAGCGAACATAGATATTGCATCAGAATCATGAATACTAGCTGCTCTTTTTGGATTTACCCATTCTAAGGGTCATTGAATATTGTTAGTAGTAATTTCATCAATTAAAGAATATGCCTCATCAAAAGATTTTGACATTAAATATCCACAAGCAGCAGCGTCAATAATCGATCTAAGAGATTTCATTAATCCATTATAAAATGTTTGAATTTTTAACCAATCTAATAAAGCATGATGTAGAAACTTCCTAAAAAGATCTTTAAATCTTTCTCATGCTTCATATATTATTTCTTCTTCAAACTGACAAAAAGATGTAATATTGTTTCTAAGTTTAGCAAATTTTGAAGGTGGGAAATGTTTAGACTGGGAGGATACTGGCTCTCACTCCAGAGCTCCCACTTCCCTTCCCATGAAGGCTAAGTCTCGCTTTAGTTTCCAAACACTAGGACCAAGTTGGGGATTTTAGTTCGTCACCCTAAAATCTCCAATTCTATGCCCAATAAACATATATCTTTATTTATTTGCAGCCAACCCCCATGGACTTCACTATCTATGGAGTTTGAATGTAATCTCCAATTTTGTTGTAGAAAGCATAGCCCTTTCGGATCATATGTTTCAAAACGTATTTTAACAAATCAATTGGCCAGATCAAAAAGTAAATTAAGAACGAAGTGAAAAATTATCACAATTTCTATTCTTTCTTATGGCATATCCAATCTAAACTATCACATCAACAATTATCATTGCAAGGAGAAAGACAAAGAAATCTACTCAGAATTCATGGAGAATATATGGCACAACAAAGAATTTATATATAAAAGCAATGTCATACAAATAGTAAGAAGTAAATACAACTTATCTGATTTTATTCCCCAAGCAAATCCCTTGAAGTTCCCTTGGATCTCCTTCTCTCATTTCAACAGCACACAATTCCCTCTTGGAATAGTAGGGAAGAAGCAATCTCTCTCACTTTCTCTCTCCTCCTACAACTCTTTTGAGAAGAATCCCTCACAATACAAAACTAAACACCAAACCTTAGACGCTAATCACTCTCTAAAGACTTCCTCTTCACTCAGACACACTCCACACTGACTCTACACCAACTTCACACACATTTTTATCGCCCAAAATAGTTTAAATTCATCTAGGAATGAATTTCCCAAAAGTTGCCTCAAGAATCTCTTCAAAAAGTGTCCAAATAAATTGAATCTGGCTTGAACTGACATTGGACATTATCGGCGGGCAATAGGGTGCCATCAGCGCCCTATCCCGACTTTTAATTCTGGGCTCTGTGGAAAAATGTGCCATCAGCGCTGGTTGGAGCGACGTCGGTGCCAGACTTTCAAAAATCTGGCTTTTGCCTTTTTTGGTCCAAATTCGTTCCTTTTCGCTTCTTTTTGCTCATTTTGCCTAAAATCATTATACATGCAGCAAAACATGAAAAATACCTTCCATTAAAGTGCAATATCACTAAAAATGAGTACAAAATATATATATGAAAAATCAAACATATTTTTGGTGCATCAATGCGTTACTTAGATATAAATTTATATTAGACTGTTGTGTTGTACCTTTTTATTTTATTGGATTAATATTTACCTTTTGCTCCTGTTTTTATTATATGTGTGTTAGTGTAGTCTTTTACTTTGAGCTATTATTATTTTACATGTTGATTTTAGATTTACTACGGCTCAACACTTGTTTTTACTACTAGTACCTTACTACTGTTGTCCTATTTAGAACTGTTAATTTTTTCCCTTCCTTCATGCTTATTATAACTGTACTGTTTTAAAATTAATTAAAAATTTAAGTTTGGGGGGAGGGTAAAAAACTCTTTTAAACTAAAACATTATTTGTCCTCAACGCACCATATTTTTAAAATTATTTTAACATAACATGTGGTATGTGGTGTTAGCTTTAGATAGTTATATTTTTATTTTATAAAAGTCATAGTAGACTTAATTAAAATGTTTAGATAATGAAGGTTAATTCTGAAGTTCAGATATTTTGGTGTAAGAGTATAGGGTTATGCTTTTACTATTCAGTGTAAATAAAATCATATTTTTGAAATATTAAGGATCTTAAATCTACACTTATAAAAGGAATTTGAAACTCTATGAAAAATATTTTTGTACTAATACACATTTTCAAGTAAAGAGAGAGAAGTGCTTAACTTTAAGAAGAGAATAGTGAAGTTCAAAATCATTAAAGACTATCCAGATATAGTAATCCTCACATGAAAAGAAAAGAAATGATTGAAAATGGTACTGAAAGAAAAAGAAAAGTAAAATAAAAAGAAAAAAAAGAAAAAAAATGTGGAGAAAAGTTTGAGGAGATGCCTAATAAAAAATTGGCTTCACATGAATCATCTTAAAGGAAGAAACTTATTTACACTTCTGAACTTATTCTTAATATATTATTCAAATTTATACTAATGGAGTTCTCATATAATTCTTTAATTGTAATTCTTCTAAGATTCTTAAATATTACAAATTACAGTTATTCTTGAAATGAATAGAAAATCAGAACTTCTATACTTGATTATTAGATATTCTTACACTTTAGTTTTAACGTGAGTTATTGAATTTTTTTTTAAGTTCACTATTGCATTTATAAGACAAAAAATATAGAAATCATTAAGGGAAACCCACTACCATAAGTTATAAATTTTTACATAATAAAAGGTTACATTAGGATAAATAACATTTAAGTTTGGGGGAATTGATACGCCTTAAAATTAGTTGTTTTATACAACCATTTTTATGCTTATTTTTTATGATATTGCACTTTAATGAAAGGTATTTTGTATTTATTTTATTTCAGATATAATGAATTTAATTTAAAGAAAAAAGAGTGAAATTGGAGGCAAAATGGTGACTTGGAGCAGTGGTGCCTAAGTGCCAGAGTCCATACGGGTTGGGCGCCCAAGCGCCAGATCAGACACCCAAGCGTTATATAGTTTTTCCATGCTCCTAGAAGAGTGGTGCCTAGGCGCTAGAGTGAGTTTGGCCTCTATAAATTGAATTTGGACGAATTTCGAAGAGGTTCTTGAAGAACCCTTTGTTATTTTCAGAGTTCTTTATATTAGAAAGAATTTTACATGAAAAAGGAGAGTTGTTAGGAGAGTTTGTAGAGGATCAAGTGTGAGGCTAGTGAGTGAGACCACCATAATGAGAGTGTGGTGGGTTCTTGTGCTTGTGAGAGTCTTGTGGTCTAGAGCAGTCAAGGAACTTCAGAGTTTTCTTGTGGAAAAGTCTAAAGTTAAGTATTTTATATTTTTGTTTGAGTTTTACTTTCTTGTGTGAACTTGATCATTTATACAAGTATATGTGGTTTTGTGTCACCTCCATGAATTCTAAGTAGTTTTCTTTCTTTCTCCTTGCGACGAGAAATAATCTTGTGAGATGAGAATGATTTAAAGATGCATTTTTAATTTAAATTTTGTGATGGTATTTTCACTGGTTTTTTATTGACTTTGCAAACTAGCCACTTATGGAGTTAAAATCAGTTGTGAAACATATTATGTCGAAATGGCTATAATTTCACCCAACTTGTGAGTATCACATTAACCTTTAGGATGGAAGGCCGATTCAGTTCTCTAGTTAGTACATATAGATAGGGAGATAAGTTTTGATGGGCGTAGAATTGATGCTTTTAGGGTGACAAACTAGATTCTTTATCAATTCAGTTTAGAGTTTTGATCTAAGGGTCCGTAGTAGATCCTATAGAGAGGGCATAGTGGGTAATCTGGAGGTGAGAGACCACATCTACTCTGCATTACTACACAAGCTGGAACAAACTTTAGATTAACCAATATTTTTTACTAACACCAAGAAGGGGGTAGAGAATGAGTATGCTCCTATTTATCACAATACAACATTTTATTTTTAAACATTCAAATTCTACACTGATTATGATCTCTTTACAAGGGGAAAGATCTTTTTATAGCATTTGAACTTTCTTTACTGTATTAGTTTTGAAAATATGCACTTACTTTTTGCTTATAATTAAATCTTTCTTAAAATTAGTTTTAATCTTATCAAAAACTTCGACATTCTTCTCCTGTAAATTGTGTCTGCAATTTCAATAGAGGTTTTCTAAATCATTAAAGAAAGTTACCGCTTCTCTGTGGGATCGATACTAGGATTTTTAAAGAAAACTTTATATTACTTGAAACGATACGTATAGTTGCGTAGTACTCGTAGTGTGAAAACTTATTATCTATTTTTCTAAATCATCTTATTTGTTCACACTAGCAGCTAAAATATAAATCGGGTCAAGTTTTTGGCAACTTTTGAATATATAAAATATACGCGCAATTGCGGGTTGGGTCACCAAGAAACCAGCTTTTCAGTCCAGGACCAAGCACATTCAGATCATGTGTCACATCATACGATCATTGTTGGATGACAAATAGTTGTTACTTGAGATAATTTGTAGAAGCAAGAACCCTGCTGATATGTTGACTGACTTGAGAACTTGAAGTCGTGCGCAACTTCAGTTGGTCTTCTAGCATGAAGACAGAGGTCTTGAGTTGAAGAGGTGGAGGATATCAGTCTGAGGAGAAAGAACAATGATGCCTGTGTACCAGTCCTAAATGAGAGATTTGTTATGTGGATCCTAGTCTTCGCGATTCATGAATCGGAAAATTTTTCATGCCTCTTCAACTAATTTTGTGAATTGAGGAATTCTCGCTCTCCGGCATTCCAGCCTCCAGTTTGTCGCTAGCAAGGCAGTTGCCTTTGGGTGACTAAAGGAATTAAATATTACCTTTTAGTTGTGATGAATAAAACTTATTGTTCACGTGAATTAAGGTGGCAAAAATGAAATAGGCTTCCTTTCATTTTTTATTTCATCTTCCGCCCTTCGGTGAGCAGCAGGTGGTTCCCCTGTTTTTCTTTTTCTTCTGTGTGAATCTCGTGGCGAGAAGAGAGATAGAGAGGAAGAGACAAAGGTTCTTTGTATTCGTCAAGGTGATCGACGGTGTAATTCCTCAAAGTAATTAAATCTTCTACAACTTCGTAGACGTAGGCAATTTGCTGGAACATGTAAATCTGTCTTTTCTATTTGAGAATTTTCTCGTTCCAAATTTTCGCTTTATTATTGTCATTTTTTTTGCACAACAATGAAATTAAATTAACATCACACTTGACCAAAAATGAAATGTAAATTTCGCAAGATAAGTTAATCATCAAATACTCAAGGAGACTTCACATAAATCTCTCTGGTGATAATCATTGATGCCAATGGTGTGTGAAGCTTTAAAAGTTCTTTAGATTTTTAAGCTATCAGTCTTTAAGCACCTTTATGATTTCAAAGTCCAAGAATCTTAGGCTCTTTCTTCCCGTCTAAATGCTCATTTAAATTTTAAGCACACAAAAATGAGATCATTTGGTCCATTAATTTATTTCAAAAAAAAAAAAAAAAAATTCAATAATATTTTAAAGGTTTAGTTTTGGCTTATTTAAACTCCACCTGAAGCATCTATAATATAATTGGATTTATCAGTTTGTCTTATAAAGGCTTATAATTTAACTATAATCCATGTCAACTGTAAAAATTATTTCATTAAATTTCAAATAAAATTAATAATTTTAGGTGTGAAGAAATAATTATATTGATTAATTACTACACCTTGCGGAATCATTATCTCTATTAATGTAATTATTTGCCATATCATGATTTAAGTGTAAATGTTAATTTTAATTAATTTTTTTTGTAGATTGTAAAATGCTTAATGATCTGACGTCACATTAATCGTCATAGTAGTGGACGCTTTATCAAATTATTATTTGCCGCTATTGCAGTCACCTGCTATAAAATTTATGACCAACTTTTGCCTTTATAACAATAAATTACAGCTTTTGTGGCCAAGTACCACTGTTGTTATTTCCAACTATACGTTTTGTAATCAACTCACTCTTGCATCCACAGCTACAACCTTTATGATCAACTACTACTTTTGTAGCAACCAATTACAACTTTTGTGGCCAACTACAACTATTATAGTTTCCAACTACGATATTTGTAACCAATTGTCGTCATTGCAGCCACTGATTACAGCCTTTAATGCTAACCACTATCTTTTAGATGAATCAACTACGTCATTTGTGACAAACTATTGCTATTATAATCAAGAACCACATTTTTGTAGCCCACTTATGACAATTACGACTAAAAAATTATTTTATACATGTGATTATCAATTTTATAAAGAGAAGCATGCAGATACAGAAATCGATTGGCATGTTAAAAGCCGCATATAACTCGTCGGCCAGTTAAACAAAATTTGATCACGTGATCGTTGACTAAATTTAATCACGTGATCAAAGCGTGGTCAAAATTTCCCCGTATTTATTATCTGTTTATTTATTTAATTTTCTTTTTTTCTTAATTCTACCGAAAACAACGACTGCAATTAGATTGTTTTGACTTTGCTTTCGTAGCTTACGTTGCAGGATAGATAGGCATGCAACTTGTCTGACCATGAGCTTTTGCGGAGTTGATGGTTGAATGTGTGCATATGAACGACTTTTAGTCTATTAATTTTATAAATTAGTTGGATTAGTTTAGTTTATTTCTAAGATTTAAGAACTTAAAGTCATTAAACTATTATTAAATCAAATATGACTTTGATCCAATTGTTTCAATTTTTTTAATTACACGGTCAAAGTCAATGTGATGTTATCACATAACAAGTTCATATTGGGAGATTTCACAATTGAATGTCATTGTATACATTAAAGCAACATTAAATTTTTAGACATTATATGAATAATATATATTGAATCTTGCATAATTTGCTTTTTTATTTAATTGATTTTTAAAAATTAAAATTAAACAAATTATTGAATTTGAAAGTAAACTAGTAATTTAACAATCAATAATTGATGGTCGATCCAGTTTTTATTATTATTATTATTATTTATTTTTTTTTATCATTATAATGTCATGGTGAACACACGGTATCATGTTGATAAAGCTTCATAAAGATTATATATGGTGCAAAGCATACCACAATTTTATGTATGTTAAATGTATTCAACATATTTATATTTATGTAAGCTGTTTTAGTTGAGCAATATTGAAGAACAAATGCACAAATATCATAATCATACTACACAAATGCATGTCATTCGGTCATGAACAACACCAACATACAATTGCACAATAATTAAGTATTTGTTAAGGTTCATAAGAGGGGCATATTAGAGATTTTTTTATAAAGTTGGATGAAGATATAAATATTTAGCTTTCTCTATGTCAATGATAAAGAGGAATATAACCATCAATTATAAAGATGAGTGTTGAATGCAGAAAAGATGACATTGATGATGTTATTGTTATCTTCCATTCACTTCTACGAGAGTTTCGTCCTCTTTTCCTTTTTATATTATGAGGGTTTATTTGGTGGTTGAAAATTTAACTACCTCTTCCCCTTCCATTTGTCTTATCTATATTTGATTTTAGTGGTAGTTGACCTCATTTTTGATGAGGCCCACTCTTTTCTTCCTTAGAAGTCTATGATATGGCCATAGGACTTTTCTAGTTTCTATACTAGAGAACTAGTGATGGAACCCACTCATATGAAAATTCTAGACACTTCTTGACTCCTCTTGTGAAGTCCCACATGGATGGTCCCAAGCCCTTAGTCTTTGGCAAAGATGGCTAGGACCAATCTGTGAAAACTCATGAGTGAGTTCACATAGGATAAGGATGACCTTAGGGAAACTTTAGGTGGCTTGGTCTTGATCACACACACATACACACATTTAAGCCCACCAAATTCACACACTCCAAAATCCTAAAAGCAATTACACTTGAACTACCACCTAACTCCTTTCGGAAACTCATGCGAGTGGCCCCAAGCCCTAAACCTTTAGTTAAGATGGCTAAGACCAAAATGTGGATGATCTAAAATGAGTTCTCCTATGGGTCTTATGGATTTACGGAGGCTTCATGGCTTAGATAATCACCCTACCCAATCAACTCCAATTCTACCAAAATATCCAACTTTGGCCTTCTACCTTCAAATTTTTTCAAATTTACCAAAATACCATCAACACTCAAAAATACCTAAAATTGCTCAAGTTCCCAATTTTTCACCAAGAATCATTATAAACCACATCAATTTATTCAAATTGCTCAATTTCATCCCAAATTTCTCAAAATTGACTAAAAATCCTAAAATTCCCAATTTTCCCCCAACTCCCATCAAAACCATTCCAAATGTAATTCCATCAAACCCAAACTAATTTCATCACATTTAAGGCCAAAATAAATCTTTCATGACAATTCTTCATCTAGCCCACCATGATTAAATTTAAAAGCCCACTTTAAAAGTCTTCCCCAAATAATTTTAAAAGCCCAGAGCTAGCCCATCATGCTTAAAATCTAAATGCCCAAGTTCAAAGCCCACATGACATAAAACTTTCCCTCTCATCCACTTGATTAAATTCATTTCCTAAGTCATAATTTCATGATTTAATCAAACCAAATTTAGCCTCATGATATGCCCACCAAAAAATACCAAAAATTCCAAAAAAATACTTTTCCATGCAATTTAGCCAAGCCAAAGGCAAGTCATGAAGCAACCTCCAAGCTATATGCAAGTTATATGAGTCATTGGTATGTCACCATAGTTAAAGCTGAAAAGGGAGGAGCAGCTTTCAAGCTCTCTTAAAAAAGTTTTTAACCCTTCTAATGCTTCACCTTAACTCATGATTAACCCTAATCTCTTGGATGGGGACTTCTCCACACCATTTCAGCTGGTCCACCTGATCTTGGTCAGCCATGTGAATCCACAACCTATGGTTGAGCCAACCGTAGCCCAAACCCCTTTCCATTTCAATTAACCACCTTTACACATGGCAAGCTCCATTTGATTTCACCAATCTCCAGCCCTGAACTCCCTGAACCAAATGGTGACCTTCGCTTGGTCGGCTGACCACTTTGGCTGCCACAAAACCCAAATACAAGAAGCTCCATCATGGTCAACACTCAAAATTGAACCATCCAATGTGGCTCACTCCAATTAGCCAATAACATTTTTCTTCAGTCCACCTAAGCAGCCCTCTGCACCTACTGGCTTGGCCAATTAAGTCCTCATTCCTCCTCTATAAATATGGCACCACCTCTCAGCCAAGAGGTTATTGCATAAATCTTGGGGAAACTCTACCAAAATCAGTCCAAACTTCAATTTCACCCTCCCTAAGCCCATTCTAGTCATTTTTAGCCCTTCATCCCCACTGTTCAGCCTAATTTTGAGCTAAAAATTTAGGGCATTTCATGACCATGCCACAAAGTCCATCAAAAATTCAAATTGATCGACTCTTAAGCTTCATCAAGGCTTAAGCACACTTCCTCCACAAAAATTAGCCCTTTTCAAGCCCTCTACTTATAGAATTTGATCAAACCCGAGCCACCATGTGAAGGAATTCATACATATGCCATATCACAAAGCAAACCAACACTTCATGGAGGTTCGTGGGACCAAGGCGAAGCTCAAGAACAAACCTAATCATGGGTCTCACCTCTTGGGTAAGGATATAACTCAAAATCCCTAATTTTACTTTGGTTTCGACCATCGTGAATAAAGTTTGTATTTTATGAGTATCTATCCATATAGATGTGTTCTTCTCACTTAGATGAAGGTGTAAGAACAAGTCGCACTTAATTTAGTTGAGCTTCAAGCGAGATCTTAGGGTTAAAAGTTTGATGTTTCTTAGGTTAGGGCACGTTTGGGACAATGAATGGATGTCATTCATTTGAGTGTGTATCGATCAAACGGTGCAGAACGATTCAAATGAGAAGAATGGAAAAATGACCATGGGCACACATGGAAAGAGTAACCAATTGGACAATAACTCATGGGCTTCGACGGATCTGAGGTTTGACGTGTCGCTGATGTGGATAATACAAAAATAGGATATTTTTTATTTAAATTAATTCAGAAAATTTGAAAATACATATCTTTGTGTAGAAAAATCCTAAAAATAAACTTAAAATATTTTTGTGTTCAGTAAATAGAGGAAAATGTATTGAACTAAATATTAAAAAAAATATTAAATATTTTATTTAAAATTAATTAAATATTCTAAATAGTAATTAAATCTTAATTAATTAAATGATTATTTAAATGAAATGAAATTTTCAGAGATTATTCCTAATAACATGAGAGACCTCATCTAATTTTTTTCAAGGTTAGAGAACATCTTATGATTAAAGCACTAATTTTCTATGATCAATAGCATTATTTTAAATAAAAAAATTATTAAAAAAAATAAAAATCAGAAAAATATGAAATTAAGTTTGGCAGATTCATTATGGCTATAAGACACTAGAAAAAATAAAAATTAAATTTAACAAGTTAAAATGTATTTTCCCATTTAAAATAGACAAAAAATTATTAAAATTTAAACAATACAAAATAATTCAAAAAAAATCATCAAAAATGTCCTAAAATGAAAAAAATAGTCTTTTAAAGTCTCTGTGAAAAATTGAAAGATAGAAAAATTATTTAGTATAAAAATGCATTTTTCAAGTAAATAAGAATTTTAGCTTAAAATAATTATAGAAAATAAAATAAGAATCAGAAAGTTATAAAAATTGGTTTGGAGTGTTCCTTAAGATCAGAGAAACTTAGAAAAAATAAAATTAAAGTTAAAATAAAAAGTTAATTTTTAGGCAGTTTTTTTAATTTGAAAGTAATTAAAAATATTAAAAAATAATAACAATGTACTTCAAAATATTATAAATCTCATCCTAATTATGAGAAAAAACCAAAAAATAATTTTCTAAAATTTTAAAATGTAAACATGTATTTTTAGGTATTTAAATTTATTTTTCTCTATTATTAGATAAAATAATTACAAAAAAATCAAAGAATATGAAATAACATTTTCTGAGTTCTTTGAAGTCAGGGAGATCAATGAAAAATATAAAATGAATTTTTATGATGAAAAATATTTTTCTATTTATTTATTCATTAAAATCAAATAAAAATTATAAAAAATTAAATTATCAACCAAAATTCATGAAAATTATTCTAAGAGGTCCTCTAACGAACATGAACGTTCTAAGAATTCCTTAAAAGATAGAAAGTATCTTTTAGTTCGTTAAATTAATTAGCATTGAAAATTTTTATTTTTAGACTAAAATAATTATTAAAAATTAAATACAAATAAAAAAGATATAATGTCTTCTTGATGTGTAAGGGTAACATCAAAGTCTTAAAACATTAAAAATAAATTGAAGGAATTACGAAGTAAAGAACTCGAGGAGTAAAATGATAATTATGGAATTTTGAACTCTAATTAAGATTTAGATCAAGTCAGAGGGTAAATGGGTAATATTGATTAAAACATAAGAGATTAAAAAGGTAGAAACCAATTCATGTAACTTTCTATAAAATGGTATATTTGTAATTTTTCATATTGTTGTAGTTCGAAAGTTAATTAAGTGTAGAAGATCCTGATGTAAGGGGTTTAAGTTAAGAAGACAATAATTCACTAATTTGAAGCTCTAAATTAATAGTGGAATGATAATTTAATCTTTCAATAAGAATTGAGCACATTTTAGATAACTTTTTTTAAAATTGCAAATCTACTCTTATGATATCTAAGAGCTTGGTCGTGAACTAGGATTGATCCACAATCATATAATGAAGTTTAAAAAGAAACATAACCAATTATAAACATTTTCAAAGCACTAAAAGCTCAACATCAATTGAAAAAAAAAGGTAGGGAATCCTTAATAACTTAATTTGCCCTTAAGGGTGTCTACTCACATAATTTCTAAACATAACGTCAAATGAATGACTAGTTATTATACTGTGGGATGATTAAAAATTGAAATTCACTGAGCATAAGTTAAAACATTACAAATAAAAATCAACTTGATCGACATTGATTAATTTAACGGGATAGTAAGACCAATTTAACTAGAAATGATCCAGAAGAATCAAAGATTGTTTATAGTTATTTCCTAAACACCTTTGTGAGATTTTGGACGTTTCAGAAAACATTTGAACATATTATACTTTGTTGAAGAAAATCATCCTCAAAACTTATAGGGACCCACTAAGATATGACGCGGAACACATTAATTCATACTTCCAATAAAATAACATACAATACTTATACTACTTTTAAAATCCAATGCTCAAGAGTTTGAGTCTTGCACAAGGTATTCAAACCCTTGCGAGCAAATGAGGATATTTGTTAATGTCATATATGGATCATCAGGCTTGTGTAAGTCGGAAGTCAAGGTGGCAAGGGCGATGACGACATTGCTCATGTGTGTTAAGAGTGAGATTTAGAATAATATCTCCTACCTCCAAAGCCTAAAGGGATAGGATAGGACCAATGATACTATTCACTAGCCCTTGATAAAGGTTGCCCCTGATACTCCCAGGTTGCTGGTAGCCCTAGTCTGATTAGAGTAATTAACTTGTGGACTACGTTGCTTTATAAAATACTTAGACTATAAGAAACAAAAAAAAATCTTTTTTATGACATGATTACTTTTGCTTGCTAAAAGTAAACTCTCCTTGCATGGAAAATTAAAGAACTTTGATGAAAACTTATGAAGGCCCACAGTCACTTGGATCGAAGTTTGAAATTGCCCTCCTTAGATTGCTGGATTGGGAGTTTTATTCGAAGTTGGAATTATAAAGCACACAGCTCAGCTCTGAGCCCCCACCTTTACTAAAGTCTTACATTTAGTCTGGTCTTTCATACATGAAGTCGGATTTTGTTTTACTCGTTTGTGTTTTCTTATGACTTGTTTGGATTTCTGACCAATTAGCCGCACCAGCCCAATTGGATCGATCGTCATGTCTCGTCTGCTAGCCTGATCGGCCCCACCTGCTTGTTCAGGTCGACCGCCCCTATTGCATCTAAATGTTGCATTTCTATAATAGTTTCTTGCACACTTGCCCCAGACACCGTTGTGTTCATACCGGAGATGACTTGCATATCAAGTCTCCCAGGTGTGTAATTCTCTCTAACAAGAATTATTTCACCTCTATCATATAGAACCACATTGGATTGCCATAGATTTCCTCTGAGTCACTACACCCTGTGCACACTCATATTCTTAGGTTACTACCTCCTCGACATACCGACCCTCTGAGTAACTACCTCCTCGACACACCCACCCTCCGGGTCACAGCTTCCTTGACACACCCACCCTCCGGATCACTGTCTCTTTGACACACCCACTCTTCAGTCACTGTCTCCATATCACACTAATCTTCACTTATGTTGTATGTTTTGCATGCACGTTCTTGATTTTATTATATGCCATCCATACACACTAATTTAGGATAGGTTGTTGCCCATTTGGTATACGATGATTCAATCTATTCCCTTATGCTCGGTCTGGTATTGGAAGCATAATGAGGACCCTATGGGATGACTCGGTTATTTCATAGTCCTCGGCTGTCATTGAGCTACTACCCACTATGTATCTGAGAGATTCAATCTCTACCATGTGGCTTAATGAAATATTTGAAAGCATCGAGTTTCTCTTGTGGGATAACTATCTTTTATGACCCTTTACTAGCCATTATACAAGTGTAAGTAGGATTCTTTTAATCGAGAGTATTCTTGGGCATTCACCGCAATATAATTAACCAAAAGTATATTTCCCTTTAGGAGTTTCTCTTGACCTAAGAACAAGCACACACACTTGAATCTCTGGTTGGGGGTTGATTTCATAGGTTTTCTTCACGGATATGCTTCCAAGGCATTTTCGATATGATCCCATTTAGAGCGTATGCTTTTGGGTTATCATGCATATTTTTCTTCACGAAAGTTCTCCACATGCTTTGTCTCATTTTTCTTCATTTTTTATGTCCTTATTTTTTTCGTTCCTATCTTCTCCAAGTCATTCATATAATTCAAAAGAGAAATTTACTCGAAAAGAGAAGTATATGACGATAGACAAGCAAACCACTCCTTCAAAAATAAAAGAAAAAAAGTGACAAAAACTAAGATATTTCATAAGACCACCACAACAAAACAGAATAGTAGAATGAAGAACAACTCAAGATTGACTAACCACGACTTATACACTTCAATTATTGGTTGGATGTAGTGGTAACAATAACCTAGTTACATACTAAAATGAATGTCATCACGAGTTCTAAACATTTAAACTCTAATATAAAGTCATTATCAACATACGTCATCATCGTTTAACTTAATGATTTAGTTAGAAATATTTGTGTTGACTACATACCACAAAAAATAACAAACAAATTGGATGATATGATGTTTAATGTACATTCTTAAGCTACAAAATACATTAGTAAGGCTATATATGTTAGAATTGAACTACATTTAATACAATGATGGATGCCACATTTATATAATCAATACCCTTCTTTAAATGAGACTCAAACTTTGGTGAAATTTTGAAAAACATTAACTGACCTAGCATTACTGAAACAAAATTAGATGGAAATCAATACAATATTATATGAACTAAAGTTGAGTGTCAGCTAGAATGTGATACAATTGTTGTTATCATAACCCAGATGATATAGTTATTATAATTAGTAAGTTCTAATCATAATATCCACTAAAGTCAATCACCGAAAGGAGAGATAACAAAATCATCAAACTCATTTAGTTGTACTTAACATAGTATTACTTTATGATCAATCTTCAGATAATAAACCTGAGTATATACTCCACCTTTCTCTCTCACTAACCATATGAATATTTCTCTTTTATCACATATATCTAAATTTTCTTGCAAATATAATCTAGGAGAGCTATTGTTTTATGCTCAACAACTAGTCATTTTTGGTTTAAAGGTTATCATAATCGCTAAAATCTCACAGATTTACCTCAGTTCATGTTCTAAACATAAAATAAAAAATATTAAATAACTCTAAAAGGACAAAGGTAATAAAAAAATAACAGTGTTATAAAGGAATTATACATAAATACTTTTGCAACTATCACAAAAAAATCTTGAGATGCAAGATGAATGGTGTAATAAAAAGAAACGATGAGAGCGTATAACAAAATGACACTCAAAAAATTTGAAATAGACCGTCAAATAATTTTTTTACTTGCAAAGAAGCTAAGTTACATCTATGTAGTAATATT
Organism: Papilionanthe hookeriana x Papilionanthe teres; assembly: GCA_022702705.1. Classification (NCBI taxonomy): domain Eukaryota; kingdom Viridiplantae; phylum Streptophyta; class Magnoliopsida; order Asparagales; family Orchidaceae; genus Papilionanthe; species Papilionanthe hookeriana x Papilionanthe teres. The sequence continues at coordinate 63,326,329 of CM040423.1, read as the reverse complement.
TATTGTGATAAACTTAAACATGCCTCCATATCAATTTGTGTGAAAATGTGAGCCTTTCCATGGAGATATAGAATAAAAAGTATACATCGATATTCTACTGTTATTCGACACTTCTTTGAAAATAAGGTTAGTAAATCAATGAAAAAGTTATATTATTTAGGAGTCCCAAGATGAGAAATCTAAGAGGCTTAGTATGGTGATGAGAAAGTGTGATTTTAAACAAAATAATTCAAAACATAATATATTCCTAAAACACTGACAAGAAATGATGATGACCTTGATAATTTATGTAAGTGATGCTATAAATTCATGGAACTACAAAAGCATGTAGTAGTTAAGCATTAAAATAGCTTAATCAAGTTAAGACATGTTTTTATCCAAGGTCAATATACTTTTAGTTTACAATCTAAAATAGGGATAATTCATTATAAGTCTATTGACATACTAATAATGTTGATCATTGATTAGAAATGAAACATGATCAAGTAACTGCGAATCATAAAAGATATCATCTAGTAACAAAATTGATCTACTTGTTCCCCACTCGAGGAAACATCACCTATACCATGAGTTTGGAAGTCAATTTGTACATGATCTTAGTGAAGATTACAAGCATGCGATAAAGAAGATTTGATATTTATTTAAGTTCTCATCAAGGAATGGAGTAATATTTTATGAAACCTAACCATCTAAATAACAGATGGTGGTTGAGTAGGAAACACAGCTAATAAAAAATCGATACCATAATAATTTCAGTTTTGTAGAAGGAAACATTATCATAAATAAAAGTAAGAGAATAGAAGGTGGTGGAATGATCTAATGCAAAGATAAATTTTAGAGGCATTATACTAAAGCCATCTTAGCCTAGTGGTTGAAAGCTTTGACTTTCAACCAAAATGTCCTGGGTTTAGAGTCCTGCATATGTATACAGGGTGTATTTATTTAGGTGTGTGTGTGAGTGAAAAAAAAAATAGAGGCATCACAAAGGTCTATGTGATGTACTATGGCTAAAAGGACAACTAGAAGAAATTGAGTGTTGAATCTAAAATCAAATTATTTGCAACTATAAGATATTTATAGAAATCACGCAATTCATTTCAAAGATTAAAAAGTAAATGCTAAAATGAATTAACGTTTTTTTTTAGCTCATTGGGCAAGTTGGGCATGGAAGATACTGGTTCACAAACTTTAGGAGATGTGCTAATGTGAGATGTCATCAAAGTTGTTAGAATTAATGCATGATCCCTCGAATCAAAATATCATCACATGAATCATTATCTTTTTAGTCAATCATCAGTTCAGGAATGATTTAGTTTTTATTATTCATATTTTACAGCATTACTTATTTCTAAATATAGGAACATTTTTTTTCTTATACAAAAATATAAGAAAAAAGAAAATTTTTCACTTTGCCTATCATTTGTAGAAAACTTTTGGCTTTCTATACTTCAAATTTGGTTTGGTATCCCAATGTGAGGGACAACCAATCAGAGAGGAGTACACTAAGAATACACTTAAGAGTGTACCACTTTTATTGCTCTTAGATTGTGTGTCAATTAGTAATATTTTCTCCACAAGTTGACTTCTCTCTATTCCTTGATGGTGTCACCCTTAGAGTAGCCCATCTCCTCACAACTCTTTCCTTCTTTTAAAATCATCGAAACACTTTTAAACCCATAAATCATGCAAACTCCAACAAAACAACCCAAATATTTTTAACAGTTTCTAAAGATTTATTAAATTCTATTGTTACAAAATTTATATAATAATAATATGACAAATCCGACACTAAATCAAACCATAAGTACACGCCAAGTCATTAATTTTCTTAAGATCTATTAACCCTAAAATTTTATAACCACCAAAAATATGCTATTTATAAATCAACTAACACCTTTCATTCATTTTTCAAATTCCCACTCAAATATCAAAATTCATAGTAAAACTCCAATCAATATTTTTCATATTTATATATTTCTCAATAGCCGCACATGTAAATACATCGGTTTGATAGTTAAAAAAATTATTGGAATGATTAATTTATAAATATTAATATCTCGAGTTGCTGTAAGTAATTATCCCAATTTTTATAATGACATTGAGGTTAAGTTTGACTCTTAAGGAACTGTTAACCGACATTTTTTTATTTAATAGCGCCGAAGCAATTCAAAAGTCAAAAAAGCCAAAAGTTTTTAAATTCTTGCGTATATATTTTTAAAACAAGCCACAATTAGTAGGAAAGGAAAGTAAGAAACACATGGTCGTAAAATATTGCTCAACAGACAATCAGATATTGTAATTTATGCTGTGTATATATAAAAATTCAAACTTCCAACAATTTGTTGCATAGTTTATCAATTATACATCTCAAAATTTAATTAATAAAAATATCCATGACATCATACAAACCATTTTGCATTATATTAGTATAAATTTTTATTTTTTCCTCATAGTTGGTCTGGGGGAGTATAGATTATCAACTCACGGGTCAAGAATTATAAGTAATCATTTTTTTGCGCATCCTATCCACCGCATCTATTAATTAAACAATCTATTGCAAGATGTTAATATAAAGTGTTCAAAATTAAAAGATAAATATATAAAGTTTTCAACAGTTGCATAAGAAAAGAAGTATAACTAAATAAAAATTTGAATAATTATTATTTTAAGTTTTTATCTTATAAGCATAAATATTTTCCCTTATAATCTCGGTAGAATGGTTCGTTTGGGGGCAGCTTATTTAGTGCGGTGACATTTTGAAAATGCACCTAGCCTGTTTGGGTAAACTGTTTTTTGCCAGCTTATGTGTTTTCAAAATGCAGAAAACAAATTTTTCACACCGCACCTATCTAGGTGCGGAATTAGTTTTCTGGTTGCGGTCTGTCTTTTTCAAAAAAAATAAAATTTTGTAATAAGCGCACACCAAACTTATCAGTGATTATTTTTAATCGAACTATCGACAGATCATTCAATAAATTACAATTTCTACAACAGACCAGAAATTACATCGAGATTTTCTGATAAATTTGTATATATATATATATATATATATATATATATATATATATATATATATATATATATATATATATATTAAACTGACTTGGCTCTTAGTATGCCTAATGTGATGCTTGATTTAGGGTTTAGGGTACATGTAATTTTATTTTTTTGTAAAAGTGTGTGGGCCTTAATTTTAACATTGGCCCAAATGATGGCCCAAATAATGCTTTGTCCCATCCTATGGCATGTTTATAGAAATCTTGGGTATATAATAAATTTTTGCATAAAGTTCTTCGTCCATTCTTCTTGGTAGAATGTGTTATAGATGCTTGTTGATATAAGATGGGAATTTTTTGTTGGGGATGTCAAATTAGCACAATAGCTTCTTAAGCATTCATCATATTAAACAAACACTCCTATTAAGGCTAGTTTTATCGTGCAACAAATTACATGGAGTTAGCATTTTAGTAAAGAGATTTGAAAAATAAGCTATTTCCGTCGTTGGATGATTTAGGGGAAAAGATACTTGGATTAGATTAAGGTGACATGTCTTTTCACTTGGTCGACTGGATTCCATAAGGATGAGATGTTGAGATAAGATGTTTGAAACTTATTGTAATAAAAGTTAAATAGCTAGTTCAAATTAGGTCATTAAGTTTAAGTTATCAGTATGGCCAAATTATCAATGTACTGTGAACCTAATCAAAGGATAATGAAAATCAATCCAACATAATCAGAACAAGTTCGTTCACTAGGAACCTTGTTTGGAGTTTCAAACTGTCATTGAGAAAAATGTTTTTCAGTAAGTTATCATTGATAATCTAGGTATAAAATTGCTCAACAGAAGCGGGTTAGTATATTAACTATAAATGTTAATGGGATTAGAAGTAAACTTTATAGCAATTGGATATAAAAGATTTAGATTGTCCATTTTGAGTATTATGGGTGCTTAATGTTGGTTGGCTCTTATCGGTGGATCATATGAAGCACAACATGACTTTCTTAAATGTTGGGACAACATGATCACAATAAAAGTGCCAAGATTGGGCTTCATAAAATTTATTAATCATGTGTTGAAAACACTTGAAGAGATTGGTGTGACTCAACTTCTTAAACTTAAAATATAACTAGTAGCCAGTGTTTATAAAAATTACCATTATGACTTTCTAATTTACCATAAAGTGAAGTGGTAGTCAATATAATGAAGCTAAATTGAATATCCTGTTAAAATTTTCTACAATATTTTGATAAGAATTACCCATCTTGTTAAGCATATAGGTTTGTAGAATATTGGCCAATAATTATTCAACAAATAAAAAAAATTGATGATAAGAAAAGGATAATGATTAATTCTTGAAAGCACGTAACACTTGGCTATTGATGGTATTCATAGGTTTGGTGAAGAGTTGTGTTGGATCATATATCGAAAGATTCCATTAAGAAAGATGTTTTATTGTGTATTGAAATAATTTGACTAAGAAATATGATATTTATAACACTAATTAAGATGAGTAATTGAGTTATTAACATGATTTGGTTATGAAATAATGTCTTTCTAGTATAAACGAAGCAACCTAATTGCCATAATTTTTTCATAAAAAACTTTTAGTTGTGTGATATTCTTTTATTCATAAAGAAGTTAGCATTGCAAGTGTAGTTCTTTTACTTCTAATAAGTAACTTAGATGTATGGTGAAAACTTTTGCTAATGTTAAACACTAAGTTTGAACATGTCTGATCTGTAGATGTCATATTAGAACAAATAGAGATAACACATTCAATCTATTGATTTGATGTATACTTCTTAACCTCTTATGACAGGATAAAAAGTACAGAGTTTTAGGAGCTAGTCCTACCACCTTCATTCATGCAAATGAAACTAGTTTGACACATGCAAAAGCAAATATGATGGATCAATAAAGGACTATGGTCTCATAAGTAGAGAGACATGTGATAGAGTATCAAGTAGAAACTCTTGAAGGGTTGTGAAAGGTAAAGCATGGAGTCTAATTCTTTCACCATCATGGATAGGTAAATGATATATATATATATATATATATATATATATATATATATATATATATATATATATTGAAATAATAAATGAGATGAATTAGAGAATTGAGAGAGGTCACCAGGTGAATTAAAATTTTTGTGGGCAAAAGAATCAGAGACAAAGCTAACATAAAGTTTATTAAGGTCGGATGGAGGATATGCCAATAAATGAGACTAGATTAAACCTCTAGAGTTAAACTATGGTGACTATGAGGAAATAGAAAAGCAAGTTACCTTCATAAAGTGTTTCTTATATAAACTCATCATCATTAGAATATTTTTGTTATTACAAACAAAATAGTTGAAAGAAAAAGTGAATTAAATGAATGCCTAAGATATATATGAATTTATTTTGTAGAATATATATATATATATATATATATATATATATATATATATATATATATATATATTTTATATAGTGGAAAGACGAGATCACAATAATCATTGCATATATATATAAGTATAAATACGGACTTACTTTCTTACTAACTTACACCATTAATGAAGGGAAGTATAGGGGAAAGATTTCATCTTCACTACATATATATATGAATGATATATCTTAATGGATCTTCTTAAGAAAAAAAGGAGGGGTATTCGTAAGAGATATAAAGGATAAGGTGACACTTTCATGGTTAATTATGATTCAACATGGCCAATATTGTATGTCTCGTCAGACACACACACACACATGTCTGATGTGTTCGTGTGCAATGAGTTACTAGACATGTATTACACTAAGAGGGGATCATAGTAAAGTGGAAGAGAATGATTTATTAGTTGACTATTAAGTTTTATGCCTGACATGGTAGTGAGAGATAAGGATGAGTTATTGTACTTAAGGAGACATATTGCCTCTACTTATTATATTTTATAAAAACTTTCAAGAGAATTATGGCATTTAATGCTTGTTAGAACATCATATAAGGTCTTAGGAAATGCATGAAAAGATTAATAATCTCCTATAGTAAGTCACTACGTGGTTTAAAAGTTAAAGAAAGTGACTTTGAAGAAGCTAAAGAAAATCAATACATATTATCCTATGATATAGAATGTGATGCCTAGAATATTTTGAAGCACCGACAATCATGCAAATATACGTGTTGATCAAGTATTATACAAAATAAGAATTGGAGCATTAATCCTACAAAGAATATTTTAAATTTTAAATCAAGTCAAATTTCTAATTTACTAATTCTCCTTAAACGGTAAGTGAATTGTAACTTTAGTAAATACTAAATTTTACAAAAAAAATAAAAAATAAAAATAAAAGACCCAAGTAAAACTAGTGAGATTTGCATCAAGTGAAAAGTTCTCCCTTCAATTGGATCTTAAAATCTAAATTACTAATTCAAAGGAAAATAAAATTTACATGTTATACATGCCTTAACAATAAAACACACATTTAATTCATTAAGTAAATCAATACAATAGTTAGAAATTAAAAACTAGAAAGAGTACACCTATTGAAAGGCCGTAGCAGATTTACTTCCTACTCCACTAAATTTGATTGAATAACACGTACAACTCACTATAGAAATCCCTCTCTCACTCTCCTTAAAATTTTCTCCCACACTCATATAAGTATATATGAACTAATTTTTACCAGGGGGTCTCTTAAATGGAACAGTGCAGGCAAATTTATCCCTTCCCTCATTAAACGACATAACTGAATCGCCAAAATTGTCAATCTGTGTAACCGGGCACTTCGGCACTACACTGTGGCCCTTGGGTAGTGGACTCTAGCGCTTTGGCAATGTAAGGTCAGTGCTCCTTTTCCACTCTTCCGGTGCTCTACACTTATTCAAAGGCATAGAGATGTTCGCCCCTAGGAGCTGGATATAGTGCCTTGGTGATACAAGTCTGGTCCCCTATTTATGGCCCCCCAATCACTCGATAATTTGATAAAGCGTTTTGGGCACTAGAGTACTGCTCACCTGGTGCTTGGGCTCTACTCCTAATTTAGCACCAAATTCTACCTTTCTATCTCTCATTAATCTTCTGACTTTTATCCTACAAAATACAACACAGAGACCTTCCAAAAGCATTAATTAAAATTTAAATAGACTAAAAACACATTGTTGAAGATCACATTTACTCTACACATCAAATTCTACCAAACTTATAAGTCATTTGCTCTAGAGTAATCTCATATCTAAAATTAAACTTAGTTGAACTATTTAGTAGCTCTCATTCTACGGGTTCCTTATTCTTCAATAATATTATATATAATCTCTTGTACACATGTGCAAATATAATTAGAGAATAGGGCTTTCATTAATTTATAATAATTTAGCATGTCATCAATTATCTCTTTCCATGGCATAATGATTCTTAAAGTATTTAATCTAGTTTGACAAAAATATATTCATTAATGAAGGAAAGATTTAAGTCAAATAGTTATCAACCAAATTTCCCAAAATTTATTAATTTTCTCTTAATTATAATATGTAATCATTTCATTAAGAATTAGACACCAAATTTTAATTTTTATGCTTAACCTCAAACTTCTCAGACTTCATAATTTTTATCTTTTGATATCTGAGTCTTTTAAAATTTTTCTCTTTGTTTTTTTTTTCTTTTCCACTGAGAGTTATTATATATGGTTAAGAATTGGTTAAGCATTTATTTAATTAATTTTGAATGTCTAATCACCCCTTAATTGATAGTTCTGAATTACTTCTTAATGTATGTTCATATTATAATTCATTTAAAAATTAAGTTTATATTAGAGTATTTAAGCTGAAAATTACAGACTCAAATATTTTAATTTATTAATTGTACTTATAGTCTCTCTTTTTATGCTTTGTGTCTTCTTATGCAAGTATTAGAAAAAGATGTCAATTTTTTATTTCATTAACTTAAATCTAATTTTTAAATGAATATTTTCATCACTTTTTAAGTTATTATATAGATATTATCAGGTTTAGGGGTATTTTATTATGACTTACTACTATAAGGTAAAGTCTAAAATTTAGGTATGTAAATCGATTTTAGGAAATTAAATATGTCTATTCCCCCACAAAACTTATTTTATATCTGATGCACCAAAAATATGTTAGTTTTTATATATATAAATTGTATTTATTTTTGGTGATATTGCACTTTAAAAGAATGTAGTTTTCATGTTTTGCTGCATGCATGATGATTTTAGGCGTTTGGAGCAAAATAAAGCAAAAAGTAACGAATTTGCAGCAAAAAAAGACAAAATAAGAAAATCAGCCTACTAGTGCAGACGGCTTCAAAATGGGCACCGCCGGCACCCAAATCCAGAGAGTATAGAATTAAATCGGTAATAGGACGCCGATGATGCCCTATCCAGCGCCGACGGAGCCCAAAGTCTGTGGAGGCCAAATTCAATGTATTTGGATGATTTTTGAAGGGTTACTTGAGAAAACTCTTTGGAAATTCGTTTGTAAACTATTTCAAATAGATTTGGACGCTAAAAAAACAGAGAGAAGAGAGGGAGAGGAGTCATTTTGGTGTGAGTAAAGTGTGTTAGGGGGTTTTGGAGAGTGAGTGTGTATGTGTGTTAAAATGTGTGAAAGTCTTGTTTTTTGAGGGATTCTTCGCTAAGAGTATAGAAGGAGGAAAGTGAGAGTTTGCTTCTTCCTTACTATTCTAAAGAGGAAATTAAGTGTTGTTGTTAAGAGAGAAAAGGATTTAAAGGAACTTTAAGGGATTTACTTGGAGAAGAAATTGAGATAAGTTGTATTTACTTTTAGTGGTTTGTATGAATTTGCTTATATATTTATAATTTATGTTTTGTTGTATCTTTCTCATGAGTCTGAGCAGTTTACTTTTTCTTTCTCCTTACAATGAGATGTGAAGAAGTGGTGATGTAGATTTGATGTGTCGTTTAACTGTTAAGAAATTGTGATGATTTTTCACTTTGTACTTCATTTACTTTTCGATCTCGCAAATTAAATTGTTAAAACTTGTTTTGAAACATTCAATCCGAGAGGACTAAGTGTTCTACAACAAAAAAGAAAATTTCATTCAATTTCCATGAATAATTTAAGTAATTCATGGGGGTTGAGTGAAAATAAATAAAAAATTGTGGTTTGATGGGTGTCGAATTGGAAATTTTAGGGTGACAGGCTGAAATCCCCAATTTGGTCCTAGAGTTTTGTAACTAAAGCAAAGTTTAGCCTTCAGGTAAAAGGAAGTGGGAGCTCTGAAGTGAGAGCCAGCATCCTCCCAGCCTAACCATGGATTTAGGGATTAAGATTATGATTTGCTAATGTTCTTTACATAACTCTAACGAGAGGGTACTCTAAAGAGGGTAAAGAATATAAATGCTCCTATTTGGCACAATATAAATATTTATCAATCTATATCATTCACTCATCATAGTATCATTGTAAGGGGAAAGATGCATTTTCCATATTTGAACATTTCATTACAAAACTTTGTCTGTGTTAGTTAATTATGTTTAAAAAAATTTAGAAAGTAACTTTAGTTAACTTATCCTTTAGTTATTGTTACACTAGAAACTCTAATATTTCCTGAACTTGCATAGTCAATTGACTATTGAATTTAATGCATATACTATATTTTGAGTAGTTCCAACCTTCCTCTTGGGATCGATAACCAAGAATCTACTAGAGCTATGTATTACTTGAACATACGTATACTTGTGTATACGAGTAGCTGCTTAATTATTAAATTGATCTTACTGTGAAACTAAACTAAATATAACTTTGAGAATTAATGTTTTTAGCAGCGACCGATCAAATTTTTGGTGTCGTTGTCGGGGAAGGTATAAAACGGTAACAGTTAAATTTGTAGTATTTGAAAATCTTTACTTTATAATTTACAATTGGGTGTACTTGCTTACTTTTAAGTGTGTTTAGTATGATTTTATATGTGTAGTATTGGATCCATAGGTTTAGTGCCTTATAATTCAGAATTAGAGCGTATTATTAGAAAAATTTGAAAACAACAAAAAAAATCTAAAAATCCTCACAAAATGGCAAACAATTTAAATGATCAAAGAAATGAAAATGAACATATACCAAGACCTTTAAGAGATTATGCTAACCTAATAGCAGATGAAATTCACTTAATTATTCAAAATCCTGATGTTGTTGCTAATTCATTTGAGCTTAAACCTGTTATTATCCTAATGGTAAAAAATAATAAATTGGAGGAACACCCAGTGAAGATCCTAATTTACATTTTGTAAGTTTTCTGAAATGGTGTGCTACATCTAAATATGACTGAGTGTCGAACGATGTTGTCAGACTTAGACTTTTCTTTTTTCATTAAGGGATAACGCTAAGGCGTGGTTAAATTCGTTAGCACCTGGATCTATTAGAACATGGGGAGAACTTTCACAAAAATTTCAATCAAAATATTTTCCTTCATCGAAAACATCTAAGCTTAGAAAAGATATTACATCTTTTGGTCAGTTTGAAAGGGAACCAATATATGAAGCTTGGAAAAGATTTAAATACCTTCTTAGGAAATGTTCACATCATGTTTTACCAGATTGGTTAATAATTCAAACATTTTATAATGAATTAGTAGGATCTCTTAGATCAATTATAGATGTTGTTGTTGGTGGATCATTAATGTCTAAACCTTTTGATAAAAGCATACTTTTTAATAGAAGAGATGACTACCAACAATTTTCAATGGCCCTCTGAACGGGTAAATCCTAAGAGAGTAGCTAGTATTCATGATTTTGATGTTGTAACTATGACAGTCTCTCAAATTACTGCCCTATTGATTCACTTTAAAAATACCAATTTTTATGCCTTATTTATGATTCAATTCTTAAGGATATTATGCTTTAATGAAAGGTACTTTTATTTTTTTGATGTAGGTGATAAAAAGAGTTCTAAAAGGAAAAAGGAGCAGAAAGGAACAAAAAGGAACAAAAATAGAGCTTAAAGAGCAAAGTTGTCGAAATTGTAGGTCGGCGCCTAGGCGCTAGAATCCGGCGCCTAAGCGCCAGTTAGATACAGACACAGACAAGATTTTTGACGACTTTGGGTGGTTATTTTGACGGTGTTAAGCGGTTATTAGAGCTTCTAGAATACTGGAAGTTACTCATAATATATAGGACATGTGATACAATGCATCTGGACACAAGAAAATGGTTTTAATCGCGAAGAGGTGCGACCCAAAGTGATGAGGTGTGAAGACCTGGTCAAGGAGTCCGGCGCCTAGGTGCCAGATCCCGGCGCCTAGGCGCGACAGTTAGCTTCTAGAAGATACATTTTATTTGGACGAATTTTGAAGAGGTGCCTTAAGAAACCCCTGGTCAAATTCAGAGCTCTATAAATAGGAGCTCATTCTACAGAGAAAATCGCTCCTTTCACCCCTTCTAGCATCCTATAGTCCCCAAGCACTATATAGCCATCCAATCATTTTAGGGAGCCACCTTCTTTATTATTTAGTGAGTTTATTTTAAGTTTATTTTGAGTGTTAAGTGTGAGATTATTAGTGTTGTTACTGTTGAAGTCTTTCATCATTACATTGAAGTCAATAGGAGTCAGCGGATCACTTGAAGGAACATTCCAGATAAGTATTTGTAACTTGGTTCAAAGTTTTATAAATATGTTTTGTTGTGTGAATTCAATGTGTTCTAAGTAGTTAGTTTTATTTCTCCTTTCAACTATGAAAAGATAATAAGATAATTAAATTTTGTTGGAGAATTTAACTTAAAATATTTATAAAAATTGTGATGATATTAATACCTGATCTTAGTTTACTTTTTAAACTGGTCATTTAAATTGTTAAAACCTGTTGAAGAATTTTGAGACTTATCCGTAGATGAGTTATTAACTAGTAGATATCACATGAATCATTGGGTAGTCGAAGGCTTTATGCGGGTTATTCAAGGTGAAGTGCAAATAAATAGAAATATATTATTTATTAGGCGCAGAATTCATTAGTTTTTAGAGTGACAGACTAAATTCTAATAATTTGATTTATAAAAAGGGAACGGGTCACTGGTAGGGCCGATCATAGCCACCCTTGGACATCTAGTAGTGTGAGCCTAGATTAACTCATTCTACTAATAAAACATCCTGAACCGATCTATAGATTAGTCAATGTTCTTTATGCCTTGACCAAAGGGTAAAGAATAGGAATGTTTTTATTTGGCACAATACCATAATCTAAATTCTCCACAAATGATAATTATTCTAAAAAAATCTTGGATTAGTTGAAAATGAGAAAGTTGTTTTATTTATACCTGCATTAATCTTTATTTTGTTATTGCTTACTTACATTTAGTATAAATTTTATTAAATCTAAAATCTAAACTTTAAAAAGAAGTAAAAATAATAATTACTTTTAATTTGAAAAATCTAAAAATATTACTTAATATTCTAAAAATCTTCCCAGTGGGATCGATAACCAGGACTCCACTAGAGCCTTGTATTACTTGATACGATACGTATACTTGCGTTTGAAATTGTAACTTTTACAAATTATAAAAATCTAAATATAAATTCATAAATTCTTTCATAAGTTGAGTCACATCAAGTTTTTGACACCGTTGTCAATGATTAAATCTTCTAGCAGTGGTATCAAATTCTTGCATTTGAAAGTATATATAAAGCCCCGTTAGGCTGAGTCACATCACCTATCAAAGAAAATAGATCAATGCGGAATGAACTATTCTCAAACACCCCAGTGTTAGAGAAAAATTCATTAGAACAGATGATAGAATCTCAAACATCCTATGAGATCTTGAATGTTATAAATAATAAACCCAACAATCCTTATTCAAACTATTATAATCCCGGTTGGAAAAACCACCCGAACTTAAACTGGAGTAATAATAACAATGCTACTGTTAACCTGCAATGGGGAAACAATGCAGTGAATCTAGTAGGAAATTTAAACAACCAGGGAAATACACACTATCGACCTTCTTATCCTCCAGGTTTTAATAGTAACCCACAATTTAAGGAAAAGAAATTGTCGATGGAAGAATTAATCTTAAATATGGGTAATCAACTACAAACTCAAGGTAATCAATTACGAACTTAAGGAGTTGCAATTAAAAACATTGAAAATCAATAAGGACATATTTTCACTGCGCTTAATAATAGACATTCAGGAACTCTTCCCAGTAATGTTGAGATCAACCCAAAAGATCAAAGTAAATAACAAATTAAGGCTATACAATTGAAAAGCGGAAAAGTATTAGAAACTAGAGTGTAAAAAGAAATTGAAACTGAGAAAAGGAAGGTGGAAATTTAAAAGATAATGATAAAAATTATCTAGACTTAGAATATCCACTTGAACCACTGAAAATTATTGTATTAAAACCACCACCTCTATTTCCCCAAAGATTAAAAAAACAAAATAGAGATAATCGATTTACCAAATTTTTAGAAATCCTTAAGAAATTAACAATAAATATTTTCTTTGTTGAAGTCTTAGAACAGATGTCTGATTATGCGAAGTTTGTGAAGATATTCTTAAAAATAAAAGGAAGTTCATAGATCATGAGACCGTTGCACTTAGCGGAGAGTGTAGTGCAATTATTCAGAAAAAACTTCTCGAAAAACTTAAAGAACCTGGTAGTTTCACTATTCCATGTGATATAGGTAAGAAATTTTTCGGAAGAGTCTTATGTGATTTAGAAGCTAGTATTAATCTAATGCCTTTATCAACTTTCAAAAGATTAGGAATTGGAGAAATTTCACCTACATCTGTAACTCTTCGGTTAGCTGATCGTTCTATTACTTATCCTAAAGAAATTGTAGAAGATGTATTACTTTTGTTGATAATTTTATATTTACTATGGATTTTATTATTTTAGATATCAAGGAAGATAAAGAAATTCCTTTTATTTTAGGAAGACCATTTCTTGCTACTAAAAGAGCTATGATTGAGGTTCAAAAATGAGAGTTAACTATGAGAGTTAATGATCAAGAGGTGACATTTAATATTTTGAAATCCTTGAAATATCCCTCAACAGAAAAAGATGAAGAATGCTTTCGAATGGAAAATTAGTGATTATTTGAGAGATGATCATTTTAACAAAATATTTGAAGAGAAAATAGAATATCAAGATTTGCGAAGTGACGACGAAAGTGAAATAGAAGATGATTTTGATAATATGAAGAATAAAGGCTTAGATTATGTTCAGGAAAGATTTGAAATGTTGGATACTTTAGAAAGTGATAAAATTTTAATTCCATCTATTTTAAAACCTCCTGAACTTAAAATGAAAATTTGTCTAAATCATTTGAAATACATGTTTTCAGGAGAATTGTCTAGCTTTATGTTTTTCAGGAGAATTGTCTACCTTACAAGTCATTGTATCTTCAGATTTGAATGAATATCAAGAAAAAAATTTATTAGATACATTAAAAATATACAAAAAGACTTTTGGTTAGACATTAGTTGATATTAAATGAATCAGCCCTTCAATTTGTATGCATAGAATTTTGTTAGATGAACAACATAAACCTAGAGTTGTCCGCAAAGGAGACCAAATCCAATGATGAAAGAAATAGTAATGAAGGAAATTTTAAAATGGCTTGATGTTGGAATTATTTATCTTATTTCACACAGTGCTTGGGTAAGTCCAATTCATTGTGTTCCTAAGAAAAGAGGAGTGACAGTTGATGTAAATTAACGAAATGAAATTATGCAAACAAGACAAGTCACTAGTTAGCAAATTTGTATTGATTATAGAAAATTAAATGCCACCACTAGGAAAGATCACTTTCCTCTGCCTTTTCTAAATCAAATGTTGGATAGACTACCTGGCATAAGTACTATTGCTTTTTGGATGGATATACTGGTTATCACTAAATACATATTGCTCTTGAGGATCAATAAAAGACTATATATACTAGCCTATATGGAACTTTTGCTTTTTTTGAATGCCCTTTGGATTATGTAATGCACCTGCAACATTTCAAAGATTTATGATGTCTATTTTTAGTAATCTGATTGATAATGGAATAGAAGTATTTATGGATGATTTTTATGTATTTGGAATTTCATTTGACATATGTTTAAACAATTTAGAAAAATTTTTGGAGCTTTGCAAAAGAACAAATTTAGTTCTAAATTGGGAAAAATATCAATTTATGCTTGCATGAGGAATTGTACTTGGGCATAAAATATATGAACATGATATGGAAGTAGACCCTGCAAAAATTCAGATTATTGAGAAATTACCACCTCCTACTATAGTGAGAGGGGTAAGAAGTTTCTTAGGATATGTTGGGTTTTACAGGCGTTATATTAAAGATTTTTCAAAAATTACTAAACCTCTATGTAAGCTTTTAGAAAAAGATAAGAAACTTGATTTTAATGAAGAAAGCTTAAATACCTTTGAATTATTGAAAAGAAAATTAATCACTGCCCCTATAATTATTTCACCTGATTGGGAGAAACCATTTTAACTTATGTGTGATGCCAGTGATTATGTGATTGGAGTTGCTTTTGGGCAAAGGTATGATAAAATATTTAAGGTTATTTACTATGCTAGTAAAACTCTTAATGAATTTCAAATTAATTATACCACTACGGAAAGATAATTATTAGCTATTGTGTATGTTTTGAAAAATTTAAATCGTATTTGATTGGAACTAAATGTATAGTGCATACGGACCATTCAAATATTTAATGCAAAAGAAGGAAGCCAAACCAATATTAATCAGATAGATACTTTTAATGCAAGAATTTGATTTTGTGAAAGTTGATAGAAAAGAAACTGATAATCAAATAGCTGATCATTTGTCTAGACTGAAACAATATAAACTATATTAATTTGAGAAGGAAATTACAGAGACTTTCCCAGATGAGCAACTTTATAACATTAAGGAAAGAAATTTACCTTGGTATGCTGATATTGTGAATTATCTAATGAGTGATATTTTACCATCTGATTTAACTTTGTAACAACAAAAGAAATTTATATATGATGCTAAATTTTATTTTTGAGATGAATCATACCTATATAAACATTGTAAAGATCTTATTATTAGAAAATGTGTGTCATATGAAGAGAATGAGCCAATAATTCAAAGATGTCATAATTCAAAATTTGGAGGACATTTTGGAACTGATAAACAACACATAAGATTTTGCAATGTGGACTTTATTGGCCTACGCTTTTTAGGGATGTTTATAGATATATTAAATCATGTGATCGATGTTAGAGAGTATGTAATATTTCTAGAAGAAATGAAATGTCTCTAAATTTTACATTAGAAGTTGAGATCTTTGATGTTTGGGGATTGGATTTTATGGGAAAATTTACTCCTTCATTAGAAAATTTATATATATTGGTTCCTGTTGATTATGTCTCAACATGGATCGAAGCAATTGCTTTACCTAGATGTGATGCTCGAAATGTTTCAAAATTTTTAATGAAAAATATTTTTACAAGGTATGGAATGTCGAGGGTGATCATTTCTGATGGTGGATCTCATTTTAGGAATAATCTGATTCAGAGATTGGTGGAAAATATATAATATTATTCATAGAATTTCTACTGTTTATCATCCCCAAACTAGTGGTTTAGCAAAAGTATCTAATCGTGAAATTAAATTAATTTTGGAGAAAACTGTGAATCTTCATAAATTAGACTGGTCTGTTAGATTAGATGTTGCATTATGAGCATATATAATAGCTTAGAAGACCCTTATAGGAATGTTTCCTTATAGACTAATACTTGGAAAGACTTACCACTTACCTGTAGAATTGGAACATAAAGTGTATTGGGCGATAAAAGAGTTAAACTTCAATTTAAAGAATGCAGGTGAGAAGAGATTGGTGAAATTGAATGAATTAGAAAATTAGAAATGAATCTTATTATAATGATTGAAATTACAAGGAGAAATAAAAATATAGCATGATCGGAAGATTATAAGGAAAAAATTTGAACCTGGACAGAAAGTTTTGTTGTATAATACAAGATTAAAATTGTTTCATGGGGAACTGAAGTCTAGGTTGATAGGAGTTCTAACTATTATAAAAGTTTATTCATTTGGCACTGTTGATATTGAGGATCCTAGAACTGGAAAAACATTTCAAGTTAATGGGCATAAATTAAAACCGTATTATGATGGATATCAACCAAGTTTTAAAGAAGTTTTAATGTTAAGTCATCCTGAATAACTAAATGTTTGTCGGGCTGACGACGTTAAACCAAACGCTTTGTGGGAGGCAACCCATATTTATCTTTATTGTGTTTGTTAATTTTGATAATTTTATTTTTAGTTAATCATATTTGAGTCCTAATCACTCACAAACATCATAAAGAATGAAATTAATGAATCATATCGAAGATTTGGAATATTTCAAACCAAAACAAAGTTTGGTGCATTTTTGAAACTTGACGCCGACGGTGCCAGAATGGGCGCCGCCGACGCCCAATTCCATAGAGCATGGCCAAATTTTGGGGTTTTGGGCGCCGATGGTGCCCTATCCAGTGCCGATAGTTCCGATGAATAGGAGACGGGTTTGGAGTTTTAAATTGTGGTATTTGGCGATTTTTGGTGGGATATTTGTCTTTAAAACTTCCTAAACTCGTTTTTGAACCCCTAAACTCCAGAGAAATGAAAAGATTCATTCCAAGTTAGCATTCAATGAATTCCAACTCCGTAGAAACTCTAAGATTTAGAGTTTTCAACCGAAGAAAGTTCATCAGTTTTGAGGCGCAGTGATTGTTCAAAAAAGTGCGGATGAAGAGGAGGATTATCAAGGAAAGAGGCTTTGTGAATCGAGGTTTGAATTCTCTTAGTACTATAGTAGAATAGATTATTGTGCAGAGGCATTGTGAATTGTTATGCTACACTACCGCCGTTATAGTCATTCCTATTGTGAAAGAGTTCTATGCAAATCTTCATGGGATCAACCAAGGATTTGTCTATGTGCGAGGCAAGTTTGTACCATTCACTCCTTCAAAGATTAATGAATTGTTTATGATTGAAAACGTGTCTATCTACCATTATAAAAATTTTGATGCGACGAAAGACACGATGAATGAGATTTATCTTTATTTGGCGGATGAAAGTGATGATTGAGAGATAAGACCCAACAGATATGTAAGTTTCTCTACTACAATTTTAATTCCAGTGTCGAAGAAATGACATTTCTTTATATTTGTGAAGTTACTCCCAACTATGAAAATAAGTAAAGTGACAAAGCAAAAGTGCAATATTGAATTGTTGTATTCAAACAGGAAGGCCTATCGATATTGGCACTATTATTGTGTAATCTATATTGAGATTGATTGTTCATGGATCTAAATATGGGCTTGGACATCCTTCCACCATATTTCTTCTTTGTAGCCAGTCACAAGTATCATATGAAAGCTGGGAAAAAGTGCTTCATCCTTGTAAGCCCCTGGACCCAACTAACCTATTCGACTGTCAGGCAATTGGAGATGAGAATGATATGAGCATTATTACAGATTAACCATCTCAGAGTTTACAACCTTTTCAACCCAATTTTTCTAAAAGTTCACAGGTGATTTTGAGGAAGATCAAGAAATTGGAGAAAGATGTACATAATTTGATGAATGTTATTAATAATGTTTCTAATTTTATTGATCACTTGGATTAGAGGATGAAAGAGCAATTTGATCACACTAGGGTGAATTGAAGATAGTTTGGTAAATTTGATGAAGAAGAAAGTTGTGATTACAGAGGATTCAACTGATGAATTCCCTTATTGTCCCTTTTATAATTTGTTCGTGCATCGTCAATCCATGGAAGATATCAGAGTATATGATAATTCTGAGACTGATGATGGGTAGTGACTCTACTTTATATTTAGTATTTGGTGTCTATATTTTGTTATGCTTTGGTATATTTAGTAGTTGGTTTGGTTGATTATGTAATTTGTGTTTGTACTTATTATGCTTGAAATTTGTGTTTATGTTTAGTTTTCAGCATTAGAGTATTGTAGTGTGTTGGCGACGCTGAATCTTATGTTATATGTCTTGAAGAACTTATTTAGTGAGTGCTTAAATATGTATGTTGTAATGTGGATTTTATATATTAAAGTAATGTTTTATGTTGTTTGTGTGAAATTGATGTTAGTTACTTGCTTAATTGATGAAATAGATGCTTAAAAAGGCTAATTATATGATGGAGAAACTTAGAAATGATCGACATTGCAAAAAAAAAATTTATGGACCCAGAATTTGAACTGGCGCCGGAGACGCCCAAATACAGAATTTGGGCATTTTATTTAAATAGAACGCCGACGGTGCCCAATCCAGCGCTGATGGTGCCCAAACCCAGAAACTACCCAGATTTGCTTAAAATCGCAATTTTTGCCCTGGGACCCACCATATTTGCTCTTTCCAGTGTCTTCAACCTCAAGTCAAAGCTGAATTGAGATCTAGGGCTTGCTAGATTGCAGAATTGAAGCAATTTCAAGGCTTATAAATTGTAGATCTTGTCTTCTCTTAGTAAGAGTTTTAGCCTAAACTAAATATTTTTTATTTTCGCCATGAAAATCTCCCACGTCATGTAGATCCGAAATTTAAAATATTTTATGATGCTTTGAGATTATCCATGGTGAGAGAAGTTCTTTCTTACTAAGATTTGTTTTTGGAGTATTCTACATTGTGATTTGAAATTTATTGGATTTTTCTTGCATATTTTTAGAAAATTTTGATATGGATCCAAAGACTAGTAAAGGGAAGAGGAAATTGGATTTTGATGAGGATAGATTTGTGAAAGTTAAAACAAAATTTAATTCGACCCTTCACATTAAAATGAGTATTCAAGATCAAGCTTTTGAAAATCCGGGTGGAATGGTAGAACTGTTAATTGCTGATAGAAAATTGGAGATATTTTCTTGTTTTGCTACTGATGCGGTCATGGGTATAGTTTGAGAATTTCATGCAAATTTTCCATTGACTGAGAGTGAATATGTGCTTGTGCAAGAGAAATTGGAAAAATTTACTCCTGATCGTATTAATGCTTTTTACCGGTTAGGAAGAACACTATTTTGTGAATATGAAATTTTGGTACTATGGATGCTAAACTAAATGAAGTGATTTCTTTTCTTACTGATAAAAAAGGGGAATGAAAGATAAAGCAAAAACAAAGAATTAACTACCCTGATTCCATGTTAATTGTAGCATCTAAGGTCTGGCATTATTTCATCTCAGCAAGATTATTACCTTCTTACCATCACAGCGAAGATATTAGAGATAAAGCTATTTTGAACTACTGCATTCAGAAGATGAAAAAGATATATATTGGGGCTATTATCTATAAGAGTATCCAGACTATTGCAAGAGGGAAAACCACTGGTGGATCAGGACATCCTGCCCTGATTCATGCATTATGTGTACAGTTTAAAGTAGAATTTGATAGCAATGAGGAGCTAGTTCATCCATTGAGGCCTATTACCATGGCTAATATTTGTACTTATGAGGTTCATGTGGGATGGAAAGGAGGAAGTAGGTGTACTGATATTCCTTCTGCTAGCCAGGACATACCTTCTACTTATGAAGCTCCTACTTTGTTTGATGTTATGGAGCAGTTAAGAATTCATAATGCGAGTATTGATAGACTCCATGGCAAAGTTAATGAAATTAGAAGCCCGGAACAACGTTAATGATGATTATCAGAGAAGGAGAGTTGATTATGACATAACCTACCACGATGCTCACGTAAGATTCATGAAGGGAGACACTGGAGTGATATTTCCTACTTGCCCCAGTTATGATCCTTACCGACCTGATTATGCAGATGAGGTTGAAGATGATGCTGATGATGATTGGTAGTTATGTGATTTCTGTTTTCATTTGTGTTGTGTGGTACTTTGATGTGTTAGTTAATTGTTTCTCTATGTCGTTGTAACCTGTGATTATAATTGTGTTTAATGAAAATGCAATGAATGTTGTATTGTTTGTTTATTGATTTAGATTGAGATTGTGATGGTATGTTGAATGTTTAAAGTTTAAGCCTTTAATGTTTCTTCACCCTACAAATTTTTAAGTATTATACATATGACACTGCTTCTAACTGTTTCATGCTTGCTAGCTTAAATTTTTTATTAGTACCAGCATAACTTCAGAATATTACAGAATCCATACACAAAAATGTTAGTTTATTTTTGTTTTACTCCTTACCTTTGCAAATTTAAATGTAATTGAAAATTTAAGTTTAGGGGGAAGAAGAATATAAACTCTTATTTGTTCTCATTTAATATATTTTCAAAAATTATTAACATATTTTTTAGAAGTTAAACCTAACTTTAGATAACTAAATTTTTTATTTCATTTAAATATCATAGTGAATTTAAATGAAAGTTTTTAGTGATAAAAGTTAACTTTATGGGGTTAAGATATTTAGTATAAAAGGATTGGACTATAGTTAACTATTTAAAGTAAAGGAAACTGTATTTTTGAAATGTTATGGGACATAGAGATTTATGTGAGAGAAAGGATTATGACTTTATGATGAATCATAAAGCTAATATATATTAATAAAGTAAAGAGATGTGTCAAACTCCAACTTTAGGAAGAGGAGAGTGAATTTCAAAATTATTAAAGGTTATCCAGATATAATAGTCCTCAAAAAAAAAATAAAAAAAGAAAAAAAAAGAGAAGTAGAAAAAGGATTGAAAAGCAATCCTAAAAGAAAAGTAAAAATATATATGTGAGGAGATGCCTAATCGAAAATTGGCTTCACTTGGATTAACTTCAAGGAAGAACTTAGTTGCATTTTTGAATTTGTATTTAAAATATTAGCCTACTTTCTAATAGAGTTTGCATAATCTTCTTTTTCATATATTCTTTTAAAGTACCCATAATGTAACAAATTATGGTTATTCTTGAAATGAATAGGAAATTAGAACTCTTAGACTTGACTACTAAATGTTCTTATACCTATAGTTTTGACATGAGTTACTAAATATCTATCTAAGAATCTTATTATTATATTCATTTAAATTAAAAATTATAGTATTCTGTAGGTGAAAGTTCACTGCCATGAGTTATATTTGTATGAAGTAAAATGATTACTTGAGGATAAGTAATAGTTAAGTTATGGGGATTTTGATGCACCAAATATATGTTAGTTTTTATAGATATAAATTGTACTCATTTTTGGTGATATTCATTTTAAAGGAAGGTATTTTTCATGTTTTGCTACAAGTATGATGATTTTAGCTGTTTGAAGCAAAAGACAGGAAAAAGGAACGAATTTGGAGCAAAAAGAGGCAAAATGAAGAATCAACCTACTGGCGCCGGAATGGGTACCACTGGTGCCCAAATCCAGAGAGTTCAAATATAAATCAGCAATAGGGAATTGACGGCTCAATCCAGTGCCGACGGCGCCCAAAGTCGGTGGAGGCCAAATTCAACGTATTTGGATGATTTTTGAAGCGTTGCTTGAGGAAACTCTTGGGGAATTCATTTCTAAACTATTTCAAATAGATTTGGAAGCCTAAAAATAGAGAGAAGAGAGGGAGAGGAGTTATTTTGGTGGGAGTAAAGTGTGTTAGGGTTTTGGAGAGTAAGTGTGTAAGTGTGTTAAAGTGTGTGGAAGTCTTGTTTTGTGAGGGATTATTCTCTAAAGAGTTTAGGAGAAGAAGGAAAGTGCGAGTTTGCTTCTTTCTTACTATTTTAAAGAGGGAATTAAGTGTTGTTGTGAAGAGAGAAAAGGATTCAAAGGAACTTCAAGGGATTTATTTGGGGAAGAAACTGATATAATTTATATTTACTTTTAGGGGTTTGTATGACTTTGCTTTTATATATAAAATCCATGTTTTGTTATATCTTCCTCATGAGTTCTGAGTAGTTTACTTTGTATTTCTCCTTGCAATGAGATGTGATGAAGTGATGATGTAGATTTGATGTCATTTAACTATTAAGAAATTTTTATGATTTTTCATTTCGTACTTCATTTACTTTTCTATCTGGAATTAATTTATTAAAACTTGTTGTGAAACATTTAAGCTGAGAAGACTAAGTGTTCTACAATAAAAGTGGAGAATTCATTCAATTTCTATGAATGAGTTACGTAGTTCATGGGGGTTGAGTGCAAATAAATAGGGAAATGTGGTCTGATGGGCGTCAAATTGGAGATTCTAGGGTGACAGGTTGAAATCCCCAATTTGGTCATAGAGTTTGGTAATTAAAGCTAGGCTTTTGCCTTCAGGTGAAGGGAATTGGGAGCTCTGAAGTGAGAGTCAATATCCTTGCAGCCTAACCATGGATTTAGGGACTAAGCCTATGATTTACTAATGTTCTTTACATAACTCTGATGAGGGGGTACTCTAAAGAGGGTAAAGAATATGAATGATCTTATTTGGCACAATACAAAATTTTATCAATCCATATCATTCACTCATCATAGTATCATTGTAAGGGGAAAGATGCATTTTCCATATTTGAACCTTTCATTACAAAACTTTATCTGTGTTAGTTAATTCTTTTTGAAAAAAATTAGAAAGTAACTTTAGTTAACTTAGCCTTTAGTTATTGTTACACTAGCAACTTTAATATTTCCTAAACTTGCATTGTGAATTGAGTATTGGATTTCATTCCTATACTATATTTTTAGTAGTTCCAACCTTCCTCGTGGATCGATAACTAGGACTCCACTAGAGCTCTGTATTACTTGAACGATACGTATACTTGTGTATACAAGTGACTGCTTAATTATTAAATTGATCTTACTGTGAAGCTGAACTGAATATACTTTTGAGAATTAATGCTTTTAGCAGCGACCGACCAATATCCAACACATGCAGATCTCTATGAGAAGAAATCTTCATATGAGAAGAAGTAGGGTTAAATGAGCTCTCACCTCTTGCATATGTGGATTTATTCTCATAGGAATAAATGTTAGAATTAGCATAGGCTTGACAAAATTAAACTACTCCTCCCAACTTTCATACTTAACTACAAACTTAACACATAAAGTAAAGATAATGAAAGGATGCCCAAATTCAATATTACTTCTTGCTCGAACAATACTTTGAATAGAATCATGAATCATAGACCATATGTTAATAGATTTCCTTTCTGCAAGAAAAAGTTAAGGACGACACAGTCTTTAGTAACTTCACTAATATTTTTAAAGGCATGAGTCTAGCATAAATAAAATAATGTCAAGTCTTATACTCCATGTGGATCGCAGAGTGACCCAATGCTATATATATGCGTACTAAAAATTCAATCTCCGGCAACGACGCCAAAAAATTGACCCGCAATCCGCTGATGATAAATATAATAATTAATGCTTTCAAATATATGTAATAAATAATAATAGAAACTAGTGTATACAAATATAATTTTATTGAAAATATTTTACACACTAGGGGTACTACGCAAGTATACGTATCGTATCAAGTAATATAGGGCTTTAAAACAAAGTCCCCGCATCGATCCCACGAGGAGTGAGTTATGGATTTTTAAATATTTTAATTTTATTTTTATGTATTTCTTTTATAGTTTATAAATTTGATATTTTTAATTTACTAGATGCAATAATAAAGCGATAATGAAAGATGCAATAATAAAGCAGTAATGAAATGATTGGTGTAAATAGCAATAAGAACACAACTTTCTTCCTTTCAATTAATACAAGATTTTCTAAGATAATGATAATATTTTTGGAGAATATAAATTTATGGTATTGTGCCAAATAGAAGCATTCATATTCTTTACCATTTGATCCAGGTGTAACGAACATTGGCTAGCCACATAGATCGAGTCCGGATGTATTGTTAGTAGAATGGGTTAATCTGAGCTCACACTACTTAGATGTCCGAGGGTGGCTATGGTCGGCCCTACTAGTGACCCTTTCCTTCTCTATAAACCAAATCACAAGAATTTAGTCTGTCACTCTAAAAACTTATTAATTCTACGCCCATTATATAATATTTTCCTATTTATTTGCACTTCACCTTAAATAACCCGCACAAGGCCTTCGACTACCCTAGGATTCATGTGATATCTACTAGTTAAGAATTCATCTCCTTCTAGGTATCAAAACTCTTCAACAGATTTTAACAATACAAGTGATCAATTCGTAAAGTAAATGAAGATCCGGTATTAATATCATCACAATGTTTTAAAATATAAATAGTTTTTAATTCTCCATCGAATTTTATATTATCTTTTTTATCTTTTCATAATTGAAAGGATAAAGTTAACTAACTACTCAGAACACATTGAATTTAAACAACAAAATAGGATAATAAAACTTTGAATAAAATTACAAATACTTATCTCAAGTGTTTCTCCTACTCGAACCTACGAATTCTTCGACTCCAAAGCAAATAAACTTCAGAAGCACCAACTCTTTAAACTCTCAATACAAACTCTAAATAAAATAACTAACTAATTTATGAAGGATAGTAAAATGTGGCCCTAAAGTATTTCTCTAATTCTCTCTCTATACGGGGCTCTAAATAGGGGGGTTATTTTTTCTAAAGGAGTACCCTCCTATTTATAGGCTTCAAGGGTTGCCTCAAAGCACCTCTTCAAAATGTGTCCACATTCAATGAATCTTCTAGGCACCAGAATATGGCGCCTAGGCGCCGGAATCTGGCGCCTAGGCGCCGGACTCTGCGTCCAATTCTTCGCACCTCTTCACTTTGGATCGCACCTCTTCGTGATTAAAACCGTTTCCAAGCATCCAAATACATTGTATCACATGTCCTATAAACCAGGAACAACTGCCAGTCTTCAAGAAGGTCCAATAACCGCTAACGCTGTTAAAATAACCGTCCAAAAATCATCAAAAATCTTGACAGATCTCGTATCGACCTAGCGCTTAGGTACCAGATTCTGGCGCCTAGGCGCCAGACCAATAATTTTGACAATTTTGCATTTTGGCTCCATTTTGGCTCCTTTTTGCTCCTTTTTGCTCCTTTTTCACTTTTTTTTCTTCTTGAACATTTTTCCATCACCTATATCTAAAAACACAAAAATACCTTTCATTAAAGCATTAAAGCATAATATCTTTAAAATTTTGATAAAAATCAAGGCATAAAAATTGGTATTTTTTTCATGGATCACAGAGCAAAGAGAAATAATAATTTATCCATCTCTAATCTTCCACTCAACGCTCAAATCAAAAAGAAAATTAATAACATGTTGAAAAAAAAATCAAGTGAAAAGGTTATGAAGTTGCAAAAATCACACTCAGCGATATCAGAGAAGCTAAAAGAGAACCGATTGCATAATACTCAAAAGCTACATGCCTTCCCCTTATAAAGATTTTATCACATGCTTATTTATTTGCTGTACGGCTTATTTTTAGGGTTGTGTGTTTTATTTTGAAAAGGGGTAGCCTAACAGAAATTGTCGACGAATTTTAGATTTTAAATTTGATTTAAATATATATATATATATATATATATATAATTTAGAAAGTAGCATTTGATTTTGAAAATAATTTTAAATTTGAAAATTTTAAGATATGAAATCAAACTGATCTCACATCCCAAATAGTTTATATAAACGAGCACCGCACCACAAACCGTGTATCTATCCCGAAGAATAGACACATTGTTTGGTGATGGGGCTCGATTAAATAAACTAGAAGATTTGTGACATCCGTTTGGTCTGTGAACCTATTTTATAAGCCGACAAGTTCCCCTGCTTAATATAAAGGAATTAAGCAGGGTTTATATTACTCAGGTTCTTAAAATTCCCTATAAGGGCAAGCCCCTATAGTTAATTACATCTTAAGTGACGGGAATCACCTAAGAAAACTCTCGATAATAATCAGTAGTTCTGCTCTCAAAAATCTCAAAATTTAAGTTTTCAAGGGCTTGAATTTTAGAATTTCAATAGGGAATGGATCAAATTTGGAACATTTTGTTTTGGGAATTCAAAGGAAGAAAGGTAGGAGAAATTACAGATTCGAAGCGAACTTCGGTAATTTTCCGACTATCCTATTGTTTGGCTTGGATTTAGGAAAGTCCTAATGTTTATTTAATGTTTTGATCTTGCCCATTTTAATTAATTAGGACTTATGTTCGTATGACATGATCATACAAATAGCCTCGAAGATGTGAGGGTTTATGTCGTATCGGACGACTACCTCGGAATCCTAAGACAGGTTAGGGCTTAATTTGCAATGCAAATGCCTAACAAAAGGTTGAGGGTTTATGTTGCACTAGGCAAACTACCTCGAAATCCTATGGCTTGGTTATTTAATTCTAAGAAAGTTTTGCTGATGTAGATTCCAGTTTTGCTGATGACGATGGCCGTGCTGCCCACCATGCTCCGAGCTTCTTGTTGTTGCAGAGGGTTTAGTTTTAGAAAATTGTAATCAAAAGAGAAGATAGGATTTTGGTTTTAGAAATCTTAGAGTCCAAGTGTTTTTTTTTGTGTTTTAGTTAAAACAAATCTTAAAGTTGATTATAAGAACACCGGTTAAGATCCCACGGTTCCATCCTTCCGGCATCGTTATTTTTATCGGATTCACTTAGTCCAAATGAATTTGCTAAACTCAACTAAACGAGTTCCACACTTTCATTTAGGCAGCGTGGAAATCCCGTTAAGCAACACGTAGGTTACATCATCCGAGGTATTCCCGATCATCCAACAAGACGTTTTAATTTAGTTGTAATTGTAGTTTTGTATTATGTTTGTGATTAAATTTTGAGTTGTTTTATATTTTGAAATATTGTGGCGGTGAATTTTATCTTGTAATGACTTTTAATTTAGTTTTGGTTTTAGTTTTAGGGGCTACCCTAAAGGTGTGGGTTTTCATGCAACAGTTGTTTATCATGCAAGAAAAGAAAAGGGTATTTGCAATAAAATAAATTGCAAGAAAGTAGATCGCAACAAAATAAAAGCGTACCTGGAGGGTCTTCCTGTCATCCCAAGCTGCACTTAAACACAATTTAGAATATTTAAGCATATAAAGCAAGTTCCTAGGTAAAGCTAAGGGAAGGGTTATAGTTTTCTACCAAGTTTCCTAATCCTATAGCTAGTCATCTCCTATGATGTCTAGGTTCTTGTGTTTTGGTTTGAGGACGATTTTCTTCATCAAAGAACAATTAGGTTCAATTGTTCTTATAAACATCCTATCATATTGAGGAAGTGCTTAAGACTAATCTTAAACATCTTTTCAATATCTGCTAGAATTGTTTTAAGTCCAAATGAATTTAATTAATCAGGTGATGTAATCATCCGAGGTTTAATTAAGATTTATCCTCTCGCTCGACTGAACTAGGACATTTGAATATCCTATGAGTGGAGTAATACTTCACTTAATGCTCCATTTAGGAGTTATGACAATAAGAGTTTTTGAGGGCAAACCGATGTTCAAGTGATTTGTGATTTTAATTTAATTTCAATTAATGGTTTTAAGTTTGGAATAGTGTTCAAATTGTTTTAGATTTACTTTTGAATTCTTTATGTCTTAAATGATGTTATATTTAATTCAATTTAATTTAATTTAATTTTAATTTAATTTAATTTGGTTTAGTTTTAATTTTAATTTAGTTTTATTTATTTAATTTAATTTAATTTAATATGTTTTAATTTAATTAAAATTAATGTGATTTAATTTAATTTAATTTAATTTAATTTAATTTAATTTAATTTAATTTAATTTAAATTTAATTTAATTTAAATTTTAATTTGGTTTTATTTTTAATTTAAATTTAAATTTAAATTTTATTTTATTTTCTTTTAATTTTAATTTAATATTTTATTATTATTTTATTTTTTTTTATTATGTTTTAGGGATGATTTAATTTTAATTGATAAAGTATTAATTTAATTGAAATTTTAAAAGGGTTTAATTTAAATATTTTAATTTTTAATTTAATTTAATGATTAAGCATTTTAAGTTTTGAATTTGGATTATCATTTTAATTAGGAATTGAATATTATTGAGGTGATCAATTTAGGGATTCTTAGATTAAAGAATAAATCTCTTCCCAATAATATCCCTATTTTAATAATTCCAATTTTTTTATTCTTCCAAGTTTGAATATTTATTTAATTAAGGTTTATTTTAATTACTTTCAAATTGTTTGGTAGGTTTCTACCCTTTAAATACCTAAGTTTCAAACATCCAAAATCAACTTAATATCAAATATTTTACCCACCCTTTTAATTAAACCTAAAATTTTTAATTATAGGTTAAAATTTTAATTATCATTTTGCCCTTTAAACTTACTAATTTCATAACTCACTAAATTGAGCTTAAATGAATTTGAAATATTTATATGGCTTCACTCATATGTCAATCAAGACATTAGATTAGAAAATGTGATTTTTTTGTATTTACATTATTTATAAAATAATTTTTGGTGGAAAATAAGAATTTTCAAGGAAAATTTAATAACATGACCAAGGGAAAGTTTATATCCTTAAGAAAATTATGGGACATTTTTAATGACCAGAGGACCACTTGGACCAATTTTGGTGATTTTTTGAATTATATTATTTTTATTATAATTATATTGAGTTTTGGAGTTTTAATTAATTTAAAAATAAAATAATAATTGAAAAATGAATTTCATATTTTTCAAAAATCTCTCTGATATCAAGGAAACCAGAGAACCAATTTTTATAATTTTCTAATTTTTCTTTGATTTATTAGAATTATTTTAGTGGAATTGCTAGAAAATACATTTTTTTTTAAATTTTAAAATTACCTTAAGGCTTCAAAATTTAATATCTCATCATGGGGACCTAAGAAAAATATGGGGTTTGTTCCTAAGTGATTAAAATTCAAAATATAACATTTTGGTGAATTTTATTATTTTTGTGATTTTTATTATTTTTTAATTATTAAAAATATTAAAATAATGCAAAAATCAACTTTTTTTAGAAAATTGTAATTTTAAATTTCTTAAATTCCCCTGATATCAGAGAGGCTCGAAAACCAATTTGGTGAATTTTTGAAAAGTATTTTGAAAGTTATGAATTTTTAAAGTTTAAATTGGCTAAATGGCTTAATCAACCCATTTAGTAGGGCTAACCAAGTCCAATTGACTTCAAATTTTTATGGTGGGTTCCTCTGATCCTAAAGGTAAGTGGAGAATTAATTTCAAGTCAATTTGATGTATGATTAGCTTTAATTAATTAAAGTTCCATTTTGGGTGTTTAAGCCAATTAGGGTTATTCCAAGTGGATTAATTCAAAGCCTATTTTTCCTAGAGTCCTCTGGTCAGAAGAAACATCCTCAAATTTTCCTAGAATTTATTTCACAACATGCTAATTATTGGAATTAAAATATTCGGAATAGAGACCTAGAATTGAAAAATCAATAACTCTTTATAGGGTGGCCTCGACTTTGGAAAATTCAGTGAATGTTCCCAAGTTCAAAGGCTTCAAAAGCCCTATGGTCTCATGCCATGGTGAATTGTATACATGCATGGAGAATTGAAATAGTGCAGAAAGTAAATAAATAATTAAAAATAAAATACTCAATGAAATTAAATGATTTCTTTTCCACATTATTCTCCTCCCGTTCACCGACAGGAAGAGTATTTTTATTTTATTTTTCTCGATTTTTCTACACAAAGTTATGCATTTTCCTACTTAATCTATTCTACTATCCGCGCTCCCTGTCATCCTTGGCATCTCCGAACGACCACGCGGCGCGCTCCCATTCGACGCAGCCATCTGACTGGGATGCCACGTGGCCCGCGGTTCATGTCCCGTTGCTCCGTCTGGCGCGATCCTGGCCGTCCACTTGATACACGCGCGATCCGACGGCTCCTAGTCATCGTCTACGACTGGTGTGAACCCGTGACCGTTAACCTTCTAACCCTAATTTCTCACTCGATTCTCAACGGATTTTTGTGTTCTTATGCTCTATAGATTCGTCTTGAGGAGACGAACACATCCATACAAGAAACATGTATTAAAATCGACTCAAATTAAATAGCAGAATCTCCGTAAGCTTGGGACGAAGAGTGAGTCCATACCTTTGCTCGCAGAAGTGAAGCTTCGATCCGAGAGTTGTGTCACCTTCGATCGGGTCCAAGCAAGCTCCAGCATGAAGTCCTCGGGCCCCGTGAATCGTCTAGTGCATGATTTCGACCACGCCCGATTACAAAGCTTGGAGGCTGGAAGCAATGGCTGGCCTGGTGAGGGGGCTTTTGCTGGCGAACTTCTTCTCTTTGTCTGGTGAAAGTGTAGGACCAATCAATTTGGGGATTGGCTCACCGTGAAGAAGTGTTCTGGTTTTGGGTTTGGATTTCAACTCTGAAATTGAGCTCACAGAGAGGAAATGGCACGGGGATTTCAATGCGGGATCAAGTTCTCTAAGTGTGGGGAGTAGTCCGGAACAATTTTGGCAGCAGTTTCGTAAGGTTGGTTCAGCGACCTCTTCCATGGCCGAGAGGAGCTGGGGTTTAAACGGAGCCGGCTGGAGGCTCTCCCAGTGGGAGTTAGGGCTTCGGGATCGACCGCTTCGCGTGAGGAGAGGACCGACCGCAATGGCCACCGGGCATGGGGCGCCTCAAACAAGGGAGAATTTCAATGTTGGCTCACATGTGAGCTCTCGGGTGTGGTGTTTTCCGGCGATCCAGTGGCCGGCTCGCAGTACGGGTCACCCTCGTGTTCAAGTGGGTCGTGGTCTGGGTTTAATGTAGTAATCGGGCTTTGCCATGTGTCAAAAGCTCGGATTAAGATGGCATAGGGGAAGGCCAATTTTGGCTTCGATTTGGTCAAGTCCACCTTTGGGCTTGGTTCACCCTTCAAGGTGGCTTTGGGTGTTGTGAGGAGTCAAAGGAATCAACTGGCTCGACATGGAGAAGTCCTTATCCAAATATATTCGGATTAAATTCGGGGTTAAGGTGAATCATAGTTAAGGCTAATGACTTTAGGAGATTAAGGAAAGAGTCTCCTCCTTTTGCCCAAAATGGCATGGTGACATGTAAAGAGGCCTCATGGCTTCTATGTGGCTCATGTACATGGCTTCATACTCATTCGCTTGGGAAAAGTTAAGTCAATTTCATGAAAAAGGGTTTTGTGAATTTTGGCATTTTAATGGGAATTGGCATATGGCTTGATTTGGATTTATTTTATCATGGATTTAAAACTTAGGAGATGGCTTTATCAAATGGATGATGATAGAGGATTGTCATGTGGGCTTTGGGCCTTTTGAAATTTAGTGAAGATGGGCTCTTAAAATGGTTTAGGGAAGTGGGCTTTTAGGTTAGCAAATGGGCTTTTGAAGAGGAAATTTTGCAATGGGCCATGTCAAATAAATGTTGAGTTTGGCTTAGGGATGTGTCATGATTGATTTGAAACAAGTTTGGAGTGGTTTGGGGTTGAATCGGGTCGGATTCGGGTTCATTCTGGTAAAGGGGTTAATGTAAGTCAAATTGGGCTAATTTGGGCCAATGTTGGGCTAGGGTTGAAATTGATGTGAAATTGATGTTGGGAAATATTTATGGGAGTGTTTAAAAGAGGTTTCAACTCTGGTTGGGTTTTGATTTTGGGATTTGGGCTTATTTGGGTTAGGGTTGGATTTAGGTCAAAATTGGGCCTTTTGGTTTTGGGTTGAATTTGAGTGGTGTTTGGATCCAAATTTTGGGCAAATCATGTTAGTGTTTTGTTTGTAGGGATGTTAGGGAAGGTTTAGAAAAGATTTGGGGTTAATTGGAGTTAAATTGGTTTGGTTTGGGCTAAGTTTGGGTCATGGGTCCAAATTGGGCTTTAAGGTCAAAAGTAAAATTGGATTCAAATGCCAATCAAATTGGACTTGAATTTGGTCTAGATTGGTGTTGGGAATGTTTAATTGAATTTTAGAATTGAATTGGACCAGAATTTGGGTCAATTGGGTAGGTTTGGTTTGACATTGGGTTCACTTTGGGTTAAAATGGGTCAAATTGGGGATTTTAACAAAAGTGGGGTAAATTGACAACATTGGCCCATGGTGTAGTTGGACAAAATGAAATTTCGAATATTTGGGATTTTTTGGAATTTTCTGGGAATTTTTTGAATTTTTGGATTTTTTGGCTAAGAGGGGCATTTTGGGTATTTGGAGGGTATTGGGGGGTATTTTTTTGAATTTTTGGTATTTTTGGCTATGGATGATAAATTTGAGTGGAGGGAAATGTTTAGGAATGATTTTGGGGAATTTTGGGTAATTTAGGTGATTTTACAAATTTTGGGTAGTTTCAAGGGCATTTGGTAGGTTTGGTGGGTCTGAGGTCCCGGGGATCAAAAATTGAAAATTTAGAAAATAGAAGATTGGGTAAATGTAAGTGGAATGAAATCATTTTGGTTGAGCCATGAAGTCATATCAAGCCCACATGAGCCATGAAGGGACTCATTTGAGGCATTCACTATGTTGTTCCTAACCTCTTACCTGAGGGCTTGGGGTTAAGGACCATCCATGTGAATCACCTTCATGAGTCGGGAGGTCAAGTTGGGTATGGGTGTGGTTTTAGGAGGTGTGTGAAAGTGTAGTGTAAAAGTGTAAGGTGTGTGTAAGTCAGCCCTCACTGCACAGAGCCACCTGTGGCGGTCCCAAGGCCAAAGAGTCCCATAGGAACTCATCATTTAAACTTCCACATTCGATTTCAACCCTCTAGGTGATTAGGGGTCTACAGTCAAGTTTGTGGAGTTTGCAGGGAGTTAAGAAGTGGTTTGAAATTCTAGGTGGTGGGTCCCAATTTTAATCCTCTAAGACAGTCGAAGGAAAAGCCGAAGGCTAGATCCTAAGTACTAGAAAGAAGAGGAGAAGACCTCATCATAAATGAGGTCAACATTTGCATTTGCGAATAACTCACAGATGATAAAGACAATGGTAGGTGCATCTAAAAATCAAAGTCTTTCCCATTTCCTCTCTATTATCAAATCGTCTACTCTACCACTTGGCTCCAATAAACTCTCTCTCAAGAATTAACTTTTCTTTATAACAAGAAATTATTGTAATGATTAGAAGCCTCCAAAATTTCAAATTTCTTCCTATCAAAGTAATCCCTCTTCATATTCCCTTTGTTTTTGGAGCCATGAATCTCAAGGAATAGGTAAGAAGAAGATTTAAAGTATAATCAAGAGATCTAATGAAGAACAAGAAAATGTTAAAGCAATCTCACCTTTATCGATGAAAACTCTAAGATCTTCTCAAGCAACCACTTCCTTCTCCTTCT
Source organism: Papilionanthe hookeriana x Papilionanthe teres (assembly GCA_022702705.1). Lineage (NCBI taxonomy): Eukaryota > Viridiplantae > Streptophyta > Magnoliopsida > Asparagales > Orchidaceae > Papilionanthe > Papilionanthe hookeriana x Papilionanthe teres. The sequence goes on along the minus strand of CM040423.1, from coordinate 63,292,220 downwards.
TTTAAAAAGGTTGTGGTTTAGAATATTGGTTTAAAAGAAATCCAACAAATGCAAAAAAAAGAGAAGGAATTTAGCATTAAAAAGGGGCTGACACCTAGGAGCCGAAGGGGCAGTGCCTAGGTGCAAACCAAATCCAAAAAGGGATTGGCACCTACTTTCCCATAGACATCACCAAGACACTTGGCTATTGGTAGTGCATGGGCACTGAGGCATCTCACAAGTGCTAATGGCTCATGAAGACATTTTATAGGGTCTCTAGAATGGTTCGAGGACGCTCTCTTTAATATTTATACTCATATATTTCACCTTTCCAATAAATTGTGCAATTAAATCAACTCCAGTAATAGCCTCCAATCAAGCACTCATAAAACACACTTCAAATCTAAAGCAAGAAAAATAAAATAGAAGTAAATAATGATCAAACCAGTATATAACACTTGGGTTACCTCCTAAAAATCACTTGGTTTTAGGTTTATTAGCATCAATTGTTTATGTCACGTAAAATGGATGTCTACTTAAACAACATGGGACTGTCTCCAACTTCTCGCCATCCAAGAAACCCAATCCAACTTCCTGATACATCCCCTGAGCACAAAATCAAGACCAGTACCAACTTGGGACTACATTTCATTCATACTAGCTTCCCAGAGCTCAAGACATCCTTTATTAGTCCTTTCAGCATGTGTTGAGGGTTACGCTACCGGAGTCATTCTACTATGATTTGGCTTTTGCTTAGGTAAAGTCAGGTCAAAGTTTTTGTCTATCAAACGGTATTGATGTGATGAACAAACCTCATTTGTCACTTTGTGCATGAATCAGGCTCAAATTGCATTGACCGTAGCTCAAGTTGTCCAAATGACCTTGAATCACAAAACAAATGCGCGAATGTATTCGAAATGTTGGTTTTACCTTGGGAGGAAACCCATTATTGTGAGGTTTTACACACGGATTAAAACCCACAAATTGAAGCTCTTAAACTTAGAAAAAAAATATATAAATATATATATATATAAGTAATAAAAAGGGATAAATTCCCTAATCTCACACAACCAAATAAGGTACGACTCACATGACACCCTCATCCTAACCCCCTTCACAAGCTGGCACTAGGGCTTGCTGATGCGACTTTTTTTTTATATGTAAGAATTTATGACCTCAGATTTATATATTTATAATCATTTTGTAAAGTCACAATTTCAAACGCAAGTATATGTATCGTATCAAGTAATACAGGGCTCTAATGGAGTCCCGTTTATCGATCTCACAGGGAAGCGAGGTAAGTAGTCCTTAGTAAAATTCTACTCTACTACTAACAACCTTAGTTTGAAATGGTGATATAAGTGGTGTTTATAACAACTACTCCTAAATGCAGACGATTATATGTAAGAATAATAACTACTCCTAAATGCAAATATTACTTCTAAAGATAACCCTTTCTTGATAAATTAGTTTGGTGAATTTTGAGATAATAAAATCTATTATTCTTATGTAATGAATTTGATAAAGTTTAGGAATGATATGCATTGAATATTGTATGTGTCAAATAGGAGCATAAATATTTCTTTACCCTCAAAAGAGTACCCTCTCTTCCAAGCATGTAAAGAACATTAACATATCCTAAGTTCAGTAACTAAATCTAAGGCTAGGCTAGGAGGATACCGGCTGTCACTATAGAGCTCCCACTCACCCTTCACTTGAAGCCTAACCTTAGACTTTAGTTACCCATCTTTGGATCAAATTGGGGATCTCAGCCTGTCACCCTGAAACCTCCAATTCGATACCCATGAAACCATATTTCCCTATTTATTTGCACTCAATCCCCATGAACTACACAATTCATTTGCGGACATTGAATGTGGTTCCACTTTGTTGAGAATTACACTGCTCTTTCAGGACAATGCAATTATAACGAATTTTAACAATAAAATGGGCCCTTTTTGTAATGTAAATGAAGTGCAAGTAGAAACCATCACATTTATAATTAAAACATCTTTTAGCAAGCATCCCAATATCGTAAACATGATTATTACTCATTACAAAAGAAAAGTAGAGTGAAAACAATGGCATAAACTTATTATGCCACTAATTCCATAGAAGAAGAAAGAGTAAGAGAAAGACATCACAAAGCACGAAGGAAACACAACGGAAAACTTCATTTCAAAGAAAATCTACAAAATAAGTGTTTACAAAATCATAAGATAATGAAGAACACAATACTTAGCTATTTCTCCTTGAAAGAAAGATAAAAATGTCTCTCACAAAGTCTCCCGCGGATCCATGCAATGCTTAGAACATTTCTTTACAGATTCTCTCAAAATCGCCTCACTAATCTCTCCAAAAAGGTAAAAATCTACATTTCTACTCCTATTCTAAGATCTCTAATCATTCTCCACGTTTGCATTATAATCTCGTCTCTTTTTTTGGCTTCAAATTCGGTTTAAAATAGAGTAGGGACGAATTTCCCAGGAGGTGCATGAAGAAACCCTCCAAAAAGCGTCCAGATTCGATGTATATGGTCAATAACCGCTCAATATCGCATCCCAACTGTCTGGAGTGCCGCCGGCGCTGAATAGGGTGCTGTCGGTGCCCTATTTTTGTGCCCTCGGTTTTCTGGCATCGCTGGTGACGGTTTGGACCCCCCCGGCGCCCATCCTGCGCAGCTCTACCATTTTGCTCCGTTTCAGCTCTGATTCGCCCTGTTTCAGTTGCGTTGCATTTCTAACAGATAGCCCTACAAAATAAGCATAAACATAACATTTCTTTAAAGAGTAATCTCATTCAAAAATATGCAAGAAGTGTAAAAAAGATTAAACATAGAAAGACTTATCGAAAGGTGTCAAGTCAAAAATTGTTTTTTTGCTCATTTTTCCTGTAAATTGCATTGTTTTTGCTTCTCCTTGCTCCAATCACCATTTATTTTCCTAAAACCAAAAAAACATATAAAATACCTTCCTTTTAAAGTGTAATATCACCAAAAATGAGTAAAATCATATAGCAAAAACAGTATATATTTTTTGTGCATCACTCACCCCCACCCCCTTTCTCCGTACCGCCGCAAACTTCGTTGGTGAGTCTGCTCTCATCAGCAAGCCTTCCTACATGCTAGCCTAAGCTACCTGCACCTCCCTTATGATGCTATTGGAGATCCCATTTCCATGTGCAACTCTTTCTTGGTCGTCCAAACATCTACGTGACACCTCGTGCCATCGCACCTCATCGTCGGCTGCACTTATCTCTAGCTCACTTCCATCTCGGGCGGTGTCCTCTCTGAGCTTGCTATGAGCTTCTCATGAGCTCTCTTACCAAGTCATTTTTCTCTCCCCACTATTCCCTTCCACATGATATATAAATACTCACCTCACTCTCTCACTTACCAAATGACAAACACAATAGCTCTCCAACTACCTCCTCCTCTAACTAAGCAAAAATAAGAAAGACGATTTGGATAAGGATTGTCTTAAGGAAAGAGAGCTTTTGCTCGGAACAAAGTTAAGAAGTGTTAGGAGGTGTTCCTTAAGAGAAGAAAGCCACCATCCTGCCTCTCTCAGACAAAGCCATTAGTGCAGGCTGCCTTCCTCTTTCATGCTGCACTCCCACTTCTGCCTCCTTATCTTTCCGTCGGTGATCTGGTCAGCTTTCGTCCCCTTTTAGTTGGATGGTTCATCATAAATATGACTAATTGAGGGTCAACGATCACAATTCGATGCAAAAGGACACCAAAGACCCCCTCGCAAAGTTTTATGAGGTGCATCGGTGCATGATTTCGACGTCGCTTGCTTGGATAAGCAAAGAGAACGTGATCGTATCCATCGCAAAAAAGAGATATCTTTAAAACTCTTGCATTTTAATTCCTAGCAAGCCTTCTCGGTATGTTTGATAGAGGTTCTAATGCTAGGATTGTGTGCTAAAAGAAACTGATAGGTTAGGCGGCCTTGGAATTTCCCATATGAATCGAATCGATCTCTCATAACCTTAGCCCTAAATATGAAAAATCAAGGTTTTAATAATCTCAAATTTTGTTCTGGCAACATCATTTAGATGAATAATGAAGTTGATCGATCAAGCATACGAAGACATCTAATTGTTTTTCATCCTTTCGGTCATAGAGAGTTATCCTCATGAAAAACCCTCTACTTTATGTCGGGGAAATGGAGGTTGGTGTCACGTCGCCTCGCTCAATATGATGTTGGTACACCTCTCCATTAAATCCAACCTCATATCCTATATGCGTCCGGTAGGATGAGTTCGACATGTCGTTAAATGCATTTGGGTTAGATTGCTTTCATGCTCACCCATAGTATCTTGCATATTGTTTGTAGATCATGTGATCACTTTCGATTCAACCACCATCCCATCTCGATTTACCAATTACTTTTGGCTTGATCGTCATACCGGCTTATTCGTCCAATCACCTCTTCGGTTTGATCAACCACTCCAAAACAATTGACTGGTCACTTTGGTTTTGATCAACTGTTCCAATTTCAATCACTCGATCATTTGGATTCAATCGGAAACCCCAGCTTGATTAATTGATTAATGTGGTCCATTTGGTTATCTTTGGCCTACTTCACGTGACCATTGCATGCTTGTATGCCTTGTTTTGGATTGCTTTGCCTTATGTGATTCCTTATACGCATATGTGAATCTTTGCATCGAGTTGATTGTGGTGTTTGATTGTTGCAAGCTCTTTATGTGTATGAAATTCCTTTACATATTGTGCTAATGTCATATTTTATTGCCTGTGATTTTTTGTTTACCTTGTATGCTAACTAACATTTTGCATGTTTGAGTGTATCTTTGAGCACCCTTACTTGCAATGTCTCTTTAAGCACATGAACTTGTGAGTATCTTTCTCACACACATCCCCTTATGCACTTAGATAGAAGCTTGCACACTTCTTGAGGAGATGGCTCACATCTAGAACCTCCTACTGCATGATCCATGAAAAAAATACCTATTTTTATGCCTTAATTTTTATCAAATTTTTAAGGATGTTATGCTTTAATTAAAGGTATTTTTGTGTTTTGGATGTAAGTGATGCAAAAATGTCCAAGAAGAAAAAAAGGATGAAAAAGGCGCAAAAAGGAGCAAAAATGGAGCCAAAATGCAAAATTATCAAAATAATTAGTCTGGCGCCTAGGCACCAGAATCCGACGCCTAAGCGCCACTTCCATACAAAATTCTGTAAGATTTTTGATGACTTTTGGATGGTTATTTTGACAGTGTTAGCGGTTATTGGACCATCTAGAAGATTGGCAGTTATTCATGGATTATAGGACATGTGATACCTTGTATTTGGATGCTTGGAAACGGTTAGGATCGTGAAGAGGTGTGATCCAAAGTGAAGAGGTGCAAAGAACTAGACGCAGAGTCCGGTGCCTAGGCACCAGATTTCAGCGCCTAGGCGCCAAACACACCTTCTAGAAGATTCATTGAACATGGACACATTTTGAAGAGGTTCCTCAAGGCAACCCTTGAATCCTATAAATAAGAGGCTACTCCTTCAGAGAAAATGGCCCACAAATCAACCAAAAACCACCAACGCCCAACCTAGCCCCATAGTTCCATTTAGAGAGAGAAATTAGAGAAATATGTTAAGGGCCGTATTTACAGTTTCTTTTATTAATTAGTGAGTTTCTTTTCAAGTCTATTTACTTTGAAGTCAGAAGGATTCAGAGGTTCAGTTGGAGAAACACTTGAGATAAGTATATGTATTTTGATTCAAAGTTTTATTTATATGTTTTGTTGTTTAAATTCAATGTGTTCTGAGTAGTTACTTTACTTTTTTCTTTCAATTATGAAAAGATAAATAAGATAATATAAAATTCGTTGGAGAATTAAAAACTATATATATATATATATATATATATATATATATATATATATATATAACATTGTGATGATATTAATATCTGGATCTTAATTTACTATTTAAATTGGCCATTTAAATTCTTAAAATCATTGAAGAGTTTTGAGACCTAGAAGGAGATGAATTCTTAACTAGTAGATATCACATGAATCCTTGGGTAGTCGAAGGTCTTGCACGGGTTATTCAAGGTGAAGTGCAAATAAATAGGAAGATAGTATTTAATGGGCGTAGAATTGATATGTTTTTAGAGTGACATGCTAAATTCTTATAATTTGGTTTATAGAGAAGGAAAGGGTCACTAGTAGGGCCGACCATAGCCACCCTTGGACATCTAGTAGTGTGAGCCTAGATTAACCCATTCTACTAACAATACATCCAGACCTGATCTATAGATTAGCCAATGTTCTTTATACTATCGAGCGAAGGTAAAGAATATGAATGCTTCTATTTGGCACAATACCATAAATTTATGTTCTCCATGAATATTACATTATCTAAAAAGTCTTGGATTAATTGAAAGGAAGAAAGTTGTTTGCTCATTTTTATTTACATCAATCATTACTTTATCACTGCTTTATTTCTGCATCTAGTAAATTAAATATCAACTTTTTAACTTTAAAAGAAATACATAAAAATAAAATCAAAATATTTAAAAACATCTATAATCCTCCTCGTGGGATCGATACTGGAGTCTTTATTTAAAGCCCTATATTATTTGAAGCGATACATATACTTGCGTAGTACCCCAGTGTGAAAATTATTTTCCATAAAATTATATTTATAAATACTATCCGCTATTATTATTTGAGTCAAAGTATTGACTATAATATATTTTTGATAGCATAAATTATTGCATTGTTTGGCGATTGCAAACCAAGTTTTTGGTGCATTACTGCGGATCGAGGGTCAAGTTTTTTGCGTCATTGCTGGGGAGGCAGAATTTATAGATTTTAAAAATTTTAGTTTATTTATTTCTTTTATTTTTAAAAATATAAAATACAAAAACATTTAAAAAAACAAAAACAAAAATAAAAATAATAATAATAATTTTATTTCTTGTTATTTTACTTTTTATTTACTTTTTATGCTTATTTTTGATCTGAAGGATTATTACCTTTAGATTCTGAATTAGAAAGAACTGTTTGAAGAATTAAAAAAGGAAAGCAAATTCAAAAATATTAAGAGATGGCTAATTTACATAATAATTTACAAAATCCAATTGAAATTAATGAACAAAATGTTTAGAAACCATTAAGGGATTATACTAACCCTACAGTTGATGAACTACATAGTAGCATTCAAATACCTACTGTAGATGCTAATTCTTTTGAGCTTAAACCATCTATTATCCAAATGGTTCAAAATAATCAATTTGGGGGAACACCAAATGAGGATCCAAATTTACACCTTGCTAGTTTTTAGAACTTTGTGCTACCTTTAAATATAACAATGTTTCTGATGATGCTATTAGACTTAGACTCTTTCCTTTTTCTTTAAGAGATAAAGCGAAGATGTGGTTGAACTCATTAGCAACAGGTTTTATTAAAACATGGGCTGAAATGACACAAATTCCTTGCTAAATATTTTCCTCCTTCTAAAACTGCTAAATTGAGAAATGATATTACTTCATGTACGGCTTATTTTAGGGTTGTGTGTATTATTTTAAAAGGGGGTTGCCTAATAGAAGTTGTCGGCGAATTTTAGATTTTAATTTTAATTTAAATATATATATATATGATTTAGAAAGTAGTATTTAATTTTGAAAATAATTTTAAGATATGAAATCAAACCGACCTCACATCCCAGATAGTTTATATAAATGAGTGCCGCATCACAAACCGTGTATTTATCCCGAAGAATAGACACACTGCTTAATGATGGGGCTCAGTTAAATAAACTAGGAGATTTGTGACATCCGTTTGGTCTGCGAACCAATTTTATAAGCCGATAAATTTTCTCGCTTAATATAAATGAATTAAGCGGGGTTTATATTACCTCGGTTCTTAAAATTCCACTATAAGGGCAAGCCCCTATAGTTAATTACATCTTAAGTGACGGGAATCACTTAAGAAAACTCTCGATAATAATCGGTAGTTCTGCTCTCAAAATCTCAAAGTTTAAGTTTTCGAGGGATTGAATTTTAGAATTTTAATAGGGAATGGATCAAGTTTGGAACATTTTGTTTTGGGAATTCAAAGGAAGAAAGGTAGGAGAAATTACAGATTTGAAGCAAACTTCGGTAATTTCCCGACTATCCTATTGTTTGGCTTGAATTTAGGAAAGTCCTAATGTTTATTTAATGTTTTGATCTTGCCAATTTTAATTAATTAGGACTTATGTTCGTATGACATGATCATACAAATAGCCTCAAAGATGTGAGGGTTTATGTCATATCGGATGACTACCTCGGAATCCTAAGACTGGTTAGGGCTTAATTTGCAACGCAAATGCCTAACAAAAGATTGAGGATTTATGTTGCACTAGGCAAACTACCTCGAAGTCCTATGGTTTATTGTTTAAACTAAAGAATAGTTTAGTTGATGTAGAGTTGTTTTCGTCGACGAAGATGGCCGTGCTGCCTACCATGCTCCGAGCTCCTTGTTGTTGCAGGGGGTTTAGTTTTAGAAATCATAAATCAAGAGGTGAGGAAAGTGTTTTGGTTTAGAGAAAGTTTTAATTTCCAAGTGTTTTTTTTATGTTTTAATTAAAACAAATCTTAAAGTTGATTATAACAACACCGATTAAGATCCCACGGTTCCATGATTCCGGCGTCGTTATTTTTATCGGATTCACTTAGTCCAGATGTATTTGCTAAACTCAACTAAATGAGTTCGACACTTTCATTTAGACCGTGGGAAATCTCGTTAGCAACACGTAGGTTACATCATCCGAGGTATTTTCGATCATCCAACAAGACGTTTTAATTTAGTTGTAGTTGTAGTTTTGTTGTTCTGTTTGTGATTTAATTTTGAGTTGTTTTATATTTTGAAATGTTGTGGCGGTGAATTTTATCTTGTAATGACTTTTAATTTAGTTTTGGTTTCAATTTTAGGGACTACCCTGAAGGTGTGGGTTTTCATGCAACAGTTGTTTATCATGCAATAAAAATAAAGTGCATTTGCAATAACGTAAATTGCAATAAAATAAAAGCGTACCTGGAGGGTCTTCCCGTCATCCCAGGCTGCACTTAAACACAATTTAGAATATTTAAGCATTTAAAGTAAGTTCCTAGGTAAAGCTAAGGGAAGGGTTATGGTTTTCTACCAAGTTCCTAATCCTATAGCTAGTCATCTCCTATGACGTCTAGGTTCTTGTGTTTTGGTTTGAGGATGATTTTCTTCAACAAAGAACAATTAAGTTCAGTTGTTCTTATAAACATCCTATCATACTGAGGAAGTGCTTAAGACGAATCTTAAACATATTTTCAATACTTTTAGGATTGTTTTAAGTCCAAGAGAATTTAATTATATAATGAATTAATTATCCAGGAGTTCAAGTTTTGTTATCTTGCCCAGTGAACTAGGACATTTGAATATCCTATGAGTGAAATAACACTTCACTTAACACTCCGTTTAAGAGTTATGACATCATGAGCTTTTGAGGGCAAATTAACGTTCAAGTGATTTGTGATTTAATTTAATTTCAATTAATGGGTTTAAGTTTGGAATAGTGTTCAATTTGTTTTAGATTTATTTTTGAATTATTTATGTCTTAAGTGATGTTATATTTAATTCAATTTAATTTAATTTAATTTGATTTAGTTTTAATTTTAATTTAATTTTATTTATTTAATTTAATTTTAACTTGGTTTTATTTTTTTTTATTTAATTTAATTTAACTTAATATGTTTTAATTTAATTTAATTTAATGTGATTTAATTTAATTTAATTTAATTTAATTTAATTTAATTTAATTTAATTTAATTTAATTTTAATTTAATTTAATTTAAATTTTAATTTGGTTTTATTTTTTTTTAATTTTAATTTTAATTTAATTTTATTATTTTTATTTTAATTTTAATTTAATATTTTTTTATGCTTTAGGGATGATTTAATTTTAATTGTTAAAGTATTAATTTAATTGAAATTTTAAAAGGATTTAATTTAAATGTTTTAATTTTAATTTAATTTAATGATTAAGCATTTTAAGTTTTGAATTTGGATTATCATTTTAATTAGGAATTGAATATTATTGAGGTGATTAATTTAGGGATTCTTAGATTAAAGAATAAATTTCTTCCTAATAATATCCCTATTTTAATAATTCTAATTTTTCATTATTCTTCAAAATTTAATTAATCATTTAATTAAGGTTTATTTTGATTACTTTCAAATTATTTGGTAGGTTTCTACCCTTTAAATACCTAAGTTTCAAACATCCAAAATCAACTTAGTATCAAATATTTTACCCACCCTTTTAATTAAACCTAAAATTTTTAATTATAGGTTAAAATTTTAATTACTATTTTGCCCTTTAAACTTACTAATTTCATAACTCACTAAATTGAGCTTAAATGAATTTAGAATTTTTATGTAGCTTCACACATATGTCAATCAAGACATTAGAGGAGAAAATGTGATTTTCTGTATTTAATTTATTTATATAATTATTTTTTGTGGAAAATATGGATTTTCAAGGAAAATTCAACAACATGACCAAGGGAAAGTTTCTGTCCTTAAGAAAATTATGGGACATTTCTAATGACCAGAGGACCACTTGGACCAATTTTGGTGATTTTTTGAATTACATTATTTTTATTATAATTATTTTGATTTTTGGAGTATTAATTAATTTAAAAATAAAATAAAGATTGAAAAATGAATTTTATATTTTTCAAAAATCTCTCTGATATCAAGGAAACCAGAGAACTACTTTTTATAATTTTCTGATTTTTCCTTGATTTATTAGAATTATTTTAGTGGAAATGCTAGAAAATACATCTTTTTAATTTTTTAAATTACCCTAGGGTTTTAAAATTTAATATCACATCATAGAGACCTAAGAAAAATATGGGGTTTGTTCCTAAGTGATTAAAATTCAAAATATAACATTTTGATGAATTTTATTATTTTTGTGATTTTTATTATTTTTTAATTATTAAAAATATTAAAATAATACAAAAAATCAACTTTTTAGAAAATTGCAATTTTAATTTTATTAAATTCCCCTGATATCAGAGAGGCTCCAAAACCAATTTGGTGAATTTTTCAAAAGTATTTTGAAAGTTATGAATTTTTAAAGTTTAAGTTGGCTAAATGGCTTAATCAACCCATTTGGTAGGGCTAACCAAGTCCAATTGACTTCAAACTTTTATGGTAGGTTCCCCTGATCATAAAGGTCAGTGGAGAATTGATTTCAATTCAATTTGATGTTTGATTAGCTCTATTTTGGGTGTTTAAGCCAATTAGGGTTATTCCAAGTGGATTAATTCAAAACCTATTTTTCCTAGAGTTCTCTGGTCACAAGAAACATCACCAAATTTTCCTAGGATTTATTTCACAGCATGCTAGTTATTAGAATTAAAATACTCAGGGTAGTGACCTAAAATTGAAAAATTAATAACTCTTCATAGGGGTGGCCTCTGACTTTGGAAAATTCAAGGAATATTCCCAAATTCAGAGGCTTCAAAAGCCCTATGGTCTCATGCCATGGTGAATTGTATACATGCATAGAGAATTGAAAAATGTGCAGAGAGTAAATAAATTGTTAAAAATTAAATACTCAATGAAATTAAATGATTTCTTTTCCACATTATTCTCCTCTGTTCACTGAGCAAGAGGGTATTTTTATTTTATTTTTCTGATTTTTCTGCACAAAGTTATGTATTTTTGAAGTTTAGGGAATTAAATAAATAAGAAAATGCCTATTTTCCTACTTATCCAGTGCGGCACCCTGTCATCCTCGGCATCTCCGAACGACTACGCGGCGCACTCCCATTCGACGCCGCCACTTGAGTCAGCAGCCCGGGTCCCGCCTTCCGCGTATCATCCACTGATCCGACCTGATCTGAGCCGTCCATCCGCGCGTGTATTGAATGAACGACATCCGTTCATCATCCCCAAACCTCCTAGCCCGAGAACCGTCCACCTTCTAGGCTTAAGATCTCGCTCAATACTTGACCAAATTAAACATTCTTATGCTCTATGGATTCATCTCGAGAAGACGAACACATCCATACGGTTTATGTGGCATGAAATTGACTCAATAAAAATGGAGAATGTTCAGAAGCTCGGGAAGAAGAATGAGACCATACCTTTGCTCAGAGAAGTGTGGCTTCGATCTGAGGGTCGTGTCACCTTCGATTGGGTCCAAGCAAGCTCCAGATGAAGTCTCCTGGCCTGGTGAATTGTCCAGGTATGATTTTGACCAAGCCCGATTTCAACCTTTGGAGTCTGGAACAGATGGGTGGCCTGGAGAGGGGGCTTTCACTGGAGAACTTCTCCTCTTGAACTTGTGCAGGTGTAGGTGAGTTTAATTTGACTTTGGTGGAGGATTTGGGAATGTCCTGTTCTGGCCTGAGATTTGAGCTCCAAAATTAAGCTCAATTAGTGAGGATTAGGGCAAGAGGACAATGGGGATCAAATGCTCTAGGTGTGGGGAGAGTCTGGAGTGATTTTGGCGAGTTTCCTTAAGGTTGATTCGAGCACCTCCTCATGGCCGAGAGAGGTGGGGTTTAAATAAGAGAGGCTGGAGGGCCTCCCAGGGGGAGTTAGGGCTTGGGATCAGCTGCTTAGATCAAGGGAAGAACAGCCATGGTGGCCATTGGGCATGGGGCAACTCAGAAAGGTGGAATTCCAAAGTTTGGCTCCTCCCCATGTCTCGGCCATGGCATTTTCTGGTGGCCTGGTGGTCGGCCGGCGAGCGAGGGTCACCCTCGAGGTCGGGGAGGTCGGGGGTTGAAGTTGGTGAATTCAATTGAAGCCTTACATGTGTAAAGTGGTTGGATCAAAATGGCATGGGGAGGTGGCTTATTTTGCACTTGGTTTGTTCAACCCATGGAAATGGGCTTGGTTCACCTCCCCATGGCTGATTTGGGCTGAGGGAGTATCAGATGAATCAGCTAGGAAAGGGTAGAGAAGTCACCATCCATGAATATTTTGATTAATCATGGATTAAGGTGAAGCATTAAAAGAGTTAAAACCTTTTTAAGGGGGCTTAAAAGAGGCTCCTCCTTTTGCAATTAATAGTATGATGATGTGTAAAGTGGATCCCATGGCTTCATGTGGCTTGTGCATGGCTTGAGGCTTGCTCATGGCTTGGCTCACTTACATGAGAAAGGGATTTTGGGATTTTTGGCATTTAGAGGTGACTTGGCATATGGCTTGATTTGGAACCATTTGATGATTGATTTAGGACTTAAGGGATGATATTAATTGAGTGGTGATGGGATGAGATTGTAATGTGGGCTTTAGGATGAGTTTGGGCTTTTAAAATTTAATGAAGATGGACTTTTAAAATGGTTTAGGGAAGTGGGCTTTTGGATTTTAAAATGGATTTTAGGATGAAAGTTTGGTAAAGGCTTGGGCCAAATAATTGTTGGGTTTGGCTTAAGGATGTGTCATGATTGATTTGAAACAAGTTTGGAGTGATTTGGGTTTGAATTGGGTTGAATTTGGGTTGATTTGATAAATGGGCCTATGTAGGTCAAATTGGGCTAATTTGGGCCAATGTTGGGCTAAGGTTGAAATTGATGTGAAATTGATGTTTGGAAATGTTTATGGGAGTGTTTGGAAGAGGTTCCAACTTTGGTTGGATTTTGATTTTGGGATTTGGGCTCATTTGGGTTAGGGTTGGATTTAGGTCAAAATTGGGCATTTTGGTTTTAGATTGAATTTGAGTGGGGTTTGGTTCCAAATTTTGGGTAAATCATGTTAGTTTTTTTGTTTTTGGGGATGTTAGGGAAGTTTTAGAAAATATTTGGGGTTAATTGGAGTTAAATTGGTTTGGTTTGGGCTAGGTTTGGGTCATGGGTCCAAATTTGGCTTTAAGGCCAAAAGTGAAATTGGATTCAAATTTCAATCAAATTGGACTTCGATTTGGTCTATATTGGTTTTTGGAATGTTGAATTGAAGTTTAGAATTGAATTGGACCAGAATTTGGGTCAATTGGGTAGGTTTGGTTTGACATTGGGTTCACTTTGGGTTAAAATGGGTCAAATTGGGGATTTTGACAAAAGTGGGGTAAATTGACAAAATTGGCCCATGTTGTAGTTAAATAAAATGAAATTGGGAATATTTGGGATTTTCTAGAATTTTCTGGGAATTTTCTGAATTTTTGGATTTTTGGGTCAAGAGGGGCATTTTGGGTATTTGGAGGGTATTGGGGGGTATTTTTGGAATTTCTGGTATTTTTGGCTATGGATGATCAATTTGAGTGGAGGGAAATGTTTAGGAATGATTTTGGGGAATTTTGGGTAATTTAGGTGATTTTGCAAATTTTGGGTAGTTTGAGGGCATTTGGTAGGTTAGGCGGGTCCAGAGGCTCGGGGTCAAAATTGAAAATTTATAAAATTGAAGATTGGGTAAATGTAAGTGGAATGAAATCATTTTGGTTGAGCCATGAAGCCATATCAAGCCCACATGAGCCATGAAGGGACTCATTTGAGGTATTCACTATGTTGTTCCTAACCCTCTTAGCCAAGGGCTTAGGGGTTAAGGACCATCCATGTGAATCAACTTTATGAGTCAGGAAGTCAAGTTGGGTATGGGTGTGGTTTTAGGAGGTGTGTGAAAGTTTAGTGTAAAAGTGTAAGGTGTGTGTAAGTCAGCCCTCACCAGAACAGGCCACCCAGGGCAGTCCTAATGCCAAAGAGTCCTATAGGAACTCATCCTTTAAACTTCCACATTTGATCTCAACCTTCTAAGTGATTAGGGGTTTACAATCAAGTTTGTGGAGTTTGCAGGGAGTTAAGAAGTGGTTTGAATTTCTAAATGGTGGGTCCCAATTCTAATCCTCTAAGATAGTCAAAGGAAAAGCCTAAGGCTAGATCCTAAGTACTAAAAAGAAGAAGAGAAGACCTCATCAAAAATGAGGTCAATAAATGGACCCCCAATAGGTGTGGTGAGTCGACGAGCACACCGCACGTATTGGTGTTGACCGAAGTGATCAACAAAACCAACACAAAAGTCCAAGTAACAAACTTAGGACAAAGTAGAAGAGTTTCCGCTGGGGAGTGTCAAGTATATCTCTGAGACTGGAGATTCCTGAACTCTCGCTGGGGAAAGGAAAAGGAGGTGAATCCCAAATCACATGATCTGGGGAATTTCGATTTAGATTTTATTATGTTTCAGTTTAAGTTTTGATGTGTGAGCTCAGATTTTAGTTTGAGTTTAAATTTAGATTGAAGTTTTGTTAAGATTAATTTGAAGGAATTTGAACTTGAAATGAAAATTGGAATTTTGTGGTTTTAGATGTAACATCTTTAACCTCAAAAGAAAATTGAATTGATTGGATTGAATCAATACAATGAGGAGAGATCTCAGAGCAATGCGGTATTGGATGTAAAATCCTTAACCTCAAGAGTTTGATTTTGATGTATTTCATTGTGATAGGGAAAGAACGTAAAGCAATGCAGTCTCGGATGTAAAATCCTCAACCCCAAAAGTTTGATTTTGATGTATTTCATTGCGATAGGGAAAGAATCCTAAAGCAATGCAGTCTCGGATGTAAAATCCTCAACCCCAAAAGTTTGATTTTGATGTATTTCATTGCGATAGGGAAAGAATCCTAAAGCAATGCAGTATCAGATATAAAATCCTCTACCCTAAAAGTTTGATTTTGATGTATTTCATTGCGATAGGGAAAGAATCCTAAAGCAATGCAGTATCGTATATAAAATCCTCTACCCCAAAAATTTGATTTTGATGTATTTTATTGCGATAGGGAAAGAACCTAAAGCAATGCAGTATCGAATATAAAATTCTCTACCCCAAAAATTTGATTTTGATGTATTTCATTGCGATAGGGAAAGAATCCTAAAGCAATGCAGTATCGGATATAAAATCCTCTACCCCAAAAATTTGATTTTGATGTATTTCATTGTAATAGGGAAAGAACCTAAAGCAATGCAGTATCGGATATCAAATCCTCTACCCCAAAAATTTGATTTTGATGTATTTCATTGAGATAGGGAAAGAACCTAAAGCAATGCAGTATCGGATATAAAATCCTCTATCCCAAAAATTTGATTTTGATGTATTTCATTGCGATAGGGAAACAATCCTAAAGCAATGCAGTATCAGATATAAAATCCTCTACCCCAAAAATTTTATTTTGATGTATTTCATTGCGATAGGGAAAGAACCTAAAGCAATGCAGTATCGGATATAAAATCCTCTACCCCAAGAATTTGATTTTGATGTATTTCATTGCGATAGGGAAATAACCTAAAGCAATGCAGTATCGAATATAAAATCCTCTACCCCAAAAGTTTGATTTTGATGTATTTCATTGCGATAGGGAAAGAACCTAAAGCAATGCAGTATCGGATATAAAATCCTCTACCCCAAAAATTTGATTTTGATGTATTTCATTGCGATAGGGAAAGAACCTAAAGCAATGCAGTATCGGATATAAAATCCTCTACCCCAAAAATTTGATTTTGATGTATTTCATTGCGATAGGGAAAGATCCTAAAGCAATGCAGTATCGGATATAAAATCTTCTACCCCAAAAATTTGATTTTGATGTATTTCATTGCGATAGGGAAAGAACCTAAAGCAATGAAGTATCGGATATAAAATCTTCTACCCCAAAAATTTGATTTTGATGTATTTCATTGCGATAGGGAAAGAATCTTAAAGCAATGCAGTATCGGATATAAAATCCTCTACCCCAAAAATTTGATTTTGATGTATTTCATTGTGATAGGGAAAGAACCTAAAGCAATGCAGTATCGGATATAAGATCCTCTACCCCAAAAATTTGATTTTGATGTATTTCATTGCGATAGGGAAAGAACTTAAAGCAATGCAGTATCGGATATAAGATCCTCTACCCCAAAAAATTTGATTTTGATGTATTTCATTGCGATAGGGAAAGAACCTAAAGCAATGCAGTATTGGATATAAAATCCTCTACCCCAAAAATTTGATTTTTGAATGGTAATTGATTTTGCAAAGATTTGTAGTGTTGATTTGAAAAGTGTGGAATTTTGGTGTTTCGAGAATTTCATGAGAGTTGTGAAAGATTTTTTTTGTGGAAAGAAACAGATTAGGAGGGAATATGTAGATGCTACATATCCCATTCAAAAGAGTTGATCGAATGTTGCTGGTTTGGATTGTATACAATTCCTTGCCATTAGATCAGAATCGAAAACCTCGTGGCTCCGTGTCAATGGAATCGACCTCTTCCATCCCAGACAAGGGAGAGTGTAGAACGGATTGGATTTCAGATTTGGAATGTTGAGTTTGAATTTGATTGAGATTTGATTTGAGATCTGGAAGGTTGAATTTGAATTTGATTGAGATTTGATTTAAAATTTGTGTTCATTTTGTTTGTCCTTTAACGATTCAAATTTATTTGATCGTCCATTTAATGTTCATGTGAATTCGGCGTTCATCATTTTTTTTTAGATTTTTTATGGAAAGTTTTCTTTTATTCTTTTTGTTTCTTTTTTTTGTTCTTTGTTCGAAGTTCATTTAACTTTAATGGCGTTTCCCAGTCAACTTGCACAAAAGAGGTGAAGGCCAAAAATGTGACATGGTCACTTTCATTCCAATCATGCGGAAGATACATCATACAACTTGATCTGGAATACATTTCATACAATCCATGTAGACTCAAAACGGACTATGTATGATCTTTGTCAATCCATCCAAAAAGGCATCTGTCAAAAATCCATGTCTGAATAGTGAGGTACATGATCAATAACATCACCTTCCAAGCCATCCTTGGCAAGGATGCCGTATGGATGCACGTTGGAGGTGTGATATTTTCCATGTAACTCACAGCTCGTAAGGCCGGAGACTCTCTAGATCTGGGTCTGGCTGGAAGTGATAAGGTGCTTTCTTGTCATCCATCCTTCTGAAAGTAACTGAGATCTGCTTCATTGGTACTCCTGGTATGCAATGTTTAGCGACATTTGCTCCGTTGCCCTTTAGTATCATGACGGAACCTACCGGTAATGGTATCTTTACTGGCCCTCGGAACTCACCTGGGCCTGCTATCCGGAGGTCGAATCCGAACATGATATTACACTCGTTCAGAAAAGAAACTGTGCAGAAAGATCTGACAAAGTCGTGGTGATCGATGTGCGGGGGTATGCAGTCACCCTGCTTATAAATGTTAATGATGCAACTGTTGGGTATGTAATCTGCTGGCAGTACCCTCCATTTTATCATTCTCTTTACCATCCTTTTGATGACCAATGGCATTGGATCTACCATACCATGACGGAGTATCCCTGGTGGGTTTCCCTTCCTGTCTTCTGCGAAGTTGTAGCAGCATCCACATTGTATTGTAATTCTCCCTTTCCCTGGCATCCATCTCCGGGATTCCGAGTAGGTGTTTTCTCTTAGGCGGCCTGCTCGACCCATTCTTTTCAAATCCCGGATGCAATCCATGATTTGTTGTTGTTCGTATTCTGAGAACACGTTTGTATGTAGCTTGAGGCCTTCTAGTATATTGATCCTCCTGCCTCTAATTCTCTCGAAGTATTCAAAAGTTTGCTTCTCGACATTCTGCATTCTTTCTAGCTCTTGTTTTGAAATAATCTGCAAATGGCGAGGCCTGGTGACGTACTATGGGATATATGGCTCAATCCCTTCGCGTTCTCCTGCATACCTCGGCTCCTCAGGGATGGTCTCCGTCGGGACATCCCCCGGGGTTGCTTCTGCAACAAGGTTATGCATTATTGGTGGCTTTATCTGGCGGCGTGGTAGCCTTCCTTCTTCTGATCTTCTTGAGATTTCCCTATTCTTTTCTGTTATCCTCGGAGCTGGCCTCCTTTCTTCAGGTTCCTGGTGAACCGGTATCCTTGAAGTATATGCACTAGTAGTAGTGACTGCCTCATCGCACTGGTCCGCTGCTAGTTTAGTCAACATCTTGCGGATACGACGATTTTTATTTCTTCGCTGAGTTGCTGTGAGAGTAGCTCTTCGTACTTCTCGAATTTACGTGGGCGCGGCGCTGACAAGCCTGCCCTCTCGCTGTAGCGACTACGGACTTGATTCTCTTGTCCTCCTCGGTGTTTGTTTTCCTTTCTTCTTCTTGGGTTGGTGGCTTGGGCCACCCACTTTCATTATCGTCACTGTCGGCGGTTCCTCTCGGTCAACTGGGACCCAGACACTTTCCTCGTATTGCAGGTCTGCTGGTGCGAAGTCTGATTCAATCTCTATTATAGCTCCATCTTTCACCCTCTTTTCGTCGAGTGCAAGGCTTACGCCATTTCTAAAGTTCAAGACCAACCGCCCGTTCGACATTTCCCTGGGAAAAAACAAGGAAAACGATCAGGGGCTGTACTAAGAAGAAGAACATTAAGAAAATGTTTATTAAAGGCAGAGTTTTCTTTTTTTTTTATTATTCCTTTTATATTTTCAAATTCAACAGGAATGAAGTGGGAAAATATCGGAAAAAAGATTTTTATTTGGAAGAGAGAACAAGGAAGACTTTATTATCATGATTTTATTTATTTTAGCACATTTTTTATTATTTTTTGGTTCGGACCCAGTCATAAGTAATTACTTCACCCGTGCTTCTAGGGATGAAGAATTCATTCCTTCGAAACATCAGGTAGCGTAATACTTCTTCAAGTATCGTCCGTTGATCGGAAGCATATGTCGTTCTCCTTGGCAATTCACTAGGCTGGTAGGAGCCTCCACGAGTATATTGCTTCAACCACAAACGGTCCTTCCCAAGTGAGTTCAAATTTTCCTCCTATCTTGCGGTGTGCAAGAATAGGTCTCTTGAGAACAAGAACTAAGTCACCAACTTTGAAGGTTCTTGGGCGGACCAGTCTGTCATGGGCTTGAACCATCTTAGCTTGATATAGTTCTAAATTGCTGTCGCGCTGCAAGTCTTTTCCCTTCCGGGCTTTCTAATTCCTCTAGTCGTAATTTGGCAATCTCTTCTGTCGTGATTTTGTTTGCAACTGCAGTTCGAGTGAAGGAAGGCTTGGACTTCTAAGGGTAACATCGCCTCGGACCCATACACCGGAGCGTAAGGTGTAGCTTGAGTAGGAGTTCTGAAGGTTTTCCGGTAGGCCCATAAGGCTTCTAATAACTTCTCGTGCCAATTTCTCTTATTATCGTCCAAGGTTTTCTTTAAAATTTGAACGAGAGTTTTATTAAAAGCCTCAGCCAGGCCGTTTGCTCTTGGATAGTAAATTGTTGAATACCGCCAGTCAATTCCATGTCTCTCGACAAAATTATTGATTTGTGTGCTTCGAATGTTGATCCATTATACGAGATAATCTGCACGGCACTCAAAATGGTAAACAACTTGGTTCTTGAAAAAGCGTAGCACGTGGTGTGCTTTCACTTCTACGAGTGGAGCTGCCTCTGCCCACTTAGAAAAGTAATATGTAGCTGCAACAATGAAACGATGTCCTTTTGAAGATGGTGGTTCTATTGGACCCACTATATCTGTGCCCCAACATTCAAATGGCCACGACGTAATTGTCGGATGCAGCACATTTGGAGGTTGGTGTAGAACCACTCCGTGCACTTGGCATTGGTGACAGCTCTTGGCGATTTTCATGCAGTCGGTCATCATCGAGGGCCGGTAGTACCACTAGTCTTTTAATTTTCGTTTTCATCTTCGGACCCGTCGGTGAGCGCCACGAGTCCTGAATGCACCTCTTTAACAATTTCACGGGCCTCGGACCCGCTTAGGCACCTTAGCCACATTTGATCGAAAGACCTTACGTATAACGTGTTGTTTATTAATGCGTGGGACGGAGTTCTTTTCTTGATACGATGGGCTAACGACCTATCGTCCGGTAGTTTTCCTGTTTGCGAGTAGTACATTAATGGTTGTCGCCGATCTTCTCGTGTTTTACGTCACTTGCTGCAAGCTGATTTTTTTCTTTTTCGATTTGTGTATTGTGTCTATGTCGAGCTGTGATAGGACCTGACGTCCGTGAATTGACACTTCTACTGATTCATCTTGCAAGCAGGCAAATTCTTTTGTGAGGCGGGCTAACGCATCTGCTAAAGCGTTTTCTTTTCTGGGAATTTTGTAGATTGTCACATTCGGAATCTGTTCCAACAATTGTATGGCATACTGGAAGTATTGCTCGAGTCTTGGCTTTAAAATTCTGTACTTGTCCGACGATACGTTGAATGATTAGCTGCGAATCCCCGTAGATGTTGATGTTTGTTATCCCTATTTGAATAGTTAATTCCGGTCCTATTATGAGGGCTTCGTATTACGCTTCGTTGTTTGTACATGGCTCTGTCAAGTGGTAGGAGTATCTTAACATCCCCTGCTCCGGTGTTATAAAGATTAGTCCGATTCCTGCCTTACCGGGCACTATCACTTGTGATTCTTCATCTTTGTGTGCTGAAGATGCTCCATCGAAATATAATTCCCAACGTCGATCATCGGGGTCTTCTAAACTCATTATTTATTCATCTGGCAAGTCGTCATTGAGAGGAGATTCTGCCGGCAGAGGGTGTGCTGCGAGGAAGTCTGCTAGGACTTGTCCCTTTACGGCACGAAGAGGCACGAAAGTTATATCGAATTGCAATAATATCATTAACCACCTGGCAAGTCTGCCGGAAAGCGTTGGACGAGTCATCAAGTATTGCAATGGATTAAATTTCGAGATCAGGTTGACCTTATGAGAAAGCATGTAGTGCATGTGCTTTTGAGCGGCAAAGATCAGGGCCAAACAGTGCTTTTCAATTGTGGGATACTTTATTTCCGTCGGAAGTAAACTAGTAAAGAGCATTTTCTTTACCCTCATCATTGACCTGGGCTAACAGGGCTCCGAGTGAGTCGTCTAAAGCCGCGGTATAAAGTATCGATAGTCTACACGAGGCCAGGGCTGTCTAAGACGGGAGGTGTCATTAAATATTGTTTAATGTCTTCGAAGGCCTTCTGGCATTTCTCTTTCCAAATAAATTTGGTGTCCTTTTTAACTAATGCCGAGAAAGACTGACACCTACCTGACAAGTTTGAGATAAAGCGTCGAAGATATGCCAACTTCCCTTGAAAAGATTGTAGTTGTTTTAAGGTTTTGGGAGGTGGCATTTCTAAGATGGCTTTTATCTTTTTCGGATCGATTTCAATTCCACGATGTCGGACAATGAATCCTAAGAATTTCCCGGAAGTGACGCCGAAGGCACATTTTAAGGGATTCATCTTAAGGTTAAATTGTCTTAACCGTTCGAAAACAATTCTCAAATCATACAGGTGGTTTTCCTTTACTTTGCTTTTGATGACCACATCATCCACGTAGCATTCGACTTGATTGTGGATGAGATCATCAAAAATTCTTGTCATTGCTCTACGGTAGGTTACTCCTGCGTTCTTCGATCCGAACGGCATCATTGTGTAGCAATATACTCCGATCGGCGTTCCGAATGCTTTGTAAGTTTTTCATCTTACGGAGCCATTTTTATCCGGTTGTATCACGAAGATCCATCCATGAATGAGAATATTTCATGTGTTGAAGCAATGTCGATCATCAATTCTAGGATCGGTAGAGGGAATTCATCTTTTGGACATGCCTTGTTTAAATCTCTGAAATCCACACAAATTCTGATTTGACAATTCTTCTTCCTGACTGGTACCACATTGGCTAGCCAAGTTGGGCATTGTTCTTCACGGACAAATTTAGCGTCTATTAGCTTTTTAACTTCAGCTATGACTTGTTGTTCGATTTCTAGACGCATTCTTCTAGGACCTTGTCGGTCGGGACGAAGTAGGATCCACTCCTAGCTTATGGACTGCGACCTCCGGAGCTAATCCTGGCATCTTATCGTAGTTCCAAGCAAAACAGTCTTTAAATTCCATTAATAACTTGATTATTTCTTCGGAGTCTTCTTTATTGAGTAAGGAGCTAACAAAGGTAGGTCTAAGCTCTTCGCTAGTACCTAAGTTAACTTCCGTTAACTCATCTATTGTAGATTTGATCTCTTCTTTGAACTCTGGTGGAGCGTCTCCAATCTGTAAATCTTCAAATTCTTCTGTAGTTTCCATGCAGTTTTCATTAGACTCGCAAGTGACAACCAAGCAAAATTCAGTATCGTCAGTCGATCCTACTGTGCCGAATCCGAGACCATGTTTTGAATTGGGTGGACGACCAGAGTTATTCCATAATTTTTCAAAATGTTGTGATTGACCTTTTGTCCATTGTCGAGGTAAGAAACCACGCTGAATTAAATTTTGAACACAGGAAGAGTACCACTCAAAAGGTAATTCCATTAATTCTGATGAAGTGACATCTTCAAATTGTACATTATTTTCAGTTTTGGAGGAAGGATCACCACGGTAGAATTTGATGGGCTTTGCACCGCCGCTACGTACCTCTTTGACCACCATACCCTCGATCTTATTAGAATGGATCGGGGTTAGGGTCATAGTATGTACATAGTGATTAATCTTCTCGTACAGCGATTTATATTCTTCGTTCTTTTCATCTTCGAGAGGGATCCTGAATTGCGGCTTCTTCCTACTTATTGTCGCTGCTTCTTGTTTGATCTCTTTTTCTTCTTCAGAACTGTCTTCCCAATCAACATTGATGGCTGGTTTTCTCTGTCCAACTGTCCTAACGTCTCTGCCACGACCTCGTCCCCGGCCTCGACCTCGGATGCGAGTTGTGAAGAAACCTTCACCATCTTACCGTAAGGGAGTGGTGAGTGACTGTTGGACTAGAACTTCGGGTTCATCGTCGTCCCGAACTTCCTTTGCTTCATTCGTTATGGTATCTCTGGAGAATATTGTTTTCTTCGGGGGTGTGTAATAAGCTGCATCTTCATGGATTCCGATTTCATGTACGGAGAACGGTTGTAAGTCACCTTTGATGCATTGTTCCCCTCCATCGTAGTATTTGATGCACTGATGTAGGGATGATGGTACCATCCGGTTTTCATGTATCCATGGTCGGCCCAGTAGAGCATTGAAGGACGTTTCTGAATCAATTATGTGAAATTTTGCGGTTGTCTTTGCCAAGTCACCGGTCTTCATTAGCAGTGTTATTGATCCGAGGGCTCTTTCTCCTTTCTGGTTGAATCCTCTTAATAACATTTTGTCCGCTTCGAGCTCACGAGCATCAATTTCCAAGTATGCTAGCGTTCGAAGATTCATTATATTGATTGATGCTCCTGGATCCACCAATACTTTGGAGAGTGTAAATTTCCCAATTGTAACTGAAATGTACAGCGGTCGGTTGTGGTCTGCTGTCCCAAGTAGTAGGTCATTGTCCGTGAAGGTAACACCTCGCTGTTCCTTTAATGAGCACGTCTAAGGAATCTCCGGTCATTTGAGCTAAGCAAATTTCTGGATCAAGTAAGGCCTTGATCAGAGCTTCTCTCATCTCCTTTGATAAGATGAGAGCGTCGTAGATGCTCAGTTTGGCTGGTAGTTTCTTAAGATGGGCTAGCACGTTATAGTCCACTTTATTTTCATGTGTCTCGACTTCTTCCCGAATGGGTATTTCTTCTGCCGGGGTTGGTTCTTCCTGAACAACCACCTGCTTTCCTTTGTCCTTTGGACCCATTCTCGGAGGTAGAAATCTTCCACTTCTTAAGTTGACTTCTGTGATTTCTTCTGAATCTAGTATTGGGTTTGTTGGTGTCTTCTTTTGAATCGGAATGACAGGTTCTTCTGGATTAGCTTCAGAATCTGAAGACTCTAACTCTATTGTGACTGGAGCTCCTCGAAACTCGCAAATAGATTCTTTTCTTGTTGAACTCTCGTAGCCTCCCTGGTGGATGTCTTCTTCGTCATTGTGATCGTTGAGATTGTGTATGATTTGAGAATTGTCACTTGTATCGGAATCGATGTCCGGATTAGGTTGGTTGTCGCTAATTACGTAATCGTTAGAGACAGTCAAAACGTAGCCAACGTCATAACCCTTATCATTATAAGATCCCGCGGAGCGAGCAAATAATCATACGAGTCGGAGGTTCGAGGGATTTCTCCGCCGAATCGGAAACAACTATCCTAGGATAAGCGGCCCCTAGTCTAGCCTTAAGAGCCTCGGTCTTTTCTTCTTCATCAATTTTCTTCTTTTCTTCAATCGTCTCTTGTTGAGGTGGTTCTTCTATCGCAAGTGATAGTGCCGACTTGACAGGTTTCGAACTCTGAATTGAGGCTCACACCGAAGCGGTTTGGATGTGATCCAAAATCTTCTTCGAAGACTTTGTTCAAGCGGTAGTCCATTCATCATCAGTCGCATAGGGATCTATCGGAACAATGAGATCCGTCGAGATAAAATTGACGAAACCTCCTTTCTGGGGTTCCTTCATGTACTCCTTCGGGATCGTTATATTCCCTTTTCGAAGATTGTCATTGAGCCAACTTTTGAAGGTAATACAATCTTTTATCTTATGTCCAAGCATCCGGTGGTAAGGGAAAAAGTTGGGATCACCTTTCTTATCGACTTCTTCTGGTCTCTTAGGTTACGGCGGTTGGAAATGCGGAGTCTTCATCGATCTGCGGAACATTTTCGGCACTTGCCTCATTCTTGAACGGATACTCCCTGCTCGAAGCTCCCTTAACGTACGTTGTGGACGAGGCGGTTGTTCATGCCGTTGAGATGACCGATAGCTGGGTCGGGGTTCTTGGTAATTCTGTTGAGTTTGTTGTGGCCGTTCTGGCGGTATTTGTATTGGATGCTTGCCTTTATCGACTACTGCGACGATCCCGGACTTCTTTTCAAAAGTTTTCACGGGCTTCTGTTTGTTTGTTTTGTCGGTGAAACTTAATTGCTTCGCCTCCTCTTGCAAGCTTCCGGCCTTGCTTAACAACTTCTCGAAAGTCTTAAGAGTAAATCCCTTGAGGAGAAGTGCTTTATCGGGCCATGAATGCTCTTAAGTAAAATGTCAGCTGCATGCTTTGTTCTTGTAGTCGTGGCTCACACTTCATACTTAGATTCCTCCATCGAAGTATGTAGTCCACCAAAGTTTCGTTCGGCTTCGCTTCTCTACCACTAAATCACCTATAGTGATGTGGTACTGAGCTCCGGCAAATCGTTTGATGAAGAGGTTCTCTAATTTTAAAAATGTCTTCACCGAACCGTTCGGTAATTTCGCATACCAATCAAAGGCGATCCACGACGAGTCAGTCGACAAATTGTCGGAAGAGTAAAGCATCACTTCCGCCGGCATTGCAACAACTGGCACGAAAATGTGCAACATGTTTTCGGGGGTTTCCGGTTCCATCAAAGGTCTTGAACAGAGGTGGTACGAAGCCTTTCGGGTATTGGACAGCATTGAATTCTTCGGGGTAAGGCCTACCCGTCCGATTGGATGTCCCACTCTTTGACTGTGTCAAGGCTTCTAGCACCTGCTGTTCCACCATGCTCTTGATATCCTTTTCCGGAATCATGTTTTGTGTTGTGTCCTTTTTAATTGATCATCCCCGTTGACAGATGTAATCTCCTTTCCTCCGTCTACAATGTGAATAACTTCTGGGGGTGTTTCTCTTTGGGGTTGAACCTGACTCTGGAGAGTGGCTGGGGCTACGACCATCTCTTCCATCCTTTTTGCCATTTGGGCGATCGTATCATCTTTCTCCTGAAGCTGCATCCTCATTACTTCGGCTCCTCTCTTTCTGCGGCTGCAGGAGCACCTTGTGAAGCTGACGAAGCTCGTGTTTCAACCATGTTAATTTCTGCATATTCATCATCCATGAACTCTGACGAGTCGACTTCATCTCCGAATTTCTCTTCTCTTTCTCTTGCTAATCGCCGAATATCGGTTCTTAGCTTTTCCATAGCATCTTCTAGTGGTCTTTTACGTACATCTTTGCGGTCGTCATGGGATAGCTGTCGAGTTTCCTTCTCATGAGTCCTCTTTACTGCGGTAGCACTTTCTTCTGACTCAAGTCTCCTGACGAGACTTTCCTTCTAAGGTTGTTGTTTTAACCTTAATTGTCCGGTAGTGGGACGCCATACCATCCTTCTAGCGAGCGGAAGGTCTAGGATCGGATGGTGCACGTCGGCCAAATGCTGGAAGGTGGTATCCTCCCTAATTTTTAGTCCTGAAATAACGACAGGTGGACTAGCTTTCATTCTCTTATTCGGCTTTTCCGCAGCGATAGCAGGTTCTACTTGCGGCCCAAGACGGGACTTGGCTGGCACCCGTCCTATCCTTCTTAAAATCTCTGACACAGGGCATTTTTCTTTCTTTGCTAACTTTTCTATCAGGGTTTGCAGTCGAGCAAACGGCGTAATTCTAGCCCTTTTCTTACGGCTATCGTTGTAACATGCGGGCTGGGGCAATGCAGCAGCAATCTTGCGGACATTTTCCTCATCCTCTGCGGCGGAGAGGGGATGGAACCTACTTCCTCCCAAGAGTGGTATGTATTCAGGCAGCGGTGTATATTCGGGCGGTTCTGGGATTTCCTCCAGGAAAGCAACTTCGGCGGCTACGGCTTCTCTAGCAATCCTTCTACTTTTGTTCCTTCTGCGAGTCCGTGTCAGTGATGGAATTCTCGAGCTGGACCCGATCTCGAAAACGAAAGGTCTCACAGGAAGATCTGTACCCTCCACAGTAACAGGTTCATCACAGTTCTGAATTTCCTTCCCCTTTAGTCTGGCAAAAGTCGGGGTAAGTGCAGAGACAACTAGACCAGGTGGGGGTAGCAACAACGGTCCTTCTGCGAACAACGAGTACTCCTCTCGGTTGGAATCTTTTGCGAGAGGAGGGAATTCATGAGTTGACTTGAGGTTAAACTCGATCAACGGTTTCTCGATTCCGGTACTTTGCTTGTGAGTGAAAAGAGAGTGACGTCGGGGATTTTGATGTCGGTGTCCCCGAATCCTTGTCCGAATCGAATGATTCCATTATCGAGCGATTCGTCCTTGAACACGGCCGAGTCCGGTCCGTTGACGAAGGAGAAGATCGGTTTTGGGGCTTCCATTTCTGCGGGCGCGATTCCAAGTGTTAGTCCCCGAATCGTGCTTCTTCTTGTCGTAAAACTTATGACGAAAAAGAAAGAGTCCGAACACATTTTCCTTTACCTTAGTGTATTTGTGGTATTAAAGGAAAATTGTTTTTCGAAAAGATTTGTTCATTAAGATAGAGAGTTATTAAAAGAAGGAGAGTTGTAGGAAGGATAAAAGGAATTGATTAGGAACTGGAAAAGGAAGAGAAAGTTTTGTAGAAACTTCTAGACCCTCAAGATCGCTCCTAAACTAATACTATTGAGGTCCACCTACCTCCAAAATGAGGTAAAAGGATCTCGGAACCTCTCATTTAGGGGTGTCTAAACGGTGGCTCCTAAATCCGAGAGAATGTTGGCTATACTCGCTCGAGGTAGAAATGAACATAGTATTCCAACGGAAAGAAGGGTAGTTTGATCAACTAGGGATATGGGTACACTACCGATTTTTGAAAGCAGAACTATCTGATTAAAAATAGAGAGAGGAATTTTTCCCCAGCGGAGTCGCCAGAAATTGTACGGCTTATTTTAGGGTTGTGTGTATTATTTTAAAAGGGGGGTCGCCAAACAGAAGTTGTCGACGAATTTTTGATTTTAATTTTAATTTAAATATATATATATGATTTAGAAAGTAGTATTTAATTTTGAAAATAATTTTAAGATATGAAATCAAGCCGACCTCGCATCCCGAGATAGTTTATATAAACGAGCACCGCATCACAAACCGTGTATTTATCCCGAAGAATAGACACATTCGCTTAATGATGGGGCTCGGTTAAATAAACTAGGAGATTTGTGACATCCGTTTGGTACTGTGAACCAATTTTATAAGCCGACAAATTCCACAGCTAATATAAATGAATTAAGCGGGGTTTATATTACTCAGGTTCTTAAAATTCCCTATAAGAGCAAGCCCCTATAGTTAATTACATCTTAAGTGACGGGAATCACATAAGAAAACTCTCGATAATAATCGGTAGTTACGCTCTCGAGAATCTCAAAGTTTAAGTTTTCGAGGATTGAATTTTAGAATTTTAATAGGGAATGGATCAAGTTTGGAACATTTTGTTTTGGGAATTTAAAGGAAGAAAGGTAGGAGAAATTACAGATTCGAAGCGAACTTCGGTAATTTCCCGACTATCCTATTGTTTGGCTTGAATTTAGGAAAGTCCTAATGTTTATTTAATGTTTTGATCTTGCCAATTTTAATTAATTAGGACTTATGTTCGTATGACATGATCATACAAATAGCATCGAAGATGTGAGGGTTTATGTCATATCGGATGACTACCTCGGAATCCTAAGACTGGTTAGGGCTTAATTTGCAACGCAAATGCCTAACAAAAGATTGAGGATTTATGCTGCACTAGGCAAACTACCTCGAAGTCCTATGGTTTATTGTTTAAAATAAAGAATAGTTTAGTTGATGTAGAGTTGTTTTGCTGACGAAGATGGTCGTGCTGCATACCATGCTCCGAGCTCCTTGTTGTTGCAGGGGGTTTAGTTTTAGAAATCATAAATCAAGAGGTGAGGAAAGTGTTTTGGTTTAGAGAAAGTTTTAATTTCCAAGTTTTTTTTTATGTTTTAATTAAAATAAATCTTAAAGTTGATTATAACAACACCGGTTAAGATCCCACGGTTCCATCCTTCCGGCATCGTTATTTTTATCGGATTCACTTAGTCCAGATGAATTTTCTAAACTCAACTAAATGAGTTCGACACTTTCATTTAGACCGTGGGAAATCCCGTTAGCAACACGTAGGTTACATCATCCGAGGTATTCCCGATCATCCAACAAGACGTTTTAATTTAGTTGTAGTTGTAGTTTTGTTGTTCTGTTTGTGATTTAATTTTGAGTTGTTTTATATTTTGAAATGTTGTGGCGGTGAATTTTATCTTGTAATGACTTTTAATTTAGTTTTGGTTTCAATTTTAGGGACTATCCTAAAGGTGTGGGTTTTCATGCAACGATTGTTTATCATGCAATAAAAATAAAGTGCATTTGCGATAAGGTAAATTGCAAGAAGGTAAATTGCAATAAAATAAAAGCGTACCTGGAGGGTCTTCCCGTCATCCCGAGTGCACTTAAACACAATTTAGAATATTTAAGCATTTAAAGCAAGTTCCTAGGTAAAGCTAAGGGAAGGGTTATGGTTTTCTACCAAGTTCCTAATCCTATGGCTAGTCATCTCACTATGACGTCTAGGTTCTTGTGTTTTGGTTTGAGGACGATTTTCTTCATCGAAGAACAATTAAGTTCGATTGTTCTTATAAACATCCTATCATGCGAGGAAGTGCTTAAGACGAATCTTAAACATCTTTTCAATACTTTTAGGATTGTTTTAAGTCTAAGAGAATTTAATTATATAATGAATCGATTATCCAGGAGTTCGAGTTTTGTTATCTTGCCCAGGTGAACTAGGACATTTGAATATCCTATGAGTGAAATAACACTTCACTTAACACTCCGTTTAAGAGTTATGACATCATGAGCTTTTGAGGACAAATTAATGTTCAAGTGATTTGTGATTTAATTTAATTTCAATTAATAGGTTTAAGTTTGGAATAGTATTCAAGTTGTTTTAGATTTATTTTTGAATTCTTTATGTCTTAAGTGATGTTATATTTAATTCAATTTAATTTAATTTAATTTAATTTGATTTAGTTTTAATTTTAATTTAATTTTATTTATTTAATTTAATTTTAATTTTACTTTAACTTGGTTTTATTTTTTTTATTTAATTTAATTTAACTTAATATGTTTTAATTTAATTTAATTTAATGTGATTTAATTTAATTTAATTTTTAATTTAATTTAAATTTTAATTTGGTTTTATTTTTTTTAATTTTAATTTTAATTTAATTTTATTATTTTTCTTTTAATTTTAATTTAATATTTTTTTATGCTTTAGGGATGATTTAATTTTAATTGTTAAAGTATTAATTTAATTGAAATTTTAAAAGGATTTAATTTAAATGTTTTAATTTTAATTTAATTTAATGATTAAGCATTTTAAGTTTAGAATTTGGATTATCATTTTAATTAGGAATTGAATATTATTGAGGTGATTAATTTAGGGATTCTTAGATTAAAGAATAAATTTCTTCCTAATAATATCCCTTATTTTAATAATTCTAATTTTTCATTATTCTTCCAAATTTAATTAATCATTTAATTAAGGTTTATTTTGATTACTTTCAAATTATTTGGTAGGTTTCTACCCTTTAAATACCTAAGTTTCAAACATCCAAAATCAACTTAGTATCAAATATTTTACCCACCCTTTTAATTAAACCTAAAATTTTTAATTATAGGTTAAAATTTTAATTACTTATTTTGCCCTTTAAACTTACTAATTTCATAACTCACTAAATTGAGCTTAAATGAATTTGAAATTTTTATGTGGCTTCACTCATATGTCAATCAAGACATTAGAGGAGAAAATGTGATTTTTCTGTATTTAATTTATTTATATAATTATTTTTTGTGGAAAATAAGGATTTTCAAGGAAAATTCAACAACATGACCAAGGGAAAGTTTCTGTCCTTAAAAAAATTATGGGACATTTCTAATGACCAGAGGACCACTTGGACCAATTTTGGTGATTTTTTGAAAAATATTATTTTTTATTATAATTATTTTGAGTTTTGGAATATTAATTAATTTAAAAATAAAATAAAGATTGAAAAATGAATTTTATATTTTTCAAAAATCTCTTTGATATCAAGGAAACCAGAGAACCACTTTTTATAATTTTCTGATTTTTCCTTGATTTATTAGAATTATTTTAGTGGAAATGCTAGAAAATACATCTGTTTAATTTTTTAAATTACCCTAAGGTTTTAAAATTTAATATCACATCATAGAGACCTAAGAAAAATATGGGGTTTGTTCCTAAGTGATTAAAATTCAAAATATAACATTTTGATGAATTTTATTATTTTTTTATTTTTATTATTTTTTAATTATTAAAAATATTAAAATAATGCAAAAAATCAACTTTTTTTAGAAAATTGCAATTTTAATTTTCTTAAATTCCCCTGATATCAGAGAGGCTCCAAAACCAATTTGGTGAATTTTTGAAAAGTATTTTGAAAGTTATGAATTTTTAAAGTTTAAGTTGGCTAAATGGCTTAATCAACCCATTTGGTAGGGCTAACCAAGTCCAATTGACTTCAAACTTTTATGGTAGGTTCCCCTGATCCTAAAGGTCAGTGGAGAATTGATTTTATGTCAATTTGATGTGTGATTAGCTCTAATTAATTAAGGCTCTATTTTGGGTGTTTAAGCCAATTAGGGTTATTCCAAGTGGATTAATTCAAAACCTATTTTTCCTAGAGTTCTCTGGTCACAAGAAACATCACCAAATTTTCCTAGGATTTATTTCACAACATGCTAATTATTAGAATTAAAATACTCAGGGTAGTGACCTAAAATTGAAAAATCAATAACTCATCATAGGGGTGGCCTCTGACTTTGGAAAATTCAAGGAATGTTCCCAAATTCAGAGGCTTCAAAAGTCCTATGGTCTCATGCCATGGTGAATTGTATACATGCATAGAGAATTGAAAATGTGCAGAGAGTAAATAAATTGTTAAAAATCAAATACTCAATGAAATTAAATGATTTCTTTTCCACATTATTCTCCTCTCGTTCACCGAGCAAGAGGGTATTTTTATTTTATTTTTCTCGATTTTTCTACACAAAGTTATGTATTTTTGAAGTTTAGGGAATTAAATAAATAAGAAAATGCCTATTTTCTTACTTATCCAGCGCGGCGCCCTGTCATCCTCGGCATCTCCGAACGACCACGAGGTGCGCTCCCATTCGACGCCGCCACTTGAGTCAGCAGCCCGGGTCCCGCCTTCCGTGTATCATCCACTGATCCGACCTGATCTGAGCCATTCATTCGCGCGTGTATTGAATGAACGGCATCCGTTCATCGTCCCCAAACCTCCTAGCCCGAGAACCGTCCACCTTCTAGGCTTAAGATCTCGCTCGATACTTGACCAAATTAAACGTTCTTATGCTCTATGGATTCATCTCGAGAAGACGAACACATCCATACGGTTTATGTGGCATGAAATTGACTCAATAAAAAAGGAGAATGTTCAGAAGCTCGGGAAGAAGAGTGAGACCATACCTTTGCTCAGAGAAGTGTGGCATCGATCTGAGGGTCGTGTCACCTTCGATTGGGTCCAAGCAAGTTCCAGATGAAGTCTCCTGGCCTGGTGAATTGTCCAGGTATGATTTTGACCAAGCCCGATTTCAACCTTTGGAGTCTGGAACAGATGGGTGGCCTAGAGAGGGGGCTTTCACTGGAGAACTTCTACTCTTGACCTTGTGCAGGTGTAGGTGAGTTAAATTTGACTTTAGTGGAGGATTTGGAAATGTCCTGTTCTGACCTGAGAATTGAGCTCTAAAATTGAGCTCAATTAGTGAGGATTAGGGCAAGAGGACAATGGGGATCAAATGCTCTAGGTGTGGGGAGAGTCTGGAGTGATTTTGGCAGAGTTTCCTTAAGGTTGATTCAGCACCTCCTCATGGCCGAGAGAGGTGGGGTTTAAATAGGAGAGGCTTGGAGGGCCTCCCGAGGGAGTTAGGGCTTGGGATCGGCTGCTTAGGTCAAGGGAAGAACAGCCATGGTGGCCATTGGGCATGGGGCAACTCAGCAAGGTGGAATTTCAAAGTTTGGCTCCTCCCCATGTCTCGGCCATGGCGTTTTCCGGCGGCCCAGTTGGCTGGCCGGCAGGCAAGACAGGGGTTGAAGTTAGTGAATTCAATTGAAGCCTTACATGTGTAAAGTGGTTGGATCAAAATGGCATGGGGAGGTGGCTTCTTTTGCACTTGGTTTGGTCAACCCATGGAAATGGGCTTGGTTCACCTCCCCATGGCTTATTTGGGCTGAGGGAGGATCAGATGAATCAGCTAGGAAAGGGTAGAGAAGTCACCATCCATGAATATTTTGATTAATCATGGATTAAGGTGAAGCATTAAAAGGGTTAAAACCTTTTTAATGGGGCTTAAAAGAGCTCCTCCTTTTGCAATTAATAGTATGATGTTGTGTAAAGTGGATCCCATGGCTTCATGTGGCTTGTGCAAGGCTTCAAGGCTTGCTCATTGCTTGGCTCACTTACATGAGAAAGGGATTTTGGGATTTTTAGCATTTAGAGGTGACTTGGCATATGGCTTGATTTGGAACCATTTGATGATTGATTTAGGACTTAAGGGATGATATTAATTGAGTGGTGATGGGATGAGATTGTAATGTGGGCTTTAGGATGAGTTTGGGCTTTTAAAATTTAATGAAGATGGGCTTTTAAAATGGTTTAGGGAAGTGGGCTTTTGGATTTTAAAATGGATTTTAGGATGAAAGTTTGGTAAAGGCTTGGGCCAAATAATTTTTGGATTTGGCTTAAGGATGTGTCATGATTGATTTGAAATAAGTTTGGAGTGATTTGGGTTTGAATTGGGTTGAATTTGGGTTGATTTGATAAATGGGCCTATGTAGGTCAAATTGGGCTAATTTGGGCCAATGTTGGGCTAAGGTTGAAATTGATGTTGGGAAATGTTTATGGGAGTGTTTGAAAGAGGTTCCAACTTTGGTTGGATTTTGATTTTGGGATTTGGGCTCATTTGGGTTAGGGTTGGATTTAGGTCAAAATTGGGCCTTTTGGTTTTAGGTTGAATTTGAGTGGGGTTTGGATCCAAATTTTGGGCAAATCATGTTAGTTTTTTGTTTTTGGGGATGTTAGGGAAGGTTTAGAAAATATTTGGGGTTAATTGGAGTTAAATTGGTTTGGTTTGGGCTAGGTTTGGGTCATGGGTCCAAATTGGGCTTTAAGGCCAAAAGTGAAATTGGATTCAAATGTCAATCAAATTGGAATTGGATTTGGTCTAGATTGGTGTTGGGAATGTTGAATTTAAGTTTAGAATTGAATTGGACCAGAATTTGGGTCAATTGGGTAGGTTTGGTTTGACATTGGGTTCACTTTGGGTTAAAATGGGTCAAATTGGGGATTTTGACAAAAGTTGGGTAAATTGAAAAAATTTGCCCATGGTGTAGTTGAACAAAATGAAATTAGGAATATTTGGGATTTTTTGGAATTTTCTTGGAATTTTCTGAATTTTTGGATTTTTGGGTCAAGAGGGGCATTTTGGGTATTTGGAGGGTATTGGGGGGTATTTTTGGAATTTCTGGTATTGTTGGCTATGGATGATCAATTTGAGTGGAGGGAAATGTTTAGGAATTATTTTGGGAAATTTTGGGTAATTTAGGTGATTTTGCAAATTTTGGGTAGTTTCAAGGGCATTTGGTAGGTTAGGCGGGTCCGGAGCCCCGGGGGTCAAAAATTGAAAATTTATAAAATTGAAAATTTATAAAATTGAAGATTGGGTAAATGTAAGTGGAATTAAATCATTTTGGTTGAGCCATGAAGCCATATCAAGCCCACATGAGCCATGAAGGGACTCATTTGAGGTATTCACTATGTTGTTCATAACCCTCTTAGCCAAGGGCTTAGGGGTTAAGGACCATCCATGTGAATCAACTTTATGAGTCAGGAAGTCAAGTTGGGTATGGGTGTGGTTTTAGGAGGTGTTTGAAAGTGTAGTGTATAAGTATAAGGTGTGTGTAAGTCAGCCCTCACCAGACCAGGCCACCCAGAGCAGTCCTAAGGCCAAAGTGTCCTATAGGAACTCATCCTTTAAACTTCCACATTTGATCTCAACCTTCTAGGTGATTAGGGGTTTACAATCAAGTTTGTGGAGTTTGCAGGGAGTTAAGAAGTGGTTTGAATTTCTAAATGGTGGGTCCCAATTCTAATCCTCTAAGATAGTCAAAGGAAAAGCCTAAGGCTAGATCCTAAGTACTAAAAAGAAGAAGAGAAGACCTCATCAAAAATGAGGTCAACACTTCATTTAGTCAATTTGACGAGGAGAAAATTTATGAAACTTAAGAAAGATTTAAAAAACTATTAAGAAAATGTCCTCATCATGCTTTACCTGATTGGTTAATTATTCAAACATTTTATAACAGACTAATTGGATCACTTAAATCAATTATTGATGCTGCTGCTGGAGATTCTTTAATGGCTAAATCATTTGAAGAAGCTTATACTTTAATTGATGAAATGGCTAACAATAATTTTCAATGGCCTTCTGAAAGGATTAATCCTAAAAGAATGGCAAGTATTCATGATAACGAAGCATTTTCTATCTTAGCTTCACAAGTAGCTGCTATATCTAAGAAATTAGATAATTTTGCTATCAATATATCACATAACAACTCTGCTAATATTGAAGATTCTCAAACTATTGAAACTTTACAAGCTATTGCTAGTAAAAATAATCCTTATTCCAATTATTATAATCATGGATGGAAAAATCACCCTAATTTTAACTGGAATAATTCACAACAACAATGGGGTAATAATCAATCCCATCCAACTGGAAATTGGAACAATCAAGTAAATTCAAACTATAAATCACCTGGATTTAATAATCAACAGAAAAAGTTATATATAGAAGAATTAATTTTACAACTAAGTAATCAATTACAAAATCAAAACACTGTTATTCGTAATATTGAGAATCAAATGGGACAAATTGCTAATTTAATTAATTACAGACCTCCAGGAACACTTCCTAGTAATGTTGAAGTCAATCCAAAAGAAACTGGAAAAGAACATGAACATGTTAAAACTGTACAACTTAGAAGTGGAAAGGAATTAAAAGAAAGAATGCAGAATGAAATTGAAAATGATATTGAGGTTGAAGAGATTGAAAAACCTCAAGAAACTCCTTCTCCTAGTGAAGATCAGACTCTTATTCCTATTAATGTGGAACTTGAAAAACCACCACCACCTTTTCCTCAAAGACTAAAACAGCAGAAGCTTGATCATCAATTTTCTAAGTTCTTTGAAATTTTTAAGAAACTTACCATTAATATACCTTTTGCTGAAGCTTTGGAACAAATGCCAACTTATGCAAAATTTATGAAGGATATTTTAAGTAAGGAACGAAAATTTGAAGCTTCTGAAACTGTTGCATTAAGTGAAGAATGTAGTGCAATAATTCAAAAGAAATTACCTCAGAAACTTAAAGATCCTGGAAGTTTTACTATACCTTGTGCTATTGGAGAAAAATTTTGTGGAAAAGCTTTATGTGATATAGGAGCTGTATTAATCTCATGCCATTTTCTATTTTTTGAAGGTTGAATTTAGGAGAGATTACTCACACCACTGTAACCCTTCAGTTAGCTGATAGATCTATCACCTACCCTAAAGGAGTTATAGAGGATGTTCTTGTTAAAGTGGATAAATTTATTTTCCTCGTGGATTTCATTGTACTTGATATGGAAGAAGATAAAGAAATACCAATTATTTTAGGGAGACCTTTTCTAGCTACTGGACGAGCTATGATTGATGTGCAAAAAGGAGAATTAACCATGAGAGTTAATGATCAAGAGATTAAATTCAATGTTCTTAAATCAATGAAGTACCTCGATAAAGAAAAATGCTATCGAATGGATATTATTGATTATATAATTGAAAAACATTTTCAAGAAAGATGTAAAGTCATTTCTGAAGAAAAAAATGAATTATTAACTAATGAAAATGAAGAACTAAAAGAAGAAGAATTATCTAAAGAAACTCATTATATTAAATATAACTAGGAAATTTTGGACATAACACAAAATGATATACTTTTACCCTCAATCAAAAAAGCCCCTGAACTGGAATTAAAAATGTTACCTGCACATTTAAAGTATGCTTTTCTTGGAAATTCATTAACTTTACTTGTTATTATTTCTTCTAAACTAAGTTTAGATCAAGAAGAAAAATTGATAGGAGTGTTAAAGAAATATAAGAAAGCTTTGGTTGGACTATTGCTGATATAAGAGGAATAAGCCCTTCCATCTGCATGCATAGAATTTTAATAAAAGAAGATTTTAAACCTTCTATTGAACCTCAAATAAGAATAAATCCTATCATGAAAGAGGTTGTTAAAAAAGAAATTTTAAAATGGTTAGATGCTGGAATTATTTATCATATTTTGGATAGCCAATGGGTAAGTCCTATTCATTGTGTTCCGAAGAAAGGAGGAGTAACTGTAATTGTCAATGATAAAAATGAACTAATTTCTACAAGACAAGTTACTGGATGACAAATTTGCATTGATTATCGGAAATTAAATGACGCCACTAGAAAGGATCATTTTCCTTACCATTCTTGGATCAAATGCTTGATAAATCAGTTGGACACTCATATTTCTATTTTTTGGATGGATATTTTGGTTATCATCAATTACCTGTCGCCCTTGAGGACCAAGAGAAAACAACATTTACAAGTCCTTATGGAACATTTGCGTTTAGAATAATGTCTTTCGGTTTATGTAATGCACCTGCAACTTTTCAAAGATGTATGATGTCAATATTTTGTGATTTGATTGACAAAGGAATTGAAATATTTATGGACAATTTTTCGGTGTTTGGAACTTCTTTTGAATCTTGTTTGGAAAATATTTCCAAAGTTCGAAAAGATGTGAAGAAACAAATTTAGTTACGAACTCGGGAAAAATGTCAATTTATGGTCATAGAAGGCATTGTACTTGGTCACAAAATTTCACAAAAAGGATGGAAGTTGATCGAGCAAAAGTGAAAATTATTGGTGAACTGCAACCACCTACTATCATTATCGATGTAAGAAGTTTTACGGTCATGCTGGATTTTATAGAAGATATAAAAAGGATTTTTCTAAAATTGTTAAACGTCTTAGTAATTTATTGGAAAAAGAAGCTAAATTTGAATTTAATGAAGACTATATTAATGCTTTCAATATTAAAAAAAAATTAATAACTGCACCTATAATTATTGCACCTAATTGGAATAAACCCTTTGAATTAATGTGTGATGTAAGTGATTTTGCAAATGGAACTGTATAATGGAACAAAAATATGAGAAAATTTTCAAAGTTATATATTATGCTAGAAAAACTCTTTCTGAAACTCAAAGAAATTACACTACTACTGAGAAAGAGATTTTAGCTATAGTTTATGACTTTGATAAATTTAAACCTTATCTTCTTGGTACCAAATGCATAGTTCATACTGATCTTTCCGCTATTAAATATTTAATGACAAAAAAGATGCTAAGCCTAGACTGATAAGATGGGTTTTACTTCTACAAGAATTTGATTTTCAAATAGTGGATAGAAAAGAAACTGATAACCAAATTTCTGATCATTTATCTAGAATTAAGAATGATGTTATTACTGAGGAAAATATAAATGAGAAATTTCCCGATGAACATTTATATGTTATTCGAGGATGCCAAACACCTCAGTATGCGGATATAGTTAACTATTTAGTTAGCAATATTCTACCTTATGGATTGAATAACAAATATATTAAGAAATTTAAAAATGATGCTAAATCTTATATTTGGGAAGATCCTCACGTATTTAAATTAGGAAGAGATTCTGTAATTCAAAGATGTGTACCTTATGAAGAAACTTTTGCTATTATTCAAAAATGTCATGATTTCGATTTTGGAGGACACTTTAGAGTAGATAAAACTGCATTTAAATTTTTAAATTCAGGATTTTATTGGCCTACCTTGTTCAAAGATGTGAGACATTATGTGAAAACATGTGATCGATGTCAAAGGATGGGAAATATATCTAGAAAAGATGAAATTCCTTTAAACTATATATTGGAAGTTGAAAAATTTTATATATGAGGTTTAGACTTTATGGGACCATTTGTACCATCATCTGGAAAGATTTATATTTTATTAGTAGTTGTTTATGTTTCAAAGTGGATTGAAGCTGTAGCTTTACCTAACTGTGATTCCAAAAGTGTTTTAAAATTTTTAAAGAAAATGATTTTTTCAAAATTTGGAATGCCTATGGTAATTATCACAGATGGTGGAAGTCATTTTAGAAATATAAGAATTCAATTATTACTGGACAAATTTGGAATCAAACACAGAATTACAACTGCATATCACCCTCAAACAAGTGGAATGACTGAAGTATCAAACAGAGAAATTAAAAGAATATTAGAGAAAATTGTTAATCCTAAAAGAACCGATTGGGTTGATAGACTTGATTCTGCATTATGGGCTTATAGAACAGCTTATAAGACATCAATCGGAATGTCACCTTACCGGTTAATTTATGGTAAACATTGTCACTTACATGTTGAACTTGAACATAAAGCTTATTGGGTGATAAAGGAGTTTAATTTTGATTTGAATACTGCAGGAGAAAAATGATTATTACAATTAAATGAGATAGATGAAATAAGAAATGAATCATATGAAAATGCAAAAATTTATAAAGAGAAAATGAAGATGTTACATGATAAAAAAATTTCAGGAAAAATATTCGAGCCTGAACAAGAAGTATTATTATTTAATACTCATTTAAGACTTTTTCCTGAAAAATTAAGATCTAAATGGATGGGACCATATATAATTGAGAAAGTATACCATTATGGAGTTGTGGATATTAAAGACCCCAAAACGGGAAAAATATTTAAAGTTAATGGATTAAGATTGAAGCCTTATTTGGGAGACATTAAAATGATTTATAAAGAGGCTTATGAGTTGAGTCTACCTGATAAAAACTTAATTTGGACGGACTGATGACGTTAAACCAAGCGCTTTGTGGGAGGCAACCCATAATTATTTTTTTGTGTTTTTACATTTTTTTTAATGTAAGGTTATGCCTCGGTCTTGACTAATTTTATATAACTTTAGAAAATTGGACGCTGACAAGTCTTCATTGACTTTAGCTAAAAATTATCTCGAAGTATATAAAGTTTGGACTTTGGATCACTCCATTTCATATGTGAGTAAAAAGGAGATCAAGTTAACCTTCATTATGATTGTTTATAATTTGTGTTACTAAGTCTATATTGATCTTACCATTCTAATTTACCTATTTTGAAGAACGAAACTTTGAAATTTGACGATAGGCGAAACGGAGTCGAACATGGTTTCGGCGCCTAGGCGCCGAAATTTGGCACCTAAGTGCCAGAGTAAAATTGTGTATCAATGGGTCCGGCTCCTAGGCGCCAGATTTGGCGCCTAAGCGCCACAGTTACTAGATCGTGAAAAAACCGAAAATTTTTAGTTTTCATACGATTTTCTCCTTTAAATTACCCCATCTTCGTCCCCAATCCCTAAGCAATCAAAATTAAGACCTAGACACTTCATTCTTGAGAGATTAGAGAGGATTTTTGAAGAAATGGAGAGAATAAATCTTGGAGAAGAGGCTAGAGACAAAGGTTCAAAGGATCCTCAACCCTACTTCAATGGTTTTATCGCTTGTAAGTTTGGAGAAAATTTCAAGTCGTCTAGATAAATTTGAAGCGAGATTCAAAAGTATTGGAGATCGCCTCCATGAGATGTATCATCAAATTGAACATCTGGAATGGCAGGCGAAGCTTCAATTTGATCATCTAGCGGCTTATCAAGATGCTCAAGTGGAGAGGTATGCGAAGAACAAATGGATCGACGAGAAAACGGCTACAGATTTTCCGAGGGCGTTAGTATTCTTCCAAAGTAGGCATAGTAATCTTCCTTGTGAAGAGAATGGAAATTTCTAATTTGAAGATTAGATAGTTATTGTGGTGTGATCTAGACTTTTATTAGTGTGTCGTTGTATCGATTTAGTAAATCAAATGTGTTGTTTGTGTGTTTGACTTATTGTTCAATGTGTGTTGTATTTGCTTTGAAATTGTGTAGTTTGATTGTTTGTTAGGACTTGGATCATATTACTATACTTATATGTATTGTAGTGAGCCAAAATTGATGATTATGAATGGAATTAGAAGAGTTTGATTTAAACCTTGTGTTTAATTGGTGGATTTAATTTTTAATTTTTAAAATTTTTGGGAAATATTTTGGAAATTGGAAACTGAAGCACTACTCTAATATGAGTAATTGGAAGTTGAATTTATGAGTTTTGGTGGAAAATAAAATTTTTAAAGTGATTATTGTGAAAGGCGAGTCTGGCGCCTAGGCGCCGGTTCAGCCTGATTACCGAAAATTAACATTTAAATCCCATTAGCCATGGTTGATGCCTAAGCTTCATCCCCTTCCACTTTTTCACGAAAATACACCCCTAGATCCATCTTGAGGTCAATACATCAAGTTTTTGAGCCCAAAATCACTTGATTTCTTCATCTCGATGTCAGATCTACCTTCTAATCCATTTATTTTATTCTTACCATAGTTTTTTCTATTTTTTGCTAAAAACTGAAATTTTGAGAAAAATTTTGATTTTTAGAGTTTCTCCATGGAATTTTGAACTCGTTTTAAGTTTCTCAAGCTTAAAAAGAGTTTAAATATTTGATTCCAAAATTTATTTGTGTTTTCTTTCAATTTTTAGATGGCACCAAAATCTAAACGAGGAAAGGCACGAGAAAATTTCGACAGCAGCAAGTTTTGGCGGCGACAACGCAATTTCGTTATCACGAATTTGCGACGTCAAGAAAGTTTATCTTAGAGCACAATTTTTACAATCCTGGTGAAATGATCGAGAACACGATCGCTACACAGAACTGGTAACGATTCTGTTATTTCACTGTTGTTGTCGTTATTCCTACTGTAAGCGAATTTTATGCCAACTTTTTGGATGTGGAAGACTACAAAGTCTTCGTTAGAGGTGTCGGAGTATGATTTACTCCGGAATGGATCAATATTTTCTACGGCCTGCCACCTACCATCGAGTGCTACTATTCTGATTTATCTCCATCTGAGGGAGATCTTGAGATGATTATTGCATATCTGACTGATGGCACTGGAACTTGGAAGATCCGGAACGACAAACGGGTACTTTAAATCTTCTATGCTAAATGGTATTTCAAAGGCATGGCATTATTTTATTTATGCTAGACTTCTACCTTCCAACCACCTGAGTGAAATTACCAGAGATCGAGCTATCCTGAACTATTTTATTCAAGAGAGGAAGCTAATAGATGTTGGTAGTATTATTTATGATTCAGTGGAATCGATTGCTAGATCCAGCACTTCTGTGGGATTAGGATTCCCATCCTTGATTCATTCTTTATGCATGAGCAATGGAGTTTCACGCGATATATCAGAGGAGAAGTTGAAGACTACAAAGCCAATTGGGCAGGAGAGTGTTAGCATTTATGATCGTCTTCGAGGAAAGAGATCTACTGGTCCTTCTACTTTTGTACCTATTGCAGGTAGAGCTTCTACTTCTAGACCTTCTACTTCTACTGCTGAGCCACCATCTAGTTTATGGGAATCGATGCATGATCAATTTCTGGAGCAGCAGAATGAGTTATTTCTAAATCACTACAGAGTAGATACTATAGACAAGAAGATTGATCATTTATCTAAGTATACCCAAAGAAAAAGTGAGTATGATGCTGAGTATTCAGAGTCTTTAGTGAGATTCTTGAAGGGTGAGCATGATGTTCAGTTTCCTACCTATCCTAAATTTTCACCGTATGTTGATCCAAAGGATGTGGAGTTTTCTTTTGGTGATGACGATGACGAGGCTACAGATAGTGATTATTAGCTTGATTTACCTATGAGATGTGCTGATTCTGTTGTTAGTTTATTTCTTGTTTGCTAGTGTTGTTTGTTGTTTAACGTTTGTTAGTGTAAATTTGTTTATGAAACTTTGTGTGGATTGTTTGATGTTGAGACTATTTTAAATATTTAGTGTATTGTGTTGAAGACCGAAATTTGGGTGAATTAATGTTTACTTCTGTTTCAGCCTACTGTTTAGTATTCTTAAATAGTTAGTAATGTTGTTTTGTTTCTGTTACTATTAGTAGTATAGTCATTTAATTTAGCTACTAATATAAAAAAAATGATGAACCTGCTTACTTTTATATATGCTTCGTTATTTCAGTAATATTCATAAAAAGCATGTGTAGGAGTAAATTTTTCTTTTTAGACTGTTTTACATACTTATAAAAATTCTTTTTTAAATTATACCTTTCTTTCTCTCATACTTTAAATTTTTTCAAGATATACCAAAACTTAAGTTTGGGGAAAGGAAAAATACATGCAAATTTAAATTTTATTTGTCCTTAATGAACTAATATTTTCTAAAAAAAATATTAACATAGCATAGGGAATGAAGAATCTATTTAAGATCATTTAAATTTTTGAAATTATAAATAATTTAGTAGACTTAACCAAAATTTTAATAACTTTGATTGATTTTAAGAATAGAATTATTGAACTTAAAGAAGAGTAAGATTAAGAAATTTTTTTATTCATAGTAGAAATAATTGAATTTTAGAAGTATTAAGGAATCAAAAATTATAACCTGAAAAAGAAAAGATTGAAATTCTTTTTGAAATCTATTCATGTTATAGTAATTAAGTGAAAATGTATAAGTTTGAAAATATAAGTTAAGGATAGCGAAGTTCAAAACCATTAACAGGCTATCCAGATATAGTAATCCTCTCTTTAAAAAAAAAAAGAGAAGAAAGAGGAGATGCTTGAGGAGATGCCTAATCAAAAATTGGCTTCACTTGAATTAGCTTATAAGAAAAAAAACTAATTACATATTTTACTTAATTTTTATGCATGTATCTTTATTAGAAAAGATTTTCATGTAGATCTTTTTCTTGTAAATAATTTATGTGATCTTAATATAATAAACTACAATTATTTTCAAAGTGAATGAAAATTTTTTGAAATCTTATGATTCGGTAGTTAAATATTCTTTAAATTCTTAAAATTAAACATTAGTTAGTTAAATTTGGCTAATGATTTACTAAAGCCTTTATAAAAACAAAAATTATAAGATATCTTAAATATTTACCTTTTATTCCAAATGTTATACATTTTATATAAT
Source organism: Papilionanthe hookeriana x Papilionanthe teres (assembly GCA_022702705.1). NCBI lineage: Eukaryota > Viridiplantae > Streptophyta > Magnoliopsida > Asparagales > Orchidaceae > Papilionanthe > Papilionanthe hookeriana x Papilionanthe teres. The sequence goes on along the minus strand of CM040423.1, from coordinate 63,247,441 downwards.
AAAAAGGTTACTTAAGGACAAGTAAAGTTTAAGTTTGGGGGATTTTGATCCATGAAAAAAAATAATTATTTTTATGCCTTGATTTTTATCAAATTTTTAAGAATATTATGCTTTAATGAAAGGTATTTTTGTGTTTTGGATGTAGGTGATGCAAAAATGTCCAAGAAGGAAAAAAAGATGAAAAAGGAGCAAGAAGGAGCAAAAATGGAGCCAAAATTCAAAATTGTCCAAATAATTGGCTTGGTGCCTAGGCGCCAGAATCTGACGCCTAAGCACCAGTTCGATACAGAATTCTGTAAGATTTTTGATGACTTTTAGACAGTTATTTTGAGTTAGTAGTTATTGGACCATCTAGAAGATTGGCAGTTATTCCTAGATTATAGGACGTGTGATACATTATATTTAGACGCTTGGAAACGGTTAGGATCGCTAAGAGGTGTGATCCAAAGTGAAGAGGTGCGAAGAACTGGACGCAGAGTCCGGCGCCTAGGCGCCAGACACACTTTCTAAAAGATTCATTGAACATGGACACATTTTGAAGAGGTGCCTCAAGGCAACCCTTGAATATTATAAATAGGAGGCTACTCCTTCAGAGAAAAAGGCCCACAAACCAACCAAAAACCACCAACGCCCAACCTATCCCCATAGTTCCATTTAGAGAGAGAAATTAGAGAAATATTTTAAGCGCCATATTTATAGTTTCTTTTATTAATTAGTGAGTTTATTTTTGAGTTTGTATTAAGATTATTTGAAGAGTCGGTGCTTTTGAAGTCTATTTACTTTGGAGTCAGAAAGATTTAGAAGTTCAGTTGGAGAAACACTTGAGATAAGTATTTGTATTTTGATTCAAAGTTTTATTTATATATTTTGTTGTTTAAATTCAATGTGTTCTGAGTAGTTACTTTACTTTTTTCTTTCAATTATGAAAAGATAAAGATAATATAAAATTCGTTGGAGAATTAAAAACTATATATATTTTTTAAACATTGTGATGATATTAATACCGGATCTTAATTTACTATTTAAATTGGCCATTTAAATTCTTAAAATCTGTTGAAGAGTTTTGTGACCTAGAAGGAGATGAATTCTTAACTAGTAAATATCACATGAATCCTTGGGTAGTCGAAGGCCTTGCGCAAGTTATTCAAGGTGAAGTGCAAATAAATAGGAAGATATTATTTAATGGGCGTAGAATTGATAAGTTTTTAGAGTGACAGGTTAAATTCTTATAATTTTGTTTATAGAGAAGGAAAGGGTCACTAGTAGGGACGACCATAGCCACCCTTGGACATCTAGTAGTGTGAGCCTAGATTAACCCATTCTACTAACAATACATCCAGACCTGATCTATAGATTAGCTGATGTTCTTTATACTTATCGAGCGAAGGTAAAGAATATGAATGCTTCTATTTGGCACAATACCATAAATTTATGTTCTCCATGAATATTACATTATCTAAAAAGTCTTGGATTAATTGAAAGGAAGAAAGTTGTTTGCTTATTTTTATTTACATCGATCATTACTTTATCATCGCTTTATTTACGCATCTAGTAAATTGAATATCAACTTTTTAACTTTAAAAGAAATACATAAAAATAAAATCAAAATATTTAAAAAGATCTATAATCCTCCTCGTGGGATCGATACTGGAGTCTTTATTTAAAGCCCTCTATTATTTGAAGCGATACGTATACTTGCGTAGTACCCCCAGTGTGAAAAATATTTTCCATAAAATTATATTTATAAATACTAGCCGCTATTATTATTTGAGTCAAAGTATTGACTATAACATATTTTTGAAAGCATAAATTATTGCATTATTTGGTGATTGCAAACCAACTTTTTGGTGCATTCCTGCGGATCGAGGGTCACTGCATAATTCTCTTCCATGAGAATCATGCTACCTCACTCTCTATGGTACTGTCTATGAATGACATAGGTATCTCACGTTATGTTTAGCACAAGCCATGCTCTTTAGCCACTGATCTCGTACGAAGCATAGTGTGTGTCCACTTATGTACATGACTCTCACTTGGCACAAATCACACTAACTAACTTTTTCACACTTTGCATCTTGTATGCTTGTCAATAAAAACATGATATTTAATTTTAACCATGAATGTCTGATTCACTGAAAATTTGATAGCTTTTTAATGTCTATTTCATACCTATTTTTGATGATATTGCACTTTAAAGAAGGGTATTTTTCATCATTTCATGCAGGTACAATGATTTTAGGCCCTTGGAGAAAAAGGAAGCAAAAAAAGCAAATTTGGAGCAAAATGCACTTTTTGGCATGGAGGGCGACTCAGCTACTAGCACCGGATCGCGCCCGTTTACAGAGAGTTTGGTTTATTTTCCATAAAATAGTGTCGGACGGCGCCCTATCCTACGTCGGACCACGCCCTATCCCGATTTAATTTCACATTCAATGTATTTGGCCGGCATTTGGAGGGGTGCTCGAGGAAACTCTTGGGAAATCAGTTACATATGAATTTAAACTATTTTGGAGCTAAAAGTTGAGAGGTGGAGAGATTCTTTTGAGTGTGTGAGTGAAGAGAGTGAGTGTTCTAGTGTAAAGAGTCTATTAGAGAGAATCTAGGGTTTGTGTGTGTTCTCTTCTAAGAAGTGTAGGAGGAGAGAAAAAGTTAAAGATTTCTTCTTCTTTACCTATCTAAAGAGAGAATTGTGTGTTGTTGTGAAAAAAGAAGAGGAGTCAAAGTAATTCCTTGAGATTCACTTGTGGAAGAGTTTGAGATAAGTTGTATTTTCTTTACTCTATTTATATGACATTGTTTTTATATATAAAAGCCATCTTTTGTCGTCTTTTCCTCATGAGTCTTGAGTAGATTTCTTTGTCTTCCTCATTTTCATGTGATGTATTAATGTTGTGATATGGAAATGATGTGTCAATTTATTATGGAGAATTTGTGATGACATTTTCACTTCGTTCTTTATTTACTTTTTGATACTTGTTGTGAAACATATGTTCCGAAAGGATTTCACAACAAAAGTGAAGGTCACATTCAATGTCCATGAATGAGTGACATAGTTCATGGGGGTTGGGTGCAAATAAATAGGGAAATATATTTTGATGGGCGTAGAATTGGAAATTTTAGAGTGACAGACAGAAATCCCCAATTTGGTCATAGGGTTTGGAAACCAAAGAGAGTTAGCCTTCAGGCGAAGGGAAGTGAGAGCTCCATAGTGACAGCGGGTATCCTCCCAGCTTAAACCCAGATTTGGGGATTGAACTTAGGATTAGCCAATGTTCTTTATATCACTCAGAAGAGGGTAAAGAATAAGAATATTTCTATTTGGTGCAATACTATTGCATCACTGATTTATGTCACTAAATCATCACATTATGATTGGAGAGGAGGAGGATTCTTTCTTACATTTGAACTTTTGCTATGAATTTAATCTTGTGTTAGTTAACTGTGTTAGGAAGTTAGAACATACTTTAGTAGAATTAGTAACTGCAATTGTTTAATCATCTTTTTATTATTAGTAATTATTGCAATTGTGTTATGATTCGTATAGTGATTTCTGTGCTCCATTATGGAATTAATTACCTCCTCATGGGATCGATAACTAGGACTCCATTAGAGCCCTGTATTACTTGAGTGATACGTATACTTGCGTTTAATTGTGTGACTCAATAGAAAACTAAATCAATATATATATAAATCTGAGTTCATAAATTTTGGCAATTTTAAAAAAGTTGCAATAAGTTTTTGTTGCAATTGACAGGGAGGTAACTGTAAAAATTAACTCAGTCATATTTGAAAACTTATATTTGAATTACCAGTCATAATTGTGTGTGCTTGTTTATTGTTAGTGTGCTTATTGCGATTGTATGCGTAGTATCGGATCTATAGGTTTAGTGCCATAAGATTCTGAATTAAAGCGTACTTTTAGAAAAATTAAAAAAAAACAAAAACAATATGAAAATCCTCACAAAATGGCGAACAACTTGAACAATCAAAATAATCAAAATAATCAAAATGAAAATATACCAAGACTTTTAAGAGATTATGCTAATCCAAAAGCAGATGAAATTCACTTAACTATCCAAAACCCTGTTGTTGCCGCTAATTCATTTGATCTTATACCTGTTATTATCCAAATAGTACAAAATAATCAATTTGGAGGAACACCTAATGAAGATCCTAACTTACATCTCGCTAATTTTCTAAAACTGTGTGTTGCCTTTAAATACGATGGAGTGTCAAACGATGTTGTTAGGCTTAGATTTTTTCCTTTTCATTATGGGATAAGGCTAAGGTGTGGTTAAATTTGTTAGCACCTGGATTTATCAGAGCTTGGGGAGAGCTTTCACAAAAGTTTCTGTCAAAATATTTATCTTCTTCAAAACCTGCTAAACTGAGGAATGATATCATATCTTTTAGTCAGTTTGATGGAGAATCCATATATGAAGTTTGGGAAAGATTCAAAGATCTTCTGAGAAAGTATCCACATCATGTTTTACCAGACTGGTTAATAATTCAAACATTTTATAATTGATTAGTGGGATCTTTAAGATAGATTATCGATGCTGCAGCTGGTGGATCATTAATGTCTAAACCTTTTGATGAAGCATATTCGTTAATTGAAGAGATGACTACTAATAATTTTCAATGGCCCTCTAAGCGGGTAAATCATAAGAGAGTAGCTAGTATTCATGATTCGAATGCAATAAATATGATAGTCTCTCAAATTGCTGCACTTTCTAAGAAAATGGATCAATACAGAATGAATTATTCTCTAACACCCCTAGTGATAGAGGAAAATACATCAAGACAGATGATAGAATCTCAAACACCTTATGAAACCTTGAATGTTATAAATAATATAATCAACTATCCTTATTCGAATTATTATAATCCTAGTTGGAAGAATCACCTAAATTTCAAGTGGAATAATAACAATACTGTTGTTAACCCGCAATGGGGAAACAATTTAATGAGTCCAGTTGGAAATCTGAACAGCTATGGAAATACCAATTATAGACCTTCTTATCCTCTGGTTTTAATAGTAACCCACAATTTAAGGAAAAGAAGTTGTCTGCTGAATAAATAATTCTGAATATGGGTAATCAAATACAAGCTCGAAGTGTTGCAATAAATAACATTGGGAATCAATTGGGACATATTTTCACTGCACTTAATAATAGAACTTCTGGAAATCTTCCTAGCAATGTTGAGATCAACCCAAAAGATCAAAACAAGGAGCAAATTAGGGCTATTCAATTAAGAAGTAGAAAAGAATTGGAAACAAGAGTACAAAAAAAAGTTGAAGTTGAGAGAGGAAGTGGACATTGAAAAAGGTTCTAATAAGATATATCCAGACTTAGAATATCTGATTGAACCGATTAAGATTATTGTTTAAAAACCACCTCCTCCATTTCCTCAAAGACTAAAAAAATAGAACAGAGATAACAAATTTGTAAAGTTTATGGAAATCCTTAAGAAATTAATGATTAATATTCCCTTTGTTGAAGCATTTAAGCAGATGCCTGATTATGCAAAGTTTATGAAGGATATTCTTAAAAAAATAGAAAGTTCACAGACCATGAGACTACCACTTAGCGGTGAGTGTAGTGCACTATTCAGAAGAAGCTTCCTGAAAATTAAAGACCCTGGTAGTTTCACTATCTCGTGTGTTATAGGTGAGAAATTTTTCGGAAGAGCTTTATGTTATCTGGGAGTTATTATTAATCTTATGCCTTTATCAACTTTCAAAAGATTGGGAATAGGAGAAATTTCACCTACATCTTTGACTCTTCAATTGGTTGATCGTTCTATTACTTATCCTAAAGGAGTTGTGGAAGATGTATTGGTGAAGGTGGATAAATTTATCTTTCCTATGGACTTTATGGTATTAGATATAGAGGAATATAAAGAAATTACAATTATTTTGGGAAGATCATTCTTTGCTACTGGGAGAGCTATGATCGATGTTCAAAAAGGAGAATTAACTATGAGAGTTAATGATCTAGAGGTGAACTTTAATATTCTAAAATCTATGAAATACCCTTCAGTTGAAAAGGATGATGAGTGGTTTCGAATGGAAATCTGCGATTATTTGAGAGAATATCATTTTAAAGAAGTGTTTGAAGAGAATTTGGAATGTGAGGATGAAAGTGAAAGTGAAGATGATTTGGATGGTATGAAGAATGAAGAGTTAGAATTTGTTCAGGAAAGAATTGAAAGATTGGATATTATGGAAAGTGGAGATAAAAGTTTAATTTCATTTATCATAAAACCTCCTGAACTTGGGATGAAAATTCTCCCTAATCATTTGAATTATATATTTTTAGGAGAATCATCTACCTTACCAGTCATTGTATCTTCGGATTTAAATGAATATTAAGAACAAAAATTATTGGATACCTTAAAAAGATACAAAAAGGCTTTTAGTTGGTCCTTAGCAAATATTAAAGGAATCAATCCTTCGATCTATATGCACAAAATTATGTTGGATGAACAACACAAACCTAGAGCTGATCTGCAAAGGAGAATGAACCCAATGATGAAAGAAGTGGTTAAAAAAGCGATTTTAAAGTGGTTAGATGCTGGAATTATATATCTCATTTCTGATAGTGTTTGGGTAAGTCTAATTCATTGTATTCCTAAGAAAGGAGGAGTGACTGTTGAGGTAAATGACAAGACAAGTCACTGGTTAGTGAATGTGTATTGATTATAGAAAATTAAATGTCACTGACTCGACCTGCAATTACGCAGTAAATTAACTTCCAAAACATGGCCAAAAACTTGACCTGATTTATAAATAGTGGCTAGTGTGCAAAATCTTAAATGATATAAAAATTAGAAAATATTTTACACACTAGGGGTACTACGCAAGTATACGTATTGTTTTAAGTAATATAGAGTTTTCTTTAAAAACCCCAGTATCGATCCCACGATGAAGTGAAGTAAGAGGTCTTTAGTCAAATTCTAGTCTACTACTAATAGTCCTTAGTTTGGAATGTCGATTAAAATTGTGTTTTATCTAGCAACTACTCCTAAATGCAAGTGTTAAATGTAATAGTAACTATAACTAAATGCAAATAATAATTCTAAAGATAACCCTTTTTGGATGAATTGGTCCGGAGAATTTTGAGATACTAAAAACTACTATTCTTATGAAATGAAATGGATAATGTATAGGAACGAGATGCATTTAATATTGTATGTGCCAAATAGGAGCAATCATATTCTTTACCCTTTGGTCCAGGCTTAAAGAACATTGACTAATCCTATGCTTAGTTCATCGAATCTGCTGGTGAGCTTGGGAGGATACCGGCTCTCACTTCGGAGCTCCCACGTTCCCCTCACCTGAGGGCTAACAATCTACACTTCAGCACCCAAACGATAGGACCGAATTGAGGATTTTAGCCTGTCACTCTAAAATCTCCAATTCTACGCCCGATTAATATTATTTTCCTATTTATTTGCACACAACTCCCATGAACTTCACCATCCATGGAATTTGAATGTGGTTCCAATTTGTTGAGAATTATACCGCCCTTTTGGCTCAATGCAATTACAATGAATTTTAACACTACAACGAGCTCTTTTTGTAATGTAAATGAAGTACAAGTAAAAACCATCACATTTATAATTAAATTTACTTCTATCATACATCACAAAATCCTAAACATGATTTCTACTCATTACAAAAGAAAAGTAAAATGAAAATAATGGCATAATCTTCTCATGTCACTATTTTCAAAGAAGAAGAAAGAGTAAGAGAGATGCGTCACAAAGCATGAAGAAAATACAACAGAAACTTCATTTAACCAAAGCAAATCCACTAGGTAATTGTTTACAAAATTATAAGATAATGAAGAACAATACTTAGTTTTTTTCCTTTGAAAGAAAGACGAAGATCTCTCCCACAAAGTCTCCCGTCGATCCATGCAATGCTAGCGCAATCCCTTACAAATTCTCTTAAAATCTCCTCTTCAATCTCTCAAAAAGGGTATAAATCTACATTTCTACTCTTCATATAAGAATCTTAAACATTCTTCAAGATTTTCCTAACATTCCTCTCCTTTTTTCTCTTCTTTTTCTCCTCCTTTCCTAACCTAAATTCGCCATTTTGAAGAGTATGGACGAATTTCTAAGAGTTCTCTTAAGCACACCTTTGAAAATGTGTCCAAATACATTGAATTTCAGCCTAAAACCGCCAAAAGTCGATCTAGAACCTTCCCGGGCGCTGTCGGCGGGTTCGAGGTCGCTGTCGGCGAGCTTTTCGAGCATTTTTCAGTGGTCTCTAGAAAATCTTGCCGTCGGCGAGATCGAGGCCGCCGTCGGCTAGCAGACTACTGCTCAGCTCCACCGTTTCGCTCAGTTTGGCTCCGTTTTAGCTCCGATTCGCCCCATTTCAGTTGTGTTGCGTTCGTAACAGATATCCCTACAAAATAAGGATAAAAACAACATTTCTTTAAAGTGTAATTTCATTCAAAAATATTCAAGAAATGTAAAAGATATTAAGCATCGAAAGACTTATCGAAAGGTGTCGGGGCAGAATTTCATTTCTTGCTCGTTTTTGCTCCAAATTGCACCGTTTTTGCTTCTTTTTGCTCCAATCACCATTTCTTGTACCTAAAACCAAAAAACATACAAAATACCTTCCTTTAAAGTGTAATATCACCAAAAGTTAGTAAAATGATATAGCAAAATGCGTATATATTTTAGGCGTGTCAAAATCCCCCAAACTTAACTGTTACTTGTCCTCAAGTAACACTATAACTTTAAAAACCAAATATGTTGACTTGTGGTTGTTGGTTTCAATAGAATTTCATATAATTTCATCTCATAAATGTTATATTATAACATAGGAGAAATTCTAGCAAATCAACTTAGGACTAGAATGTAAGAATATCTCATATTCAACTTAGGAATCAACTTAGGAATACAAATTTTTTTTATTTACTTCAAAAGTTATTGAAAATTGTCAAACTAAAGATTCATAGAAAGTATAAAAAAGAAATTTAAGCACCTTCTATACCAATTTAACTAATACCTTTTGAAATAAGAATAATCTTAGGATTGTTTTTAAGTCTTTTCATTTAAAAAGATTCAAGTGAAACCAATTTTTGATTAGGCTTCTCCTCAAGCTTCTCCTCACTTATTTTCTCTTCTTTTTTTTTCTTTTCTTTCGGGATCATTTTCAATCCCCTTTTTTCACATTTTTTTTCGAGATCATTTTTAATCCCTTTTTTTTCACTTTTTTTTTCGGGATCATTTTTAATCTCTTTTTTTTTCTTTTTTTTATGTAAGGATTACTATATCTGGATAGGCCTTTAATAATTTTGAATTTCACTATCCTCTCTTTAAAATCCAAAACTCAAAACTTTCCCTCACTTTTTATAAGTGTAAGCACTAGTTTGAAATGGTTTTCAATAAAGGCTCAATTCTCATTAAATATAAATCTAAGAATTTTAGCTTTTCAAATATTCAACTTCTTTTTACTATAAATAGAAAAATCATTTTCCTAAACTTTCCTATAAAATAACTTAACTCTAGAACAGTTTCTTCACTAAGGATTTCAACTAGATTATTTTTCTAACATTCCTAAAATTGAAATTATATTAACCTAATGACAACACCACATACCATAAGTCATTTTAAAAGTGATATCAAATTAAATACAGGCTACTGAGGACAAATAAAGTTACATTTTAAAAATTTTTCTTCCCCCCAAACTTAAATTTTAAAATATTTTGCAATTAATTTCATAAAATGTTGTAGGAAGAAAAAGTAAAGGTTGAATCTACTTACTACTACAACATCCTATCAAATTCATATACATGCATAATCAGGATAGAATGACTGTAGGAGAAAGTAAATCTAGCCTAAAACATGCTTGTAATAAAATTACACTAAAAGAAAGTATTTTCACTTTAAAATTTTATTTTTCTTCCTACCCCCAAACTTAATTTTTTAATATATATAGCATTTAATACAGAAAATATAAGCAGGAAAAAAAATAATTTAGAAATTCTATCTACCACAAATGTGTATCAAATCCATTTGCAAGTATTCATTAGGAGAGAACAATATGCAGCAGAAAGTAAATCTAAACTAATCATGCCAGAATGAAATTCACTAAATAAAAGTCTAACTAGCATGGCATGTATCAGCAAGGGAATATAAATATGTTCTTCAATTATTATATAAAATTGTAACCCAAAAATAAACACACATAAGATAAATGAAGTCAATTCTTCCATTAACTCATCACATCTTACTAATAAGAAGTTAAGGAATCACCTCCCTCAAGACACAGAAAAAGATGATATCAAAGCACTAATAATCCAAACATCTAGCAATTAAGCAATCAAACTGATCAATCCACACTAAAGCAAACACAATACAACACTAACAATCATGACTCTCAAGCACACTAAATCAAAGCACACTGATAACTATGGGTTGCCTCCCATAAAGCGCTTGGTTTTAACGTTGCGGGCTCGACAAATGATTCCTGTTGGATCAAAATTCCATTTATGTAATCCTCGATCAATCGCCCAATCATTTCTAGATCCAGGGATTCCTATAAAATCCTCAAATTTTAATTTTTCATTCAGCTCTTCATTTTCAATTGGATTTATATCATTGTTTATCATATTTCTTTCTAGATCCAATATTATTCTATTGATTTTCTCAATTTGCATATTAATATCATCCTTGAAATTTATAAGAAATGGATCTGTAAAAGATAATTCAAGATCTCCTAAATTTTGGATTAGATTCTCTCTAGATAATTCAAATTCTGGATCAATATTTTCTATTTTACTCTTATGTTTCAAGTCTTCCAATTCTTCCCCTTTATAATTATTAAATGATGGAGGATCTATCTTAGTTGAGGAAATAGGTTTTTCTAATTCCTTTAGAATTTCTTTTAATGGTCTTCCAATATCCTTATCTTCTTTTCTCAACTAAAAGTTCTTTTGAAATTTATCCTCAAATTCTCTTTCAAATCTTAGTTCAATAATTTTATCTTGTTCATCATTCAATTCAAGTTTTTCTTATGATTGAGTCGCATCTAAAGATATAAAGACTGGTTGTGTAGATGAATTCCCTAAATATATCAGCTTTAAAATTGCATGGGGTACATCCATCTTAAGTTCATAAGATTTTTCAACAGATGGAATTAAAAGTTTACTATTTTTGGTAGAGTCCATCATTTCAAACCTCTCCTGAACATACATACAGTCTTCTTTAAATAACCTTTTCGAATCATCATGAAAATCCATTTCAATCTCATCTGCTAACTTACCCTCAAAACTTTCTTGGAAATGGTCTTTAAGTAGATAATCAATTTCATTTATCCAAAAACAATCATCATCTTTTTTCTCAGCTGGATATTTCATAGTCTTTAATACATCAAAAGTAACTTCCTGCTCATTAATATTCATAACCAATTCTCCTTTTTGCACATCTATCATAACTTGTCTAGTAACAGGGAAAGGTCTCCCTAAAATAATTGAAATTTCTTTATCTTCCTCCATATCTAATACAATAAAGTCCAAAGGAAAGATAAATTTATCCACTTTAACAAGCACGTCTTCTATAACTCCTTTTGGATAAATGATAGATTGATCAGCGAACAGAAGGGTTACAGTAGTGGGAGAAATATCGACTAACCTAACCTTCTAAATATAGATAGAGGCATCACATTAATGCTCACTCATAAATCACATAAAGCTTTTCCACATAATCTTTTTCCAATTGCACAAGGAATTGTAAAGCTACAAGGATCTTTAAGTTTCCGAGGAAAATTTTTCTGAAGTATAGCGCTGTACTCCTCACTTAGTGCAAATGTCTCGTAATCCCCAAATTTTCTTTTCTTGTTTAATATATCATTTATAAACTTTGCAAAACTCGGCATCTGTTCCAAAGCTTCAGTGAAAGGAATATTTATCGTTAACTTCTTAAGTACTTTCATGAACTTTGAAAATTTTTTATCCAACTCATGTTGTCTAAGTCTTTGAACAAATGGAGGTGGTGGTCTTTCCAAACTGATTTTAGTTGGAGATATTAATTTTTCCAGATCCTTAGAAACATGTTCTTTAGGTCTTTTAGTTTCCTTTGTTTCTCTCACAACATCTTTCTCTTTTAACCACATCCTTTATCTCTCTTCCACTTTTTAATTGGTCAGCTTCTACTTGTTCATTAGTGTTCCCTTTAGGGTTGATCTCAATGTTGCTAGAAAGTGTTCCTTGGGTTCCATTGCTAAGTGAATTAGCAATTTGTCCCAGTTGATTCTCTATATTTCTAATCACAACATTTTGACTTTGCAACTAGTTTCCCATTTGCAATACCACTTCTTCCATAGACATCTTCTTATCCTCAAATTGTTGATCAATGTTAGAGTCCGGTGGATATGAGGGTCCATAGTTTGTGTTCCCTTGATTATTAAAACTTCCATTAAGATTTGCATAATTATTTTCCCTTTTTGGGTTTCCACCATCAGTAGTATGATTCCAATTAAATTTAGGATGGTTCTCCCAACCTAGGTTGTAAAAGTTAGAATATGGGTTATTTTTGGTATTTAAAGCATCATATGATAAGTTAGAATCAATCATATGCTCTAATGAACTTTCCTCACTTACTGGAGTAAATTGAGGTTGGTTCATTCCAAATTTGTCCAACTTCCTTAATATTGCAGCAACCTGAGATGCAAGAATTGCAATCGCATCTGTATCATGAACACTAGCTATATATTTATGATTTACCATTGTAGAGGGCCATTGAAATTCATTTGTAGCCATTTCTTCAATTAATGCATACGCTTCATCAAATGATTTTGACATTAATGAACCACCAGCAGCAGCATCAATAATGAACCTAAGGGATCCTACTAACCCATTATAAAATTTTGAATGATTAAACAATCGGGCAGAACATGGTGTGGAAACTTTCTTAGGAGTTCCATAAATCTTTCCTAGGCTTCGTATATTGATTCACCTTCATATTGACAAAATGAGATAATATCGTTTCTAAGTTTAGTCGTCTTTAAAGGTGGAAAATACTTAGCTAGGAATTTCTGAGTTAACTCCTCCCAATTCTTAATAGAGCCAGGTGCTAATGAGTATAACCATATTTTAGCCTTATCCCTTAGTTAGAAAGGAAAAAGCCTTAGTCTAATAGCATCATCTGACATACCGTTATAATGAAATATAACTTAAAGTTCTAGAAAATTTGATAAGTATAAATAGAGATCCTCCAAAGGAGTTCCCCCAAACTGATTGTTCTGCACCAGTTGGATAATCTCAGGATTTATTTCAAATGAGTCAGCTTCTACGACAGGGTTTTGTATACTTAAGTGAATTTCATCTATCGTCGGATTTACATAATCCCTCAATGAATTATGATGATTTTCTAAGTTATTATCTTGAAAGTTTTCCATTTCTAGTTTTTCAAGTCCTTTCTGTTTTTTTATTTTTTTATTTTTTTCAAACTCGGGTTCATAAGGCACAAGTCCTGCAAATCCTTTGTTTCGCATACGCAACATAATAAACAATACATTAATAATAAAACAAATAAAACTAGAAATATATTCAACACAACAAAATATTTTCACAAACACCTTATTTTTCATATAAAAATAATTTTTATTTTAAACACTTTTTTATATAAAAACACTTTTCACACAAAAATAGTTTTTATGACACTACAGTTTTCTAAGTCTAAGCCTAATTACTTCAACTAAAATTCTCCTAAAGTTCTTACCGAAGCTTCCCCGGTAACGGCGCCAAAAACTTGACCCGACCCGCAATTACGCAGTAAATTAACTTCCAAAATATGGCCAAAAACTTGACCCGATTTATAAATAGCGGCTAGTGTGCAAAATCTTAAAAATTAAAAAATATTTTACACACTAGGGTACTACGCAAGTATACATATCGTTTCAAGTAATATAGAGTTTTCTTTAAAAAACCCCAGTATCGATCCCACGAGGAAGTGAAGTAAGAGGTCTTTAGTCAAATTCTAGTCTACTACTAATAGTCCTTATCTTGGAATGTTGATTAAAATTGTGTTTTATCTAGAAACTACTCCTAAATGCAAGTGTTAAATGTAATAGTAACTATAAATAAATGCAAATAATAATTCTAAAGATAACCCTTTTTGGATGAGTTGGTTTGGAGAATTTTGAGATACTAAAAACTATTATTCTTATATAATGAAATTGATAATGTATAGAAATGAGATGCATTTAATATTGTATGTGCTAAATAGGAGCAATCCTTTTCTTTACCCTTTGGTCCAGGCATAAAGAACATTGACTAATCCTATGCTTGGTTACTGAATCTGCGGCTAGGTGATCCATGAAAAAATACCTATTTTTATGCCTTGATTTTTATTAAATTTTTAAGGATATTATGCTTTAATGAAAGGTATTTTTGTGTTTTGGATGTATGTGATGCAAAAATGTTCAAGAAGGAAAAAAAGATGAAAAAGGAGCAAAAATGAGCAAAAATGGAGCCAAAATGCAAAATTGTCAAAATAATTGGCACGGCGCCAGCGCTTAGAAAGCGCCGATTCGATACGGAGTCGTAAGATTTTGACGAACTTTGGATGGTTATTTTGACGGTGTTAGCGATTATTGGACCATCTAGAAGATTGGCAGTTATTCCTGGATTGTAGGACATGTGATACGTTGTATTTGGACGCTTGGAAACGGTTAGGATCGCGAAGAGGTGTGATCCAAAGTGAAGAGGTGCGAAGAACTGGACGCAGAGTCAGCGCCTAGGCGCCAGATTCCGGCGCCTAGGCGCCAGACACACCTTCTAGAAGATTCATTGAACATGGACACTTTTTGAAGAGGTTCCTCAAGGCAACGCTTGAAGCCTATAAATAGGAGGCTACTCATTCAAAGAAAAATGGGCCCACAAACCACCAACGCCCAACCTAGTCCCCTAGCCCCATAGTTCCATTTAGAGAGAGAAATTAGAAATATTTTAAGAGCCATATTTATAGTTTCTTTTATTAATTAGTGAGTTTATTTAGAGTTTGTATTGAAAGTATTTCAAGATTCGGTGCTTTTGAAGTCTATTTACTTTAGAGTCAGAAGGATTCAGAGGTTCAGTTGGAAAAACACTTGAGATAAGTATTTATATTTTGATTCAAAGTTTTATTTATATGTTTTGTTGTTGAAATTCAATGTGTTCTAAGTAGTTACTTTACTTTCTTCTTTCAATTATGAAAAGATAAATAAGATAATATAAAATTTGTTGGAGAATTAAAAACTATATATATATTTTAAACATTGTGATGATAGTAATACCGGATCTTAATTTACTATTTAAATTGGTCATTTAAATTGTTAAAATCTGTTGAAGAGTTTTGAGACTTAGAAGAAGATGAATTCTTAACTAGTAGATATCACATGAATCCTTGGATAGTCGAAGGCCTTGCGCGGATAAATAGGAAGATATTATTTAATGGGCGTAGAATTGATAAGTTTTTAGAGTGACAGGCTAAATTCTTGTAATTTGGTTTATAGAGAAAGAAAGGGTCACTAGTAGGGCTGACACTTAGACATCTAGTAGTGTGAGCCTAGATTAACCCATTCTACTAACAATACATCCAGACCTGATCTATAGATTAGCCAATGTTCTTTATACTATCGAGCGAAGGTAAAGAATAGGAATGCTTCTATTTGGCACAATACTATAAATTTATATTCTCCATGAATATTACATTATCTAAAAAGTCTTGGATTAATTGAAAGGAAGAAAGTTGTTTGCTTATTTTTATTTACATCAATCATTACTTTATTACTCGCTTTATTTACGCATCTAGTAAATTAAATAACAACTTTTTAACTTTAAAAGAAATACATAAAAATAAAATCAAAATATTTAAAAAAAATCTATAATCCTCCTCGTGGGATCGATACCGGGGTCTTTATTTAAAGCCCTATATTACTTGAAACGATACGTATACTTGCGTAGTACCCCTATTGTGTAAAATATTTTTCATAAATTTATATTTATATACACTAGCCGCTATTATTATTTGAGTCAAAGTATTGGCTATAACATATTTTTATAGCATAAATTACTGCATTGTTTGGCGATTGCAAACCAAGTTTTTGGTGCATTGCTGCGGATCGAGGGTCACTAGGCTGGGAGGATACCGGCTCTCACTTCGGAGCTCCCACGTTCCCCTCGCCTGAGGGCTAACAATCTACACTTCAGCACCTAAACGATAGGACCGAATTGAGGATTTTAGACTGTCACTCTAAAATCTTCAATTCTACGGTCGATTAATATTATTTTCCTATTTATTTGTACTTAACTCCAATGAACTTCACCATCTATGGAATTTGATTGTGGTTCCACTTTGTTGAGAATTACACCGCCCTTTTGGGATAATGCAATTACAACGAATTTTAACACTACAACGAGCTCTTTTTTGTAATGTAAATGAAGTGCAAGTAAAAACCATCACATTTATAATTAAATTTACTTCTATCATGCATCACAAAATCCTAAACATGATTTCTACTCATTACAAAAGAAAAGTAAAATGAAAATAATGGCATAATCTTCTCGTGTCGCTATTTTCAAAGAAGAAGAAAGAGTAAGAGAGATGCGTCACAAAGCATGAAGAAAATACAACAAAAACTTCATTTAACCAAAGCAAATCCACTAGGTAATTGTTTACAAAATTATAAGATAATGAAGAACAATACTTAGTTTTTTCCCTTTGAAAGAAAGACGAAGATCTCTCCCACAAAGTCTCCCGTCAATCCATGCAATGCTAGTGCAATCCCTTACAAATTCTCTCAAAATCTCCTCTCCATTCTCTCAAAAAGGGTAGAAATCTACATTTCTACTCTTAATCTAAGAATCCTAAACATTCTTCAAGATTTTCCTAACATTCCTCTCCTTTTTTTCTCTTCTTTTTCTCCTCCTTTACTAACTTAAACTCACCATTTTAAAGAGTATGGATGAATTTCTAAGAGTTCCCTTAAGCACCCCTTCGAAAAAACATCCAAATACGTTGAATTTCGGCCCAAAACTGCCAAAAGTTGGTCTAGAACCTTCCTGGGCGCTGTTGGCAGGTTTGAGGTCGCTGTCGGCGAGCTTTTCGGGCATTTTTTGATGTTCATTGGAAAATCTCGCCGTTGGTGAGATCAAGGCCACCGTTGATGAGATCGAGGCCGCCATCGGAGAGCAGACTGCTGCACAGCTCCACCGTTTCGATCCGTTTGGCTCCGTTTTAGCTCTGATTCGCCCTGTTTCAGTTGCGTTGCGTTCGTAACAGATAGACCTACAAAATAAGCATAAAAAAACCTTTTTTAAAAGTTTAATCTCATTCAAAAATATGCAATAAGTAGAAAAGAGATTAAGCATCGAAAGACTTATCGAAAGGTGTCGGGGCAGAATTTCATTTTTTGCTCGTTTTTGCTCCAAATTGCACCGTTTTTTCTTCTTTTTGCTCCAATCACTATTTCTTGTACCTAAAACCAAAAAATATACAAAATACCTTCTTTTAAAGTGTAATATCACCAAAAATTAGTAAAATGATATAGCAAAAAGTGTATATATTTTAGGCATGTCAGTCACCACCAGAGAAGATCATTTTCGTTTACCTTTCTTAGACCAAATGTTAGACAAACTTGTTGGACACAAGTATTTTTTGCTTTTTGGATGGATATATCAGTTATCACCTAATAGCTATTGCTCCTGGGGATCAATAGAAGACTGCATTTACTATCCCTTATGGAACTTGCTTTTAGAAGGATGCCCTTTGGATTATGTAATGCACCTGCAACATTTCAAAGATGTATGATGTCCATATTTAGCAAATTAATAGATGATGGAATAGAAGTATTTATGGATGATTTCTCAGTATTTGGAGATTCATTTATGCATGCCTATGCAACTTAGAAAATGTTTTAGAGGTATGCGAAAGAATAAATTTAGTACTAAACTGGGAAAAGTGTCAATTTATGGTTGCAGGAAAAATTGTGCTTGAGCATAAAATATCTGAATATGGCATAGAATTTGATCCTATGAAGATTCAAATTATAGAAAAATTACCACCTCCAATCACTGTGAGAGGGGTAAGAAGCTTTTTGGGACATGCTGGATTTTACAGGCGATATATTGAAGATTTTTCAAAAATAACTAAGCCTCTATGCCAACTTTTGAAAAAAGATAAGAAGTTTGATTATAGTGATGAATTCTTAAAAGCTTTTGATTTATTAAAGGAAAAAATAATCGCTGCTCCTATAATAGTTTCACCTGACTGGGAGAAACCTTTTGAATCAATGTGCGATGCGAGCGATTGTGCTATTGGAGTGGTTTTAGGATAAATGTACGAGAAAATGTTTAAAGTTATATACTACTCTAGTAAAACTCTTACTGATGCTCAAATTAATTACACTACTTCATAAAGACGGTTATTAGCTATCATTTATGCCTTTGAAAAATTTAGATCTTAATTAATTAGAGCCAAATGTATAGTGCATATTGATCATTCTGCTATTAAATATTTAATGCAATAGAAGGATGCTAAACCAAGATTAATTTGATGGATACTTTTAATGCAAGAATTCAATTTTGTGATCGTCGATAGAAAAAGAGTCGATAACTAAATAGCTGATCATTTATCTAGACCTGAACAACCTAAATTGGCTTATTTTAAAAAGAAAATAATTAAAACTTTCCCTAGTCAGCAAATGTATAATATTACAGAAGAAAATATACCGTGGTATAATGATATTGTAAACTACATCGTTAGTAACATTTTACCAACAAAATTAACAATGCAAAAATTCAAACTTGATGCTAAATTTTATTTTTGTGACAATTCTTATTGGTATAAGCAATCTAAAGATCTTATTATAAGGAGATTTGTGCCTTATGAAGAAAATGAACAAATTATTCGAGGATGTCATGATTCTAAATTCGAAGGACATTTCAGAATCGATATAACAGCACGTATGATTTTACAATCTGGATTTTAGTGGCCTACTATTTTTAAAGATGTTTATAGATTTATCGAAACATGTGATCGATGTAAGAGAATAGATAATATATCTAAAAGAAATGAAATGCCTCTTAATTTTATGTTAGAAGTTGAGATTTTTTATGTTTGAGGATAAGATTTTATGGGACCATTTATACCTTCATTTGGAAATTTATATATATTAATTATTGTTGATTATGAATCAAAATGGATTGAGGCAATAACTTTACCTAAGTATGATGCTAGAAGTGTTCTGAGGTTTTTAATGAAAAATATTTTCACAAGATATGGAATGCCTAGAGTAATCATCAATGATGGAGGATCCCATTTTAAGAATAATGTGATTCAGAGATTGGTAGAAAAATATAATATTATGCATAGAATCTCTACAGCTTATCATCCCCAAACTAATAGTTTAGCTGAGCTATCTAATCATGAAATTAAACTAATTTTAGAAAAAGTCATAAATCCTGAGAAATTAGATTGGTCTGCTAGATTAGACACTGCTTTATGGGCATACAGAACTGCTTATAAAACTCCTATAGGAGTGTCCCCTTATAGATTAATTTTTGGAAAGACTTGTTGATGCACTGAAAATATATACGGTTTTTGCTATCTAATTTTACCCATTTTTGGTGATATTGCACTTTAAAGAAAGACATTTTTTATGATTTGTTGCAGGTATGATGATTTTAGGTGATTGGAGTGAAAAGAAGCAAAAAGTAACAAATCCGGAGCAAAATGGAGCAAAATGATGGAAAAAGTGTTCTGGCACCGCCGGCGCCCAAATCCAGAGAGCATAGAATTAATTGGCATGATAGAGCGTCGTCGGCGCCCGAAGTCGGTTCAATTTAAATTTGAAGAGTTTTGGCGACTTTTTGAAGGGATGCCTTTGGAAACTCTTAGGAATTCGTCCCTATCTTATAAATAACTATTTTTGGATGAAAATGGGGGGCTTCTTCAGTGGTTTTAGAGTAGTTTTAGTGAGAGTGAAGTGTTAAGGTTTAGGAGTAGAGAGTGTAGAGTGAGGATTTGAGAGGGATTTTTCTCTAAGGAGGGGAGGAAAAGAGGTAAAGTGGGAGATTGCTTCTTCATTTCCATTCTAAAGAGAGAATCAAGTGTTGTAAAAAGGAAGAGAAGAGGATTCAAAGGAACTTCAAGGGAATTGCATAGGGGAAGAGAAAGAGATAAGTTGTATTTTCTTTTATGGTTTATATGACTTTTCTTTTATATATAAAATCCATGTTTTATTATATTTTCTCCATGAATTCTGAGTAGTTTCCTTGTCTTTCTTCTTGCATAAGAGATGTGATGATGGATTGATGTGGATTTGATGTGTTTTTAATGTGATGAAGAATTGTGATGGTTTTTCAATTAGAACTTAATTTACTTTCGATCTGGCCAATTGAAATGTTAAAATATGTTGTTGAACATTAAGTTTGAAAGGATTTAATGTCCTACAACAATAATGAAAGATCCATTCAATTTCCATGGATGAATTGTATAGTTCATGGGAATTGGGTGCAAATAAATAGGGAAATGTGTTTTAATAGACTTCAATGTGGAGATTTCAGGGTGACAGACTGAAATCTCCAAATTGGTTCTAAGATTAGTAACTAAATATCAAAGGTTAGCCTTCGGGTGAAGGGTGAGTGGGAGCTCCAAAGTGAGAGCCAGTATCCTCCTAACCTAGTCTTAGAGATAGTGACTAAACTTAGAATATGTCAATGTTCTTTTCTACTTAGAAGAGGGGGAACTCTTTTAAGGGTAAAGAATTATCTATGCTCCTATTTGGCACAATAATATAAATATTTGTTCTATATCAATCCACACATCATATTCTCCTTGCAAGAGAAAAGATACTTTTCTTATATATCAAAAACCTTTCAAAAACTTAATTTAGTGTGTCTATTAGTTAATTTTGTCCTTAAAGTTGTTAGAAGTATTTGTAGTTTAGTTAACTGTTACTATTTTCTGCATAGTGTTAGTAGGAGTTTGTGTTAAACTTTAAGTGTTATTTAAATATAGGATTTTAGTGCCAACTTACTTATCTTAGGATCGCTTTCTTAAAACTTCGTACTTCCCTGTGGGATCGATAACCAGGACTCCATTAGAGCCCTGTATTACTTGATACGATACATATACTTACGTTGAATGCTTGGACTTATTAAAATCATTAAAAATATATAAATTTGAGTTCATAAATTCTTACAATATAAGTCCCGTGCATCACTTGTCACTTTCCAGTTCAATTAGAATATAAAGCATATTGGGTGATAAAAAAGTTGAATTTTACTTTGAAAGATGGTGGTGAGAAAAAACTGTTGCAATTAAATGAGTTGAAAGAAATCAGAAATGAATCATATGATAATGATAGAATATACAAGGAGAGAAGAAAAATATGGCATGATTGGGAAATTATTAAAAAGCAATTTGAACTGGGACAAATATTTTTATTATACAATACAAGATTGAAATTATTTCCTAGGAAACTGAAATTTAGATGGATAGGATCTTTCACTGTCGTAAAAATCTATCAATTTGGAGCTATGATTATTGAAGACCCGAAATCTGGAAGAATATTCAAACTTAATGGACAAAGATTAAAATCATATTTTGAAGACAATAGACCTAATTTTAAAGAGGTTTTAATGTTGGATCAACCTGAATAACCTGAGGTTATGTTTGGCTGACGACGTTAAACCAAGTGCTTTGTGAGAAGCAACCCACATATATTGAATGTTGTGCTTGTTTAATGTGTTACTTTTGTTTGATTGTCACTTAATTAAGTCCTACCCTTCCTTAAATATCATAAACAACATTAAAAATGAATTGAATCAAAGTTTGGAAAGAATTTAGACAAAATAAAAGTTTGGCAAAAATTAAACTAGATTCGAATGGCGCTGTCATCAGCGTCGGACTGCGCTGTTGTTCAGAGAACGGTTTTTCATTCTTAAATTTGAATTTTGGCGGTTCTAGGCGGTAATTCTTCCATTTAAACTCCCAAAAACCGCCCCTAAACACCAAAACCACCGGAGAAACGAAAAAGAAGATCACAAATCTCATCCAAATGGATTTCGACTCAATCAAAACATCAAGATCTCAAGTTTTCAACCGTAGAAAGTTCGTCAGTTTCGAATCACAACTTCTATTCAACAAAAATATCTTAAAGAAGAGGCTGATTAACGAGCGAGGCTTTGTGAATCGAGGTTTGAACTCTCATACTACTCGGATTAAAGAAATTATTGTTCAAAGACGTTGGGAAGTGTTATGTTACACTACTGCCACCATAGTTATCACTGTTGTGAAAGAATTTTATGCAAACCTTCATGAAATCAACCAAGGATCAGTCTATGTGCGAGGTAGGTTTGTCACATTTACTCCTGCAAAGATTAATGACTTAGATATGATTGAGAATGTGTTGATCTGCCACTATTCAAATTTTACCCCAATGAAAGACAACATGCATGATATATATAGATATTTGACGGATGAAAGTGATGGTTGGGAGATAAGAGATAACAGGTATGTGAGTTTTTTTACCACACTGCTAAATCCTACGTCAAAGCACTTGCATTATTTTATATGTGAAAGCATTACTCCCAACTATGAAAATCAATAAAGTAACCAAGGAATGTGTTATCTTGAACTATTGTATTCAAATAGGGAAGCCTATTGATGTTGGTTTCATAATTATGAAGTTTGTTTTGTGATTGATCTTACACGGATCAAAATATGGGCTTAGGCATCCTTCCACAATATTTCTCCTCTACAGTCAATCACAAGTGTCATATGAAAATTGGGAGAGAGTATTTCTACTCTGGAAGCCTATAGACCCAATGGACGAACATAGTAATCAGGCAGTTGGAGATATGAATGACATGAGTATCATTGAAGATCAACCATCTCAGATTTCAACACCTATTCATTCTTACTTTCCTGAAAGTTCATGAATCATTTTGAAGATTAAGAAATTGGAGAAAGAAATGCAACACCTGATGAATGCAATCAACAATATATCTGACTACTTTGATCACCTAGATTGCAGAATGAATGAAAATTTTGATCATTCTGGGTACCTTGAAGGAAGTCTGATACGTTTGATGAGAAGAAAGGGTTGGATTGAGGAGGATTCAACTGAAGAATTCTCTTTTTGTCCATTCTACAATCTATTCGTTCACATTCAATCAAATGGAGATATAAGAGTTGATGATAGTTCTGAGGAAGAATAGAGACTTGATTTTTGTGTTTATGTGTTTATGTGTTTAAACTTATTACTTAATTTGCTTTTCTTGAATGTTATGTTTGAATTTGCTTTCTTGTTCAGTTTTCAGCGTTAGTGTGTCGTGGTTGTGAGCGACGCTGAAATTTAGTGTTTTATGGCTTAACGATGTGTAGAGTTTAGTGTCACTTATGTGTGTTTGTAATTTGGATGTTTTGTGTAGTTTGTATAAAAATTATTATTTTTCATGACTTTAGTACGTTATTCAATGCTTAAATAGACTAAGCAGACGTCGGTGTGGGCTTGAAATGATCGAAATTGCAAAAGAAAATTAGAAGTCAGTTTTTGAACTGGCGTTGAACAGCGCAGCTACTAGCGTCGGACCGCACTAAAATTCAGAGAGTTTGGCATATTGAGCAGAATAGCACCGAACGATGTTGTCACCTGCGCCGGACCACGCCTGATAGACAAAAGTCCCATAAACCCTCAAATTTCACGATTTAACCCACCCTGGGACCCACCATTTTTAACCAAACCATCTTCTCTTGCCTCCAGCTAAGGCCGACTTTCACACCTAGGGCTCACTTGCATTTGGATTTGAAGCGATTTTGTAGCCGGAAAAGTTTGGATTTCATCTTCTCTCGGTAAGAGCTTCACTTCAAACTAAATTTTTTCGATTTTGACTATGGAAATCTCCTACATTAAGAAGATCCGAAGCTTTGAGGTTTTTGGAGAAAATTTAGAGATTTTCCATGGTGTTAAAGTTCTTATTTACTTAAATTTACTTTGGAGCCTATTAAATTGTAATTTTGAGATTAATTTGGATTATTTTGATATTTTTAGAAAAATGGCTCTAAGAATGGCAAAAGGGAAGAGAAAATTTGAGTATGATAAGAAGAAATTTGTTAGTTTTAGAGCTTCTAGTAATTTCCTTAGCCAAAAGAAGTGCATCCAAGAGAAAGCTTTTGAAAATGCGGAGGAGTGATAGAAGATTTGATTACAAATTATCAATGATAAATCTTCTATTATTTTTCTGCTAATGCGATGCTAGGATAGTCCATGAATTTAATGCTAATCTATTTTACAGTGAAACTAAATATATACTTGTTAGAAGATAAATGTTAGAGTTTACCCCCGCACGCATCAATGCATTTTACCAGTTGAGAGAACCTTTCTCTTGTGAATATGAGAATTTTCCTGTTAATGATGAGGCACTTGATATGGTTATGAATTATTTGACTGATGGAAAAGGGGAATGGAAGATTAAACAGAGGTAAAAAAGTTAACTTCCCCCTTTCTACATTAAATCCAGTATTGAAAGCCTGACATTATTTTATTTCTACAAGACTTATGTCTACCAGCCATCACAGTGAAGTTACAATAGAGAGAACTGTTCTGAATTACTGTATTCATAACATGAAGAATATCAATATTGGGGCTATCATTATAAAAGTATTTTAACTAATTCAAAAGGACAGACTACAGGCGGACTAAGGCACCCCAGCCTGATTCATGCCTTGTGTATTCAGTCAGGTGTAGAAACTGAAGAGAAAGATGAGTTAGTCAGTCCTTTGAAGCCAATCAATAAGTTAAACCTGAAGACATATGAAGCCCACGTAGGATGGAAATGGAGTAAGAAAGCTGATGTACCTTCTTCTACTTAGGAGAGACCATCTACATCTAAGGAACCTACCCTGTATGATGTTATGGATCAGTTAGAAAAGTTGAATACTAGAGTAGGGGGACTAGAAGAAAGGAACAAGATAAATGATGATTATCAAGTGTGGTGGCAAGAGTATGATATAGCTTATCATGACACACAGATGAGATTTCTCAGGGGAGACACTAGTGTTGTATTTCCTGCATACCCAGAGTATACTCCATACCAGCTTGATGAACCTGATGATGGTGGAGCTCCTGCAGATTATGATTGGTAGAATAATAATTTTATATTCATTGCATTTAATATTTTCTGATGTATTTGTGATGTACTTGAGACTGTGATTAGTATTTGTGATGTAATGTGTATTTGGATGTATTTATTGTGGAATTTAAGTTGTAATATGTTGAATTCTCATGGATGTGATGTGATAGTGGAGTTTGCATGTATTTAGTTTATTAGTTTAATCTGTGATTGTAACAGTTGGATGTTAATGTGTTATGTGTTTAGTTGATGTTTTATGTTTTAAGATTTCAAACTTCTTCACCTTGCAAATTTCTAACATATATTTATGTATAGAAATGCTCTAAATTATTTCAGGCCTACTGTTCTAAATTTATAAAGAAGACTTACCTAAACTCAAAGATATGAAAAACCCAACATATTGAGATATGAGTTACATAGATGTTTAGATCTTTTCTTTCTACCTATGCTTTTTTTATTGATATTCAAAAACTTAAGTTTGGGGGAGGGAAAGAATTAATTGTTAGTTTTTCTCATTTAAAAGTATTTTCAAAATTATTAACATGATTTCTTGTGATAGAGCTCAATTTCAGATAATTGTATTTTTGATTTTATTTGAGTACTTTAGTGGACTTGAATGAAAGTTTTTGGTAATGAAAAGTAATTTTGTAGGCTAAGATTAGGAGAATAAGACTATAGTCAACTATTCAAAGTAAGACAAATGTACGTTTAAAAATTTAAGAATCTTAAAATTTTATGTGAAAGTAAAGGATTGGGACTCTATGATGAATCAATAATAAGCTAAAGAAATGTCTATAAGGTAAAGGATTGTGGTAAGTTCTAAATTTAGGGTGAGAAGGGTGAAGTTCAAAATTATGTTCAATGAATTTGGACGGATTTTGAAAAGACACCAGAAGTGACTCTTGGGGATTTTCAAAGCTTATTTAAAGGAGGCCTTGGGCTACATAAAGAGAGATTTGCAACTGTCAAAGAGTCTTTGTGAGTGTGTGTGTGTGTGTTTGTCTATTGGAGTAAACTTGTAAGAAGAGTTAAAGATTCATCAAGGAAACTTCAAAGAATTTACTTGGGGAAGAATTTGAGATAAATAATTTGTATTTTAATTTAAGTTTATTTTGTAACTTAATTTTTAATAAAAATCATGTTTTGTTGTGTTATCCCTACGAAGTTTGAGTTTTTTTCTTTTCTTTCTTCTTGTGATAAGCATTAATCATGTATATGATTAAAGTTATTTAGAATGTCACTTATTTCATACTTGTGATGATTCATTACTTCATTCTTCATTTACATATTCAATCTGGCCAATTGGTATGCTTTATTCTGTTGTGAATCCATAATGACCCGGGAGGGTTATGTGTTCCTCAACTAGTAAGAATCACATTAATCTTGTGGATGAGAAGGTAATTCATAGGTTAGTGCACATTGATAGGGACATAAGTTTTGATGAGCATAAATTGATGTTTCTAGGGTGACGGGATAGATTCTTGCCAATTTGACCTAGAGTTTGGAACTTAAGGCTAGGTTAGCCCCAATTTGATTGAACGTAAGAAATCTAGACGTGAGAAGCTAGAACCATCCCATCCTAACCAAGGATTCAGGAACTTGACTCTAGGTTAGTCAATGTTCTTTATGCACTCCGAAGAGGGTAAAGAATAGATATGCTTCTATTTGTCACAAAACCTCATTTAAACCTTTAGACATTTGATTCCTACACTGATTATGAACTCATTGCAAGGGGGAAGACTCTTCACATAAATTGAACACTTTTACATTTAGTTTTGCTTAGAAACACTTAACATTTTTCATTGAATCTTGAAACTGAATTAGTAGGTTGGAGTCACGTTGTTTTACACATAAACTTTCGTCCCTTATTTCCTAGATAATTATCTGTAGTTTTAAGTAAGAGTTTTATTAAGTCATTATAAAGAGTTATAGCTTCCCTGTGGAATCGGTAATCGGGACTCCATTAGAGTTCTATATTACTTGAACGATACGTATACTTGCGTAGAACCCCTATTGTGTAACCTTAAATCAAATTATAAATTTCATAACATATTCATTTTACAAACTAGCCTCCTTAAGAAATTGGATCAAGATTTTGACAAATGAATTATTTAACTATGTATTTACGAGTTGGGCCAACTGCCCCTCAATAGGGGCATTATTGGTGCATGGAATCTTGCTTTGAATGAATTAGCCAAAATACCCTTGTTTGATTGACCTTTTCAATATCCTGTTGGAGTTTAAAATACGTTGTGTTATCATGACTACGACCTTCGATGGAAGTGATAATATTGTTCATGATTCCCCATATTTGGTCTCGATAAAGGTGGCCACTTAAGAATTTTCTTATTACAAATCGCCATCATGATGTTGACATGTGATGTGTTAAGCAGCATATACTCATTCTTTGACCGAGATTCACATCTCTACGGTTGGGGGGGTAAACTAGGATTTCCTATGGCTCATAATTTTTCACTGAGATACTTGAGTAGTATTTACAAGTTGCTTCTTACAATTTTCTAATTGCTTCTCAATTTAATTTTTATGTGTATTAATAGTTTCACTAGTAGCAATTCGCGTCTCAACATGATGAATCTCCCACATCAAAGATGAGCAGAAAAAACTAGGATATAGTCCCTCCAAGATCATACATCCCAGTAACTCCAAATCTACTTTTTAGATTTGAGGAAATACTACTTCAGTGATAGTCCTCATTTTGGAAGATCCCAATGAGGTGAGAGGTTAGATTTACAATGAATTGCTCCGTAAATACTTTAGCGAGCTCGTCAAATATATGAATGCTTACCATTGAGAGTGAATAAAATCAAATGTATGT
The DNA here is from genome assembly GCA_022702705.1 of Papilionanthe hookeriana x Papilionanthe teres. NCBI lineage: Eukaryota > Viridiplantae > Streptophyta > Magnoliopsida > Asparagales > Orchidaceae > Papilionanthe > Papilionanthe hookeriana x Papilionanthe teres. The sequence continues at coordinate 63,219,457 of CM040423.1, read as the reverse complement.
TTGGCCTTTAAGATTCATAGAAAAAACTTGACAAGGGAGTGCATCAGAGGCACTTTGTATATGTATGTTAGTTTTGAAGTGATCAACATGTTCATATGAGCGAGACATCCTTGATAAGCATCAACATTTGGAAGCTTAGACACTGTTAGAACATAGTGTTGAAGGATAGTCTCAGCTAATAGAGAAAACACTTGAGAACCAAGTCAAGCTTTAAATAGCTTCTACTACTCACATGGAACTCTTCTCATACTAGAAGTCATAATTTGTCATAAATTACATGAGGTCAAACTACCTTATCCACATGTATTAGAGGTTATATGATGGATGGTGGATGTATAGAGCTAGCAGTGTCTAGTAATTTAGCTTCATGAAGGGGAACTTCAATGCGCAAAGAGGATGTCAATTGTGCGCCTTTGGTCAATGGGTTTTGAGGTAGCTATGTCGCTCTAGCATGCACAACCGTTGGTTGTTGAGCCTCACATAAAGTTAGATATCTCATTATAAGATTCCTCCGATATTCATACTTAATTTTTAAGTAGTCCTAAGAAGGTTTCTTCACTAGAGGGATGATGTGTATCATTGGGAATATAGTAGAGGCTTAGTGTTCCAGACTTCGAGACTGCACCTTAGAATGATGGGTGTTAGAGTAAGAAGCGTGTGTATTGCGATTGTTAGGCATCGATGAAGTGCATACTTCTATCAACATGACTTCATTTCCCATAGACGACGCCAAACTATTGTGTTTTAGAAGATTCGTGTTGGTAGAGTGATAATTTAATGTCTTAGCATTGTATAATGATCTAGCATGCACAAGTAATTTAAAAGTAGCACAAGGATGCACCAAAATTTTTATGTGAGAAAATATTAGAAAAAGGGAAAATCATGGGGTCTATCATTGATGAAGCAATCTACTATAAGTATGTAAGCTCAAAGATACACTATTTTTCCACAACCGAGAAAGCAGGGTTACAATATCACACCAAATATAACACTTACCCCATATACAATATAGAAAAAACTTCAAATATCCAAAGAAAATCGTCATATTTTGAATATGGTGTTAATAAGTAGTTGTTGGACCTTTAATGCAACATTATTCATTACACTGTATTTGAGATACAATTTTAGCAAGTAGAGTTTATCAATAATGGCAAGCAAGGGGGACAAACGATAGTTGATGACTACTAGTGGTCAACAGTGGTCATCAGCTACGGAGGTCGAAATTTATGGTCTAGTCATTAATATGACATTATTCATTACATCATATTTAACATTTGTCGTTAGCAAGCATAGTTTATCGATAGCGACAAGTAGGGGGACTGACAGTGTTGACGGTGATGAACGACGGTGGTCGGAGTCTTAAGAGGCAAAATGTTATCATTGGGCCTTCAGCCAAAAACATCACTAGAATTTGACTCATTCCCCCTACCCCCTCCAAGTGAAGAGAGGATGTCTATTCATAACCTATAGGGGAGAGACATTTTAGTCATTTTGTGAATTCTTCCCGTAAACATGTGATTGGACGACCAATATTGACCCTCCTTAATCATTGGGGCATTTTATTGATTTGAGGGCCTTAATGAACTCACAATTAGCAAAATTTGGCTCGTTGAATTTCTCTCATCGAGACGCTCGATTTATCAATAATCATGTCAAAATTCGAGTTTATTTGATAATTTAATTAATGATTTGAAGCTTCTAAATGTGCTTTAATAACATAATTTAGACTTGATTAGACTCAGATTGAAACAATTTTGTATCATCAGGTTCATCTTTGTTAAGGACGTTAGTTCAACTATAAACTTGTTGAAATCACGACTTTGAATAATCTTTTAATTGAAAATGAAATATTTTTTATTTTAAAATATATCGAGATTCATGCCAAATAATAAATTTTATTGATGACACATCACCATTATAATTCATTGATGTAATATTATCTCATATTTTAGCATTTTTTTTATTTTTAATTAACGTGCATTCACTAGGACACGTTAATATTAATAATTAACTCAGACATTAATGTCTATCACTTTCATAAATTTAACTAGTTTAAAAAAATGAAATTACAAAATTTGATAATACAGTTTTTTAAAAATGAGCAAAAAATAAATTAAGGGTGCATTTGGGATAGCTTATCCGCTGCGGTGGGGTTTTGAAAATGCGCGCACTGCGGATTTGAATCACTGCGTTTTCGAGCTTATCCGAAATAATAGCCGGTTTTTTATACTGAACGCGGAAAGCAGGTCGAGCCCTGCGGTCTGCGTTCTCGAATGAACAGCTTATTTGGAGAAGCAGAAGCTACCCCAAACGCACCCTAAATATGTAGCACTCCAATATTGTTGTTTATAAATTTAACGCTCTCTTTCATTCAATTTTTTAAATTCTTCACTCAATTATCAAAATACATGATAAAATTTTAACTCAGAAATTCTATTTTTATTAAAATTCTAATATTTTGATCGTGATATTAAAAAATGACCTGTGTTAATTTTATAAGTATCATTACTTCGATTGCTGGGCAAAATATGACATCCGGACTACGCACGTAGAATTACGTGCGGAGCTCAATCCATGGGAGACACGTGGAATCCCGCAATAATGCGGAATAACAACGAAAGAATATTCCTCGTATTACTTCTACGGTTAAGTGTGTTTTAGGCGGAATGACATGGGGAATATTCCTTCGTGTTATTCCGCATTATTCATGTGTTATTGCGGTAGTATTGTAACACTGATAATATTTCCCCGTGTTATTCCGCATCATTCCCGTGTTATTCCGCGTACTATTTATGTGTTATTGTGGTGGTGTTACAATATCACCACAATAACACTTGAATAATGCGGAATAACATGGAAGAATATTCCCCGTGTTATTTCAAGTTATTCCCCGTATTATTCTGCCCAAAACACAACTAACCGTGGAGTAACAATTGGAATATTCTTTCGTGTTATTCCTGTATTATTCTGCGTTATTATGGGATTCCACGTGATTATCATGAATTAAGCTTTGCATGTAACTTTACGTGGGTACTTCGGATGTAATATTTTACCGGATTATGTTTTTATCAAAACAAATAATAATAATAATATCAGCCCTAATTGGGACAGTTCGAACCCTTAACAAAACGTTGGATCTAATCAAAGCAACTCGATTATTACCTTAAGGTGCAGTAACAGCCGCGTTGATATCTACACCGACTGCCCTCTAGTTACCATCCTCCTCTCACCCATGGCCGCCGGTGCTTGGCTCCCGCCGGTTGATCTCACCGCCTCCGGCCGGCCAGTACTCTTCCCTGGCGAGGTTGAACGCCTCTTCCTCTCATCCATCGACCTCCAGGCGGACGAGAATCCTTCTCTTCCCCCGCTCCGCTCGGGCCTCCTCATCCTCACCTCCCACCGCCTACTCTGGATCAACGACACGTCCAGCTTAGCCCACTCCATTCCCCTCGATTCAGTCATCCATGCCTTTCCTCCAAAAAAATCCATCAAAAGCGTGTTCGCTAGCCCTAGGATTCGAATCCAGGTTTCTGCTTGTAAGGATGGAAAGATCATAGGTGGCCAGGGAACGACGTCGGTGGTGATTACAATCGTGATGCGAGGTGGTAAGAGTGATCCGGAAGCGTTTTACGGGAAGTTATGGGAGGTTTTGAAGTCGAGGTCGTGGGAGGTGGAGGAAGCGAAAAGAAGGGAGGCTGTGGGGGAGATTAGGGCCAGCGGTTCGGGAGAGGGAACAAGCGTAGTAGTGAGAACGCCGGTGGTTGGTGTTGCGGGTATTTTGAGGAAGGAGCAGGAAATGTGGGAGAGCACGGATAAGAGCTTGCAGGATGCTTTCCAGGACCTCAATGCTTTGATGGTACGCCATGTTTTATGCTCTTTTTGGCTTTCCTAGTGTACACTTGTGTCTTAAAACTCTGTAGATGTCTTTTAAGTGCTATTATTTGAAGCATGTTGGCTGCAACCTGAATTTACGTTAAATAGGATTTACCAAATCCTTTAAATTCAATACTCTGTGCGATGGAGATGAGCTCGTGAGCGACGGCAGAAGTAATTCTTAAATCCACCTCACAATGGATTTAGTAAACTTAGATTTACATTGTAAAAGAGACAGAACATAGGGTGAAAAGACGGAATGTGAGAAAATTTGATTTAAAGGAGCGTTGGATTTAATTTTTTGTTTTTTTATCTTTGGATGGATTTACTCTAAATCCATGCTAAATCCAATTTAAATTATGCTACCAAACACCACCTAAGCGTGATATAATCATGCCAAAATTGATCATAAAGCTGATGATTTGTTCACAGTTGGTTCTTTTAAAATGGATTCAATTTAGCGCTATCAGCAATTTTGTTCCCCACATTATTTGTATTCGTTTATTATTGATTATTGTTTAATCCTGTCTTGTCTGTGCATTCACACCTCAAGGAAATGATGAGCTTGAGAGAGCAGATTAGTGGAATGCAATGTGTTATTTCTTAGAATAATGGTTCAACCGATCTTTCTTTGTACATTAATTCTTCTCCTATAAAATTAGGGGTTTTTCTTTATAAATTATATGTAGGCTATGATTACACTCAAATCTCTTAGAGATCTCTGGTTGCTCTTTTTTTTTTGGTCTCTAGAGCATAAACTATATTATCTTCGATGTGCTCGTATGTAACTCAAACTTTTGTTCGGCCTGTTGTCTTGAGAATTCTCTCTGAGGCCACTCATCCCTTTGGGTGAATAGCTTATGGTCTCACGAGACATTTGAAGTCTCTTGGTGACTCATAGGGGTGGCATTTGCATGCAGCCGCTTACATTGAACTACATGTGTTCGGATATCTTTGCCCAACAACTCATAGTTGGCAATTTGTACTCGGCTATTTAGATCCATCAGCTTGTAATTGACCATTTGTTAGATTAGATCTCTTGATGAATTGGGACGATAAGCCTGTTGGCTTTTCATGGCTACTTTCGGTCATAAAATTATTGATTATTATTACTATGACATTGTATTTAATGTTTTCATTTCAATCATTGATTGTTCTTTCTATGATGTTGTTTCTACAATTGTTGGTGGAACCATGGGATTTGATAAAACCCTATGTGGTTATATGTGATATGAAATTTTATTCTTAAAGCCTTTTGCAATCATGTATGTTTCAGTGCAATTATGTATATTATTGAAATTTTGCAACCTCTCCCAACTTCAAATCCTAGTTCTGCCACTAGTTGTCATTGTTTTTATATAATTAAATGGTGCTAAGCATATAATGGAGCAATGAAGTAATCAAGTTTCAATTGAACTAGCTTTCATTTGCCGCACTAGAACTCTAAACTCTGTTGTTTATCTTTATAGAGAAGCTAAACCAATTTTCATGTTGGAGAAAATAGGGCCATCCTTAGAATTCTCTTTCCTAATGTAATGGGGTGCTCGGTATATATTTCTAATCGACACTTGTCTTTTAGCATGAAATCAAAGCCTTTATAAGAACCAACATGCTTTGGCTTTTAAGAGAGAGAAGTACAAATCTAGTCAAGTATTGGGAGTATAGGTCGCTCTGGTTCACTCGTTAAATGGTTTTGTTTATATTATTTCTTGAAGATTTGATAGGTAGCTAGTTTTCTCTCGTCTTGCTACTAGTGATTTCAGTTCTAAGAGAATTTAAATTTCTAAATATTTTCCTTCCATCTTCCCCATAAAAGGTACTAGAAGTTTGGTTTCTCACATTGCATATTCCATGTGTACTTATTGGTCTACTACATTCAGAACTGGAATATATTGGTGTGTATAATGACCAAATCTCCGTACATGAAATAGCTTACCACTATAATAATAGGCGATTGTAGGAGTAGTTGAAAAGAGAAAGTCGATACATGTTGCATAGGGATTTTCATTATTAAAAAGTTTGGTCCCAAAAAAAAAAGATTTATGTAAAACATCAAATAAGATTGCTCTATAGTGACATAGTCCGCTCAAGAAGTATTGAGAATATATGAATTGTAGTTTATTTACTTTCAAAGAAGCACCACATTACAAACATTCTCTCTATTTGAAATGAAGAATATTTTTTCATCTGTGTAGATTGAAATTGAATATGTTCACGCTTTACGGATTGTTTCCATTTGTTTTACGCTAGAGTTTCATGGCATATTCTTGGGTACACTTTGTATTTCCAGTATAAATTTTCAATATTCATTCATTGTAATTATTTTGAATTATGGAAAAGGTGTTTTTTTTTCTTAGAGGTGCTGGATGAAATCATAATATCTGGTCACTATTTTCGTGGGAATATGGTTTGAAACCTAGGTTTGTCCTGGCCTGTATTCACTCTATGCTATATGGACCTCTTTTGATTATCTTATGTGATTTGCATATTAGATACTTCAATGACTAAAAATATCAACTTTTCAAAAAATTTCATTGAATGATGAAGTGCTTTCTTTTATCTGGCGCGTGTTGATTTTGTTCTAGAAAGTGATGTTTCTTGTAAGTTGTCTTTAGGATCCTTTATGAAGTGCTAAAGTGGATCAATATCTATATAGAGTAAAGCTAAAGAGATGGTTGCATTAGCTGAGAAAATGAGGCAGAAGTTGCTATCTGGTTCAGCTGCTCAGGCTAATGCAAATGAAGAGGAGATGGGTTCTAAGCAAGAAATGCAAGATTGGCTACTTAGTGTCGGTATTGTATCACCTGTTACAAAAGAGTCCGCTGGTGCTCTCTATCATCAACAATTATCTCGCCAGGTACTATGTTTTTAAATTATATGTTTTTTTTTTTAAGAAAAAGAAGATGGCTTCGAGAAGACACAACCTTTTGGATTTGATAATTTTTGTTTTTTATATTTCTAGAATTTGTTTAATTACATGAGAAATGATATCAATGGTTCAATTTTTTTTCTTGTGTTATGTTACTAGGATATATTCATTTTCATTCACTGTAATACTTTTTAAATAACCAGGACATATAGCATATGATGTCACAAATAAGTTGCTTGTCCATTACATTTAATTTTAATTGTTCAGTAGCTTGTCAGATAGTAAAAAAACATTAAGAAAAATTTTGTAGACCAGCTTGAGAAGAAGGATGTCTCATAGTAAGGGGTTGGGTTGACTTCACTGTCACCTGGATGTCATGTCTTGGTATCAGGAAAAAAAATCTTTACAAGTCAATTAGACTATTATGTACATCAATTTCTTTCTATAACCTGTATTGTCTGAACCATCATGTGATGAGCATGGGCCTTGTTATTATAGAAAAGACTCATAAGTTAACTGCATATTGTGAGGATAAGCCTGTTTGTGCTGCCATATATGATGATAATAAATGCCAAGTACAAGTAGTGATGTTCCATTATATATTTGTTTAAGCTTAAGTTAAATGTATGCTCATTTGTTTCTTTTTCTTTCTCTCTCACAAACAAAACATTCTTGTACTCTAGAAGGATAGTTTTTCAACTTTATATGGCTGTTTGTAATTTGCTTTTAGATTGCAATATAAATTTTGTCGAATACATTTTACCATAGCGTTTGTTGTATTTAGTAGTTTCTTCGAGTACAAGCTCATTTTTTAAACTTTCGGGCACAACTAGTGCTATTGAGATGGTCTAAGTTTTCTTATATTTTATTTGTTAGAGATTACATTAATGTTTTATATGGATCCTCATTGTTATCTTCCCTTTGGAATATAATTTCCTTAATCTATGATAGATTGCTGGATGAATTGATTGGTTTTCTTTCCTCATATCTTATAATAGTTTACATATCTATGTGTTCATGCGGATTTTGCATGTGTTTGATTATTTTTATATTATGTTCTTGCTATTTTGGTGAAGGGCTTTATGAAAGGCTGTCCATTATTGCTTAATATTGTGTCTAGAGACTCTTTAATTTTTGTGCGTATATTACAATTATAATCATTACTGTTCATCCTAATGGTCTTCAGTTCACTAAATAGTTAAACTAGGTATTCTTAATTATGATTCTCTTTTTTTTGTGGATTATGCGGAAGAAATATGTTTAAGGAATGTATTTTTTTGTTTTTGTTCAATTGTTCTTAGATCTTTGTTTATTGTATTGCTAAAGTGAAGATCATGATGGATTTTTTATATTTTAATTATTGAGAAGGTGGTACTCTAGCATTTAAGAACCAGGGACTAAATATATGTAAATTGAGAAAGGAATAAGATCATGGATAAGAGAAAGAGGAATCGATAGAGGATGTAAAAAAAAAGGACATATCTTTATTGTATGATGGACTATCCTAATTATTTGTATAATATTCCCCCTAATCTTGAATAATCTAATATAATAACAATTCAATATGTCACTCTTAAGAACAATGATATTAAATAATATAATGGCTCCTGACTAGAGCGTGACTTACATTACATCAGTTCTCTTGACTGTTTAATCATTGATGTTAAAATGCTACTTGATGAACAATTATAGTCCTTGATTGTACCATATAGTTAGAGAAAGCCTTCCTGAAGAAGAGATGATGAATGAAAATTCCATCATAAGAATGAAGAGATGAAGGGGGACAATATCTACTTCAGCAACTATTATTGGTAGAAATATCTCACCATATATCCTCAAAACTTCATCATCATCTTTGGAGTTATATTTCAGAAAAATTTTGAGTTCTTCATACAATTGGAATTGATCCTCTTTTGTATTAGTGCTTGAAATAAATATTTTAGTCATTTTGAGGCATAGCTTGGCCATTTGACTTAATTTGGATTAATGGGCGTGACACTTTGTTTGGGCCAATGTGGTTGGGGAAAAAATATAAGAGATATTGTTGAATGTTTAAACTTTGATATTAAAGTTGATTCTCCTATTTCAAATTGAATTTATTATTAAGAATTTAATTTCTAATTTGATATTGTAAGAGATGATAAATTTAGATATTTTGATGGGAATATTTTGAAAGATTTCATGTAGGATATGAATAGAATGACCGCTTAAAGGGGCAAGGAAATGATATGATAGTTGAAGCCCCATTTTCAAACTCAATTTAAATTCAAATTGAAAATTGATTTTCTTGTTTTTTCAAAAATTTTAAATTTAAACATAAGATTTCCTTGATATTTTAAATTTGAATGTTCAAAATTTTGAATTTTGGCTTTTCATTTTTTTTTGGTTTGAAATTTGTAGTGACTAACCTAATGGAGTGATGGAAGATTTGGTGTAGAAAGGCTGTGTATGCTGCTTTATATGCAGTATAGATGAAACATTTCAAAAGCAGTTAATGCTTTGTACAATAAAAAATAAATTGAAACCCAAATGTAAAAGATTTCACATTATAGATTGGATTTGTGAAGGAAAGTGTGGTAGAGTTTTTAGGACTTCATTTAAAAGGCATAACTGGAGAGACTAAAGAGATTTAAGAGAAAATTTAGCAAAATTATGATCTCTAAATACCTCAAGGTCAAGGTACTCATTTATTTCCTTAAGGAGAACTCAAATCTGAGAACTTTAGCTTCTATATCAATAGACATTGCAAGGGCTGGCGAAAGAGAAGGTTATTAGTGGACTTTTGCTCTCGACTTGTTCTAAAGGGAAAAATTCAATTTAATGAGAAGATTTAGAAGAAGAGAAATGTCTAGTGTGACTGGAAGCAAGGGTATAGAAAGAAGGAACCTCATGTCTTGGCGAAAAATAGTCAGGAAATTGATCCCATTAAGTACTTAAAACCCATGAATAATCTAATTTGATATAGAAGAATGAATGACAAAATTTTGATTATGTAAAAATGAAGCACAAAATATTGCTAATTAAACTTACTAACAAACACAATAATTTAAGATTTTGGACTGAAGTAAATGAATTGTACCAACATCAACCTCTTTTAAAATGTTTGTAACGGTCATCATGAAACGAAGTTAAGAGCTTGATCAGGAAATTCCTCCTTTTCACTATCCTTTTTACTCATTCCCCGTATTTTTTGATTCATACCTGTTACTGTTTCAAATTTTGAAAGCATTAAAATAAAGAAATCTTAACATTTCATTGGTAATTTGTGCCTTTGAGGCAATGCCTGAAAACCAATTAAGTCTTACAATCCTACTTGCTAATTAGGTGAACTTGGCCCTATGGTAGTTTTACTTTTATTTAAAATCATATGTGCCATTGAACTGAAGAAATTAGGATGGCTTGCACGGTTCTCATCTTATCTGCTGACCAGGTAGTTTATGGCCTCTTACTTAGATCTTAATAAGATAAAAATTAGACAATTGTGACATGCATTATATTGAACCAAAATATTTTAAACGGTTCTCAACCTTTCTAGCCATAACATTGTTAAACTCAGATTGGCATTGACTAAAATAGTTATTGAAAGTTAAACATGTCTTCTTATTGTTTTAACCTTGATAACTAGAAATCTTTCCCCACTTAATCTATCTTGAGAAAAGATAATCATGATAATTTAACATTTGTGCTATTATTGTGACCAATTTGAAGTATATGGTTTTATCTTTAGAAAAAATACATATAAGTCTGTTATTAAGATCTTGGTTTTGAAAATCAAACCTGACATTTAGCTTAAAGGAGATGTTGAATGTTCAAAAATTTAATTGTGATTGAGTCAATCTTTGAACCAGATGATATAATATATATATTAACATTATTAATATGATTTAAATGATATGATAATTATGTAATAATGGTATTTTCACCGATTCAATGTACAATATTCTAGATTAGGACTCTTCACTCTTGAATTTGTTGAATATGATTCGAAGCCAAAAATTTATAACATTATATTTTAATTATTTTTTTCTTTTTTTAATCTAAATTTTTTAATTTCTAGCCATCTGATCAAAATATAAAACCATAAATTAATCGATATTATAATCGAGTGATTTATAAAAGACAGACCATTCACGGGTTTGGAATTGAACTAAGTAGGCTAGTCATGGTTGGAACAGTCAAATCGTCAGATTCAGTTTCATTGTTAAAACAATGATGAACATAAGATCTTAGAATTGTTTATTATTTTGTAGTCAATGCGAATTGACAACGGAGATCTAATGTTTCTTTTAGTAGCATTACTTTTAAGTCAATAGATCAAATTCATGCATGTCTTGAGATTAGCTTGGACATGTATCTTGCAAACTTTTTCATAGGTTAAGACTTATGTTGGAGATTTTTTAAAGTATGATTTGAGATAGCTAAGCTCGATATTCACCTAATCTCTTCATTGTTCTATAAGTATATATATTCATTTTTAATTCTTTAATCCCAATTTGATTTTGATTATATATGGTTGTTTCATTGCTACAAATACTAAACTTTTGATAGGTTTTTATGTTTTAAGGAAGTTGGTCTTTGGGATAAGTTCATTGCTTAGTTAACATTTTTTTCAGAAAAAAAATTCTAATGCTATTGTACTTGTATTTTAGAAATTGTCATAGATTACTAGCTTGTGGGAACTTGCAACCAATCAAGAGTTATTGGGTTGTTAATTCTGATCCAAAGATTAACACAATCATGTGGATTTAGTTAAAAATCATAAAAAGTTGGATACAGTTGTCTTCAATATGATACTTTTCTTTTTTAATTTTATAATATAAAATATTTATATAAATAACCTAATTCAATAATTTTAAATTATACCAAAGAATGAAATATAATATCATTTTTATTTCATACAAAATTTAAGGATCAACAGAAGAGAAACTAATATTAGCTTAATCACAATTACTTTCTAATGTTTCTTCAAGCATACATAACTATCAATAACAAATTAGTTTTATTATTAATAATTGGATATAATTTTATTAATATCAACGTCGTGTTGTAATTCAAATCATTAAAGATATGTATACTAGAGCTGTTACTTGTGTTCGAACTGAATGAGGATTGACCAAATATTTTTCTATTCTAGTTGGATTACATCAGGGATCGGCTTTAAGCCCATATCTTTTTGCTTTAGATATGAATGCTCTACTGGACAATTACCTTGGTGTATGCTTTTCGGTGAGATATCCTTCTCGTGGATAAGACTATAGAGAAAGCTCGGGAAAAAACTTGATTTATGGAGGTCTGCATTGGAGTCTAAAGGCCTATGTTTGAGTAGAACTAAAATTGAATACATGGAATGTAATTTTAATAATAGTAGCTCTAGTGACAGAGTTGTAACTATGAGTGATTAAATTATTACAAGGTGTGAAAGCTTTAGATATCTTTGGTCCATTGTTCAAAGCGATGGTGATATAGATGGAGATGTTATTAGTAGAATTCAAGTTGGTTGGTTGAAGTGGAGAAATGCTTCGGGCCTATTGTGTGATAGAAATGTAGCGCTCAGACTGAAAGAAAAATTTTGTAAGATGGTGGTGAGACGTGCAACTTTGTGGTGCTAAATGTTGGTCTTTAAAAGAGAAGCATAAAACTAAGTTAAGTATTGTTTGGATGAGAACGCTTAGGTGGATGAGTGGCTTTACACTAAGAGATAAAATGCGAAATCAATATATCTGTGATAGGGTTGGTGTACTTCCAGTGACGGAAAAAATTAGAGAGTCATCTTAGATGGTTTGGTCACATTAAATATAGACCATCTGATGATCCGATTAGGAGAGTAGATGTTTTAGATTCGACTTATGTTAAGAATGGCAGAACTAAACCTAGAAAGAATTGGGCATATTTTATAAAAAAAAAGGATCATAATTTATTAGAATTACATGAAAATATGACACTCAATAGTGCTATGGAGAAAAATGATTCATGTAGCCAACCGCACTTAGTGAGATAAAGGATTGTTGTTGTATCAACGTTGTGTTGAACATGTAAAATCTCAAACTCCAAAAATTATATAAGTTAAAGTAATTTGTGAAACCCTAGCATAATTTTTGCTAGTTGGAATCCACACTCGCCATTATTTTTGCCTTGTTTTCATCTTTTGTTGATACCTCATTAATTCATGGGATCTCATAATCTACGGACTATCGTATTTATTATTTTCTGATTTTCTATTTTTTCCACCAGAAACCCCCTCTTAAATTTTGTATAATACTACACAAAAGAAGCTCTTTTAGGATTGTATATGTACTAATCAAATATTGGTAAGAAATATTCGACTAATTCTATTCAATTCTTTTTGTGTTACAATAGCCTTATGTTTTTTCACTTCCTTAAATTTTTAATCGAACACCCTTTATTGATGCACTCTCATTCATTTATCTTATTTCTCTATATTTGTAGTTGTTATTATTGTATTATCATATTTTATTATATTTTTTTATAAACAAAATCATAATTTCTTTTTAAGGAAAACAATTATAATACCCACTACCCTTGATTTCTTACAATCTTAGAATTGTGGGATGCAATCTTAATTCAACATTGGGGTGTGCATTTGGTCAACTTAAATTATTTTTGTTTACAAATTTTCTAAACCAATTAATTTTGATTGTAAATTACAAAAATTGAACTAACTAAATTATTTTCAAAATCATACTAAATCAAATTAAATTCAATTTTGTTAAATTGGTTTAGTTTTGGATGAAGAAACTATAATTAACTTTAATAATGAACCTGACTCTTATATTTGTCGTTCCATGCATAAAGTTGCCAACACACTGAAGATCTTATTTGCTGGGATTTTGGCAAAGGTGATTGCTCCTTTTGGTTTGATGACTGGACTGGGGTAGGCACCTTTGCTGATAAGTATGGTGGTCCTTATGATATTGGGGTTAAGGTTCATGATTTCTGGAATAACAATAAGTGGTGTTTTCAGTCTCTTACTAATGCTGTTAATCATATGGATGCTCAATTTATCACTTCTATGCCTATTACACCTGACAGAAAGATAAACCCAGAATTAAATGTAAACTGGGATACTCCGATTCTAAATGCTTTGTTGAGTCCTTCCAGTTTTTTACGGGTTTGGATTTGGGGTGGATTTGGAATGCGTGAGTCAAGCCTTCTATTTCCTTTTTCATTTGGAGGATCTTTCATTTTATTGTTTCTACTGATGATTTACTTAAATTGAAAGGGCTTAGATTGCCATCCATTTGCTTGCTTTGCCGTGAGCAAGAAGAGAGTCTAAGGCATTTATTTACAGATTGCAGCTTTGCTAAAAATGTTTGGAACCAAATATTAGCAAGTTACAGTTATCTCATTCTGTTTTTAATTTCTCTACTATTGAAGCCATTTTTTACAGCTGGAAATCTCTTGGGAAGGTTTTTTTCCTTGTTGTACCTGCTGTTACTATTTGGTTTATTTGGATTGCTCGAAATGATACCAAGTTTAAGGACATTAGTCCTTCTGTTAATCATACTGTTAGTTCAAGTCTTTCCTATCTTCTTAAAGGACTTAAGTTTCTGGCTGCTAACAGAAAGACTAAGGATCAGATTCAGTCCTTACTCCAGGTTTTTAAAATTCCTTATATTCCTCCAATTGTGTTAACTGCTCCTATTTTTTGGACTAGGCCTTATGCTCCTTATGTTAAACTGAATTGTGATGGTTGTTGAACTCCTTATAATGCTAGTGTAGGTGGGATTTTTCGTGATTTTTTGGGTCTTACGTTGTGCTGGTTTGCTGCTAAAGCTGTCTTGGTTTCTCCTTTAGTTGCTGAAGCTGAAGCTTTGCTTTTTAGTTTACGAGTGGCTATGAAGAATGGTTGACATTTTCTTCATGTTGAAACTGATTCTCTTGTGTTCTGGAAGTTTTGTTCTTTGAAGGTTGATTACCATTGGAGTATTCATTTTCAAATGAAACAAATTTTTAATTTGGCGTCCCAAATTAATATACTTTGGACTCATGTGAAAAGAGACGGTAACAAAGCGGCGCATTGGTCGGCGAAGTTTGGTTTGAATTTGGCTAAGCCTTTGATAATGAAGACTCTTCTTTTGGATCTTTTTTATATTGTTTCTTTTGATTGTTCGTAGTTTGTCTGTGTTTGTTTTTGTTGTTTGTCTGTTTGTGTTTTATCTATATCTATGTCTGTCGGCGTGAGTTATATTTTTTCATTTTTCAGAAAGAGGACCTTAGATTCTTATTTTTTTTGAATGAGTTGTTTGAGTTGTGTTGGATAGGACCTCTTTCCCGGTTTTTATACTTTTTCGTTGAAACGCGTAAAGAGTTACTGTGCTCTTTCCACTAAAAAAAAATTTTAATAATGAACCTAATTACTTTTAGATTAAATAACATATATGAAGAATAATACCTAGTGATTTTTATTAATTTTTTTAAATTTTGGCATGCAGTAAATATCAAGTGGATTTTTGTAGCACTTATTTATGTACTTGGTATTATTGATTTAATAATTGAAGTAATCAATATAATTTGATTTTTGGCTTGTTTTTTTAAGAAAAAATAAAATTAAATCAATAAAAAAATCAAAGAAAGTCAAAATTTCAACCAACAACCGAATTAATACTTTCATAGTTTAACGGCCATACCAAATCATTCAAATAAGATCGGTTTGATTTTTTGCTTCAAACAATGCACACCTCTAATCAACAAGAGAGTTGTCGAAAATCCATTCAACTTATTGATTGAATGGAAATAACTATTTAAAATAGTCAATGATTCATTTGCAGATTTTTAAAGGAGAGAATAAAATTAGGCTGTTTACAAAAACACTGTGTTTGTGACGAGCATTGGAAAATTTATCTACAATAGGTATTTTTATTCTAGCTTTAGATATTACCTTCTATTTTTATGCCTTTAAATCCTTAGAGCTGCACATTTCAAGGCACAGGAGCATTGATTCAAGAATTGCATATCATATGAATTTCTCTCACAAATTTATTTTATATTGCTCTTTCCATAGTAATAAGAAACCAACAATGCTTGATGCATTCTTAACCACTATTTTGAGTTAAGGAGATATTCTTATAAATAAATTCCTTATACTTTGAAGTGTCTTCAATGTTTCCAAGTTATTTACCAACTTTTTATTTATTCAAAAGATAACTAAAGATTCTAAGCATTATGCTATGTTTTATTCCTCATATTGTGACTTTGAAGAATTTGGCATGAAGACGAGGATTAGGCTCACTGAAAAGAGATGGTATCTACCACCTTGAGGAATTCAATGATTAGGAAAAATACATACAAATTTCAATATTATCTCTTCTCATATTTAAATTAAATTAAAAAGTAGGCTTCAATAGCTACACCTTGGCCGCCCTTCTAAAATATTCTTAAAACCATGCTTTCTTAATTATTCAAGCTAAACAATATCAGAGAATTTTATTATGATGTATTGAACTAATCAAACAAACATACTAACTTTTTAATGAGTGTCACATAAGAATTCTTATTCTCTTTTTCATTCGAAGTGATATATTAGGATCATAATTTACACCTAATATCTCTAGGGATCAGTGGTTTGTGTTTTCCATTTATGATTGTACTGTGTCATAATTTTTTTACTAAAAGTTAAAAGTGAGGTAAGTGCCATCTTTTTCCACATTTTTCAGCATGATAAAAATTAATTGTATTGATGTTGATAATTGGTTCTTATAATATCGAAGGCTATTTAATTATTCTCCTCATACTTTTAAGATAATGAACTAATAAATGAGTTCTCTTGTATGCTTACACCCCAAAGATATGGAGGGGCTGAACAAAGGAACAACCATATTTGCTATTACACGGGCTATCCTTTTTATAAAAAATTCTAAAATAATATTTAGGGAAATCAATTTTAATAGATAGCTATATCATAAACAGGTTAATCACCAAAGGTCCTTAGGTTGATGATTAAGAAAGTTCATTAAAGTAATAAAATGAAATACAAATAAATTTAAGGAGGACACTTTATTTATAAAATACACTACTTTAGGGCGAGTCTTTGTATTACTAGCTTGTGTTGATGTTATCATGGTATGTCGTGCTTGAAAGAAATGTAGAGATTAAAAAATTTACTTCAAAAATTTGAAATCAAAGAATTAGGCAAGCTAAACTATTTGTTTCACATTAAAGTCACATTTCCTTGAAATAGACTCTTCATATCACAATTGTATCTATATATATTTAAAGAGAGAGATAAGCATGGATGCAATTCTATCAAAAATCCCTTAGAATTTTATTATAAACATAAAGATGATCTAGAAGTCACATTAGTAGAAAAACTAACTATTAGAGACTAGCAGGAGGACTTATCTATTCATCATCTATTTGACTTGTATTTGTCTATGTTGTTGATATAGCAAGTCAATTTTGCACAACCTTAAAGAATCGTATGTTATGGCTATCTAGAATTTAATCATATTTGATGAGAACCCCAAAGAAAGGAATTTTATTAAAATTGAGGAGGATTTGACTCTTGGAATGTACTTTGATGTAGATTATGCTGGTTTTATGGTTGGCATGAGGACAATTTTAGGTTATTGTACATTTTTAGGAGACAAACTCATGATTCGAGCAAGTAAAGAATAAAATTTGATGGTAAGATCCAACGTAGAAGTAAAATATGATTGATGATACAAAGTGTTATTTGTTGTGGCTAGAAATTATGCTTAACATTTAAAAGTTTAATGAAAGTGTTTTATAAGGTGCTATTGTGATAATAAGTCAATCATCAATATCACATATAATCTCATGTAATATGACATCATAAAATATATTGACGTTGATGGACAATTTACAAAGAGAAGTTTGATAGTGGTTTATTCCAAAGTTTAAAATTGTGCAATTGGGCATTAGGATATTTTTTCAATGCGACGAGATGTAAGCCTCAAATCAATAAATTTCACAAAACAAAAAATAGTATATTAAGTTCAAAACACATATTAAGAAATAACTTATTAATATACTAACCTTTTAATAGATTAAAATGTAATATATTAGAGTATGGTAAAAGTAATAAGTAATAACTTGTTCAAAATAAGAAGTAACATATTAACATCCAAATATCAAATCATAAAATTAAAAGAATTATGCAAATATCAAAGTAAGTCATAATAACTTCAACACAGTTAATTCCTTGCACACTCATATTATCATTCGTCAAAATAAGAACATATTATGCCAATAAGCTTAGAATTTTTAAATTCAAAAATCTGACTCACTATTATTACCTAAGAAGCCTTCACTAAAATTATAAACATAATGATTTACTTTCTTTATCAGCTCATTTTTAATTGTATCTATGCTTTCTCATTCATCATTTTTATACATAAAATTTGTCAACATCAATCTCGAGGTGATCAAATGGTCTAGAAGGGAAAAGACGAAGTTCAATTTGACAAAAAGCTACAAGAGCTTATAGAGTCAACCGACTGAATATAGCCGATCGACCGAAGAATGACCAAAAGCCTATCCTATGACCGAATGGCCACCCAAGCCAATAGATACCTACACCTATCGCCTCAAGGCCGACCGGCTGCCACACTCAATGCTACTCGGTTTTTCAGAGTGAAGGTCGATCGATTACCATACAAAGAAGGTTTGTCGATCGGGATGCTTAGACTTATTGAAGGGCGTCAATATCGGTTACTGATACGAAAATGTGTTAATGCCAGTCACGGATATGAAAGGGTATTGATATCAGTTATAGATACTGAAATGCTTTTCTTTGCACCATTTATCTTGCACTCAATACTTTCTTTCTTTTCTCTCTATGCTCTATCCCTCTTGTTGTGTTCCAAAGGACAAATTGGGATTCAACAATCGTCCTCTTAAATCTCAATCATCTTTATTTTATTTAAATAATATTAATTAATAAAAATATTATTATGTTACTGTGTTAATAGTAATTCGGTTATATCCTCAATTGTGTATTTTATGGCTAAATAAAGAAAATTTATTAGGGTAATTTTACATATATTTATTTTAAGTAAAATCCAATGCAAAATTATGTGTGTATCATCAGAATTGTAGCAATATGCACCTTGTGAAAGGCTTCATATTATATGTGGCGACATGGCATTAGCCTTATGTAACGGACAATGATAAATAAACTTTATTGTGAATTTTTCATAAAATTGTTGAGGCGGGCCTCAAGATGGGTCTTATATTGTGCAATTTTGAGCCATGATTTACTTTGTACTCTGTAATCAAATGAATAATTTGCTAACATTATCACCAAAGGATCACGGTTAGTCTTTCAGAATTTATTAGGTAAGCTTGGAATGGATGATATCAATTCATTCACTTGAGAAAAAGTGTGAACCATGTGTAATTTCCACTATCGGGACACACATTGACCAATTTCTCTCTCTTTTCTTCCTCTTTTACTTCCACCTCATTAATAAGTGGGATCTATATTGCCTACTCATCAGTTCATGGACTTATATAATTATTTATAATTATTATTCTTCCTAACTATGTTTTGGACTTATGATTAATTTAGTTAATAGTCATTGATTTTGTACATTTCCCATTGGAATAAAATACTCAATCAATTCTCTTAAATTTGTAATAAACACATAAAATATAAATATATTTATGTATCACTAAGTGGACGGACCAAACTAGTGCTATCAAAAAAGCTCATTGTTTATAATCACTCTTGTTCGGCTCATTAAGCAGCTCACATTCAAATTGTTTGCTAAGTAAGCAAGCCGAAGACGAACAAATACTTTTTAAGCTCAAATTATAAACGAGCCAACCACGAACAACCCTTTGTTCAATCGTGTTAGTCTTGTTTTAGCTCGAAATAATGAAATTATATATATTATTTATATAATAATATTTTATATATAATTATATTAGAGTTGAAATCAACATAGCTTGTGTAGTCATGTGATTCTATATTTTTTAATTCGAATCTAACACCCTAAATATATTTTTTCTATTTAATTTAAACGAGCCAATTTCGAGTTGAACATGAACCATACATGAACAAGAATATGTATATTGAGGCGAACATGAACACATCGTTCACGA
Source organism: Papilionanthe hookeriana x Papilionanthe teres (assembly GCA_022702705.1). NCBI lineage: Eukaryota > Viridiplantae > Streptophyta > Magnoliopsida > Asparagales > Orchidaceae > Papilionanthe > Papilionanthe hookeriana x Papilionanthe teres. The sequence continues at coordinate 63,199,629 of CM040423.1, read as the reverse complement.
GCAATTTTGAACATGAGTCAATTTCAAACATAATTAATTTCAAACCAATTGCACATGAGCATGTTAGCGCACTAGACCAAACAAACCATGATCAACATCACTAATATTAATGTTCTCTGCATTAGCATATTTATTATCATTGAGAAAACACTGCTTACAATCAAACAAGTCACTATTATCGTATGTATGGAGCATGTTAGGGCACGTCCTAGACATGTTGGACGTGTTTTAACAGTGCCTATCCCTTTTTTTGAATTAAAGTGTATTGCACATAACTTTTTAGTATGCCATGCACGTTTCGACACATATAAGAAGTGTATGTGTCTGTTTTTTTAATTTATTTTTATTAATCTTATGGTTATACATGCATGCGTACATAGGTTCATACATGCGTATATAGGTTCATACATGCGTATATAGGTTCATACATGCATACATACACTTGTTTTTTTTCATCTTTGTTATCACGGCATTCTTGAATATCTTCTTAGACATGCTAATCAAATAAACTTGTCTGTTTTATTTACTTATTGAATTCATGGAGAATGAGAATTCATAAAATTGACCCTAATAGTTGGGATAAAGACATGACAATGACTTGGTCTTCTTCAGTTGGCTGATTTTGTGAAATTTCCGCTTGAGAAAGCTGGAGGAATGATTGCATTGATAGATGTGTACTGTCTTTTTAATCGTGCTAGAGGAACAGGTATTTCTCAAATATTTTTTCCTATTACTTCTCCTTTGAATTTCACTTCACCTTTATGTTGACTTTCACAGAATTAATCTCACCCGAGGATCTTTTGCAAGCCTGTGCTCTTTGGGAAAAATATGAAGTGTATGAACAACAGAACCTTCCATCTTTTTCAGGTTCTAGCACTTCTTTGTGGTTTAATTATCACACAGTGTTGCATCAAGAAGCATTTCTTTCTACAATTACCTACCTTTTTCAAGCCTTGCAGTATTTATTATTCATGACTTTTTATGGCTAATCATTGTTTGGTCATTAATTTGAACAGTCCAGTAATGCTTAGAAAGTTTGATAGTGGAGTAATGGTCATTCAGAGCAAGGCCCACAGTGACAAGGAGGTTGTATTCATCAATTATATTTGTTATTTTTATTTGGCTTATGCTCCATTTATTTTTTTTTAGGTTCTTAGAAAAGAGTTTTGAAATTCAAATTTCCCCAGTGAGTAAACAAATCTCAGCAATTGAATCTGTTTTTTTTTTTTTTTGCTGCCATTATCTTAGCTGATAGTTTTCATTATAGCTGTAGGACATCATGAACAATAACTTTTTAAGAAATGAAAATTTGGTTGGTTGGAGGCAGCATTTGTTCTTGGCTGTAGAACCTGAATCTTAATTTCTGATTTCGTACTTGTATTTTTATCTGTCATGAATGTACTATTTTATTTTATTTTTTTTGAAAATCATGCTCTTCTTTGGCTGCATGGTAGCCATTGGATGGGCTAACAAATTAGAGTTTTTGCATGGTCATTGCAAACCTTCATAATATGCTAGTAATAAGTGGAATAAGGGGCTTTTTGGTTGAGTGAATTAGTGGCATATTGCAACTCTTTTGTAGGGATTTGAGAAAATTATGTATTTGGTATGAAACTTTTTAAATATAATGTAAAGTTTGAATGAATTTGAATTTCACACCGTAGTTTATTTTGGTTGAATTTAGAATTCAATCGATTTGGCCGAATATGAATGACATCATTCATGTAAATGTTATAAGCAAGTCCCCACCACCCTCAACCCACCGCCGCTGCCATTCTGCTATTTGCAGCTGTCGTCGCCACCGTTTGTAGCCTCCTTCCGTCGTTGCATTCGCAGCCACCATTCGCAGCCACCACTGTCGCAGCCTTCTGCAGCGTTAGCAACCGCCGCCGCCACTCGCTGCCCACGACCAACTGGCGCCACCACCACCGCCACCCTTTGCCCGCCCCCTGTCCCCGTTTGCCTAAGTACATTGTTTTCAATCTACTTCAAACTATAAAATACATAAAAAGTTTTACGTTTATTTTATTGTGAACCAAACAGCTCAAAAGTATTTCAAATACATTCTAATCATAGCACTCTGCAAACTTTTTATATTGCATTCATTTTCAGCAAGCAAACGGCCCCTAATTATAATGTAAAATCTCAAATGTCAAGTGATATTTATTATGCTTTATAAATGGTGGGATGGTTTTTCATCTAAAGTTTTATTTTTTCTTGTATGGGCAGCAAGATCTAAACTTACAACTACAAGAACAACAAAAAGTTCTTTTTTCTATTTGTTGCAGCGCTCGGAATTATCTCTTGCAGGCCAAGAAATAGTTTTACCAATTCCCAAGTTTATCTATGGCACTTTTACCTTTTGATCGACATTTGTGGATTTGCGGTTTACGTATTCATAAGCATAAGAATTATAGTAACATATATCTGCTATTTAGTCATATATCATTGTTTTTTCATGTGAATCTGTACATTTTATTCTGTGGGCAGCCTTATGAGCAGATCTGTAAAATGCTATTAACAATCCACTCGAAGCCACTAAGTTGAAAATCTATAGTTCTAATTTATCAGCAAAGGTTCTTCTTTATTTAGTAGTTCTATAAACAGCAGGCTAACCATCTAACCTTTTCTTTAATTTCTTAATGCTACTAATTTTGTAAGTGTGGCTGTGCTGCCCTTGCCAAAAATATAAGATTTTTCAATCAAGTTGGGACAATGTTGTGCTGACAAACATATCTTTTGAAGTTCTTAGCAACATGAAAATTTATTGACATCCTCTATATGATTTTTGGTTATTAATTTGATCATTTAGTGTGGGCTATGGAGTTGCCGAGGTGCTCATCAGCATGATGGGTGATTTCTTCCTTTGGACTTATTCAAATCTGGGGATATGATGCTGAGCAGTCGGAGTTTTCTTGGTAGATTATTCTACTTTCTGAGAGATTTCTCTTGGAGAGTTTAGAATATCTAGAGTTTATGTTTGATCTGAGGGTCAAGGTTTGGCGCAAGCTCCATAGTTCATCGCATCTCAACTGTAATGTAAAAGAGCACTTTCGATTAAGCACATCACGTGTACTCTAGATTGGCTATGGCTATATTTGGGTTTGATTTGAGGTATTATTAGGAGATTAGCAGTTATTAAAACTCAATGGTTTGGTTTTTTTGGTTAACCTGAGGATTTAGTCCACCAATGACCAAGGTCTTTCTTGCTATGTTGGCTTGGGAATTTGATTAGCAATTATAGGTTGCTTCCTATCATGGATCTTACGTAGAATCATATGGCTATGATGCTTGATGACACTCACTCTTTGAGACTTTATAATCGAGACCTAAATGGAATATGTTCAATGAGATTATGAATGCAAATGGTTTGAGAGCGTTTTTATGTGACTACCATTGTTTAGTGGATTCGACTTGATAGATTCATATTGAGGTTATGTCAGAAGCCTAATGCACAGCTATTTCAATGATTCATGATTGAGTTGTTAATTTACATTTATTTTTATGTGACTAGCAGTGTTTAATGGACTAGTCTCAATTGATTCATATTAAAATTAGGTTAGAGATTTAATGATGGCTAAGTCAATCATTCAAAGATGAGTCATGGATTTACTTTAGAAAGAGGAACATCCAGAACATCACCTTAGAAAGAAGAATACCCTAGAACATATGGTTGGATGTGATTTGGAGTTTTGTAGGATATTTTTGAGATTGCAGCTAATATGAAATATTTGACTCAAGACGGTTCACAATTGTTACTATTGCGGTTAACATTTATATGTTAGAGGAAATTTTGTCATATCACCAAGGTGGCTCAGGTTTAGAAATAATGAGGTGGCATGTGCTTTGCTGAGATGTTTTTTCTTATATTTGATCCATCAAAATGTTCATAATCCTCATGCCTACTTGACACACCTAATCTTGTTTTTAAAGTTCAAATATGAGAGAAATGAAGCTCTCCAGGCCAATGCCTTTCTAACTTGTTATGCAATAAAATGTAAAAAGGGCATTTACATACATTTCACACAATTCGTATGTATTACCATCTCACATCTAAACTTTCGTATTTACACTTATAGCACTCATATCTTTAATATTACATCAAATATAGCACTACTATCACTTTTTCAAAGTGAAGTACACCTTTTCTTGCATAGGTTTAAAACACACTATGCTATGTATGTAAATATAAAAGTTTAGGTGTAAGATATGTAAATACACAAGAACTGTGTGCTGTGTATGTAAATTTCACAAAAAAAAAAAGAGAATTCTATCACAAACCCTGAGCTTTCAACGTATTAACTAAATGAATCATACAACAAAAAAGAATAGCAATCATTTACGACTGAATGGAAGTAAATAGTCAAAACCCATAAAGAGAGTTCGCCTAATTTAGACTTAATAACTAGAGGATTCGTTTTGACAACTGTGATGAAGGTTGGAAAAGATGGTGCTTGAATGAAAATATAAGAGGTTGAGAGTTTAATGGAAGTAGTTAAATGTTAGAAATATATGAAATCCTATTATTTATGTTTTAATTGTTAATTTGATTTAATATTCTTGTTTTAAGTTCAGGTCTGTCAATTTTAGGAATGTTTTTTAACCACAAGTCAATGATGTTTAATTGGATATTTTTTAAGATTTTATTTTTATTATCTTATTAAAAATTATGCCTTCTTTTGAATGAGGTATGTGAAAATTTCCTTTCCACCAACATGATATTAGAATAGTGTTTGGAACCCTAACCACCACTCTTACCATCTATTTGGTTCTTTCCAACTTATGAGTGGAAGGTAATATAGGATTTTTTTTATTTGCTTACCTAGTTCCATAAAAGTAACATTTCTAGGCTTTATACCATTTTCTGGACTTGTTATTTCTAAAACGCAATGGTCAACCCATCCTTGATTATTGTGATACCCTACAAAGTAAGTGGGGGAGCGTGTTGTCCTAATAGTATGGAAGAGATAAAATAAGGTTATAATTGTATTTTGTAGTCAGCTCTATATATAACTTTAGCATAAACAATCTCCATTGATGGCAGATTTTATAATTTCCAACAATGTAACTACTTTGTAGATGGTTCTTTGGGTTAATAGTGCTTTTTCCTCCTTCTCATTGATTTTCTTATTCTATACTTATTATGGGGATCATATTGGCAACGGCAGCCATGATTGTGGTAGCTATACTGATTGTGGTCATGTTCATAGTGAAATTAATGATTGCCTTTCTAACTTATCAAACATGGGAGTAAATTAATCTTCTTGGCAATAAGCCAATTTAATGTCAATGAGTTTGCATCACCATGCTTCATTTTGATAGCTCTATTCATAGACATGAGACACTTATAACCGTCAAAAATTTAATCGAGTTTATTTGACTGCTTTGACACATTCTTGTCTTTATCCATACTGAACTCATTCTATATTTTTTCTTGTCACCATCAATCATGGTTAGCCAGTTTTATAAGTAAATGTGAATACTAGATTCTTTATGACAACCCCAATTAAGCAATTTTATTGGACCAAACCCTATGTTATGTTGATCATAGGAAGGCCAGAGTATGTAAGTTCATTAAGGCTATATAATTTTATGCAAAGACTTTGGGCTTGGTTCAATAAGTTTTTGAAAGCATATGCTGAAGTTTGCCTTTGCTATAATTTAAGAGATCACTCTCCTTTTGATAGACGTGTTTCATCCAACTCTCTTATTTTGTCAGTCGATGTAAATAAAATTTATTTATTAAGAGTGATAAAAAAATTTTACAATAACAACAACAACAAAGTCTTAATCCCACTAAGTGTGATCGGCTACATGAATCCTTTTTCTCCGTTGCGTCCTATTTAGTGTCATATTTTCATTTAGTTCTAATAAATTAAGGTCATTTTTCATGCAATACTCAAGTCTTTCTAGGTCTACCTCTGTCTTTCTTAATATAAGTATATGTAAATAAAATTTATTTATTAAGAGTGATTAAAAATGGGGTTATTGAAAATTAAAACTCCATCGTTAACAATGGTTTCTTATCAAACACTTTGATTATCCTAAATATTTTTTGGGATTTTTTGTTTTTCTATAATAAAAAAAAAAAACTTCGAAGAAAAATACAACAAAGACCATCTTGATCATGTTGATGTTTTAGGTTGTAAATATCTCTAATATTCCCATATACACTCAAATTCTTGCTAATGAAGCGTAAATCTTTAAGAATGTTTTTTTTATTTAAGGTTGATTGGTAAATTGATCTATCTTACTATGAACAAATTTTAACTATCTTTTCTTTTAATTTTTATTTCAAACACATTTATAAAATAGGAATTTTAAATTAAATCAAGTTGCCCCACTATTTGGCGACTTGGTCTTTGCTTTTGCCAAGATGCCAATATTTATGCTTTTACAGAAAATTTTAAAAATTATTGTATTAAAATGTATTGAGATTTTTTTTCTAATATTTATTTTATTATTTCAATTTTATATAATTAATTTTTAAGCTAGAACTTAGATTTAATTTAAGCAGTTTATAATTTTTCTTAAGCTTTGATTAATTTATATTTATATTTATATTTTTTTAAGTTTTATATTCATTTGTAGTTACTTTTATTCGAGACGGGACAACTCGCATTAAATTAGGACATCTTTTATGCTGGATAAATTGATCGTAGAAATTCAACATTTTGGTAATGCATATTTGTTATGGTAAATTGGTTTCATGGAAGTGTAAAAAATAAATAATAGTTGTCAATTTAAAAGTTGTGACGAAATACAAACCAATGACACTATATATGTAAAATGATGTGGGTAAAGACAATCTTTGAGGAATTTATTTTGTGAACTGTTGAACCAATGGTCATAAACTATGATAATCTTTTTATCGTTTATATCATTATTAATCTTATAATTCATGAAAAACAAACTTATTGTCACTTCATTTAGAGTAGAAGACTATCAAAGAATATTGTTATTTGTGCTCCAGTATAGTTGCCAAAGTTTGGCTCTAAATTATGCATCAAGCTATGCTCCACCCGAAGTGTTTGCAATAGTCTTTATTTATAAAAAGTTTTCTTTTTTATAATAATTGGACCATGTGTATTCGAAATTGTCTTTTAGGATATTGTTTTTCTTACCTTTTTATTGATAAGGGACATTTTCACTAAGCACTAATCATATAAATCCCTTTTCCCTCAAAAACATTGATTTCTTCTAGAATGATTTTATTTGAATCATATATAATTTGGTTATATTGCAATGAAGAAAAAATGAGTTCTCAAGTACTTAGTGATCTATTCAAGTGATAGAAGATTAAGTGAAAGGAAAAATATATGTATTGGTTGAAATCCTGGTTATTTTGTTCTATTTCGAGTTTCTAAAACTAAATGTGAATTTTATTAATAGTATTTTTTATGGTTGTATATGAATCAATAATGCTCAATAAGCGCTCGATAAGCTACTTGTGCCTCAACTTACTTAGATCCCATTCATGAGCATTTCATTCATTAATTGAATAGTTTTATAAATACTTGATTGATAAATGAATAAGCTTGAATAGCTGGGTGTTTGATTTTTTTTATTATTATGAACAGTATCTTTTATGTCGGGCAGGTCTACTATGGGTAATTAAACATAGGCTAAGACAGATTTTTCATAATCAATTTGGATTTATGTCGGGCAGGCTTACTATGGAAGCTATACATTTATTGAGAGGTTTGATGGCGAAGTTCAGAGATGATCTACATTTGATTTTTATTGATTTAGAAAAAGCTTATGATAAGGTTCCAAGAGATACCCTTTGGAAAGTTCTTGAGAAGAAAGGTGTTGATATGACTTATATTCAAGTCATTAAAGTTATGTATACTAGAGCTATTACTTGTGTTCGAACTGAAGGATGATTGACCAAATATTTTGCTATTTCTGTTGGATTACATCAGGGATCGGCTTTAAGCCCATATCTTTTTGCTTTAGTTATGGATGGTCCTACTGGACATTTATAGGAGGATGTACCTTGGTGTATGCTTTTTGCTGATGATATCCTTATCGTGGATAAGAAGAGAGAAAAAGCCCAGGAAAAACTTGAATTATGGAGGTCTACATTGGAGTCTAAAGGCCTTCGTTTTACTAGAACTAAAACTGAATGCATGGAATGTAATTTGAGTAGTAGTAGCTCTAGTGACAAAAGTGTAACTTTGGGTGATCAAATTATTAAAAGGTTTGAATGATTTAGATATCTCGGGTCTGTTGTTCAAAGCAATGGTGATATAGATGGGGATGTTAATAGTAGAATTCAAGTTGGTTGGTTAAATTGGAGGAATGCTTCAGACCTATTGTGTGATAGAAAAGTACTGCTTAGACTGAAAGGAAAATTTTATAAGATGGTGGTGAGACCTGCAATGCTCTATGGTGCTGAATGTTGGCCTTTTAAAGTGAAGCACAATACTAAGTGTTGCCGAGATGAGAATGAATAGGTGGACGAGTGGCTTTGCACTTAAGAGACAAAATGCGAAGTGAATATATCCGTGATAGGGTTGGTGTAGTCGTCTTAGATGGTTTTGTTAAATTAAACGTCGACCATCTGATGATCCGATTAGGAGAGTTGATGTTTTAGATTTGACTTGTGTTAAGAAAGGCAGAGTTAGACCTAGGAAGACTTGGGCTTATTGTATAAAAAATGATCTTAATTTATTAGAATTAAATGAAAATATGACACTAAATAGGACGCAATGGAGAAAAATGATTCATGTAGCCGACTCCACTTAGTGAGATTAAGGCTTTGTTGTTGTTGTTGTTGTTGTTGTTGTTATTGTATAAACAATATCTTTTAAATATGAACATTTTCACTAGAAATTTCAATTATGGGTTGATAATATGCTCATTTAAGAATCAATTATAAATTTATTTAATATGTAATTATGTGGAAGTTTTGTTCATTGCTATATTAGATTGATTTGTCGATGAATATAAGCTACTTGTTTACGTTTGTTAAAATATTTGTTTATTTAATAATTTGTTGGATTAAACTTGTTTTTTAATATCAATAAACTGTTTATCAATTGGCTCGATAAAGCTTTTTTAGTTACTGAAAAACTGCTTGATATTGTTGCTAGTTAATATGTTAGTTTGATTAGCTAATGAGCTTAACTCAAAATAAGTTCGGGCACCTATAACTTTAAATGAATTGATTTTGAAAAGTACTACAAATACCTTGATTGTGCTCGAGATTTCTAGAAACGAGCTCAAGCTTGAGCAAGCTTCTACTCGGCTTGACTTGATTTCATTTGTTACCCTAGTGTTGCTTCCTGGGAATTACGAATTAATAGTATGCTACGATGATTAAATAGTATGCCAGCTTGATTGTTGCCAATGGGATGGGAACATTTATCTTATCAGATATTTTACCATCAAAATGGTAACATATCTGATAGGATAAATGTTCCCATCCCATTGAGCAATTATCAAGCTGGCATGATCAATTTTGATCATGTTCATATTTGGCTCAAGTGATTGAGCTTGCAAAAAAGGTTGACAGAATTATTAATGTTCAGCTTAACTATTATCGTGTTAATATTTGTGTTACAAAAGTAATTGAGCTGAACACAGATGATTCATGAAAAGAAACTTTTTTGACAGTGATAGATGGAATCCATCGCCATTGGTTCAAAATATTGTCTCCCACAGTTTTGCAATCTAACATTGGCTACGTCAGATCGAAGGCGCCAATAGCTATTAGATAGGCTTGAAGGGTTTTTTTGCGTCCTACCATTCTTTTTTCTGCAAAGATGTCAGCCCTTTTTGTATTCTAGATCATGGTTTACATGATAATTGTCGTAGCATGTTCAATTTTAAGTATTCCCACAATGGCTACATTGAGGTCATTTTACTTCAAGTAGATATTAATCTTAAACCTCTTTCGATTTAGTTTTTCTATTGCCTTAATCACTTCCACTAAGTTGTTGAGGGCATTTTTTTTTGTTTTTTTGTATTGGGTTGCTCTCAAGTTCTTCATCTGTGAATATTCCTGTTCTCACTAGTTTCGAACAGCCTGTCACTATTTTTTTCTAACTATACAAACATGCCCTCATGAACCTTCCTGACCGCAGAGCATTATTTTTATCAGAATTGCTGATTTTCATTCTTTATGCAGTTAATTAAACACTGTTATTTTTAAGCATAAGCTTCTACTTCTGAAAGCTCCCATTACGTAATTATCTAAAGAATAGTGATTGTGATTCCATATGCCGAGCAAAGCATGCTTTTCTTAACAATTTGATTGGGGTAATCAGTCCTGAAACATCACTTGTGATCGTTTTTATAATTAGCTGAGCAAAAACAACTTATATATCAGTTTGTAAGCTGTAACTCTCTGGGCTGAAACGTGTTTTTTAGATGACTACAAATATTTTATTCGTCCAACATCATGGAATACCTTTTTGCTCCAATCAGGTTTTCGCTTACTTTGTGTTGCATACACTTAATCCCCTAATTTAGTCGCCTTAAAGAGGCTTTTATTATAATGATTATATGTCTGTCGAAGGCTGTCTTCTCCATTTGATGCTTTTAAATAGGGGTCTGGCTTCTGTATGGAAATCATGCACCTAAAATATTTGCTGTATACTGCCTCTCCACATTTTTTGCAGAAATTTAATCAACATTTTTTTCCTAAGTTGCTAATGTTTTATATGATGTAGGTTTTTACAAGATTAGCCTCTCTTGCACAGAAGCCAGATGCTCTGAAAAATGGCGTAAGTCCCAGTGATGCAGCTTTAACACTAGGTATTGCACCAGCTCTTGCCAAAGAACACCTGTTAAACGCTGAAAATAGAGGTATATACAATATATTACGTCTTTGTCTTAAAGAATTGCAACAGCTCACATAGTTTCATGAGTTTTCAATCTTGTCTTTTTCCAGGTCTTTTGTGCAGAGATGTCAGTCCAGATGGTTTCCGTTTCTATGCCAATATTTTCAAAGAGTTTGAGCAAGGAGATATTTACTTGTAAGTGCTCTGCATTGAATTGTAATTTTTTTTGGATTTTTAATGCTATTTTTATCCTTCTTGATCTCTGCGACAGATTCCATATGCTCTAGGATATTTCTTGGAGCAATATAAGTTGTTAATCTTTTACTATAGTAGGGTGCATCTTAGCACCTTATATATATTGTTTCAGTTTTTATCGGATGTAACAATGCATAGCATCATGCCTTCTGTTGATTTATGGATTGTACTTGTCGGTTTTAATCATTTGCATGGTAATTTTACAAATGTACAGTTCAACGTGTATGATATGCTGTCAATACTCATAATCCTTTATTAAATCGTTCTGTGTGTTATTTTAAAAGCGGATCATTACGATCATGTGCTACTGAAATAGTGAACAATGCAGATAGTTTTAACATTTATGGGGAGTATGATTTTGATCCACCGAAAGACTAATTAAATTTATAAAATAGAAGTGCACATTTTCTATCAATCCATCAGTCCAAGGGCTCATTTGGTTTCTTCTAGTTGGAAAACATGTTTAGAACAAATGATGAATTTAGTAGATTCTATTTTGTTGGATGTAGTTTACAAATTAATATGAATTTTAGATTTTAAAAATAATTTTAAATCCCTCATAAGCTATGCTCTTATTTTTACTCTGAAGAGGACTGAAGATAAAATCAAGCACGTTTCTAAAACGTTTTCTATCCACGGGCAACCAAATATGTTATATTATAAAATGAAACAAGATAAAAAATTAACTGTTTAGCATCATTTTTTCTTACTCGGAGTAAGCAATATGCTTTCTGTGAGTTTTAAGTTTTAAAATTTAACTGCAACAATACCTTTGCAAATAATATCAGTGTTATGGCTGCAAATATCATATTGATATTTCAAACCCTTTATGCACTGAATATTATTTTCATTTAGGTGGTTTAGTGAGTCTTAGGATCCATGGTTCAATGATGCAGACTAAAGACGAAATGTACAAAAAAACACGAGCTCAAAATTTGATATTCTCTACTTCTAATTTAGGCAAATATTACTCTTTTTAGCAAAGCCCAAAAGCACTCCTTATTCCTTACTAATGGTAATAAAAAGGTCACCAGAATTTGAAATTTTATAAGAAATCTAAAAATAAATACAGGATTTGATAGTGATCAGGATTAACACCAAAAAAGATGAAAATAAATATGTAAAAAACTTGATAAAATCTCAATCACGTGTGACTCAACCTGCAATTACGTTAATATTTATATTTCTTAAAAGTGCTAAAAACTTGTCTCAAATTATATTTAGCAGCTAGTGTGAATAAGTGAAATGATTTAGAAAATAAATAATAACCCTTCACATTATGGATACTACGCAAGTATATGTATCATTTGAAGTAATATAGAATTTTTCTTAAAAACTCCAGTATCGATCCCACGGGAAAAACTGTAACTCTTAATATTAACTGCAAAATTATATCTAAATTGCTGATAAATATGATAGGAAATAAATTGTCGATATGTTTGCAATGGTTAAAAGTTCAAAAGACTAATAAAGTATAAAAGCGAGTTTGAATGTTATAAAAAGATCATTCTCCTTACAAAGAGATGTTAATCAGTGTAAGATTTAAATGATTAAAAATATAAAATGATGTATTGTGACAAATATGAGCATTTTTATTCTCTACCCCCTCTCGGTGCTAGCAAAGAATATTGGCTAACCTAAATTTTATTTTCAGCTTGTTTAGTAGTGTTGAGTAGATTCTGGTGTCACTTTCAGATTACCCATTGTATTCTCTATAGGACCTATTAGAGACCCTTACAATCCAAACTCTAAATTGAATTGATGAAATAATCTAGTCTTTCATCCTAGAAAGTCCAATTCTACGCTCATCAAAACTTATCTGCCTATCTATTTACACTCCCCCTCAGGTGATCGCGATGGCTCTTTCCAAAGTGAAGTGTGACATTCACAAGTTAGGTGAAATCATAACTTGTCGGCCAGCTTTTTGAAAATAATGTATTTTAAGTTTAAAAGATGAGAACGTCTGATCTCATTTACCCAATAGTTTGCATAATAGTGCTCGATACCACAAGTGATACACCTTCTTGAAAGATGAGTGTATCCCGCGACGATGGATCCAATCATACAAACTAGAAGGTTGATAACATTCGTTTGGTCTGCGAACCTTTTATATGTGACCGACAAGCTCCTCTACCTAATATAAATATTAGGTAGGGTTTATTTTATTTGGGTTCCAAGTTCTCTATAGAGCCAAACCCTTATAGTTAATTACATATCGAATGACCGAGGTCACTTGAGAAAATTCTCGATAATGATCGGTGGTTCTGTCTTCAAGAATCTCAAAGTTTAGGTTTTCACAGTAGAACGTGGAAAATCAAGCGGGAATGCTCAATGTGGAAGTTATTTTCAGAAGTCAAAGGGGTGAACGGTAGGAGATGTCATAGATCTGAAGCAAGCCTCAGTGACTTCCCAACTATCCTACTGTGTGACTGCGTTTTGGAGAAATGTTTATTTAAGTATTTCAATTCTGTTAATTTTATTATTTGGGACTTACACTTGCATAATACCTAATTATGCACGTAGCCCACAGAGATAGGAGGGTTTATGTCGTACCACACGACAACCTCGGAACCTAAAGCTAGTTGGGACTTGCGTTGCACAAAATGTTGTGCAGTGGGCCTAAAGAGGGTGCGAGGATTTACGTCGCACTAGGCGGACAAATTTGAAATCCTATGAATTGTAGTTTAAACTAGGAAAGTTTAGTTGGTGTAGACGTGTTTTGCTGTTGTAGAATGTCAATCAACTCCGTTTGTAGCTTGTGCCCACAAATTTAGCCCCGAGCTCTTTGTTGAAGTTGTAGTAGTGTTGCAGCAGTAGTAGTGTCGCAGTTTCAGGGTTTAGGGTTTATAGTTTTGCAGTGTGTATGTTAAGTTTTGTTGTTATTGTTTTGGTTTCGGTTTCAGTTTTGGTTTTGCATGCAGACTAAGCAAATTGCAGATGAATAAAAAGTACTTGAAAAATAAAATGCGGTAAAGTAAAATGTTGTAAATAAATCATAATGGCGTACCTGGACATCTGCTGCTGCTGTTTAAATTGTATTGCAAGCATGATATGATTCGCAGACGATTTAAATAAACTTGCAGGAAAATTAAGTGAAACGAGAATATCCAAAGACGAAAGTCGAAAAACGAGTCGTAAAAATCACAAGTAAAACTCGTAGTCACGTATGGAAACCGGAACTGAGTCTAAGACTGTCGCAGCAAAGGTGAGGGCTCGAAGCTTGATCATGTGTTATCCGACCTTGAACAAAAGTTATCAACCCGACGATCTACGGATGGCAATCCTTAATCTTAATCAAAGTGACTAACCATGGACCTTTATAAGTTTTTATAAGAAGAATTCTTTGATTTTCATGCAAAAGCTGTTGTTTAAATTCTTTTTTTTTATGCAGAATTCTTGTTGACAAGCAAAATAGATTTTTGTTTTATTTTTGTAAGTAATTTGTAAAGTAACGGAGTCTACAGACTAATCACTCTGATCGTGCTAGGACTACTGATGACCTTAGGTCGTCGGGGAAAACAATCTCACCAAGAGTCGGCGAATAGTACATCGGTCATTTTCTCTCCTTTATCAAATGTCTTTCACATAGGCGATGTTATTCTTAAAAAAATCCCACATCATATCCCTCGTTTAGCACACATTAGCATTATTATCATCACCCTAGCCACCTAGGTCATTTTCTCTCCAAAAGGTCTCCAAAAGGTCTCCTAAAGTCTCCTTTTTCATCCAATAATTTGCCCATTCAATAGATCTATGAAAATAATCAAGGGTTGCTTCAAGCACTCCTTCAAAATTCGATCAAATTCAATGCATTTTCTAAAAAAGTGGTTAATGGCGCTATAGTGCCAGTATGAGGCTTTATAGCGCACAGTTCGCTCGACAGATGGTGCTATGGGACCATAAAAATACTTTGTTTTTGCTCCAGTTTGCCCTCATATTCTCTAAACGTCCATTTCATCTATACCTGAAACTAAAAACGTGCAAAATATCTTTTTTTAAATTACAATATCTGAAAAAATGTGCATAAAATGTTCATGAAATGTACACTAAAAACAGGTAATTTTAGGTGGATCAATATGCTATTCAAAAAATAGTTTAGATGAAAAGATAAAAATATAGAAGTCACTAATTTGAAGATTTGGGCCTCCAACGGTGCAAAAGAGTAGTATCCTTTGAAAGTTGTCATTAAGACAAGTAGGAAGAAGTCGCATGCAATAAACACGCAAGTATTGAAAGAAAAGTGGAAAATTTTATCTGACTATTTTTAACTTATACGTGCCTACGGGCATCATATTTATAATAAAAGGATTTAAAAGTAGTAACTTCCTTGCATATGTACCTACGGGCATCTTATTCTTCTAAAATCTCGCCTAAGATTACAAGTTTATTCAATAAACTTGGATTCTAGCAGGAGCGACAAGATTCCAATTCATTATGAAAAAATAAATGATAAGTTTTCAATTTACTTATGCTCTTTCTAGAAAGGTTTGATTCCTTGCTATAGTAAAAAATTCTTAATGGTATGAAAGTTGCTGGCAGTAGTGATTGGGCCATGATATATTGTAGGGAACTTGAAAGAAGGAAATTGCCATCCAGCCACTGATTATTGTGATAGTAAGGAAATTCACATGATGAAGAAAATAATTGAGTCAAAGTCACCTAATGGTTGAGTAGAGCCACCATGCTTATACTAAAAGAGGAAGAAAATAGGATAATAATAGTAAGCAGGAATTATGCATCTACAATTTTAACGGTTGGGTGCAAATCTAGAACTAACTTTCATGGTACCAGATCAAAGGAATGACTGTAGAAATAATAATATTACAAAATAGTGGGCAAACAATGATCGAAAAGAAAATAATGAGCCATTTTTATGCTAAAAATAGAATTAGAAAACAACAAAACTGTGGAACTTGAACTAAATTGAATTAACTTGCAACAAGAAACCAAATTTATCAATGTAATCAAAAGGCGAAAAATACATCTTATTTTCACAAGCGCCAATTGAGCAGAATTATCAGGTATGGTGTTTGATGTGAATTCACGAAGAGATGGAAAGAGAGAAATCCACGGGATTGATAACAGGTTCATAAAATAAAATAAAATAAGACATTAAATTCTTGAATAATAGCATAGATAGGGGTGTTTATTTATGGTTCAACTTAACTTAAAACTTGGCTTGAAAATTTCGATTTCGAGTTGACTCGATTACTGATTGTATAGAATTGTTGTTTTAGTTATAGTCTTGATTGTTATTTGGATCATATTTGGGCATATTTATATAACCCAAAATTGAGTCGATACTATTCTGGTTTTGATTAGGTGGATTCTGAACATTTTAATTGGATTAAACATCTTATATTTAGGTTAATTAAGTTCCTTTAATCTAAAAAAATTTATAATCTATATAAAATGGTTAGATGATTAGCCGGAATGTATTCGGCTCGATCCAAATTCATTCGCTCGAATTAAGCTTGTCTTCGGCTCAATATCATAATAAAATTATTATATTTAAAAAATTAGTTAATTTTACTAAACATGGTTTGAATACTTCATTTCCGTGCCGTTTTTTTATTATTTCTTTTTTTTTTTGTATTTGAAATGCTTAATTTTTTGCTTTTAAAAACTTTTCTCACAACTTAACTAGCCGCTATTCCTGCTGTGGGACTAAAAAAAAATGACTGCCTGAGATTAGGGAATGCAGGGTCCTATCGTTCCTGCAGGTTGTAGCGGGCAGCTGCTCAACTCTAGAAGTTATTTTAATTTTTGGGGTCATTTATATACATACCACCCAAATCCTATGTATATTTTATATTTTGTGAACGCATAATCAGTGACAATGGCAATAATATTCTATCAAAATAATGAAATAGTGATCCTTTGTGGAGAAATCCTGCTAAAATAGGGATAAAAAATAGCTGAACTAAGGAACGCTAGAGTTGAATCAAATCCACTTGGAGCAATAATCTTAGGGGCTGTTGTGATCACCTTTATTTTTTATTTTCCATTTTATGTTTTTGTTTATATTGTTTATATTTTGATTTGAACCAAAATATACTTGTCTTGTTGAAAATAAAACGAACATATTTTTTAGGTATGTTGAGTGATTTCAAGACAATTAAAAATAAAAAACAAGAATAAATGAAAAACTCACCAAACAAATATATATTTAAAGGCAAAAATAATAAAATAATAAGAAAATTGATTTTAAATACCACAATTTAAAATATCTCCTCTAAAGTTAATTAAAACATTAGAGGAGATATTTCATTCTCGTCAACACCAACATCATCGTTATGATTACATAGAAAATGGAGAGAAAAACCACAATTTATGCATAATTTTGTTCCGAGCTAGAGCTAGTTTTTTTTTTGGCTGCCTTGACCTCATTTCGACAATCTAATCACCTTAATAATAGAGTTTTACAAAAAAAAAAAAAAAAAAAAAAAAAAATTGTGATTTGTCCGCTGCAGCTGATGATAATGATGAATGCCAAACTGCATCTTTCTTTACTTGCATATTTAGCTTAACATTTCTATTTTTCCAGGGTTAAAGATCAGGGTCTTTATAAAGCGTGGATTTCCGCTGCATCGTTGGTCTCTTCATAGAGTGTATGGACATGATATAACTTTCTTAAGGCAGGAGTGAATCTGGCCACCTGAATGCATGCATGGCTACATGGAATTGTTTCTTGGAAAGATTTTCAAAAGAGGAAAATACTCCCTTATTACTAGTGCATTGGCAGATGTTTTTTCCTTTTTTGGATGTTAAACCCCTCTAAATTTTAACATTTTTCATATATTGTCCATATTATTGTAAGCAAAATTATCGGTGTTTCGTAAGTTCTTTTAATTTTATTTATCAATGTATGGATCTATCAGATTTATGTCATCTCTGCCGAATCTAATGTGCTAGATGCTATGAGATTATATGTATAATTCAAATAAATACAGAAAAATTCCTTCTCATCAATTCTCCTTGTGGAACCACCAATAAGTGGATGTAGTTTCTCTACAATTATTATGATCAAGTTCACCGTCCAATTATTCCTATACCAGCTGCTATCTTCATGTTTTGAAAAATATAGATTTAATTTCTTGCATTTTATAGAATTTATGATTGTGGCTTGAGTAATATTACTGTTAAAATTAACTTGATAAGTGAAAAGGATATAAATGCAAATGTTCGAGACCATTTCAGGGTTGGCAATAAATTATTTGGTTCTTCCAGTTTTAACCAAATTCATACATTAGGCGCGCTGCAATACTCGCTTTTCCATAGCATTATCTATATCATTTTTCTGATGAATTAAATGTTCATGCCTAATATAATTATTTTTCCACTGTTTTCAATCCACGCTGTATTCCACTTAACATGTCTTAAAAGGGGCCTTTGCAGACATACCACCCAATTCCTTGAGTATTTACGTATCTAATGCTTAAATTTCCATTTGACAAACAATATAACCATTTTAGCTCTTTAAAATACATCTCTTCATGTATTATATATATATAACTTTGTTATGCATCATTTGTGTGGTGAAGCAGTTGGATAACTTTAGCGTATTGACTACAAAAAAATAGACGCATTTACAAACATACAACAATTCTTATGCATTTACATCTCTAATACCAAAGTTTGCTATATACACTCATGTTATAATACCATTGGGTCATAAACTTATATATGAAAAAGTGTATTTTACTTCAAAAATTTAGTGATGGTATCGTTGATGTGATGTTAGAGATGCGTGTTCTATATGTATATATGAATGTTTAGGTGTTAGATATGCAAATACATAAGAATAGTGTGGTATGTATGCAAATGCCCCAAAAATATATTTAAACCACATTTATTAGTTGGTTTAGTATAGTGCTTTACCTATCCAATTTTGTATATACTGCACTGGTTTCATATCCTCATTTTCTTAGTAGTTATTGGTTGAATTGTTATATCCGTTTTTCTTCATCGCCTTGTTGCGCTTCGCCTAGGTTTCAGCTGGAATACTCCGAACAAATTTGTTGACGACAAGATGGGTCATCCAATCAGTACCACACAATTCTCATGTATTTATTTTTGCTAGTTGGATTGCAAGTTATTGTTTCTCCTTTGTGTATTTATTTTTGGTTCTTCTCTACAGTATTTGAGTTTGATGTGGTTTTTCTATTTAGGTTGTGGCTGATTTTTTTGCTGGCTTTTTATCAGTGAATTGTTTTCTATGGCTTGATGCTTTATTTTTTGTTAATTCCAGTATTGTGGTTAGCTTATGATAAGTTTGTTTACTTCCTTGATCCTTTTGATTTGTTGAGATTGGTTACCAAGCATTGATGAATTCCAACTATTATTAAAATTCAACCCGTTTCAGAATCTTTTTATATATTTTAAATTTAGGGTAAAATAATATTTTCTAAAAGGTAAGTTCTGAGTTCATGTACATTTTTTATGGCAGTTCCATATGTCCATTACTTTTGTAGGTTAGTTACATTTTTGTTTGTTGCATTGTTAAGTTACAACACTTCTCTTGTTCCATTTTTATAGGCTTAGAGATCTTGGAGCTTTAATAGTTGATATTGTCCATGCTGAAGCAGATTTATCTAAATACTGAAGGCGAGTTGATCATTATTCAAGTGGCAATTGATAACATTAGAATTAGGATTAGTCACATTATTATATGTTTGTAAATTTGTAATTTATAATCTAACTATTTATTTATTTTATTTTAATATATACTTTTATGTATTGTAAATTTGCATATAGGTTCATCAATTTTTAAGTGTTTAGCTTTATGTTTTGTAAAGCTTATAATTAAAAATGTGTATTTAAAAATTTTTAATTTCAAAGCATTTTCGTTGTTTTTTTTTTTTTTTTCCTCTTTTTAAAGCATTTCTAATTCAAGCCAAAAGAGTTAAATTCGAACAAACCGAATAATTTCAAATTTATTAAAATGAACAAAAAAATAATTAATTACAAACTATTTTAAGCTTAAACATATATTTGGAGCCATACTCAAACACATCGAGCATGAACACGTTTTTCAAAAAACCTAGTACATGGCTAATTTTGAAGACATAATTTCAAATGAACACAAACAAAAGCTACACTCATATTTGGTTAGTATACGTACCTATATGCACATCCAAATGGGTGTACTACTGGGCTGCTGATTCAAGCAACAAATTGACATGCTACCATACCACATCCCAGGGGATTGAGCTTTCAATGAAATTCTATACATTTATGAGTTGAATATTAAATTTAATAGTATAATATCAGGTTTTACTATGATTTATTATTCATTTAATATAAAATATGCTCAAGTGCATATTTATTTTAAATTTCAATAACATATTATTTTTAAAAATAATTAAAAAATCATATTGCATTTTCCAAAAAAAAAAAAAAATCAAAAATACAAATTTTTATTTCCCAGAATTAAAGAAAACAATTAACTTTATAAGAGAAATATTAATTTTTCAAAAAATAAAAAACCAAATGTAAGGAAAAAAAGAAAAAGCAACGAAAATGAACCACAGTTCTATTTTCTTTCACCCTAATTAATAAAAGGCAGCAGATTAACAAAGGAGAGCTTCGATAAGATGAATAGAACAGGGAAAAATATGTATAGCATTTTTACTTGAGCAAACGGAAGCCATTTTTTAGTGCCATAGGAGTACAAATTTATAAAGATACCATGCGGATTTAACAAAACCATTTACCAAGTTCAATAATCCGAGACTTATCACTGAGCACCAAACTCAAAAACACAATTTAAGAGATACAACCCTCCCCGCTTCTCCATCTAGACATCTCGCAAAAGCTTTAACCCTGAAATAATTATGGAATTGCCTACGATCACCAACTAGAGACTATTACAATCAAATGATACGAGAACAATAAAATAAGAGGAAATGTTGATAATTTATATTTAGATATTCAATAACAATAGCCAAGGATATGTAAAATTATATATATAATTCAGAAAAAAGTAGCATACCTTGTTGGCAATGTTACTAGAGAGCCAATCAAGCCCCTCATACAGTCCCTCGCCGGAAGTAGCACAGGTACTCTGGATGTACCTGTAAAATTTTCCAAATAGTTTCTCATAATCCAAGCAATTATCAAAGTTCTTCTAAAAAACGATATCAAGGTTTTTTTTAATGAAGGTAATGGAACTAAGGTTTTCAGGTTGCTCATAAATTGAGCAGTAAAATGTCAAAATAGTACCTTGATTATTTATATGAGGTCATTTTAATTTCAGAATTTATAAAAATGTCAAATTAGAGTCCTTCTGGATCATTTCATCCCCTATTAAAAATCTCTGGGGACTAAATTGACATAGTTATAGGCAATGGGACGGGATATAGTACTCCACATTGCAAAGAGTTGAGAGATCATTTGACACTTTTTTTTTTTTTGAATTGAGAAGCTATATATCTAATTGCTCAGGCCTTCAGGGCATCATTAGAACTAATAAATTATAATATTTATGCATTGGAAATCACATTCCAACTGACCTCACATTGTCATGGTGATTCAGAAAAGAACATCTAGAATGTATATCTTATCAATGTAAAAATGCTAAATATGAACTAGAGTAAAAAAAAATGAACATATTGAATCTCATTTCAACCATTCATCTCCCCCACTAGAAAATGGACATCTAAAATATGATCATAAATAGCCTTTACATAATATACGATTGATTAAAAACACATCACTTCAGATACAATTAATAGTGAAAAACATATTAAATAACGCCAACAACTTGTAAATACCGTAAGGAAACGATGTCATTAGTATAGACCACAATCGTGTCACAGGGTTTGAGTAATATATCTACGTCAGTGATGTTAAAAAACCAAGCATACCAACCAACTGCTCATAGTAAAATCTCTCCGTACCATTCGTTATTATCCTTCGAAACATGGCATAATTAGCTGCATCACTTTTATTACTAGGGTGTAACTAATAAAGCTGGCTCACGAGCAAACTCGGGTTCATCTCAATAAATGGCTCATGATAGGAATTCGATGAGCCTGAGCCAACCCCAGCCCAGACTTGTTAGCACCTGAGCCGGTCATGTTTAAAAAATGGGGCATTTACATATATATAAATAACACCTAAAGATTTGTATCTATATTTACAATACTCAAAATTTTAACATCAAATAAAAAATGCTACTATTATTAACTTTTAAAAGTGAAATGCCATATCATGCATAGATTTATGCACCAGTGTTATAAGTGATGCATAAGAATTGTTTGGTATATCTGTAAATTTCCCTAAAAAATATTGTTATATAGCACACTTAAAAAATATTAATACCCAGTAGTTTGAGTACCAAAATGTTACTTTTATTAAAAAAATCATATTTTGATTACAACAACAACAACAACAAAGCCTTAATCCCATTAAGTGGGTCGGCTACATGAATCCTTTTTCTCCATAGGGTCCTATTTAGTGTCATATTTTCATTTAATTCTAATAAATTAAGATCATTGTCTATACAATAAGTCCAAGTCTTCCCACGTCTACCTCCGCCTATCTTAACAAAAGTCGAATCTAAAACATCTACACACTTCTAATCGGATCATCAGATGGTCGACCTTTAATGTGACCAAACCATCTAAGGCGACTCTCTCTAATATTGTTCGTCACTGGAGCTACACCAAACCTTTCACGAATAATGCATTTCGCATTTTGTCTCTAAGTGTAAAGCCACTCATCCACCTAATCATTCTCATCTCGGCGACACTTAACTTAGTATTATGCTTCTCTTTTAAAGGCCAACATTTAGCACCATGGAGCATTGCAGGTCTCACCATCATCTTATAAATTTTCCTTTCAGTCTAAGTGGTACTTTTCTATCACATAATAGGCTCGAAGCATTCCTACACTTCAAGCAACCAATTTGAATTCTAATATTAATATCCCCATCTAAATCACCATCACTTAGAACAATAGACCCGAGATATCTAAATCGTTCTCACCTTCTAATAATTTGATCACCTAACGTTGCACTTCTGTCACTAGAGCTACTAATATTAAAATTACATTCTTTGTATTCAGTTTTAGTTCTACTCAAACGAAGGCCTTTAGACTCCAATGTAGACCTCCATAATTCAAATTTCCCCTGGGATTTTTCTCTCGTCTTATCCACAAGAAGAATATCATCAACAAAAAACATATATCAAGTTACATCCTCTTGTAAATGTCCAATAAGACCATCCATAACTTGAATAATCATATTTTGATTACTTGAATAAAATGACTTATTATTAATTTTTTTTCTAATTTCTCATTCTTTTTATTATTTTATAGCAATAATTACTTGCATCGAAATTAATTTCTTTGCTTCATAATAAATAACTCAATTTAAATTGATAGAATTAAGCTCAAGGTCGAACTCGAACTCGAACTCAATTAATGAATCAAGCACAAGATCAAACGAAGGGTGGCTTGGGCTCAGCTCAACTCATTCACATTGGCTTGAGCTCGGCACAAGTCATTTTCACGTTTAACCAACAGTCAATTGCTATAGGCATATGTCTTATGCTCTTCAATGGCCAAATAATTCAGAAGTTTATCTCACAATGTGATATTCTTGTGATCTTATCTTGAAAAAAACAATAATATAATAAAAAATCCTAATATATCACACTCATTTCCAAACTTGTATAATATAAATCAAGTGTGAGAACAATCAAAACACCCCAACTGAGTCTTAGGTCACAAAAATATTCATCAAAAGCATATAACAAAACTATTAAACACTTACCAATGTCGCTGACGCAGGGAATGAAGACCAAGTTTATCAGTGATTTCAGCAGCATTCATTGCATTTGGAAGATCTTGTTTGTTTGCGAACACAAGAAGAACAGCATCTCGAAGCTCATCCTGTCATATCCGCTGAAACAGTTAGCTCACCAAGACAGAGCAGTTCAATCATTTAACGAGACAAACTGCCACAAATTACACGTAGCACTTGCAACTTGATTACTGAGGATCGCAGGCAGTAAAAATCATGAATCAATTTTAATTTTTAATCTTAGAGATAAGATCCACATAGTTCAAATTCGTAACTGAGATTGAGGCCTTGAATGAGTTCATATTTTAAAAAAGTTTCATACAGAACATATTTTAGAAGTTTCATCAGAATTACAGTTCATGAAACATTACCTTAAGGTCTCAGAATTTCTCGAGTCTGAACAACCCACAAAGATTGAAACACAGGTTAGTTCACAAACGTAGATTAACTACTAAAATATTATTGGCCATTTATGTTGATTCAAATCATCAGTGCTGTATTCACAATAAACACCACAAGTTTTTGTGTCAATAACTGAATTGCACAGAGAACAGAAAATCTCACTGAACCAATACTGAACCAAACAGCCGCCCAATCTAAAGATTATGTCTAACAAACAAATTAAGTGGCAAAAACAGTGGTATTGGCATACAAATAGCACAAATCAAACAGGCTCAGAAAGAATAAAACTGTGGAGAACCTGACTTTTGAAGAGTACTATGATCTATTCACGGTAGCCTCTTCTCAAGTATACCCATCATGGAATCAAACATTTTTTACTTTATCTAAAATGTTTAGAGGCATCAACCTCAAACAAAAAAGTTCACAATCAGCCATAGGGTTACTTCGATTTGTGTCACCGTTATTCAGATATTTCAAATAATAAAAATTCCATTGAGGAAGGAATAAAAATGCAAAAACTATGGTTCAGATAATCTGAAAATTGGTAGGGAGCCCATCAGCCCAGGCATAGAATTATCTAAAAAAAAAAAGAAAAAAAAACCCGTATCATTCATAAACATCTTAAATTCAGCTTGCCAAAAAACACATGTTTCATCCACTCGTTAAGCACACAGACATTGAAAATTATTTTAAGCTTATTTTCATATCAAGCCAAACACAACTAGAGCCTCCTTTAATTGTGCTTGGCACAATATATACATAAATTTTAGATTTATTTTTTCCAAATTTATTAATTAGTAAATAAGTAAATAGAATGACTTTGTAATCGTTTGAATCTAATCAGCCAAAAAAATAAATAAATAAATAACACGATGTTTACAAATAATTTCAAGCACGAGCATATTTTAAATTAAAAAAAAATTAATTATGCCAGGCACAGACGTACAACAAGGTCGCTGACGGTGGCTCATCTGCAATCCTAAGCAGGCTTGTCTAGATAAAATCAACCCAAACATACAGGTCATCAGTAATTAAGGAAAAAAGAAATCTTGCAACCTATATTTAGGAGAAAGCACATCAATGTCTAAAATTTGACTAAATTAATACAGTTAAAATTTATGAATACATGAGTAACCTATGCTACAAAAAAAATTTAAAAAAAAAAATCAACTGCTTTTCAAGCTATAATGCATCAACACAGACAAAAGGATGCAAATACGGTGTTATGATATACATGCATACAAGAAGTAGTGGAAGGTATAGAAACTAATCAAATTACATAGCCATCAAACGCATGCAATCCAATTTGCATAATGATAAATTTTATTTTAATGCAAAAATAAAAGGATGCAATCTAAAAAAAAATTATTAAAGGCAAATTTCAGTTTTCTTCTTCAAAATTAATAGCCTCTTATTTTGCATTGCCATCTCATCATTGATATTTCATTTAACCTTTGAGAAACATATCATGTATTTATATATTATTTTTTTAATCAAACGTGCTGATAGCATGTTCAACATATGTAGGCACGTCATGACCTATATGTGTTGAAAACAACATATTTTGACATTATGAAGTGTTGGTACATCATAGAATTTAATAAACTTTTTTTGCCACGTCATCAACCAGCAAAAATATTGAAGGTAAAATCTGAAGGCTTCTTCAATTTTCAGTCCCTTTTTATCACAAAAGGAAAAAAATCCAATCAAGAATCTAGAATGTCGAGAACGTAAGGGAAAAAAATTCATTATTGATCAACTAAATCAATGATCAAAAGCAAGTAATTCAAATAAAAAAAGGTAATATGGAGCTGCAATGCGACACTCTAAAAGCATGCAGTCTTCTAACAAATTGAAACACTATTTACACATAAAACAGATACCACATATTTATAATTCCAGTATATCAACGTTACAAAGTGGCAAGTAAACTTTTGATTGCTTTATTTGAACTAAATTAAAAGGATCCAGAAATTAATAATACCAAAGTATTAGGCTGACAAGTCCTAGCAAACAAGAAACCTTGCTACCCATATCCATGCTTAAAATGCCAGTCAAAACTGATAAGTTGTAGATTTATGACAGAAATCAGGTTAGATAAAACGGAAAATATAGTTTACTTGAACCAATAAAGTTCCAACTGAAAACCAGCTTGATTTAATAATATTCATGACTTTTCCTCACTTCCCCTTCATTCAAGGGGTGCAAAATCAGAGCACAAATGGATGGTAAGTAGTTCTGCAACACTCATCCAAGATTCAGTAGCAACAAAACAACAATAGACCTTTTTTTCTTCATTTTCCCATCTTTTTCAAAAAAGTTGTACCCTATAAGGCCAAACCTTTCTTTTCCCTTGATTATCATTCCTCTTGCATTTGAAAATGGACCGTTTAAACTTTCAGAGAGATATCGTCGCACATTGGTTCCAAATTGCAGAAAACAGGATAGCAAAAAGTATGAAATAATTTAATTTGGTCATCAAATACAAATGCCCTGTGGAAATGTTTCGATGAATCAATAAAAATAAGTAGAACTTCCCCTCCCCATAATAACAGGTCCACCGCCCGCGTCTTGTGGCATGCACCCCCTCACAACTTTAATATTCAATCAAAAAAAAAAAAAGAGGGAAGGATAAAAAAACGTGGATTATCACAAGATAAAAACTCGGGAGCTTATCAAAGCAAGACTGTTGAAAAAATTGAAAAAATACAACCAAAATAACTTCAACTTATGTAAACAAATAAGACTTGACGATAAAACTCTTATTATGCACTGATACAAACACTAGGACGTGGACATGATTTGCTATAGACACAGGATACATTTATTACTAAAACTATAGGACAATAACATGTATTGGACAAGTCATTATAATGTTACGTTTTAAAAGTATAAAAATATATATAGTAATCACATAAATTAAATAAATAAGAAATGACTTCATACAATAAATAGATATATTTCAATTGCTCATAAAATAACATATCTAAATTTACCAAGTAATTTAAACTCAATTAAAGACCAAACATTCAGATAATACAATAAAGTTTCACTTTGATTTGACAAGTTCGTTTATTTAAAAAAAATCAGAAAAAACTATAAAAAATAGAACAAAAAAAAGAAAAATAAAATTAGTGTTACTAGCTATTAAAATCTCTAAGAAATATATTTTAAATAAAAAAGAATAGATATATTAAGCTACATCGGACATGAAAACATACAATTAGACCTTAAAGGTAATATATACACACACACACACACACACACATATATATATATATAATAACATAAATTAAGCAAATATGAAATTAATTCATACAGTAATAAATTTATTTTAATTGCTCATAAAATATGCAACACATTTAAATTTATTATATACCTTAAACTCAATTGGAGAAAAAAAAATCAGATAATATAATTTATTTTAGGTTTGACATTGAGAAGTTTGTTTAATTTGTCAAAAATAAAAAAAATTAGAAAAAAATAGAGCAAAATATGGGAAAATTTTGTGTAAAGTAGCTATAAAGCATTTTAAGAAATATATTTTAAAATAAAAGAGAGT
Organism: Papilionanthe hookeriana x Papilionanthe teres; assembly: GCA_022702705.1. Taxonomy (NCBI): domain Eukaryota; kingdom Viridiplantae; phylum Streptophyta; class Magnoliopsida; order Asparagales; family Orchidaceae; genus Papilionanthe; species Papilionanthe hookeriana x Papilionanthe teres. The sequence continues at coordinate 63,171,812 of CM040423.1, read as the reverse complement.
AGATATCTTAAACTATTTATGTAATATACTTTAAAGTTGAAAATTATTATTTTGGACACGAGTCTGGCAAATGTGTTTCTTAATTTCTTTTTAATTAGGCATGTAGGTGGCCTGTCCTATATGTGTCGGGGTGTGTGTTGAGCAAGTGTATATAATCAACATGACACGCTTCTTTTTTTTATTTTCATGATATCATGGTTATATTTTAGAACAGTTAATGTAACGTAATTCATCAAAGAGATTGTAAAATTGATATATACCTCATTAAGCATTCTATGGAGCTCGTCCCTTGCTTCAATAACACGATCTCTGTCATTGCTATCTACAACAAAGATAAGGCCCTGGGTATTTTGAAAATAGTGCCTCCACAATGGTCGGATCTGTTTAAAAAAATGTTTGCCATGAAATTACTCGAGTTGAATGAAAGTATTGGAAACGGTGCACTTAGAAAATAAAGAACAATATATAGTTTATAATGTATAAAATATGTTTAAAAGCATCCTATAGGATGGAAAGTAGAATTTCCAATTGGCAAAACTTTATATGAATAACAAATGTAGTAAGCAGGACACAATACAACTTCAAGTGCTTGCTAAAATTTTAGATTTGTGAACACTCAAGTTCAACATGAACTGTGAAACTAAAATCATAGTGCTTTATTGAAGATATTGGAAAATTACCTTGTCCTGACCCCCAACATCCCAGACAGTGAAGCTAATGTTCTTGTACTCCACAGTCTCGACATTGAATCCTACATAAACAAAAGTAGGTTAGATCACAATCATTCTTCATAGAATTATGAATTGAGATCAAATAGCTTAATATCAAACAGTGTGATAACATAAGGGTGATATGAATAGCATTTATAAAATTAAAAAAAAAAATTACAAAATTCATATAGTTGCTAAGAAAATTGAATATTGAAAAATATCCAGCCTTGGAAGGTTCATCGCAAATGAATATGCTTGACTCCATTAGCATAATCATTATCCAAGAAGATCAAATTCATCAAAAATTAACAAGAGATATTTACTTCTGAACCTAGTTGATGGCATACAATGAAAAATAATTTCTTATGAATTATTTTAAATTATACAATTCACCACTAGTCAAGCCCCTTCTGTAGCTGTACCATTATCCCGTTACTGAGCAAACTAATTATGCATTTTTAAGGTGGAATAGAATCAGAGATAATTCTAGTTGTGATAAGTCCGATAATTCTTACAATGCTACAAAACATTGACATTTCGGAAATTTGCTTCAGATTTGAAAGGTGAGGTGTGGCTGACATAGCAGAACGCCACGGAATTAAATGGCAATAATCATCCAAAGCACAAAAACACAAATAAAGATAGCTAAAAGCGTATCCTCGTACATCGGAAACGTGAAAACACAACAATACCTTCAAAACATCATATTTATATTATGCAATCTTTCATAAGCAATGTTTTCCCGCTAATTGAGTAATAAACCTAGATGTCACCAAAATTCTTAATTGCTCTGAATCTTTAACCAGAGATAATGTGAAAATTACACAATTTTTGCAATTTAATTATCAAAGAAATCATAAACAAGATTTCCTACCATAAAATTGAACAGATAGTAATGGCAAAGTAGAGCACTCACCAATGGTAGGAATGGTAGTGACAATCTCTCCAAGCTTAAGCTTGTAAAGAATTGTCGTCTTACCAGCAGCATCAAGCCCAACCATGAGAATCCTCATCTCCTTCTTGGCAAAAAGTCGGCTAAAGAGCTTCGTAAATGTCAGCCCCATCTTTTCACTGTTCAATCACACCCAAAGATTCAAAATCAGAACCAAAACAAGTAAAATACACGAAGACACTATAAATCCATACAAATCCCTCTACAGCCGATATTAAATCTCGCATACAAATCTCCACATCAGATCATAGTCAGAATCTATCAAACGAACAAATTAGCCAAGCGTAACGCAGTAACCGAAAGATAGATCCATAGATCTTACAAGCAAAGCTCAATAGGGGATCATAACAATGGCAATAAATAATCACGATCGAGATCGATCGAGATGAATTACAGGGGAGCAGAAAAGAATAGGATCGATTGAGATCATGAAATTGCCTGGGGCTTCTTAAATCAGTCGGTTGATCAAGGAGCGAAGGTGAGGATGGATGTCTGTCTGTCCGCCTCCTCTACTTTCGAGCTTCCTCCGCTTCTCCTACCAGTTTCACGCGCTCGGAGGAAAGAGACGATCTAATGAGGGTTAGGGCTGCTTGTAATGGCATCCACGTGCCGAACCTGGAATGACAGGGTAGCTGGTATTCTGCTGCAAGTCGTAGGCCTGTAAATGAACCAAAATGCAGTAATGGACAACTCTAAATGGGCTCAATGTCCAAATTAATGAATAAATAAATTTAAATATATTTTAAAATTTTATAACTTAAATCAATCAAATTAGAAGATAATCCAAGTCATTTATTAATATCCATAAAAAAAATTATTTATTATTTAATAAATATTTTTTTTTAATGTTTTATATTTTATGCATCAATAAATTTCATCTTGAGACATTTAGTAATTTTAAGCTAAGAGAATTCTGAGTCAAATTAAAAATGTTTTAGAAATCTAATTTCTACAAACTCATTTAAATTGACCGGTTCAACGAGACAAATCCAATAATATTAAAATTGGTGCAATCCAAGTCCAAACCCACATCAAGGCATTAAATCACATTTGAAATCTTTGATTAGATAGTTGGAAGATCACATGAACTCCAAATATATCGAGTGTCTTGATGAGAAGAACCTAACGAGCTCAAGGTCATCTGATTCTGAGGTCATTAAGTCTCTTAGATCATCCAAAAAAAATTCATCTAATCAAGAGAAACCAATGTGGATTGCTTGATTAGGTGGTTGCGAGAAATATTCGCTAAAAGACCAAAATGTCCTCTCTTGGAGCCTATATATAGATCTAGGAAAAAAGGAGTTGAATTCCAATTTTGTTTTTTATTGAAGACCCAAGAATAAATTCTGACATTTGTAACCGCTAACTATAGTTGACCCAAGGATAATTTTTGACATTTCTCAACCAGCAGGATTTGAGCGTCATCCCGAGCTGAAACCGAAACAAGTCGTGGTGAGGATGTACTCCACATAGTCAAACAAAACGATCATGAAGGGAACATGGTCCACACATCCACACACAAGAAAACAATTCTCAGCCAAGAAAGATCATGGTAGGGACATGATCCATGCAGTCAGACACAAAAGAATGATTCTCAGTCAACGGGATTATTCTCTAAGACCGAGACCGAAATAGTTTGTAGTGGGGATATGATCCACACACCTAAAAGAAAGAAAATGATTCTCAGACGACAAACTTATTTTCTCAGGCCTAAATTGAAATAAGTCATGGGGAGGACATGATCCACACAGCCATACAAAATAAGTCATGGTGCAACCAGAGCAGTACCATAAAGGTACATCTAGTGCTTCTAGATAATGCAACGTCCGCGAGAAAGGAAATCCTCGAAAATACTGGACTACTTGAATGCCTAGAAAGATAGAAGCGAGCTATGTGCATCACCATATGGTACTGGCCTCTTCTTCAAGGGAAGGGTGGTACCGGTACGAGCAACTACAACAGAAGAAATGCCATGAGCATAACTCTTCTTCTTCAGTGGAGGACACATAGCAAATGCCTCGAAGGGCATAAGATTACTCAAGGAAATCATAACAAAGTGCTTGAAGGAACCAAAAGTGATGTTCTCTTCCTGCAAACCGAAAGCACTGGGTGAAAAGAAACGGACATTCCCTCAGGATGGTTTTATTGTGATTAACCTTTGATTGTCCATTTCGCTCAATGAAAGAGGGGCATCGATTAAGCTCAAGAAAATGTTAAAGAACCAATTGAAAGAGTGCAATAATATCGATGCATACGATAATGCAACAATCAAAGTGTCCAGGGCACGAGAAAATGATGGAATAGTGTCAAGTTGCTAACCACAACAAGTAACACATATATTGAAATCTAAGGTCCAAAAATATCAAGAGTGACACTAGGAAATATACCAAGTCATGATAACATAAGCAAGACTCCTAATATGGAGAGAGAGATTCAGCGGAGTCGCTAGATCTGTTTTTGGTTCTTTTTAAAAAAACTTTTAGACTCGTTAGCTTTTTTATTTATACATGTCATCATCGTATAATTATCATTTCCAAATAAATGTCCCTCTCATATCATTGTTGACCTCACTTTTGGGTGAGGGTTTTAAGTCTTTCTTTTAGCACTTAGGATCTAGCCATTGGACTTCTCCTTTTGACTATCATAGAAACTTAGAAATGAGACTCACCTCATTTTAGAAGTTCAAACAACATATTTACTCGTTTTAAAGTTTTACATGTATGTTTTTTTACCTCTAACATTTAGAATGTTGAAACTAACACGACGGAACTCAAAATGAGTCCCCATAGGACCATTAAGCCTTAGGATTGCCTTGTGCACATTTTTTCACATTTGCGCGCGCAAATAATAAATTTCGGACAATCGACATGTTTAAATATTGCAATTCACATCACTTACCCTTTTATTTGTTTCATAATTTAACAAAATTAAAATTAAATTTCAAAAAAAAAAACAATCGATCACAGGCTTAAGTTTTGACGAAAATTAAATTTGACGCATTTTTGACCCGATAGTTGACGAGGTTGTCTGAACGACCCCGAGAGGCAGGACATCCATTTCGCTACAACTTCTCATGTAAGCTTATAATGCGTGAATTATCGTTTTTATGTCTGATTACGAAAAAAATAATCTGAACGACACCAGATGACGAAACATACTGCACGAATGAGTCCGAAACGACTATTTTGGTTAGGAAAGACATCCACTTCGCTACGAGGTCGTATACGAGCAAAAAATGTGCAATAATAATATATTTTATGATATTAAAAATAATAATAATAAATAATAATAAAATAAAATAATTCTACGTCTCACGCATGCTCTCTCTCTCTTCTATCATGCCACACACATGATATATATATATATGTATATATATATATATATATATATATATATATATATATATATATATAATATAAAATAATATTCTAATCCTGCTACGCATGCAAAAAAAAAAAAAAAAAAAAAAATCAGATTCACGCATACATTTTAGATTGATATATATATATATAAAATAAAACATTAAAATAATGAAAAAAAAAGAAACCCTATTTAAGTAAATCTTTCCTTCCACATGGCTGCCTCTCTCTCCCTCTCCCTCTCCTATATAATAGCACCTCCATAATCCCATTAGAGAGGATCTACATTTTTCACTATCCCTCCTTACTTTTGCTGCGAGCTTCGTCCTTCAACTCACTCTCTCTTCCTCAACAAACTTTCCATAGAGCCACCAAACCCACTTGTAATCTTGAGAAAAGTTGTGCTCCTTGATGTAAAGAGCACAACCACCACCACCTCCCTCGCTGGAAACCGTCGCCGTCGCCGAAAAACTCGCCCGAAGCTCACGGCCCCCCCCATTCTAGCCAAAAACTTCCCTCAAACTTCATCCAAACCATCCCATTAGCCTCCCTAGGTTCTTAGGAGACCAAAAATGTCATTTTCCGTAATCTTTACGACTGTTAACGCCTCTTTCAAGCGAAGCCGAGCCAACTCCGACGAACTCCCAATCCGACGTGAAAATCACATCAAATCGATGCCACAAGCACTGGGATACGCTCTAAGAGGCCAACTTATTCAAACCTAATTGAGGACAAACCTCTTAGGCTCAGATATACTTCTTAAATCAAAACGATAATCTCGAGTTATCCTCCCTTTCAGATCAAAAAATAGATCACAAAACACCTAAGTATCCGTATGAATGTGATATAATCTTTGAGCCGAACAAAACGAACCCAAGAACGCTGAAATTGGTTGAGCATCGGTGAAGAACGGACTCCGGAAAGTTCTGACCGTCGAAAACCTCCGTCTCCGACGTTCGCGTGCAGAGGGGGATGAGGCCGTGTGTGTGTGTGTATATATATATATATATATATATTATTTTTTTTACAGAAATTATAACTTAACTTCAAAATTGCATAACCTTTCATAGAAAAATCCAAAAAATAAACCGAAAAATGTTGTGAACTCAGAAAAATGAGAAGAATGTTTTAAAATAAAAATCATGATTTTTAATTAAGTAAATATTTTTAAATTATTTTTTAAATTTATGGAGTATTTAAATCATAAAAATTAAAATATATATGAGAAAATATGAAATTTTGCAGAGATATTAAATGGCATTGGGGGAAGCTTCCCTAATTTTTTCAAGTTATTGTGATGTTTCTATCTTTGTATTTTTATTTTTGAGTGAATGACCTATTTATGTAAATTAAAAATTAAAAAATTATGAAAATTGCAAAAACTCTTTCTGATTGTATTTTTAACCATAAATAGATACTTAAATTTTTTTTAACTCCATTTATTTTTTTTAATTAAAATACATTAATTAGTGTTTAGGTTTAATTCAGGCTAGGTTAGTCCAACCTAGTCGATTTGCTTTAGGTCCAGTTCAACCTGATCACATAATTGGTCAGCGAACCCAAGGATTGATTCAATCACCCACTAAGTTCAATTTTAGTCATTTAAGGCTTTTAGGCTATTCAGTCTTTAGCCCGATTCTAGTCTGGGTAAAGTTAGTCTTTAGCCGAGTCCAATTCAAATAGTTGGACCATTCTAAACTTAGGATTTAAGTCATCCTATCATTCAATTCAGGTTGAACTTCTTGGAGTTTAGGGTCTGTTAACACGAACTTCTGTTTAGTTTAATCTACACATTGCGTTCATCATAAACCAAACCTTAACCAATAGGATTAGTAAACCTACACCTAAGGTTAGTTAACCCTAAACCCATAGAATTAGCTAAGCCTAAGCCCTAGGTTAGTTAACCCTAAACTAATATATTTAGTTAGCCTAAACTTCAAGTTAGTTAACCCTAAACCGATAGGATTAGTTAACCTAAACCTTAAGTTAGTTAACCCTAAACAAATAAGACTAGTTAACCTAAACATTAGGTTAGTTAACCCTAAACTCATAGGATTAGCTAAGCCTAAGCCTTAGGTTAGTTAACCATAAACCCATATAATTAGCTAAGCCTAAGCTCTAGGTTAGTTAACCCTAAACCAATAGGATTAGTTAACATAAACCTTAAGTTAGTTAACCCTAAAAAAATAGGATTAGTTAACTTAAACCTTAGGTTAGTTAACCCTAAACCCATAGGATTAGCTAAGCCTAAGCCCTAGGTTAGTTAACCCTAAACACATAGGATTAACTAAGCCTAAGCCCTAGCTTAGTTAACCTTAAACCCATAGGATTAGTTAACCTAAAACTTAGGTTAGTTAACCCTAAACCAATAGTTTTAGCTAAGCCTAAACATTAGGTTATTTAACCTTAAACCAATAGGATTAGTTAACCTAAACCTTAGGTCAGTTAACCCTAAACCCATAGGATTAGTTAACCTAAACCTTAGGTCAGTTAACCCTAAACCAATCGGATTAGCTATGTCTAAACCATAGGTTAGTTAACCCTAAACCAATGGGATTAGTTAACCTAAAACTTAGGTCAGTTAATTCTAAACCCATATGATTAGTTAACATAAACCTTATGTCAGTTAACCCTAAACCAATAGGATTAGTTAACCTAAACCTAAGGTTAATTAACCCTAAACCCATAGGATTAGTTAACTTAAACCTTATGTTAGTTAACCCTAAACCAATAGATTTAGTTATGCTACACCTTAGGTTAGATACCCCTAATCTATAAGATTAGCTAAGCCTAAGCCTTAGGTTAGTTAACCCTAATCCATAGGATTAGCTAAGCATAAGCCCTAGATTAGTTAACCCTAAACTGTAGCTTAACTAAGTTAATCCAAAACCAAATCATAATTTATCTTAAGCTAAACCTACCCCAAACCTTAGGTTAGAACTTAACCCATAGGTTATCATAAGAGAACCTTTTAGGTATAATATTAAACCTAAGTTAAACCTAAACCCTTTGATTGAAACATCAACTATTAATCATAAAACACATTGGGATAGGTAAAATTCACATAAAACACATTAAAACTTAAACTAAACTGAACACAACAAGGTTTTAAAACATGGTTTTGTAGGTTAAGTCAGCTTCTAAATCGTTAACTTCACATAAATAATAATAAGTGAATAAAAATAACTAAAATAAAACACTTAAAATCCGACAACAAGATGTAAACAACCTAAAACATTTCAAACCTAAAATCGATAAAGTAACTGAAGGACTAATTAAATCTTATTCACAAAGATCACATAATGCAACCTTAACCCCTTTGATTCTAGTTTACGAAGATTTCTTGGACGATGCATTCTGAGGATGTTGACAAGAATCTTCCGATCCTGGTGGGCAAGCATCTTTCGGACTAAGTAAACTAGGGCACCCGGCGACCCGGGACGACGGAGCCGTTGACATCTTGACTGGGTTACCACTAATTAAATAATTAAAATTTAATAAAATAATTTTTTTAATAAAATATAATTTTATTTTTTTCTTTACCTATTGCTTTATGTATGCTTTTATTGCTTTTATCAAACATAAAATGCATGTGTTAAGGACGAATAATGAAAGAATAAAAGTTATTTAGATTAGGGAGAACCTAGAAATCATAACACTAGGGAAATACCTAGCTTAAGTGAACTTAGCCTTGGCCTAGGTTTGAACTATTCCTCCACTACCCTTTAATTAACTTACTATAAAATTATCAAAACGAATAAAACTTTTAACGATAAGATTGGAGGACCTGAAGACTTGAAGACAGTTCAACAAGGAACTTTGAGCAGACTTCGTGGACAGCTCGTTCATGACCTTTCTTTAGTTTAAATAACAATCGTTAGGATTCCGAGGTTGTCTTTCATGACATAAAACCTCTCTTTTTGTTAGGCTCCTGCATAGTCCTGATATGCAGCATGTCATATTTTGTTTTAGGATTCCGAGATAGTCACTCAACTTAAAACCTCCTATCTTTCTAAGCTTTTTGTGTGAATCATCATTACACAAATCTAAGCCCTAATTAATAAAACTGGTAAGAGTTAAATTAAATTAATATCATCCTAAATTGATCCAAACATTAGGATTGTTTGGGGGATTACCAAGAGTCTATTTTTGTATCTTTAATCTCTCCTACTCCTCTTCATTTGATTCTTAAAACAAAATCTTTCACCTTTGAACCAATCCCTATAGGAAACTTCATAATCATGTTCATTAAAAACCCTTCCTTTTGAATTTATGAAAGCAAAAGATTCCTACTTTTTATCAAGAGTTTTCTTAAGTGATCCGTTCACTTGAGATGTAATTAACTATAGGGGCTTGCCCTTATAGGGAACTTAAAAGAACCTATACTTAAAATAAACCCTATTTGACTCCCATATCAAATAGGGGATTCTGTCGGTCATCATGCAAACTTGCAGATCAAACGGAAGACATTTATTTCTATAGTTTATTTAATTGAGCTTATCATCAAGTAATGTATTACCTTTCAGGGTGGTACACTACTCGTGGTTAGCTCGATTATTCAAACTGTAGGAATCAATGAGATCAGTTTGACCACATTTTCTTCAAATTAAAATACCTAATTTCTGAATACTATATACTATACTAAATTAAACCGCATCCAGTCATATGGCGACCGACAATCATATAAATGATTTGAAGATGAGATGAATTGGAAAAGATGAGATATATGGTTGCATCTCAGTTTCAATTGAATTCATATCAATGTTCTAAAGATGATTAAGAAATGAAAGATATGTGATCAGTTCCTTATGTTAATACAGTGGACAGTCTGATGTATGTCATGGTTTGTACTATATCAGACATTGCACAAGAAGTTGGTATTGTGAGCAGGTTTATCATGATTTAAGTTATCATGATTTAAGAATGAAACATTAGTAGACTGTGAAGAATACAATTTATGTTAACTTGTGTTTGAGAAACAGTCAACTATTGCAAATTTGTGTGTGGCTATGTTGTCTTTGGCTATATAAATGATATGGATAAACATAAATCTATGACTGGCTTTTTATTCACATTGACAGAAGTTATAGTCAGTTGGAGGTCTGTTATTCAGTCTACTGTTGCTTTGTGTACAACAGAGGCCGAGTACATGACAGTCACAAAGGCGATGAAAAAAGTAATATTGATGCAAGACATATTAGATGATTTTGGAGTTGATCATGAGTCTTTAACGGTTTTATGTGGCAGTCAGAGTGCTATATTTATATTTTGGTATATATATATATATATATATATATATATATATATATATATATATATATATATATATATATATATAATAGAAAGATCGACGATGAAACAAAAAAATAGAACGAGAAAATTCACACCAGAAAAGAATACAGATTTACATAGTTCGACAATTCTTGTCTACGTCCACGGAGTTGCAGTGAATTTTATTACTTGAAAAATTTACATCGTCGACCATGTCGACTTACAAGAAAGAACTTTCTCTCTCTCTTCTCCTCTCTCTTCTTTATCTAAGATCCACCACAAGAAGAAGAAGTATAATAGGAGAAGAACGAAGCCTTTCAATTCTTTTGTGCTTGGGTTCGGTCATACCAGTGAAATCTCGAAACCCACCAGAGAGAAAAAGTAGTAGTACGAAAGGAGCAAATTTCAGATTTTATTTTCTTTGATGTCGCGTGAACACCCAGTCGAAGAATTAGCAGAGAAAGAATTTTGGAATAACAAATAACTTACTGCACTTCCCTTCCTTGCTGTCTGTAGAAACAATCTTGAGTTTTTTAGCTACAAAAATTATATAAACTAATTCATCTACAAAAATTAAATGTTGGCGGGGCCTACCAAAAAAAAAGCATGCCTATTCCAAAAAGGAAGCGGGAACAGTTGGCAAGCATATTTTTTTGTTTATTTTACTTTATTTCGTGGACCGTCTCCACTTAACAATTTATGGCCGCAAATTTAGCTCATCATGCTCGTACCAAACACATTGATGTGAGGTAACACTTTGTTTGAGACTTGAATGATGTCAACAATGCTATATTGAAGAAGATAGATACTAAAAGAGAATTCAGTGAATATGCTCACGAAGTTACTACCAGTCCAAAGTTCACATATTGTAGAGGTTTGGTAAACAACCAAGCTCAGGACTGATTGCCCAACCGGGCAATTTGAAGAACTATAAGAGGCTTGATTCCTTCTGGAGATGAGTACTTAAACAACCAGCTTGATGCAGTTGAGTTGGACTTTGAAGCTTATTTGGTCATATTTCACTTATTTAAAAGTAAGAGATAAGGTGGATTGTTGTATTTATTTATTTTTTATATAATTAGGAGTAATTTTATCTTTTGGCTTTGTTTACTTTTATACTCTTACCCTCTATAGAAAAGGATAAAACATTAATGAGAGAGTAATGACGAGAAGTGTAGAAGTTGTAATCACAAACTATTTTTTCTCACTCTCAATCTAGTGCAATGAAAATCTACCTTCTCATGGAAGTAGGTAGATCAATTTAATGCTAAACCACCTAAATTTATGTTTAATTGTTGTTGTGTGAAATTTAAGATTATTTTCGCATAACAAGCTGGAGGAGGAGGGGTTGCTGGTAGAGGGAACTGACGTTTCTTCGGCTCAGGCGAGACATGGCATGGTGCGGACAGTGAGGATGCGGTCAGTCTTCTCGTGAGGAGGGAAAACAGCTTGAGGTATTTCACGTGAAGGAGATGTCGGAGTTCACCGGAGTGAGGAGATGGAGTAAAGAAGACTGCTAGTGACAGGAGAGAAAACCAGTGAGAAAATGAGAGAGAGAGAGAGGGATCCGGATTGGGAAAAAGAAATTGAGCTTCGACCTGATGTCGGTGGGAGAGTGGCGGACTAGCGAGGCTGCTGGAGTCGGCGGCTCGAGTCAGGGATTTGAGGATGCGTGAAAAATAAGAGGGTAACCAACGAAATAGATTTGCCATTTCTGCGTTAGCAAGCGAGGTTGGTTTAGGAAATAATTTAAAATTATTTTATTATTTTTTTAATTCTCTCCTTCATGCCGATTGGTTGAATGAGACGGTGGAAGAGGCTCCAAAATGCTTTAGATGAGTAGGCGGTGGGAACGCTTATTCCATACGGAGAACGCACGCATCCGCACACATCTCCTCCTAATACCCATCCAGTACCCTCCAATACCCACCAATACTCACCTAATAGCTAATACCCAACATCCAATACACATCCATACACATTCATACCCATCCATACCCATCCATACCCATCCAGTACCCATCATGCATCTCCTCCTAATACTCATCCAGTACCCTCCAATACCCACCAATACTTACCTAATAGCCAATACCCAACATCCAATACACATCCATACACATTCATACCCATCCATACCCATCTATACCCATCCAGTACCCATCAATACCTAAAAAAATCCGTAACCAACGCTAGGTACGTACTCCGGATGGAATAATTTTTCGGGCGGTGGACGAGGCAGAGTGGGAAGCATGTGTAAATAATAAATATATAAATTTAGGGGAAATGATATATATATATATATATATATATATATATATTTATTTATTTATTTATAAATTAGCATTAAATTCAAATAATTCTACACTAATATTTTATAATGTAAATGATATACAGTGTGAGCATATTTTCAAACAAAATCATAAGAGATAAATATATTAATTATTTACAGTTGATTTATCATTCTAATGTTGGATACATGACGTCCTCCACATAATATCATGAGGATATCAAAAGTAGTTTTGTGTTTCTTCTGTAAGACGTCATAAATAGAATGAAACTAAAATTTTAAACATCTCGACACTTTTTAGTGCAATGGTTAAGGGTTCGTTTGGGGCAGTACGTAACTTATTCGAACTTATCCGGATAAACAACTTATTCCGATAAGTTCGCTGATAACCGAATGATCCGGATAAGCTGTTTGTTTGTTTGGTTTGAGCGTTGCTGAAACAGTGATTTGCAGTATGCTATGTGGAAAATGATTCATTACGCCCTTGAAATGAATAAGCTGTTAAATTGTTTGGTTTCTGCGGTTTGAAAACAGCTTATTTGTAGCTGTTTGTAGAAAAATAATTATTTATGCTCATCTAAAATTAATAAAATTTCATTAACATATAAAATCTTATTTTAAATTTAAAAAGAATTATTTTAAAAAATAAAAATCTTATTTTAACAAAAGATATATTTTTCATATTTTTACGTTATAATTTATGTTTAACATAAATTTATAAAAATTTACTCTTATTATGTTTAACATAACTTCTAATTAATAATTTACATTTTATATAGATTTTAAAATTAATTTATAATGAAGTTTATGTGCAAGATATGTAAATACATAGTAATAGAGGTGTGTATGCAAATCTTATCCAACATTAGATAAGTCAAAACAATATAATAACATAACAGTTCATAATTATGATGCTCTCCTCACTCAACAGAAATTTTAAGATACTCAATTAATACCCAAATACATATTGCAACTACAAATAGTAAAAGGATTATAACGTTCAAATTAAAATGCAAAATGAACATCTCAGGAGAACTGTTGCTTGGTTGTTGCACGATCAATCACCCAACAACATTATGCGGTTCATAAACACTTGAATCAGAAGTGATGCACTCCAATTGTGATAACGTGGAACCCCCGTGCAATATTGTCAGATTAGGATAATGTAGAATCCGAAGGTGTGTCTGCTCACCTAAAAAACTTGAAGTCCTCCAGTCTCTGCTTCCACCTTGGGCAACAATAGAATTGTCGTCCACTGCTACGTTGCTTGCGTGACGTAAGTAACAAAGATTTTAGCCCGCAGTGACACATCACTTATCTGGATTTCCCTGAATACCTAGAACTCATCGTCCTGTAGATATTAAGAAGAGATTTCTTCAGTCAAAAAATAGAGAGAATAAAGATAGTGTACATACAAGCTGCTTAATCACCCAACATGTGTAACAATTGTATTAGCAAAAGAAAGGGCACCACAATGCTTGCATAATATTTTGGGTCATCCAAGATGCCAGCTTATAGCTATGGGACATTTCACATCAGCATAATATTTGGGGGGCATTTACATAAATACCACACTAATTCTTATGTTTACTCCCCCTCCATATAAGATTGACATACATAGCACTCCATTCATATGTATTTACACATATAACAACATTGAAAAAAATGTGAAAAGTAAGGTGGCCCCTATGTAATTTTGAAAACCAACTAGCTTCATATATTATTGCGGCGAATCCAACATGCCCATCCAAAATGAAGTTGTTAGGAAAAAAAAAGATAAAGAGTCTGATTGGCACTACTTCTTTCAACAAGTTAAATGCATTAACTATTAGCTCTGTTATTAGTAAAACAATACTTGTTGGCTCTTACTGATAAGAGACACATTCAATTACTTTAAAAATAAGAAAGATTTACATACAACCCATTCAATTCCTATGTATTTAAATATCTAACACTTCATACATGTATTTTGTGGAGTATGCTATCACCACATACTTGCAAGATAGTCTTGCCAGTGAGGTGTGTGAAGGAAAAAAATAATCTGAGTACTCACCATAAGAGATTTGTGGAACCATTCTGAGATCATGAGGAGTTATTTTAGATATCGATATCACCTACTCAATGAAGCAAGCTTCAAATTTCTTTGCTGAATAATGTGAATATGCAGTTTTTGTGTATTAACATTTTTCAAGAGCTATTGCATGACAATTTTGATTCCTCTGTACTTGCGCTGTAAAATCTCTTAAATTGCTGAAATTTGTAATGCATTTTCAATATCGAGCTCCATATAAAACCTCCCAAACTCAGACATATCGGAGGAAAATAAATGAATTCTTGAAGACTGAATTCATTTGCTGCTTTTGTTTGTTTTAAGAATTGATGATTGTTATCTATAGCTTTTTGGGATTGATTGATGTTAGCCTGGAATGCAGCTTTTATCTACTAACCCTCTCTTTCATGCAGACCACCTGAAACTTGCTATTTACAAAGTAACCCTCTCTTTCATCCACTTTTCAAATCCTCAAATATCAAATGTCATAGTAAAATTTCCAACCCATAGTACAATTGTGAGATCTTGGCATGCATAAATACATTTGTTTGTTGTCACAAAATTCATCAGGGTGCTTGATTTGTAAATATCAATATTTTGGTTGGTTTGTATGTAATTATTTTCTTTTATAAATGCTAAGTCCAAATTTTTCATAGAAAATATCCTCTCAGTTAAAACTGATGAAATAAAAAAATTGTTGCCATTCATTTAACCTTTTGCTGTTCACATCAACCTGAGGATATTGAAATGCGAAGTCCTTACATTTTTAGCTTATGGAAAGCCTCCCTCACCTATATTCTTTTAAACACAACTTATCGCCAACAGACAATAATGCCAAGTAGATGGCCTACAAACAACATCAACAAGTGACACACAAATGATATTTTCTAAATGCATATTAACAGATAATGACTTTCATACCCATTTCAAGATTTGTAGATGGACTACAAATAAGACATAGGCTGTAATTATCATTTTTATAGGCTCTACATACAATTGAAATAACATGATCGAAATAGCCCTCCAAACACAAAAAGGAAACAAACATAAAGCTAGAAATTTGAACATTGTCCGACAAAAAACTGCATGTCAATGTAAGTATCAAAAGAACACAAAAGTCCACGACATGAAAAACCCTCAAATTTGAATTTTTTTGCTGCTGACACTACCTGTAACATTAGAACAATTTCATGTTAAATTCATTTGAATGTCGTAATGTATGCAAAAAATAATATGAGGTTTGTTTTTACCTGTAATCTCTCAGCCCATCAAGCCTCTGGTGCATCAATTGTTCGTTTCAGTGGATTCCAACCCAATCCTGTTGAACCCATTTTAAGTTCAATCTAGATTTTCCACTACTTTTTTAACTGATCTCACTTGTTCTTTAGTTTCGTGCGATCATAATTCTTTCCAGTCACTTCGTTGAAATAGAAATAATATTCTGTCAACCTTCTTTACTAAAATGTGTGGTGGGCCTATTACCCAAGTTGATCTCCCTCAGACAAATATCACAAAAAGTAATAGTGCTCTATCTATCCACAAGGCTGATACTCCGGTCTCTCTAGGTTTACTCATGTTGACTGAGAGAGAAACGAGCTATCATGAAATTAGCATTATGTGAGAGAGAAAATATCAGCCCAATAACTGCTATTAATCACACAATGTACAAATAACACAATGTACACTAGGAAGACTTTGAAAATATCATGAAGCCATAATAATGACCTCCCCAACCTAAAACTATTCTACATGTAGCAATAATTTAAAAATAAAAAAACATACACGTAGAACGAAATAAAAAGATGTGACCCTGAGAACATGCAAAATAAGCTGCTTGGTATATTGTTTTGTGCAACATTTAGCTTCAACGATCCCAAAACAGATAATATTAAATATAGCTAAACGATCCCAATTCATTATCACAATTGTTAAACATAGATATAGCTTAAACGATCCCAAAACAAAAATTCAAAAATTTAGGAACTTGAAATCTAATAAATATGATAAATCTTATTGCAAATCCATTATTAATTACATAAAGGATTTTAGTTGAATTCACCCATTTCAGATAATCTCATAGTCAAACAATTTATCAGAATTCAACATCATTTAACAATTGTGAAGCCAAACAATTCCAGGTTTTGATCCTCACAAAATTTACTAAATTCAAATCCAGTTTAAAACATGAAAGAATCAGAATTAAAAATTTGAATTAAAACAATCAGATTGCTAGGCACTACTAAAAAATAATGAAACCAGCAGAAATCAGAGCAGCACAGATGATGTCCTTCTAAAAATAAACTGTTAAAACCAATGACCCCAGACATAATAAATTGATTACACTATAAGCTAGTCAGAGCTCAATATAACAATCAAAATTAACCAAAAACATATAGCAAGAGAAATCAATCTCTATGTCAGAGCACATAAAGGAAAACAAGCAGCAGCAAAATGAACATCTCAAAAACAGATAATAAGTGAAAAATGGCAAAAGGAAAGACAAAACAAAACTTTATTTCAAATATTTTTTTTTTAAAAGTTTTGCTGCTAAATTTTTTTTATCAATGAGTACCAACATTCTGTCCACTCTCAACATCAATGAGTACCAGTATTCACTATTAGATCTACAGATATGGAAATTAGAATGCCTATGGCACGAATATTTTGAAAGAATTCTGAAAGTATCTGAATGGAGAAGATGAATTACCCACTATTTCTGAATTACAAAAAATTCGAGATTTCTCAAATATCAAAAATACAAAAGAAGCATCGACTTCTTCAAATAGTGAGTTACGAGATCTAACGGCAGATCTCAAAATTACTGAAGAAATGCCCATCTCTTCGAAGACTCTTATGCAAAAGTACTACAAAATAGAGAAATTCATCCTGCAAAGGATATAGCTAATCACCCAGTAACTGCTGTTAATAACAAAATGTACAAATAACACATACCTGTTGACAGTCGAAATGGATGAATCGGAAATGTGGAGGAAGAATAGGACCGGAAGAGCCGAAGAAGACAGATGACTGGAAGAGCCGAAGAAGATGATGCGAAATGCTAGGACGGTCGGAAGAGCCGAAGAAGAAGAGGACCGGAAGCGCCGAAGAGGACCTGGCGAGGTGCGAGGAAGGACCGGAGGGAGAAGACTGGAAGAGCCGAAGAAGAGGGGGACTGAAGCTCCTAGGGTTTACGGTGCAAGATGCGAACGCGAGGAGGAGATGCGAATGAGAAGCCGAACAATAAGGGTACGGGGGTAATTCAAAGACAGAAAATGCGAAGGATAATTCGACCGCATCCCCCCGCGGTCCGTGTGCGACACAATTTAGAAAACGGAGTTTTCAAATATGCTGCGAAAAAGCTCAATACAAACAGTGCTGAAAACGCTGTCGCACTTATAAGCTGTCCCAAACGGGCAGTAAATAAAGCTCTAAAGTGTGAAAGCACAGGAGTATTCTCATGATAGAAGATTGTTGATCTCGAGATATATTTCATAAATTGAGTCGATCCTATATAGAACAAAGGGCGAATATCGAATAACTAATGTGAAGGTTCTGATGTTATAACCGAGTCACTTTGATCACTGTCAAAACTGACAAAATGATTTCTAACTTAGGGATAGATTGCACAAGTGATTCAAGAATATCAAAATTACTTGAGAAGAAACCCTTCGGGATCAATTTAACCAAATGAGATGAAGATGACAATTTCTCAGTGTCGTCCACAATTGGGACCGAGTTATCTCGAACGTTGCCGAAATTAAACCTGCTATCGTGAAAAGACTGCATGAGCATGTTCAGAGCATCAATTTGGCCTAAGTGCGATATATATATTTGAGTTTTCACAAACGAGACACTGACATAGACTTCGAGATAGCCATAAAATTTAAAATGCATAAGTATGAGGAGCATTTATGATTTATTGAGCCGTCTAAAAATTAGGATATAGTATTTTAATTGTTTCTTATTTTATAGGAAGACTATTTCGATAATATGATGGAAAGAAAATCACTTGATTTAATTTTTTTTTTTTTTACCTTTTTAATTTAATTTTAATTGATTTTTACCGTCCATGTCTATGACTTTGGATTATTGAAATTCCTTCATAAAGAGCTAATCACTAATAAACTTTTGACAAATGAAGTGCTGTCGAAGATATATCTACTATAACAAAGTCTATTCATAAATAATAATATTGTCCAGAGCAATGACAAGATTATTCTATTGCTATTGTATCTTGGATTATACTTACATATTCACATATCATGATCATAATTTATTTATGATGATATTCCACGGAGAATTTATCATTTTTAATAATAGTTGAGAAGAAACAAAGTACCAAAAAAAGTTTTTAGCAGTGCTTATATAAAGTCACTTTAAAAATATTGCTTAAAATAGTTAAAAAAAAGAATTTTTTTTTGTTTTAAAATCACTGCTAAAAGTCTTTGCAGCACTAGCAATTACAAAGATTTAAAATCTACTGCAAAGAACACCATGTATAAAGTGCCGCAAAAATTCTTTTTTTAACATTGAAAATAGAGGTTAAGCTTCTTATAATTGAGACATCTAATGACGTAAGAATTGTGTGACATAGATGTAATCTCTTTTTCTTTATTACTTGCAATTGATCTATGAGTTTAGATGATTTCTAATATATAATGTGAAACTATTGCATATAAAAAAAATTACGTGCAGAAGGTGAAGATAGATTTCCATTACTTTAGCCTTTGATTTTAGACCTCACGAACACAAACAACCAAATGAAAAAGAGCATGTCATTCTATAATTGAGAAAATTTTAAAAGGAAAAAAAATTATGAGGGCTAGCTAGTCAAGTAATACAGATCGTTCACTCTTAATACAAAAGAATTTAATGATAAAATAGGCGGCATTAAATTTACTCATGTAAATCTTCGTATGTGTTCGTTATAAATATTTTAGATGAATGTACTATCTATTATTGAAGCATAAGCATTATCAAAGATGATTGTGATGATTGTGATGCAAGTCAAACTAGAGGCGACGCGTTAAAGAGATTAGTTGCGATGCAAGCAAGTCTGTGGTGTAGCTATTGAAAGAGAGAATTTTTGAGCAAGTTAGAGTACAATGTAGAGCTTATCAGAGATAGTTGCAAAGCAAGCAATTCTGTCACAAAAGTCTTACGAGAGAACTATGGTGCAAGCAATGTTGCCACACGTCATAACGATGATTAATCCGATGTAAATGTGATTATAAGGCTTGCCATATTGAAGAATATTATTTCACAGAAGTGGTTATGGTGCAAGTTTTAAGGGATTTATTGTGATGCAAATAAGATTTTGTTGAGGAGCGTTGGCCATCGAGTATGGAAAATAATAAGATTGAAATGTTATATATTAGCAAGACAAAAGAAATTCTTACAGAATAAAAAGATTTAGAAGCTAGTTAAGGGATATTCTAAGCCAAAACATTTCAACATGCTATAGTTCTGACAAACATAGGTGGCGAGAACTCAATACTATGTCTTTTGCAAAACACAATTCAAAAATCATGCTAAAAATAAATAGAATAGATGCTATAGATCTGACAAACTTATGTGGCCAGTACTCGATACCTTGTCTTTTGTAATACTCGATTAAAAAATCATGTTAAAAATATATAAACTATTTAATTAATTAGAGCTAGTTGAAGATTTTTTTTTTTTTTTGTATCATAGTCAGCCTACTCATACTTAGATATTTGACATTTTCATTTCGAATTCTACCTGAAAATTAAATGAATCTCATTCAATGCTTCTTACAAGCAATATAACTCTTAACTTCAGATTAAACCAGATCATGCCAAACAAATCTTGTTGGCCGGCCAGTTATTTCATCATCCTCCAAATAAATAATGATAAAAGTCCAAACCCTCATCATTAATTATGAAAATTAAATTAATAAACAGTCCAACCACACCAAACCAAACTAAACCAAACTAAATCCACAAAAATACGATATAGCAACACAAAGGCTTTGTTTGAGATTGCTTTCGACTACTGTTCGGTTGCACAAAACGCTGCCGCCGCCGCTTGGAAGAATTTAGGTTTGGCGACGAGCATGTTCGCAACGTCTCCAACGTCGTTACTCATGAATGTTTAAATTTTATAGTTTCAGAATGGAGACGATGAGTCTTGTTCCGCCACATGACTTTTGAAGAAGCTTCATTGAACGGCGAAGCTCCTTCAAATGAAGCCTAAGAGCAAATACTAACGGGTGGAGGGTAAGAAGCGGTTGACTTAAGTGATGAACCCGTGAGTTCCTCCACAAGACTATCGCCGCCGCTATCACCATTTTTGTTGCCTGTATTGCCACTATCAGAATCAATCGCCTCGAAAAGTTGCTCGATATTCTCCTCAAAACCAACACATTCAAATAAATCATGTAGGCTATTAGTCTCCTCAATGTTTACTTCTTGTGATGAGTCAAACTCCTTATTGTCCATATCAGACCACAGAAAATCTTCAAAATCATCTGGGACTTGCATGTCAATAATGTCAGAAAGTTCTTTATCAGGAGACTCTAACGTGGAGGGAGATGGGGTAGCTACGGGATAGTGGGCTTCTAGCATTGGCATTAGTGATGGAGATGGATGGCTTGTATAGTAACTAATGTTGAAGTTGGTCACCGCATTGGTGCCTCTGTATTCTAAGGCAGCCATGTCGTAGGCTTGGGCTGCCTCTTCTTCAGTACCTATAAAGAAAAAATGTGTTGTTAATGATAGGATCATTAAAAGGACTGAATATTTACAAGCAACCAATTGTCTCCAAGAATGAGATTTTATTAAAGAAGTAGAGAGGATGGCGCAGCAAGAGTAAATGTACTGAAAGTTCCCAAGTAGAGGTATTTGTTGCCGTGGATGCGTCCGATCCTAGCCTCCCATCGACCATTGTGGTGATGCCTGTTTAAATAGTCAAAATATTAATCTTTATTTGCATAAAATTACCAAAATATTTTACAAAAAATTGAAAAAAAAAAAGAGAAAATATTTTATTCATGTATTATAAAAGCGAAGTCAGGATTGTGATGCAGGTCATCTTAAATCTATTAGTGGTTGAGAATTTAGGCGATTTAAAGTTGGGAAGTTTGCATACATGCCACACAATTCTTATATATTACATATCTAGTACCCAAATTTTAATATTTACATTTATACATCTTAGGGTCTATTTGGGGCAACTGCGACGGTTTGAAGAAGAAAGATACTATAGAAGAAGTAGCAATTCAAAAAGTTTTAGTGGCTATTATAAATTTAGTTTAATTTAAAAAAATTAGACTAAACTTTCTGACAGTCACCACAGTTTATTGAAAAGAAACAGCTTTCTAGTACAGAAATTTCTAAAAAGCAGCAATTGACGAAATAAAAAGCAAAACAACCAGAAAGCGATCCTAAACAGACTAATAGTGCAATAAACTTATACATAATAAATACATATTTCAATTTTTAAAAAATAATTATAATGATATTTTGATGCTATGTTTAATATTTGAATGATATGCATATAAATATGAATGTTTAGAAGTTTGATATCTAGATACATGAGATTTGTGCACGCCCACGATTAAATTGTTCAAACGTATTATAAAAAATAAACCCGTAACAAGTAAAAACAATATATTGATTTAGCGAAGAACAATCTAAATTCGTTGCTATACATTTTTAGTGGAGCGGCACATGTTTTTAAATTTGCCACTTGCAAGGTGAAGTTCACCTAACAAGCCGCGACCACCTACATTTCTGAAAAATACTAAAATATTATTCCTATTAATGTAAACACCAAGCAATGTTTAATTAAAATTTTCTAATCTTATTTACTTTTCTTTTTTTTCCCTATTGTTTTGACTAAGAATCATGCACATGCAGAAATGTGGACATAACGTGTGAAAATCCTCACAAAATATTAAAATCATTTGAATACGTCTTGTTCACTCATAATCTATATATAACTCGTTAAATGCCATTTTTTCTTATTGATTTGCTACATCATAGACATGAAAAAAATTTACATGAAAAAAATTTACGTACGTTAACCGTATGCAGAGCTGCGCACGTAAAAATGTACACTGAAGTTACACGTGATTACAAGAGGGTTATAACTCCCTTGTACCTCCCGTGTAACCCCCCTTAATCTTGTAACCCCTTTAACCTACAAATGAATAAAATAGAAGCACGGGTTACAGGTAAGTTACACGGGAGGTACAAAGAGGTTATAACACGCTTGTAACCCCCTTGTAAACCCCCGTGTAACCCCAAGTACCTTTTTACACGCAGCTCTACGTACGGTTGATGTACACAAATTTTTTCCAATAAAAATAAGCTACCTAACTTTCGAGATTAGTATAAATTGTACATAAACTTTATATCTAATATCTAAATTTTTATATTGAAATATATACTTATATATTTCAACTTTTTCATGTAAAAATTATGACACTAAATTTAGACATTTAAAAAAGTAATACCTTGCAACACCTCGATATTTGGAAACTCCTCTAGAGAAGCCACTGCTCCTTCGCCTAAGAGTAGCCAAGTACTCTTCCTTCGACATACTCTGCATCTCCTCGAAATCCTTCACATATGTGCTTGCCTTCATATAATTTTTTTAAACTTTAATAAAATATTAATAAAACTTGAATTGTAATTAAGAAGAAGAAATTTAGTGGAGAAAAGTTACTGGAAAATTAAGTATTGTGTCAGGACCCCAGTATTTAAGAGCCGCTAGATCGTAGGTATGAGCTGCAGCCTCCTCATCATCATAAGCCCCTTCACCAAATCACCAGCCATCCATGCAACCAGAGATCACATCATGAAGATTATAGAATATTAAAAAAAAATAATAATAATAAGACAAGAAGATTGATAGATAATTAACTCACCCAAATAAACTAATCGGGCAGCCCATAAAATGTTCCATATTGCCGAAACCAACCGAAAAAGAAAACAAATAATTAAGTTGTGAAAAAAAAAATAATAATAATAAAAAAAATTCAGCACAGCTGCAGCTGATGAATAATCTGTTTATAAACTGATTAAAAAAAATCTACTTGTAAGATAGAGGCGGTGGCTAGTACAAATTTTTATTTTTTTTAGAAAATCAGACTCCAGCTAGAAGCTTCCACTGCACCAAGGTGCGGTGTGAAAACTCACATAGCTGTTTTCAGCTTTTTGAAAGCACATAAACTGTGAAAATATAATTTACTCAAACAGATCTGATACATTTTCAAAACTTCACGGCACCAAATAAAATGCCTAACACGGGGCCTAAATCTAAGATTTTAAGATCTATATAAACCTTGTCTGCCTTTCTTGTTCTGCATAAGATTCCAGCTATTCTTATCCCACAGATGAGCTTCATACCTTCCTGTCCACCTATGCCTTTGTTTGACATGCAAGCATATAAATATAGATATAAATGTTTATATATGCTCAGCCGAAAAATAAAATATAATAAACATAAAACTTGAATAAAATGAAGAACCTGGTGACTCCTCTATAGATAGAGCTTCTCTTCCCACAAGAACTAGTGCTACCTCCTCCCACATTGTTCTTGTCAGTAGTTCTGGCATGAGCGTTCTTGCTTCTCCTTGCTCTTGGCTTGGTAATGGTGGAGGAAATAGGAGGAGGAGAGGGAGAGGAGAAGGAAGGATTTGATTTCTCCATCTGAATCTCTGCTCCTCTTTTGCTTTGGCAGTGTGATGGCAAAGCCTTTTTATTAGGATATTGGTTTGCTTTTAATTTGAGAGGGTGGCTATGAGTGGTTCAACTACATAGAGAGAGAGTAGATGTATAATGAGGGAAAGAGAGAAGGTCATGCCAGTCTTTTTTTGGACACTGAGGTTGGTGTGTTTGGGAGAAGAAGACAAGGGTTGAAAAGGGGTTACAGGTTACCAAGGCTCGAAGGAGGCTTGGGTATGTGTGAGAGAGGCTACACTTGGCATTTAGGTTGCCATGCTCCCAATTAGCGGCCCTGCACTTCTGCTCAGAGAGAGAGAGAGAGAGAGAGAGAGAGAGAGGGAAAAATTATGAATTCCTCATAGTTCTGTGGGAAATACATATCAAAAGTAAATATAAAGTTATACACCTTTTAAATATTTTTTTTTCCTAAGGTATTAAAGTATGTATTATAGGACTGAGTTTAATTGTTGTTGAGAAATTAGGGAAAAGAAATAAAAATCGATATAAATCCAGAAGAACACAAAGATTTAATGAGGTTCGGCAAAGATGTCTATGTCCTAGGGAGCAGAGCGGCGGCTTTTCTTTCAATTTCAGGAAAAAAGTATAAAATTTTTACTTTTAGGGTTACAATACAACATATTTATATAAACCAAGATGTACAATATGTAATTATAAAATTACCCATGTACTGTAATGCCCCCGCACCACCAACTCAAGTAACGTAACTCTCCCGATTAGAGCTCCGCTCCGCTGGATCACTCTGTTCCGCTCCAACACGTGTCCTTTATCTGGTATATGAGTCATACCTAACAATTATAAATCTTGATTCAAGAAAAATGATAAAAACTTTTATATTGTTAAAAGTATTTAAATTCATATATATACATACACATGGAATTATTAATCATAAGGAGAAATTATTAACAATTAACGTATGTATGGACGACAGCATGAATTGATCATTGTGTGATCCACGACGACGTGATAACATCCAAACCTCAGCAAAAAATTTCTACTTTTCTCCTAAAAACAAAATACTTTGAAAGAAACTTTTGTTTGTACAGTGCAAATAAATATCTTTCTATCATGTATGACAATATGTCGATATTAGTTGTGGGCTATTTCAATTGATTTTCGATGAGTTTAATTTTGAGGGCATTTACATACATGCCACCCAATTCCTATGAAATAGGTCTTTACATGCATTAGTAAGAGTATGTATGTAAAAGTTGAAAGTTATGGTCTTAATATATAAATGCATGGGTATTAATTGATATATATATATATATATATATATATATATATATATATATATATATATATATATATATATATATATATATATATATATATATATATAAGAACCATGGTGGCGGCTGAGGTGAGAGAGTGTCTGCTAGGGTTTGCTGTGTGTCAATGGCGGCTGTGACCCTGGCCGGAGCTGGTAGGTTCTCCTTCTGTTCGGACTTCCTGTTTCTGCAGCCTGTTTTGGTTTGGGCTTGGTGTTTCTTTTGTTTACCTTTGTTCTTGGCCTTCCCGGGCTTTTTTGATTTCAAATTTCTGAGGTGTCATTGTTCCATTGAACTTGTGTTTTGATGCTTGGTGACTTTCTGGTGGCTTCTGCTTTGCTGGTGTTTCCTGGTCTGCTTTACCTTCTTCTCTCAGGGGGTTTTGCTGTCCATTGTGTTTTTTGGTCTTTTGCCTGGGTGGTTTCTGCTGCTGGGCTGGTTACTTCTCTGTTTCCTTCTGGTTTTCCTACTTCTGGGATCAGTTGTTTCCTGGGGTTTGGTATTGGGGGCAGTTGCTGATGGCTAACCCCTCTGCCAGACTTTTCCCTATTGACAGCTCCACCAATACTATGTGGGCTAAAGCCACCTATGCTGGAGTTGTGGGGAAAGGGCAATTTCCTCATAAGTCCTCTGAGCATTTGGTTTTTCCTCAAGAGATGCATGACATTGCTGCATGCCAAGGTAATAGTCCTTTCATCAGGCCTTTGGGTTCCAAGGATGGCCTGCCTGCTGTTTTGTTTTCTAAACAGGATATGAATTGCCTAAATGAGGCTGTTAAATTTTGTTTGATTGGTAAATTCCAAATGGGGCACCCCAAAATGGAATATGTGAGGAAATTCTTTGATGAATTAAATCTTGTTGGCAGCTGGAAGTTGGGCCTTTTAGATGGGAGACATCTGCTGATAAGACTATCCAATGAGGAGGACTATGCTAGAATTTTTGGGAAACAATCAATACTGATTGCTGGCACTTACATGAAAGTTTTGAAATGGACACCAGATTTTGATCCTTCTAAAGAGCCACCAATCATCCTTTTGTGGTTCAAATTTCCAGATCTACCTATTCAACTATATAATCAAAATGACATGTTTAATATAAGCCAAGCATTGGGCACTCCATTAAAAATTGACACTCATAATTTTGATATGGCAAGACCAACTGCGTACTAGAATACTTAGTAGAAAGAGATATAACATTACCTGATATTCAAAAGATTTGGATTAGAACAGATGACGATGTTCCGGAATAGGGGTTTTGGCAGGAAGTTGAAGTGGAGTTCAAACCACACTATTACAAGCATTGTAGAATGTTTGGCCATTTGATGGATCAGTGTTACAGACTCCACCCCCCATCCATGAAGAAAATAGCTGGGTCTGGTAAGAGGGCAGATGCTATACCTGCCATCTCTACTACCCCTCCTGAAGTTCCTATGGAAGATACTAATTGGAGCAAACCCCCAGAGATGCCAACTCTCTGGAAGGCAATGAGGTTGGCAGACTAGAGGATCATGGTATAGATAAAGCTCTGACAGAAATCATGGATGAACAAGAAGCTAATCCAATTGATGTTTCCAGGCCTCTGGGTCTCATATCATCAATCTCAGTTCCTAAAAACAACTTGAAAATTACTACAGACCAAATCAAGGAGGCAACTGATGATTTGCATAGTGCTTAGCAGATACAGAAAAATATCAAGAGAAGAAAAAGCAAAATTGAACTGCAAGGATTACTAGGACTTCAGTCTCCAGGAGATCCCCCATATATCCCTCAAGCCCCTCACCCTAGAACTAGGGAGAAGGGAAAAAATATCTCTCAATGATCAACTTCATGTGTTGGAATATTAGGGGGGCTGCTAACCCTTCCTCTCTAAACAAAATAAAATAGTTTGTCAAATTACACAAATTATGGCGTTTTGTACTTCTGGAACCTATGGTTAATAAAAACAAAAGTAAAATTGTTAAGTATTTTCCAAATTTTACTTGTTTTGCTAATCTCAGCAACAAGATTTGGGTCTTTGCAAGGAAGGAATTACAATGGTCTATCATTGTGGACAACTCCCAATTTATCCATCTTCAATTAGTTATTGGGGAGCAGTTGGGTTTTGTCACCTTCCTTTATGCCAGTTGCATTCCTGCCCAACAACAGTTACTGTGGTCTGATTTGCTCTCCATTGCCAATGACATGAGTTCATTTTGGATGGTTGGGGGGGACTTCAATTGCCTCTCTTCCTCAACTGAGAAGAAAGGTGGTACTCCCCCACTTACCTCTTCTATGAACAGATTCAATCTTTTTATCAATAATGCTAAGCTCTTTGACTTGAGTTTTACTGGCCCCCCTTTCACATGGAGAAGAGGGAATACTTGGGAAAGATTGGATAGAGTCTTGGTAAATTCCTCTTGGCTCTAGATTTTCCCTTTCACTTTTGTCACTCATTTGTCTATTGTTTACTCTGATCACAGACCTTTACTCATCTCCATACAAAATTCTGGTGGGAAGGCTGGCAGGCATTTCAGATTCCATAATATGTGGACTCTTCACCCCGAATTTACGTCCGAAGTAGGAAAGATTTGGAAACCTACTCAGGGCAGCTCACCTTGGGGAAACCTTTGGTCTCTTCATAAATTAGCTGCTAAACATTTCAGCAGTTGGAACTGGACAACTTTTGGGAATATCCAGGATAACATTCAAAAGGCAGAAATTGAGGTTGCACATACTGAAGCTGCTTACTTATATGGGGAAAAGAGTGAAGCTGATTTATTTAGAGCATCTGAATAGCTGCTTACACAGGTCAATTATCAGGCAGAATTTTATAAGAAAAAAGCTGCATCTGCCAAATTTATTGATGGTGACAGAAATACTAAGTATTACCATGCTTATATCAACTTCAAAAGAAAATGTAATATGATCCTTACAATTTCTAATGAAGTTAGAATTAAAATCACTGATGCTGTTGACATTGCTAGAGATGCTGAAAGACACTTTAGCAATCTGTTTACACAGGTTCCCTCTAGTTCCACTTCTATTCAACATTTTCTATTTCAGGATAACTATAACTATGTGCAGGAACTGAATTTAACTCATATTCCTGAGGAAAATGAGATTAAGAGTGCTCTTGATACCATTGAAGACTCTAAAACTGCTGACCCTGATGGTTTCACATCCTCTTTTTACAAGGCTAGTTGGTCTATTATTGGTTGGGATGTTGTTCAAGCTGTGCAAGCATTCTTTCAAGGCATGGACCCTCCTAAGTATTTTTCTGCTTCCACCATTGTGCTCATTCCCAAAAATAAAATCAGACATACTTGGGGTGACTATAGACCTATCAGTTTAACTTCTGTGATGTCTAAGATGCCAAGGAAAATCCTTGTATCAAGAATTCAACCTTATCTGATCCACATTATTAGTGAGAGCCAGGCTGCTTTTGTTAAAGGAAGAAATATTTCAGATAATATCCTTTTGGCTCAGGAAATGCTTTTAGATTTAGACAGAAGGTGCAGGGGCCATAATATCATTTTTAAACTTGATATAAAAAAAGAATTTGATACTATTAGCTGGAAGTTCATATTAAATGTTTTATTTGCCAGAGGATTTCAACCTAGCTTTGTTCATCTCATCAACAAGTGGTTAGAGTGAAATGCTCATTCTGTGCTTGTGAATGGTAATAAACATGGGTTTTTCAGTGCTTCAAGAGGTATCAAACAAGGAGACCCTCTCTCCCCAACTATTTTCATTCTAGCATTGACTATCTGTCCAGAAGTTTAGATCATGTTTTTGCTGCTTCTCCTCACCTTGCTTATCACCACAAATCCAACATTAGGGTAATCCACCTATCCTATGCTGATGATATTATTATTTTTTCTAAGGCATCTAAAGCTGCTACTAGGGTGGTTCAGAAGACTTTAAACCATTTTATGGAAGTCTCTGGGCTGGAACTCAATATCAATAAGTGCCTTTTCTACCCAAGTAAAAATGTGAGTCTAAACCTAAGAAGATGGATCTCTGATTACACTGGTTTCCACTCAGCAACCCTCCCCATCAACTATCTTGGAGTTCAGCTTATCAAAGGCAGATCTAAACAGACCCAATTTTAGGAGATCATTGAAAAGATCAAAAATCAAATTTCTAGCTGGTCCAACTCCTTCCTTTCAAATGGTGGGAGGATAACCTTGCTGAAAAAGTATTCTTACTACTCTTCCTTCCTATGCACTCCAGATGTTCTCTATGAAAAAGAGCACCAATATGCAGATTAGCAAGCTATTTAACAGATTCCTTTGGGCTGGACAACACAAGCAGTTTCACTGGTTTCCTTAGCAGCAGCTTTGCAAACCCACTCAGGCAGGGGGCCTTGGCTTTAGGAGTTTTGATCAGCTGAGCTTCACCAATATGTGTAAGCTATGGATCAGGCTCAAAGCAAAAGATAATCTGTGGGCCAAATTTCTTCATGGTAAATACTGCAGATTGGATCATCCAACTACAGTTAAGCCAAAGCTGGGGGACTCCAGGCTTTGGATTTCTATGCTGAAAGTTAAGGATAAAGCTGAACATGTTCTTTTGGGATTTAGGGGAGGGGAAAATTAATTTCTGGTTGGATTAGTGGGTCTGGAATGGAACCAAGCTTTCTGTTATCCCAACACCTGATCAGTCCAAAACTTATGTGAAGGATTTACGGATCGATAACGATTGGAATTGCGAGCTCCTGAATAATTTGTTAACACCTGAGCAGGTGCAGCATGTCACTCTTACTAAGGTTATACCTAACCAAAAGGACAAACTGCTTATAAAGAACAAAAGGTCCTAAAAGCTCTCTTCCTACATTTATCACAAATTTTACACCTGGGATCACTTTCAGTGGGGTGCTGAATTTTGGGGTACATTGCTTACTCCTTTCATCTCATTTTTCTGTTGGAGATTGAGACATCTTGCCATACCCACTGATGAAATTCTCAAACTCAAGGGGTTAAAAGGACCTTCCTAGTGCCATTTGTGCTCTTAAGAGAAGGAATTTGTAAACCATCTATTCTTTAAGTGTCCTTTTTCTCAAGATGTTTGGAAAAATCTCATTAGTAGGCTTACACTTGACACTCTTAATCTGAGTTGGGATCGTTTGGACACCTGCTGGGTGGATTGGCATAAGGAAAAACTGTTGGAGATACCTTGTTTGGTTGCTTGGTTCCTCTGGATGAGTAGGAATAAAGCTAAATTTGAAGGAAGGGCTTCCTCCCCTCTTCAGGTAGCTATCCAATGCCTCAATTACATTCTGAAGCTTATAAAGTTCCACCAATTCAGAGATATTTGCAGGGTGGGGCTGAAGGCTACCAGGAAGATTGCTGTTGTTGGTTGGAACCCCCCTACCATGTGGGTCAAAGTCAATACTGATGGCAGTTGTCTTAAATCTGATGCTGGCATTGGTGGAATCTATAGAGACTGCCATGGGCATTGCTTGTTGTACTTCCATTCACCCACATATGCTGTAGATGCATTGGAAGCTGAGATGATTGCCATCTTTTGGGCCATCAAGATTGCTAAGCTGTGTAAAATTACCAGGCTTCTGGTGGAATCCAACTCTAGTTGCTGCATTAACTATCTTATTAAGTCTGAGATTGCTCCTTGGAATATCAAGAGATGGATGAATAGTATGCTTAGCCATATGGACAACATGGTGGTTAATTTTGCCTTCATTCCCAGGGAAGGTAATACTCCTGCTCATTGGTTAGCCACACGTGGCCGCTTGTAATGAAGCTATAAAGGTTGATGACATCATTTCCCCCTCTCAAGCTTTTGATTCATGGAGACAATTTGGGCCTTCCTTTTGTTAGATGCTAGCTTTCCTTCCCTTCTTGTTTTACACAGAGTCAGACATACTTTTTGGTATACTTGTAATGGAGGGTGTCTTTCCTTTCTCTTAGCTTTTTCTGTTTTAGCTTTTATTTTGGATGAGGGGATCCTCTAGTATATGGGATCCTCTCAGCTCATCCCATATTAGTCTCTGTACCCTTATTTTATTTTCACATGTAGGGAGCCCTTGGTTGCTCTTTTTAATTATATATATATATATATATATATGTGTGTGTGTGTGTGTGTGTGTGTGTGTGTGTGTGTGGAACGAGGATCGATTCTTGGAGCATTCTTAGAATTTCTTCGAGCCTTTCCCTTTTCTATGTTTTCATTTTTCTCGAGCGTGTACTATATTTGCTCTATCCAGTCCTCGAGATGTCTTCATCCATTTTGACTTACGAAGATGTTACGGCAGGTAAACCCTATGTTGAAGGAGATGTCTTATTTCCTTCTGATTTTGCTGATCTTCCGTCGAAAGTGTATCAGAAGGTTTACTGAAGAAGGCTACTCGTAAGAATGGTAAACCTGTTTTTTTCTTTTCTGAGGAAGAGTCGAATATCCTCACTGAGCCCTTAAGATTTACGCTGGTTGGTAAATTCTCCTTTGCTCACCCTAGAATGGAGATTATACGTAAATTTTATTCTGATATGCATTTAGTTAGGGGCTGGAAATTAGGTTTGATTGATAACATGAATCTTATGATTAAATTGCAATTAGAAGAGGATTATACTTCGCTTTTTGTGAAAAAAGTTTTAACCATTGAGAAGTGTTATTTAAAACTTTTTAAATGGACATTGGACTTCACTCCTTCGGAAGAACCCACAGTTGTGCCTATATGGATAAGATTTCTTGATTTAAAACTATAATATTATAATCTGAAAATTCTTTATTCATGCTATTTATGGTAAACCATTGAAATGGATGCTGCTACTAGTAGTTTGTCTAAGCCTTCATTGGCTAGAATCTTGGTTGAAAGAGTTGTTACTTCTGGTTTTCAAGATTTCATATGGTTGGGAATTGTTAATGATGGTTATTGGCAGAAAGTTGAACAAGAATTTGTCCCACATTATTGTACTCATTGTAAAATATTTGGGCATCTTTTTTCACACTGCTTTCACACTCATCCTGAACTAAGGAAGAATAAATTTAAATCTGAAAGATCTCAAGAAGAGGCAAATCCTAAAGTATTTTTTGATAAGTTGCATAATACTGAGAGTACAATCAAATCTTGTGCCTACTCTAATTCAAAACTCACCTGCAGATCTAGTTTCTGCTGATATTACTAATGATATGGTTCTTGAGATTAATTCTATTAAGTCTGTTGTCCCTAGCTTAATTCATATCCCAGTTGATCAGTTATTTTTGAAAAATGCTAATAATGATCTGACTATGGAGAATAATGATATAGTGTCGGTTGTTCCTTTAGAGATTGTTATTAATGATACTGTTAATGAGCCGGGTTTGGTTCTCCATGATAAACAACTGGTTTTACATCCTTCTTCTGATCTTGAATCGGTTCTTATTCATGATGATACTAATAAAACTAATATGGATGTTTTTGTTGATAGTGGAGAAAACCACGATGTTCAACAAGAAAATTCGGCTATTAGTAGTGTTGAGTTAGAAGAGGATTGGTTGGTCCAACGCTAGGCTCATAAAAGGAAAATTAAAAGTAATAAAGAAATGGATTTTGTATATCCTGAAAATCCACCTTCTCAGTTACTCTAAGGAGATGTTTTGAAACATTCTTCCAAACATTTACGAGGAAAGGATTCAGAAGAATATTCTCTGGCTAATAATTCTCGGCCTAATAAAGTCAAATCTATCTCTCATGATGCAGTTTAACACAATGGATTGGAATATTAGAGGCATTGCTAAATTAAATGCTTCTGATAGACTGAGGAATTTGATTCGTTCTTATACTTTAAATCTCTTTGGTATTCTTGAGCCTTTAATTGCTACTGCTAATAATGAAGTTTATTTTAAAAGATTTGGTGCTTTCAACTCTTTTGCTAACCTCAATAATAAAATTTGGTTTTTTTGGAAAGATTCTCAAAATATTGAGATCCTGATTAATCATGAGAAATTATTACATATTTGTATTCATTTACCTAATGAATCGTTCTTTTTTCTATAATATATGTTGGTTGTACTAAGGCTATGAGGCTAGAGCTTTGGAATTTGATTAAGTCTCTTAATCCTATGAAAGAGGCTTGTCTTTTGGGTGGTGACTTCAATCTCATTTCTTCTTTCGAGGAGAAGAGGGGGGAGCCCCCCCTAATTTCACTCTTATTGATGATTTTCATGTCAATATGATTAATTTGGTTCTTTTTGATTTGGGTTTCCATGGCAACCCGTTTACCTGGCGTAGAGGGAAAGTCTTTGAATGGCTTGATCATTTTATTGCTAACGCTGAATGGATTAACAAATTTGCTTTACATAATGTTCAACATCTTTCTATTAATTCTTCTGACCATGCTCCTATCATGTTAAAAATTATGAATAATTCTCAGAAGCCTAAGTTACATTTTAGATTCTATAATATGTGGACTTTACATGATAGTTACAATCAATTTCTTAAAGATAATTGGAAGACTAATGTTGTTGGGTCTTCTTATTATCATCTTAAGTGTTTGCAACAGAATTTTGCTAAGGCCATCAAGAAGTGGAATTGGAATGTCTTTGAGCATTTGCATAGAAATATTGAGAAAATGGAAGTGCATGTCACTTCTCTTGAAAAGGATTTTTCTAATAATTTGATTAATTTAGATACTCTTCTTCAGGGGAAACAATAGCTAACTTCTGCTATTCATATGGAAGAGGCCTTTTATGCTCAAAAAGCTATTAAAAATAATTTCTTGACTACTGACTGTAATTATGATTTTTTCATGCATGTAATAAAAATAAAAGAAAGAGCAATTTGATCTCTAAAGTTATCACTAATGATGGTACTGTTCTTTCAAATTATAATGATATTGCCTTAAATGGTGTCCAATACTTTTCTACTGCTTTAATGGTAGAGGGGAATACCTCTCTCAAATGGATAATACTCTTTATAATAGTTCTATTATGATTGATAATTCGAAGCTGACTTGTATTCCTAGTGCAGCTGAGATTAAAGGAATTTTTGATCTTATGGAGGATGGCAAAGTTTCTGGACCTGATGGATTTACTACTGAATTCTATAAAAAAGGTTGGGATTTTATTCATAAAGATATTGTTGAGACTATTCAAGATTTTTTCAAAGGTAAAGATCTTCCTAAATACTTTAAATTTTCACACATTGTTCTGATTCCTAAGGTGAGCAATGCTTATTCTTGGGACGCTATTCATCCCATAAGTCTGAATTTTGTTTTGTCTAAAGTTATTTCAAAGATTCTTGTTAAGAGATTGTAGCCTATACTTAATAATATTATTAGCATGAATCAAGCTGCTTTTCTTAAAGATAGGAATATTTGTGATAATGCGCTTATTATTCAAGAGCTTCTTATGTATATTGATTATATGTATAGAGGGGGGAATGTCATTTTCAAGACGAATATTAAGAGACATTCAACACTATTCGTTGGGAATTCATTATGGATGTTCTTCATGCTGATGGTTTTAATACTAAATTTAGTAATCTCATTTATAGAATTCTTAGTAGTAATTATTATTGTTTACTTATTAATGAGAATACTTATGGTTTCTTTCAAGCTTCTAAGGACATTAAACAAGGTGCTCCATTATCTCCTTGTCTTTTTATCTTGGCTTTCGACTACTTATCGAGAAAATTGAATGGTTTGTATAGCAATTATACCAGTATGAATTATATTCATAAGGGTAGAATTAGCATTTCTCATTTATGTTTTGCTGATGATCTTATTATCCTTACTAATGCGAATAATTCTTCTATTAAAAAGGTTTGTGAGGAGATAAGAAGCTTTCAGGACACCTCAGGTTTAGTTTTTAGCACTTCTAAATGTTTCTTCCATTGTTCTAATAAAGTTTTGGATGCTAAGACGAATTGGATAATGGATATAATGGTTGTAATAAAGCTGTGTTATCTTTGACCTACTTGGGTTTTACTTTAAATAAAGGTAGAACTCGTACTGCTCTTTATAGAGATCTATTTGATAAAATTAGAAAAAGAATTTTATCTTGGGAGAATAAATTCCTCTCTTTTAGAGGTCGTATTACCCTTCTTAAAAGTACTCTTACTTCCCTTCCTCTCTATACATTGCAAGTGATGAATATGCCGTTAGTCTTATTAAAAAAGTTGAACTTCTTTTTAATAAGTTTCTTTGGCAAGGTAATGGTACTTCTAAAATTCATTGGACTAGCTGGGATAAGTTATGTAAGCCTATTGATAAAGGTGGGCTCAGTTTTAGAAGTTTACATGATTCGATAAGAATCAATAACATGAAGTTATGGTACAAATTTAGAAAGAATGACTCTATTTGGGCTTCTTTACTGCTTGTTAAGTACTGTCATAATAATCACCCTTTGTCTGTTACTCATCATAATAATGATTCTTTTATTTGGCGTGAAATGCTTAAATTTGCTCAGATTACTGAGAATCTTATTATTTGGGATATCGGCAAAGGTGATTGTTCTTTCTAGTATGATGATTGGCTTGGCAATGGTGCTTTAGCTAAACATTATAGTGGTCAGGCTGATATTAATTTTAAAGTGAAGGATTGTTAGTGTGAGAACCGTTGGTGTCTTCAAATTCTTCAGCAATTGGTTCATCATGAGGATGCTAAATTCATTGCTTCCATTCCTATTACTTGTGAGAATAATGATGTTCCTCAAATTAAAGGTAATAGGGGAGAATCAATCTCTAAAAGAATTGCTAAGGCAAATCAAAATTTTCAGGGGCTTGATCTAAGTTGGAATTGGAATCCTTGGCTTAAACCTTCAATATCTTTTTTCATTTGGAGAGTCTTCCATAATATGATACCTACTGATGATTTACTTAAATTGAAAGGGTTGCAATTTCCCTCTTGTTGTGTTCTTTATAAACATGATGAAGAGTCTCTTATACATATTTTTATTAACTGTCAATTTACTACTGAGATTTGGAAACAAGTGGGTTCCCTTTTTGAATTTGAATAGGAATATATGCATTATAATACAGTTCTTAACCTTTGTTAGGATTGGAAAAATCTTGGTTCTTTATACAATGTTGTGCCATGTTAGTCGTTAAATTTCTTCTTGATTGAAAAATATATTTTTTGGTGTTTTGTTTTGAAAGAGTTTTAGAATATATTTTTTTAAAAAAAGAAGATTTGATTTAATTTAATATATATATATATATATATATATATATTGAAAATAATATTTTAATGAAGAATATGAAATCAAACTAATCTCATATAAATGATAGTTTAAATAATAAAGCATTTCATCGTGTGACATGTATTTATCCCGTAGAATAAGTACGTGGCTTGAGGTGAAGCTTGATCAAATAAACTAAAGGATTTATGAAATCCGTTTGATCTACGAACCAATTTTGACCGAAAATTTCCCCTACATAATATGAAGGAATTAGATAGGGTTTATATTAATCTGGGGTCTTTAGGTTTCCTATAAGGGCAAGCCTCTACAGTTAATTACATCTTAGATAACTAAAGTCACCTAAGAAAACTCTTGATATAGATCAGGAAACATTTATATTCATGTCTTCCAAGGGTAAGGTTTTCAAAGAAAATGTGATAGTCAGAAATTCAATAGGTGAATGGCTCAAATCTTGGAATATTTCATTTTTATCAGAATTCAAAGAAGAGAAGGCTAGGGGAAGAAATATCGATTCAAGAAAAATATTGATGTCTTCCCAAACTATCCTATGGGTTGGCTTTAAATCTTGGAAATGAATTTATTTGAATTTCAATCCTACCAATTAATTATTTAGGACTTACATTCACTTGATACCGATCATGTGAATGGCCTGGAAGATAGGAGGATTTAGTCATTACCTATGACAACTTCGGAATCCTAAAATGAGTTAGGGCTTATGTTGCACAACATGGTTGTACAAGGGCCTAAAAAATGTGAGGATTTATGTTGCACTAGGTAAGCTACCTCGAAGTCCTATGGATTATTATTTAAACTAAAGAATGGTTTTGCTGATGTAGACAAGTTTTGCTGTTGAAGATGACCATGCTGCCCACTATGCATGCTCCAAGCTCATCATCACAATGAGTTTAGTTTAAATAAGTGTCAATTGTGGAGAAGAGAGAAGAGTCGTGCATTGAAAATATTTAAATTAAGGTGTCTTAATATTTTATTAAGGGAGCATTAAAGTTGATTATAGCAACACTGGTTAAGATCCCCACGGTTCCATCATCCCGGCATCGCTATTTTCATCGGATTTACTTAGTCCAAATGAATTTACTAAACTCAACATAATGAGTTCCATACTTCCATTTATACAGTGGGAAAAATTTGTTAGCAACACATGGATTGCTTCCTCTAAGGAACTCTCGATCATCCAACGAGACGTTTAAATTTAGTTACAGTTGTGGTTTTTGTTTTGTTTGTGATTAAATTTTGAGTTGTTTTATATTTTTGAATGTTGTAGCGGTGGATTTTATCTTGATTTGACTTTTAATTTTGATTTTGGTCTCAGTTTTGTGGCTATCATAAGAGGTTTCAGTTTTCATGCAGGGTGGCATTATTGTTTAACATGCAAATTCACAAGAAAAGAAAATACAGTAGAGTGTAGGTAAGTAAATTGCATTAAAATAAAGGCATACCTGCTAGGTCTTCCCGTCATCTCCACCTGAAACTGTAGTGCAATAAACATTTATATTTTGTAGGGAAGTAAAACCTATGGATAGGTTTGTCATGAGCCTGCTAAGTCCTAGGTCATAACCCGGTGAACTCCTATTCATTTATTTGAAAGATATTTCATTTAATATATATATAATAGGTCTAGTTGTCCTACAAGGTGTTCAGAAGACTTGTAAAAAGATCCAGAAGAGACTCAGATATTTCACAATATTTTTGAGCTTCCTTGAGGTCCTTTTAGACTTATCATATTTATTAAATGATTTATCCTTATCATACCCTTATGCTTAGTGAACCAATGTTTTACTCATCCCGAAAGAAGGGGTAATTATCACTTAGTGCTTTAGTTAAGAATTATGTGGGTGGACCTTTAGAGGTAAACTTGACTTATGGCAAAATTTACCAAATTTTTGATAGGCTTGTAATGTTTTAAGAGATAGTTTAAAATTAATCATCTTTTCTTTTCTAACTCTAGTTAGTTAATTCTTTTGTTCAAGCCTAGCTCATTACTAAGCTCTTAAAATTTGGTAGGTATTTTTATGTCTTTAGAAAAGAAAATCTTATGACTTTCATGACTATGATTCTTATCAAAATATTGGTTTATCATTTGAATCATGAAGTAAAGGGAATTAAATTAGTGGAATATTACCTTCCACCTTCCAAAATTAACCCCTAACTTAAGGTTCTTTTAATTTGATTTTCCAAATTATAATAATTGAGAAAATTTAAATATTTAATGTGACAAAATTACAATGGATTTCTACCATTTGACCCTTAATATTTCAATTATCTAACATAATAATTAAGATCATTTATTGCCCTTTTCCCATTTTTTTATTAAGCCTAAATATTAATTAACGCTAAATTATTCAAAATTATAATTTTACCCCTAAAGGCCTTTATCACTTCATAATTCATTAAATTTAGCTCAAGTGACTTTGAAATTTTTATGTGACCTCACTTATGGGTTAATTAAAACATCAGAGGAGAAAATGTGATTTTTTAAATTTTAATTTAATTTATATATTTATTTTCATGCAAAAATAGGGGTTTTCAATGGAAATTCAATAACTTGTCTAAAATAAAAAATGACTTTGAAATTTTTATGGGAGGTAGACCTAAACTAGAGGATCACTTGGACCAAATTTCATGATTTTTTGAGTTTTAATTTAATTATTAGAATTATTTTTAGTTCTGGAGTCTTAATTAATTATAACATATTTTAAAAGTTGAAAATTTAATTTTATATTTTTCTTTAGTCACTTTAAGGTCAGAGGACCCAGAGAAATAAAATTTATATTTATTTATTTTTATTTTAATTATTAGAATTAATTTAGTGGAAAATTAAGAAAATTCATTTTTTAGCCTTTTAAAAATTGATTTAAGCCTTTAAAAATTGATATTTTAATTTTGAAGCTTGGAAAAATTATGGGGATAGTTCCTAAGTGATTAGGAAACCAAAAGTGATAATTTGGTGATTTTAATATTTTTATGATTTTTATTATTATTTAATTATTTAAATATTAAAATATGATTAAAAATAAAAATCTTGTAAAAAATATCAATTTTATTTTTAAAGAATCCTCTGATCACAGAGAAGTCCCAAAACCAATTTAAAAATTTTTGAGTTATGCATTAATTATTAAAATTAGTTTATTGTTCAAAATTACCATTTTATTTAGAAAATTCATTTAGGTGACCAAATGAACTCCAAATGCCATGGAATTTTTATGGGGAGTTCTCTAACCTTTAATATACAGTGGAAAATTGTTTTTTTTTGGCAATTTTCATTTATGTGTAATTCAATTTATTTTTATTTGATTTTTAGCCTTAACTACCATTAGAGTTATTTTCAGTGAATTAAATAAAGTTTGTATTTTTCCTAGGGTCCTCTAGTCATAAGAAACTGATCCACCAAAAATATATACTCTTTTAGCTATATAAGAAACTGATCCACCAAAAATATATACTCTTTTAGCTATATTGTTTTACCTATTTTTGGTGATATTGCACTTTAAAGGAAGGTATTTTTCATGATTTGTTGCAGGTATGATGATTATGGGTGATTGGAGCTAAAAGATGCAAACAAGAACAAATTTGAAGCAAAATGGAGTAATTTGGAGGAAAACAGCCCTGGCACCGCCGACCCCCTATTCTAGAGAACTCTAGAATTAATTGGCACGATAGGGCGACGCCGGCGCCCTATGGCGGTTCACTTCTAATTCAAAAGTTTTGGCGGATTTTTGAAGAGGTGCTTGAAGAAACTCTTGGGGAATTCGTTCCTAACATTAAATTAAGTGTCCAAGACCAAAATAGTGAGGAGTAAGAGAAGAGAATTGCTGTAGTGAGTGTGAGGAAAGTGTGAGAGAGAGTTAGGGTTTGTGATTTTAAGAGAGATTCTTCTCTAAGGAGGGGAGAAGAGGGAGTAAAGTGAGAGATTGCTTCTTCATCTTTGTTCCAAGGAGAGAATCAAGTGTTGCAAGGAAGAGAAAAGGAATCAAGGGGACTTTGAAGGAATTTGCTTGGGGGAGAGAAAGAGATAAGTTGTATTTACTATTGTAGTTTCTATGACTCTTCTTTTATATATAAAATCCATGTGTTTTATATCTTCTCTATGGTTAGTGAGTAGTCTACCTTGCCTTTCTTCTTGCATGAAGTAATTATGATGTGGTCATGTGGAAATGATGTGCCCTTTAAGTGTTATAAAAGTTGTGATTTTTCTTTAATTTGGAACTTAATTTACTTTTCAATCCAGCCAATTGAATTGTTAAAATATGTTGAATAACATTAATTCCAAAAGAATTGAATGTTCTACAATAAGAATGAAGAAACCATTTAATGTCCGTGAATGAATTGCGTAGTTCATGGGGATTAAGTGCAGATAAATAGGGAAATGAGTTTTGATGGACTTCAAATTGAAGGTTTCATGGTGACAAAATGAGATCCCCTATTTGGTCTTAATATTGGTAACTAAAGCCTATGGTTAGCCTTCAGGTGAAGGGTGAGTGGGAGCTCCGAAGTGAGAGCCGGTATCCTCCCAGCGTAGCCTTAGATTTAGTAACTAAACTTAAGTTATGGCAATGTTCTTTACTTGCTTGGAAGAGGGGGTACTCTTTCAAAGGTAAAGAAGCAAATATGCTCCTATTTGGCACAACACAAATAATTACCATTTTTCATCATCCACACATAATAATCTTTATTCAGGAAGAAAGACACTTTTTATATAGAAGTATCTTATAAATCACATAAGTCAGTGTGTTTTTTAGTTAATATAGTTCAGTAATTAGAAGTAATTGTAGTAGCTTTATTATACTTTGCATTAACTAGTGGTAGTACACTTAAGTCATTGTTACATTGGGTATTGGATTTTAGTGCTATATT
Organism: Papilionanthe hookeriana x Papilionanthe teres; assembly: GCA_022702705.1. NCBI lineage: Eukaryota > Viridiplantae > Streptophyta > Magnoliopsida > Asparagales > Orchidaceae > Papilionanthe > Papilionanthe hookeriana x Papilionanthe teres. The sequence goes on along the minus strand of CM040423.1, from coordinate 63,130,216 downwards.
ATCTGATTTAAAGAACGTTCACCTCCCTGTGGGATCGATAACCAGGACTCCATTAGAGCCTTGTATTACTTGATACGATACGTATACTTGCATTGAATTTATGACTTTACTAAATCATTCTAAATATATAATTTTGACTTTATAAATTCTTGCTTAATATATAAAGTCGCTGTCAAGTTTTTGGCGCCGTTGCTGGGGAGTTTTATAAACTGTACTTATTAATAGATATTGTAGTAACTGAAAACCTTTACTTTGTAGTGTCATTTTATATGCGTAGTAGTGGATCTGTAGGTTTGATACCTTACGATTCAGAGTTAGAGCGTATTATTATAAAAATTAGAAAACAACAAAAACAAACTAAAAATTAGTGTGAAATGGCAAATAATCAAGAGAATCAGAATATTAATGTTGGAAATTTGCCAAGACCTTTAAGAGATTATGCTAACCAACAACAGATGAAATTCATATAACTATTCGAAATCCTGATGTTGCAGCTAATTCGTTTGAACTTAAACCTGCTATTATCTAAATGGTACAAAATAATCAATTCAGAGGAACACCTAATGAAGATCCAAATTTACATCTCGCTAGTTTTTTAGAACTGTGTGCTACTTTTAAGTATGACGGAGTGTCGAGTGATGCTGTCAGACTTAAACTTTTTCCTTTTTCCTTAAGGGATAAGGCTAAGGTGTGGTTAAACTCGTTAGCACCTGGATCTATTCGAACTTGGGGAGAACTTTCTCAAAAGTTTCTATCAAAATATTTCCCTCCATTAAAAACTACTAAATTAAGAAATTATATCACATCTTTTGGTCAGTTTGAAGGAGAGTCAATATATGAAGCTTGGGAGAGGTTTAAAGATCTTCTTAGGAAGTGTCCACATCATGCTTTGCCAGATTGGTTAATAATTCAAACTTTTTATAATGGATTAGTGGGATCATTAAGATAAATTATTGATGCTGCTGCTGGTGGATCGTTAATGTCAAAACCTTTTGATGAAGCATATTCATTAATTGAAGAGATGTCTACTAATAATTTTCAATGGCCCTCTGAACTGATAAATCCTAAAAAATTAGCTAGTGTTCATGATTCTGACATGACGACTATGATAGTTTCTCAAATAGCAGCACTTCTTAAGAAAATAGATCAATATGGAATGAATTATTCTCAATCACCCCCAGTGTTAGAGGAAAATTCATTTGGGCAAATAACGGAATCTTAAACAACTTATGAAACTTTAAACGCAATTAATAAACCTAATAACCCTTATTCGAATTATTATCTGGTTGGAAGAATCACCCAAATTTCAATTGGAATAATAGTAATGCTAATGTGAACTCACAATGGGGACACAATTCTATGAACCCTGTTGGAAATTCAAACAACTAAGGAAATACTAACTTTAGACCATCTTATCCTCCTGGATTTAATAATAACCCACAGTTTAAGGATAAGAAGTTTTCTATAGATGAAGTGATTTTGAATATGGGTAACCAATTACAAGGTCAATGTGTTGCGATAAAAAATATTGAAAATAAATTGGGACATATTTTCACTGCGCTTAATAATAGACCTTCTGGAACGCTTCCTAGTAATGTGGAGATCAATCCAAAAGATCAAAACAAGGAGCAACTTAAGGCTATTCAATTAAGGAGTGGAAAAGAATTAGAAACTAGAACGCAGAAAGAAGTTGAAGAAGAGAAGGAGAAGGTGAATATTGAAAAAGGTTCAAATAAGATTTATCCAGACCTGGAATATCCTCTTGAACCAATGAAGATTACTGTTAAGAAACCACCTCCTCCATTCCCTCAAAGATTGAAGCAGAAGAATAGGGATAATAGATTTGGAAATTTTTTGGAAATCCTTAAGAAGTTAACAATAAATATACCTTTTGTTGAAGCATTAGAACAGATGCCTGATTATGCGAAATTTATGAAGGATATTCTTAAAAAGAAGAGAAAGTTCACGGATCATCAGACACTTAGCAAAGAGTGTAGTGCAATAATTCAGAAAAAGCTTCTAGAAAAACTTAAAGCTCCTGGTAGTTTCACTATCCCGTGTGCTATAGGTGAAAAGTTTTTTGAAAGTGCCTTATGTGATCTGGGAGCTAGTATTAACCTTATGCCTTTATCAACTTTCAAAAGATTGGGAATTGAAGAAATTTCTCCTACATCTGTAACTCTTTAATTAGCTGATCGTTTTATTACTTATCCTAAGGGAGTGGTAGAAGATGTGTTAGTAAAAGTGGATAAATTTTTCTTTCCTGTGGATTTTATTGTGCTTGATATGGACGAAGATAAAGATATTCCAATTATTTTAGGAAGACCATTCCTAGCTACTTGGAAGAGCCGTAATTGATGTTCAAAAAGGGGAATTAACTATGAGAGTTAATGATCAAGAAGTGACCTTTAATATTTTGAAGTCTATGAAGTATCCCTCAGTTGAAAAAGATAATGAATGTTTTATGATGGAAGTATGCGAATATTTGAGAAATGATTATTTTAAAGAGATGTTTGAAAAGAAAGTGGAGCATGAAGATATAATTGAAGATGAAATGGAAAATGAAACAGATTCAGATAATGAGAAGAATAAGGAATTGGAGTATATTCAGGAGAAATTTGAAGTGTTAGATACCATGGAAGGTGGAGATAAAAGTTTAATTTCATCTATTATTAAACCTCCTGAACTTGAGATGAAAATTCTCCCTAAACATTTAAAGTATATGTTCTTAAGAGAATCATCTACCCTACCAGTTATTGTATCTTCGAAATTAACTGAATATCAAGAACAAAAATTATTGGAAATCTTAAAAAGATACAAAAGAGCTTTTTGATGGACTTTGGCAGATATCAAAGGAATCAGTCCTTCGATCTGTATGCATAGAATTTTATTAAATGAAGAACATAAACCTAAAATTGATCCGCAAAGGAGATTAAATCCTATAATGAAAGAAATAGTTAAGAAGGAGATTTTAAAATGGCTTGATGCTGGAATTATTTATCATATTTCAGATAGTTTTTAGGTAAGTACAATTCATTGTGTACCGAAGAAAGGCGGAGTGACTGTGGAAGTGGATGAAAGGAATGAAATTTTACCTATTAGACAAGTTAATGGATGGTGAATTTGTATTGATTATAGAAAACTAAATGCTGCCACCCGAAAAGATCACTTTCCTCTACCTTTTCTCGATCAAATGTTGGATAGACTTGCTGAACACAAGTACTATTGCTTTTTGGTTGGATATACTGGTTTTCATCAAATACCTATTGCTCCTGAGGATTAAGAAAAAAATAACATTTATTAGCCCCTATGAAACATTTGCTTTTCGAAGAATGCCTTTTGGATTGTGTAACCACCTGCAACTTTTCAAAGATGTATAATGTCTATCTTTAGTAGTATAACAGATAATGGAATAGAAGTTTTCATGGATGATTTTTCTGTGTTTGGAACTTCATTTGATATTTGTTTGGAAAATTTGGCAAAAGTTTTGGAACTCTGTGAGAAAACATATTTAGTTCTGAACTGGTAAAGTGTCAATTTATGGTTACAGGAGTAATAGTGCTTGGGCATAAAATTTCTGAATATGGTATGGAGGTCGACCTTGCTAAAATTCGAGTGATTAAGAGATTACCACTGACACGCCTAAAATATATAAGTTTTTTCCAATATCATTTTACTTATTTTTGATGATATTACACTTTAAAGGAAGGTATTTTGTATGTTTTTTGGCTTTAGGTACAAGAAATGGTGATAGGAGCAAAAGGAAGTAAAAACGGTGCAATTTGGAGCAAAAACGAGCAAGAAATGAAATTCTTCCCTGACACCTTTCGATAAGTCTTTTGATGCTTAATATATTTTACACTTCTTGCATTTTTTTGAATGAGATTACACTTTAAAGAAAGGATTTTTTTATGCTTATTTTGTAGGGCTATCTATTACGAACGCAACGCAACTGAAATGGGGCGAATTAGAGCTAAAACGAAACCAAACAGAGCGAAACGGTGGAGCTGCGCAGAGCCTGGTCGCAGATGGTGGCCACTATCTCGCCGACGGCGAGATTTTCTAGAAAACACCAAAAAATGCCTGAAAAGCTCGCCGACAGCGAGCTCGAACCCGCCGTCGGCGCCCGGAAGGTTCTAGACTGACTTTTGGCAGTTTTTGGCCAAAATTCAACGTATTTGGATGCTTTTTCGAAGGGGTGCTTATGAAAACTCTTCAAACTTCATCCATACTCTTTAAAATGGCGAATATAGGTTTGAAAAGTGAGGAATTTAGAGGAGAAAAAGTGGAGAAAAACTTGAGGAATGTTTATGATTCTTAGATTAAGAGTAGAAATATAGATTTCTACCCTTTTGGAGAGATTGGAGAGGAGATTTTTGAGAGAATTTGTAAGGGATTTCGCTAGCATTGCATGGATCGACGGGAGACTTTGTTGGAGAGATCTTCGTTTTTCTTTTAAAGGGAAAAAATTAAGTATTATTCTTCATTATCTTATGATTTTGTAAACACTTGCGTAGTGGATTTACTTTGGTTAAATGAAGTTTTCGTTGTGTTTTATTCGTGCTTTGTGACGTATCTCTCTTACTTTTTCTTCTTCTTTAGAAATAGTGGCATGAGAAGATTATGCCATTATTTTCATTTTACTTTTCTTTTGTAATGAGTAGAAATCATGTTTAGGACTTTGTGATGCATGATAGAAGTGAATTTAATTATAAATGTGATGGTTTTTACTTGCACTTCATTTACATTGCGATAAGGGCCCATTGTAGTGTTAAAATTCGTTGTAATTATGTTGAGTCCCGAAAGGGCATATGTAATTCTCAACAAAGTCGAACCACATTCAAATTCCATGGATGGTGAAGTTCATGGGGATTGAATGCAAATAAATAGAGAAATAATATTAATCGGGCGTAGAATTGGAGATTTTAGAGTGACAGACTAAAATCCTCAATTCGGTCCTATCGTTCGGGTGCTGAAGCGGAGATGTTAGCCCTCATGCGAGGGGAACGTTGGAGCTCTGAAGTGAGAGTCGGTATCCTCACAGCCTAGCCACGAATTCAGTAACCAAGCATAGGATTAGTCAATGTTCTTTATGCTTGGGCCAAAGGGTAAAGAATAGGATTGCTCCTATTTGGCACATACAATATTTAATGCATATCAATCCTATACATTATCTATTTCATTACATAAGAATAGTAGTTTTTAATATCTCAAAATTCTCAAAACCAATTCATCCAAAAAGGGTTATATTTAGAATTGTTATTTGCATTTAGATATAGTTACTATCTTTACATTTAACACTTGCATTTAGGAATAGTTGCTAGATAAAACACAATTTTAATCAACATTCCAACCTAAGGAGTAATTTTAGTAGACTAGAATTTGACTAAAGACCTCTTACTTCACTTCCTCGTGGGATCGATATTGGTGTTTTTAAAGAAAACTCTATATTACTTGAAACGATACGTATAATTTCGTAGTACCCCTAGTATGTAAAATATTTTCTAATTTTTATATCATTTAAGATTTTGCACACTAGTCGCTATTTATAAATCAGGTCAAGTTTTTGGCCATCTTTTGGAAGTTAATTTACTGCGTAATTGCGGGTCGGGTCAAGTTTTTGGCGCCGTTGCCGGGGAAGCTTCGCTAAGAACTTTAGGAGAATTTTAGTTGAAGTAATTAGACTTAGACTTGGAAAACTGTAGTATCGTAAAAACTATTTTTGTGTAAAATGTGTTATTATATGAAAAAATGTTGTGAAAAAAAAATAAAAAAAATGTTTATATGAAAAATAAGGTGTTCGTGAAAATGTTTTGTTGTGTTGAATATATTTCATTTATTATTTGTTTAATCGTTAATGTATTATTTATTGTGTTAAGTATGCAAAACAAAGGATCTGCAAGATTTGTGCCTTATGATCCCGAGTTAGAAAAAAAATAAAAAAATAAAAAAATAGAAAGAACTCAAAAAACTAGAAATGGAAATGGAAAACTTTCAAGATAATAACTTAGAAAATCATCATACTTCATCGAGGGATTACATAAATCCTACGACAGATGAAATTCACTTAAGTATACAAAACCCTGTCGTAGAAGCTAACTTGTTTGAAATAAATCCTGAGATTATCCAACTGGTGCAGAACAATCAATTTGGGGGAACTCCTTCGAAGGAACCTTATTTACACTTATCTAATTTTCTAGAACTTTGTGCTATATTTCGTTATAACGGTATGTCAGACGATGCTATTAGATTAAGGCTTTTTCCTTTCTCACTAAGGGATAAGGCTAAAATGTGGTTCTATTCATTAGCACCTGGTTCTATTAAAAATTAGGAGGACTTAACTAAAAAATTCTTAGCTAAGTATTTTCCATCTTCAAGGACTACTCAACTTAGAAACTATATTATCTCATTTTGTCAGTATGAAGGAGAATCAATATACGAAGCCTGAGAAAGATTTAAGGAACTCCTAAGAAAGTGTCCACACCATGCTCTGCCCGATTGGTTAATCATTCAATCTTTTTATAATGGGATCCCTTAGGTCTATAATTGATGTTGCCGCTGGTGGATCATTAATGTCAAAATCATTTGATCAAGCGTATGCATTAATTGAAGAAATGGCTACAAATGAATTTTAATGGCCATCTGCAATGGTAAATCATAAAAATGTAGCTAGTGTTCATGATACTGATGCGATTGCAATTCTTGCATCTCAGATTGCTGCAATATCAAGGAAGTTGGACCAATTTGGAATGAACCAACCTCAATTTACTCCTGTAATTGAAGAAAGTTCATTAGGGCCTATAATTGATTCTAAATTATCATATGAGACTTTAAATACTATAAATAACCCGTACTCTAACTTTTACAACCCAGATTGGGAGAACCATCCTAAATTTAATTGGAATCATACTATTGATGGTGGAAACCTAAAATGGGAAAATAATCATGCAAATCATAATGGAAGTTGGAATAATCCGGGGAACACAAAGTATAGACCTTCATATCCACCAGACTCTAATAATGATCAACAATTTGAGGATAAGGATATTTGAAGACTATTGGAAGAAATTCCTAAGAAATTAGAAAAATCTATTTCCTCAACTAAGATAGATCCTCCATCATTTAATAATTATAAAGGGGAAGAATTGGAAGATAAGTTGAAACAGAAGAGTAACATAGAAGATATTGATCCAGAATATGAATTATCTAGAGAGAATTTAATCCAAAATTTGGGAGATATTGAAGTATCTTATAAAGATCCATTTCTTATAAATTTCAAGGATAATATTAATATGCAGATTGAAAAAATCAATAGAAGAATATTGGATCTACAAAGAAATATGAGGAATTATGATATAAATCAAACTGAAAATGAAAATCTAATTGAAAAATTAAAATTTGAGGATTTTATAGGAATCCCTGGATTTGGAAATGATTGGGCAATTGATCGAGGATTACTTAATTGGAATTTTGATCCAGGTGGAATCATTTGTCGGGCTAACGACGTTAAACCAAGCACTTTATGGGAGGCAACCCATAGTTATCAGTGTGCTTTGATTTAGCGTGCTTGAGAGTCATGATTGTTAGTGTTATATTGTGTTTGATTTATAGTTGATAGACTTGATCTTTATGTTTCATTATGGATTGATCAGTTTGATTGATGATTAGTAGATGTTTGGATTATTAGTAGTTTGATTTGATCTTTGTGTGTCATGAGGGAGGTGATTCCTTAACTTCTTATTATGGCTACAATTGATCTCTTATAGTAGTTGGATTGACGAGTTCACTACAACTCGGGTCTTATTGACCTCATTTTTGATGAGGTCTTTTCTCTTCTCTCTCCTTAGTACTTAGGATCTAGCCATAGGGCTTCTCCTTGACTATCTTAGAGGACTAGAAAATGGGACCCATCACTTAGAAATTCAAACACTTCTTGGCTCCCTTCAATCCCCACAAGTTTGATTGCAAACCCCTAAGCCACTTGGAGGGTTAAGATCAAATGTGAAGGTTTAAAGGATGAGTTTCCTATATGACTCTTTGGCCTTAGGATTTCCCTGGATGGTCTGGTCCTGGTGAGGGTAAGCTTGCACACACCACACTCTCACACACATTCCAAACCCTAAAACTACCTTTAACCAATTTGACTCTCTGACTCATGTAGGTAATTCATATGGGTGGTCCTCAACCCCTAAGCCCCTAGATAAGAGGGTTAGGAACAACATATTGAGTGCATAAGATGAGTCCTCTCATGGATCTTCTGAGCTTAATATGACTTCATGGCTCAACCAAAATGATTTCATTTCGCTCACACTTGATCAATCTTCATTTTTCCAAAATTTCAATTTTTGACCCCGGGCCCTAAACCCACCAAGCCTACCAAATGCCCTTGAAATTGCCCAAAATTTGCAAAATTGCCCAAGTTACCCAAAATCCCTCAAAATCAAACTTAAACATTCAATACCACTCACATTGATCATCCATTACCAAATATACCAAAATTCCCAAAATACCCCCCAATACCCTCCAAATACCCTCCAAATACCCAAAATACCCTTTTAGCCCAAAAATACAAAAAATTCCAAAAATTTCCAGAAAATCCCAAATAATCCCAACATCATTTCTTGAACTACACCATAGGCCAATTTTGTCAATTTAACCTTGTTTGATCAAAAAATTCCAAATGGGCCTTTATGGCCCAAAAGACCAACCAACCCAATCCATCCCAAATTCAACCCAAATGTTACCCAATTTTCCCCAAATTTGTTTTGAAATCTTCCTAATATCCCCAAAAACAAAAATCTGACTTAATTTGCCCAAATTTGGACCCAAACTCCACCCAAGCTTAACCCAAACCCAAAATACCCAATTTGGCCTAAACCCAGCATGAACCCAAACCTAGCCCAAATCCCAAAATTAAAGCCAAACAACAATTGAAAACTCTTTGTCACACCCCCATAAACATTTTTCAACATTAAATTTACATGTTAGCCCAATTTGGTCCACGTTGACCCTATTACTAAAAGGCCCAAATTAAATCCAATTCAACTCAAAATCAACTCAAACTTGTTTCAAACCTTTAATGGCACACCCCTAAACCAAATGAAACATTCATTTGGCATAGCCCTTCACAAAAATTCCATCCACTAATTCATTTTAAAACTTAAAAGCCCACTTTCCTAAACCTTTTTAAAAGCCCATCTCTCACCAAATCCAAAATGCCCAAGATTGATTCTAAAGCCCACATGGCAAAACCCCCCCTTCATCCATTTAATCTAAATCAATCCCTAAGTTCCAAACCAATGATTAAATTAACCTAAATCAAGCTTCATCCAAATCTTCCACCAAAATGCCAAAATAACTAAAATCCATTTTCATGAAACTAAGCCAAGCCATCCCTAAGCTAAATGGAGCCATGAAGCCATGTATAAGTCACATGCAAGCCATGGAAGACACTTTGCACATCACCAAGCCATTAATGGCAAGAAGAGGGGACTCTTTCTTAAGCCTTCATTAAACATTTTTAACCTCATTTATGTTACACTTTAACCAAAATTAGCCACATCACCTTGGATGAGGACTTCACCACCCTTTCTTAGCTGACCCAAGTGAGATTCTCTTCAACACAAACTAGTCTTGGGGAGGTGCACCTAGCCTAAACCATGACTTGACCAAAGTGAACCCAAAATAAGCCTCCCCCCATTCCATTTCAATTTAGCCCCTTTACACTTGGCCAACTCCAATTGACTTCACCAAATTCAAGCCCTGACTCTCCTGATCAGGATGGTGACCTGACCCTGGCCGGCCAGCCACTACAGCCGCTAGAAAACCCCATGGTCTAGAGCTCCATGTGAGCCAAAATTTTGAATTCTTCCTTGCTGAGCTGTCCCATGCCTAATGGACACCATGGCTGTTCTTCTCTTGACCTAGGAAGCAAATCCCAACCCTCAATTGCCCGTGGAAAGCCCTCCAGCCAGCTCTATTTAAACTCCAGCCCCTCTCGGCCAAAGAAAGGGTTGAACAAAAACCATACAGAAACTCTGCCAAAATTTCTCCAAACCCTCCTCCTAGCGTAGAACACTTGATCCCCACTGAAATCCAGCCCTAATTTCCCCTCTGCGAGCTCAATTTTAGAGTTGAATTTCAAGCCCAAAACCAGGACACTTCACCACAATGAGTCAATCCTTAAATTGACTGACCCTACACCTTCACCAGACAAAGAGGAGAAGTTTTCCAGCAAAAGCCCCCTCACCAGGCCACCCAATTGTTATAGAGTCCAAAGCTTGAAATCAACCTTGGTCACTTTCATACCTAGAAAATTCCTCAGAGCCAGAGACTTCATCTGGAGCTTCCTTAGGTTCAATCGAAGGTGCCACAAGCCTCTAATTGAAGCTTCACTTCTCAGAGCCAAGGTATGGAACTCCTCCTTCTCGAGAGCTTTCAGCGATTCTCCATTTCATTTGAGTTAATTTCAATGCATGTTAGCCATATGGATTTGTAGCTCTTATTTAGACGAACACATAGGATCAAATTTCATTTAAATTGGTTAAGGAATGAGGGAGATATTAGGGTTTTAGTGCGGACAGCTCTCGGGACACACGAGACTGAGACGATGACCAGCAGCCGTTGGATCATGCGTGTACCGAATGGACGATTCAGATCGAGCCGGACGAGGAGATGGAACGAGACCGCGGGCCCCCGGAGCACTGAGTCAGATGGCGGCGTCGAATGGCGAAGCGACTGTTGACCTCATTTTTGATGAGGTCTTCTCTTCTTCTTTTTAGTACTTAGGATCTAGCCTTAGGCTTTTCCTTTGACTATCTTAGAGGACTAGAATTGGGATCCACCATCTAGAATTTCAAACCACTTCTTAACTCCCCGCAAACTCCACAAACTTGACCGTAGACCCCTAATCACTTAGAGGGTTGAAATCAAATGTGGAAGTTTAAAGGATGAGTTCCTATAGGACTCTTCGGCCTTAGGATCGCCTCGGTGGCTGGCTCAGTGGTAAGGGCCGACTTACACACACACTACACTTATACACTACACTTTCACATACCTCCTAAAACCACACCCATACCTAACTTGACCTCCCGACTCATGTAGGTGATTCACATGGATGGTCTTTAACCCCTAAGCCTTTGCGCTAAGAGGGTTAGGAACAACATAGTGAATGCCTCAAATGAGTCCCTTCATGGCTCATGTGGGCTTGATATGACTTCATGGCTCAACCAAAATGATTTCATTCCACTCAAATTTACCCAATCTTTAATTTTCCAAATTTTCAATTTTCGACCCGGGACCCTACACCTGCTTAACCTACCCAAAACCCTTGAAACTACCCAAATTTCTCAAAAAATTTCCAAATCACCCAAAATCCCCCAAAATCAATTTCAAACATTTCCACATCACTCAAATTGACCATCCATACCCAAAAATATCAAAAATTCCAAGAAAACCTCCAAATACCCAAAATACCCCTCTTGACCCAAAAATCCAAAAATTCAGAAAATTCTCAGAAAATTCCAAAAAATCCAAAATATTCGTAATTTCATTTTCCTCAACTACACCATGGGCCAATTTTGTCAATTTACCTTACTTTTGTCAAAACCCCCAATTTGACCCATTTTAACCCTAAGTGAATCCAATGTCAAACCAAACCTACCCAATTGACCCAAATTCTGGTCCAATTCAATCCTAAACTTCAATTCAACATTCTGAACACCAATCTAGACCAAATCCAAGTTCAATTTGATTGACATTTGGATCCAATTTCACTTTTGGCCTTAAAGCCCAATTTGGACCCATGACCCAAACCTAACCCAAACTCACCCAATTCAACTCCAATTAACCCCAAATTTTTTCTAAATCCTCCTTAGCACCCCCACAAGCAAAACACTAACATGATTTGTCCAAAATTTGGACCCAAACCCCACTCAAATTCAACCCAAAGCTAAAAGGCCCAATTTTGACCTAAACCCAAACCTAGCCCAAATGAGCCCAAACCCCAAAATCAAAGCCCAACCAAAGCCAAAACCTCTTTGAAACACTCCCATAAACATTTCTCAACATTAATTTTAGATCAATTTCAACCCTAGCCCAACATTGGCCCAACTTGGCCCATTTTGGCCTATATTGGCCCATTCACCTAAAGAGCCCAAATTCAACCCAATTCAAACCCAAATCACCCCCAATTTGCTTCAAGTCACTCATGACACATCCATAAGCTAAAGCATACAATTATTTGGCCCAACCTCTTTACAAAATTCACATCCATAAATTCATTTTTTAAACTTAAAGGCCCATTCCTTAAAACATTTTAAAAGCCTCATCTTTTACCACATCCAAAGGCCCAAAATTGGTCCCAAAGCCCATATGACATTTCCCCTCATCATACTTTCAATCAAAATCATCCCTAAGTCCTAAACCAATGATCAAATAATTCTAAATGAAGCTTCATCCAAATTTCCACCAAATTATCCAAAATCCTTAAAATCCATTTTTATGAAATCGACCAAACTTTTTGCCAAGCCAAAGGTGAGCCATGAAGCCATGCATGAGCCACATGTGAGCCATGAGAGCTTTGGACACTCCACCATGCCATATTGGGTAAGAAGAGGGAGGGCTTTCCTTAATCCCTAAAGCTCATTAGCCTTAATCATGTTTCACCTAAACTTAAATTTAATCCAAATATATTTGGATGGAGACTTCTCCATGCCAAACCAGTCGATCCCTTTGATCCCCCACAACATCCAAAGCCACCTCGAAGGGTGCACCAAGCCCAAATAGGTGGATTGACCCATTTAGACTCAAAACTAGCCATGCCCCATTCTACTTTGAATCAAAGCCTTTACACATGGCGACTGCCAATTGCTCGCACCAAGTCCCGACCCGACCCACCCGACCTCGAGGGTGACCCATGCCCGGCCGGCCGGCCACCAGTGCCGCCGGAAAACACCATGGCCGAGAGCTCACATGTGAGTCAACTTTGGAATTCTCCCTTACCGAGCCGCCCCATCCCCAGTGGCCATTGTTCGTCGTTCTTCTCTTGCAAGAGCAGTGATCCCAAGACCTAACTCTCCGCAGGAGGCCCTCCACCCTCTCCTATTTAAACACCACCCCTCTCGGCCATGAGAGGTGCTGAAACAAACCTTAAGGAAACTCTGCCAAAATTGTTCCAAACTACTCCCCATACATAGAGCATTTGATCCCCAGCCGAAATCCCTCTGCCATTTCCTCTCCGCGAGCTCGATTTCGTAGTCGAAATCCAAGCCCAAACCGGGACACTTCTCCACAGTGAACCAATCCCCAAATTGATTGGTTCTACACCTTCACCGGACCAAGAGAAGGTGTCCACCAGCAAAAGCCCCATCTCCAGAGCCACCCGGTTGCTCCAGCCTCCAAGCTTTGTGATCGGTCGTGGTCGAAATCCTACTGAGCAATTCACCGGACCAGGAGACTTCATCCGGAGCTTGCCGGGATCCAATCGAAGGTGAAACAACCCTCGGATCGAAGCCACACTTCTCCGAGCAAAGGTATGGCCTCACTCTTCTTCCCGAGCTTCGAACATTCTCCATTTTTATCGAGTAAATTTCATCCCACATAAACCGTATGGATGTGTTCGTCTTCTCAAGACGAATCCATAGAGCATAAGAACATGAAAATCCATCGAGTATCGAGTGAGATATTAGGGATTTAGTGTGGACGGCTCTCGGGTGAGGACGCTCGGGGATGATGAACGGATGCCGTCCATTTAATACACGCGCGGACGGACGGCTCAGATGGTATCGGACCAGGAGATGGTACGTGAACCGCGGGGCCCGGGTTGCTGACTCAAGCGGCGGCGTCGAATGAGAGCGCGCCGCGTGGCCGTTCGGAGATGCCGAGGATGACGCGACGCCGCGTGGATAAATAGAAAATTAGGGTATTTTTCTATTTATTTAATTCCCTAAACTTCAAAAATCATAACTTTGTGTAGGAAAATCATAAAAATAAAATAAAAATACCCTCTTGCTCGAGTGAACGGAGGAGAATAATGTGGAAAAGAAATCATTTAATTTCATCAAGTATTTTATTTTTAATAATTTATTTACTGTTTGCATTCTTTTAATTCTCCATGCATATAGGAAATTCACCATGGCATGAGACCATAGGGCTTTTGAAGCCTCCGAATTTGGGAATATTCCCTGAATTTTCCAAAGTCGAGGCCATCCCTATGAGAAGTTATTGATTTTTCAAATTCATGTTACTATTTTGAGTATTTTAATTCCAATAATTAGCATGTTGTGAAATAAATTCTAGGAAAATTTGGTGATGTTCCTTATGACCGGAGGACCCTAGGAAAAATAGGTTTTGAGTTAGTTCATTTAAAATAACCCTAATTGGCTTAAAAACCCAAAATAGATCCCTAGTTAATTAGAGCTAACCATACATCAAATTGACTTGAAATCAATTCTCCACTGACCTTTAGGATCAGAGGAACCCACCATAAAAATTTGAGGCCAATTGGACTTGGTTAGCCCTACTTAAATGGGTTGATTAAGCCATTTAGTCAATTTAAACTTTAAAAATTCATAACTTTCAAAATACTTTTTAAAAATTCATCAAATTGGTTTTGGAGCCTCTCCGATATCAGGGGAATTTAAGAAAATTAAAATTTCAATTTTCTAAAAAAGTTGATTTTTAATATTATTTTAATATTTTAATAATTTAAAAATAATAAAAATCATAAAAATAATAAAATTCACCAAAATGTCATATTTTGAATTTTAATCACTTAGGAACAGACCCCATAATTTTCTTAGGTCTATTTAATGAGATATTAAATTTTAAAGCCCTAGGGTAATTTTAAAATTAAAAAAATGTATTTTCTTGCATTTTCACTAAAATAATTATAATAAATCAAAGAAAAATCAGAAAATTGTAAAAATTAATTCTTTGATTTTCTTGATATCAGAGAGATTTTTGAAAAATATAAAATTCATTTTTCAACCTTTATGTTATTTTTAAATTAATTAACACTCCAAAATTTAAAATAATTATAATAAAAATAATATAATTCAAAAAATCACCAAAATTGGTCCAAATGGTCCTCTGGTCATTAGGAATGTCTCCTAATTTTCTTAAGGACAAAAACTTTCCCTTGGTCATATTATTAAATTTTCCTTGGAAATTTCTATTTTCTACCAAAAATAATTATATAAATAAATTAAATACAGAAAAATCACATTTTCTCCTCTCGTGTCTTTATTGACATATGAGTGAAGTCACATAAAAATTTCAAGTTCATTTGAGCTCAATTTAGTGAGTTATTAAATTATTAAGCTTAAAGGGCAAAATGGTAATTAAAATTTTAACCCTTAATTAAAACTTTAGGTTTAATAAAATTAACAAGTAAAATATTTGATCTTAATCTGATTTGGATGATTGAAATTTAATTTGGGAAGAGATTTATTCTTTAATTTAAAAATCCCTAAATTAATCATCTCATTAATATTCAATTCATAATTAAAATGATAACTCAAATTTAAAATAGTAAAAGACTTAATCATTAAACTAAAGTTAAATTATTAAACTCTTTTAAAATTTCAATTAAAGTTAAAAATAAAATTAAATTAAAAAATTAAATTAAATTAAGTAAATTAAATTGAATTAAATTAAATTAAATCAAGTTAAATTAAATTAAAGATTAATTAAATTAAATTAAATTAAATTAAATTAAATTAAAATTAAAAGTAAAATTAAATTAAAGATTCAATTAAATTAAATTAAATAAACAAATTAAATTAAATTAAATGAATAAATTAAATTAAATTAAATTAAATAAATAAAATCAAATTTAAATTAAATTAAGTTAAAACAAATCAAATTAAATTAAATTAAATTAAATTAAAATTAAATCGGATTAAATTAATTTAAAAGAAATTAAATCAAATCAAATTAAATTAATTCAACATCAAATCAAACTAAATTGAATTAAATTGAATTAAACTAAATTAAAATTAAATTAAATTAAATTAAATTTAAAATTAAATTGAATTAAATAACATCACCTAAAACTGAAAGAAATTAAATATAAAGCAACTTGAACACTATTCCAAATTTAAACCCATTAATTGAAATTAAACTAAATCACAAACCATTTGAACACCAATTTGCCCTCGAAAGCTTTAGTTGCTATAACTCCTAAACGTAATATTAAATGAAATGTTACTTCACTTATAGGACATTCAAACATCCTAGTTCATCGAGTAAGATGACAACAAAACTTAACTAAAACTCGGACGATTGATTCATTTGTGTAATTGAATTCATTTGGACTTAAAATAATCCTAGAAATATCGAAAAGATGTTTAAGATTCTTCTTAAGCGAGTTCCTCAATATGATAGGATATTTATAAGAACAATTGAACTCAATTGTTCTTTGATGAAGAAAATCGTCCTCAAACCAAAACACAAAACCTAGACGTCGTAGGAAATGACTAGCTATAGGATTAGGAATTTGGTAGAAAACCATTAGCCTTCCCTTAGCTCTACCTAGGAACTTGCTTAAATATCCTAATTGTGTTTTAAGTGCAGCTTGGGATGACGGGAAGACCCTCCAGGTACGCTTTTATTTTATTGCAATTTACATTATTGCAATTTCTTTAATTGCATTACACTTACTTTTTCTTGCATGATAAACAACTGTTGCATGAAAACCCACACCTTTAGGATAGTCCCTAAAACTGAAACCGAAACTAAGTTAAAAGTCATTACAAGATAAAATTCACCGCCACAATATTTCAAAATATAAAACAACTCAAAATTTAATCACAAACAAAACACAAAACTACAATTATAACTAAATTAAAACGTCCTGTTGGATGATCGGGAATACCTCGGATGATGTAACCTACGTGTTGCTAACGGGATTTCCCACGGTCTAAATGAAAGTGTGGAACTCATTTAGTTGAGTTTAGCAAATTCATCTGGACTAAGTGAATCCGATAAAAATAATGATGCCGGAAGGATGGAACCGTGGGATCTTAACCGGTGTCGTTATAATCAACTTTAAGATTTGTTTTAATTAAAATATTGAAAACACTTGGAAATTAAGATTTTCTCTAAACCAAAACACTTTTCTCATCCCCTGATTTATGATTTCTAAAACTAAACCTCTGCAACAACAAGGAGCTCGGAGCATGGTGGGCAGCACGGCCATCGTCGTCAGCAAAACCTGAGTCTACTTCAGCAAAACTTTCCTAGAATTAAATAACCAAGCCATAGGACTTCGAGGTAGTTTGCCTAGTGCAACATAAACCCTCAACCTTTGTTAGGCATTTTCATGATCAGGTCATGTAAATTAAGCCCTAAATGGTTTTAGGATTCCGAGGTAGTCGTCCGATACGACATAAACCCTCATATCTTCGAGGCTATTTGTATGATTCTATCATATAAATATAAGCCCTAATTAATTAAAATTGACAAAATCAAAACATTAAATAGACATTAGGACTTTCCTAAATTCAAGCCAAACAATAGGATAGTCGGAAATTACCGAAGTTCACTTCGAATCCGTAATTTCTCCTACCTTTCTTCCTTTGAATTCTCAAAACAAAATGTTCTAAACTTGATCCATTCCCTATTGAAATTCCAAAATTCAATCCTTTGAAAACTTAAACTTTGAAATTCTTGAGAGCGAATTATTGATTATTATCGAGAGTTTTCTAAGGTGATTCCCGTCACTTAAGATGTAATTAACTATAGGGGCTTGCCCTTATAGGGAATTTTAAAGAACCCAGGTAATATAAACCCTATTTAATACTTTCATATTAAGTAGGGGAACTTGTCAGCTTATAGAATTGGTTCGCAGACCAAATGGATGTCACAAATCTTCTAGTTTATTTAATCGAGCCCCATCGTCAAGCAGTGTGCCTATTCTTCGGGATAGATACACGGTTTGTGGTGCGGTGCTCGTTTATATAAACTATTTGGGACGTGAGATCGGTTTGATTTCATATCTTAAAATCTTCAAATTTAAAATTATTTTCAAAGTCAAATACTACTTTTCAAATTATTTATTTAAATTAAATTAAAAATTCGCCGACAACTTCGTTAGGCGACCCTTTTTAAAATAAAACACACAACCTAAAAATATGCCGACAGCGACGCGTGTCCTTTCGGAACTGCCGGGTTTGAGTCGGCGCCGCGTGGATAAGTAGGAAATTAGGGATAATTTTGATTTATTTAAATACCCTGCACTTTAAAAATGCATATCTTTGCATAGAAAAATCACAAAAATAAAATAAAAATACCCTCTTGCTCAGTGAACAGAAGAGAACAATGTGGAAAAAGAAGTAAGTCATTTTGATGAGTATTTTATTTTTAATTAATTATCTATTGATTTTAGTTTTTTAATTCTCCATGCATGCATATAATTCACCATGGCATGAGACCATAGGGCTTTTGTAGCCTCTGTTCTTAGGAACATTCCCTAAATTTTCCAAGGTCAGATGCCATCTCTATGGCAAGTTATTGATTTTTCAAGTTTAAGTGTTTGTTTTGGCATTTTAATTCCAATAATTAGCATGTTGATCAATAAATCCTAGAAAAATTAAGGGAGGTATCTTATGACCAGAAGACCCTAAGAAAAATAAATTTTGATTTAACTAATTAAGAATAACCCTAATTCGCCTAAACATTAAAAACTGAGTTTTAATTAATTAGGATTAACCACACATCAAAATTACTTGAAAACAATTCTCCACTAATCTTTAGGGTCAGAGGAGCTCCACATAAAAATTTGGAATCAATTGGAAATGGTTTAACCCATTAAATGGATTAATTAAATCACATGGCTATTTTCTAACTTTAAAAAATCATAAAACCCAAAATACATTTCAAAAATTCACCAAATTAGTTTTGAGACTTCTTTGATATAGAGGAGTCTAAGAAAATTAAAATTAGAATTTTCTAAAAGTTTTCATTTTTAACCATAATTTTAATATTTTAATAATTAAAAAATAATAAAAATAAAAAAATATTAAAAATCATAAAAATGTCACATTTTGACTTCTAATCACTTAGGAACAAACCAAATATTTTTCCTAAGTCTCTAGGTTATGATATTGAATTTTAAATGCTTAAGACAATTTTTTATATTTAAAAAATGAATTTTCAAACCTTCTCATAAAAATAATTTTAATAAATCACAGAAAAATTAGAAAAATACAAAGTTTATTTCTCTGAATTCCTTATGGTCAGAGAGACTTAAAAAAATATAAAATTTAATTTTCAACTTTAATTTTATTTTATAATTAATTAACACTCCAAAATTCAAAATAATTATAATAAGTAAAATATAACTCAAAAAAGCACCAAAATTGGTCCAAATGGATACTCTGGTCAATAGAAATATCACATAATTTTCCTAATGATAGAAACCTTACCATGGTCATGTTGTTGAATTTTTATTGAAAACCCATATTTTTCATAAAAATAAATATATAAATTAAATTAAATTCAGAAAATCATATTTTCTCCTCTAATGTCTTAATTGACATGTGAGTGAAGTGACATAAAAATTTTAAGTTCATTTAAGCTTAATTTGATGAGTTATGAAATGAACATGCTTAAAAGGACATAAAGGTAATTAAAGAATTTTAACCCTAATTAATATGTATGTTTAAAAAAGGGGAGGGTAAAATATCTGATTTTAAAATTTTCATTAGATGATTGAAACCTAGGGAATTAAGGGGTAGAAACCCATTAATCATCTTGAAAATATTTAAAGTAATTTTTAATTAATTAAACAATTTGAATTTTCGAAGGATAAATTAAAATTTGGATTATTAAGATTAGGGGTATAATTTAAGAAGATATCAATTCTTTAATTTAAAATCCCTAAATGAATCATTTTAATAATATTCAACTCTTAATCAAACTTAAAAATGATGATTGAAATTAATAATTAAATAATTAAAAGGAAAATAAACCTTAATTAAATTAAAAGCTTAAAACATTAAGTGATTTGATAATCAAATAGAAATAAATTTAAAACATTAAAATTAATTTGAAATTACTTAAAAAACAAATCTAAAACAAATTTGAAACATTAAAGAAAATCAACCTTAAGATAATTCATAATTAAAAACATAAAAAATCAAACCAATTAAAATTGACCTAAAGTGTTACAATTAAGTCAAATTAAATTTAAATAATTAAAAGTTTAGTTAAATTGAATAATCTAAACACCTCTTTCAAATCAAACAATTTAAAACACTTAAGAGAAAATCAACTTGAATTTTGAAACTAAATTAAATCATCCTAAATCATCAATTCAACTTTAATCAAAGCGGTTAAATTATTTAACAAACTGATTTGCCCCTTAAAGGCTTTTATTATCATAACTCTTAAATAAAGCATTAAGTGAAATGCCATTTCACTCAATAAGATAATCAAATGTCCAAGTTCACTAAGCAAGAAATAAACAAAACTAAATTTTCGGATGATCAATTCACCAGTACAATAAAATTCATTTAGACTCAAAATACTCTCAGAAGTATTGAAAAGATGTTTAGGACTTGTCCTAAGAACTTTTTTAATATGATGAGATGTTTTTGAAGAACAACTTAATTGTTCTTTGATAAAAAAAATCATCCTTAACAAAACACAAGAACCTAGACGTCATATGAATTGACTAGCTATAGGATTAGGACTTTGGTAGACAACCAAAACATTCCCTTAGCTTTACCTAGGTGTTTTCTTGCAAATATATAAATGCTATAACATGTGTTTTAAGTGTAGCTTTGAATGACGGGAAGACCCTCTAGGTACGCTTTTATTTTATTGCAATTTACTTACATATACTGCACTTTACTTTTCTTGCATATTAAACAAGAATGTCACACTGCATGAAAACTGAAACCTTTAGGATAGTCACAAAAATGAAACCCAAAACTAAATTAAAAATCACAACAAGATAAAATTCACCGCCACAATATTTAAAATATAAAATAACTCAAAATTTAATCACAAACAGAATAAAAAAACCACAACTATAACTAAATTAAAACGTCTTGTTGGATGATCGAGAATACCTCGGATGATGTAACCTACGTGTTGCTAACAGGATTTCCCACTGTCTAAATGAAAGTGTGGAACTCATTCAGTTGAATTTAGCAAATTCATCTGGACTAAGTGAATCCGATAAAAATAACGGTGCCAGAATGATGGAACCGTGGGATCTTAACCGGTGTTGTTATAATCAAATTTAAGATTCCCCTAATAAAACATTAAAAATACCTGAACCTTAAAACTCTTCTAAAAAAAACTTCTCTTATCTCTTGATTTTCACATTTTAAAACTAAACCTCTGCAACAACAAGGAGCTTGGAGCAAGCATAGTGGGCAGCACGACCATCGTCGTCAGCAAAACTTGTGTCTACTTCAGCTAAACCCTTCTTTAGCATTAAATAACAAAGCAATAGGATTTCGAGGTAGTTTGCCTAGTGCAACATAAATCCTCAACTCTTCGTTACACATTTGCATAATCATATTGTGTAACTTAAGGCCTAACCGGTCTTAGGACTCTGAGGTAGTCGTTTGGTACGACACAAACCCTCACATCTTCGAGGCTATTTGTATGATCATGTTATATGAATATAAGTCCTAATTAAATAAAATTGGCTGGATTGAAACATTAAATATACTCTCAAATTGAAGCCAAATAATAGGATAGTTTGGAAAGTTGCTAAGATTCTTCTTGGATCCTCAGTTTCTCCTTCTTCTCTTCCTTTGGACTCCTAAAATTAACTCTTCCAAATTTGATCCATTCCCTATTGAAATCTCCAAAATTCAACCCTTTGAAAACCTTAAACTTTGAAATTCTTGAGAACAAAATCACTGATCATTATCGAGAGTTTTCTTAAGTGTTTTCGGACATTTAAGATGTAATTAACTATAGGGGCTTGCCCTTATAGGGAACTTTAAGAACCCAGGTAATATAAACCATGCTTAATTCCTTTATATTAAGCAGGGGAACTTGTCGACATATAAAATTGGTTCGCAGACTAAACGGATGTCACAAATCTCCTAGTTTATTTAATCGAGCCCAATCATTAAGCAGTGTGTCTATTCTTCGGGATAGATACACGGTTTGTGATGCGGTGCTCATTTATATAAACTATTTTGGATGTGAGATCGGTTTGATTTCATATCTTAAAAATTTCAAACCTAAAGTTATTTTCAAAATCAAATGCTACTTTTCAAATTATATATATATATATTTAAATTAAATTTAAAATTTAATATTCGCCGACAATTTCTGTAGGTGACCCCTTTTTAAATATAACACACAACCTAAAAATATGCCGACAACTTCTGGCGACTCCGTTGGGGAGTAATTCCTCTCTCCATTTCGATCAGATGGTTTCGCGTTCATAAATTGGTAGTGAGTCCATACCCCTAGTGGATCAAACTATCATTCTTTCCATTGGCATACCACGTTCATTTCTGTCTTGAACGGGTATAGTCAATTCCTTTTGGTTTTTGGAGCCACTGTTTAGACACCCCTAAATAGAGAGGTTCTGAAATCCTTTTGGCTCTTTCTTAGGTAGGGTGGACCCCCAATAGGTGTTAGCTTAGGAGCGGTCCTTCGGGTTGAGAGGTCTTACGAGACTTTCTCTTCCTTTCCAATTCTGAATCGGGTCCTTTACCTTTTCTATACCTTTAATCGTTTTGTTCCTAACAAACAAATCCTCTAATAAACAACCTTTTAATAAGCGAACTCTTTTAAATCGCAAATACATTAAGATAAACTAAAATGTGTTCAGACTTTTTTTTTCCTTCTTAAGTTTTGCGACAAAAAGGAAGCATAATTCGGGACTAACGTTCGAAATTTACCCTGCAGAAAATAACTGCACCAAAGTTAATTTTCTCCTTCACCAATGGAATGGACTTCGCCGTCTATAAGGATGAACTGCCCGACAATGGAATCATCCATTTTGGACAAGGATTCGACAATACAGATATTAAGTTCGCTGACGTCACCCTCTTCACATTAATGAACAAAGTATCAAAAATTGAGGAGCCCGTAATTGAGTTTAACCTGAAATCGACTCAAGAGTTCCCTCCCCTGCAAAGGGTCCCAGTTGAAAGAAGTACCATTGTTCGTAGGAGGACTGTTGTCTCTACCCCCACCGGTCTAGTCATCTCTGCACCTACCCCGACTCCTGCCAAACTGAAGGGGAAGGAAATCCAAGTTTGTGATGAGCCTGCCACCGTGGAGGGTACAGATTTTGCTACAATACCTCCTGTCTTCGAGATAGGGTCCAGTTTAAGAGTTGCTCGGACTAGGAGAAGAAATAGGAGCAGAAAGATTGCCAGGATCGAGAAGGCTAAGGCTGCTGAAGTTGCTTTTCTGGAAGAGATTCCTGAGGAAGAGGAAGAACTACCTAAGTATTCACCTTTGTTGGAAGGAAGTAGGTTTCAACTTCTCTCTGATGCATCGGATGAAGAAGATATCCAGAGGATCGTCGCTGCATTACCCCAACCTGCATACTATAGTGACTGTAAGAGGATGAGAGCCAAGACTACGCCGCTTACTCGACTGCGAGCCATAGTAGAAAAACTAGCTAAGAAAGAGAGATGCCCCGTATTAGAGATATTAAGAAGAATTGGAAGAGTGCCAGTCAAATCCCGCCTCGGACCGTGAGTAAACCCCGTCACTGCCCCGGAGAGGCTAAGGAAGAAAGTGTGAGCTAGTTCGCCTGTTGTCGTATCGGGACACCATATTAGGGAGGACACCACCTACCGACACACAGCTGACAGACTATCTGGTCCTAGGCCTTCTACTACGAGAAGGATGGTGTGGCGACCTATTATTGCTGAACCGATACAAGCACAATGTTCTGGAAAGAAGAGTCTCATCAGGAAGCCAAAATCAGAAGAAAGCGCCACTGCATTAAAAGAAACTTCTGAGAAAGAAGTTCAACAGTCATCACATGACAACCATGAAACCGTTTGGAAGAGGCCACTAGAGGATGCCATAGGCAAGCTAAGAACCGACATCCGACGGTTGGCAAAGGAAAGAGGATAAAAATTGGAAACTGAAGTAGATTCATCAGAATTTATTGATGAAGAGTACGCCGAGATTAATATGGTCGAGACTCGAGCATCGACAGCTTCACAAGGTGCTCCGTCAGCTTCAGAAAGGGAAGAACTGGAAGTGATGAGAGCACAACTTTGAGAAAAGGATGATACAATTTCCCAGATGGCAAAAAGGATGGAAGAGATGGCTGCTGCCTTAGCCACTCTCCAGAGTTAGCTGCAACCTCAGAAGGAAACACCCCCATAAATTATTCACTTTACAGACGGAGGAAAGGAGATCACATCTGTTAATGGAGATGAAAAACCGAAGAAAGATTCTGCACAAAGCATGATTCCCGAAAAGGATATCAAAAACATGGTAGAATAGCAGGTGCGAGAAGACTTAGCCCTGTATAAGAGTGGAGCATCTATTAAGTCAGGTAGACCTTACCCTGAAGAATTTGATGCCGTCCAATACCCGAAAGGCTTCGTACCACCTCTGTTCAAGACTTTTGATGGAACGGGAAATCCTCGACAGCATGTCACACATTTTCATGCTAGTTGTTGCAATGCCGGTGGGAGTGATGCTTTACTCTTTCAACAGTTCGTCAGCAGCTTATCAGGGATTGCCTTCGACTGGTATGCAGAATTGCCAAATGGCTCAGCTAAGACCTTTTCAGAGTTAGAAAATTTCTTCGTTAAGCGGTTTGCCGGAGCTCGGCACCACATCACTATCGGTGATTTAGTGGTGGAGAAACAAAAACCAAACGAGACTCTAGTGGATTACATACTTCGATGGAGGAACTTAAGCATGAAGTGTGATCCACAACTTCAGGAACAACATGTGATCAGTATCCTACTGAAAAGTATCCACGGCCCGATAGCACTTCTCCTTAAAGGATTTACAATCAAGACTTTCGAGAAGTTGCTTAGCAAGGCCGGGAGCTTGCAGGAGGAAGCAAAATAGCTAAGTTTCATGGACAAGACCGATAAGCAGAAGCCTGTAAAAGCATTTGAAAAGAAATCTGGAATCGTCGCGGCAGTAGATAAAGGCAAGCAGCAGTGCAGATACAGCCAGAGCGACCACAACCTAGTTATCAACCACCACAACGGGTTTATCAGCAACCTCAACAGAACTACCAACAGCCTCGACCAAGCTATCAGTCGCCTTAGCATTATGAGTAACCACCTCATCCACAGCGTACCCTGAAAGAATTTTTGAATAAGGAATATCCATTCAATACTGAAGCAGTAGCGAAGATGTTCTGCAATTTAATGAAGACACCCAATTTTCAGCTGCCAGAGCCTAAGAGGCCGGAAGAAGTCAACAAGAAAGATAATCCAAACTACTGTCCCTACCACAGGATGCTCGGGCACAAGATAGAGGATTGCATCACTTTTAAGAGTTGGTTTGACGACAATCTCCGGAAAGGGAACTTAATGATCCCGAAGGAATATATGAGGGAACCCAAAAAGGGAGGTTCTGTTAATGTTAATTCAACGGATCCTATTGTTCCGATAGACCCTTACACGACCAATGATGGATGGAGTACCGTCTAGACAAAATCTTCGAAGAAAATTTTGAATCACATCCAGAACGCTTCTCAGCGCGCTTCAACCTAAAGTTTGAAACTTGCCGAGCCGGTGCTATCGCTTGCGATTGAAGAACCGCCCCAGAAGGAGGGGAAGATCGTAGGAGAGAAGAAGAGCGATGCTCCAAAGGGTAGACTAGGGGCTGCTTATCCTAGGATGTCTGTTTCCAATTTGGGGGAGAAATCCCTCGAACCTCTGATTATGTATGATTATTTGCTCGCCCCGGCGGGATCTTAAAATGATAAGAGTTTTAGTGTTGGCTACATTTTGACTGTTTCTAATGATTACATAACTAACGAAAACCAACCTAATCCGGATCTCGATTCCGATATAAATAACGATTCTCAAATCATACTGAACCTCGATGACCACGACGAAGGAGAAGACGCTCACAAAGACGGCTACGAAAGCTCGACAAGCAACGAGTCTATTTGTGAATTTCGAGGAGCTCCAATCACGACAGAATTAGAGTTATCAGATTCCGAAGAAACTCCAGAAAAGCCAGTCGTTCCGATTCAAGAGGAAACATCGGTAGATTCACCACCAGATTCAGAACAAGTAACTGAAGTCAACCTAAGAAGCGGAAAAGTTCTACTGCCGAGAATGGGTCCAAAAGATAAAGAAAAGCAGGTGGTTGCTCAGGAGGAGCCAACCTCAGCAGAAGAATTGCCCGTTCAGGAAGAAACCGAGGAACATAGTAATAAGGTGGATTATAACGTGCTAGCCCATCTTAGGAAGCTACCAGCCAAACTGAGCATCTACGATGCTCTGATCCTGTCAAAGGAGATAAGAGAAACTCTCATCAAGGCTTTACTTGATCCAAAAATTTGTTTAGCTTAAATGACCGGTAATTCCTCAGATGAGGTTTGTTCATTAAAAGAATGACAAGGTTTTACCTTCACGGACAATGATCTACTACTTAGAACAGCAGATCACAACCGATCGTTGTACATTTCAGTCACTATCGAAAAGTTTAGGCTCTCTAGGGTGTTAGTCGATCCGGGAGCATCAATCAACATAAAGAATCTTCAGACGTTGCCATATTTGGAAATTGATGCTCGCGACCTCAAAGTAGATAAGATGTTACTAAGAGGCTTCAATCAAAAAGGAGAATGAGCCATTGGATCGATAACACTACTGATAAAGACCGGTGATTTGGCAAAGACAACCGCAAAATTCCATATAATTGATTCCGATACATCATTCAACGCTTTACTGGATCGGCCATAGATCCATGAGAACCGGATGGTACCGTCGTCTCTGCACCAGTGCATAAAGTATTATGAAGGAGGAGAACAGTGTATCAAAAGTGATTTGCAACCATTCTCCGTGCATGAAATCAGAATTCACGAAAATGCAGCCTACTATGCACCTCCGAAGAGGACAATCTTCTCCAGAAACACCGTACCAAATGAAGCAAAAGAAGTTCGAGACTATGAAGAACCTAAAATTCTAGTCCAACAGTTACTCACCACTCCCTTACGACGAGATGGTGAAGGTTTCTCCAGAACTCACACCCGAGGTCGAGGCCGGTGACGAGGTCGTGGAAGAAACTTTGGAATAGTTGGACAGAAGAAACCGGTCATCGAAGTTGATTGGGAGAATAGTTCCGAAGAAGAAGAAATTAAGAAAGAAGCAGCAACAATAAATCAGAAGAAACCACAGTTCAAGATCTCTCTCGAAGAAGAAAAAAACGAAGAATACAAATCAATGTACGAGAAGATTAATCACTATGTGCATACCATGACCCTGACCCCGATCCATTCTAATAAGGTTGAGGGTATGTGGTCAAGGAGGTACATGGTGGCGGTACTAAACCGATCAAATTCTACCGTGGTGCTTCTTCTTCAAAAACTGAAAATGCTATACAATTTGAAGATGTTACTTCTTCTGAATTAATGGAACTACCTTTTGAGTGGTATTCTCCCTGTGTTCAAAATTTAATTCAACGTGGTGTCTTACCTCGATGATGGACAAAAGGTCAATCACAACACTTCGAAAAATTATGGAATAATGCCAGTCGGCCTCCCAATTCAAAACATGGTCTTGGATTCAGCACATTAGGATCAGTTGATGACACGGGATTTTGCTTGGTTGTCACTTGCGAGCCTAATGAAGTCTGATTAGAAGCCTCAGATGATCTCGAAGATCTGCAAATTGGAAATGTTCTCCAGAATTTGAAGAAGAGATTAAATCTACAATAGACGAGTTAATGGAAGTTAACCTAGGTACTAGCGAAGAGCCTAGGACGACCTTTGTTAGCTCCTTACTCAATAAAGAAGACTCCGAAAAAATGATAAAACTATTGATGTAATTTAAAGACTATTTTGCTTGGAGTTACGATGAAATGCCGAGATTAGCTCTGGAGGTGGCAGTTCATAGGCTAGGAGTGGATCCCACTGCCGTTCCAGTCAGGCAAGCTCCCAGAAGAATGCGTCTAGAGATTGAACAACAAGTTATAGTTGAAATTAAGAAGCTAATAGACGCTAAATTCGTCCATGAAGAACAATATCCAACTTGGTTAGCCAACGTGGTACCAGTCAGAAAGAAGAATGGAGAGATCAGAATCTGCGTAGATTTCAGAGATTTGAACAAGGAATGTCCAAAGGATGAATTTCCTCTACCAATTCTAGAACTGATGATCGACATCGCTTCGACACATGAAATCTTCTCTTTCATGGATGAATCATCAGGATACAACCATATAAAGATGGCACCAGAAGATGAAAAGCTCACAACCTTCAGAACGCCAATCAGAGTATGTTGCTGAACATTGATGCCTTTTAGATTGAAGAATGCAGGAGCAACATACCAAAGAGTAATGATGAGAATTTTTGTTGATCTCATTCACAACCAAGTCGAGTGCTACGTGGATGATGTGGTCATCAAAAGCAAATTGAAAGAAGATCACCTGTATGATGAAAGAATTGTTTTCGAGCGATTAAGATAATATAACCTTAAGATGAATCCCTTGAAATGCGCCTTCGACGTCACCTCTGGGAAATTCTTAGGATTTGTTGTCTGACATCGTGGAATTGAAATCGATCCCGAAAAGATTAAAGCTATCTTAGAAATGCCACCTCTCAAAACCTTGAAACAACTACGATCCTTTCAAGAAAAATTGGCATATCTTTGACGCTTTATCTCAAATTTTTCTGGTAGGTGTCAGCCCTTCTCAGCATTGGTTAAAAAGGAAGCAAAATTTTTTTGGGAAGAGAAATGCCAGCGGGCCTTCGAGAACATTAAGCAGTATTTAATGACACCTCCTGTCTTTGCAGCCCTAGTCTTGGGTAGACCGGTAATACTTTATACCGCGGCTTTAGACGACTCTCTCGGAGCCCTGCTAGCCCAGGTCGACGACGAGGGAAAAGAAAACACTCTCTACTACTTAAGTAGTCATTTAATTCTGTCGGAAGTAAAGTATCCCCCGATTGAGAAGCATTATTTGACCCTGATCTTTGCTGCTTAGAAGCTCAGGCATTACATGCTTTCTCATAAGGTCAACCTTATCTCGAAAGTTAATCCATTGCAATATTTGATGACCTGACCAACACTTTCCGGCAGACTTGCTAGGTGGTCGATGATACTATTACAATTCGATATAACTTTCGTACCGCTTCGTGCCGTAAAGAGACAAGTCCTAGCAGACTTCCTCGCAGCACACCCTTTACCGGCAGAATCGCCTCTCAACAACGATTTGCCTGACGAGCAGATAATGAGCCTAGAAGACCCCGACGATCAGCGTTGGGAGCTGTACTTCGACGAAGCATCTTCAGCGCAGAAAAATAAAGAATCGCAAACGATAGTGCCCGGTAAGGCAGGAATCAGACTAATATTCATAACACCAGAGTGGGGAATGTTAAGGTACTCCTACCATCTAACAGAACCATGTACGAACAACGAAGCCGAATATGAAGCACTCATAATTGGACTAGAATTAACCATTCAGATGTGGATAACAGACATCAACATCTACGGGGATTCTCTGTTGATCATTCAACAGGTCGCTGGACAGTACAAAATTTTAAAACCAAGGCTTGAGCAGTACTTCCAATACGCCAAGAAATTGTCTGAGCAGATTCCGAATGTAACGATCTACAAGATTCCCAGAAGAGAAAATGCTCTCGCAGATGCGTTAGCCCACCTTGCAAAGGAATTTGCCTGCTTGCAGGATGAATCAGTTGAAGTGTCAGTTTAGGGATGTCAGGTTCTCTCGCAGCTCGACATGGACATGATACATAAGTCAGAAAAAGAAAAAGAAACGGTTACAGCAGTAACATAAAATGCAGAAGACTGGTGACAACCACTCATAAACTACCTGCAAACAGTAAACCTACCGGACGATAAGTCATTAGCTCATTAAATCAATAAAAGAACTCTGTCATACACATTAATAAACAATACATTATACAGAAGGTCTTTTGATCAGATGTGGCTAAGGTGCCTGAGCGGGTTCGAGGCTCGTGAAATCTTTAAAGAAGTGCACTCAAGGCTTTGTGGTGCTCATCAGTCAGGTCTGAAGATGAAAATGAAGATTAAAAGATTATGGTACTACTGGCCCTCAATGATGACCGACTGCATGAAAGTTGCCAAGAGTTGTCACCAGTGCCAAGTGCATGGAGTGGTTTTACATCAACCTCTGAATGCGCTACATCCGGCAATCGCGTCGTGGCCATTTGAATGTTGGGGTACAGATATTGTGGGCCTGATAGAACCGCCTTCTTCAAGAGGATGTCGCTTCATTCTTACAGCTATAGATTACTTTTCTAAGTGGGCAGAAGCAGTACCGCTCAGAGAAGTGAAGGCACACCACGTGCTACAGTTCTTCAAGAATCAAGTTGTCTACTGTTTCGGGGTACCGCGCAAAATTATCTCAGATAACGGGTCCGCATTCAGAAGTACTAAGATCAATAATTTTGTTAGAAGGCACGAGATTGATTGGTGCTATTCAACGATCTACTACCCAAGAGCGAATGGCTTGGCCGAAGCTTTCAATAAAACTCTCGTCCAAATCCTAAAGTAAACTTTGGATGACAACAAAAGAAATTGGCACGAGAAGTTGTTAGAAGCCTTATGGGCCTACGAAATAACTTTCAGAACTCCTACTCAGTCTACACCTTACGCTTTAATATACGAGTCTGAAGCCGTCTTACCCTTGGAAGTCCAGCTTGCGTCTCTCAGAATTGCAGTTGCAAACAAGATTACTACAGAAGAAAATGCCAAACTACAACTAGAAGAATTGGAAAGCTTGGAAGGGAAACAACTTTCAGCGCAACAAAATTTGGAATTGTATCAAGCCAAAATGATCCAGGCCCACGATAAACTGGTCTGCCTAAGGACATTTAAAGTTGGTGACTTGGTTCTAGTTCTCAAGAGACCTTTTCTTGCACACCGCAAGATAGGAGGTAAACTTGAACCAACTTGGGAGGGGCCGCAACATTTTTAAAAGTGGAGCCTCATTCCTAGAAACACAGGTAGAGTAATCCTTTGTGAGTGGGTCCAAACCCAAAAACATAAAAATGGTTGATAAAAATCATTAAAAAAATGTGTTAAAAGAAAACATGTGAAATCATAATAATGAAATTTTGATTCCTTCCTTTTAAATCAATTCATTCTCGATCTTTCCTCATCTTTTCCTACTCTTATTAAAATTTTAAAATAATAATAATAATAATAAAATTTTCCATTGATAAATGATTTTTCTTATTGTTCTTGTTCTTAGTATAGCCCCTGATCCTTTCTTATTTTTCGTAGGGAAATGTCGAACGGGCGGTTGGTTCTGAACTTTGAGTATGGCGTGAGTCTAACACTCGATGAAAAGAGGATGAAGGATGGAGCGTGATTGAAATCGACTCTGATTTCACACCAGCTGGGCTACAATATGAAGAAACTGATTGGACCCCGATTGACCGGGAAGAGTACCAAAGCCAGACAGTGATGAAATTGGGTGGCCCGAGTTAATAGTCCGCCAGCAAGAAAAGAAAAGCAAACGCCGCTCGTGCAACGGGGGAAGACAAGAAAGTTAAGTCTGTGGTTGCTGCAGTAGAGGGCAGGCTTGTCAGCGCCATGCCCACATAAATTCAAGAAGTAAGGAGAGCTACTCTCACTCCTACTCAGCGAAGAAACAAGAACCGTCGCATTCGCAAGATGCTAACCAAGCTAGCAGTGGACCAACATGAAGAGACAGTTGCTACCGTCAATGCAAGTACTTTGAAGAAATTGGCTCGTCAGGAACCAGAAAAGAGGAAATCAACTCCAAGAACAACAGAAAGGATGAATGAAGTTCCAAGAAGAGCAGAAACTGAATCAGTGCTACGACGCCAGACAGATGCACCAATTTTGAAGAGTCTTGTTGCGAAAGCATCCCCGGAGGATGTCCTGGTAGAGACTATCCCCGAGGAGCCAAGAAATTCCAGAGAACATGCTGGGGTTGAACCATAAATTCCCCAGTACGTCACCAGGCCTCGCCGATTGCAGTTAATTCCGAAACGAGATGGAAAAGATGTAGAATGTTGAAAAGAAAACTTTTGAATATTTTGAAAGAATCCGAGGCAAGAGGATTAATATCTTGGAAGGCCTTAAGCTGCATACAGATGTGTTTTCAGATTATGAACAACAATAAATTATAGACTGCATAGTTGAACTTCAAAAAATGGGTTGAGCTGGCCGCCTAAGGAAAAAGACCTATTCAGAACCCCGAAGATGGATGCCAGGAAAAGGAAGAGTTACGATCCAATGAGGGTATTGTTACAACTTCGCAATAGACAGAAAAAGAAATCCACCAGGGATACTCTGCCACAGTGAGGTGGATCCGATGCCAAGAATTATTAAGAGAATGGTAAAGAGGATGGTGACATGGAGGGTATTGCCTGCGGACTGCATACCCAACAACTGCATAATTAATATTTACAAGGAGGGCGACTACATACCTCCACACATAGACCATCATGACTTCATCAGACCCTTCTGCACAGTGTCTTTCATCATCCAGTGTAACATCATATTCGGATCTGACCTCCGGATAACATGCCTCGAAGAATTCCGAGGGCCAGTTGAGATACCACTACCGGTAGGTTCCGTCTTGGTATTAATAGGAAATGGAGCAGACAACAAAACATTGCATTCCAGGAGTGCCTGTTGAGTGGATCTCCGTCACTTTCAGGAGGATGGATGATAGAAAAATGCCTTTCCACTACCAGCCAGATCCAGAGTTAGAGAGCCTTCGACCCTACAAGCTGTCAGCTACATGGGAGATAACACACCTCCAATGCACATCCAAACGACATTTCCTGCCAAGGGTGGCTTGGAAGGTGATGTTATTGTCCATGTATCTTACTATTCAGACATGGATTTCGACAGATGCTTCTGGAAGAAATTTGTAAGAATCTTACACAATCCGTTTTGGATTTATGTGGATCGTATGAGATGTTGAATTTTCAAGGAAAATATCATCATGTTTTGGATCGAGCTATATGATGTATTTTCAACAAATTGAAATGGAAATGACTATGTCATGTTCTGCCTTCACCTCTTTTGTGCAAATTGACTGGGAAACGCTGTTAAGTTAAATGAACTTTGAACAAAGAACGAAGGAAAAATAAAAAATAAATAAGAACTCTTTTTTAAGAATCTGAATGTCAAAATGAACTCCAAATTAACATGAACTCTAAATAAATAACAAAAATGACATTGAATCACCAAAACAAATGATACGAACCTAAATCTCAAATTAAATTCCGATATGAATCCGTCGAGTTGAATCTTTTGACTGAAATCCATTTGAAACTCTTTTAAAACTCCTCTTTCGAGTTGATTCTTCCTTACAAAAGACTTCAACTTCAGTTTCAAACTTTGAAACTCCGAATATGAAATTCCCAGCCTCAGGCTATTCTCAAACCTTTTCGACTTTCCGCGATCCCTTTCCTCTTTTGAGAAGGTCGACTGAGTCTACTAACACAGAACCACGAAATCTTCAATTTGGTTCTGATGGCATCATTCATATCCTTCGCCAAAAAATCAAAATTCGATCAACTCTCTTGGGATATGAAACACTTTCATGTCTCATTCAAATCCTCCACTAAACTGAAATTTCCACAAAATCTTCCAAACCAAATCAAATACAAACTTTTGGGATTGGTACCTAAATTCCAATTCTCATCCTTTCGTGAGATTGATACTACATTTCAATTCTCTCCTTCGAGACTGGTACCAAATTCCAGTTCTCTCCTTTCGAGGTCGGTACCAAATTCCGACTCTCTTTCCGAGATTGATACCAAATTTCAATTCTCTCTTTCGAGACTGGTACCAAATTCCAGTTCTCTCCTTTCGAGGTCGGTACCAAATTCCGACTCTCTTTCCGAGATTGATACCAAATTTCAATTCTATCTTTCGAGACTGGTACCAAATTCCAATTCTCTCCATTCAAGGTCAGTACCAAATTCCAACTCTCTTTCCGAGATTGATACCAAATTTCAATTCTCCCTTTCGAGACTGGTACCAAATTCCAATTCTCTCCTTTCGAGGTCGGTACCAAATTCCGACTCTCTTTCCAAGATTGATACCAAATTTCAATTCTCTCTTTCGGGACGGTACCAAATTCCAGTTCTCTCCTTTCGAGGTCGGTACCAAATTCTGACTCTCTTTCCGAGATTGATACCAAATTTCAATTCTCTCTTTCGAGACTGGTACCAAATTCCAGTTCTCTCCTTTCGAGGTCGGTACCAAATTCCGACTCTCTTTCCGAGATTGATACCAAATTTCAATTCTCTCTTTCGAGACTGGTACCAAATTCCAGTTCTCATTTCAATACCTAAATTCTGATTCACATCCTTTTCAATCAATATTTAAACTTTGACTCTCACTTCGAGGCTGGTACCTAAATTCCAGTTCTCTTTGTAAATCTCGAGGTTGGAACCTAGGTTCTAATTCTCATTTCAAATTCAGAATTTTCTTGAATCGATTTTAAATTAAACTTCAATCGAAATTGAAACTTGGAACAAATGGAAATCATAACTCAACATTAAAACTTGAAATAGAAAATAAAACGAAATCTAAATCAAATTTCTCCAGATCTTGTGATCAGGAATTCACTTCCTTTTCTTTTCCCCAGCGAGAGTTCAGGGATCTTCAGTCTTAGAGGTTTACCTATTAATCCCTAGCGGAAATTTTTTTGTGCTTCGTTCTAAGTGTGTCACTTAAACGTCTGTGTTAGTTTTGTTGATCTCTTCAGTCAACGCCAATACGCGCGGTGTGCTTGGTTAGCACAACACACCTATTGGGGGTCCATTTGTTGACCTCATTTTTGATGAGGACTTTTCTCTTCTCTCTCCTTAGTACTTAGGATCTAGCCATAGGGCTTCTCCTTGACTATCTTAGAGGACTAGAAATGAGACCCATCACTTAGAAATTCAAACACTTCTTGGCTCCCTTTAAACCACACAAGTTTGATTGCAAACCCTAAGCCACTTGGAGGGTTAAGATCAAATGTGAAGGTTTAAAGGATGAGTTTCCTATAGAACTCTTTGTCCTTAGGATTACCCTGGATGGTCTGATCCTGGTGAGGCTAAGCATGCACACACCACACTCTCAAACACATTCCAAACCCTAAAACTACCTTTAACCAATTTGACTCCCTGACTCATGTAGGTAATTCATATGGGTGGTCCTCACCCCTAAGCCACTGGATAAGAGGGTTAGGAACAACATATTGAGTGCCTAAGATGAGTCCTCTCAGGGCTCTTGTGAGCTTAATATGGCTTCATGGCTCAACCAAATGATTTCATTTTGCTCACACTTGATTAGTCTTCATTTTTCCAAAATTTCAATTTTTGACCCCCAGGGCCCTAAACACACCAAGCCTACCAAATGCCCTTGAAATTGCCCACAATTTGAAAAATTGCCTAAGTTACCCAAAATCACTCAAAATCAATCTTAAACATTCCACACCACTCAAATTGATCATCCATGACCAAATATACCAAAATTCCCAAAAATACCCCCCAATACCCTTTTAGCCCAAAAATCCAAAAAATTCCAAAAATTCCTAGAAAATTCCAGAAAATCCCACATATTTCCAAAATCATTTTCTTCAACTACACCTTAGGCCAATTTTGTCAATTTAACCTTGTTTGATCAAACAATTCCAAATGGCCTTTAAGGCCCAAAATGACCAACCAACCCAATCCATCCCAAATTCAACCCAAATGTTACCCAATTTTCCCCAAATTTGTTTTTAAATCTTCCTAACATCCCAACAAATAAAAATATGACAATTTTCCCCAAATTTGGACCCAAACTCCACCCAAGTAACCTAAACCCAAAATCCCCAATTTGGCCTAAACACATCATGGACTCAAACCTAGCCCAAATCCCAAAATCAAAACCCAACCAAATTTGAAAACTCTTTGTCACACCCCCATAAAATTTTTTCAACATTAATTTTACATCAAAATCAAAATTAACCCAACCTTAGCCCAAGTTAGCCCAATTTGGTCCACTTTGACCCTATTACTAAAAGGCCTAAATTAAATCCAATTCAACTCAAAATCACCCCAAACTTGTTTCAAACCTTTCATGGCACACCTCTAAACTAAATGCAACATTCATTAGGCATAGCCCTTCACAAAAGTTCCATCCACCAATTCATTTTAAAACTTAAAAGCCCACTTTCCTAAACCATTTTAAAAGCCCATCTCTCACCAAATCTAAAAAGCTCAAAATTTATTCTAAAGCCCATATGGCAAAACCCCCCCTTCATCCATTTAATCTAAATCAATCCCTAAGTTCCAAACCAATGATTAAATCAATCTAAATCAAGCTTCATCTAAATACTCCACCAAAATGCCAAACTCACTAAAATCCATTTTCATGAAACTAAGCCAAGCCATCCCCAAGCCAAATGGAGCCATGAAGCCACGTATAAGTCACATGAAAGCCATGGAAGACACTTTCCACATCACCAAGCCATTGATGGAAAGAAGAGGGGGATCTTTCTTAGGCCTTCATTAAACATTTTTAACCTCATTTATGTTACACTTTAACCAAAATTAGCCACATCACCTTGGATGGGGACTTCACCACCCTTTCCTAGCTGACCCAAGTGACTTTCTCTTCAACCCAAACCAGTCTTGGTGAGGTGCACCTAGACTAAACCATGACTTGACCAAACTGAACCCAAAATAAGCCTCCCCCACTCCATTTCAATTCAGCCCCTTTACACTTGGCCAACTCCAATTGACTTCACCAAATTCAAGCACTGAACCTCCTGATCAGGATGATGACCTCACCCTAGCCGGCTAGCCACCACAGCCACCGGAAAACCCCATGGCCGAGAGCTCCATGTGAGCCAAAATTTTGAATTCTTCCTTGCTGAGCTGTCCCATGCCTAATGGACACCATGGCTGTTCTTCTCTTGACCTAGGCAGCAAATCCCAACCCTCAATTGCCCTTGGGAAGCCCTCCAGCCAGCTCTATTTAAACTCCACCCCCTCTCGGCCAAAGAGAGGGTTGAACAAAAACCATACAGAAACTCTGCCAAAATTACTACAGACCCTCCTCCTAGCATAGAACACTTGATCCCCACTGAAATCCAGCCCTAATTTCCCCTATGTGAGCTTAATTTCAGAGTTGAATTTCAAGCCCAAAACCAGGACACTTCACCACAGTGAGTCAATCTTTAAATTGACTGACCCTACACCTTCACCAGACCAAGAGGAGAATTTTTCCAGCAAATGCCCCCTCACCAGGCCACCCAATTGTTATAGAGTCCAAAGCTTGAAATCAGCCTTGGTCACTTTCATACCTAGACAATTACTCAGAGCCAGAAACTTCATCTGGAGCTTCCTTAGGTTCAGTCGAAGGTGCCACAACCCTCTGATTGAAGCTTCACTTCTCAGAGCCAAGGTATGGTACTCCTCCTTCCCGAGAGCTTCCAATGATTCTCCATTTCATTTGAGTTAATTTCAATGCATGTTAACCATATGGATTTGTAGCTCTCGTTTAGACGAACACATAGGATCAAATTTCATGTAATTTGGTTAAGAAATGAGGGAAATATTAGGATTTTATTGTAGACGGCTCTCGGGACACACCAAACGGAGACGATGACCAGCAGCCGTCAGATCGCACGTGTACCGAATGGACGATTCAGATCGAGTCGGACGAGGAGATGGAACGAAACCGTGGGCCCCCGGAGCGCTGAGTCAGATGGCGGCGTCGAATGGCGAAGCGACGTGTGGCCTTTCAGTGCTGCCGAGGTTGAGTCGGCGCCGCGTGGATAAGTAAAAAATTAGGGGTATTTTTGATTTATTTAAATACCCAGAACTTTAAAAATGCATATCTTTGCATAGAAAAATCACAAAAATAAAATAAAAATATCATCTTGCTCAGTGAATAGAGGAGAACAATGTGAAAAAGAATTAAGTCAATTTGATGAGTATTTTATTTTTAATTAATTATCTATTGATTTCAATATTTTAATTCTCTAAGCATGCATATAATTCACCATGGCATGAGACCATGGGACTTTTGTAGCCTCTATTCTTGGGAACATTTCCTGAATTTTCCAAGGTCAGAGGCCATCTCTATGGCAAGTTATTGATTTTTCAAGTTTAAGTGTATGTTTTGGCATTTTAATTCTAATAATTAGCATGTTGATTAATAAATCTTTGAAAAATTAGAGGAGATATCTTATGACCAACGGACCTTAAGAAAAATATATTTTGATTTAACTCATTAAGAATAACCCTAATTGGCCTAAACATTCAAAACTAAATTTTAATTAATTAGGATTAACCACACATAAAAATTACTTAAAAAAATTCTCCAATAACATTTAGGGTTAGAGGAGCCCCACATAAAAATTTGGAATAAATTGGAAATGATTTGACCCATTAAATGGATTAATTAAATCACATGACTATTTCCTAACTTTAAAAATTTATAGAACCCAAAATACATTTCAAAAATTCTCTAAATTGGTTTTGAGACTTCTCTGATATTAGAGGAGTCTAAGAAAATTAAAATTGAAATTTTCTAAAAATTTTCATTTTAACCATATTTTAATATTTTAATATTTAAAAAATAATAAAAATCACAAAAATATTAAAAATCATAAAAATGTCACATTTTGACTCCTAATCACTTAGGAACAAACCAAATATTTTTCCTAAGTCTCTAGGTTATGGTATTGAATTTTAAATGCTTAAGACAATTTTTTATATTTAAAAAATGAATTTTCAAACTTCCCATTAAAATAATTCCAATAAATCACAGAAAAATTAGAAAAATACAAAGTTTGTTTCTATGAATTCCTTGAGGTCAAAGAAACTTAAGAAAAATATAAAATTTAATTTTCAACTTTAATTTTATTTTATAATTAATTAACACTCCAAAATTCAAAATAATCATAATAAATAAAATATAATTCAAAAAATCACCAAAATTGGTCCAAATGGTCCTCTAGTCAGTAGAAACATCTCATAGGTTTCCTAAGGATAGAAACCTTTCCTTGGTCATGTTGTTGAATTTTTATTGAAAACCCATATGTTTCATAAAAATAAATATACAAATTAAATTAAATTCAGAAAAATCATATTTTCTCCTCTAATGTCTTAATTGACATGTGAGTGAAGTGACATAAAAATTTTAAGTTCATTTGAGCTTAATTTGATGAGTTATGAAATAAACATGCTTAAAAGGACATAAAGGTAATTAAAGAATTTTAACCCTAATTAATATGTAGGTTTAATCAAGGGGAGGGTAAAATATCTGATTTTAAAATTTTCATTAGATGATTGAAACCTAGGGAATTAAGGAGTAGAAACTCATTAATCATCTTAAAAATATTTAAAGTAAATTTTAATTAATTAAACCATTTGAATTTTGGAAGAATAAATTAAAATTTGGATTATTAAGATTAGGGGTATAATTTAAGAAGATATCAATTCTTTAATTTAAAATCCCTAAACGAATCACTTTAATAATATTCAACTCTTAATCAAGCTGAAAAATGATAATTAAAATTAATAATTAAATAATTAAAAGGAAAATAAACCTTTATTAAATTAAAAGCTTAAAACATTAAGTGATTTGATAATCAAATTGAAATAAATTTAAAACATTAAAATTAATTTGAAATTACTTAAAAAACAAATCTAAAACAAATTTGAAACATTAAAGAAAATCAACCTTAAAACAAGGCATAATTAAAAACATAAAAAATCAAACCAATTAAAATTGACCTAAAGTGTTACAATTAAGTCAAATTAAATTTAAATCATTAAAAGTTTAGTTAAATTGAATAATATAAACACCTCTTTCAAATCAAACAATTTAAAACACTTAAGAGAAAATCAACTTGAATTTTGAAACTAAATTAAGTCATCCTAAATCATCAATTCAACTTTAATCAAAGCGGTTAAATTCTTTATCAAACTGATTTGCCCCAAAAGGCTTTCATTATCATAACTCTTAAATAAAACATTAAGTTAAATGTCATTTCACTCATTGGATAATCAAATGTCCAAGTTCACTAAGCCAGAAATAAACTAAACTAAATTTTTGGATGATCAATTCACCAGTACAATAAAATTCATTTGGACTCAAAATAATCTCAGAAGTATTAAAAAGATGTTTAGGACTCGTCCTAAGCACTTTCTTAATGTGATGAGATGTTTTAGAAGAACAATTGAACTTAATTATTCTTTGATGAAGAAAATCATCCTTAACAAAACACAAGAACCTAGACGTCCTAGGAATTGACTAGCTATAGGATTAGGACTTTGGTAGACAACCAAAATCTTCCCTTAGCTTTACCTAGGTGTTTTCTTGCAAATATATAAATGCTCTAACATGTGTTTTAAGTGTAGCTTGGAATGACGGGAAGACCCTCCAGGTACGCTTTTATTTTATTGCAATTTACTTACCTGTACTGCACTTTACTTTTCTTGCATGTTAAACAAGAATGTCACCCTGCATGAAAACTGAAACCTTTAGAATCATCACAAAACTCAAACAAAAAAAAATTAAAAATAACAAAAAGATAAAATTCACCGCCACAACATTCAAAATATAAAATAACTCAAAATTTAATCACAAACAGAATAACAAAACCACAACTATAACTAAATTAAAACGTCTTGTTTGATGATCAGGAATACCTCTGATGATGTAACCTACGTGTTGCAAACGAGATTTCCCACGGTCTAAATGAAAGTGTGGAACTCATTCAGTTGAGTTTAGCAAATTCATCTGGACTAAGTGAATTCGATAAAAATAATAGTGCCAGAATGATGGAACCGTGGGATATTAACTGGTTTTGTTATAATCAACTTTAAGATTCCCCTAATAAAACATTAAAAATACCTGAACCTTAAAACTCTTCTAAAACAAAACACTTCTCTCATCTCTTGATTTTCACTTTCTAAAACTAAACATCTGCAACAACAAGGAGCTTGGAGCAAGCATAGTGGGCAGCACGACCATCGTCGTCAGCAAAACTTGTGTCTACTTCAGCTAAACCCTTCTTTAGCATTAAATAACAAAACCATAGGGTTTCAGGTAGTTTGCCTAGTGCAACATAAATCCTCACTTCTTTAGGCATTTGCATAATCATATTGTGTAACTTAAGCCCTAACCGGTCTTAGGACTCCGAGGTAGTCGTTTGGTACGACACAAACCCTCACATCTTCCAGGCTATTTGTATGATCATGTCATATGAATATAAGTCCTAATTAATTAAAATTGGCAGGATTGAAACATTAAATATACTCTCAAATTGAAGCCAAACAATAGGATAGTTTAGGAAGTTGCCAAGATTCTTCTTGTATCCTCAGCTTCTCCTACTTCTCTTCCTTTGGACTCCTAAAATTTACTGTTCCAAATTTGATCCATTCCCTATTGAAATATCCTAATTCAATCCTTTGAAAACCTTAAACTTTGAAATTCTTGAGAGCAAAACTACTGATCATTATCGATAGTTTTCTTAAGTGTTTTCAGGCATTTAAGATGTAATTAACTATAGGGGCTTGCCCTTATAGGGAACTTTAAGAACCTAGGTAATATAAACCCTGCTTAATTCCTTTATATTAAGCAAGGGAACTTGTCCGCTTGTAAAATTGGTTCGCAGACCAAACAAATGTCACAAATCTCCTAGTTCATTTAATTGAGCCCCATCATTAAGCAGTGTGTCTATTCTTTGGGATAGATACACGGTTTGTGATGTGGTGCTCATTTATATAAACTATTTGAGATGTGAGATCGGTTTGATTTCATATCTTAAAATTTTCAAACCTAAAGTTATTTTCAAAATCAAATGCTACTTTCCAAATTATATATATATATATATTTAAATTAA
The DNA here is from genome assembly GCA_022702705.1 of Papilionanthe hookeriana x Papilionanthe teres. Lineage (NCBI taxonomy): Eukaryota > Viridiplantae > Streptophyta > Magnoliopsida > Asparagales > Orchidaceae > Papilionanthe > Papilionanthe hookeriana x Papilionanthe teres. The sequence continues at coordinate 63,088,204 of CM040423.1, read as the reverse complement.
ATTTAAAATTTAATATTCGTTGACCAGTTCTGTAGGCGACCCCTTTTTAAATACAACACACAACCTAAAAATATGCCGACAACTTCTGGCGACTCCGCTGTGGAGTAATTCCTCTCTCCATTTTGATCAGATGGTTTTGCGTTCATAAATCAGTAGTGAGTCCATACCCCTGGTGGATCAAACTACCATTCTTTCTGTTGGCATACCACGTTCATTTCTGTCTTGAACGGGTATAGTCAATTCCTTTTGGATTATGGAGCCACTGTTTAGACACCCCTAAATAGAGAGGTTCCGAAATCCTTTTGCCTCTTTCTGAGGTGGGGTGGACCCCCAATATGTGTTAGCTTAGGAGCGGTCCTTCGGGTTGAGAGGTCTTACGAGACTTTCTCTTCCTTTCTAATTCTGAATTGGGTCCTTTACCTTTTCTATAACTTTAATCGTTTTGTTCCTAACAAACAAATCCTCTAATAAACAACCTTTTAATAAGCAAACTATTTTAAATCGCAAATACATTAAGATAAACTTAAATGTGTTCGGATTCTTTCTTTTCCGTCTTAAGTTTTGCGACAAAAGGAAGCATAATTCGAGACTGACATTCAGAATTTACCCTGCAGAAAATAACTGCACCAAAGTTAATTTTCTCCTTCTCCAATGGAATGGACTTCGCCGTCTATAAGGATGAATTGCCCGACAATGGAATCATCCATTTTGGACAAGGATTCGAAAATATAGATATTAAGTTCGCTGACGTCACCCTGTTCACATTAATGGACAAAGTATCAGAAACTGAGGAGCCCGTAATTGAGTTTAACTTGAAATCGACTCAAGAGTTCCCTCCCCTACGAAGGGTCCTAGCCGAAAGAAGTACCACTGTTCGTAGGAGGACTGTTGTCTCTACCCCCACCGGTCTAGTCATCTCTGCACCTACCCCGACTCCTGCCAAACTGAAGGGGAAGGAAATCCAATTTTGTGATGAGCCTGCCACCGTGGAGGGTACAAATTTTGCTACAATACCTCCTGTCTTCGAGATAGGGTCCAGTTCGAGAGTTGCACCCCTAACTCGGACTCAGAGAAGAAATAGGAGCAGAAAGATCACCAGGATCGAGAAGGCTAAGGCTGTTGAAGTTGCTTTTCTTGAAGAGATTCCTGAGGAAGAGGAAGAACTACCTAAGTATTCACCCTTGTTGCAAGGAAGTAGGTTTCACCTTCTCTCTGCTGCATCGGATGAAGAAGATGTCCGGATGATCACCGCTGCATTACCCCGACCTGCATACTATAGTGACTGTAAGAGGAAGAGGGCCATTACTACGTCGCTTACTCGACTGTGAGCTGTAGTAGAAAAACTAGCTAAGAAAGAGAGATGCCCCGTATCAGAGATATTAAGAAGAATGGGATGAGTGCCAGTTAAATCCCGCCTCGGACCGCGAGTAAACCCCGTCATTGCCCCGGAGAGGCCAAGGAAGAAAGTGCGAGCTTGTCCGCCTGTTGTCTTATCGGGACACCATATTAGGGAGGACACCACCTATCGACACACAGTCGATAGACCATCTGGTTCTAGGCCTTCTACTGCGATAAGGATGGTGTGGCGACCTATTATTGCTGAACCGATACAAGCACAATGTTCTGGAAAGAAGAGTCTCATCAGGAAGCCAGAATCAGAAGAGAGCGCCACTGCATTAAAAGAAACTCTTGAGAAAGAAGTTCAACAGTCATCACATGACAACCATGAAACCATTTGGAAGAGGCCACTAGAGGATGCCATAGGAAAGCTAAGAACCGAATCTGACGGTTGGCGAAGGAAAGAGGATAAAAATTGGAAACTGAAGTAGATTCATCAGAATTTATGGATGAAGAGTACGCCAAGATTAATATGGTCGAGACCCAAGCATCGGCAGCTTCACAAGGCACTCCGTCAGCTTCAGAAAGGGAAGAACCAGAAGTGATGAGAGCACGACTTCGAGAAAAGGGTGATACAATTTCCCAGATGGCAAATAGGATGGAAGAGATGGCTGTTGCCTTAGCCACTCTCTAGAGTCAGATGCAACCTCAAAAGGAAACACCCCCAGAAATTATTCACATCGCAGACGGAGGAAAGGAGATCACATCTGCAACCTCAATTGAACCTCGCTTGAGATAACTAAAACTTTTTATTTTAGTTGAATATTATGGAAGGATTGGATGAAAGTTTTTAGTAATAAAAGTTAATTTTATAAGGGTAAGATATTTAGTATGAAAGAATTTGATTATAGTTAACTTTTTAAAGTAAAGAAAACTGTATTTTTGAAATGTTAAGAGACTTAAAGTATTGTGTGTTAAGAAGAGATTGTGACTTTATGATGAAATAATAAAGCTCATACCTAATTATAAAGTAAGGATGTGTTTCAAGTTTGAAGTTTAGAAAGAGGAGAGTGAAGTTCAAAATCATTAAAGGCTCTCCAGATATAGTAATCCTCATTAAAAGAAAAAAAAGAAAAAGAAAAGAGAGTGAAAAAAAGAGGATTGAAAATGATCCTGAAAAAAGAAGGAAAAAAAAGAAAAGAAATATTTATGAGGAGAAGCATGAGGAGATGTCTAATAAAAAATTGGCTTCACTTGAGTCACCCTAAAGGGAGAACTTGATTTCATTTCTGAATTTATATTTAAAGTATCGGCCTACATTCTGATGAAGTTTGAATGAACTCCTTTTTCACATAATCTTTCAGGGCACTCTTAATGTAACAAATTATGGTTTATCATGAAATAAATAGAAGACTAGAACCCTTAGACTTGATTGCTGAATATTCTTATACTTGTAATTTTAACTTGAGTTACTGAATTTCTTTCTAAAAGTCTAACCAATATATTCTTTTGAATGAAAAATTTTAGTGTCTTACAGGTGAAAGTACATTGCCCTGAGTTATATTTTATGTAGTAAAAGTGTTACATGAGGATAAGTAACAGTTAAGTTTGGGGGATTTTGACACGCCTAAAATATATAAGTTTTTTCCAATATCATTTTACTCATTTTTTATGATATTACACTTTAAAGGAAGGTATTTTGTATGTTGTTTGGTTTTAGGTACAAGAAATGGTGATAGGAGCAAAAGGAAGCAAAAATGGTGCAATTTGGAGCAAAAACGAGCAAGAAATAAAATTCTGCCATAACAACTTTCGATAAGTCTTTTGATACTTAATCTCTTTTACACTTCTTGCATTTTTTTGAATGAGATTACACTTTAAAGAAATGTTGTTTTTATGCTTATTTTGTAGGGCTATCTGTTACGAACGCAACACAACTAAAAAGGGGCGAATGAGAGCTAAAACGGAACCAAACGGAGCGAAACGGTGGAGCTGCGCAGAGCCTACTCGTCGACGGAGGCCACGGTCTCGCCGACGGAAAGATTTTCCAGAAAACAACGAAAAGTAACTAAAAAGCTCACCGACAGCGAGCTCAAACCCGCCGACGGTGCCCGGAAGGTTCTGAACTGACTTTTGGCAGTTTTGGCCTAAATTCGACGTATTTGGACGCTTTTTCGAAGGGGTGCTTAAGGAAACTCTTCAAACTTCATCCATACTCATTAAAATGACGAATATATGTTAGAAAAGCGAGAAATTTAGAGGAGAAAAAGTGGAGAAAAACTTGAGGAATGTTTAGGATTCTTAGATTAAGAGTAGAAATGTAGATTTCTATCCTTTTAGAGAGATTTGAGAGGACATTTTTGAGAGAATTTGTAAGGGATGTCGCTAGCATTGCATGGATTGACAGGGGAATTTGTTGGAGATATCTTCGTTCTTATTTCAAAGGGAAAAAGCTAAGTGTTGTTCTTCATTATCTTTTGATTTTGTAAACACTTGCGTAGTGGATTTGTTCTGGTTAAATGAAGTTTTCGTTGTGTTTTATTCGTGCTTTGTGACATATCTCTCTTACTTTTTCTTCTTCTTTAGAAATAGTGGCATGAGAAGATCATGCCATTGTTTTCATTTTACTTTTCTTTTGTAATGAGTAGAAATCATGTTTAGGATTTTGTGATGCATGATAGAAGTGAATTTAATTATAAATGTGATGGTTTTTTCTTGCACTTCATTTACATTGTAATAAGGGCCCGTTGTAGTGTTAAAATTCGTTGTAATTGTGTTAATTCCCGAAAGGATGGTGAAGTTCATGAGGATTAAATGCAAATAAATAGGGAAATAATATTAATCGGGCGTAGAATTGGAGATTTTAGAGTGACAGGCTAAAATCCTCAATTCGGTCCTATCATTTGGGTGCTGAAGCGGAGATGTTAGCCCTCAGGTGAGGGGAACATGGGAGCTCCGAAGTGAGAGTCGGTATCTTCCCAGCCTAGCCACGAATTCAGTAACCAAGCATAGTATTATTCAATGTTCTTTATGCCTGGACCAAAGGGTAAAGAACAGGATTGCTCCTATTTGGCACATACAATATTTAATGCATCTCAATCCTATACATTATCTATTTCATTACATAAGAATAGCAGTTTTTAATATCTCAAAATTCTCCAAACCAATTCATCCAAAAAGGGTTATATTTAGAATTGCTATTTGCATTTAGATATAGTTACTATTTTTACATTTAACACTTGCATTTAGGAATAATTACTAGATAAAACACAATTTTAATCGACATTCCAACCTAAGGAGTAATTGTAGTAGACTAGAATTTGACTAAAGACCTCTTACTTCACTTCCTCGTGGGATTGATATTGGGGTTTTTACAGAAAACTCTATATTACTTGAAACGATACGTATACTTGCGTAGTACCCCTAGTGTGTAAAATATTTTCTAATTTTTATATCATTTAAGATTTTGCACACTAGCCACTATTTATAAATCAGGTCAAGTTTTTGGCCATCTTTTGGAAGTTAATTTACTGCGTAATTGCGGGTCAGGTCAACCACCACCCACTACTGTGAGAGACATGCTGGATTTTACAGGCATTATGTTAAAGATTTTTCTAAAATTACTAAACCTTTTTGCTAACTTCTAGAAAATGATAGGAAGTTTGATTTTAATGATGAATGTTTGTGTGCTTTTGAATTACTTAAAGAAAAATTAATCACTGCTCCTATAATTGTTTCACCTGATTGGGAGAAACCCTTTGAATTAATGTGCGATGCTAGTGATTATGCTATTGGAGTTGCGTTGGGGCAAAGGTATGATAGAACTTTCAAAGTTATTTACTATGATAGTAAAACTCTTAATGATGCTCAAATTAATTATACCACTACTGAAAGAGAGTTATTAGATATAGTATTTGCTTTCGATAAGTTTAGACCTTATTTAATTGGAACTAAAAGTATAGTGCATACTGATCATTCAGCTATCAAGTATTTAATGCAAAAGAAGGATGCTAATCCTAGATTGATTAGATGGATACTCCTTTTGCAAGAATTTGATTTTAAGATAGTTGATAGGAAAGGATCTGATAATCAAATAGCTGATCATTTGTCAAGAATAGAATATGATAGATTTTCTGAATTTGAGAAGGAAGTTGTAGAAACTTTTCCTGATAAAAAATTGTATATTCTTATGGAAAAGAATTTGCCTTGTTATACTGATATTGTGAATTATATTATAAGTGATATTATACCATCAGATTTAACAAGGAAACAAACAAAAATTAAATATGATGCTAAATTTTATTTTTGGGATTAGCCCTATTTATATAAACAGTGTAAGGATCTGATTATTAGAAGATGTGTGCCACATGAAGAAATTAATCCAATCATTCAGAGATGTCATGATTCTGAATTTGGAGGTCATTTTGGGGTTGATAAAACGGCTTATAAGATTTTACAATCTGGATTTTATTGGCCCACTCTTTTTCGTGATGTTTATAAATATGTTAAATTTTGTGATCGATGTCAAAGAGTAGGTAATATTTCTAGAAGAAGCGAAATGCCTCTGAATTACAATTTGAAAGTTGAAATTTTTGATGTATGGGGATTAGATTTTATGGGACCATTTGCACCTTCATTTGGAATTTTATATATATTGGTCGCTGTTGATTATGTTTCGAAATGGATTGAAGCGTTTGCTTTACCAAGATGTGATACTCGGAGTGTTTCTAAATTTTTGAAGAAAAATATATTTACAAGATATGGAATGCCGAGAGTGATTATAACTGATGGTGGATCCCATTTCAGAAACAATCAAATTAAGAGATTAACTGGAAAATATAACATTATTCATAGAATCTCTACTGCTTATCATCCCCAGACTAGTGGATTAACGAAAGTATCAAATCGGGAAATTAAAAGAATTTGGGAGAAAACAATGAATATTCATAAATTAGATTGGTCTGCTAGATTAGACACCGCATTATGGGCTTATAGGACTGCTTTTAAGACCCATATTGGAATGTCTCCTTATAGATTAGTGTTTGGCAAAACTTGCCATTTACCGGTTGAATTGGAGCATAAAGCATATTGGGCGATTAAGGAGTTGAATTTTAATTTAAGAAATGCGGGAAAAAAAAGATTTATTCAATTAAATGAGTTGGAAGAAATTAGAAATGAATCATATCATAACGACATGATTTATAAAGAGAAAATGAAATTGTGGCATGATCAGAAGATATTGAAAAAATGATTTGAACTGGGACAAAGAGTTTTATTATATAATACGAGATTGAAATTATTTCTGGGAAAACTTAAGTCCAGATGGATAGGACTTTTACTGTAGTAAAAGTTCATTCTTTCGGAGCTATTGATATTGAGGATCCTAAAACTGGAAATATTTTCAAGGTTAATGGGCATCGTTTAAAACCTTACTTTGGAGGGTCTTTACCTAATTTCAAAGAGGTTTTATTCAGTCATCCTAGTTAACTGAATGGTTTGTCGGGCTGACAACGTTAAACCAAGTGCTTTGTGGGAGGCAACCCATATGTTTGTTTGTTTGTTAAGTTTGCTTGCTTATTGTTGTTTGTGCTTTTAGTGTAATATTAAAGAATCCTAATTACCTCTAAATAAGTTAAAAATTAAAAATATATTGGATCGTATTGTGGAAACGAAGTATTTTGAGCCAAAAAAAGTTCGGTGACAATTTTTTTCACTGGCACCGCCGGTGCCAAAATAGGTGCCGCCAACGCCCTATTCTTTTATAACAGCCAAATTTGTAGTTTGAGCACCGCTGACGCCCTATCGAGCACCGCCTGCGCCCAAATTTTGGGTGACGGTTTTTACTTTTTAAAATGCAGTTTTAGGCAGTTTTGAGCGGTTTTTTCTTCCTTAAAACACCCCAAAACTCACTTTAAATGCATAAGCACCAGAGAAATGAAAGCTCCCTTTCTCAATTCGCATCCCATGGATTCCCACTCCATTGAACTCCCTAAATCTTGTATCTACAATCGACGGAAGTTTGTTAGTTTCAAGGTGCAACGTCTATTCCATAAATTGATGATGAAGAGAAAAATTATCATGGAAAGGGCTTTGTGAATCGAGATTTGGAGAGTCCGACGACAAGATTTGAAGAGATAGTGAAGCAAAGACGTTGGGAAGTGTTATGCTACATGACCCATTTCAGTTGCGTTGCGTTCCTAACATCTTCACCTACAAGATAGACATAAAAAAAACCTTTCTTAAAATTATAATTTCATTCAAAAACATGTGAGAAATATAAAAGATATCAAGCATAGAAAGACATATCAATATGTGCCAAGTCAGAATTTTCTTCCTTGCTCATTTTGGCTCAAAATTGCATAGTTTTTGCTTAATTTTGTCTAAAATCATATTTTTATACTTGAAGACAAAAATATACAAGATTCCTTCCTTTAAAGTGTAATATCTCTAAAAATGTGCATAAAGTTAGCATGAAATGCACACTAAAAATAGGTACTTTTTAAAGTGGATCAAATTCCCCCAAACTTAAACGTTACTTGTTCTCAAGTAACACTATAATCATGTAAAACCACATAAGCAAATCATGTGTATGAGTTTCTTTAGGAGTTTCTAAAATTTTGTTCTAGAAATGTAGTAGTCCAATTTAGAAAAAATTTTAGTAAATGAGACCAATTTGAAGTTTAGAAATCTCTTAGATGAAAGAGTATAAAAATATGTGTTGTTATCTAATTCAGAAATGCTTGTAAATTTTTCAAAATATAGGGGTTAGGCATTTTATTTTCTTTACTTAAAAACCTTTTTTAAAAATAATTATACTAACTATATTATATTTTTAAGCTTAAGATTTTCTCAATTCTTATACTTTAAAAAGCTCAGGTGTGGAACCAATTTTTTATTAGGCCCTTTAATCCTCAAGCTTCTCCTTCCTTTTTCACATATTTTACTTTTCTTTTCTTTTTCTTTTTCTTTTTCTTTTCTTTCTTCTTCTTCTTTTTTAGGCAAGGATTACTATATCTGGATAGGCCTTTAATTATTTTGAATCCACCCTTTCTTTCCTAAAGCATAAGGTAGATATATATCTTTTACTTAGAAATATAATAACAGTTTTAAAAATTAATTTTCTATAATAGAAATTTAAATATTGAAAATAAAAGTCTAATCCTTCTATTTTTCTAAAAATACAACTTTTCTTACTAAAGATGGTTACACAATACTTATCATTTCTTCACTAAGAAAAATTTAACTTAAATTTTTCATCACTACTATAAATTTTAACTAAATTCTCTTACTCATTTTTATATTCAAAATTTTATTTCCCAAATATAACTTCATACACATAATTATTTTTCAGTAAAAAATCAAATTTATTTATAGCATTTTTTAGGACAAATAAAATTTAAGTTTTTGAAAATTGTTTCTCTTTCCCCCCCAAACTTGAATTTTAAAATATTTTGCAATTAATTCCATAAAATGTAGGAGGAAGAAAAATAAAAGATAAATCTAATAACTACTACAACATCCTATCAAATTTATATTCATGCTTAATCAAGATAGAATGATTGCAGAAGAAAGTAAATCTAAACTAAACATGCTAGAATAAAAGTAAACTAAAGAAAGGTTAAATAAGCAGGACATGTATCGGCATGGGAATATATTTAAGTGTTCTTCTAATCTCTAAATTGTTATAACACAAACACAAACACAAACACACAACTAAAATACCTAGACTCACAGATTCATAAACAAACATAAAATGAGGTTAATTTGATCTTTTTTCTACTCACATTTTCCCTTCTTGCTTTCAATTTCTAACGGAAGAAACTACACTAATAATGATAATCTGGTAAATAAAAATAGTGCAGTTCATTCATATGTTGTTCATTAAGCAATTTCATGACCTTACTTAATGAAAACAAAGTCAGATAAAAGAAGTAATAGAGTTGACATGGAGTGGTCCAAGTCTAAGCTCTACATGCTTCAAGGTAATGCTTAGCTCCAATTGATAACTAAGTTATAACAGACTCGTCAGCCTACTACTACCAGAAGTCATATACAAATTTAGTCAAGACCAAGACATAACCTCACAACATTAATATATTCTGCACTAAAGAAAACACAAAACAACACATAAACAATCATGACTCGCAATCACACTAAATCAAAGCACCTGATAACTAGGGGTTGCCTCCCATAAAGCGCTTGGTTTTAACGTCGCGGGCCTGACATATGATTCCTCCTGGATCAAAATTCCAATTAAGTAATCCTCGATCAATCGCCCAATCATTTCCAGATCTAGGGATTCCTATAAAATCCTTAAATTTTAATTTTTCACTTAGCTCTTCATTTTTTGTTTGATTTATATCATTGTTCCTTATATTTCTTTCAAGATCCAATATTCTTCTATTGATTTTCTGAATTTGCATATTAATATCATCCTTGAAATTTATAATAAAAGGATCTTTATAAGATACTTCAATATCTCCCAAATTTTGGATCAGATTCTCTTTAGATAATTCAGATTCTGGATCAGTATCCTCTATGTTACTCTTTGATCTATAAAAAAATACCTATTTCTTTATGTCTTAATTCTTATTAATTTCTAAGGATATTATGCTTTAATGAAAGGTATTTTTTGTATTTTTGGATGTAGGTAATGTAAAAAGGTCTAAGAAGGAAAAAGGAGCAAAAAGGAGCAAAAATTGAGCAAAATACCAAAAGTATAAAAAAATATGGCCTAGCGCCTAAGCGCAAACTGGAGCCTAAGCGCCAGACTCGATACGAAATCTGTCAAGTTTTTTACAACGTTTGATCAGTTATTTTGACGGAGTGAGCGGTTATTAGACATTCTAGAAGGCTGACAGTTGTTCCTTGATAATAGGACATGTGATACATCGCATTTGGACGCTCCAAAACGGTTTTAATCGCGAAGAGGTGCGAGCCAAAGTGAAGAGGTGCGAAGAACTGGACGCGGTGTCCGGTGCCTAGGCGCCAAACTGACCTTCTAGAAGATTCATTGAATGTGGACATGTTTTGAAGAGGTGCCTCAAGGCAACTCTTGAAGCCTATAAATAGAGCTCCAATTCTTCAGAAAACGTGCCCCTCCCATTGTACCCCTTTCTCTTATCTACTTTAGGATCTCTCATCCTTAGAGAGGAAATTAGAGAGAGAAATTTAGGGCCACTTTTGTTTAGTTTAGTGAGTTTATTTTCAAGTTATTGCATCTGGAGTTCATTACACTATGGAGTCAGTAGGAATCAGAAGATTTGTAGAAGAAATATTTCGAGATAAGTATATTTTTACATTTGATTCAAAGTTTAATTATCATGTTTTGTTATTTATTTTCAATGTGTTCTGAGTAGTTAGTTACTTTCTTACTTCAATTATGAAGAGATAGATAAGATAATATAAAGATTCGATGGAGAATTAAAATTCAAAATATTTTCAAAACATTGTGTTGACCTCATTTTTGATGAGGTCTTCTCTTCTTCTCTTTAGTACTTAGGATCTAGCCTTAGGCTTTTCCTCTGACTGTCTTAGAAGATTAGAATTGGGATCCACCACCTAGAAATTCAAACCACTTCTTAACTCCCTGCAAACTCCACAAACTTAACTATAGACCCCTAATCACCTAGAGGGTTGAAATCAAATGTGGAAGTTTAAAGGATGAGTTCCTATAGGACTCTTTGGCCTTAGGACTACCCTGGGTGGCCTGATCTGGTGAAGGGCTGACTTACACACACACTACACTTATACACTACACTTTCACACACCTCCTAAAACCTTACCCATACCCAACTTGACCTCCTGACTCATGTAGGTGATTCACATGGATGGTCCTTAACCCCTAAGCCCTTGGCTAAGAGGGTTAGGAGCAACATAGTGGATGCCTTAAATGAGTCCCTTCATGGCTCATGTGGGTTTGATATGGCTTCATGGCTTAACCAAAATGATTTTATTCCACTTACATTAACCTAATCTTCAATTTTCCAAATTTTCAATTTTTGACCCCCGAGACCCTACACCCCGCCTAGCCTACCCAAAGCCCTTGAAATTACCTAAATTTTTCAAAATTTCCAAATCACCCAAAATTCCCCAAATTTAACCTTGAACATTTCCTCACCAATCAAGTTGATCATCCATAGCCAAAAATACCAAGAATTCCAAAAATACCTCCCAATACCCTCCAAATACCCAAAATACCCCTCTTGACCCAAAAATCCAAAAATTCAGAAAATTACCAGAAACTTCCAGAAAATCCCAAATATTTCCAATTTCATTTTGTTCAACTATACCATGGGCCAATTTTATCAATTTACCCCACTTTTGTCAAAACCCCCAATTTGACCCATTTTTAACCCTAAGTGAACCGAATGTCAAGCCAAACCTACCCAATTGACCCAAATTATTGTCCAATTCAATTCTAAACTTCAATTAAACATTCCCAACACCAATCTAGACCAAATCCAAGTCCAATTTGATTGACATTTGAATCCAATTTCACTTTTGGCCTTAAAGCCCAATTTGGACCCATGACCCAAACTTAGCCCAAACTAACCCAATTCAACTCCAATTAACCCCAAACCTTTTCTAAAACTTCCCTAACATCCCCACAAACAAAACACTAACATGATTTACCCAAAATTTAGACCCAAATCCCACTCAAATTCAACCCAAAGCCAAAAGCCCAATTTTGACCTTAGCCCAAACCTAACCCAAATAAGCCCAAACCCCAAAATCAAAACCCAACCAAAGCCAAAACCTCTTTGAAACACTCCCATAAACATTTCCCAACATTAATTTTACATTAATTTCAACCCTAGCCCAACATTGGCCCAAGTTAGCCCAATTTGGCCCACTTTGGCCCCTTTACCAAAAAAGCCCAAATTCAAACCAATTCTACTCCAAATCACACCAAATTGATTCCAAACCATTCATGAAACATCCCTAAACTAAAACCAAAATTTATTTGGCATGGTTTTTCACAAAATTCTTCATCCAAAAGTCCATTTTGAAATATAAAGGCCCACCTATCGAAGCCTTTTAAAAAGCCCACTTCCACCAAACCCAAAAGCCCAAAAATTCATCCAAAGCCCACAAGACAATTCCTTCTCATCATCCACTTGATAAAATCATTCCTTAAAGTTTGAAACCTATGATTAAATCATTCCAAATTAGGCTTTATCCAAATTCCCATCAAAATGCCAAAATTCCTAAAATCCATTCCAATGAAATTGACTAAGCCATACCCAAGCCAAAGACAAGCCATGAAGCCATCCTTAAGCCCCATGTAAAGCCATGAGAAGTTTGACATGTGACCATCCCATAAATGGTAAGAGGAGGAGCCTCTTTAAGGATTCTCTTAAAGGTGATTAAACCTTTTCATGCTTCCCTAAACTATGTTTTAACTTAAACATGCTTGGATAGTGACTTCTCCTCGCTAATCTAGCTGACTCACCTGACCTTCCTCAGCCCAAATTAGAGCTTGGAAAGGTGCACCCAACCCAAACCCATAGGATGACCAAATTGAGCCTAAAAGAGCCCCTTCCCCATTCCATTTTGAATGAAGCTTTCTACACATGGCCACTTTCCATTGCTTGCACCATTGCCAACCCCTGACCCTCCTGATGACAACAATGACTTGACCCTGGCCGGCCAGCCACCACAGCCGCCGGAAACCACCAGGCCGAGAGAACCCATGTGAGCCAAAGTTTGGAATTCCCACTTGCTAAGCTGCCCCATGCCCAATGGCCATCATGGTTGTTCTTCCCTTGACCTAAGCAGCTGATCCCAAGCCTTAAACCCCCTGGTTGGCCCTCCACCCTCTCCTATTTAAACCCCACCTCTCTCGGCCATGAGAGGTGCCGAACCGAACCTTACCGAAACCCCGCCAAAATTTCTCCGTAACACTCTCCATACTTAGAGCGCATTGATCCCCGATGACAATTTGCCCTAATCCCCACCAACGAGCCCGATTTCTCGACCAAAATTCCACCCAAAACCAGGACACTTCTCCACAGTGGATCAATCCTCAAATTGATTGGTCCTACACCTTCACTAGACCAAGGGAAGGAGTCCACCAGCAAAAGCCCCTCTCCAGGCCACCCATCTATTCCAGACTCCAAGCTTTGTGATCGGGCTTATTCTAAATCATACCTAGACGATTCACCAGACCAGGAGACTTCATCTGGAGCTTGCTGGGATGCAATCGAAGGTGACACAACCCTCAGATTGAAGCCACACTTCTCTGAGCAAAGGTATGAGCTAACTCTTTATCCCGAGCTTCTGGAGATTCTCCATTTCAAATGCCTTAATTTCAATGCATGATCACCGTATAGATGTATTCGTCTCTTCAAGACTAATCCATAGAGAACAAGAACAAGAAAATCCATTGAGAAATGAGTGAGTTCTTAGGGTTTTAGTGTGGACGGCTCTCGGGTGAGAACGCTTGGGGAAGATGAACGGATGCCGATCATTCCATACACGCGCGGACGGACGGCTCAGATCGGGTCGGATCGGCAGATGATACGAGGAAGGCGGGACCCGGGCTGTTGACTCAAGTGGCGGCGTCGAATGGCAGCGCTACACGCGGCATTTCGGAGATGCCTAGGATGAGTCAGCGCCGCCATTTTAAATAAAAAATTAGGGTATTTTTCTATTTATTTAATTCTCTAAACTTCAAAAATGCATAACTTTGTGTAGAAAAATCAGAAAAATAAAATAAAAATACCCTTTTGCTCAGTGAACAGAGGAGAATAATGTGGAAAAGAAATCATTTAATTTCATCAAGTATTTTATTTTTAATAATTTATTTACTCTCTGCACATTTTCAATTCTCCATGCATGTATACAATTCACCACGGCATGAGACCATAGGGCTTTTGAAGCCTCTGAACTTGGGAACATTCCCTGAATTTTCCAAGGTCAGAGGCCATCCCTATGAGAAGTTATTGATTTTTCAAATTCATGTTGCTGTTTTGAGTATTTTAAATCCAATAATTAGCATGTTGTGAAATAAATTCTAGAAAAATTTGGTGATGTTTCTTATGATCAGAGGACCCTAGGAAAAATAGGTTTTGAATTAATCCACTTGGAATAACCCTAATTGGCTTAAACACCCAAAATATGTCCTTAATTAATTAGAGCTAATCATACATCAAATTGACTTGAAATCAATTCTCCACTGACCTTTAGGATCAAAGGAACCCACCATAAAAATTTGAAGTCAATTGGACTTGGTTAGCCTTACTAAATGGGTTGATTAAGCCATTTAGCCAATTTAAACTTCAAAAATTCATAACTTTCAAAATACTTTTAAAAAATTCACCAAATTGGTTTTGGAACCTCTCTGATATTAGGGGAATTTAAGAAAATTAAAATTTCAATTTTCTAAAAAAGTTGATTTTTTGGTATTATTTTAATATTTTAATAATTAAAAAATAATAAAATTCACCAAAATGTCACATTTTGAATTGTAATCACTTAGGAACAAACCCCATATTTTTCTTAAGTCTCTATAATGAGATATTAAATTTTAAAGCCCTAAGGTAATTTTAAAATTAAAAAATGTATTTTTTAGCATTTCCACTAAAATAATTCTAATAAATCAAAGAAAAATCAAAAAATTATAAAAATTAATTCTCTGATTTCCTTGATATTAGATAGATTTTGGAAAAATATAAAATTCATTTTTTAACCTTTATTTTATTTTTAAATTAATTAATACTCCAAAATTCAAAATAATTATAATAAAAAGAATATAATTCAAAAAATTACCAAAATTGGTCCAAGTGATCCTCTGGTCATTAGCAATGTCCCATAATTTTCTTAAGGACAGAAACTTTCCCTTGGTCATATTATTAAATTTTCCTTGGAAATCTCTATTTTCCACCAAAAATAATTACATAAATAAATTAAATACAGAAAAATCACATTTTCTCCTCTCATGTCTTTATTGACATATGAGTGAAGTCACATAAAAATTTCAAGTTCATTTAAGCTCAATTTAGTGAGTTATGAAATTATTAAGCTTGAAGGGGAAAATGGTAATTAAAATTTTAATCTTTAATTAAAACTTTAGGTTTAATAAAATTAAAGAGTATAATATTTGATCCTAATATGATTTGGATGATTGAAATTTAAATAATTAAAGAGTAGAAACCTACTAAACAATTTTAAAAATAATTGAAATGAACTTTAATTAAATAATTGATTAAATTTGGAAGAATAATAAAATTGGAATTATTAAAATAGGGATATTATTAGGAAGAGATTTGTTCTTTAATTTAAAAATCCCTAAATTAATCATCTCAATAATGTTTAATTCCTAATTAAAATGATAATATAAATTTAAGACTTAAAATGCTAAAAGACTTAATCATTAAATTAAATTAAAGTTAAATTATTTAAATTAAATTCTTTTAAAATTTCAATTAAATTAATACTTTAACAAATGCAATTAAATCATCTTTAAAACAAAAAAAATAAAATATTAAATTAAAATTAAAAATAAAATAAAATTTAAATTTAAATTAAATTAAATTAAATAAAATTAAATTAAAACAAATTAAATTAAATTAAATTAAATTAAATTAAATTAAATTAAATTAAATTAAATTAAATTAAATTAAATTAAATTAAATTAAATTAAATTAAACTAAAGCATATCAAATCAAACTAAATTGAATTAAATTAAATTAAATAATAGAATCAAGTTAAAATTAAAATCAAATTAAATTAAATTAAAATTAAACAACAAAACCAAATTAAATTAAATTAAAGTTAAATTAAATTGAATTAAAAATAACATCACCTAAGACATAAAGAAATTCAAAAATAAATATGAAGCAACTTGAACACTATTCCAAATTTAAACCCGTTAACCGAAATTAAATTAAATCACAAACCATTTGAACATCAATTTGCCCTCGAAAGTCGTTGTTATCATAACTCCTAAACGTAACGTTAAATGAAGTGATACTTCACTCATAGGATATTCAAATGTCCTAGTTCACTGAGTAAGATAATAACAAAACTTAACTAAACCTCGGACGATTACTTCACCTGATTGATTAAATCCATTTAGACTTAAAACAATTCTAGCAATATTGAAAAGATGTTTAAGATTCTTCTTAAGCACTTCCTCAATATGATAGGATATTTATAAGAACAATTGAACTTAATTGTTCTTTGATGAAGAAAATCGTTCTCAAACCAAAACACAAGAACCTAGACGTCATAGGAAATGACTAAGCTATAGGATTAGGAACTTGGTAGAAAACCATAACCCTTCCCTTAGCTTTACCTAGGAACTTGCTTAAATATTCTAATTGTGTTTTAAGTGTAGCTTGGGATGACGGGAAGACCCTCCAGGTACGCTTTTATTTTATTACAATTTACCTTATTGCAATTTATTTAATCGCACGCACTTATTTTTCTTGCATGATAAACAATCATTGCATGAAAACCCACACCTTTAGGGTAGTTCCTAAAACTTAAACCAAAACTAAATTAAAAGTCATTGCAATATAAAATTCACCGCCACAACATTTCAAAATATAAAACAACTCAAAATTTAATCACAAACAGAACACAAAACTACAATTATAACTAAATTAAAACGTCTTGTTGGATGATCGGGAATACCTCGGATGATGTAACCTACGAGTTGCTAACGGGATTTCCCACGGTCTAAATGAAAGTGTGGAACTCATTTAGTTGAGTTTAGCAAATTCATCTGGACTAAGTGAATCCGATAAAAATAACGATGCCGGAAGGATGGAACCGTGGGATCTTAACCGGTGTTGTTATAATCAACTTTAAGATTTGTTTTAAATAAAATATAAAAAACACTTGGAAATTAAGATTTTCTCTAAACCAAAACACTTTTCTCATCTCTTGATTTATGACTTCTATAACTAAACCTCTGCAACAACAAAGAGCTCGGAGCATGGTGGGCAGCACGACCATCATCATCAGCAAAACTTAAATCTACATAAGCTAAACATTCCTAGAATTAAATAACCAAGCCATAGGACTTCGAGGTAGTTTGCCTAGTGCAACATAAATCCTCAACCTTTTGTTAGGCATTTGCATTGCAAATTAAGCCCTAACAGGTTTTAGGATTCCGAGGTAGTCGTTCGATACGACATAAACCCTCACATCTTCAAGGCTATTTGTGTGATTTTATCATACAAATATAAGTCCCAATTAATTGAAATTGGCAAGATCAAAACATTAAATAAATATTAGGACTTTCTAAATTCAATCCAAACAATAGGATAGTCGGGAAATTGCCGGAGTTCGCTTCGAATCTGTGATTTCTCCTACCTTTCTTCCTTTGAATTCCCAAAACAAAATGTTCCAAACTTGATCCACTCCCTATTGAAATTCCAAAATTCAATCCTTTGAAAACTTAAACTTTGAAATTCTTGAGAGCGAATTATCGATTATTATCGAGAGTTTTCTTAGGTGATTCCCGTCACTTAAGATGTAATTAACTATAGGGCTTGACCTTATAGGGAATTTTAAGAACCCAGGTAATATAAACCCTGTTTAATACTTTCATATTAAGCAGAGGAACTTGTCGGCTTATAAAATTGGTTCGTAGACCAAACGGATGTCACAAATCTTCTAGTTTTTTTAACCGAGCCCCATCATCAAGCAGTGTGTCTACTCTCCGGGATAGATATACAATTTGTGGTGCGGTGCTCGTTTATATAAACTATTCGGGATGTGAGATCAGTTTGATTTCATATCTTAAAATTTTCAAATTTAAAATTATTTTTAAAATCAAATACTACTTTTCAAATTATATATATTTAAACTAAATTCGCCGATAATTTCTGTTAGGCGACCCCCTTTTCAAAATAAAACACACAACCTAAAAATATGCCGACACATTGTGAAGACATTAATACATGATCTTACTTTACTTTTTAAATTGGCCGTTTGAATTGTTAAAACCTGTTGAAGAGTTTAAAAACCTTGTAGGAGAAGAACTCTTAACTTGTAAATGCCACATGAATCCTTGGGTAGTCGAAGGCCATGTGCAGGCTATTCATAGTGAAGTGCAAATAAATAGGAAGATAATATTTAAAGGGTGTAGAATTAATAAGTTTTTAGAGTGACAGAATAAATTCTTATAATTTGATTTATAGACTAGGAAATGGTCACTAGTAGGGCCGACCATAGCCACCCTTGGACATCTAGAAGTGTGAGCCTAGATTAACCCATTCTACTAACTATACATCCGGACCTATTCTGTAAATTAGTCAATGTTCTTTGCACTCGGATCAAAGGGTAAAGAATAAGAATGCTTCTATTTGGCACAATACCATAAATTAAATTCTCCAACGAATATTAAATTATCTTAAAAATCTTAGACTAATTGAAGGAAAGAAAGTTGTTTATTTTATATAGAGTTTATAAAATCTTTTTCTTATTATTATTTTCTTTAAATTGCATCTAGTAAATTAATAGTAATTTATAATCAAAATAAAAATATTTTTACTATTATATTTCACTTTTGCTTAATAGAAAATTTATTTCTATAAATCTTCCCGGTGGGATCGATATTGGGGTCTTTGCTTAAAAACCCTATATTACTTGAAACGATACTTATACTTGCGTAGTACCCCTAGTGTGTAAAAATATTACTTATATAATATTAATTTTATACACTAGCCGCTATTTATAAATCAAGTCAAAGCTTTTTGGCTATCTTTTGGAAGCAAACATTACTACGTTAAGCACGGCGGTCGGGTCAAGTTTTTGGCGCCGTTGCGGGGGAAGAAATCAAAGGAAGAAAGAAATAAAATAATTAAATTTTATTGCTTGTTTTATGCGAAGATTTGATTCTGAAGGATTAATACCTTTAGATTCTGAATTGGAACGAACAAATAGAAAAATTAAAAAGGGAAAACAAATTCAAAAATTTCAAGAAATGGCTACTTTACAAAATCCAATTGAACTTAATGATCAAAATGTTTATAAACCATTAAGGGATTATGCTAACTCTACAGTTGATGAACTTCATAGTAGTATTCAAATACCTACTGTAGATGCTAATTATTTTGAACTTAAACCGTCTATTATTCAAATGGTGCAGAACAATCAATTTGGTGGATCACCAAATGAGGATTCAAATTTACATCTTGTTAGTTTTTTAGAACATTGTGCTACCTTTAAATATAACAATGTTTCTGATGATGCTATTAGACTTAGACTCTTTTCTTTTTCTTTAAAAGATAAAGCAAAGATGTGGTTAAACTCATTAGCGACTGGTTCTATTAAAACATGAGCTGAAATGGCACAAAAATTCCTTGCTAAATATTTTCCTCCTTCTAAAACTCGCTAAATTAAGAAATGATATTACTTTGTTTAGTCAATTTGACTGGGGAGACAATATATGAAACTTGGGAAAGATTTAAAGAACTATTAAGAAAATGTCCTCATCATGCTTTACTCGATGGTTGATTATTCAAACATTTTATAATGGATTAATTGGATCTTTAAAATCAATTATTGATGCTCGTCTTTGGAGGTTCCTTAATGTCTAAATCGTTTGAAGAAGCTTACACTTTAATTGAAGAAATGGCTAATAACAATTTTTAATGGCCTTCCGAAAGGATTAACCCTAAAAAGATGGCTAGTATTCAAGATAATGAAGCCTCTTCTATCTTAGCTTCACAAGTTGCAGTAATATCTAAGAAATTAGATAATTTTGCAATTAATATTTTGCATAATAACTCTGCTAATATTGAAGATCCTCAAACTATTGAAACTTTACAAGCTATTGCAAGTAAAAATAATCCTTATTCAAATTATTATAATCCTGGGTGAAAAAACCATCCTAATTTTAACTGGAACAATTCAAAACAACAATGGGATAATAATCAATCTCATCCCATTGGAAATTGGAATAATCATGTTAATTCAAATTATAAACCTCCTGGATTTAATAATCAACAGAAAAAGTTATCAATAGAAAAATTAATTATGCAAATGAATAATCAATTACAAAATCAAAATACTGTTATTCGTAATATTGAAAATCAAATGGGGCAAATTGCTACTTTAATTAATAACAGACCTGTAGAAACACTTCCTAGTAATGTTGAAATCAATCCAAAGGAAACTGGAAAAGAACATGAACAAGTTAAAGTCGTGCAACTTAGAAGTGGAAAGGAATTAAAAGAAAGATTGCAGAATGAAATTGAAAAAGAGATTGAGGTTGAAGAGATTGAAAAACCTAAAGAAACTCTCTCTCCTACCAAGATCATACCGTTATACTCGTTAATGTGGAACTTGAAAAACCACCACCACCTTTTCCTCAAAGACTTAAACAGCAGAAACTTGATCATCAATTTTCTAAGTTCTTTGAAATATTTAAGAGACTTACTATTAACATACCTTTTGCTGAAGCTTTGGAACAAATGCCAATTTACGCAAAATTTATGAAGGATATTTTAAGCAAAAAATGAAAATTTGAAGCTTTTGAAACTGTTGCATTAAGTGAAGAATGCAGTACAATAATTCAAAAGAAATTACCTGAAAAGCTTAAGGGTCCTAGAAGTTTCACTATACCCTGTGCTATTAGAGAAAAATTTTGCAGAAAAGCTTTATGTGATTTAGGAGCAAGTATTAATCTCATGCCATTTTCTATCTATCGAAGATTGGATTTAGGAGATATTACTCCCACCACTATAACTCTTCAGTTAGTCGATAGATCTATCACTTATCCTAAAGGAGTTATAGAGGATGTCCTTGTTAAAGTGGATAAATTTATCTTCCCTGTAGATTTCATAGTGCTTGATATGGAAGAAGATAAAGAGATATCTATTATTTTTGGAAGACCTTTTCTAGCTACCGTACGAGCTATGATTGATGTGAAAAAAGGAGAATTAACCATGAGAGTTAATGATCAAGAAATTAAATTCAATGTTCTTAAATCAGTGAAGTACCCTGATAAAGAAAAATGTTATCAAATGGATATAATTGATTATTTAATTGAAAAACATTATTAAGAAAAATGTAAAGTTATTTCTGAAGAAAAATTTGAATTTTTAACTAATGAAGATGAAATAGTAGAAGAAGAAGAGACTCATTTTATTAAAGATAATTGGGAAACTTTAGACATAACTCAAAATGATATACTTTTACCCTCAATTAAAAAAGCACTCGAACTGGAATTAAAAATGTTACCTTCCCATTTAAAATATGCTTTTCTTGAAAATTCGTTAACTTTACCGTTATTATTTCTTCGAACCGAGTAAAGATCAAGAAGAAAAATTACTAGGTGTGTTAAAGAATTATAAGAAAGCTTTTGGTTGGACTATTCGTCGATATAAAAGGAATAAGCCCTTCCATTTGCATGCATAGAATTTTAATGGAAGAAAATTTTAAACCTACTATAGAATCGCAAAGAAGATTAAATCCTATTATGAAAGAGGTTGTTAAAAAAGAAATTATTAAAAGGTTAGATGCTGGTATTATTTATCCTATTTCGGATAGTCAATGGGTAAATCATATTCATTGTGTTCCAAAGAAAGGAGGAGTAACTGTCATTGTTAATGATAAAAATGAACTTATTCCTACAAGACAAGTTACTGGATGGTGATTTTGTATTGACTATAGGAAACTAAATAAAGCCATTAGAAAGGATCATTTTCCTTTACCTTTCTTGGATCAAATGCTCGATAAATTAGCTGGACACTCATATTTCTGTTTTCTGGATGGATATTTTGGTTATCATCAATTACTTATTGCTCCTGAGGACCAAGAAAAGACAACATTTACGAGTCCTTATGGAACATTTACTTTTAGAAGAATGCCTTTTGGCTTATGTAATGCACATGCAACTTTTTAAAGATGTATGATGTCAATATTTTGTGATTTGATTGACAAAGGAATTGAAATATTCATGGACGATTTTTCAGTCTTTGGAACTTCTTTTGAATCTTGTTTGGAAAACATAGCCAAAGTTCTGAAAAGATGCGAAGAAACAAATTTAGTTCTTAACCGGGAAAAATGTCAATTCATGGTCACTGAAGGCATTGTACTTGGACACAAAGTATCACAAAAAAGGATGGAAGTAGATCAAGCAAAAGTGAAAATTATTCGTTGAATTGCAACCTCCTACTACTCATTATCGATGTGAGAAGTTTTCTAGGTCATGCTTGGATTTTATAGAAGATATATAAAGGATTTTTTTAAAATTGCTAAACCTCTTTGTCATTTATTAGAAAAAGATGCACAATTTGAATTTAATGAAGAATGTATTAATACTTTTAATATTCTAAAAGAAAAATTAATAACTGCACCTATCATTATTGCACCTGACTGGAATAAATCTTTTGAATTAATGTGTGATACAAGTGATTTTGCAATTGGAACTGTATTAGGAAAAAAATATGAGAAAGTTTTCAAAGTTGTATATTATGCTAGTAAAACTCTCACTGAAACACAAAGAAATTACACTACCACGGAGAAAGAGCTTCTAGCTATAAGTATATGCCTTTGATAAATTTAGACCTTATCTTCTTGGTACTAAATGCATAGTTCATACTGATCATTCTCGCTATTAAATATCTAATATCTAAGAAGGATTCTAAACCTAGACTTATAAGATGGGTTTTACTTCTACAAGAATTTGATTTTTAAATAGTAGATAGAAAAGGAACCGAAAACCAAATTGTCGATCATTTGTCTAGAATTAAAAATGATATTATTTTGGAAGAAAATATAAATGAGAAATTCCCTGATGAATCTTTATATGTTATTCAAAGATACAAAACACCGTGGTATGCTGATATTGTTAATTATTTAGTTAGCAATATTTTACCTTATAACTTGGATAACAAATTAATTAAGAAATTTAAATATGATGCTAAATCTTATATTTGGGAAGAACCTCATTTATTTAAAATTGGTAAAGATTCTATGATTCGAAGATGTGTACTTTATGAGGAAACTTTTGCTATTATTCAAAAATGTCATGATTATGATTTTGGAGGACACTTTGGCATAGATAAAACTGCATTTAAAATTTTAATTTCTGGATTTTATTGGCCTACCTTATTTAACGATATGAGACAATATGTGAAAACATGTGATCGATATCAAAGGATGGGAAATATATCTAGGAAAGATGAAATGCCATTAAACTATATATTGGAAGTTAAAATTTTTGATATATGGGGATTAGACTTTATGGGACCATTTGTTCCATCATCCGGAAAAATTTATATTTTATTAGCGATTGATTATGTTTCAAAGTGGATTGAAGTCAGTTGCTTTACCAAACCGTGATTCCAAAAGTGTTTCAAAATTCTTAAAGAAAATGATATTTTCAAGATTTGGAATGCCTAAGGTAATTATCACTGATGGTGGAAGTCATTTCAGGAATATAAGAATTCAACCATTACTTCAAAAATTTGGAATCAAACATAGAATTGCAACTGCTTATCACCCTTAAACTAGTGGAATGGCTGAAGTATCAAACAGAGAAATTAAAAAAATTTGGAATGCCGTTCATTCAATACACGCGCGGACGGACGACTCAGATGGCGTCGGACCAGGAGATGATACGTGAACCGCGGGCCGTGTGGCACTGAGTTAGAAGGCAGCGCCTAATCATGAGACGACGCGTGTGCATTCGGAGCTGCCGAGGTTGAGCTGGCGCCGCGTCACTTAAGTAGGAAAATAGGATTTTTCTTATTATTTAAATACCCAAAACTTCAAAAATTCATAACTTTGTGTAGGAAAATCCTAAAAATAAAATAAAAATACCCCCTTGCTCAGTGAACATAGGAGAATAATGTGGAAAAGAAATCATTTAATTTCATTGAATATTTGATTTTTAATGATTTATTTACTCTCTGCACATTTTCAATTCTCCATGCATGTATACAATTCACCATGGCATGAGACTATAGGGCTTTTGAAGCCTCTGAATTTGGGGACATTCCATGAATTTTCCAAAGTCAGAGGCCATCCCTATGAAGAGTTATTGATTTTTCAATTCTAGTTCACTATTCTGAGTATTTTAATTCCGATAATTAGCATGTTGTGAAATAAATTCTAGAAAAATTTGGGGATGTTTCTTATGACCAGAGGACCCTAGGGATAATAGGTTTTGAGTTAACTCACCTGGAATAACCCTAATTGGCTTAAACACCCAAAATGGAACTTTAATTAATTAGAGCTAATCATACATCAAATTGACTTGAAATCAATTCTCCACTGACCTTTAGGATCAGAGGAACCCAAAATAAAAGTTTGAAGTCAATTGGACTTGGTTAGCCCTATCAGATGGGTTGATTAAGCCATTTAGCCAAACTTAAACTTTAAAAATTCATAACTTTCAAAATACTTTTAAAAAATTCACTAAATTGGTTTTGGAGCCTCTCTGATATCAGAGAAATTTAAGAAAATTAAAATTGCAATTTTCTAAAAAAGTTGATTTTTTTTTGCATTATTTTAATATTTTTAATAATTAAAAAATAATAAAAATCACAAAAATAATAAAATTCACCAAAATGTCACATTTTAAGTTTTAATCATTTAGGAACAAACCCCATATTTTTCTTAAGTCTCTATGTTGTGATATTAAATTTTAAAGCCCTAAGGTAATTTTAAAATTAAAAAGAAATGTATTTTCTAGCATTTCCATTAAAATAATTCTAATAAATCAAAGAAAAATTAGAAAATTATAAAACTTAGTTCTCTGGTTTCCTTGATATCAGAGAGATTTTTGAAAATATAAAATTTATTTTTCAGCATTTATTTTATTTTTAAATTAATTAATACTCCAAAACTCAAAATAATTATAATAAAAAGAATGTAATTCAAAAAATCACTAAAATTGGTCCAAGTGGTCTTCTGGTCATTAGGAATGTCCCATAATTTTCTTAAGGATAGAAACTTTCCCTTGGTCATGTTGTTGAATTTTCCTTGAAAATCCTTATTTTTCACCAAAAATAATTACATAAATAAATTAAATACAGAAAAATCACATTTTCTCCTCTAATGTCTTGATTGATATATGAATGAAGTCACATAAAAATTTCAAATTCATTTAAGCTCAATTTAGTGAGTTATGGAATTAGTAAGCTTAAAGGGCAGAATGGTAATTAAAATTTTAACCTATAATTAAAAATTTTAGGTTTAATTAAAAGGGTGGGTAAAATATTTGATACTAAGTTGATTTTGGATGTTTGAAACTTAGGTAGTTAAAGAGTAGAAACCTACCAAACAATTTGAAAATAATTAAAATAAACCTTAATTAAATAATTGATTAAACTTGGAAGAATAATAAAAAAATTGGAATTATTAAAATAAGGGATACTATTAGGAGGAGACTTGTTCTTTAATTCAAGAATCCCTAAATTAATCACCTCAATAATATTTAATTCCTAATTAAAATAATAATCCAAATTCAAGATTTAAAATGCTAAAAGACTTAATCATTAACTTAAATTAAAGTTAAAACATTTAAATTAAATCCTTCTAAGATTTCAATTAAATTAATATTTTAACAATTAAAATTAAATCATCCTTAAAGCATAAAAAATAAAATATTAAATTAAAATTAAAATTAAATTAAATTAAATTAAATTAAATTAAATTTAAATTTAAAGTAAATTAAATTAAATTAAATTAAATTAAACTAAATTTAATTAAATTAAATTAAAACATATTAAATTAAATTAAATTAAATAAAAAATAAAA
Source organism: Papilionanthe hookeriana x Papilionanthe teres (assembly GCA_022702705.1). NCBI lineage: Eukaryota > Viridiplantae > Streptophyta > Magnoliopsida > Asparagales > Orchidaceae > Papilionanthe > Papilionanthe hookeriana x Papilionanthe teres. Next base: position 63,062,137 of record CM040423.1, on the reverse strand, counting down.
TCAAGTTAAAATAAAATTAAAATTAAATTAAAAAATAAAATTAAATTAACATTAAAACTAAACCCAATTAAATTAAATTAAAATTAAATTAAATTAAATTGAATTAGATATAACATCACCTAAGACATAAAGAATTCAAAACAAATCTAAAACAACTTAAACATTATTCCAAACTTAAACCCATTAATTGAAATTAAATTAAATTAGAAATCACTTGAACATCAATTTGCCCTCAAAAGCTCTTGTTATCATAACTCCTAAACGGAGTATTAAGTGAAGTGTTACTTCACTTATAGGATATTCAAATGTCCTAGTTCACTAAGCAAGAGAACAAAACTTGAACTCCTGGGCGATTAATTCACTTGTATAATTAAATTCTCTTCGACTTAAAACAATCCTAGAGGTATTGAAAAGATGTTTAAGATTAGTCTTAAACACTTCCTTAATATGATAGGATATTCATAAGAACAATTGAACTTAATTGTTCTTTGATGAAGAAAATCGTCCTTAAACCAAAACACAAGAACCTAGACGTCATAGGTGGTGATTAGCCATAGGATTAGGAACTTGGTAGAAAACCAAAACCTTTCCCTTAGCTTTACCTAGGTACTTGTTGGAATACTTAAATGCTCTGATATGTGTTTTAAGTGTAGCTTGGGATGACGGGAAGACCCTCCAGGTACGCTTTTATTTTATTGCAATTTACTTTATTGCAATTTACTTAATCGCATCGCACTTACTTTTCTTGCATGATAAACAACTGTTGCATGAAAACCCACACCTTTAGGATAGTCCCTAAAACTGAAACCAAAACTAAATTAAAAATCATTACAAGATAGAATTCACTGCCATAACATTTTAAAATATAAAACAACTCAAAATTTAATCACCAACAAAACAAAACTACAACTACAACTGAATTAAAACGTCTTGTTGGATGATCGGGAATACCTCAGATGATTTAACCTACGTGTTGCTAATGGGATTTCCCACGGTCTAAATGAAAGTGTGGAACTCATTTAGTTGAGTTTAGCAAATTCATCTGGACTAAGTGAATCCGATAAAAATAACGATGCCGGAAGGATGGAACCGTGGGATCTTAACCGGCGTTGTTATAATCAACTTTAAGATTTGTTTTAATTAAAACATAAAAAAACACTTGAAAATTAAGACCTTCTCTAAACCAAAAAACACTTCTCTCATCTCTTGATTTATGATTTCTAAACCTCTGCAACAACAAGGAGCTCGGAGCATGGAGGGCAGCACGACCATCTTCGCCAGCAAAACAACTCTACATCAACTAAACTTTCTTAGAATTAAATAACCAAGCCATACGAATTCGAGGTAGTTTGCCTAGTGCAACATAAATCCTCAACCTTTTGTTAGGTATTTGCATTGCAAATTAAGCCCTAACCGGTCTTAGGATTTCGAGGTAGTCGTCCGATACGACATAAACCCTCACATGTTCGAGGCTATTTGTGTGATCACATCATACGAATATAAGTCCTAATTAATTAAAAATTGGCAAGATCAAAACATTAAATAAACATTAGGGCATTCCTAAATTCAAGACAAACAATAGGATAGTTGGGAAATTACCGAAGTTCGCTTCGAATCCGTAATTTCTCCTACCTTTCTTCCTTTGAATTCCCAAAATAAAATGTTCCAAATTTGATCCATTCCCTATTAAAATTCCAAAATTCAATCCCTTGAAAACTTAAACTTTAAAATTCTTAAGAGTAGAATTACTGATTATTATCAAGAGTTTTCTTAAGTGAATCCCGTCATTTAAGATGTAATTAACTATAGGGGCTTGCCCTTATAGGGAACTTTAAGAACACAGGTAATATAAACCCTGCTTAATTCATTTATATTAAGCAGGGGAACTTGTCGGCTTATAAATTGGTTCGTAAACCAAACGGATGTCACAAATCTTCTAGTTTATTTAATTGAGCCCCATCATCAATTAGTGTGTCTATTCTTCGGGATAGATACACAACTTGTGATGTGGCACTCATTTATATAAACTATTCGGGATGTGGGATCAGTTTGATTTCATATCTGAAAATTTTCAAATTTAAAATTATTTTCAAAATCAAATACTACTTTTCAAATTATTTATTGAAATTAAATTAAAAATTCGCTGACAATTTCTGTAGGCAACTCCTTTTCAAAATACAATACACTCAACCTAAAAATAAGCCGCACAGCTATCTTTTTCGGATTCATTCTATCAGCAGGCCATTAAAAATTATTGGTTGTCATTTCTTCGATTAGTGCATAGGCGCCATCAAATGGTTTCAACATTAATGATCCTCCAGCAGCAACATCGATGATTGATCTTAAAGATCCTACTAATCCATTATAGAAAGTTTGAATAATTAACCAATCTGGTAACACATGATGTGGGCATTTCCTAAGAAGTACTTTAAATCTCTCCCAAGCTTCATATATTGATTCTCCATCAAACTGACTAAAAGAAGTTATATCATTTCTAAGATTAGCAGTTTTAGATGGTGGAAAATATTTGGATAGAAATTTTTGTGATAACTCTCCCCAAGTTTTAATAGATCCGAGTGCTAACGAATTTAACCACATTTTAGCCTTATCCCTTAAAGAAAAAGGAAAAAGTCTAAGTCTAATAAGCATCGTTAGATACTCCTTCATATTTGAAAGTAGCACAAAGTTCTAAAAAACTAGCAAGATGTAAATTAGGATCTTCAGTAGGTGAACCACTAAATTGATTGTTTTGTACCATTTGGATAATTGTAGGTTTAAGTTAAAATGAATTAGCTGCTACATCAGGGTTTTGAATAGTTAAATAAATTTCATCTAATGTAGGGTTGGCATAATCTCGTAATTGTCTTGGTTGATTGATATTTTCATTTTCAGGAATATTTGCTATCTGTGTTAAATTTATAATTTCTCTTTTTTGTTTTCTAATTCTTTTAATTGTACGCTCTAATTCTGAATCGTAAGGTATTAAATTTTCGTTTCCAAATTTTTGCATACAATTTTACAAAACAAAATAGTCCGTTACTTTTGTAAATAATTTCTTTACTTCCCTGTCAACGGTGCCAAAAACTTGACCCACTTTTAATATGTTTGCAAATTAAATTTATAGTAACGATACCAAAAACTGGATCCCGCTTTAATATATATATATGATTTTATGATGGAATATATAATGTGGATTCTACGCAAGTATACGTATTGTATCAAGTAATACAGGGCTCTAGTGGAGTCCTGGTTATCGATCCCTTAGGGAAGTTTTTAACAGATTTGTATCAGCTAAATTTAAAGGAATTACTTACTAATAAAGTAAACAAAAATTTAAAGTAACTAAAGCAAACTAAAGTAAACTAATGCTTGAAATAAAGTTGATTTAAATAATTCAGAAAAAGTATCCTTCTCCTTGTTTTTTAGAAAATTAAGTGAATGACGAATTTATATAGAATTTTTGAATTGTATTGTGACAAATATGAGCATTCCTATTCTTTACCCTTTGGTCCAGGTGCAAAGAACATTGACTAATCCTATGTTTGATTACTGAATCACGGCTAGATCGGGAGGATACCGTGCTGCCACTTCAGAGCTCCCACATTCCCCTCACCTGAGGGCTAACATCTACACTTCAGCTCTCAAACAATAGGATCAAATTGAATATTTTAGTCTGTCACACTAAAATGTCCAATTCTACGTCCGATAATTAATATTTCCCTATTTATTTGCATCCTCCTTCCAAGGTTTTGACTTCCCGAATATTGGATGTAATTTTTACTATAGTTGATAATTCAACATATTTTAACAACTCAATTGGCCAGATTGAAAGTAAATTAAGTTTAAAGTAAAAATTATCACAATTTATTTTAATATATTAGGTACTTCTATTTAATTTCATCAATTCGCATAATTTTCATAAACAAGGAGAAAGACTAAGAAAACTACTCAGAATGCATGGGAATAAAACAAAGCATGGATTTCATTTAAAGTTAACAACAATAATAAACAAAGATACTTATCTTAATTTCCTCCCCAAGTAGACTCCTTGAAGTTCCTTTGACTTTTCCTTCTAGTACAACAAACTTCTAATTTACTAATTAGCACTCAAACAGACTCAAGAAACTCACTAATGACACACACCAGACACACACAAAAGACTAAAATTCGTCCTCTATTTATAGAGGTAGGCAAAGGTCCAAGGGATGCTTAAACACCTCTTCAAAAAGCATCCAGGTTTAATGTATTTGCATTTTGAACTGTCTCGCCGTCGGCAGGAAACGACCTCGCCGTCAGCGGGGCTTCTAAAAGGTCTTCAAACCGCGCGATCTTACTGTCGGCGGGCTCGGGCTCGCTGTCGGCGAGGTAGTTATAATTCCTTCAGAAATTCTCCTCATGATCTCGTCGTCGGCGGCCTCGATCTCGCCGTCGGCGACTTAGTTCAATTTGCATGAATTTCTTCCTTTTTGATCCAAATTCGCTCTATTTCATGCTTTTTGCTTTCATCACTTATAAATCTTCATTCCTGCAGTAAAATAAAGAAAATACATTTCTTTAAAGTGCAATTTCATCAAAAATAGATAAAAATTTCTTAATGTATTTTTCTGTGATCAAAATCCCCCAAACTTAATTATTACTTGTCCTCAAGTAATTTTAATACTAAATAAAAATAATGATTTCTGTAATAGAATTTTTCAATTCAGATAATATGAATTAAATTTAAATATCATTATAGTAAAGTTGAATAGAAATATTTCTAAGTAATTAAGTTAACTTTATAAATATAAGATTATTTAGTTATCAGGTCTAAGATTTCTAGCTTTCTATTTATTTCAGGAATGACTACATTTAAAAATAGTAAATTACTTAAGATATTTAGATAATAGGAAATTCAAGAAAATATTATTTAGTAAAATACTAATTCATAAATATAAGTTTAGAAATATAGTTAAGTTTTACCCTTTAGGTTGATTCCATTGAAGCCAATTTTTGATAAGGCATCTCCTCAAGCTTCTCCTCACTTATGTTTTTCTTTTCTTTTCTTTTCTTTTTGGATTGATTTTCAATCTTTCTCTTTTTTTTCTTTTTCTTTTTCAAGTGAGGATTACTGTATATGGATAGCCTGTTAATAATTTTGAACTTCAATTTCTCTTCCTAAAATTGAAACTTAAAATATTTCCTTGCTTTATATATATTTCATAGCCTTTACTTTATTAAGTTTCAATCCTTTCTTTTTCACTTAAATACTTAAGAATTTTCAATTTTTAGAATTTAGTTTTCCTTACTTTAAATAGTTTACTTTATTCTTATTCCTTTTAACCAAATATCTTATTCCATTTAATTAATTGAATTACTAGAAACATTTATTTAACTTTCTATAATAATTACATAAAGTAATTCATGTTTATCGAATTGAAAAACTACTATAGAAAATCATTTGATAATAATTTTTGAAAATAGAAATTGAGAACAATTTAATAATTAAATTTGTATTTTTACCTTCCCCCAAACATAAATTTTTCTATCTATACTAAATAGTGAAAAGGGAAAGTATATAGTAAAATTCATCATACCTTTGAGCTTTAGGTATTTCTTTTCTTTGAAATTTTTGCAGGTTTTTTCATTACTTAAAGAACCTGTACTGTTAGTATTCTTCCACATATAGTATTTAAAAGAAAGTGCAGGGATGAAATTTTAAAATAAGTATCAAACATAACAAATGAAAACTTAATCTATTACTACACATACAATCAACAAATCTACTTTAAAACATATTAAAACAATCTAAACAATGTTAACATTCATAACTTATAAAAACTTAAACTAACATCCTATATATACAAAAAAAAATTTCCGTTTGAATTGTTAAAACCTGTTGAAGAGTTTAAAAACCTTGTAGGAGATGAACTCTTAACTTGTAAATGTCACATGAATCCTTGGGTAGTCGAAGGCCATGTGCGGAATATTCATGGTGAAGCACAAATAAATAGGAAGATAATATTTAAATGGCGTAGAATTGATAAGTTTTTAGAGTTACAGACTAAATTCTTATAATTTGATTTATAGACTAGGAAAGGGTCACTAGTAGGGCCGACTATAGCCACCCTTGGACATCTAGAAGTGTGAGCCTAGATTAACTCATTCTACTAACAATACATCCGGACCTATTCTATAAATTAGTCAATGTTCTTTGCACCTGGATCAAAGGGTAAAGAATAAGAATGCTTCTATTTGGCACAATACCATAAATTAAATTCTCCAACGAATATTAAATTATCTTAAAAATCTTAGATTAATTGAAGGAAAGAAAGTTGTTTATTTTATATAGAGTTTATAAAATCATTTTCTTATTATTGTTTTCTTTAAATTGCATCTAGTAAATTAATAGTAATTTATAATCAAAATAAAAATATTTTTACTATTATATTTCACTTTCGCTTTATAGAAAATTTATTTCTATAAATCTTCCCTGTGGGATCGATACTAGGGTCTTTGTTTAAAAACACTATATTACTTGAAATGGTACGTTTACTTACGTAGTACCCCTAGTGTGTAAAAATATTAGTTATATAATATTAATTTTATACACTAGCCGCTATTTATAAATCAAGTCAAAGCTTTTTGGCTATGTTTTGGAAGAAAACATTACTGCATTAAGCGCGGCGGTCGGGTCACTCTTTTGTTTCAAATTATCTTCCAATTCTTCCCCTTTATAATTGTTAAATGATGGTGGATCTATCATAGTTGAGGAAATAGGTTTTTCTAATTCCTTAGGAATTTCTTCCATTGATCTTCCAATATCCTTATCCTCTTTTCTCAACTCAAAGTTCTTTTGAAATATATCCTCAAATTCTCTTCAAAGTCCTAGTTCAATAACTTTATCATGTTCATCATTTAATTCAGGGTTTTCTTGTGATTGAGTCGCATCTAAAGATGTAAAGACTGGTTGTGTAGATGAATTCCCTAAAAAGGTAGGCTTTAAAATTGTATGGGGTACATCCATCTTATGTTCATGAGATTTTTCAACGAATGGAATTAAAATTTTACTCTTTTTGGTAGCGTCCATCATTTCACACCTCTCCAAAACATACATATAGTCTTCTTTAAATAACGTTTTTGAATCATCAAGAAAATTCATTTCAATCTCATCTGTTAACTTACTCTCAAAACTTTCTTGGAAATGATCTTTAGTTAGATAATCAATTTCATCTATCCAAAAACAATCATCATTTTTTCTCTCAGCTGGATATTTCATAGTCTTTAATACATCAAAAGTTACTTCATGGTCATTAATATTCATAGTTAACTTTCCTTTTTGCACATCAATCATAGCTTGTCCAGTAACAAGGAAGGGTCTCCCTAAAATAATTGGAATATCTTTATCTTTCTCCATATCTAATACAATAAAGTCCAAAGGAAAGATAAATTTATCCACTTTAACAAGCACATCTTCTATAACTCCTTTTGGATAAATGATAGATCGATCAGCTAACATAAGAATTACAGTAGTGGGAGAAATATCGACTAAACCTAACATTCTAAATATAGATAGAGGCATCACATTAATGCTCACTCCTAAATCACATAAAGCTTTTCCACATAATCTTTTTCCAATTGCAAAAGGAATTGTAAAGCTACAAGGATCTTTAAATTTTCGAGGAAAATTTTTCTGAAGTATAGCGCTGCACTCCTCAGTTAGTGCAACTGTCTCGTAATCCCAAAATTTCCTTTTCTTGTTTAATATATCCTTCATAAACTTTGCATAACTTGACATCTGTTCCAATGCTTCAGTGAAAGAAATATTTATCGTTAACTTCTTAAGTACTTTCATGAACTTTGAAAATTTTTTATCTAACTCATGCTGTGTAAGTCTTTGAGGAAATGGAGGTGGTGGTCTTTCCAAACTAATTTTATTTGAAGAAATTAATTTTTACAAATCGTTAGAAACAAGTTTTTCAGGTCTTTTAGTTTCCTTTGTTTCTCTCACAACATCTTTCTCTTTTCTAACCACATCCTCTATCTATCTTCCACTTTTTAATTGGACAGCTTCCACTTGTTCATTAGTGTTCTCTTTAGGGTTGATCTCAACGTTGCTAGGAAGTGTTCCTTATGGTCTATTACTAAGTGAATTAGCAATTTGTCCCAGTTGATTATCTATATTTTTAATCACAGCATTTTGACTTTACAATTGGTTTCCCATTTGCAATACCACTTCTTCCATATACATCTTCTTATCCTCAAATTGTTGATCATTGTTAGAGTCTGGTGGATATGAAGGTATATAGTTTGTGTTCCCCTGATTATTCCAACTTTCATTAGAATTCACATGATTATTTACCCATTTATGGTTTCCACCATCAGTAGTATGCTTCTAGTTAAATTTAAGATGGTTCTCTCAATACGGGTTGTAAAAGTTAGAATATGGGTTGTTTATGGTATTTAAAGCATCATATGATAAGTTAGAATCAATTATACGCACTAATGAACTTTCCTCACATATAGAAGTAAAGTGAGGCTGGTTCATTCCAAATTGGTCCAGCTTCCTTGATATTACGACAACCTGAGATGCAAGAATTGTAATCACATCTGTATCATGAACACTAGCTACATTTTTATGATTTACCCTTGCAGAGGGCCATTGAAATTCGTTTGTAGCTATTTTTTCAATTATTGCATACGCTTCATTAATTGATTTTGACATTAATGAACCACCAGCAGTAGCATCAATTATAGACCTAAGGGATCCTACTAACCCATTATAAAAAGTTTGAATGATTAACCAATCGAGCAGAGCATGATGTGGACACTTTCTTAGGAGTTCCTTAAATCTTTCCCAGGCTTCGTATATTATTTCTCCTACATATTGAGCAAAATGAGGTAATATCGTTTCTAAGTTTAGTAGTCCTTGAAGGTGGAATATACTTAGCTAGGAATTTCTGAGTTAACTCCTCCCAATTTTTAATAAAGCCATGTGCTAATGAGTATAACCATATTTTAGCCTTATCCCTTAGTGAGAAAGGAAAAAGCCTTAGCCTAACAGCATCGTCTGACATACCGTTATAACGAAATGTAGCACAAAGTTCTAGAAAACTAGATAAGTGTAAATAGGGATCCTCCAAAGGAGTTCCCTCAAACTGATTGTTCTGCACCAGTTGGATAATCTCAGGATTTATTTCAAATGAGTCAGCTTCTATGATAGGGTTTTGTATACTTGAATGAATTTCATCTGTCGTAGGATTTACATAATCCCTTAATGAAGTATGATGATTTTCCAAGTTATTATCTTGAAAGTTTTCCATTTCCATTTCTAGTTTTTCGAGTCCTTTTTATATTTTTACTTTTTTATTTATTTCAAACTCGGGATCATAAGGCATAAGTCTTGCAGATCCTTTGTTTCGCATACAAAACACAACAAACAATACATTAATAATTAAACAAATAATAAATGAAATATATTCAACACAACAAAACATTTTCACGAACTCCTTATTTTTCACACAAACAATTTTTTTTTCTTTTTTTACAACACTTTTTCATATAACAAAACATGTTTTCACACAAAAATAGTTTTTACAACACTACAGTTTTCCAAGTCTAAACCTGATTATTTCAACTAAATTTCTCCTAAAGTTCTTACCGAAGCTTCCCCAACAACGGTGCCAAAAACTTGACCCATTTCAGTTGCATTGCATTCCTAACATCTTCACCTACAAGATAGACATAAAAACAACCTTTCTCAAAAGTATAATTTCATTCAAAAATATGTGAGAAATATAAAAGATATCAAGCATAGAAAGACATATCATTATGTGTTAAGTCAGAATTTTCTTTCTTGCTCATTTTGGCTCAAAATTGCATAGTTTTTGCTTAATTTTATCTAAAATCATATTTTTATACTTGAAGACAAAAATATGCAAAATTCTTTCCTTTAAAGTATAATATCTTTAAAAATGTGCATAAAGTTAGCATGAAATGCACACTAAAAATAGATATTTTTTAAAGTGGATCACTACACTACCGCTGTAGTGGTTATTCCGATTGTGAAAGAATTTTATACAAATCTGCATGGGATCAATCGAGGATGTGTTTTTGTGCGAGGAAGGTATGTACCATTCACTCCTGTGAGGATAAATGATCTCTTCATGATAGAAAGTGTACCTATTTGTCATTATGCAAATTTTAATGCGACAAGCAATGATATGAACAAAATCTATCGTTATTTGACGAATGAAAATGAAGAATGGGAAGTAAGGGATAATGGATATGTCAGTTTCTCTTCTTCATCCTAGAATCCGGTATCAAAGCAGTGACATTATTTTATTTCGGCAAAATTAATTCCTACTATGAAGATAAGTAAGGTGACGAAGGAAAGTGCTATTCTGAATTTCTGCATACAAACTAGAAGGCCAGTGGATATTGGATCAATCATTACTAAATATGTATTGGGATTGATTGTGCATGGATCTAAATATGAGCTTGGACACCCGTCCACCATATTTCTGTTATGTAGTTAATCACAGGTGCCATATGAATGTTGGGAGAAAGTTCTTCTACCCTGGAGACCTATTGATCCCAATGATCTTTATGACTACGTAACGACTGGTGATGAAGGAGACATGGATGTGCTTGCCGATCGACCCACCGAGAGTTCACAACCTATTCAGACCTTACTATTCGAAAGTTCGAGGGTGATATTGAAGAAGATAAAGAAGTTGGAAAATGAGGTACGGAATATTATGAATGCTATTAATAACATTCTGATTTATTTGATCACATTGATTGGAGAATGAAAGAGCAATTTGATCATACTGGTAGAATTGAGTTGGGTTTGGTTAATCTGTTGAAGAAGAATGTTGTGTTGGCTGAAGATTCATCTGATGAATTCCCATATTGTCCATTCTACAATCTGTTCGTTCATCGTCAATCAATGGGAGACATTAGAGAGGATGAGACTTATGATACTGATGAGGAGTAATTAGTGGATTTTGTATGCTGCTTTGTTATCTTTAAGTGTTTGCCTTGATTGCTATGTTGTTTGCTTTGCTTTGTTTTAGTAGGGTGTGTTTGGACTTTGCTTTGATTTCTTGTGTGTACTTAGGACTTAGTGTTTGTTTATCGTAGTGTACTTGCAACACTAAGGATCTGAGGAATGTTACTTATATTTAATGAACATATATGTGTAATCGTTGTATCGTGGATTATATATATATAAAAGTGATTTGATGTGTTGTTTGTGTAAAGTGATATTGTTTAATGCTTGTGAGATAAAATAGATGCTTGTTGATGTGTTAAATAGGATTGCGGAGGTTGAAATGATTGAATTTGCGACGAAAATTTTTGAACCCAATAGAATTTTGGACTGGCGCCGCCAGCGCCCAAATCTAGAGAGCGGGCTAATGTTTTGAATAGAGCGCTGTCGGCGCCCAAACACCGAAAATAGCCCGTGACCCTTAAAAATTTGCGAAAATAGCCTGGGACCAATTTTTCCGCCATTTCTTTCGTCTCCCACCTCCATATTCACGATTTTGAAGCTTTAGGGCTTGTTAGATTTTAAGGATTTCTGAGGCCGGATCTGCACTTCTCTTGGTAAGAGCTTTACTTTAACCTAAACTTTTTGGATTTTCGCCATGTGAAACTCTCACGTTGTTGGATGATATTTTTGAAAAAGTGAAGTTTCATATGGTAGAATTTGTTCTTACTTGAATAGATTAATGCTTGGAGTTAATACATTGTGGATTTGGAATTTATTGGCAAATTTTTGTAATTTTTTTAGAAATCCACATGGCTCCTAGAACGAGTAAGTGAAAGCGAAAATTTGATTGGGACGATGAAAGATTTGTTAATATTAAGGCTCAATTTCGCTTCAACTCTCAATTGCAAAACAAAAAGTGTATTCAGGATCGAGCATTTAAAAATCCTGGTGGATCTATAAACAGTTGATTTCTGAGCGCAATTGGGAACATTTCTGTTACTTTTCTGCTAATGCTGTTTTGGGAGTAGTCCGAGAATTTTATGCTAACGTGCTCTAGGCTGAAACAGAATATGTGCTAGTCCGAGGGAAACTGGTTGAGTTCACCCCACAACGAATCAATGCATTTTATCAAATTCGAGAATCTTTTGTTTGTGAATTTGAAATTTTTGATCCTAGAGAGGGGAATTTGATGAGTGTAATCACGTATCTGACCGATGGAAGAGGGGAATAGAAGATGAATCAGAGACAAATGATTAACTTCCCTGCTTCTACTTTAAATGTTGCTTCTAAAGCATGGCATTATTTCATTTCTGTAAGACTATTGCCTTCTTATAATCACAGTGAAGTTACTAGGGATCGAGCTATTTTAAATTATTGCATCCAGAATATGAAAAAGATTAATATTGGAGCCATTATTTTTAAGAGCATTCACTCTATTGCCAAAGGAGAAACAACTGGTGGATTAGGACATCCTACCCTGTTTCATGCACTTTGTGTTCAGTCTGGAGTGGAGTATAGTAGTTCTGAGGAATTGGCAATACCTTTGAGGCCAATTACGAAGACCATTATTCGTTCTTATGAGGCTCATGTGGGTGCAAGAGAGGAGAGTAGGAGTACCGATATTCCTACCACTAGTTAAGATGTCCCATCTACTTCTGAGCCCCCTACACTATCTGATATCATGCAACAGTTGAGATTGCAGAGTGATAGTATGGATATGATGCATCTTAGGATGGATGTATTTGAGGCCCGAAGTGATGTGAATGAAGACTATTTATAGAGAAGAGTTGAGCTTGATATGGCTTATTACGATGCTCAGGTCAGATTTATGAGGGGGGAGTCCGATGTGATATTTCCTTCTTGCCCTAGTTATACACCATAAAGGCCTGGACCTTCTGACCCTGTTGATGACCTTGCTGCTGATCCTAGTGATGGAGACTGGTAGATAGTTTGTTTGTTTTATTTCTATTGTTCTTAGTCTGTTGAGATGTACTGATGTGATGTAGTGGACATTTACTTTTCATGTGATGTGTAACCCTGTGTTGTACTATGTGATGTAGTATCATTTATTTTTTAAGTTGAACTGTTAGTTGTACTGTTATGTGGTGTGATAATTTGTTTTATGTTATAGTGTTCTATTAGATATTTAGTTGTTTAATGTTTATTTCTTTTTACCTATGCAAATATTTAAAATTGTTATATCACTACTACTAATTGTTTCATGCTTGCTAGCTGTAAATTTTGATTAATACCAGGTAAATTATGAAGATTTCAAAATCTCAACACATAAAGGTTAGTTTTCTTTTACTCTCAACTATTTCAAATTTATTGAAAAATGTAAGTTTGGGGGAGGGTAGAGAAATGCTAAACTTTTATTTGTTCTCAATTATTATATTTTAAAAAATTATTAGCATAACTTTTGGCAGTTGAACTTCATTATAAGATAACTAAAACTTTTCAATTCTGTTGAATATTATGGAAGGAAAGGATAAAAATTTTTAGTGATAAAAGTTGATTTTATAGAAGTAAGATATTTGATATGAAAGGATTTGATTATAGTCAACTATTTAAAGTAAAGAAAACTGTATTTTTGAAATGTTAAGGGATTTAAAGTATTGTGTGTTAAGACGAGATTGTAACTTTATGATGAATAATAAAGCGTGTACTTAACTATAAAGTAAAGAGATGAATTAAGTTTGAACTTTATAAAGAGGAGAGTGGAGTTCAAAATCATTAAAGGCTATCCAAATATAGTAATCCTCAAAAAAAAAAGAGAAAAAGAAAAAGAAAATAAAATTGTTATGAGGAGAAGCTTGAGGAGATGCCTAATCATTAATTGGCTTCACTTGAATCACCTAAAAGGGAGAGCTTGATTTCATTTCTGAATTTATGTTTAAGGACTAGCCTACATTCTAATAAAGTTTGCATGAACTCATTTTTCACATAGTCCTTTAAAGCACTCTTAATATAACAAATTATGGTTCATTTTGAAATAAATAGAAGACTAGAACTCTTAGACTTAAGTACTCGAATATTCTTATACCTGTAATGTTGACCTGAGTTGCTAAACTTTTTCTGAAAATCTGAACACTATATTCTTTTGAATGAAAAATTTTGATCTCTTAAAATTGAAAAGTACATTGCCTAGAGTTATATTTTTATGTAATAAAAGGATTACATGAGGACAAGTAATAGTTTAAGTTTGGGAGATTTTAATGCACCAAAAATATACACTCTTTTAGCTATATGTTTTTACCTATTTTTTGGTGATATTGCACTTTAAAGGAAGGTATTTTTCATTATTTTTTGCAGGTATGATGATTATGGGTGCTTGGAGCGAAAAGATGCAAAAAGGAACGAATTTGGAGCAAAATGGAGCAACTTCGAGGAAAACAGCCCTGACACCGCCGACGCCAGAATGGGCGGCGCCGGCGCCCTATTCCAGAGAACTCCAGAATTAATTGGCACGATAGGGCACCACCGGCGCCACTATCGGGCACCACCGGCGCCCTATGTCGGTTCACTTCGAATTCAAAAGTTTTGGCGGATTTTTGAAGAGGTGCTTGAAGAAACTCTTGGGGAATTCGTTCCTAACATTAAATTAAGTGTCCAAGATGAAAATCGTGAGGAGGAAGAGAAGATAATTGCTGTAGAGAGTGTGAGGAAAGTGTGAGAGAGAGTTAGGGTTTGTGATTTTAAGAGAGATTCTTCTCTAAGGAGGGGAGAAGAGGGAGTAAAGTGAGAGATTGCTTCTTCATCTTTGTTCCAAGGAGAGAATCAAGTGTTGCAAGGAAGAGAAAAGGAATCAAGGAAACTTTGAAGGAATTTGTTTGGGGGAGAGAAAGAGATAAGTTGTATTTACTATTTTAGTTTCTATGACTCTTCTTTTATATATAAAATCCATGTGTTTTTATATCTTCTCCATGGTTAGTGAGTAGTCTCCTTGCCTTTCTTCTTGCATGAAGTAATTATGATGTGGTGATGTGGAAATGATGTGCCCTTTAAGTGTTATAAAAGTTGTGATGTTTCTTTAATTTGGAACTTAATTTACTTTTCAATCCGGCCAATTGAATTGTTAAAACATGTTGAGGAACATTTATTCCAAAAGAATTGAATGTTCTACAACAAGAATGAAGAAACCATTTAATGTCCGTGAATGAATTGCGTAGTTCATGGGGATTAAGTGCAAATAAATAGGGAAATGGGTTTTGATGGAATTCAAATTGGAGGTTTCATGGTGATAGAATGGGATCCCCAATTTGGTCTTAAGATTGGTAGCTAAAGCCTATGGTTAGCCTTCAGGTGAAGGATGAGTGGGAGCTCCGAAGTGAGAGCTGGTATCCTCCCAGCCTAGCCTTAGATTTAGTAACTAAACTTAAGATATGAAAATGTTCTTTACTTGCTTGGAAGAGGGGGTACTCTTTCAAAGGTAAAGAAGCAAATATGCTCCTATTTGGCACAACACAAATAATTACCATTCCTCATCATCCACACATAATAATCTTTATGCCGGAAGAAAGACACTTTTCATATATAAGTATCTTATAAATTACATAAGTCAGTGTGTTTGTTAGTTAATATAGTTCAGTAATTAGAAGTAATTGTAGTAGCTTTATTATACTTTGCATTAACTAGTGGTAGTACACTTAAGTCATTGTTACATTGGGTATTGGATTTTAGTGCTATATTATCTGATTTAAAGAATGTTCACCTCCCTGTGGGATCGATAACTAGGACTCCATTTGAGCCCTTACTTGATACGATATGTATACTTGCGTTGAATTTGTGACTTTACTAAATCATTCTAAATATATAATTTCGACTTCATAAATTCTTGCTTAATATATAAAGTAGCGGTCAGAAAGCTACCTTAATTTTTTTGAATTTTTATAGTCACCATGCTAATTATTAGAATTAATTTATAAAAAAGATACCTTAACTTGAAAAATATGGAACTCTTCATAGATGTCTCCTCTGACTTTGGAAAAATCAGGGGTGATCCCCCATGACAGAGGCTATAACATACCAAAATATTAGGCTTTGGTAAAATGTATACATGCATGAAGAATTAAAAGACCACAGAGAGTATTTAATTAATTAAAAATCATACATGCATCAAATAAATTTCAAACCATTTCCACATTATTCTCCTCTATTCACTGAGTAAGAAGGTAATTTTATTTTATTTTCATGATTTTTCTAGGCCAATATATGACTGGGATGCCACGCGGCCAGCGGTTTTGTTTCATCTCCTCGTCCAACGTGATCAGAGCCGTCCAACGAAAACACGTGCGATCCAACGACTGCCCATCTTTGTCCTCGTCTGGTGTGATCCCGTGACCGTCCACACTAAAACCCTAATTTCTCAGCCTAGACTCAACCAGATCACTTCGGGTTTGATCCTATGGACTCATCTAAGCATGGCAAACATATTTATACAGCTAAACATGGTTTAAATTAACCCTAATTACATGGAGAATTTAGAGAAGCTCGGGAAGAAGAAGAGGTCAATACCTTGGCTCTGAGAAGTGAAGCTTCGATCAGAGATGCTCTACACCTTCGTTGGAGTCCTAGGAGCTCAGGGATGAAGCCTCTTGCTCTAGTGAATTGCCTAGGTATGAAAGTGACCAGACCCGATTTGGAGCTTTGATGTAAGTCCCTGTTGGAGTGGCCTGGTGATGGGGCTTTCAATGGGGAACTTATTCTCTTGCTGTGGGGATAGTGTGGGTGAGTTTAATTTGAGTTTGGTGGAGTTTAGGGAGATATCATGTTTCTGGCCTGAAATTAGACTTCAAAATTGAGCTCGGTCAATGGGTTTCACGGCAGGAATGCAGTGGGGATTGGCTTCTCTGTGTTGTGGGAAGGTTTTGGAGTGATTTTTGCAGAGTTTTGTTAAGGTCTGGTTTAGCCTAAATTTTTGGCCTTAAAGGGTGGTGGCTTAAATAGTAATGGCTAGCGTGGCTGCCAGGGCTTCAATTCAGGTGTAAAGAGCTTCCTAGGTGGAGTACTGAAGAGCTCTCATGACAATTTTAGGCTGACTTGGCCATAAGGTGGAGTTTGGGTATGGCCAAGTGTGAGGTGGCTCTCAGTTTGGGCTCCTCCGGTGACTAGGTCGATCGGCCAGGCCAAGAGAGGTGGCCAATGGGTCAGATGAGCCAGTGGGCAGGCCATCATGGGGTGAGCTTTAAGTGGTTAATGCATTATGAAAAATTACCCCTAGGTTTAACCATTTAAGGGAGGAGATCCCCTAATTTTGGGGACCTTTAGTCCATGGCTCCACTAGTGTGGGCTAGGTGGGTCTAGCCTAGTCCCTAGGGTCAACTTTATGGCTATGAAGGAGTTGGTTTGGTCACATTTGGTTCAATTTGATTAAATTGGGTCATGGGTTCATTTGGTTCACTTTAGGTTCACATTGGGTTAACCTGGGTTTGAGCCCAAATGATTGAGCAATATTGTGTATATGATTTTCATGAAGTGTTTAGAAAAGGATTGGAGTGGTTTTGGATTGGTTTGGTAGATCAATTTGGCTTGATTTGGCATTTTGGTCAATTTGGGGCAAGTTGAGTTAACTTGAGTTTAGGTTGGGCTAGGGTTGGGTCCAAGGCTAATTGAAGGTTCTGAATGGTCTATGGGGATGTCATAAAGTGTTCCCAACACTAATTGAGTGGAATATTTGGGAGTAGGGCAATTAATTTGGAAGATTTTGGGCATATGGCAAGTTTGGGTCCAAAATTCGGCAAGCTTGGTTCAAGTGGACTTGGATGAGACTTGGGCTCAAATTGGGGGCAATTTATGGTTCAATTCAATTTAGGGGAGTGTTATGAAGGGTTTAGAATTGAAACTGGGAGAAATTGATTGGTGCTAGGTCAATTTGGAGAATTTGGGTCACTTAGGCAAAATTGGGGATTTTGGGTTTTAAGTGAAATTGAACTCAAATGTGGGTCAAATTGAGCTTGGATTTAGTTTAGATTTGTATTTTAGATATTCAATTAAAGTTTGGAATTGAAATTGGGCAAGATTGGGGTCAATTGGGTAGATATTGGTCAATTTAGGTACTTTTGGGTTAAATGTGTCAAATTGGGGCTTTTGGTTAAATTGGGTTAAATTGGCCAAATTGGGTCATGTGGTAGTTAAGAGAAATGAAATTGGGAATATTTGGGATGTTTTGGAAATTTATGGGAATTTTTGGAATTTTTTGAAATTTTGGGCTAAGAGGGGACATTTTGGTCATTTTGGGGATTTTTTTTGGAAAATTTGGGTAATTTTGGTTAATTTGAGTGGTAGGGAGTATTTTGGGATGATTTTTGGAGAATTATGGGTAATTTGGGTAATTTTGGAAATTTTAGAGAATTTTAGGGTTTTGGGGGCATTTTGGGTATTTTGGGTATTTTGGGTATTTGGGGCAAAATGGTTAGAAATTTGGAATGTTTGGGTAAATTGTAGTTGGTTGAAGGTGAGTAATATGTAATTGTTTGGGTGGAGCCATGGACGAAGGGTCACCCTCATTTGATTCTCTATGTGTTGGTACTAGCCAAACCCTTAGCCTAGGGCTAAGAACGTGGGAAAACCCCTTACATGAATTTCCAAAGAGTTAGGGGATCAAAGGTGATGTGCCTTGTTTAGGGTTGTAAGTGTGTAATGCAAGTTTGGTGTAAGCTCCAGACCTCCCGGGGTAGATCCTAT
The DNA here is from genome assembly GCA_022702705.1 of Papilionanthe hookeriana x Papilionanthe teres. NCBI lineage: Eukaryota > Viridiplantae > Streptophyta > Magnoliopsida > Asparagales > Orchidaceae > Papilionanthe > Papilionanthe hookeriana x Papilionanthe teres. The sequence continues at coordinate 63,043,482 of CM040423.1, read as the reverse complement.
GTTCTGACCGCCTATAGGAGACTTCCCTTGGGCTTTCTTACGCTTGGTTTCTTGCTCCCAAAAACTGGAGGTTAGACCTTAAGCATATGAAAACTCTCAGTGAAGTGGGAAAAGTTTGAATTTCTATGGGGAGGGTTCCATGACTCGTCTTCTAAGAAAGTCACCAGGAGAGTCCTATGGCTAGAGCCTAGGATATTCTAGAGAGAGACTAGACCTCAACAAAAAAAGAGGTCAACATGCCAACCGTGGTGCTTTGGTTCATTTGGATAACCCGTAATGAGGATAAACATAAGGGTTTGATTCCTTATGCCCCTCGTACTGTTAGTTTGATTTATAATTATCTTCTGAAAGTTTTTCAACTGTTAATCCCTAGGAAGAAGATTACGGGTAAGTTGTTTTCTTGGATGCAGAAATTGAATCTGCCTATTCCTCTTTATAATCAACAGTCCCTATTGTCAATTGTTGTAAGCCTTCTGCTCCTTTTGTTAAAATCAATACTGATGGTTGTTGGAAAAATAATCAGGCTAGTGTTGGTGGAGTTTATATAGATTTTATAGGCTCTATTATCTGTTGGTTTACTGCAGGTGCTGTTCCGGTTTCTCCATTGGTAGCTGAAGCAGACGATATTGTCTTTGCCTTGCTGATTGTGAAGAGATTTGGTTGGAAATTTATCATTTGCGAGACAGATTCGTTGGTTCTTTGGAATTATTGCAGGTATCTTAAAGATTATCATTGCAGTGTTAACATTCAAATGAAGAAGATCGCAGATTCATCCAAATACTTGGATATTAGATGGTCTCATACGAAGCGTGATGGTAATAGAGCAGCTAATTGGGCTGCTATAATTGGACTCAATTTAAATGGTGCCTTGATTTCTAAAAGAGTTCCTTTTACTTTGAGGGACTTAGCTCTTAATGATTTATTCTGATTGTCTTTTTCTTGTTTTTCCAGTTATGTTTTCGTATTTTGTTTTTTTTTTTGGAAGAGGACCTTTAGATTCTTTCTTTTTCGTGTGAGTTGTATGTGTGTATGTTAGATTGGACCTCTTCTCTATATTTTGTACTTCTTTTTTAGATGAAACGTGTAAGAAGCCGTATAATGCTCTTTCTATTAATATATATATATATATATATATATATATATATATATATATATATATATAAATCTTCCCTAATTTTATTGGTGAAGTATTGATTTCCACCGGCCAGTATGTCTGCTTAGATTTTTGGCATTCAATGATGATTGAGACTGATACAGAATAATATTAATTTTATATAGAAATTGCTTTTGTTAGTTTTAATCAATTACTATATATCTTCCTGACGTTGTAATCGGTGATTTAAAGTACCTTAAAAGCTAAATATCTACGGCAGCTTTAATTCATCTGGCGGATTGGGCCTCCAACCTTTTCAGTTTGGATAAAAATACTACAAACGAGTATTAATATTTAATGAGTTCGAACAAAACAAGAAAAAGAAAAAAATTAAAACTTTTTTATTTAAAATATTTAAGGGGTTTTACATATATATATATATATATATATATATATATATATATATATATATATATATATATATACATACATACATACATACATACATACATGTATGTATATATATGTGTGTGTTCGTGCGTATATCTCACACACACACACACACACACACAGATATATGTGTGTGTGTGTGTGTCTGTGTGTGTGTATATATATATATATGTATATATATGTATGTATGTATATATGTATATATGTATGTATATATGTATATATGAATGTATCTATATGTATCTGTGTATATATGTGTGTATGTATATATATATGTATCTATGTATGTATCTATGTGTATGTATATAAGTATCTATGTGTATGTATGCATGTATATGTATGCATGTATATGTATGTATATATGCATGTATATGTATGCATGTATATACATGCATACATCTAATTAACAGGTTAAATAAATACGATGCTACGTTAATTTCATTTTCTTCTTCTTCTGTTAATTTTGTGACTTAAATCCAGATTAATTGTTCCTAAATCCAGATTAACTAAATCCAATTATTATTTGTATTTAACAGATTTAGCTTAAGAATGAAACACTTCAAACAGATTTCTGCCAAACACGTTAAGCTGATCTAACTAGACTTAATTTTAATTCAACCAAATACTATTTCAAGTTAACAATTTTTGGATTTGATAAATCAGACTGAATCCTATTTAACTTGATCTTATTTGCAACCAGACACCTCCTAAAATTTACGTTTACATATTTAGCACTTAAAACATTTTTAATACTAAGAAAAACACACCATTAAGCTACGTCCATCTCCAACGCCTGAGACTGGGCTTAGAAGGTGAAACTCTTCTTTTTGCGCTCGCAAACTCTTCTGCTGTGCCGGCGAACTTCTCCTCTCGAGTCCTCAAAGCTTACCTTCTCTGATACTGACTCCACTTTAGTAAATAATAGGGAGTGGTCGGCTCACTTTCAATCTTTATGTCTCATCTAACAGTTGTATCATATAAAATCCGTTACTCTCACCCAGGTGATATTCTCCACTCTCACTCATTAGTCTCCTGTAACTAACCTAGGGCCGCTGACTCCTCTCTAGAGCATTCCATTCACCCCTATATGTATTGCCCTCTGATTACTCTTTCGAACCGAGATGATTTAAAAATAATATGCAGTATGTATGACTACTTTACCGTCTACTAGTCTACTGTCCGCTTCTCTACTAATAACCTGCAGGCTTTCATGGTAACAGAGCAAGCACTTCATCCAAATTCTACTTATTACATGTCTTTTATCCTTTCTCTGTCTCAGACTATTTCCAGAAAGTTTGTTTGAGGCTCATCCTGCTGTCATCATGTCTGATTCTAACACCTCCACTAGCAGATTTGAAGTTCTTTCATCCTCCTCTACAAATGACATTACAATCCCCTCGAAACTCAAATTCCTTGTCCAATGTAATACTAATAGCTCATGTTCAGTTATCAAGTGACAACTATCCAAAATGGAAGTCCCAAATACTAAAAATATTCAAAGAAAATAGATTTGATTGTTTCCTGGAAGGAACAAAAATCTACTCACCTAAATAAATTTAGCATTGAGTTGGACATTTCTACAGAAACCAGACTTCCTCCAATGGTAACTGACCAATAAAAATTTATCCGTTGTTATCTACTCCATAATTTCCCTTTATATTCTTCCTTACATCCTCAACTTGGACTCCTCAGCTAAAACTTGGAGCACACTAGCCAAACGAATTCAGACAACAAACTGATTCAGAGTTCTACAACTGTGAAACGTTTTGCACAACATCTCCATGAAATACCTTACTATGTCTCAATATCTATTTGACATCAAGTCCTTAGTGGACAATATTGTTACTGCTAAAGGATGCATTGATATGGAGAACATCATCTTGAACACTCTTAATGGATTACCATCTAGTTATCAATCTTTTAAAACAACTATTCTAACACGATCAAAACCCATTCAAATTGATGAAATGCATTTAAGATTGTGTGGTGAAGAGATGAATATTGATGCAAAATAATATAAAGAAACCAATACTGATGCTATAGAACTATACTAATCCACCAATAGAGGAGGGCGCAACAATTTTTGTCGATGTAATCGCACAACAATAGAAGTGGTAACGCTCAATCTGGCAGGGGATGCCTCAACTCACCTCTCCCCATTCCTGAAAAAACATGTCAAATTTGTGGAAAACTCAACCATATAACTCTAATGTGTTGGCACAAAAATAATTTCACCACCTACCCATCCCCAAAATCTAATACATACCTACTAAACACAACAAAACCAGAGGACTAGATCTTAGACAATGATGCTACATCACATCTCATAACCAACTTGGATAATCTATGGCAACCAATTCCCTACCATGGGAATGACACTATTTCAGTTGGTGATTCATCCCATCATCTACAAAGGCCAGAGGTTACTTCCTACTTCTCAAAGTAAGCTACTCCTATTAAATCTCCTATACTTTAATCATCTTGCTCATAACCTTATATTCGTTCATAAACTGACCTCTGACAATGCTTGTATAATCATTTTTACTCAACAAACCTGTCCTTCAAGTACCCACTAAAGATGGTCAATATCCAATCAAGGTACTCTCAACAATTCATAATCCTTCCATTTTACCTTTCAACTTTGGCATAGACAGTTGGGACATCCTCATCCAAAAGCTACGACACACATCTCCAAAATCCACAGTACTGTCATCAATGCCACTTTGCATTATCTTTGAAATGAATGTATTTCATCAAAATGTCAACAATTACCTTTTTCTTCTTCTATTTCTAGATCTAGGATACCATTTACTCTTCTTCATTCTGATGTATGGGGAACTTCTCCCACTAGTTCCTTAAAAGGCCATAAGTATTACTTATCTTTAATTGATGATTACACAATATACTATTCCAATGTATGTAAAATCTAAAACTACCACAGTCATAATAATGTTTCATAAATTTGTCCAAACCAATTAAACACCAATTTTAAAACTATATGCTCCGATGAAGACAGTGAATATACCTCACAACTCTCAGACAATATCTTCTCTCACAAGGTATCCAACACCAATTCAGTTGCTCATACACACCTCAATAAAATGGGGTCATGGAACACAAACATCGAAATTTCATTGAGACCACTAGAACCCTCCTTCTAACATCCCAACTTTTTATACGATTTTGGTTTGAAGCTCTCACCAATGCCTCCTACCTCATAAATCACATGCCCTCAAAAACAAAAAGTTACAAATCTTCTTATGAACTACTATATCACTCCTTGCCTACATTCAATCACCTCTGCACATTTGGGTGCCTATGCTTTCCATTGCAAATAAAACTCTTCCGCAGCCCCAACATGTATATTCGTTGGATATGATCCTAACTACAAAAGTTATCACTTAGAATCTTAAAACTAAAAAAGTCATCACTTCTCGCCCTGTCATATTCAATGAAACTTCATTTCCAAGCATTTCTCCAACTACATCTACATCAACCCTTCTCTTTACTATTCCACCTTGTCTCTTCTTAACACTAACTTCATCCAGATTCTTTACCCCTCTACCTCACACAACACATCCTAGCTAAACAATCCCCTACCTATAACTACCTCTTCATTGTCCTCCACTCAAACTACAACACTCAAACAAATACATCAATCTTCACAACTATCTTATACCCTCAGGTTCTTCCCCATATGAGCCCATAAAACACACTATGATTATAAGAGCTCAAATCGGCTCCTTCAAACTGAAACAAATCTTTGGCATTCACACAATAAATCATTCTCCAGTCGATCCTAGCTGTTTTACTGAAGCCGACAAACACCTTCATTGGTAGTAAGCTATGTCAAGTGAATTTCATACTCTTTAAAGTCATGGAACTTAACAATTTATTCCTCCACTGCCAAATGAAAACATAATTGGCTGCAGGTGGACTTACATAACCAAATTTCGTTCAAATGGCTCATTGGCTAAATATAAAGATAGCCTCGTCACTCAGTGATTCAATCAGCTTCATGACATCAATTACTACAAAACCTTTAGCCTTGTTGCTAAACTTCCAACCAAACGAATTCTACTCACGGTCACTCTACCCCACAACTTGCCAGTCAAGCAGTTCGACATATACATCCAAACCACATCTCTACTAGTCACCTGCATGCTTTCATCATCAATGGCCGACCATCTCTAACACCCCTATCGTGGCTCGCCTATTTATGTTCATCTTATTCTTCTCCGAGATTAACTTAAATCCCAACTCTACTTCTCTAGTGCTAACGAAATTATTCACCACATGCTTTGATTCAAATCCACATAATTGAAGGCACCTTCAATTTCGAGAGAGTGCGCCCGTGGCATCTAAAATTCATCTTCAAATGGCACCAACACTAATTTAGGGAATTTATATGGGTGAAAAGCCATGACAAAGTGCCCAATCTGTAGACTTAAACTTTTATGAGAGGAAGGCCACAATCCAGACACGGAATTACAATCATTACAGTAAAAACACTGGGAATAATGTGAAGATGATTTGGCTCTAGATCTTATATATCTTTCAAGAGCAATGAAAAAGACTGTTATTTGGATGTTAAGAGTATAGAAGAAGCCCTGAGTGATGGCCTCAGAACTTCTTGTGACGTTATTTGAAATTTTTCTTTTTCAAATTTTTTTCATATTCTATAATTGGCTATTCTTCTTCGAATGATTGTAAGGCAAGAATACTTGATTGAATGATGATGTTTAGGTAATCCATAATTTTGAAGATGACAGTACATTTCTATGGCATTTACATACACACCATGAAACTCCTATGTTTTTACATTTTTCACACCTAAACGTCAATTTTTTCATACATAAAAATTAAAATGAAATTATTTTTTATGTATATGAGATACTTGGGTGGCATACATGTAAAAGACAAAATTTAGTTATTATATATGTAAATATATAGGAATTGGGTGGTATGCATGTAAATGCCCGTATTTTTTTTGTAAAATTAGCAACTTCTGCAGTAATTATTCAACAGAAAGCATCAATCTTATAAGTTGGGTGCGAGGAGAACCAAGTTCTAACAACCATATTCAGCAGCCAAACTAAACTACATCTAGCTGCACCTTCAGCACATGAGCAATGTGATCTGTAACAAACTCCATGATGTCTATCTTAATTATCAAATCATCCGTCCTACAGCTATATATATATATATATATATATATATATATATATATATATATATATATATATATAAATTGTAGACATACAGTGAAAGACCAAATCGAATTCTTCAATAACAATAGTAGAATACCATTTCTCTTCCGATTACGTTTGTATTTGAGATCAAGCCTTGAGGCATTGTAAAACCAAATCGAATTCTTGAATAACATAGAACTTGATTGTAAACTATAAGTCTAACGAGATCTCTATTTTGATAATGGGCCAACCCATATATAGCTTAGAGCGAGCAACTGTCCGTCCTGAAATTAATATAATTTTTTTTTAATAGTTTAGGCAGTTTAATAAGTTTATCTTCTTAATAGCACTTTTTGGCTAATACTTAAAATTTAATAATAATAAAGTGTTGAGAAAATGATGCATCATACCACGTTTTCTTTGATCACTGTTATTGTGTTGATAGTCTTTCTTTAATTGTATTAAGTATTTGCTTGCTTGCTTAATTATTATTAGCAGGCGTAGGCTAAAGGTCATTCTACCCTGTGGTAGTGGTAAGAGGTATGGCTGCAACCGTGGGCGACAGCTTTCGCATTTTATGCTTTGAATCTGATTATTCCTTATGCTTCAATTTCTGCTCACCGCACCATTTAATATCAGAGCTATATTATAATAATAATAATAATAACAATAATGGCAAGCGGAACTGAAGACATACACAACTTTGCGTGTATATTCTCAATAACCCTGAAATATCTCTATAATAACTTATAAATAACACTGAAATATAACATACGAAGATTATTGAGGTTTATTAAGTTATTGGAACTAATATCCCAATATCATGTCAATAATCCTCAATAATCTTCCAATAATCCCGAAATAAAGATTATTAAGGGGTTATTACGCACTGCGTAGTTCTCGGTACAAAATAATTTTTCCCGGGGCTAAGATCGCAGCATGGAAAACCGTGCGAAGCCACCTCTGAACAATGAATTGATGATCATGCACTGATTTTAAGAAAATTGTGGAAGAGATGAGGATGGCACTGCGTGCAATTAGGAACAATCAGCCCTATCAGTGTCCACCGGCGAGCATAACCACCACACCCGTTCCGGGAGAGCTCGTTGTGTTAAGTCGAACCCATGACAACCCTAATGGCCAGAGTTAACAGATCATCACGAATATCCTATATTCGGTGAGGAGCATCATCTTTGTTGACAGGCAATTAGGGCTGTCAAAAAAGCTTGTTGTTCGCGAACAGTTCGTGTTCGGTTCGTCAATGAGTTCGTGTTCGATTTGTTCGATAAGTAAAGGAGACGAACACGAACAATTTTTTTTCGATTGATAAGTTAAATGAACCAAACACGAACAGTGATGCGTTTGTTCGTGTTCGAATCGTTATTGTTCGAAATATAAAATAATTTAAAATAATTATATATAAAAAATTTATGATATTTTCAAAAATTAGGTTTTATAAATTATAATATATAATAAATTAATAATAATAATAATATATTAATATACTATATTAGTAATATACTAATATAGATATTATATATTTATATAATATAAGTATATAATTAATATAATATATTATTTATATATATTAATATTAGTGCTCTCAAATTGGCTCGTCGTTCACGAACAGCTCTTGTTCGGCTCATGTTCGGCTCATGTTCGACTCATTCGTTAAGAAACGAACACGAACAGTGACTTTACGACCAATTTCGAACACAAACTTATTCCAAACAAACTAAATCTCAAACGAACCGAACACGAACACAAATTTGTGTTCGGTTTGTTTACACCCCAACGGGCGATCCATTCTGATTCTAATTCACATGCTGAAATTCCAATGTGAGAACCAAACTCCAGTTAAGAGTCATTATGACGGTTGGAATTGGGTAGATGCCAAAGTAAAAATTGATATCCTTTTCTTAGATGGCCACCTGCATGTAGAAATATATTAAGATTGGGAGCAATGAGTTTATTCTTTCGACTACATGTTCATTGTGCCAGATAAGCAAGTTAAGTATGTTGCTTGCAAATTGTGGGGAGAAGCTGATGCGTGGTGGATTCAACCTACTCAAAGCTGCCAGAGAGAAGGTCGGAGTTGCATACAGAGCTGGAACAGGATGAGATAGCTAATGAAAGCTCATTTTCTGCATTTTGATTATGCATAAATGTTGCATTTACAATGCCAGAAATGCTCTCAAGGGAATCACACAGATAAGTGCATACATTGAGAAATTTTTTGGGTGAATCGCCCGTAACAATTACGTGTATGGAGTCCATCGTATGCAGACGATCCAGAGTATACTGAACCATGGAGATGGTGCAAGGCTGATCAACCAATTCTATGCTTAGTCGCTACAACAAGGATATCTATTCAAACAAAACCAGCTATTTATCCCAAAGAGCTCCATGGCAATAGCCTAGCAGCTCATTTGGGTCGAGATAAGGCATTGTCCGTTACAAGCTCACATATTTTTGGCCTAAATTGAGACGAGATGTCATGAAGTTTATAGAACATTGCCACACATGCCAAAGGAAGCTCATAGAATACTGGTTTGCACAATTCCTTACCTATTCTGAACTCTATTTTGGAAGACTTGAGCCCTGATTTATATTGGGTCCACCTAAAACAAAGCGTGGAGTTGATTCTTTAATGGTTGTGGTGGATCTTTTTTCAAAAATATCATATTTTATTTCATGCAAGAAGACATATGTTGTTGTTAGTGTTGGTTGAATTTTCTTTAAAGATGTTATACAATTATATGGTGTCCCTAGAAATTTGACTTCCGGTTGAGATGTCAAGTTCGTGAGTCTTTTTGGTGTTAATTTTAGAAGCAATTTTAGATAGATCTTACACAAAGCTCAATATATCACCCCCAAACCTAAGGTCAAACATAATCTACCAACCGCATACATGTAATATATATGAATATATTATACTTTGGTTTTTAAGATTATTTTATTGAATATAGAATAAATTTTTTTTTTTAATCTGCTTGCATGTAACTTGATTTTAGTCTAAGGCACAGTGGAGAGTGGTCATGAGTGATGTCGGAAAAAAATGATGGGACTGTGTTACTGTGTCCATGGACTCCTACAAAGGGCAAATCTAACAAAAAATTTCATTAAAAGGTGGACAAAAAATTAGCACAATTATATCAACATAAATCTTATTGAAAAGAAATTAAATTTTGTGCTTGATGTGTGCAGGATAGTCTGTGATGGTAGAGTAATGAATTATTGTCTTAGCATTACACGAAAATAGAGAACATGCTTATGTAATTAAAGAGAGAAGTAAGCAGACGAGACACCTCAATTTTTATATGGAAAAGTCTGGAAAAAGAAAAAATTTCGTGACCTAGCTCAATTGAAATAATCTACTATGAATAGTGAGTACACATGTCAATTCTTATAATTAGAGAAGATGAAGACACAAAGTTGATCATTATAAATGTACAACAGTTGTTCGTTGATAATAGCTATAGTACGACTGATTATAATGAATGTAGTTTGATGCGCTCCTAGCGTGCGCTATTTTTCTGCTTGTTTTTAAGTTTGTACATATGTGCACACACTAGATGTTCTATGCAATTATAAGTATCGTTTAAGTAATACAGAGTTCTAGTGGAGTCCCGTTTATCGATCCCAAAAGGAAGAGAGGTAAGTGATCCTTAGTCAAATTCTAGTCCACTATTATCAGACTTTAATTTGGAAGGTCGATATAAGTGATTTTTCTAACAAGTACTCCTAAAGGTAAGTATTAAGTTTAAATTAACTAATAACTACTTCTAAAAAAATATTAATTCTAAAGATAACCGCTTCTGGATGAATTGGTTTGGTAAATTTTGAGATAATAAAATCTTCTATTCTTATGTAATGAATTGTATAATGTATATGAATGAGATGCATTAAATATTGTATGTGCTAAATATGAGCAATTATATTCTTTAACCTCTTTCGATTGCATAAAAAACATTGACTAATCCTAGGTTTAGTCCTAAAATCTGTAGTTAGGCTGGGAAGATACTGGCTCTCACTCCAGAGCTCCCACTTCCCTTCACTTGAATGCTAACTCTCGCTTTAGTTTCCAAACACTATGGCCGAATTGAGGATTTTAGTCTGTCACCCTAAATTCTCCAATTCTACGCCCATCATAGTATATTTCCCTATTTATTTGCACTCAATTCTCATGAACTTCACCATCCATGAATTTTGAATGTGGTTCAACTTTGTTGAGAATTACACCGCTGTCTTGGGTCTTAATGCAATTACAATGAATTTTAACACTGTAACGAGCTCCTTTTGTAATGTAAATGAAGCGCAAGTAAAAACCATCACATTTATAATTAAAACTTCTTCTAGCATGCATCCCAATATCCTAAACATGAATCCTACTCATTGTAAAAGAAAAGTAAAAGGAAAATAACGACAAAATCTTCTCATGCCACTATTTTCAAATAAGAAGAAAGAGTAAGAGATAGACATCACAAAGTACGAAGAAAACACAATGAAAAACTTCATTTCATCAAAGCAAATCCATTGCATAAGTGTTTATAAAATTATAAGATAATGAATGACACAATACTTAGCTTTTTTTTCCTTTGAAAGACAGATGAAAATCTCTTCCAAAAAATCTCCCGCTAATTTAAGCAATGCTAGTACAAACCCTTATAGATTCTCTCAAAATCCCCTCACCAATCTATCCAAAATGGTAGGTAGAAGTTTACATTTCTATTCCTATTTTTTCTAACTTCTACCCCCTTTTTTGGCTTCAAATTCTCTTTAAAATAGTGTAGGGACGAATTTCCCAAGAGGTGCTTCAAGAAACCTTCCAAAAAGTGTCCAGATTTAATGTATCTCGGTCATAACAGCCTAAAATCACGTCCAAACTGTCTCAGGCACCATCGGCGCCATTTTCACGTCCTTCTCTGGATTTGGGCAACGACGGCGCCGGTTTGGGCGCCTTCGGCACCGGTCTGCGCAGCGCTATCATTTTACACCGTTTGGCTCTGTTTCATCCCGTTTCAGTTGCGTTGTGTTCCTAACGTCTTCACCTACAAGATATGCATAGAACAACATTTCTTTAAAGTGTAATCTCATTCAAAATTATATAAGAAGTGTAAAAGAGATTAAGCATAAAAAGACTTATTGAAATGTGTCAGGCCAAAATTTACTTTCTTGCTCGTTTTTGCTCTAAATTACAACGTTCTTGCTTCGTTTTCTCCAATAGCCAATTTATTGTACTTATTACCAAAAAACATACAAAATATATTCCTTTGAAGTGCAATATCATCAAAGTTAAGCATAAGATGTATATAAAAAATCACTACTCATGATAAGCATAAGATATATAAAAAAATCGCAACAGAAATATTCTTCAAGTCTTATATAAAGTTGTAACACACAAACAAACACATATGATAAATGAGGTCAATTCTTCCATTAACTCATCACATCTCACTAACTTAATTCCAATTTCTAACAGAATCACTACACTAATAAATTATGTATATTTTAAATGATTTTATAGATTATAATCCCATAGAAAATATTTTCCCTGATAAGTTGGGTCTCAAACACCAATCTCAGGCATCACCTTATCCCTTTAATTAAGCACCTCTAATAGTTATAAATTGTAGTGTAAATCATCCGCATGTTATTCATCAAATAGGTTCATGACTCATACCAATGATATCAAAGTCAGAGATAGGAAGTAACAAAATTGAGATGGAACTATCACTGTTCAAATTCATGATTTCTCTTACAAAACTCAAGTTCGAGTAAGACCCGAGTCATAGTGGACTCGTTAATCCAACTACTACAAGAGAATATATAAGTCTATCCATAATAAGAAGTTAAGGAATCACCTCCTCATGACAGAAACAAAGATCAAATCAAACCACTAACAATCCAAACATTACGAATCATCAATCAAATTGAACAATCCACACTAAAGCAAACACAATACAACACTAACAATCATGAATCTCAAGCATACTAAATCAAACCGCACTTATAACTATAGATTGCCTCCCATAAAATGCTTAGTTTAACGTCGCCATCTCAACAAATGATTTCTCCTGGATCAAGATTCCAATTAAGTAATCCTCGATCAATCGCCCAATCTTTTCCAGATCCAGAGATTCCTACAAAATTCTCAAATTATAATTTTTCATTCAGTTCTTCCTTTTCAGATTGATTCATATCATTGTTCCACATATTTTTTTTTCTAGATCCAATATCCTTCTATTGATTTTCTGAATTTGCATATTAATATCATCCTCGAAATTTATAAGAAATGGATCTCTAAAAGATACTTCAAGGTCTCTCAAATTTTGGATCATATTCTATCTACATAATTCAGATTCTGGATCAAAATCTTCTATGTTACTCTATTGTTTCAAGTTATCTTCCAATTCTTCCCTTTGGTACTGAGTAAAGGATGGAGGTGGTCTTTCTATATCTATCTTAGTTGAGGAAATATGTTTTTCTAATTCCTTAGGAATTTCTTCCAATGATATTTTAATCTCCTTATCCTCATCTCCCAACTCAAAGTTCTTTTGAAATATATCCTCAAATTTTCTTCCAAGTCTTAGTTTAATAACTTTATCTTGTTCATCATTCAATTTAGGTTTTTCTTATGATTGAGTCGAATCTGAAGATATTAAGACTGGTGGAGTAGATGAATTCCCTAAATAGGTAGGTTTTAAAATTGTATTGGGTGCATCCATCTTAAGTTTGTGAGATTTTTCAACAAATGGAATTAAAAACTCACTATTTTTGGTAACGTTCATCATTTCACTCCTCTCCTAAACATACATATAGTATTCTTTTGACAATTTTTTCAACTCATCGTGAAAGTCCATTTCGATCTCATCTGTTAATTTACTTTCAAAGCTTTTTTTGGAAATGGTCTTTACTTAGATAATCAATTTCATTCATCCAAAAATAATCATCATCTTTTCTCTCAGCTGAATATTTCATAGTCTTTAACACATCAAAAGTGACTTCATGGTCATTAATATTCATAATCAACTCTCCTTTTTGCACATCTATCATAACTTGTCCAGTAAAAAATGAAAGATCTCTCCAAAATAATAGAAATTTCCTTATCTTCCTCCATATCTATTACAATTAAAGTCCATATGAAAGATAAATTTATCCACTTTAACAAGCACGTCTTCTATAACCTATTTTGGATAAATGATAGATCGATCAACTAATTGAAGGGTTACAGTAGTGGGAGAAATATCAGCTAAACCTAACATTCTAAATATAGATAGAGGCATCACATTAATGCTCACTCCTAAATCAGATAAAGATTTTCCACATAATCTTTCTCCAATTGCACAAGAAATTGTAAAGCTACAAGGATCTTTAACTTTCTGAGGAATCTTTTTCTGAAGTATAGCGCTACATTCCTCACTAAGTGCAACTGTCTCGTAATCCCTAATTTTTTTTGTTTAATATCTCCTTCATACAATTTGCATAACTTGACATCTGTTCCAAAGCTTCAGCGAATGGAATATTTATCGTTAACTTCTTAAGTACTTTTATGAACTTTGAAAATTTTTTATCCAACTTATGATATCTAAGTCTTTGAGGAAATGGAGGTGGTAGTCTTTCCAAATTGATTTTAGTTGGAGATATTAATTTTTCTAGATCCTTAGAAATATATTCTTCAGGTCTCTTTGTTTCCTTTGTTTCTCTCACTTCTTTCTTCTTTCTAACCACATCCTCTATTTCTCTTCCACATCTTAATTGGACAGCTTATACTTGTTCATTTTTGTTCTATTTAGATTTGATCTTCGTGTTGCTAGAAAGTGATCATTGGGGAATATTGCTAAATGAATTAACAATTTGTCCCAGTTCATTCTCTATGTTTCTAATTACATTATTTTGACTTTGCAACTGGTTTCCCATTTGCAATACCACTTCGTCTATAGATATGTTCTTATCCTTAAATTATTGATCATTATCAGAGTCAAGTGGATATGTAAGTCTATAGATTGTGTTCCCCTGAATATTCCAACTTCAATTAGGATTTGCATGATTATTTTACCATTGTTGGTTTCCACCCCCAGTAGTATGATTCCAAAATAAAATTAAAATGGATCTTCCAATCAGGGTTGTAAAAGTTAGAATATGAGTTGTTTATGGTATTTAAATTCTCATATAATAAATTGGAATCAATCATATGCCATAATGAACTTTCTTCACTTACAGGAGTAAATTGAGTCCGGTTCATTCCAAATTGGTCCAACTTCTTTGATATTGCAGCAACCTGAGATGCAAGAATTACATTTGCATTT
Organism: Papilionanthe hookeriana x Papilionanthe teres; assembly: GCA_022702705.1. NCBI lineage: Eukaryota > Viridiplantae > Streptophyta > Magnoliopsida > Asparagales > Orchidaceae > Papilionanthe > Papilionanthe hookeriana x Papilionanthe teres. Next base: position 63,028,438 of record CM040423.1, on the reverse strand, counting down.
GTATCATTAATACTAGCTACCTTTTTAGGATTTACCCTTGCAGAGGGCCATTGAAATTCATTTGTAGTCATTTCTTTAATTAATGCATACGCTTCATCAAATGATTTTGACATTAATGAACCACCAACAACAACATCAATAATGGACCTAAGGGATCCTCCTAACCCATTATAAAATGTTTGAATTATTAACTAATCTAGCAGAGCAAGATGTGGGCACTTTCTTAGGAGTTCCTTAAATCTTTCCCAGGCTTCGTATATTGATTCCCCTTCAGACTGACAAAATGAGATAATATAGTTTCTAATTTTAGTAGTCCTTGAAGGTGGAAAATACTTACCCAAAAATTTCTGAGTTAACTCCTTCCAATTTTTATTAGAGCCAGGTGCTAATGAGTATAACCACATTTTAGCCTTATCCCTTAGTAAGAAAGGAAAAAGCCTTAGTCTAATAGCATCGTTTGACATACCGTTATAACGAAATACAACATAAAGTTCTAGAAAATTAGATAAGTGTAAATAGGGATCCTCCAAAGGAGTTCCCAAATTGATTGTTCTGCACCAGTTCGATAATCTCAGGATTTATTTCAAACGAGTCATCTTCTACGACAGGGTTTTGTATAATCGAGTGAATTTCATCTGTCGTAGGATTTACGTAACCCCTCAATGAATTATGATGATTTTCTAAGTTATTATGTTGAAAGTTTTTCATTTTCATTTCTAGTTTTTCGAGTCCTTTCTGTATTTTTATTTTTTTATTTTTTTCAAACTCGGAATCATAAGACACAAGTCCTGCAGATCCTTTATTTCGCATACGTAACACAACAAACAATACATTAACAATTAAATAAATAATAGATGAAATATATTCAGCACAACAAAACATTTTCACGAACACCTTATTTTTCACACAAATAATTTTTTCACAACACTTTTTCATATAAAAAACACTTTTCACACAAAACAGTTTACGACACTACAATTTTCCAAGTCTAAGCCTAATTACTTCAACTAAAATTCTCCTAAAGTTCTTACTGAAGCTTCCCCCGCAACGGCGCCAAAAACTTGACCCGACCCGCAATTATCTAGTAAATTAACTTCCAAAAGATGGTCAAAAACTTGACCCGATTTATAAATAGCAGCTATTGTGCAAAATCTTAAATGATATAAAAAATAGAAAATATTTTACACACTAGGGGTACTACGCAAGTATACATATCGTTTCAAGTAATATAGAGTTTTCTTTAAAAACCCCAGTATCAATCCTACGAGGAAGTGAAGTAAGAGGTCTTTAGTCAAATTCTAGTCTACTACTAATAGTCCTTAGTTTGGAATGTCGATTAAAATTGTGTTTTATCTAAAAACTACTCCTAAATGCAAGTGTTAAATGTAATAGTAACTATAACTAAATGCAAATAATAATTCTAAAGATAACCCTTTTTGGATGAGTTGGTTTGGAAAATTTTGAGATATTAAAAATTACTATTCTTATGTAATAAAATAGATAATGTATAGGAATGAGATGCATTTAATATTGTATGTGCCAAATAGGAGCAATTCTATTCTTTACCCTTTGGTCCAGTCATAAAGAACATTGACTAATCCTATGCTTGGTTACTGAATCTGCGGCTAGGCTGACATGCTTGATTACTGAATCGACCTTCCACATTTTAGCAAGTATACGTATAATTGCACATCGTCTGACATGCCATTATAACGAAATGTAACAAAAAGTTCTAGAAAACTAGAGAAGTGTAAATAGGGATCCTCCGAAGGAGTTCCCCCAAACTGGTTGTTCTGCACTAGTTGGATAATCGCTGAATTTAGTTCAAACGAGTCAACTTCTACAACAGTGTTTTGTATATTTGAGTGGATTTCATATGTAGTAGGATTTTCATAATCCCTCAATGATTTATGATGATTTTCTAAGTTATTATTTTGAATGTTTTTCATTTCTAGTTTTTCAAGTCCTTGTTATTTTTTAATTTTTTTTTCATTTTTCTAACTCGGGACCATAAGACACAAGTCTAACGGATTTTTTATTTTGCATACATAACACAACAAATAATATATTAATAATAAAACAAAAAATATATTCAACACAAAAAAACATTATCACAAATACCTTATTTTTCACACAAGCGATTTTTTTTTCACAACACATTTTCATAAAAAAATAGTTTTCACACAAAAACAATTTTACAACACTAAAGCTTTTCCAATTCTAAGCCTAATTACTTCTCCTAAAAGTCTTACTGAAGCTTCCTAGCAATGAGGCCAAAAACTTGATGCGCCCCCATCGTGTGCTATTTTTCTGAGTGTTTTTATGTTTGTATGTATGTGCACACACTAGAGGTTCTATGCAAGTATACATATCGTTCAAGTAATACATGGCTCTAGTGGAGTCCCGTTTATCGATCCCATAGGGAAGCGAGGTAAGAGGTCCTTAGTCAAATTCTAGTCTATTATTATAAGAATTTAGTTTGGAAGGTCGATATAACTGGGTTTTCTAAGAAGTACTCCTAAAGGTAAGTATTAAGTTTAAAAGAACTAATAACTACTCCTAAAGGAAAATATTAATTTTAAAGATAACCCTTTCTGAATAAATTGGTTTGGTGAATTTTGAGATGATAAAATTTACTATTCTTATGTAGTGAATTGGATAATATATATGAATGAGATGCATTAAATATTATATATGTCAAATAGGAGTAATCATATTCTTTACCCTCTTCCGAATGCATAATAAACATTGGCTAATCCTAAGTTTAGTTCTTAAATCCATGGTTAGGTTGGGAGAATACTACTCTCAATCTAGAGCTCCAACTTCCCTTTGCTCGAAGGCTAACTCTCATTTTAGTTTCTAAACACTAAGACAGAATTGGAGATTTTAGTCTATCACCATAAAATCTCCAATTCTACGCCCATCAAAGTATATTTTCATATTTATTTGCACTCAACCCCCATGAACTTCACCATCCATGGATTTTAAATGTGGTTCCACTTTTTTGAGAATTACACCACCTTCTCGGGTCTTTATGCAATTACAATGAATTTTAACACTAAAATGAAGCACCAGTAAAAACCATACTCATTGCAAATGAAAATTAAAAGAAAAAAATGACATAATTTTCTCATGCAACTATTTTCAAATAAGAAGAAGAGTAAGATAAAAACATCACAAAAAACGAAGAAAATACAACGTAAAAACTTCATTTCATCAAACAAATCCACTACATAAGTGTTTACAAAATCATAAGATAATGAACAGCACAATACTTAGTTTTTTTCCTTTGAAAGACAGATGAAAATCTCTTCCACAAAGTCTTTCACTAATCCATGTAATGCTAGTACAAACCCTTAGAGATTTTCTCAAATTCCCCTCACTAATCTCTCCAAAAAGGTAGAAATCTATATTTTTACTCATATTTTAAGAGCTCTAAATATTGTCCACGTTTTTCCTAACTTCTACCACCTTTTTTGGCTTCAAATTCACTTTAAAATAGTGTAGGGCTGAATTTCTTAAGAGGTGCTTCAAGAAACCTTCCAGAAAGCGACCAGATTCAATGTATCTTGATCGTAACGTACCCAAAATTGCATTTAAATTGTTTGAGCGCCGTCGACACTATATAAGGTGCTGTCGGTGCCATATTCTCATCCTTCTCTGGATTTGGGTGTCGACGACACATGTTTGGGTGCCTTCGACGCCGGTCTGCGCAGCGCCATCATTTTGCTCTATTCAGCTTCGTTTTGCCCCGTTTCAGTTGTGTTGTGTTCCTAACATCTTCACCTACAAGATAAGCATAAAAACAACCTTTCTTTAAAGTGTAATCTCATTAAAAATATGCAAGAATTGTAAAATAGATTAAGCATAGAAAGATTTATGGAAATGTGTCAAGCCAAAATTTACCTTCTTGCTCGTTTTTGCTCCAAATTGCATAGTTTTTACTTCTTTTTATTCAATAGTCAATTTCTTGTACCTAATACCAAAAAACATACAAAATATCTTACTTTAAATTGCGATATCATTAAAGTTAAGCATATGATATATATAAAAAATCAAGCAGTTTTTAGGCATGTCATAGTTCAAGGTGATGGGATACTGCAAGGGCCATTATTAATTGTTATGGAGGCAGTAGTCTGTAGTAAAAATTGTAGGTGATGGTTGTAGCACATGATTTTCATATAAGCTGTAGTTGAAAGCCATTGTAATAGTTGCTCGTGTGGGTTGCAGATGATTACTTTAGAAGTGTCTGTTGGCTATAGAGGCCAAAATTAAGAGCTGCATGATCCACTTTTCGATATTTATACTTACAACTATTATATGAGAATTAGCAACGGCACCAAAAAGTTGATCCCGCACTGAATATATATATACTGATGATTCTGTTATGGAATTTATGATTTATATTGTGGATACTGCGTAAGTATACGTATCGTTATCAAGTAATATAGGGCTCTAATGGAGTCCTAGATATCGATCCCACAAGGAAGTTAGAGAATTTTAAAGATAACTTAAAGTAGATTTACTTACTAATCTAGTATACGGAAATTAAGAACACTTAGACTATAATAAACTAATGCTTAAAAGGTTGAATATAAGATTTCAGAAAAGTATCTTTCTCCTTGTTTGATAGAATTAAGTGAATGAAGAATTAAATGAGTTTTTTTAATTGTATTGTGCCAAATATGAGCATTCTTATTCTTTACCCTTTGGTCGAGGTGCAAAGAACATTGACTAGTCTTATGTTTGGTTACTGAATCTGCGGTTAGGCTGGGATGATACCGACTGCCACTTCAGAGTCCCCATGTTCCCCTCGCCTGAGGGATAACATCTACACTTCAGCTCCCAAATAATAGGACCGAATTGAATATTTTAGTCTGTCACTCTAAAATGTCCAATTCTACGCCCGATAGTTTATATTTCCCTATTTATTTGCACCCTCCTTCCAAGGCTTTTGACTTCCCTGAATCATGGATGTAATCTTTACTATAGTTGATAATTCAACATACGTTAACAAATCAATTGGCCAGATTGAAAGTAAATTAAGATTTAAGTAAAAGATTAGCGCAATTTCTATTTTCATATTTGTAGGCACAACTACTTTAATTCATCATTTCACAAAATCTCGATAATAAGGAGAAAGACTAAGGAAACTACTCAGAATGCATGTAAAAAATAACACAAATCATGGATTTCATTAAAGTTAACAAACAATAAACAAATATACTTATCTCAATTCTTCTCCCCAAGCAGACTCCTTGAAGTTCCTTTAACGCTTACTTCTAGTACAACACACTTAATTAAACTCACCAAGACGCTAAAACACTCTATCTACACACTAGAAAGACTCTATATAGAAACTAAAAGACTCTAGAATGACACACAACTGACTAAAATTGTCTCTATTTATAGAAGGAGTCAAATCTCCAAAGGTTGCTTAAGCACCTCTTCAAAAAGCGTCCAGGTTCAATGGATCTGGCTCAATTCAACTGTCTCGCCGTCGGCGGGCTCGATCTTACCGTCGGTGGGCTTCTATAAGATGGGCTAATCACGCCGATCTCGCTATCGGCGGCCTCGATCTCGCCGTCGGTGAGCTCTTTATAAAATATTCAAAACCTCTCGGGAAAATCTCGCCGTCGGTGGGACAGTTCAATTTTTCATCAAATTGAGTCCTTTTTGCTCCAAATCCACTTCTTTTGTGCTTTTTGCTTTCAGTACTTATAATTATTTATTCCTACAATAAAATAAATAAAATACATTTCTTTAAAGTGCAATTTCATATAAAATTGGTATAAATTTCTCAATACATTTTTCTGTGGTCAAAATCCCCCAAACTTAACTATTACTTGTCCTCAAGTAATTTTAATACTAAATAAAAATAATGATTATTTGTAATAAAACTTTTAATTCAGAAATACTATGAATTAGATTTAAATAAGTATTATAGTAAAGTTTAATAGAAATATTTTTAGATATTTAAATTAATTTTATAGATATAACGCTATTTACTCATCAAGTTTAAGATTTTTATTCTTCTATTTATTTCAAGAATGACTATATTTAAAATATTAAATTACTTAAAATATTCAGATGATAGAAAGTTCATGAAAACACTAATCAGTAAAATACTATATATATATATATATATATATATATATATATATATATATATATATATAAGTTTAGAAATATAACTGAGTTTTTCTTTTAGGTTGATTCAAATGAAGCCAATTTTTGATAAGGCATCTCCTCAAGCTTCTCCTCACTTATATTTCTCCTTTTCATTTGGATTGATCCAAAAAAAATATATATTTTTTTTCTTTTATTTTCAGGGATTGATTTTCAATCCTTCTTTTTCTTTTTCAAGTGAGGATTATTGTATCTGGATAGCCTGTTAATGATTTTGAACTTCATTTTTCTCTTTCCTAAATTTGAAACTTGAAATATTTCCTTACTTAATATATATTTCAAAGCTTTTACTTCATTGGGTTTCAATCTTTTCTTTCTCAACTAAATATTTAAGAATTTCATATTTCAAAATATAGTTTTCCTTACTTTAAATAGTTAACTATATTCTTATCCTTTTAAACTAATATTTCTTAATCTATAAAATTAGTTTAATTACTAGAAATATTTTATTCAACTTTCTATAATAATTAGATAAATTAATTCTAGTTACTAAATTAAAATTACTACAGAAAATTATTTTATAATAATTTTGAAAATGTAAATTGAGAACAATTTAATAATTAAATTTGTGTTTTTCCCTTCCCCCAAACTTATGTTTTTCTATCTATTATAAATGGTGAAAATGAAAATATACTGTAAATTTAAATTATACCTTCGAGCTTTAGGTATTTCTTCTTTTTTTGAAGTTCTGCAGGCTTTTTCCATTACTTAATTAACCTGTACTGTTAGTATTTTTCTACACATATAATATTTAAAGAAAGTGCTGGGTAAAGAAGTTTTGAAATAAGTACAACTATTAACACAATTTATACCACAACATAACACAACATCCATATATATTTCACAAATCCAGCTTCAGAGTTACAATCACAAATTAAAATATTAAAATTTAAAAGCCACACAAATTTAACAACAATATTAAAATGTATTACACAACATAATAATCAAAGTTCTTAAACTAAACATCAATACTGAATTTTAAGACAACAAACAAACAATCACAACATCATAATAATCAAAGTTTATAAGTCAAATAACTAAACAAATAAACATAGAATCTAATCTTCCGCATCAAAGTCCCAAACTATATCATTGTTTCCTTGATCAGTGGGTGGATTAGGCTGGTAATGAGTATATCGGGGGCACTCAGGAAATACAACATCGAGTTCTCCTCTCCTATAACGATTTTCAGCATCGTAGTAAGCTATTTCATACTCTGAATGTCTCTGGAGATACTCGCTGTCATAATCATGTCTTCTCTTTAAGCCTCTAATTCTCTAATCAATGTGTTCCAATTTTTCTTCTATTTTCTCAAAACTTTTTGTTGTAGAGTCATCTCATTCATCAAATCATGAAGGGTAGGAGTACTATAGGGAGGGGGGTCATAACTGATAGAGGGAATATCTCTACTCGAAGAAGGAACATAGCTCCTAGTCCCAGATCTCCATCCTTCGTGGGATTCATATTTTTTATATTAGCCAGAGTAATGGGTTTCATTGGCTCCACCCATTCCTCATCATCCCTTGCCTCTACCCCAGATAATTGTTAGAGTACATAAATCAAACCAGGGTGTCCTAGTCCTCCTCTACTCTCACTTCTTGCAGTGGCTAATATATTCTTATAAATTATACTTCCCACATTAATACTTATTTGGTTCTGAATACAGAAATTCATAACTGCTCTATCTCTTATTACCTCACTATGATGATAAGTGGGTAACAAGGTAGAACAAATAAAATAGTGCTAGGCTTTAGATAATGCATTCAACATTGAGAGAGGAAAGTTTACCCTTTCACGCTGCTTAATCTTCCAAACTCCTTTCCCGTCAGAGAGAAAGTTGATCACTTCTTCCAGTGGTCCTTCCATAGTTCCAAAGGTATCGTACTCACTGGTGTGCAAGTCATGTACTTTGTAGAATGAATTAATCTTTGCAGCACTGAAATCCACCAAAAATCCTCTCACCTTGATTGGTGCATCTTCGATCGCAGTCAGATTGGCATAGAATTCTTTTACCACTTCCACAACAGCTCTGTTGGTTTTGTAACAGAAGTTTTCCCATCCTCTTTCTTTTATTATTCACTCTAATTCTCCTCCAGGATTTTTGAAAACTCAAACCTGAATGCATTTTCTGGCTTGAATGTTGTGAAAATATCTTGACTGTGCCCCTGCATTCACAAAACGGTTTTCGTCATAATCCATTCTTCTCTTTTGTCGTGGAGCCATTTTTCGATCTATGAAATTCACAAAAAATCTTAACTAACTTTTAAATATTACTAAGTTGTCTTCCAATAGTTACTAAAATCAATCTAAATCAAGTTCCATGAATTTCTTCCAAGTCTTTTCTTCTCATTCAAAATTTTCCCAAATTCCTCAATGTAGAAGAAATTCATGGTGAAAATAAAAATTTTTTACATAAGAGTGAAGCTCTTACCAAGGGAAGATGAAATCTAGCTTCAAAATGTGTTGAAATTGCTCCAAATCCCAGATCTATCAAGCCCTAGGTCGGTTTTTCGAAGTTTTGAGGAAGGGGATGATGAATAGTGTCGGTTGACAGGTCAAAATATAGTGCATTTCACGATCTCGCTGTCGGCGAGAAATTTCTTGCCGTCGGCGAGCTAATTAATTCACCAAGGCCAAAGTTTTGGGAAAATCTCGCCGTCGGCGGGGTCGATCTCGCCGTCAGCGGGATTTCCGAATTTTTTTTTTAAGTTTTATATTTTCAATTATGTTCAATTTAATTAAGCCTTATTCTAATGTTCGGTCACTTAATTTGATATATTTTCTAAGATTAGATACTCTATAGACTCATATAAGGTTTACACAATACAAACAGTATAACTTTTATAAATGAAATCCATGAACTTACAAACTTCAAATGCCACAAAACTAACAATTGACTTAGCAAATTAACCAAAACACATCTAACTCAGCATTGCAATCCACACCACGATACTCTAAATGCTGAGACTAAACAAACAACATACAATCTTATATAAACAGAGATTAACTTCGTAAATTTCAAATTATGTCAAAAACTAAATTCAAATCAACACATATACATATAATATGAATAGAAATTTCTGCTACTCATCGAAATCTGAACTGATCTCTTCTCTGATGTTTCCAATAGAACGCAGGTGCACAAACAAATTATAGAAAGGTCTGAAAGGGAATTCTGCAGTAGAATCTTCTTCAATCCACCCTTTCTGTCTCAATAGTCGTATAAAACTCGCCTCCAGATGTCCTGTATGGTCAAAGTGCTCCTTCATTCTCCAATCGATGTGATCGAATAAATCAGAGATATTATCAATAGAATTCATCACATTCTGTAGTTCCTTCTCCAATCCTTTAAGTTTCCTTAAAATGAGGTTTGTTCTATCCGTCAGGGGCCTAATTAAAGATTGTTTTGAGATGCTTGATCAGAAATAATTACCGTTTCATCATTGTGATCCAATGTAGGAAATTTATCTGTTGGATCTAGTGGTTTCCAAGGCAATATCACTTTTTCCCAAGCTTTGTAGGAAACTTGGTACTGACTACATAAAGCAAATATAGTTGATGGGTGTCCAAGTCCATGAATCGACCCATGCACAATTAATCCTAATGCAGACTTCATAATGATAGATCCAACATCGATAGGTAATCCAGATTGAATACAGTAATTTAAAATTGCGCATTCCTTCGAGAATTTGTTTACCCTCATAGTGAGTAATAACTTTGATGAAATAAAGAAATGCCAATGCTTAGAGATGGGGTTAAGAAGTGACGCAGAAAAACTAATGTACCCATCTTCTCGTAATTCCCAATTGTCGGGTTCGTCGGTCAGATATCTGTAGATCTCATTCATGTTGTATCTTGTAGGAAAAAAAATTGAATAGTGACAAACATGGGTATTTTCAATTGAGTATAATTCATTGATTCGAGAAGGAGTGAAGTTACCCATCTTCCTCATATGTAAACACTTCCATTATGGATAGCATGCAGATTAGAGTAGAATTCCTTGACTACTAGAATCACTACAACAGATGTTGTATAGCAGAATAACTCCCAACGTCGCTGAACAATCATTTCTTCAATTGTTGTCGTTGGATTCTCCGCTCCTCTGTTTACGAATCCTCTTTCTTTAATCAGTCGCTTCTTCATCAAAACCTTGTTGAATAGTCGCTAAGCCTCACAACTGAAGAATTTCCTTCAATTTAAAACTCCAGATTTCGTGGTTTCTAGTGGATTGGAGGCCATAATAGATTGTTTTGGAGGGGCTCTAATCACTTCTAAGGAAGAAGATAGTGTAAATATGAAGTTCTGAACATTTTATATAGAGAAATGGCCTTAGAACCACCCAAAACTGCAAAATAACTCACAAAAACCACTTTTTAACTATCTCGCCATCGGCGGTAAAGATCTCACCGTCGGCGGGATAGTTAATATATTTAAACTGAATTTGGGCGCGCCGATCTCGCTGTCGGCGGGATCGATCTCGCCATCGGCGAGATTAGGTAAATTGCCCAATTTTCGCTCCGGTCCTAATATTTTCTGATTTCTTCGTATAGATTCAAATTTGTGATGATTTTAAAAGGTAAAATGAGTAGTAGAATTTATTCTATATTTTAATTTTCAATAACATTAATAAATAGATTATAATTAATAATTATTATGGGTTGCCTCCCATAAAGCCCTTGGTTTAACGTTGTCAGCCCGACCTAACTCAGTTAGTAACCAGGTTGACTGAGCATTAAAACCTCTTTAAAATTTGGTCTTCTCCCTTCAAAATAAGGTTTTAATCTGTGTCCGTTTACTTTAAGTATATGCCCAGTTTTTGGATCTTTAATTTCTATAGTTCCGTATGAAAATATTTGAGTTATAGTGAAAGGCCCTAACCATCGAGATTTCAATTTCCCAGAAAATAATTTCAGTCTTTTATTATAAAGAAAAAGTTCTTATCCTGGATCAAAATTCTTCAGGTTAATCTTCCGATCATGCCATAAGTTCATTTTTTCTTTATAAATTCTATCATTATGATAAGATTCATTTCTTAATTCATCTAATTCATTCAATTGCAATAATCTCTTCTTACCAGCTTCTTTCGCATTGTAATTAAATTCTTTAATTGCCCAATAAGCTTTATGTTCTAATTCAACTCGGTAAGTGACAAGTCTTTCCATAAATAAGCCTCGTAAGGAGTCATTCCAATCGGAGTTTTATAAGCAAATTCCGTATGCCTATAATGCAGTGTCTAGTCTTATAGACCAATCTAATCTATTAGGGTTTACAGTCTTTTCTAAAATACTTTTAATTTCTCGATAAGAAACTTTAGCTAATCCACTGGTTTTTGGATGATAAGCAGTTGATATCTTATGAATAATGTTAAATTTTTTTACTAGTTTTTGAATATATTTATTTCTAAAATGAGATCCTCTATCAGTGATAATCACTCTTGACATTCCAAATCTAGTAAAAATATTTTTCATTAGAAACTTTGAAACACTCTTACCATCACATCGAGGTAAAGCTTGTTCTTCAATCCATTTAGAAACATAATCAACAGCAACTAATATATATGAGTTACCAAATGAAGGAACAAATGGTCCCATAAAATCTAATACTCAAACATCAAAAATCTCGACTTCTAATATAAAATTTAGAGGTATTTCATTTCTTCTAGATATATTACCTACTCGTTGGCATTTGTCGCAAGTTCTGATATATCTATAAAAATCTCTCTAAAGAGTAGGCCAATAAAATCCAGATTGTAAAATTTAATAAGCAGTTTTATATGTTCCAAAATGTCATCCAAAATCAGAATCATGACATTTCTGAATGATTTGTTTTGTTTCTTCATAAGGCACACATCTTCTAATTATAAGATCCTTACATTGCTTATATAAATATGATTCATCCCAAAAATATGTTTTAGCATCATGAATGAATTTTTTCTCGTTGTTGCAAAGTTAACATAGGTGGTAAAATATCACTTACAATATAATTTACTATGTCAGCATACCATGGTATTTTCCACTCATTTATATTATATAGTTGTTCGTCGAGAAAACTGTCATTAATTTCATTATCAGTGTCAGATAATTCATTATATTCTAGCCTTGATAAATGATCTCGCAATTCGATTATCGCTCCTTTTTGTTAATGATTTCAAAATCAAATTCTTGCATTAGTAATATCCATCTAATTAATCTTGGTTTGGAATCTTTCTTTTGCATTAGATATTTAATAGCAGAGTGATCAGTATGCACAATACATTTTGTTCTAATTAGATAAGCTCTAAATTTATCAAAAGCATAAACAATTACTAATAGCTCTTTTCAAGCAATCGTATAATTCATTTCCGCATTATTAAGAATTTTACTAGCATAAGTATATAACTTTGAAAATTTTATCATATCTTTCGCCTAAGTACTCGCTCCTATAAGCATAATCACTAGCATCACACATAAGTTCAAATGGTTTCTCCCAATCAGGTGAAACTATTATAAGTGCTGTGATTAATTTATCTTTTAATAATTCAAAAGCATTTAGGCATTCAATTGTGAATTTAAATTTTTGTCATTTTCTAAAAGTTGGCATAGAGGTTTAGTAATTTTTTAAAAATCTTTTATGTTGCTTCCGTATAATCCAGCATGTCCAAGAAAACTTCTTACCCTTTTACTGTAGTTGGAGGTGGTAATTTAGCTATAACTTGAATTTTTGCAGGGTCTACTTCCATGCCATTTTCTAAAATTTTATGCCCTAATACAATTCCTCCTGCAACCATAAATTGACATTTTGCAACCATAAATTGACATTTTTCACAATTTAGAACTAAGTTAGTTTTCTCGCATACCTCTAATACTTTTTCAAGATGATTCAAGCATGCGTTAAATGACGTTCCAAATATAGAGAAATCATCCATAAATACTTCTATTCCATCATCAATTAATTTACTAAATATAGACATCATACATCTCTGGAATGTTGCAGGTGCATTACATAATCCAGAAGGCATTCTTCGAAAAGAAAATGTTCCATAAGGACTAGTAAATGTAGTTTTCTCTTGATCCTCAGGAGCAATAGGTATCTGATGATAACCGGTATATCTTTCTAAAAAATAAAAATATTTATGTCTGGCTAATCTATCCAACATTTGGTTTAGAAATGGTAATGGGAAGTGATCTTTCCTGGTGGCTGCATTTAATTTTCTATAGTCAATACATATACGCCATCCAGTAACTTGTCTTATAGGTATTAAATCATTATTTTCATTAGCTTTAATCGGTCACTCCTCCTTTTTAGGAACACAGTGAATTGGGCTTACCCAAGCATCGTCCGAAATAGAGATATATAATACCATTATCTAACCATTTTAATATTTCTTTCTTGGCTACTTCTTTCATTATTGGGTTTAATCTCCTTTGAGGATCTACTCTTGGCTTATGTTCATTATCTAAAATAATTTTGTGCATACAGATTGAAGGACTAATTCTTTTAATATCTGCTAAAGTCCAACCAAAAGTTTTCTTATATTTTTTTAATGTGTCTAACAGTTTTTGTTCTTGTGATTCATTCAATTTAGCTGATATAATAACTGGTAGGGTTGAATGGTTACCTAAGTAAGCATATTTTAAATGATTAGGTAAAATTTTTAATTCGAGTTCAGGAGGTCTAATAATTGACAGAACTATTTTCTTTTTAGCATTTTCAGTATTATCCAACATTTCAAAATTTTCCTGTATATAATCCATTTTTTCATTATCTGCTTCTTCAATTAATTCAATATTTTCTTTTTCTAACTTTTCTTCATAATATCTTTTAAAATATTCATTTTGCAAATGTTCAAGTATTTCCATTCGAAAACATTCATCATCTTTTTCTAAAGTAGGGTATTTCATTGATTTTGTTATGTTAAAAGTTACTTTTTAATCATTTACTCTCATAGTCAATTCTCCTTTCTGAACATCAATCATAGTTTTTCCAGTGGCTAAAAAGGGTTTTCCTAATATTATGGGAATTGCTTTATCTTCTTCCATATATAGAACAATAACATCTACTAGGAAGATAAATTTATCCACTTTTACTAACACATCTTCAATAACTCCCTTAGGATAAGTCATAGAATGATCAACTAACTGAAGAGTTACTGAAGTAGGTGAAATTTCTCCTAATTCTAATCTTTTAAAAATTGATAGAGGCATTAAATTGATGCTTGCTCCTAAGTCACACAAAACTTTTTCATAAAATTTTTCTTTAATAGCGCAAGGTAAAATGAAACTACCAGGATCTTTTAATTTTTCAGGATGCTTTTTCTGAATAATTGCACTACACTCTTCGCTAAGTGCAACAATTTCATTATCTGTGAATTTTCTTTTTTATTTAAAATATCTTTCATAAATTTTACATAATTAGGCATTTGTTCTAATGCTTCTACAAAAGGAATATTTACAGTTAATTTTTTTAAAATTTCAAGGAATTTAGCAAATTGCTTATCTTTTTTATGTTGCTTTAGTCGTTGAGGAAATAGTGGTGGTGGTTTTTCTATAGATATTTTCATAGGGATCAATGAATATTCTAAGTTTTGATCTTGCTGATCCTTTTCTTTTTCGATTTCCACTTCCTCATTTTTACTTTCTATTTCTTTCTGAATTTAAGTTTCTAACTCTTTTCCACTTCGTAATTGTATAGCTTTAATTTATTCTTTTCCTTGGTCTTTAGGATTTATTTCCACATTACTAGGAAAAGTTCCAGGAATTCTATTGTTAAGTGCGGTAGCGATATGTCTGAGTTGAGTTTCAATATTTTTAATTGATGTTCCTTAATTTTGTAATTGATTTCCTTGAATTTGTAATTGATTTCCTTGATTTTGCAAGTGCTGACCCATACTTAATATTAATTCTTCTATAGATAACTTCTTATCTTTAAATCGAGTGTTATTAAATCTAGGTGGATAAGAAGGTTTATAATTTGTATTTCCTTGATTAGGTGGATTTCCTATAGAGTTTTTCATCCATTGTTGATTAGCTGTATTGTTATTCCAATTAAAATTTGGATGATTCTTCCAACTAGGATTATAATAATTCGCATAAGGATTATTGGGTCTATTATTAATAGGATTTATAGTTTCATAAGGAGATTGAGAATCTATAATTTGTCAAGATGAGTTTTCTTTCTAATATATTAGGAGAGTAATTCATTACAAAATGATCTAATTTCTTTGATATAACAACAATTTGAGAAGATAACATAGATATTGCATCATTTTCATGAACACTAGTTATCTTTTTAGGATTTATTCTTTCAGCAAGCCATTGAAAATTATAGTAGCCATTTCTTTGATTAACGCACAGGCTTCATCAAATGGTTTTGACATTATTGAACCTTTAGCAGCATCAATGATTGATCTCAGAGATCCTACTAATCCATTGTAAAATGTTTGTATAATTAACCGATCTGGTAATGCATGATGTAGGCATTTCCTAAGAAGTTCTTTAAATCTCTCTCAAGCTTCATATATGAATTCTTCATCAAACTGACCAAAAGATGTTATATCATTTCTAAGTTTTGTAGTTTTCGAAGGAGGAAAATATTTGGATAGAAATTTTTGTGATAATTCTCCCCAAGTTTTAATAGATCCAGGTGCTAATGAATTTAACCACATCTTAGCCTTATCCCTTAAAGAAAAAGGAAAAAGCCTAAATCTAATAGCATTATTAGATACTCCTTCATATCTAAAAGTAGCACATAGTTCCAAAAAACTAGCTAGATGTAAATTAGGATCTTCATTAGGTGAACCACTAAATTGATTATTCTGTACCATTTGGATAATTGCAGGTTTAAGTTCAAATGAGTTAGCAGCTACATCAGGGTTTTGAATAGTTAGGTGAATTTCATCTAATGTAGGGTTGTCATAATCTCTTAATGGTCTTTGTTGGTTTATAATTTCAATTTTTAGTTTATTTGCCATTTGTGTTAAATTTATATTTTCTCTCTTTTGTTTTCTAATTCTTTTAATTGTGCGCTCTAATTCTGAATCGTAAGGTATTAAATTTTCGTTTCTGAATTTACGCATACAATTTTTATGTAATATTTAAAATAGTCCGTTACTCTAGTAATTATTTTAATAATTCTATTAATTACCTTAATAATTACTTTACTTCCCCGGCAACGGTGCTAAAAACTTGATCCACTTTTCGATATTTATACTTACAATTATGATATGAAAATTAGCAACGATACCAAAAACTTGATCCCGCACTGAATATATATATATATACTGATGATTCTGTTATGAAATTTATGATTTATATTTTGGATACTACGCAAGTATATGTATCGTTATCAAGTAATATAGGGCTCTAATGGAGTCCTAGATATCGATCCCACAAGGAAGTTAGAGAATTTTAAAGACAGCCTAATGTTGATTTACTTACTAATCTAGTATACGGAAATTAAGAACACTTAGACTATAATAAACTAATGCTTCAAAGGTTGAATATAAGATTTCAGAAAAGTATCTTTCTCCTTGTTTGAGAGAATTAAGTGAATGAAAAATTAAATGAGTTTTTTTAATTGTATTGTGCCAAATAGGAGCATTCCTATTATTTACTCTTTGGTCCCGGTGCAAAGAACATTGACTAGTCTTATGTTTGGTTACTGAATCTGCGGCTAGGCTGGGAGGATACCGACTGCCACTTCAGAGTTCCAACGTTCCCCTCGCCAGAGAGCTAACATCTACACTTTAGCTCCCAAACAATAGAATCGAATTGAATCTTTTAGTCTGTCACACTAAAATGTCCAATTCTACGCCTGATAGTTAATATTTCCCTATTTATTTGCACCCTTCTTCCAAGGCTTTTGACTTCCCAGAATCTTGGATATAATCTTTACTATAGTTGATAATTCAACAAATGTTAACAAATTAATTGGCCAGATTGAAAGTAAATTAAGATTTAAATAGAAGATTAGCACAATTTCTATTTTCATATTTTTAGGCACAACTACTTTAATTCATCATTTCACAAAATCTCGATAACAAGGAGAAAGACTAAGAAAACTACTCAGAATGCATGGGAAAAATAACACAAATCATGGATTTCATTAAAGTTAACAAACAATAAACAAATATACTTATCTCAATTCTTCTCCCCAAGCAGACTCCTTGAAGTTCCTTTCGACTCTTCCTTCTAGTACAACACACTTAATTAAACTCACCAAGACGCTAAAACACTCTATCTACACATTAGAAATACTCTCTATATAAACTAAAAGACTAGAATGACACACAATTGGCTAAAATTTGTCTCTATTTATAGAAGAAGTAAAATCTCCAAAGGTTGCTTAAGCACCTCTTTAAAAAGCGTCCAGGTTCAATGTATCTGGCTCAATTCAACTGTCTCGCCGTCGGCGGGCTCGATCTCGCAGTCGGCGGGCTTCTAGAAGATGGGCTAACCATGCCGATCTCACTGTCGGCGGCCTCGATCTCACCGTCGGCGAGCTCTTTATAAAATATTCAAAATCTCTTGGGAAAATATCGCCGTCAGCGGCTTAAATCTCGCCGTCGGCGAGACAGTTCAATTTTTCATCAAATTGAGTCCTTTTTGCTCCAAATCCACTTCTTTTGTGCTTTTTGCTTTCAGTACTTATAATTATTCATTCCTGCAATATAATAAAGAAAATACCTTTCTTTAAAGTGCAATTTCATATAAAATTGGTATAAATTTCTTAATACACTATTCTATGGTCACTGCACAAGCTGTGAACCACGTAGATCATAGGTGGTCACATAGGTCATAGTGTTGAGTTGACATAGCGTCTATAGGCTGCAGAGATCAGAATTAGGAGTTTATGAGCTATAGATCATATAGGCCGTAGTTGATCGCGTAAGATGTAGTGGCGAGTTGTGATGACAATAGTAGGCTGCATAGGTTGGAGTCGTGAGCTCCACGAGTTGCGCACTACGAAGGATGTATTTGATCACTTGGGCAGTTGTTGTGAGATGTGATGATGTATGTAGACCGCAAGGGCTAAAGTTATGAGTTTTATGAGCTCTAAACCATTTTGGTCATAGTGTTGAGTTGTCCTTAGGCCGTAGAGGCTAGAGTTGAGAGCTACACGAGCTATGGACCATGTAGACCATAGTTGGTACTGCAATCTGTAGAAGCCAGAGTTGAAAGTTGCATGAGCTGCAGACCACGTAAACATAGTTGGTCACATATGTTGTGGTGGTGGGTTATGAGCAGATATCATTAAGTGTCAAAATAAAGTCACTGTATTCAAAGAGCATTGTTACACCATTTTTGAGAGGCATCATTGAATTGTATGTGAGGTACAATATTACAACATCATCAAGGTGTGACGTTACATTGTATTTGGGGTGCATAATAGCACTATCTTCAGCAAGCATATTTGCATCATATGTGATCAGTAATGTACACCTAAATTCCACAGCACAAGTCGTGATTCAATAAGGGTTTTCATCACCACCTAGGGAAGGTCTCTGTTGTCAATGATGGCTAGTAAGTGGTGGTCGGCATTTACTGATGAGTGTTTATCGACAGTGGTTGGTGGTTGCAGGAGTGAGATGTATTCATCAAATATGTAGTGCAGAAGTGATGTTTGACTTAGACTCCTCCAAGCTTTAGTCTTCTTTTAACTCAAGGTCGCTACCCCTCATAAGGAAGAAGGTTTCTATTTATATATTCTAGGAAGGCACAATCTGCAAATAAGGAAGGAATTCAGACTACTCCATCGGACAGTCCAGAGAGATTTCCTTGATCAGATGGTGTTCAATGAACATTTGTGTGCCTTAATATTGTCATAATTGAGCGATGTTGGGTTCGTTGAATTTTTCTCTCTGAGATGCTTGATTTGACCAGAAGCTTATTAGCTTTGGAAATTATTTGACCTTCCAATTATGTACACAAAGCTTCCAAAAGTGATTTAATAGCTTGACTTGGCCTTGATTTGACTAGTATTTGATCAATTTTAATATTATTCGGTCTATCTTGCCAAGTCGATGAATTTGAGTGTAAGATTGCTAAAATTAGAGTTTTAGATGATTTTTAATCAAAGTTTAAAGGTTTTTTCTCAAACAGTTGTCTCAATATTCATGCAAAGTGATGGAAATATATTTATGAAATGTAAGTTACCCCTATTTTTGGGTGAGGACAATTTCGAGTGCTTCGAATATATCGGAGATCCGTATTTTAATTTCTTATCATTTTTTTAATAGATATATATATATATATATATATATATATATATATATATATTTGTATTTATATATGGGTGTGTGTGTGTGTGGGGGGGGTGGGTGGATATTTTTGGTACCCGAACTGGGAGTGACCTGTCAGCTAAGTGAGGCCCAACAAATGACATCTTTGAAAAGTGAAAAGAAAAACAGGGCCTGTTGGGGTAGTCTAAGGAAGGGAAGAGTGATTCCTAAATAGGTAGAGATAGTCAGCTCAGGGTTGTCGGTATATTTTTAGGTTTGTGTTGTATTTTGAAAAGGGGGTCTCCTACAGAAATTTTCAGTGAATTTTAGATTTTAACTTTAATTTATATATATATATATATATATATATAATTTAAAAAGTAGCATTTGATTTTGAAAATAATTTTAAGTTTGAAAATTTTAAGATATGAAATCAAACCGATCTCACATCCTAAATAGTTTATATAAACGAGCACCACATCACAAACCGTGTATCTATCTCGAAGGACAAACACACTGCTTGACGATGGGGCTCGATTAAATAAACTAGAAGATTTGTGAGATTTGTTTAGTCTGTGAACAAATTTTATAACCCGACAAGTTCCCATGCTTAATATAAGGGAATTAAGCAGGGCTTATATTACCTGGGTTCTTAAAGTTCCCTATAAGGGAAAGCCCCTTTAGTTAATTACATCTTAAATGACGGGAATCATTTAAGACAACTCTCAATAATGATCAGTGGTTTTGCTCTCAAGAGTTTCGAAGTTTAAGGTTTTCAAAGGATCGGATTTTGGAAATTTCAATAGGGATCAGCTCAAATTTGGAACAAGTTTATTTTAAGATTCCAAAGAAAGAGAAATAGGAGAAGCTGAGGATCCAAGAAAAATCTTGGCAACTTCCCAAACTATCCTATTGTTTGGCTTAGATTTGGGAATTTACTTAATGTTTTAATCTTGCCAATTTTAATTAACTAGGACTTATATTTGTATGATATAATCACACAATTAGCCTCAAATATGTGAGGGTTTATGTCGTACCGAACAACTACCTCGGAGTCCTGAGATCAGTTAGAGCTTAATTTGCATAACATGATTATGCAAATGCCTAACGAAGAGTTGAGGATTTATGTTGCACTAGGTAAACTACCTCAAAGTCCTGTGGCTTGGTTATTTAATTCTAAGAAAGGTTTTGCTGAAGTAGACCCGAGTTTTGCTGATGACGATGGCCGTGCTGCCTACTATGCTCCGAGCTCCTTGTTGTTGCAGAAGTTTAGTTTTAGAAGGTGAAGATCAGGAGATGAGAGAAGTGTTTTGGTTTAGAAATTTTAAAGTCCAAATGTCTTTAATGTTTTAATTAAAATAAATCTTAAAGTTGTTTAAACAGAACCGATTAAGATCTCACAGTTCCGTCATCCCGACACCTTTATTTTCTTCTAATTCACTTAGTCCAGATGAATTTGCTAAACTCAACTGAATGAGTTCCACACTTTCATTTAGACCGTGGGAAATCCCGTTAGCAACACATGGGTTACATCATACGAGGTATTCCCGATCATTGAACGAGATGTTTTAATTTAGTTGCAATTGTAGTTTTGTTTTTATGTTTGTGATTAAATTTTAAGTTGTTTTATATTTTGGAATGTTGTGGCGGTGAATTTTATCTTGTGGTTACTTTTAATTTAGTTTTGGGTTTCAGTTTCTTGAATATCCTAAAGGTTTTAGTTTTCATGCAACAATCTTGTTTAACATGCAAGAAAAAGTAAAGTACAGTGCCTGTAAGTAATTTGCAATAAAGTAAATTGCAATAAAATAAAAGCGTACCTGGAGGGTCTTCCCGTCATCCCAAGCTGCACTTAAAACACACGTTAAGGCATTTAAATATTTATAACAAGTACCTAGGTAAAGCTAAGGGAAGGTTTTGGATGTCTAAGTTCTTGTGTTTTATGGACGATTTTCTTCATCAAAGAACAATTAAATTCAATTGTTCTTCTAAAACATCTCATCATATTGAGAAAGTGCTTAGGACGAGTCCTAAGCATCTTTTCAACATTTCTGAGATTATTTTGAGTCCAAGTAAATTTAGTTGCACAGATGAATTAACCATCCAGAAGTTTAGTTAAGCTTTGTCTCTTACTCAGTGAACTTAAGACATTTGATTATCCCATGAATGAAGTGACATCTCACTTAATGCTCCGTTTAAGAGTTATAATAATTAAAGCCTTTAGGGGCAAGTTGGTTTGTTGAGGATTTTAATCATTCTTAATTTGAAGTTTGAGTTAATGGTTTAAAGTGATTTAGTTTAATTATGAGGTTTTAATTAATAATTTTATGTTTGGAATAGTGTTCAAATTATTTTTGGTTTAAATCTTTATACTTTAAGTGATCATAATATTTTGAATTTCTTTTACTTTTATTATTGAATGATGTTAATTTAATATAATTTAAATTTAATTTAATTTAATTTAATTTCAATATTTTAAATTTAATTTAATTTAATTGTTAAAATGTTAATTTAATTTAATTTTCACTTAATTTAATTTAATTTAATTGTTAAACCACTTAATATTTTGAGCTTTCCTTTAATTTAAGGGTTATTATTATTTTTTAATTATCTTAATTAAGAGTTAAATATTATTGAAGTGATTTATTTAGGGATTTTTTATTAAAAAATTAATATCCTCTCAAGTTATATCCTTATTTTTAATAATTCAAACATTCATTAATCTTCCAAAATTTAAATTATTTAAATAATTAAAGTTTCATTTTTTTAGTTTATTAAAAATGATTAATGGGTTCCTATCCTTTTAATTTCCCAAATTTTCAATCATCCAAGAAAGATAAAATCAAATATTTTACCTTCCATTTTAATTAAACCTAAAATTTTAATAAAGGGGTTTAAATTCTTTAATTACTTTTATGCCCTTTTAGGCTTATTAATTTCATAACTCACTAAATTGAGTTCAAATGAACATAAAATTTTTATGCCACTTCACTCATATGTCAATTAAGACATTAGAGTAGAAAAATGTGATTTTTCTGAATTTAATTTTTTTATATAATTATTTTTTAGTGAAAAATAGGGATTTTCAATGGAAATTCAACAACATGACCAATGAAAGGTTTCTATCTTTAAGAAAATTATGGGATGTTCCTAATGACCAGAGGACCACTTGGTCTTATTTTGGTGATGTTTTTAATTATATTTTATTTATTATAATTATTTTGAGTTTTGGAGTGTTAATTAATTAAAAAATAAAACAAAAGTTGAAAAATGAATTTTATATTTTTCTTAAATCTTTCTAACATCAAGGAGTTAAGAGAAGTAAATTTTATAATTTTTTAATTTTTCTTTGATTTATTGGAATTAATTTAGTGAAAAGGTTGGACAATACATTTTTTAATATTAAAATTTTTTTTTTAAGCATTTAAAATTCAATATCTTAACTTAGAGACTTGGGAAAAATATTTGGTTTATTCCTAAGTGATTAGGAGTCAAAATGTGACATTTTTATGATTTTTAATATTTTTGTGATTTTTATTATTTTTTTAATTATTTAAATATTAAAATACCATTAAAAATGAAAAATTTTAGAAAATTCCAATTTTAATTTTTATAGACTCCTCTGATATCAGAGAGCCCAAAAAACCAATATGGTGAATGTTTGAATGTATATTTTGAAGTTATGAATTTTTAAGTTTAATTTTGATCATGTGGCTTAATTAATCCATTTGGTTGGGCTAAACATTTCCAATTGACTTCAAATTTTTATGTGAGGTCCCTCAGATCTCAAAGATCAATGGAGAATTATTTCCAAGTTATTTTAATGTGTGGTTAACCCTAATTTTTAAAGTTCAGTTTTGAGTATTTAGGCCAATTAGGATTATTCTTAATGAATTAACCCAAGATGTAATTATCCTAGAGTCCTCTGTCCTAAGAAACTTCCTCAAATTTTTCTGGAATTTATTGAAAAACATGCTAATTATTGGAATTAAAATACCAAAAATAGTGATCTAAACTTGAAAAATACATAACTTTCTATAGAGATAGCCTCTGACTTGAAAAATTCAGGGAATGTTCCCAATATCATAGGCTTCAAAAGTTTTATGGTCTCATGCCATGGTGAATTGTCTATGCAAATGAAGAATCAAAATACTAAAATAAGTAAATAATTAATCAAAAATAAAATACTCATCAAAATAACTTGATTTATTTTCCACATTATTCTCCTCTGTTCACTGAGCAAGAGGGTATTTTTAGTTTATTTTTATGATTTTTCTACACAAAGATATGGATTTTCTAAGTTCTAGGTATTTAAATAAATCAAAAAATCCATATTTTTCTACTTATCCACGCGGTGCCGCGTCAACCTCGGCAGCTCCGAAAGCCCACGTGTTACGCTCCCATTCGCCGCACCCATCTGACTCGGCGCTCCAGGGGCCCGCATTTCATGTAACATTCTGTGGTCCGGCGCAATCTGGACCGTTCACTCGATACACGCTCGATCGGACAGCGCCTGGTCATCGTCTACGAATGGTGTGCACCCGTGATCGTCGACACTAAAACCCTAAGAACTCTCTCATTTCTCGATGGATTTTCGTGTTCTTATGCTCTATGGATTCGTCTTGAAGAGACGAACACATCCATACGGTTACATGTTGTGAAATTAAGTAAAACAAAATGGAGAATCACTGGAAGCTCGGGAGGAAGGAATGATCCATACCTTTGCTCTGAGAAGTGTAGCTTCAATCAGAGAGTTGTGTCACCTTCGATTGCACCCAAGGAAGCTCCAGATGAAGTCTCTGGCTCTGGGGAATTGTCTAGGTATGAAAGTGTCCACAGCCGATTTCAAAGCTTGGAGGCTGGAGCAAATGGGTGGCCTGGAGAGGGGGCTTTCACTGGGGAACTCCTTCTCTTGGTCCTGTGCGGGTGTGGGTGAGTTTAATTTGGATTTGGTGGAGGTTTTAGAGATGTCCCGGTTCTGGATCGAGAATCGAGCTCCAAAATCGAGCTCAATCAGTGGGGTTTAGGGCTGGAGAGTAGTGGGGATCAATTGCTCTAAGTGAGGAGAAGGTCCTGGAGCAATTTTGGCAGAGTTTTGTTTAGGTATGGTTCATCACCTTGTTTGGCCGAGAGGGTGGTGGGTTTAAATAGACATGGCTGGAGGGCCTCCTAGGGGGGTTTGATGCTTGGGATCAGCTGCTCAGGGCAAGGGAAGAATAGCCATGGTGGCCATTTAGGTTGGGACAACTCAGCAAGGGGGAATTGAATTTTTGAATCAATTTAGACCTCTCGGCCATGGTGTTTTCCGGCCATTGTGGTGGCTGGTTGGCCAGGCATGGGTCACCCTCAGGGTCAGGGAGGTCAGGGCTTGATGTTTGTGAGCTCAATTGGCTATTGACATGTGTAAAGAGGTTTGATTTAAGTGGAATGGGGGAGAGTGTATTTTGGGCTCATTTTGGTCCAAGGCATGGTTTAGGCTAGGTGCACCTCCCCAAGGCTTGACTTTGGGCTGGGAGGAATCATTTGGGTCAGCCAAGAGAGAGTGGTGTGGTCTCTTTCCATGGTGAGGTGGCTAAGCTTAGTTTAGAGTGTGACATGAATATGGTTAAAAGGGCTTAATGAAGGATTAAGAAAGAGACCCTCTCCATTTGCCATAAATGACATGGTGAGGTGTAAAGTGACTCCCATGGCTTGCATATGGCTTATGCATGGCTCCATGGCTTCATTTAGTTTGGGAAAAGATTTGGTCAATTTCATGAAAGGGGATTTTATGAATTTTGGCATTTTGGTGGAAATTTGGATGAAGCTTGATATGGAATGGTTTAATGATGATTTTGAAACGTAGGGGTGATATCAATTAAGGGTATGATGAGAAGAAATTGCCATGTGGGCTTTAGAGCCAATTTTGGGCTTTTGGATTTGGTGAGAATGGGCTTTTAGAATGGTTTAAGAAAGTGGGCTTTTAGATTTTAAAATGTACTTTTGGATGATAGTTTTGTAAAAGATTGTGCCAAATAAATGTTGGGTTTACTTTAGGGATGTATCATGAGTGATTTGGATAAGTTTTGGTGTCATTTGGAGTTGAAATGGGTTCAATTTGGGCTTTTTAGTAAAGGGGCCAAAGTGGGTCAAATTGGGCTAACTTGGGCCAAGGTTGGGCTAAGGTTGCATTTGATGTAAAATTAATGTTGATAAATGTTCATGGGAGTGTCACAAAGAGTTTTCAACTTTGGTTGGGCTTTAATTTTGGGATTTGAGCCCATTTGGGTTAAGTTTGGGTTTAGGCCAAAAATGGGGATTTTGACTTTGGGTTAAGCTTGGGTGGAGTTTAGGTTCTAATTTGGGGCAAATCTTGTTAGTGTTTTGTTTGTGGGGATATTAGAAAGTTTTAGGAAAAGATTTGGGGTTAATTGGAGTTGAATTGGGTTGGTTTGGGCTAGGTTTAGGTCATGGGCCAAAGTTGGGCTTTAGGCTTCAAATTGAAATTGGATCCAAATGTCAATCAAATTGCGCTTTGATTTGGTCTAAATTGACATTGGGGATATTGAATTGAAGCTTAGAATTGAATTGGATCAAAATTGAGGTCAATTGGGTTGGTTTAGTGGGACATTAGGTCTACTTGGGTTAAGAATGGGTTAAATTGTGGGTTTTGGTAAAAGTGGATTAAATTGATAAAATTGGCTTATGGTGTAGTTGAACAAAATAAAATTGGGAATATTTGAGATTTTTTGAAATTTTCTGGGAATTTTTGGAATTTATGGAATTTTTTGTTAAGAAGGGTATTTTGGGTATTTGGAGGTTATTGGGGAGTATTTTTGGTATTTTTTTGGTATAGTTGGCTAAGGATGATCAATTTGAGTGGGGGGAAATGTTTAGGATTGTTTTTCTGGAATTTTAGGTAATTTAGGCAATTTTGCAAAATTTTGGACAATTTCAAGGGTATTTGGTAGGTTTAGCGGGTGTAGGGCCCCGGGGGTCAAAAATTAAATTTTGGAAAAATGAAGATTGATCAAGTTTGAGTAAAATGGAATCACTTTGGTTGAGCCATGAAGCCATATAAAGCCCATAAGAGCCATGAGAGGACTCATTTGAGGTATTCACCATGTTGTTCCTAACCCTCTTAGCCAAGGGCCTAGGGTTAAGGTCCATCCATATGAATTACCTACATGAGTCAGGAAGTCAAGCTAGGTATGAATGGTTTTAGGATTTGGAATGTGTGTAAAAGTGTAATGTGTGTGCAAGTCAACCCTCACCAGACTAGGCCACCCAGGGTAGTTCTAAGGCCAAAGAGTCCTATAGGGAACTCATCTTTTAAACCTCCACATTTGATTTTAACCCTCAAAGTAACTTGGGGATTTACAATCAAACTTATCGGGTTTGCAGGGAGTTTAAGAGGTGTTCAAATTTCAAAGTGGTGGGTTCCATTTCTAGTCCTCTAAGATAGTCAAAGGAAAAGCCTAAGGCTAGATCCTAAGTACTAAAGAGAGAGAAGAGACCTCATCAAAATTGAGGTCAACAAATGGACCCCCAATAGGTGTGGTGTGCTAACCAAGCACACCGCGTGTATTGGTGTTGACCGAAGAGATCAACAAAACCAACACAAACGTCTAAGTGACACACTTAGAACGGAGTAGAAACAAATTTTCGCTGGGGAGTATTGAGTATATCTCCAAGACTAGAGATCGCTGACCTCTCGTTGAGGAAAAGAAAAGGAGGTGAATTCCAGATCATAAGGTCTGGGGAAATTTGATTTAGATTTCATTTCATTTTTTATTTTAAGTTTTAATGTGTGAGTTTAGATTTCAATTTGATCTGAGTTTCAATTTTGATTGAGGTTTAATTTAGAATCAATTCAAGGAAATCTGGATTTGAAATGAGAATTGGAACCTAGGTTCCAACCTTGGGATTGCGAAGAAAACTGGAATTTAGGTACTAGCCTCGGAGTGAGAATTGGAGTTTAAGTATCGATTGAAAAGGATAAGAGTCAGAATTTAGGTATTGATCTGGAAAGTTTAAAGAGAACTGGAATCAGGTTCTAGCCTCGAAGGTCTAAAGAGAACTGGAATCTGGTTCCAGTCTCGAAGGTTTAATGAGAAATGGAAACTGGTTCCAATCCCGAAGATTTAATGAGAATTTGAAACTGGTTCCAATCTTAAAGATTTAATGAGAATTGGAAACTGGTTCCAATCTCGAAGATTTAATGAGAAATGAAAACTGGTTCCAATCTCGAAGATTTAATGAGAATTGGAAACTGGTTCAAATCTCGAAGATTTAATGAGAAATGGAAACTGGTTCCAATCTCGAAGATTTAATGAGAAAAGGAAACTGGATCCAATCTCGAGGATTTAATGAGAATTGGAAACTGGTCCCAATCTCGAGGATTTAATGAGAAATGGAAACTGGTCCCAATATCGAGGATTTAATGAGAATTGGAAACTGGTTCCAATCTCAAAGATTTAAACTGGTTCCAATCTCGAAGATTTAATGAGAAATGGAAACTGGTTCCAATCTCGAAGATTTAATGAGAATTGGAAACTGGTTCCAATCTCGAGGATTTAATGAGAATTGGAAACTGGTTCCAATCTCGAAGATTTATCTGTATGAAGAGGGACCCAATCCCATGCCATCAGAACCAAATCAAACAAAGTTCGTGACTCCGTGTCAATAGAACTAGTTGATCCTCTAACATGCAGAGAAAAGATTTAAAAAGAACTGGTAAGTGAACCAAGTTGAAAAGACTCGACCCGATGACCAGTCGAGGAAAAGATTTGAATTCTAGAAGAGTTTCAAACAGATTTCATTTTGAAGAATAATTGAAGGATTCAGATCGAAGAATTCAGATTGAAGGATTCAGATTGAGATTCAAATCTAAGAATTCAGATCGAAGGATTCAGATTGAAGGATTCAGATTGAAGGATTCAGATTGAGATTCAAATTTATTTTATTCGTTTTGGTGATTCAATTTCAAAAATATTTAGAATTCGTATCAGTTTTGAATTCATTTTGACATTTAGATTCTTAAAAAGAAGTTCTCGTTTATCTTCATTTTCCCTTTATTCGTTGCTCAAAGTTCTTTCAATTTAATGGCATTTCCCAGTCAATTCGCACAAAAAGAGGTGAAGGCAAAACATGACATGGTCACTTTCATTTCAATCTTGTTGAAAATACATCATACATCTTGATCCAAAACATGATGGTATTTTCTTTGAGAATCTAATATCTCATACAATCCATAAAAATCCAAAATGGATTGCATAAGATTCTTCAAGTTTCTTCTAAAAGTAGTTGTCAAAATCCATGTCTGAATACTGAGATACATGGACAATAACATCACATTCCAAGTCATCCTTGGCTGAAATGCCGTATGGATGTGCATTGGAGGTGTGCTATCTCCCATGTAACTCACAGCTCGTAAGGCCGGAGATTCTCTAACTCTGGATCTGGCTGGAAGTGGAAAGGCATTTTTCTATCGTCCATCCTCCTGAAAGTAACAGAGATCCGCTCAACAGGCACTCCTGGAATGCAATGCTTTGCGATGTCCGCTCCATTCCCTTTTAATACCATGACGGAACCTACCGGTAGTGGTATTTCCACCGGCCCTCGAAACTCACCGGGGCCTGCTATTTGGAGGTCAGATCCGAACATGATATTGTACTGGTTGACAAAAGACACTGTGCAGAAGGGTCTAACGAAATCATGATGATCTATGTGTGGAGGTATGTAGTCACCCTCCTTGTAGATGTTAATGATGCAGCTGTTAGGTATGCAATCTGCAGGCAATACCCTCCATGTTATCATCCTCTTTACTATTCTTTTAATAACATTCGACATCAGATCCACCTCACTGTGACGGAGTATCCCTGGTGGATTTCCTTTCCTCTCTACCGCGAAGTTGTAGCAACATCCGCACTGAATCGTAACTCTTCCTTTCCCTGACATCCATCTCTAGGGTTATGAATAAGTCTTTTCCCTCAGACGACCAGCTCGGCCCATTTTCTGGAGTTCAAGTATGCAGTCTACAGTTTGTTGTTGTTCGTAATCTGAGAACACATCTGTATGCAGCTTGAGGCCTTCTAAGATATTGATCCTCTTGCCTCCAATTCTCTCAAAATATTCAAAAGTTCTTTTTTCGACATTCTGCATTCTTTCTAACTCATATTCTGGAATTATCTGCAACCGGCGAGGTCTAGTAACATACTGGGGAATGTATGGTTCCACCCCGGCACATTCTCCTGCTGTCTTGGCTCCTCGGGGATAGTCTCTGTCGGGACATCCTCTGGGGTTGCTTTCGCAACAAGACTCTTCAGAACTAGTGCATCTGTCTGGCGTAGTGGTACTATCTCCATTTCTATTTTCCTCGGGATTTCTTTCATCCTTTCTGCGGTACTTGGAATTGACTTCCTCCTTTCTGATTCCTGATGAAACAATCTCTTCGAAGCATTTGTACTGACGGTAGCGACTGTATCCTCACGCTGATCTGCTGCCAGCTTAGTCAGCATCTTGTGAATGTGACGGTTCTTGTTTCTTCGTTGAGTAGGAGTGAGAGTGGCTCTCCTCACCTCTTGAATTTCTGTGGGCACGACACTGAC
Source organism: Papilionanthe hookeriana x Papilionanthe teres (assembly GCA_022702705.1). Classification (NCBI taxonomy): domain Eukaryota; kingdom Viridiplantae; phylum Streptophyta; class Magnoliopsida; order Asparagales; family Orchidaceae; genus Papilionanthe; species Papilionanthe hookeriana x Papilionanthe teres. The sequence goes on along the minus strand of CM040423.1, from coordinate 62,998,462 downwards.
AAGTCTGCCCTCTGCTGTAGCAACAACGGACTTAACTTTCTTATCTTCTCCTATTGCATGAGCGGCGTTTGCTTTTCTCTTTTTGCTGGTGGATGGTTGATTTGAGCCACCCAATTTCATCACTGTATGGCGATGGAGTTCTTCCCGATAGATCGGGGTCCAATCATTTTCTTCATATTGTAACCCAGCTGGTGTGAAGTCAGAGTCAATCTCGATCATGGCTCCATCTCTCACCCTCTTTTCATCAAGTGCTAGACTCACGCCATTCTTAAAGTTCAGAACCAACCGCCCGATCGACATTTCCCTGCGAAAAATAAGGAAAGGATTAGGGGCTGTACTAAGAACAAGAACAGTAGAAAAATATGTTTATTAATGACGAGCTTTTATTCGTTTATTTTAAATTTAAATAGGAGTAGGAAAAGATCAAGAGAGATCAAGAGTGAGACTCGATTTAAAAGGAAGGATAAAGACTTCATTATCATACTTTCACATGTTTTCTTTTAACATATTTTTTTTAACGATTTTCTTTATCATCCATTCTTTTTTTATTTATATTTTTGGGTTCGGACCCAGTCATAAGTAATTACTGTGCTCGTGCTTCTAGGAATGAGGATTCATCCTTCGAAACATAAGGTTGCGTAATACTTCTTTAGATATAGTCCATTAATTGGAAGCATAGGTCGTTCTCCACGGCAATTTACAAGCCGGTAGGAACCTTGTCGGCATTATTTTTAGGGTGTGTTGTATTTAGAAAAGGGGTCGCCTAACAGAAATTGTTGGCGAATTTTAAGATTTTAAATTTATTTTAAATATATATAATTTGAAAAGTAGTATTTGATTTTGAAAATAATTTTAAATTTGAAAATTTTAAGATATGAAATCAAACTGATCTCACATCCCAAATAGTTTATATAAACGAGCACCGCACTACAAACCGTGTATTTATCCCTAAGGATAGACACACTCCTTGATGGTGGGGCTCGATTAAATAAACTAAAAGATTTGTGACATCTGTTTGGTCTGCGAACCAATTTTATGTGCTTGACAAATTCCCTGCTTAATATGAAAAACATTAAACGGGGTTTATATTACACAGGTTCTTTAAAATTCCATATAAGGGCAAGCCCCTATAGTTAATTACATCTTAAGTACTTGGAATCACCTAAGAAAACTCTTGATAATAATCGGTAGTTCTGCTCTCGAGAATTTCAAAGTTTAAGTTTTCGAAAGGATTAAATTTTGGAATTTCAACGGGGAATGGATCAAGTTTGGAACATTTTGTTTTGGGAATTCAAAGGAAGAAAAGTAGGAGAAATTACGGATTCGAAGCGAACTTCGGTAATTTCCCGACTATCCTATTGTTTGGCTTGGATTTAGGAAAGTCCTAATGTTTATTTAATGTTTTGATCTTGCCGAGTTTTAGTTAATTAGGACTTATATCCGTATGACATGATCATACAAATGGCTCGGAAGATGTGAGGGTTTATGTCGTATCGGACGACTACCTCGGAATCCTAAGGCCGGTTAGGGCTTAATTTGCAATGCAAATGCCTAACAAAAGGTTGAGGATTTATGTTGCACTAGGCAAACTACCTCGAAGTCCTATGGCTTTGTTGTTTAATTCTAGGAAAGTTTTGCTGATGTAGATTTAAGTTTTGCTGACGACGATGGCCGTGCTGCCCACCATGCTCCAAGTTTCTTATTGTTGCAGAGGTTTAGTTTTAGAAGTCATAAATTAGGAGATGAGAGAAGTATTTTGGTTTAGAGAAGTCTTAATTTCCAAGTGTTTTTGTGTTTTAATTAAAACAAATCTTAAAGTTGATTATAACGACACAGGTTAAGATCCCGCGGTTCCATCCTTCGGCATCGTTATTTTTATCGGATTCACTTAGTCCCGATGAATTTGCTAAACTCAGTTGAATGAGTTCCACACTTTCATTTAGACCGTGGGAAATCCCGTTAGCAACACGTAGGTTACATCATCCGATGTATTCCCGATCATCCAACGGGACGTTTTAATTTAGTTGTAATTGTAGTTTTGTGTTACGTTTGTGATTAAATTTTGAGTTGTTTTATATTTTGAAATGTTGTGGTGGTGAATTTTATCTTGTAATGAATTTTAATTTAGTTTTGGTTTCGGTTTTAGGGACTATCCTAAAGGTGTGGGTTTTCATGCAACGAGTTGTTTATCATGCAGAAAAAGTAAGTGCGATGCGATTAAAGAAATTGCGATAATGTAAATTGCGATAAAATAAAAGCGTACTGGAGGGTCTTCCCGTCATCCCAAGTTGCACTTAAAACACAATTAGAATATTTAAACAAGTTCCTAGGTAAAGCTAAGGGAAGGGTTATGGTTTTCTACCAAATTCCTAATCCTATGGCTAGTCATTTCCTATGACGTCTAGGTCTTTGTGTTTTGGTTTGAGGACGATTTTCTTCATCAAAGAATAATTAAGTTCAATTGTTCTTATGAACATCCTATCATATCGAGGAAGTGCTTAAGACAAATCTTAAACATCTTTTCAATATTTCTAGGATTGTTTTAAGTCTAAATGAATTTAATTATACAAATGAATTAATCGTCGGGGAATTCAAGTTTTGTTGTTATCTTGCTCGAGTGAGCTAGGACATTTGAATATCACATATGTGAAGTAACATTTCATTTAATGTTCTGTTTAGGAGTTATAATAACAAAGCTTTCGAGGGCAAATTGGTGTTCAAATGATTTAATTTAAGTTAATGGGTTTAAATTTGGAATAGTGTCGAAGTTGCTTTATATTTAATTTCTTTATGTCTTAGGTAATGTTATTTAATTCAATTTCATTTAACTTTAATTTAATTTAATCTAATTTTAATTTTAATTTAATTTAATTTAATTTAGTTTGATTTGATGTTAAATTAATTTAGTTTAATTTGATTTAATTTCCTTTAATTTAATTTATTTATTTATTTAATTTAATTTTATTTAATCTAATTTAATTTAATTTAATTTGTTTTAATTTAATTTAATTTAATTTAATTTAATTTAATTTTTTAATTTAATTTAGTTTAATTTAATTTAACTTAATTTATTTATTTAATTTGATTTAATTTAATTTAATTTAATTTAATTTAATTTGATTTAATTTAATTTAATTTAATTTAATTTGTTTTAATTTAATTTAGTTTAATTTAATTTAACTTAATTAATTTATTTAATTTGATTTAATTTAATTTAATTTAATTTAATTTAATTTAATTTAATTTGATTTAATTTGTTTGATTTAATTTAATTTAATATTTTTTAATTTAATTTAGTTTAATTTAATTTAATTTAATTTATTTATTTAATTTAATTTAATTTAATTTATTTAATTTAATTTAATTTAATTTAATTTATTTGATTTAATTTAATTTAATCTTTAATTTAATTTTATTTTTAATTTTAATTTAATTGAAAATTTAAAAAGAGTTTAATAATTTAACTTTTTAATTTAATTTAATGATTAGTCCTTTAACATTTTAAAATTTAAATTTGAGTTATCATTTTTAATTTGGAATTAAATATTATTGAAATGATTAATTTAGGGATTTTTTAAATTAAAGAATAAATCTCTTCCTAATAATAATATCCCTATTTAATATTTCCAATTTTATTATTCTTCGAAATTTAATCAATTATTTAATTAAGGTTTATTTCAATTATTTTAAATTGTTTAATGGGTTTCTACCCTTTAATTATTTAAATTTCAATCATCGAAATCATATTAGGATCAAATATTTTACTTGGTTAATTTTTATTAAACCTAAAGTTTTAATTAGGGGTTAAAGTTTTTAATTACCATTTTACCCTTCAAGCTTAATAATTTCATAACTCACTAAATTGGGCTCAAATGAACTTGAAATTTTTATGTGACTTCACTCATATACCGATAAAGACATGAGAGGAGAAAATGTGATATTTCTGTATTTAATTTATTTATATAATTACTTTTAGTGGAAAATAGGAATTTCGAGGAAAATTTAATAATATGACCAAGGGAAAGTTTCTGTCCTTAAGAAAATTATGGGACATTCCTAATGATCAGAGGACCACTTGGACCAATTTTGGTGATTTTTTGAATTATATTATTTTTATTATAATTATTTTAAGTTTTGGAGTATTAATTAATTTAAAAAAATAAAATAAAGGTTGAAAAATGAAATTTATATTTTTCAAAAATCTCTCTGATATCAAGGAAATCAGTGAATCAATTTTTGCAATTTTCTAATTTTTCTATGATTTATTATAATTATTTTAGTGAAAATGCCAAAAAAATGTATTTTTTAATTTTTAAATTACCTTAGGGCTTTAAAATTTAATATCTCATTAAATAGACCTAAGAAAAATATGGGGTTTGTTCCTAAGTGATTAAAATTCAAAATGTGACATTTTGGTGAATTTTATTATTTTTATGATTTTTATTATTTTTTTAATTATTAAAATATTAAAATAATACAAAAAATCAACTTTTTTAGAAAATTGAAATTTTAATTTTCTTAAATTCCTCTGATATCAGAGAGGCTCCAAAACCAATTTGGTGAATTTTTAAAAAGTATTTTGAAAGTTATGACTTTTTAAAGTTCAAATTGCCTAAATGGCTTAATCGGCCCATTTAGTAGGGCTAACCAAGTCAATTGACTTCAAATTTTATGGTGGGTTCCTCTGATCCTAAAGGTCAGTGGAGAATTGATTTCAAGTCAATTTGATGTATGGTTAGCTCTAATTAATTAGGGATCTATTTTGGGTGTTTAAGCCAATTAGGGTTATTTTAAATGAGTTAACTCAAAACCTATTTTTCCTAGGGTCCTCTGGTCATAAGAGACATCACTAAATTTTCCTAAAATTTATTTCACAACATGCTAATTATTGGAATTAAAATACTCAAAACAGTAACATGAATTTGAAAAATCAATAACTTCTCATAGGGATGGCCTCTAACTTTGGAAAATTCAGGAAATGTTCCCGAATTCGGAGGCTTCAAAAGCCCTATGGTCACATGCCATGGTGAATTTCCTATATGCATGGAGAATTAAAATAATGCGGACGAGTAAATAAATTATTAAAAATAAAATACTTGATGAAATTAAATGATTTCTTTTCCACATTATTCTCCTATGTTCACTGAGCAAGAGGGTATTTTTATTTTATTTTTTTGATTTTCCTACATAAAGTTATGGATTTTTGAAGTTTAGGGAATTAAATAAATCAGAAAATCCCTAATTTTCTATTTATCCGAGTCGGCGCCGCGTCAACCTTAGCATCTCCGAAGTGCCGCGTGGCGCGCTCCCATTCGACGCCGCCGCTCGAGTCGGCGGCCCGGGTCCCGCCTTCCGCGTATCATCCGCCGATCCGACCTAATCCGAGCCGTCCGTCCGCGCGTGTATTAAATGGACGGCATCCATTCATCGTCCCCGAGTGTCCTCGCCGAGAGCCGTCCACACTAAATCCCTAATATCTCACTCGATACTCAATGGATTTTCGTGTTCTTATGCTCTATGGATTCGTCTTGAAGAGATGAATACATCTATATGGTGATCATGCATTGAAATTAAAGCATTTGAAATGGAGAATCTCCAGAAGCTCGGGATGAAGAATTAGCTCATACCTTTGCTCAGAGAAGTGTGGCTTCAATCTGAGGGTTGTGTCACCTTCTATTGCGTCCCGACGAAGCTCCGGATGAAGTCTCACAGTGCGGTGAATTGCCTAGGTAGGATTTCGACCACGCTAGATCACAAAGCTTGGAGGACTGGAGCAACTGGGTGGCTTTGGAGATGGGGCTTTGCTGGTGGACACCTTCTTTTGGTCTGGTGAAGGTGTAGGACCAATCAATTTGAGGATTGATCCACTGTGGAGAAGTGTCCTGGTTTTGGGTGGAATTTCAGTTGAGAAATTGGATTTTGTCAGTGGGGATTAGGGCAAATTGACACTGGGGACCAACTGTTCTAAGGGTGGAGAAGGGTTTGGAACAATTTTGGCAGAGTTTCGGCAAGGTTTGTGCAACTCTCTTCTCATGGCCGTGAGGGGGTGGTGTTTAAATAGGAGAGGGTGGAGGGCCTCCCGGGAGAGTTTGGCCTTGGGATCGAGCTGCTGCAGGCATGGGAAGAACGGCCATGGTGGCCATTGGGCATGGGGCGGCTCAGCGAGGGAGAATTCCAAAGTTAGCTCACATGTGAGCTCTCGGCCATGGTGTTTTCCGGCGACACGGTGGCTGGCCGGCCGGGCATTGGTCACCATCTTGTTCGAGTGGGTCGAGTGTGGGGTTTAGTGTAGGCGATTGGCAAATGCCATGTGTAAAAGGCTTGGATTAGAATGGAATGGGAGAGGGCTCATTTTGGCTCAAATTGGTCAACCCCTCCATTTGGGCTAGGTGCACCACCCAAGTCTGGTTTAGGCTGAATAGAAAGTGATTTAGGTCGGCTTAATCGGTGGGGAATGGTCACCATCCAAGTACAATTAAGCTTAAGCAAGATTTAGTGGAATCATGGGAGTGGTTAATCACCTTTAGAAATTAAGGAAAGATTCTCCTCCTTTTGCCCAAAATGGCATGGTGACATGTAAAGAGGCTCTCATGGCTTCCATGTGGCTCATGCATGGCTTCATGGCTCACCTTTGGCTTGGGAAAAGTCAAGTCAATTTCATGGAAATGGATTTAAGAAATTTTTTGGTATTTAGGGGTGATTTGGCATGAGGATTGATTTGGAATTATTTGATGATGGGATTATAACTTAGGGAATGGCTTTGATTAAATGGATGGCAAATGGAAATGTCATGTGAGCTTTAGGGCCAATTTTGGGCTTTTGTATTTGGTGGAAATGGGCTTTTAGGAAGGTTTAGGGAAGTGGGCTTTTGGATTTTAAAATGGATTTTAGGATAGAATTTTAGTAAAGGCTTGGGCCAAATAATTGTTGGGTTTAGCTCATGGATGTGTCATGAGTGACTTGGAGCAAATTGGGAGTGATTTGGGTTTGAATTGGGTTGAATTTGGGCTTCTTTGGTGAATGAGCCAATATAGGTCAAATTGGGCTAACTTGGGCCAATGTTGGGCTAGGGTTGAAATTGATGTAAAATTAATGTTGGGAAATGTTTATGGGAGTGTTTCAAAGAGGTTTTGACTTTGGTTGGGCTTTGATTTTGGGGTTTGGGCTTATTTGGGTTAGGTTTGGGTTTAGGTCGAAATTGGGCTTTTTGGTTTTGGGTTGAATTTAAGTGGGGTTTGGGCTTAAATTTTGGGCAAATCATGTTAGTGTTTTGTTTGTAGGGATGTTAAGGAAGGTTTAGAAAAGATTTGGGGTTAATTGGAGTTGAATTGGGTGAGTTTGGGTTAGGTTTGGGTCATGGGTCCAAATTGGGCTTTAAGGCCAAAAGTAAAATTGGATCCAAATGTCAATCAAATTGAACTTGGATTTGGTCTAGATTGGTGTTGGGAATGTTGAACTAAAGTTTAGAATTGAATTGGACCAGAATTTGGGTCAATTGGGTAGGCTTGGTTTGACATTGGGTTCACTTTGGGTTAAAATGGGTCAAATTGGGGGTTTTGATAAAAGTGGGGTAAATTGACAAAATTGGCCCATGGTGTAGTTGAACAAAATGAAATTGGGAATATTTGGGATTTTCTGGAATTTTTTGAGAATTTTCTGAATTTCTGGATTTTTGGGTCAAGAGGGGGTATTTTGGGTATTTGGAGGGTATTGGGAGGTTTTTTTCAATTTTTGATATTTTTGGGTATGGATGGTCAATTTGAGTGGAGAGAAATGTTTAGGAATGATTTTGGAGAATTTTGGGTGATTTGGAAATTTTTGAGAAATTTGGGTAGTTTCAAGGGTTTGGGTAGGCTAAGCGGGTGTAGGGTCCCGGGGGTCAAAAATTGAAAATTTGGAAAATTGAAGATTGGGTGAATATAAGTGGAATAAAATCATTTTGGTTGAGCCATGAAGCCATATCAAGCCCACATGAGCCATGAAGGGACTCATTTGAGGCATTCATTATGTTGTTCCCAACCCTCTTAGCCAAGGGCTTAGGGGTTAAGGACCATCCATGTGAGTCACCTACATGAGTCAGGAGGTCAAGTTAGGTATGGGTGTGGTTTTAGGAGGTGTGTGCAAGTGTAGTGTATGAGTGTAGTGTGTGTGTAAGTCAGCCCCTTCACCAGACCGAGCCACGCGGGGCGATCCTAAGGCCGAAGAGTCCTATAGGAACCCATCCTTTAAACTTCCACATTTGATTTCGACCCTCTAGGTGATTAGTGGGCTACAATCGAGTTTGTGGAGTTTGCGAGGAGTTAAGAAGTGGTTTGAATTTCTAAAAGGTGGTGGATCCCAATTCTAGTCCTCTAAGATAGTCAAAGGAAAATCCTAAGGCTAGATTCTAAGTACTAAAAGAAGAAGAGAAGACCTCATCAAAAATGAGGTCAACAAATGGACCCCCAATAGGTGTGGTGAGCTGACGGAGCACACTGCGAGTATTGGTGTTGACCGAAGCGATCAACAAAACCAACACAGATGTCCAAGTGACAAACTTAGGACAAAGTAGAAGTGTTTCCGCTGGGGAGTGTCAAGTATATCTTTGAAACTGGAGATTCCTGAACTCTTGCTGGAGAAAGGGAAAAGGAGGTGAATCCCAAATCACATGATGCAGGGAATTTCAACTTAGATTTTATTTTGTTTTAGTTTAATTTTTTGATGTGTGAGCTTAGATTTTAGTTTGGAGTTTCAATTTAGATTGAAGTTTTGTCGAAAAGGGATTTGAAGTTGAAATGAAAATTGGAATTTTGTGGTCTTAGATGTAACCTCTTCGACCTCGAAAAGAATTGAATTGATTGGATTGAATCATTACAATGAGGAGAGATCTCGGAGCAATGCGGTATTGGATGTAAAATCCTTAACCTTAAGAGTTTGATTTTGATGTATTTCATTGCTTGTAGGGAAAGAATCCTAAAGCGGTGCGGTCTCGGATGTAAAATCCTTAACCCGAGAATTTGATTTGATGTATTTCATTGCGATAGGGAAAGAATCCTAAAGCAATGCGGTCTCGGATGTAAAATCCTCGACTCCAAAAGTTTGATTTTTTGATGTATTTCATTGCGATAGGGACGGAATCCTAAAGCGATGCGGTCTCGGATGTAAAATCCTCGACTCCAAAAGTTTGAATTTGATGTATTTCATTGCGATAGGGCAAGAATCCTAAAGCAATGCGATCTTGGATGTAAAATCCTCTACTCCAAAAGTTTGAATTTTGATGTATTTCATTGAGATAGGGCAAGAATCCTAAAGCAATGCGATCTTGGATGTAAAATCCTCGACTCCAAAAGTTTGAATTTTGATGTATTTCATTGCAATAGGGAAAGGATCATAAAGCAATGAAGTTTCAGATGTAAAATCCTCGACTCCAAAAGTTTGAATTTGATGTATTTCATTGCGATAGGGCAAGAATCCTAAAGCAATGCAGTTTCGGATGTAAAATCCTCGACTCTAAAAGTTTGAATTTTGATGTATTTCATTGCAATAGGGAAAGGATCCTAAAGCAATGCGGTTTCGGATGTAAAATCCTCGACTCCAAAAGTTTGAATTTTGATGTATTTCATTGTGATAGGGAAAGGATCCTAAAGCAATGCAGTCTCGGATGTAAAATCCTCAACCCAAAAGTTTGATTTGATGTATTTCATTGCGATAGGGCAAGAATCCTAAAGCAATGCAGTCTTGGATATAAAATCCTCGACTCCAAAAGTTTGAATTTGATGTATTTCATTGCGATAGGGCAAGAATCCTAAAGCAATGCAGTCTTGGATGTAAAATCCTCGACTCCAAAAGTTTGAATTTTGATGTATTTCATTGCGATAGGCAAGAATCCTAAAGCAATGCAGTCTTGGATGTAAAATCCTCAACTCCAAAAGTTTGAATTTTGATGTATTTCAATGCAATAGGGAAAGGATCCTAAAGCAATGCAGTCTTGGATGTAAAATCCTCGACTCCAAAAGTTTGAATTTTGATGTACTTCATTGCGATAGGGCAAGAATCCTAAAGCAATGCAGTCTTGGATGTAAAATCCTCGACTCCAAAAGTTTGAATTTTAATAGTCATTGACTTTGCAAAGATTTGTAGTGTTGATTTGAAAAGTGTGGAATTTTGGTGTTTCGAGAATTTCATGAAAGTTGTAAAAGACTTTCATGAAGGAAATAGATTAGGAGGGAATATGTAGATGTTACATAACCCGTTCGAAAGAGTTGATCGGAAGTCATCTGGTTTGGATTGGATATAATCCCTCGCCATCGGATTCGATCCGCGTCGATAGAATCAACCGCTTCCATCCCGGACAAGGAGAGAATAGAACGGATTGGATTTCGGATTTGGAAGGTTGAGTTTGAATTTGATTGAGATTTGATTTGAAATTTGGAAAGATTGAATTTGAATTTGATTGAGATCTGGATTTGGAATTTGATTGAAATTTGATTTGGGATCTGGAAAGATTGAATTTGAAATTTGATTGAGATTTGATTTGGAATCTGGAAAGATTGAATTTGAAATTTGATTGAGATTTGTGTTCATTTTGTTTGTCCTTTAACGATTCGAATTTATTTTATCGTTAATTTGGAGTTCATCATTTTTTAGATTTTTAAGGAAAGTTTTCTTTTATTCCTTTTTTTTAATTTCTTTTTTGTTCTTTGTTCGAAGTTCATTTAACTTTAATGGCGTTTCTCAGTCAATTTGCACAAAAGAGGTGAAGGCCAAAAATGTGACATGGTCGCTTTCATTCCAATCATGTCGAAGATACATCATATAACTCGATCTGGAATACATCTCATAGAATCCATGTAGACTTAAAACGGACTATGTATGATCTTTGTCGATCCATCCAAAGAAGCATCTGTCAAAAATCCATGTCTGAATAGTGGGGTACATGGTCAATAACATCACCTTCCAAGCCATCCTTGGAAAAGATGTCGTATGGATGTACATTGGAGGTGTGATATTTTCCATGTAGCTCACAGCTCGTAAGGCCGGAGGCTCTCTAGCTCCGAGTCCGGTCGGAAATGGTAAGGTGTCTTCCTGTCGTCCATCCTCCTAAAAGTAAGCGAGATCCGCTTCCTTGGTACTCCGGTATGCAATGCTTAGCGATATCCGTTCGGTTGCCCTTCGGTATCATGACGGAACCTACCGGTAAAGGTATCTTCACCGGCCCTCGGAACTCACACGGGCCTCGCTATCCGGAGGTCGGATCCGAACATGATGTTACACTCATTCAAGAAAGAGACCGTGCGAAAAGGTCCGACAAAATGGTGGTGATCTATGTGCGGGGGTATGCGGTCACCTGCTTGTAGATGTTAATAATGCGGCTATTGGGTATGCAATGCTGCGCATTACCCTCCATGTTATCAATCTCTTTACCATTCTCTTGATGACTAATGGCATTGGATCCACTTGCCCATGACGGAGTATCCCTGGTGGGTTTCCCTTCCTGTCTTCCGCAAAGTTAGAACAGCACCCACATTGTATTGTAATTCTTCCCTTCCCTGGCATCCATCTCCGGGGTTCTGAGTAGGTGTTTTCCCTTAGGCTACCCGCTCGGCCCATTTTTTTCAAATCCCGGATGCAATCCACGATTTGTTGTTGTTCATATTCCGAGAATACGTCTGTATGTAGCTCGAGGCCTTCTAGTATATTGATCCTTCGCCTCGATTCTCTCGAAGTATTCAAAGGTTTTCTTTTCGACATTCCGCATTCTTTCCAGCTCGTACTCCGGAATAATCCGCAAATGGCGAGGCACGGTGACGTATTGTGGGATATACGGCTCAATCCCTTCACGTTCTCCCGCATACCTCGGCTCCTCGGGGATGATGTCCGTCGGGACATCTCCCGGGGTTGCTCTCGCAACAAGGTCATGCATTGCGGTGGTTCTATCCGGTAGCGTGGTAGCCTTCTTTCTTCGATCTTCGTGAGATTTCCCTGGTCCTTTACGTTATCCTAGGAGGCGGCCTCCTTTCTTCCGGTGCACAGTGAGCTGGCGTCCTTGAAGTGTATGTGCTGGCGGTAGCAATCGCCTCGTCGCGCCGGTCCGTCGCTAATTTGGTTAACATCTTACGGATACGACGATTCTTATTTCTTCGTTGCGTTCGTCGTGAGAGTAGCTCTTCGAACTTCTTGAATCTCCGTAGGCGCGGCGGCGACAAGCTCTGCCCTCTGCTCGTAGCGACTACGGACTTCATTTTCTTATCTTCTTCGATATTTGCCTTTCTTTTCTTCTTCTTTGGATTGGTGGCTTGGGCCACCCACTTTCATCACTGTCTGCTCGGGCAGTTCTTCTCGGTCAACTGGGACCCAGTCACTTTCCTCGTACTGTAGGCCTGCTTGTGCGAAATCGAGTCAATCTCCATCTTTCACCCTCTTTTCATCGAGTGCAAGGCTTACGCCATTTCTAAAGTTCAGGACCAACCGCCCGCTCGACATTTCCCTGCGAAAAGACAAGGAAAAGGATCAGGGGCTGTACTAAGAACAAGAACATTAAGAAAATGTTTATTAAAGACAGTTTTTTTATTACTCTTATATTTTAAAACTTAACAGGAATGAAGTGGGATAAGATCAGGAAAGAGATTTTGATTTGGAAAAGAAAACAAGGAAAACTTTATTATCATGATTTTATTTATTTTAGCACATTTTTTATTTTTGGGTTCGGACCTAGTCATAAGTATTTACTTCGCCCGTGTTTCTAAGGATAAAGAATTCATTCCTTCGAAACATCAGGTAGCGTAATACTTCTTCAAGTATCGTCCGTTGATCGGAAGCATATGTCGTTCTCCTTGGCAGTCCACTAGCTGGTAGGAGCCTCCCGAGTATCTTGCTTCGACCACGAACGACCCTTCCCAGTGGGTTCAAATTTTCCTCCTATCTTGCGGTGTGCAAGGATAGGTCTTTTGAGAACGAGAACTAAGTCACCAACTTTGAAGGTTCTTGGGCGGACCAGTTTGCCATGGGCTTGAACCATCTTAGCTTGGTATAGTTCTAAATTCTGCTGCGCTGCAAGTCTTTTACCTTCCAGGCTTTCTAATTCCTCTAGTCGTAATTTGGCATTCTCTTCTGTCGTGATCTTATTTGCAACTGCAATTCTGAGTGAAGGAAGCCGAACCTCTAAAGGTAACATCTGCCTCGGACCCATACACCAGAGCGTAAGGTGTAGCTTGAGTAGGAGTTCTGAAGGTTGTCCGGTAGGCCCATAAGGCTTCTAATAACTTCTCGTGCCAATTTCTCTTATTATCGTCCAAGGTTTTCTTTAAGATTTGAACGAGGGTTTTATTAAAAGCCTCAGCCAGGCCGTTTGCTCTTGGGTAGTAAATTGTTGAATATCGCCAGTCGATTCCATGTCTCCTGACAAAATTATTGATTTGTGTGCTTCTGAATGCTGACCCATTATCTGAGATAATCCTGCGCGGCACTCCGAAATGGTAGACAACTTGGTTCTTGAAAAACTGTAGCACGTGGTGTGTTTTCACTTCTCTGAGTGGAATTGCCTCCGCCCACTTAGAAAAGTAATCTGTAGCCGCAAGAATGAAGCGATGTCCTTTTGAAGATGGTGGTTCTATTGGACCCACTATATCCGTGCCCCAACATTCAAATGACCACGACGCAATTGTCGGATGTAGCACATTTGGAGGTTGGTGTAGAACCACTCCGTGCACTTGGCATTGGTGACAGCTCTTGGCGATTTTCATGCGGTCGGTCATCATCGAGGGCCGGTAGTACCCTAGTCTTTTAATTTTTATTTTCATCTTCGGACCCGGCGGTGAGCGCCACGGAGTCCCGAATGCACCTCTTTAACAATTTCACGGGCCTCGGACCCGCTTAGGCACCTTAGCCACATTTGATCGAAAAGACCTTCTATATAACGTGTTATTTATTAATGCGTAAGACGAGTTCTTTTCTTGATCGATGGGCTAGCGACCTATCGTTTGGTAGTTTTCTGTTTGCGGGTAGTTCATTAATGGTCGTCGCCAATCTTCCGTGTTTTACGTCACCTTGTTACCGTTGATCCTTTTTCTTTTTCGATTTGTGTATTATGTCTATGTCGAGTGTGATAGGACTCGACGTCCAGTGAGCCGACACTTCTCCGACTCATCTTGCAAACGGGCAAATTCTTTTGCGAGGCGAGCTAACGCATCTGCTAAGGCATTTTCTTTTACGGGAATTTTGTAGATTGTCACATTCGGAATTTGTTCCAACAATTGTATGGCATACTTGGAAGTATTGCTCGAGTCTTGGTTTAAAAATTCTATCTTGTCCGACGATCTGTTGAATGATTAACTGCGAATCCCCGTAGATGTTGATGTCTGTTATCCCCATTTGAATAGCTAATTCCAGCCCCGTTATGAGGGCTTCGTATTCTGCTTCGTTGTTTGTACACGGTTTTGTTAAGTGGTAGGAGTATCTTAACATCCCCCGCTCCGGTGTTATAAAGATTAGCCCGATTCCTGCCTTACTGGGCACTATCATTTGCGATTCTTCGTCTTTGTGTGCTGAAGATGCTCCGTCGAAGTATAATTCCCAACGTCGATCATCAGGGTCTTCTAGGCTCATTATTTGTTCATCTGGCAAATCGTCATTGAGAGGAGATTCTGCCTGCAAAGGGTGTGCTGCGAGGAAGTCTGCTAGGACTTGTCCCTTTACGGCACGAAGAGACACGAAAGTTATATCGAATTGCAATAATATCATTGACCACCTGGCAAGTCTGCCGGAAAGCGTTGGATGGGTCATCAAGTATTGCAATGGATTAAATTTCAAGATCAGGTTGACCTTATGAGAAAGCATGTAGTGCCTGAGCTTTTGAGCGGCTAAGATAAGGGTCAAACAGTGCTTTTCAATTGCGGGATACCTTATTTCCGTCGGAAGTAAATGACGGCTTAGGTAGTAAAGAGCATTTTACAGGGCTCCGAGAGAGTCGTCTAAAGCCGCGGTATAAAGTATCAGCGGTCTACACGAGGCCAGGGGCTGCTAAGACAGGAGGTGTCATTAAATATTGTTTAATGTCTTCGAAGGCCCTCTGGCATTTCTCTTCCCAAATAAATTTGGCGTCCTTTTTAACTAGTGCCGAGAAAGGCTGACACCTACCTGACAAGTTCGAGATAAAGCGTCGAAGATATGCCAACTTCCCTTGAAAAGATCGTAGTTATTTTAAGGTTTTGGGAGGCGGCATTTCTAAGATAGCTTTAATCTTTTCCGGGTCGATTTCAATTCCATGATGTCGGACAACGAATCCTAAGAATTTCCCGGAGGTGACGCCGAAGGCGCATTTTAAGGGATTCATCTTAAGGTTAAATTGCCTTAATCGTTCAAAAACAATTCTCAAATCATACAAGTGGTTGTCCTTTACTTTGCTTTTGATGACCACATCGTCCACATAGCATTCGACTTGATTGTGGATGAGAAAATAAAAAATTCTTGTCATCGCTCTCTGGTATGTTGCTCCTGCGTTCTTCAGTCCAAATGGCATCACTGTGTAGCAATATACTCCGATCGAAGTTCTGAATGTTGTAAGCTTTTCATCTTCTGGAGCCATTTTTATCTGGTTGTATCTTGAAGATCCATCCATGAATGAGAATATTTCATGCGTTGAAGCAATGTCGATCATTAATTACGGGATCCGTAGAGAATTCATCTTTTGGACATGCCTTGTTTAATTCTCTCGAAGTCCACACAAATTTGATCTGACCATTCTTCTTTCTGACTGGCACCACATTGGCTAACCAAGTCGGGTATTGTTCTTCACGGACAAATTTAGCGTCTATTAGCTTTTTAACTTCAGCTATGACTTGTTGTTCAATTTCTAGACGCATTCTTCTGGGACCTTGTCTGACAGGACGAAGTAGGATCCACTCCTAGCTTATGGACTGCGACCTGCGGAGCTAATCACGGCATCTCATCGTAGTTCCAAGCAAAACGAGTCTTTAAATTCCATTAATAACTTGATTATTTCTTCGGAGTCTTCTTTATTGAGTAAGGAGCTAACAAAGGTAGGTCTAGGCTCTTCGCTAGTACCTAAGTTAACTTCAGTTAACTCATCTATTGTAGATTTAATTTCTTCTTCGAATTCTAGTGGAGCATCTCCAATTTGTGAATCTTCAAATTCTTCTGTGGTTTCCATGCAGTTTTCATTAGATTCGCAAGTGACAACCAAGCAAAATTCAGTATCGTCAACTGATCCTACTGTGCCGAATCCGAGTCCATGCTTTGAATTGGGTGGACGACCGGAGCTATTCCATAACTTTTCAAAATGTTGTGATTGGCCTTTTGTCCATTGTCGAGGTAAGAAACCACGTTGAATTAAATTTTGAACACAGGGAGAATACCACTCAAAAGGTAATTCCATTAATTCTGATGAAGTGACATCTTCAAATTATACATTATTCTCAGTTTTGGAGGAAGTAGCACCATGGTAGAATTTGATTGGCTTTGCACCGCCGCTACGTACCTCTTTGACCACCATACCCTCGATCTTATTAGAATGGATCGGGGTCAGGGTCATAGTATGTACATAGTGGTTAATCTTCTCGTACATCGATTTATATTCTTCATTATTCTCATCTTCGAGAGAGATCTTGAATTGCGGCTTTTTCCAACTTATTGTCGCTGCTTCTTGTTTGATTTCTTTTTCTTCTTCAGAACTGTCTTCCCAATCAACATTGATGGCTGGTTTCCTCTGTCCAACTGTCCTAACGTCTCTACCACGACCTCGTCCCCGGCCTCGACCTCGGATGTGAGTTGTGGAGAAACCTTCACCATCTCGCCGTAAGGGAGTGGTAAGTGACTGTTGGACTAGAACTTCAGGTTCTTCGTTGTCTCGAACTTTCTTTACTTCATTTGTCATGGTATCTCTGGAGAAAATTGTTTTCTTCGGTGGTGCATAATAAGCTGCATCTTCATGGATTCCAATTTCATGTACGGAGAATGGTTGTAAGTCACCTTTGATGCACTGTTCCCCTCCATCGTAGTATTTGATGATGGTACCATCCTGTTTTCATGTATCCATGGTCGGCCCGATAGAGCGTTGAACGATGTTTCGAATCGATTATGTGAAATTTTGCGGTCGTCTTTGCTAAGTCACCGGTCTTCATTAGTAGTGTTATCGATCCGAGGGCTCTTTCTCCTTTACGGTTGAATCCTCTTAATAACATTTTGTCGGCTTCGAGCTCGCGGGCATCAATTTCCAAATATGCTAGTGTTCGAAGACTCATTATATTGATTGATGCTCCTGGATCCACCAATACTGCGGAGAGCGTAAACTTCCCGATTGTAAGCGAAATGTACAACGGTCGGTTGTGGTCTCGTCGTCCCGAGTAGTAGGTCATTGTCCGTGAAGGTAACACCTCGTTGTTCCTTTAACGAGCAAACCTCATCTAAGGAATCTCCGGCCATTTGAGCCAAGCAAATTTCTGGATCAAGTAAGGCCTTGATCAGAGCTTCTCTCATCTCTTTTGATAAGATGAGAGCGTCGTAGATGCTCAGTTTGGCTGGTAGTTTCCTAAGATGGGCTAGCACGTTGTAGTCCACTTTATTTCCATGTATCTCGGCTTCTTCTTGAATGGGTATTTCTTCTGCCGGGGTTGGTTCTTCTTGAACAACCACACGCTTTCCTTTGTCCTTTGGACCCATTCTCGGAGGTAGGACTCTTCCACTTCTTAAGTTAACTTCGTAATTTCCTCCGAATCTAGTGTTGAGCTTGCTGGTGTTTCTTCCTAAATCGGAATGACGGGTTCTTCCGGATTAGCTTCGGAGTGCGAAGGCTCTAACTCTATTGTGATTCGGAGCTCCTCGAAACTCGCAAATGGATTCATTGCTTATTGAACTCTCGTAGCCTCCTTGGTGGATGTCTTCTTCGTCATCGTGATCATCGAGATTGTGTATGATTTGAGAATTGTCATTTGTATCGAAATCGATGTCCGGATTGTCGCTAGTTACGTAATCGTTAGAAACGATCAAACGTAACCAACGCCATCACCCTTATCATTATAAGATCCCACCGAAGTGAGTAGATAATCATACAGAGTCGGGGGTTCGAGGGATTTCTCCCCGAGATCCGAAACAACTATCTCTAGGATAATCGGTCCACTAGTCAGCCTTAGGAGCCTCGGTCCTTTCTTCTTCGTTGATTTTCTTCTTCTCTTCAATCGTCTCCTGTTGAGGTGGTTCTTCTATCGCAAGTGACGGTGTCGGCTTAGCGAGTTTCAAACTTTGAATTGAAGCTCGCACCGAAGCGGTTTGGATCTTGTCTAAAATCTTTTTGAAGACCTCGTCCAAGCGGTAGTCCATCCATCGTCAGTTGTATAGGGATCTATCGGAATGATGGGATCAGTTGAGACAACATTGACGGAACCTCCTTTCTGGGATTCCTTCATGTACTCCTTCGGGATTGTTATATTCCCTTTCCGAAGGTTGTCGTTGAGCCAACTTTTGAAGGTAATGTAATCTTCTATCTTGTGTCCAAGCATCCGGTGATAAGGGAAAAAGTTGGGATCACCTTTCTTGTTGACTTCTTCTGGTCTCTTAGGCTCTGGCAGCTGGAAATCTGGAGTCTTCATCGGACTACGGAACATTTTCGAGCTTCGCTTCATTCTTAAATGAATATTCCACTGCTCGGAAGCTCCCTTAATGTACGTTGCGGACGAGGCGGTTGTTCATCTTGTGGAGATGAGTGATAGGCCAGGTGGGGGTTGCTGGTAGTGCTGTTGAGGTTGCTTGTGGCCATTCGGACAATATTTGTATCGGTTTCTTGCCTTTCTCGGCTCGCTGCAACGATCCGGATTTCTTTTCAAAAGTCTTCACGAGGCTTTTGCTTGTACGTCTTGTCGGTGAAATTTAATTGCTTCGCCTCCTCTTGCAAGCTCCCGGCCTTGCTTAACAACTTCTCGAAAGTCTTAATAGTGAATCCTTTGAGGAGAAGTGCTATCGGGCCGTGAATGCTTTTAAGTAAGATGCCGATTGCATGTTGTTCTTGTAATTGTGGTTCACACTTCATGCTTAAGTTCCTCCATCGAAGTATGTAATCCACCAAAGTTTCGTTCGGCTTCGCTTCTACCGCTAAATCACCTATAGTGATGTGGTGCTGAGCTCCGGCAAATCGCTTGATGAAAAGGTTTTCTAGTTCGAGAACGTCTTCAACCGAACCATTCGGTAATTACGCGTACCAATCGAAGGCGATCCACGACGAGCTGCGGCGAGCCGTCGGAAGAGTAATGCATCGCTCCCGCCGGCATTGCAACAACTGGCACGAAAGTTTGCAACATGCTGTCGGGGGTTCCTGGTTCCATCAAAGGTCTTGAACAGAGGTGGTACAAAGCCTTTTGGCTATTGGACAGCATCGAATTCTTCCGGGTAAGGTCTACCTGTCCGAATGGATGTCCCGCTCTTTGATTGTGCTAAGGCTTCTCGCACTTTGCTTGTTCCACCAAGCTTTTGATATCCTTTTACGGAATCATACTTTGTGTTGTATCTTTCTTTAGTCGATCATCCCCGTTGACGGATGTAATCTCCTTTCCTCCGTCCACAATGTGAATGACCTGCAGGGGTGTTTCTCTTTAGGGTTGCACTTGACTTTGGAGAGTGGCTAGGGCTACTGGCCATCTCTTCCATCCTCTTCGCCATTTGGGCGATCGTATCGTCTTTCTCTTGAAGGCTGTCTTCTCATCACTTCGGCTCCTCTCTTCTGCGGCTGCGCGGGGAGCACCTTGTGAAGGCTGACGAAGCTCGTGTTTCGACCATGTTGATTTCTCGCATACTCATCGTCCATGAATTCGATGAATCGATCTCATCTCCAAATTTCTCTTCCCTTTCTTTTGCTAGTCGTCGAATATCGGTCCTCGACTTTTCCATAGCATCCTCTAGCGGTCTTTTCGTGCATCTTCGCGGTTGTCGTGCGATAGCCGTCGGGTTCCCTTCTCACGAG
Organism: Papilionanthe hookeriana x Papilionanthe teres; assembly: GCA_022702705.1. NCBI lineage: Eukaryota > Viridiplantae > Streptophyta > Magnoliopsida > Asparagales > Orchidaceae > Papilionanthe > Papilionanthe hookeriana x Papilionanthe teres. The sequence continues at coordinate 62,978,517 of CM040423.1, read as the reverse complement.
TCCCCTTCTCTGCGGTAGCACTTTCTTCGGATTCGAGTCTCCTGACGAGACTTTCCTTCTCGAGTTGTTGTTTCGATCTTAGTCGTCCAGGTAGTGGGACGCCATACCATCCTTCTAGCGACGGAAGGTGCAGGACTCGATGGTGCAGTCGACCAAATGCTTGGAAGGTGGTATCCTCCCTAATCTGTAATCTCGAAACGACAACAGGCGGACTAGCCTTCATCCTTTTATTTGGCTTTTTCGTAACGATGGCGGGTTCTACTCGGGGCCCAAGACGGGATTTGACTGGCACCCGCCCTATCCTTCTTAGAATCTCCGATACGGGGCATTTCTCTTTCTTTGCTAGCTTCTCGATCACAGTCTGTAGTCGGGTAAATGGCGTGATCCTAGCCCTTTTCTTTCTGTTGTCGTCGTAGTATGCTGGTCGAGGTAATGTAGAAACAATCCTGCGGACATTTTCCTCATCGGTACTGCGTGAAGGGGATGGAATCTACTTCCTTCCAAAAAGGGTGTATCTTCGGGCAATGGTATATATTCGGGTAGTGGTGTGTACTCGGGGATTTCGGGATTTCCTCCGGAAAGCGACTTCGGCAGCTCCGGCCTTCACGGCGATCTTCCTACTCGTTCCTTCTTTGGATCCGTGTTAGTGATGGAATTCTTGAGATTTGGACCCGATTTCAAAACGGAAGGTCTCACGGGAAAGTCCGTACCCTCCACGGTAGCGGAGTTCACCATAGTTCGGATTTCCTTCCCCTTTAATCTAGCGAGAGCCGGGGTAGGTGCGAGAGGCAACTAGACCAGTGGGGGTAGCAAGAACAGTCCTCCTGCGGACAGCAGTACTCCTCTCAGTCGGGATCTTTTGCAGGGGAGGAAACTCTTGGGTTGACCTAAGGTTGAACTCGATCAGCGGCTTCTTAGCTTCAGATACCTTGTTTGTCAATGCGAAAAGGGAAACGTCAGTGATCTTGACATTTGTGTTCTCGAATCCTTGTCCAAACCGGATGATCCCATTGTCGGGCGGCTCGTCCTTGTAAACGGCGAAGTCGAGTCCATTGGTGAAGGAGAAAATTAGCTTTGGGGCCTCCATTTACGTAGGGCGGATCCTAATTGTCAGTCCCAAGTTATGTTTCTTCTCATCAGGATGAAAAGAAAGGAATTGAAAAGAGTCCGAACACATTCTTGTTCATGTATTTATAAGAAGGAGTTATTTGTTAAAAGAGTCATTCATTAAAGGGTTTGTTTGTTTAGAACAAAATGTTCAAAGGTGTAGAGAAGGTAGGGAATCCGATTCAGAGTTGGAAAGGAAAAGAAAGTCTTATACAAGACTTCTCGACTCGAAGGATTACTCCTAAACTAACACCTATTGGGGGTCCACCCCACCTCAGAAATGAGGTAGAAGGATCTCGGAACCTCTCTATTTAGGGGTGTCTAAACAGTGGCTCCTAAATCCGAGAGAATGTTGGCTATACTTGTTCAAGGTAGAAATGAACATAGTATTCCAACGGAAAGAAGGATAGCTTGATCCACGAGGACATGGATACACTACCGATTTTTGAAAGCGAATTGTACGATTAAAAATGGAGAGAGGAATTTTCCCAGCGGAGTCGCCGAAATATGTCGGCATTATTTTTAGGGTGTGTTGTATTTAGAAAAGGGTCGCCTAACGAAATTGTTGGCGAATTTTAAGATTTTAAATTTAGTTTAAATATATATAATTTGAAAAGTAGTATTTGATTTTGAAAATAATTTTAAATTTGAAAATTTTAAGATATGAAATCAAGCTGATCTCACATCCCGAATAGTTTATATAAACGAGAACCGCACTACAAACCGTGTATCTATCCCTAAGGATAGACACACTGCTTGATGGTGGGGCTCGATTAAATAAACTAAAAGATTTGTGACATCCGTTTGGTCTGTGAACCAATTTTATGTGCTGACAAATTCCCCTGCTTAATATGAAAAACATTAAACAGGGTTTATATTACACAGGTTTTTTAAAATTCCCTATAAAGGCAAGCCCTATAGTTAATTACATCTTAAGTGACGGGAATCACCTAAGAAAACTCTCGATAATAATCGGTAGTTACGCTCTCAAGAATTTCGAAGTTTAAGTTTTCAAAGGATTGAATTTTGGAATTTCAACAGGGAATGGATCAAGTTTGGAACATTTTGTTTTGGGAATTCAAAGGAAGAAAAGTAGGAGAAATTACAGATTCTAAGCGAACTTCGGTAATTTCCCGACTTTCCTATTGTTTGGCTTGGATTTAGGAAAGTCCTAATGTTTATTTAATGTTTTGATCTTGCCAGTTTTAGTTAATTAGGACTTATATCCGTATGACATGATCATACAAATGGCACGGAAGATGTGAGGGTTTATGTCGTATCAGACGACTACCTCGGAATCCTAAGACCGGTTAGGGCTTAATTTGCAATGCAAATGCCTAACAAAAGGTTGAGGATTTATGTTGCACTAGGCAAACTACCTCGAAGTCCTATGGATTTGTTGTTTAATTCTAGGAAAGTTTTGCTGATGTAGATTCGAGTTTCTGTGACGACGATGGCCGTGTTGCCCACCATGCTCAAGCTCCTTGTTGTTGCAGAGGTTTAGTTTTAGAAGTCATAAATCGGGAGATGAGAGAAGTGTTTTGGTTTAGAGAAGTCTTAATTTCCAAGTGTTTTTGTGTTTTAATTAAAACAAATCTTAAAGTTGATTATAACGACACAGGTTAAGATCCTACGGTTCCATCCTTCCGGCATCGTTATTTTTATCGGATTCACTTAGTCCGGATGAATTTGCTAAACTCAGCTGAATGAGTTCCACACTTTCATTTAGAGCGTGGGAAATCCCGTTAGCAACACGTATGTTACATCATCCGAGGTATTCCCGATCATCCAACGGGACGTTTTAATTTAGTTGTAATTGTAGTTTTGTGTTACGTTTGTGATTAAATTTTGAGTTGTTTTATATTTTGAAATGTTGTGGCGGTGAATTTTATCTTGTAATGACTTTTAATTTAGTTTTGGTTTCAGTTTTAGGGACTATCCTAAAGGTGTGGGTTTTCATGCAACGGTTGTTTATCATGCGAGAAAAGTAAGTGCGATGCGATTAAAGAAATTGCAATAATGTAAATTGCGATAAAATAAAAGCGTACCTGGAGGGTCTTCCCGTCATCCAAGCTGCACTTAAAACACAATTAGAATATTTAAACAAGTTCCTAGGTAAAGCTAAGGGAAGGGTTATGGTTTTCTACCAAATTCTAATCCTATGGCTAGTCATTTCCTATGACGTCTAGGTCTTTGTGTTTTGGTTTGAGGACGATTTTCTTCATCGAAGAATAATTAAGTTCGATTGTTCTTATGAACATCATATCATATCGAGGAAGTGCTTAAGACAAATCTTAAACATCTTTTCAATATTTCTAGGATTGTTTTAAGTCCGAATGAATTTAATTATACAAATGAATTAATCGTCAGGAATTCAAGTTTTGTTGTTATCTTGCTCAGTGAACTAGGACATTTGAATATCCTATAAGTGAAGTAACATTTCATTTAATGTTCTGTTCAGGAGTTATAATAACCAAAGCTTTCGAGGGCAAATTGGTGTTCGAATGATTTAATTTAAGTTAATGGGTTTAAATTTGGAATAGTGTTCAAGTTGCTTTATATTTAATTTCTTTATGTCTTAGGTAATGTTATTTAATTCAATTTCATTTAACTTTAATTTAATTTAATCTAATTTTAATTTTAATTTAATTTAATTTAATTTAGTTTGATTTGATGTTAAATTAATTTAGTTTAATTTGATTTAATTTCCTTTAATTTAATTTAATTTATTTATTTAATTTAATTTTATTTAATCTAATTTAATTTAATTTAATTTGTTTTAATTTAATTTAATTTAATTTAATTTGTTTTAATTTAATTTAGTTTAATTTAATTTAACTTAAGTTATTTATTTAATTTGATTTAATTTAATTTAATTTAATTTAATTTAATTTGATTTGATTTAATTTAACTTAATTTAATTTGTTTTAATTTAATTTTGTTTAATTTAATTTAACTTAATTTATTTATTTAATTTGATTTAATTTAATTTAATTTAATTTAATTTAATTTAATTTGATTTAATTTGTTTGATTTAATTTAATTTAATCTTTAATTTAATATTTTTTAATTTAATTTAGTTTAATTTAATTAAATTTAATTTATTAATTTAATTTAATTTAATTTAATTTATTTAATTTAATTTAATTTAATTTAATTTAATTGATTTGATTTAATTTAATTTAATCTTTAATTTAATTTTATTTTTAATTTTAATTTAATTGAAAATTTAAAATGAGTTTAATAATTTAACTTTTTAATTTAATTTAATGATTAGTCCTTTAATATTTGAAAATTTAAATTTGAGTTATCATTTTTAATTAGGAATTAAATATTATTGAAATGATTAATTTAGGGATTTTTTAAATTAAAGAATAAATCTCTTCCTAATAATAATATCCGATTTAATAATTCCGATTTTATTATTCTTCCAAATTTAATCGATTATTTAATTAAGGTTTATTTCAATTATTTTAAATTGTTTAATGGGTTTCTACCCTTTAATTATTTAAATTTCAATCATCGAAATCATATTAGGATCAAATATTTTACTTGTTAATTTTTATTAAACCTAAAGTTTTAATTAGGGGTTAAAATTTTTAATTACCATTTTACCCTTCAAGCTTAATAATTTCATAACTCACTAAATTGGGCTCAAATGAACTTGAAATTTTTATGTGACTTCACTCATATGCCAATAAAGACATGAGAGGAGAAAATGTGATTTTTCTGTATTTAATTTATTTATATAATTATTTTTAGTGGAAAATAGGAATTTCCGAGGAAAATTTAATAATATGACCAAGGGAAAGTTTCTGTCCTTAAGAAAATTATGGGACATTCCTAATGACCAGAGGATCAATTGGACCAATTTTGGTGATTTTTTTGAATTATATTATTTTTATTATAATTATTTTAAGTTTTGGAGTATTAATTAATTTAAAAAAATAAAATAAAGGTTGAAAAATGAAATTTATATTTTTCAAAAATCTCCCTGATATCAAGAAAATCAGAGAATCAATTTTTGAAATTTTCTGATTTTTCTATGATTTATTATAATTATTTTAGTGAAAATGCCAAAAAAAATGTATTTTTTAATTTTTAAATTACCTTAGGGCTTTAAAATTTAATATCTCATTAAATAGACCTAAGAAAAATATGGGGTTTGTTCCTAAGTGATTAAAATTCAAAATGTGACATTTTGGTGAATTTTATTATTTTTATGATTTTTATTTATTTTTTAATTATTAAAATATTAAAATAAAACAAAAAATCAACTTTTTTAGAAAATTGAAATTTTAATTTTCTTAAATTCCTATGATATCAGAGAGGCTCCAAAACCAATTTGGTGAATTTTTAAAAAGTATTTTGAAAGTTATGAATTTTTAAAGTTCAAATTGCCTAAATGGCTTAATCAACCCATTTAGTAGGGCTAACCAAGTCCAATTGACTTCAAATTTTTATGGTGGGTTCCTATAATCCTAAAGGTCAGTGGAGAATTGATTTCAAGTCAATTTGATGTATGGTTAGCTCTAATTAATTAGGAATCTATTTTGGGTGTTTAAGCCAATTAAGGTTATTTTAAATGAGTTAACTCAAAACCTATTTTTCCTAGGGTCCTCTGGTCATAAGAGACATCACCAAATTTTCCTAGAATTTATTTCACAACATGCTAATTATTGGAATTAAAATACTCAAAACAGTAACATGAATTTGAAAAATCAATAACTTCTCATAGGGATGGCCTCTGACTTTGGAAAATTCAGGAAATGTTCCCAAATTCAGAGGCTTCAAAAGCCACTATGGTCACATGCCATGGTGAATTTCCTATATGCATGGAGAATTAAAATAATGCGGACAGTAAATAAATTATTAAAAATAAAATACTTGATGAAATTAAATGATTTCTTTTCCACATTATTCTCCTACGTTCACTTTGAGCGAGAGGGTATGTTTATTTTATTTTTCGATTTTCCTACACAAAGTTATGGATTTTTGAAGTTTAGGGAATTAAATAAATCGGAAAATCCCTAATTTTCTATTTATCAGAGTCGGTGCCGCGTCAACCTTAGCATCTCCGAAGTGCCGCGTGGCGCGCTCCCATTCGACGCCGCCGCTTGAGTCGGCGGCCGGGTCCCGCCTTCCAGCGTATCATCTGCCGATCCGACCTAATCCGAGCTGTCCGTCCGCGCGTGTATTAAATGGACGACATCCATTCATCGTCCCGAGCGTCCTCACCCGAGAGCCGTCCACACTAAATCCCTAATATCTCACTCGATACTCAATGGATTTTCGTGTTCTTATGCTCTATGGATTCGTCTTGAAGAGACGAATACATCTATACGGTGATCATACATTGAAATTAAAGCATTTGAAATGGAGAATCTCCAGAAGCTCGGGATGAAGAATTAGCTCATACCTTTGCTCAGAGAAGTGTGGCTTCGATCGAGGGTTGTGTCACCTTCGATTGCGTCCCGGCGAACCTCCGGATGAAGTCTCCTGGTGCGGTGAATTGCACTAGGTAGGATTTCGACCACGACCGATCACAAAGCTTGGAGGCTAGAGCAAGCTGGGTGGCTCTGAAGATGGGGCTTTTGCTGGTGGACACCTTCTCTTGGTACAGTGAAGGTGTAGGACCAATCAATTTGAGGATTGATCCTTTGTGGAGAAGTGTCTCGGTTTTGGGTGGAATTTCGGTTGATGAATTGGATTTTGTCGGTGGGGATTAGGGCAAATTGACACTTGGGGACCAAGCGCTCTACAGGGTGGAGAAGGGTTTGGAACAATTTTGGCAGAGTTTCGACAAGGTTTGTGTAACTCTCTTCTCATGGCCATGAAGGGGTGGTGTTTAAATAGGAGAGGGTGGAGGGCCTCCCAGGGAGAGTTAGGGCTTGGGATCAGCTGCTCTGGGCATGGGAAGAACAGTCATGGTGGCCATTGGGCATGGGGCGACTCGGCGAGGAGAATTCCAAAGTTGGCTCACATGTGAGCTCTCGGCCATGGTGTTTTCCGGCGACACAGTGGCTGGCCGGCGAGCATTGGTCACCATCTTGTTCAGGTGGGTTAGGGCTGGGGTTTAGTGTAGGCAATTGGCAAATGCCATGTGTAAAAGGCTTGGATTAGAATGGAATGGGAGAGCGCTCATTTTGGCTCAAATTGGTCAACCCCTCCATTTGGGCTAGGTGCACCACACAAGGCCTGGTTTAGGCTGAATAGAGAGTTATTTAGGTCAGCTTAATCAGTGGGGAATGGTCACCATCCAAGTACAATTAAGCTTAAGCAAGATTTAGTGGAATCATGGGAGTGGTTAATGACCTTTAGGAATTAAGGAAAGAGTCTCCTCCTTTTGCCCAAAATGGCATGGTGACATGTAAAGAGGCTTTCATGGCTTCCATGTGGCTCATGCATGGCTTCATGGCTCACCTTTGGCTTGGGAAAAGTCAAGTCAATTTCATGGAAATGGATTTAAGAAAAATTTTGGTATTTAGGGGTGATTTGGCATGAGGCTTGATTTGGAATTATTTGATGATGGGATTATAACTTAGGGAATGGCTTTGATTAAATGGATGGCAAATGGAAATGTCATGTGGGCTTTAGGGCCAATTTTGAGCTTTTGTATTTGGTGGAAATGGGCTTTTAGGAAGGTTTAGGGAAGTGGGCTTTTGGATTTTAAAATGGATTTTAGGATGGAATTTTAGTAAAGGCTTGGGCCAAATAATTGTTGGGTTTAGCTCATGGATGTGTCATGAGTGACTTGGAGCAAATTGGGAGTGATTTGGGTTTGAATTGGGTTAAATTTGGGCTTCTTTGGTGAATGAGCCAATATAGGTCAAATTGGGCTAACTTGGGCCAATGTTGGGCTAGGGTTAAAATTGATGTAAAATTAATGTTGGGAAATGTTTATGGGAGTGTTTCAAAGAGGTTTTGACTTTGGTTGGGCTTTGATTTTGGGGTTTGGGCTTATTTGGGTTAGGTTTGGGTTTAGGTCGAAATTGGGCTTTTTGGTTTTGGGTTGAATTTAAGTAGGGTTTGGGCTTAAATGTTGGGCAAATCATGTTAGTGTTTTGTTTTTAGGGATGTTAAGGAAGGTTTAGAAAAGATTTGGGGTTAATTGGAGTTGAATTGGGTGAGTTTGGGTTAGGTTTGGGTCATGGGTCCAAATTGGGCTTTAAGGCCAAAAGTAAAATTGGATCCAAATGTCAATCAAATTGAACTTGGATTTGGTCTAGATTGGTGTTGGGAATGTTGAAATAAAGTTTAGAATTGAATTGGACCAGAATTTGGGTCAATTGGGTAGGCTTGGTTTGACATTGGGTTCACTTTGGGTTAAAATGGGTAAAATTGGGGGTTTTGATAAAAGTGGGGTAAATTGACAAAATTGGCCCATGGTGTAGTTAAACAAAATGAAAATGGGAATATTTGGGATTTTCTGGAATTTTTTGGGAAATTTCTGAATTTCTGGATTTTTGGGTCAAGGGGGGTATTTTGGGTATTTGGAGGGTATTGGGAGGTTTTTTTGAATTTTTGATATTTTTGGGTATGGATGGTCAATTTGAGTGGAGAGAAATGTTTAGGAATGATTTTGGAGAATTTTGGGTGATTTGGAAATTTTTGAGAAATTTGGATAGTTTCTAGGGTTTTGGGTAGAGTTAAGCGGGTGTAGGGTCCAGGAGTCGAAAATTGAAAATTTGGAAAATTGAAGATTAGGTGAATATAAGTGGAATAAAATCATTTTGGTTGAGCCATGAAGCCATATCAAGCCCACATGAGCCATGAAGGGACTCATTTGAGGCATTCACTATGTTGTTCCCAACCTCTTGCCGAGGATTAGGGGTTAAGGACCATCCATGTGAGTCACCTACATGAGTCGGGAGGTCGAGTTAGGTATGGGTGTGGTTTTAGGAGGTGTGTGCAAGTGTAGTGTATGAGTGTAGTGTGTGTGTAAGTCAGCCCTTCACTGAGACCGGGCCGCCAGGGGCAGTCCTAAGGCCGAAGAGTCCTATAGGAACCCATCCTTTAAACTTCCACATTTGATTTCAACCCTCTAGGTGATTAGGGGTCTACGGTCGAGTTTGTGGAGTTTGCGGGGAGTTAAGAAGTGGTTTGAATTTCTAAAAGGTGGTGGATCCCAATTCTAGTCCTCTAAGATAGTCAAAGGAAAAGCCTAAGGCTAGATCCTAAGTACTAAAAGAAGAAGAGAAGACCTCATCAAAAATGAGGTCAACAAACCTCTTGAGTAAACTGTCTCGACCACGAATGGTCCTTCCCAAGTCAGTTCAAATTTACCACCTATCTTGCGATGTGCAAGAATAGGTCTTCTGAGTACTAGAACCAAGTCACCGACCATGAATGTCCTTGGACGGACCAATTTATCATGGGTGCGGATCATCTTGGCTTGATACGGTTCCGGATCTCTGTCGTGCCGAAAGTCGTTTCCTTCCGAGCTTTCTAACTCTTCTAGTCGTAGTTTGGCATTCTTTTCTGTAGTAATTTTGTTTGCAGCTGCAATTCGAGAGAAGGAAGGCTGAACCTCTAAGGGTAGAATGGCCTCGGACCCGTACACTAAGGCATAAGGTGTAGACTGGGTGGGCGTTTTGAAAGTCGTCCTGTAGGCCTATAAGGCTTCTAACAACTTCTCGTGCCAATTTCTCTTGTTGTCGTCCAAAGTTTTCTTTAGGATTTGGACGAGAGTTTTATTAAAAGCCTCGGCCAAGCCGTTCGCTCTTAGGTAATAGATTGTTGAATAGCGCCGATCGATCCCGTGTCTTCTGACAAAATTGTTGATCTTTGTACTCTTGAATGCGGACCCGTTATCTGAGATAATTATGCACTGTACCCCAAAACAGTAGCACGTGGTGTGCTTTCACTTCTCTGAGTGGTATAACTTCTGCCACTTAGAAAAGTAATATGTAGCTACAAGAATGAAGTGATGTCCTCTTGAAGAAGGAGGTTCTATCGGACCCACAATATCTGTGCCCCAACACTCAAACGGCCACGACGCAATTGTCGGATGTAGCACATTTGGAGGTTGATGTAGAACCACTCCATGCACTTGGCACTGGTGAGAACTTTTGGCGATCTTCATGCAGTCAGTCATCATTGAGGGCCAGTAGTACCCTAGTCTTTTAATATGCATTTTCATTTTCGGACTCGACTGATGAGCGCCACAATGTTCTGAGTGTACTTCTTTGACAATTTCACGAGCCTCAGACCCGCTCAGGCATCTTAGCCACATCTAATCAAAAGACCTTCTGTATAATGTGTTGTTTATCAATGCGTAAGACAGAGTTCTTTTCTTGATTTGATGGGCTAACGACTTATCTTCTGGTAAGTTTCCTGTTTGCAAGTAGTTCATTAGTGGCCGTCGCTGATCTTCCGCATTTTTACATCACTTCTTTGCAATTGTTTCTTCTACTTTTTCTGATTTGTGTATTATATCCATGTCGAGCTGTGATAGGACCTGTCGTCATTGAACTGACATTTCAACTGATTCATCCTGTAGGAAGGAAAATTCTTTTGCAAGACGGGCTAACGCATCTGCAAGGGCATTTTCTCTTCTGGGAATCTTGTAGATCGTTACATTCGGAATTTGTTCCAACAGTTTCATGGCGTACTAAAAGTACTGCTCGAGTATTAGCTTTAGAATTCGTTATTGTCCGGTGACTTGTTGAATGCTCAACTGAGAATCCTCGTAGATGTTGATATCCGTTATCCCCATCTGAATGGTTAATTCCAATCCTGTTATGAGGGCTTCGTATTCGGCTTCATTGTTTATACACGGTTCTGTTAAGTGGTAGGAATACCTTAACATCCCCGCTCCGGTGTTATAAATATTAGTCTGATTCCTTCCTTACCGGGCACTATCGTTTGTGATTCTTTATCTTCTGTGTTGAGGATGCTCCGTTGAAGTACAGTTCCCAACGCTGATCATCGGGGTCTTCTAGGCTCACTATCTGCTCGTCTAGCAAGTCTTCGTTGAGAGACGATTCGCACTCGTAAAGGGTGTCTTTGCGAGGAAGTCTGCTAGGACTTGTCCCTTTATGGCACGAAGAAGAACGAAAGTTATATCGAATTGCAATAGTATCATCGACCACCTAGCAAGTCTGCCGGAAATCGTCGGTCGGGTCATCAAATATTGCAATGGATTAAACTTCGAAATAAGATTGACCTTGTGAGAAAGCATGTTGTGCCTGAGCTTCTGTTCGACGAAGATCAGGGCCAAACAATGCTTCTCAATAGGAGGATACTTTATTTCCGTCGGAATTAGACGACGACTTAAGTAGTAGAGGGTGTTTTCTTTTCCCCCATCATTGATCTGGGCTAACAGGGCTCCGAGAGAGTTGTCTAAAGCCGCGGTATAAAGTATCCACGGTCTACCCGAGACTGGGGCTGCTAAGACAGGAGGTGTCATTAAATACTGTTTAATGTCCTCGAAGGCATGTTGAAATTTGGAGTCCCAAGTAAACTTGGCATCCTTCTTAAGTAAAGCAGAAAAAGGCTGACACCTTCCTGACAAATTCGAGATAAAGCGTCGAAGATATGCCAATTTTCCATGAAAGGATCGTAATTGTTTCAAGGTTTTGGGAGGTGGCATTTCTAAGATAGCTTTAATCTTCTCCGGATCGATTTCAATTCCACGATGTCGAACAACAAATCCTAAGAATTTCCCAGAGGTGATGCCGAAGGCGCATTTCAAGGGATTCATCTTAAGGTTATATTGTCTTAATCGTTCGAAAACAATTCTAAAATCATACAAATGATCTTATTTTAGTTTGCTTTTGATGACCACATCCACGTAACACTCGACTTGGTTGTGAATGAGATCATCAAAAATTCTTATCATTGCTCTTTGATAGATTGCTCATGCGTTCTTCAATCCAAACGGCATCACTGTGTAGCAGTATACCCCGATCGACGTTCTGAAGGCTGTAAGCTTTTCATCTTCTGGTGCCATCTTTATCTGATTGTATCCCGAAGATCCATCCATGAAAGAAAAGACTTCATGTGTTGAAGCAATGTCAATCATCAATTCTGGATTTGGTAGCTGGAATTCGTCCTTTTGACATGCTTTATTTAAATCTCTGAAATCCACGCAGATTCTGATCTGACCATAATTCTTTCTAACCGGTACCACATTGGCTAGCCAAGTTGGATATTATTCTTCACGGACAAATTTAGCGTCTATTAGCTTCTTAACTTCACATATAACTTGGTGTTTAATCTCTAGACGCATTCTTCTCGGAGCTTGTCTAACTGGAACGACAGTGGGATCCACTCCTAATTTGTGAACTGCGACCTCTGGAGCTAATCCTTGCATTTCATCATAACTCCAAGCAAAAAAGTCCTTGAATTCCATTAGTAGCTTGATTATCTCTTCGGAGTCTTCTTTATTGAGTAAGGAGCTAACAAAGGTCAGCCTAGGCTCTTTGCTAGTACCTAAGTTAACTTCCATTAACTCGTCTATTTTAGTTTAATTTCTTCTTCAAATTCTGGTGGAGCATTTCGGATTGGTAGATCTTCGAGATCTTCTGAAGCTTCCAACCAGTTTTTATTAGGCTTGCAAGTGACAACCAAGCAAAATCCCGTATCATCGACTTATCCTACTATGCTGAATCTGAGACCATGTTTTGAATTGGGAGGCCGACTGGCATTATTCCATAATTTTTCAAAATGTTGTGACTGACCTTTTGTCCATCGTCGAGGTAAAACACCACGTTGAATTAAATTTTGAACACAGGGAGAGTACCACTCAAAAGGCGAGTTTAATTAATTCGAAGAAGTAACATCTTCAAATTGTACATCTTTTTCATTATTGGAAGAAGAAGCACCACGGTAGAATTTGATTGGTTTAGTACCACCACGTACTTCCTTGACCACCATACCCTCGATCTTATTAGAATTGATCGGGGTCAGGTTAATAGTATGTACATAATGGTTAATCTTCTCATACATTGACTTGTATTCTTCATTCTTTTCATCTTCGAGAGAGATCTTGAACTGGGGTTTCTTTTGACTTATTTTTGATGCTTCTTTCTTAATTTCTTCTTATTCGGAACTAGTCTCCCAATCCACGTCGATGACTGGTTTCTTTTGTCCAACTGTCTTAACGTCTCTTCCACGACCTCGTCCCCGGCCTCGACCTCAGGTGCGAGTTCTGGAGAAACCTTCACCATCTCGTCGTAAGGGAGTGGTGAGTAACTGTTGGACTAGAATTTCATATTCTTTATCATCTTGCACTTCTTTTGCACCATTTGGTATGGCGTTTCTGGAAAAGATTGTTTTCTTCGGAGGTGCGTAGTAGGTTGCATCTTCATGAATTCCGATTTCATGCACGAAGAACGGTTGCAAGTCACCTTCGCTACACTGTTCTCCTCCATCGTAATACTTTATGCACTGGTGCAGAGACGACGGTACCATCCGGTTTTCATGGATCCATGGTCGACCTAGTAGTGCATTGAACGATGCCTCAGAATCAATTATGTGGAATTTTGCGGTTGTCTTTGCCAAATCACCTGTCTTCATTAACAGTGTTATCGATCTGAGTGCTCTTTCTCCTTTCTGATTGAACCCTCTTAATAACATATTGTCTGCTTCAAATTCGCGAGCATCAATTTCCAAATATGCTAACGTTCGAAGGCTCATTATGTTGATTGATGCTCCAGGATCAACCAATACCCTAGAGAGCGTAAACTTTCCAATAGTGACTGAAATGTACAACGGTCGATTGTGATCAGCAGTTCTGAGTAGTAAATCATTGTCCATGAAGGTAACACCTCGTTGTTCTTTTAACGAGAAAACCTCATCGAAGGAATTACCAGCCTTTTGAGCTAAACAATTCTCTGGATTAAGTAGAGCCTTGATCAGAGTTTCCCTCATCTCCCTCATCTACTTAGTTTGGCTGGTAGTTTCCTAAGATGGGCTAGCACGTTGTAGTCTATTTTATTACCATGTTCCTCGGTTTCTTCCCAAATGGGCAATTCCTCTGCTGGGGTTGGCTCTTCCTGAGCAACCACCTGCTTTCCTTTATCCTTTGGACCCACTCTCGGAGGTAGAACTTTTCCGCTCCTTAGATTGACTTCTGTTATTTCTTCTGAATCTGGTGTTGAATCTGTCGGTGTCTCCCCTTGAATCGGAACGACTGGCTCTTCTGGTGTTGCTTCAGAATCTGATGACTCTAATTCTATTGCGATTGGAGCTCCTCGAAATTCGCAAATAGACTCGTTGCTTGTTGAGCTCTCGTAGCCATCCTTATGAACATCTTCTCCTATGCTGTGGTCATTGAGGTTTAGTATGATTTAAGAATCGTTATTTATATCGGAATTGAGATCCGGATTAGGTGGGTTGTCGTTAGTTACGTAATCGTTAGAAACAGTCAAAACGTAGCCAACGCCAAACCTCTTATCATTATAAGATCCCGTCGGGGCAAGCAAATAATTATACAGAGTAGAGGTTCGAGGGATTTCTCCCCGAAATCAGAAACAACCATCCTAGGATAAGCAACCCCTAGTCTTCTCTTTGGAGCCTCGGTTTTCTTCTCTTCTACGATCTTATCCTCCTTCTGGGGCGGTTCTTCGATCGCAAGTGATAGTGCCGGCTCGACAGGTTTCAAACTCTGAGCTGAAGCGTGCACTGAAGCGGTCTGGATGTGATCCAAAATTTTCTTTGAAGACTTTGTCCAGACGGTACTCCATCCATCCTGGGTTGTGTAAGGGTCTATCGGAACAATGGGATCCGTTGAAATAACATTGACGGAACCTCCTTTTTGGGGTTGCTTTATGTTTTCCTTCGGGATCGTTATGTTCCCTTTCGAGAGATTGTCGTCAAGCCAAATCTTGAAAGTGATGCAATCATCTATCTTGTGCCCCAGCATCCGGTGGTAAGGGCAATAGTTTGGATGATCTTTCTTATTGACTTCTTCCAGCCTCTTGGGCTCTGGTAGCTGTAAATCTAGTGTCTTCATTAGACTGCAGAACATCTTCGCTATTGCTTCAGTTTTGAATGGATATTCCTTGTTCAGAAAATCTTTCAGGGTATGTTGTGGACGAGGCGGTTGCTCATAATGCTAATGCGACTGATAGCTTGGTCGAGGTTGTTGATAACCCTACTGAGGTTGTTGGTAAGTACGTTGCGGTGGTTGATAGCTAGGCTGTGGCCGCTCTGGCTGCATCTGTACTGGCTGCTTGCCCTTATCGACTTCCGCGACGATTTCAGACTTCTTTTCGAATGTTTTCATGGGCTTCTGTTTATCGGTCTTGTCTACGAAACTTAGCTTCTTTGCTTCCTCTTGCAAGATCCTGGCCTTGCTAAGCAGCTTCTCGAAAGTCTTTACTATAAATCCTTTAAGGAGAAGTGCTATCGGGCCATGGATACTCTTAAGTAAGATGTCGACTGCATGCTGTTCCTGAAGTTGTGGTTCACACTTCATGCTTAAATTTCTCCATCGAAGTATGTAATCCACTAGAGTTTCGTTCGGTTTCTGGTGTTCCACCACTAGATCACCGATGGTGATGTGGTGGCGAGCCCGACAAATCACTTAATGAAAAGGTTTTCTAATTCTGCAAAGGTCTTAACTGAACCATTTGGCAATTCTGCGTACCAGTCGAAGGCAATCCCTGACAGGCTGCTGACAAACTGTCGAAAGAGTAAGGCGTCACTCCCACCGGCATTGCAGCAACTAGCACGAAAATGTGCGACATGCTGCCGGGGGTTTCTCATTCCATCAAAAGTCTTAAACAGAGGTGGTTCGAAGCCTTTCGGGTATTAGACTGCATCAAACTCTTCGGGGTAAGGTCTACCTGTCTGAATAGATGCTCCACTCTTAGATTGTGCTAGGGCTTCTCGCACCTGCTGTTCTACCATGTTTTTAATGTCCTTTTCGGGAATCATGCTCTATGTAGAATCCTTCTTTGGTGGCTCGTCTCCGTTGATGGATGTGATCTCTTTTCCTCCATCTGCAATATGGATGATTTCTGGGGGTGTTTCTTTCTGAGGTTGCACCTGACTTTGGAGAGTGGCTAAAGCGGCTGACCATCTCTTCCATCCTCCTTGCCATCTGGGAAATTGTGTCATCTCTTTCCCGAAGCTGTGCTCTCATCACTTCCGGTTCATCTCTTTCCGCAGCTGCTGGAGCACCCTGCGAGGCTGACGATGCTCGTGTTTCAACCATGTTGATTTTGACATACTCCTCATCTATGAACTCTGATGAATCAACTTCCTTTTCTAACTTTTCTCCTCTTTCTTTTGCCAACCGGCAGATATCCGTCCTTTGCTTTCCTATAGCATCCTCGAGGGGTCTCTTCCAGGAGGTCTCGCGGTTGTCGTGTGATGGTTGTTGAACTTCTTTTCCGGGAGTTTCTTTTATTGCAGTAGCACTTCCTTCTGATTCAGGCTCTTTGACGAGACTTTTCTTCTTAGGACGTTGTGTTGGTCTCGATTTTGTAATAATAAGTCGCCACACCATCCTTCTTGCAGCAGAAGGCCTATGACCATATGGTTTGTCGGCTATATGCTGGTAGGTGGTGTCCTCCCTAATATGATGGCCCGATACAACAACAGGTGAACTAGCTCTTATTTTCTTCATTGGTTTCTCTATGGCAGTGACAGGCTCTACTCGTGGTCCGAGGCGGGATCTAACTAGCACTCGTCCCATTCTTCTTAGGATTTCTGACACGGGGCATCTTTATTTCTTTGCCAAATTTTTTATCACAGCTTTTAGCCGAGCAAGTGGCGTAGTCTTAACCCTTTTTCTTTTGTAGTTACTATAGTATGTAGGTCGGGGTAGTGTAGTGGCAATCCTTCGGACATCCTCTTCATCCGATGCAGAAGAGAGGGGGTGAACCTACTCCCTTCTAACATAGGTATGTACTCAGGCAGTTCTTCTCTTTCCTCAGGAATTTCTTCTAAAAAAGCAACTTCAGCAGCTTTGGCTTTCTCAATCTTAGCGATCTTTCTGCTTTTATTTCTCCTTTGAGTCCGAGTTAGGTGTGTAACTCTTGAACTGGACCCAATCTCGAAAACAGATGGTATTGTAGCAAAATATGTACCCTCCACGGTGACAGGCTCATCACGGACTTGGATTTCCTTCCCCTTTAGTTTGACAGAAGCCGAGGTAGGTGCAGAGATGAATAGACCGTTGGGGGTAGAGACAATAGTCCTCCTACGAATAGCAGTACTTCTTTTGGCTGGAACCTTTTGCAGGGGAGGGAATTCTTGAGCCGACTTCAAGTTGAACTCAATTACGGGCTCTTCAGTTTCTGACACTTTGTCCATTAGTGCGAAGAGAGTGACGTCAGCGAACTTGATATCTGTATTGTCGAATCCTTATCTAAAACGGATGATTCTATTGTCGGGCAGTTCATCCTTATAGACGGCGAAGTCCATTCCATTGGTGAAGGAGATAATTAACTTTGGCGCAGTCATTTTCTGCAGGGTAGATTCTGAGTATTAGTCCTGAATTATGCTTTCTTTTGTCGCGAAACTTAGGACGAACAAGAAAAAGTCTAAATACATTTTTGTTTATCTTAGTGTATTTATGATTTAATAGAGTTTGTTTAAAGGGTTTTTTAGTAGAAGATTTGTTTGTTAAGAACGAAATGATTAAAGGTATAGAAAAGGTAAAGGACCTGATTAAGAATTGAAAAGGAAGAGAAAGTCTCGCAAAACTTCTCAACCCGAAGGACTGCTCCTAAGCTAACACCTATCGGGGGTCCACCCCACCTCAGAAAAAGAGGTAAAAGGATTTCAGAACCTCTCTGTTTAGGGGTGTCTAAACAGTGGCTCCTAAATCTGAGAGAAGTTGGCTATACCCGTTCAAGATAGAAATGAACGTGGTACGCCAACGGAATGAATGGTAGTTTGGTCCACTAAGGACATGAATATACCACCGATTTATGAAAGTAAAACCATCTGATTAAAATGGAGAGAGGAACTAGTCCCCAGCGGAGTCGCCAGAAATTGTCGGCATATTTTTAGGTTTGTGTTGTATTTTGAATTTTAGATTTTAACATTAATTTAAATATATATATATATATAATTTAAAAAGTAGCATTTGATTTTGAAAATAATTTTAATTTTGAAAATTTTAAGATATGAAATCAAACCGATCTCACATCCCAAATAGTTTATATTAACGAGCACCACATCACAAACCGTGTATCTATCTCGAAGGACAAACACACTGCTTGACGATGGGACTCGATTAAATAAACTAGAAGATTTGTGACATCTGTTTGGTCTGTGAACAAATTTTATAAGCCGACAAGTTCCCCTGCTTAATATAAGGGAATTAAGCAAGGTTTATATTACATGGGTTCTTAAAGTTCCCTATAAGGACAAACCCCTATAGTTAATTACATCTTAAATGACGGGAATCATTTAAGAAAACTCTCGATAATGATCAGTTGTTTTGCTGTCAAGGATTTCAAAGTTTAAGGTTTTCAAAGGGTTGGATTTTGAAAATTTCAATAGGGATCATCTCAAATTTGGAACAAGTTTATTTTAAGAGTCCAAAGGAAGAGAAATAGGAGAAGCTCAGGATCCAAGAAGAATCTTAGCAACTTCCCAAATTATCCTATTGTTTGGCTTACATTTGGGAATTTACTTAATGTTTCAATCTTGCCAATTTTAATTAATTAGGACTTATATTTGTATGACATAATCACACAAATAGCCTCGAATATGTGAGGGTTTTGTTGACCTCATTTTTGATGAGGTCTTCTCTTTCCTCTTTAGTACATAGGATCTAGCCTTAGGCTTTTCCTTTGACTATCTTAGAGGACTAGAAGTGGAACCCACCACTTAGAAATTCAAACCACTTCTTAACTCCCTAAAAACTCCACAAACTTGATTGTAAACCCCTAATCACCTAGAGGGTTGAAATCAAATGTGGAAGTTTAAAGGATGAGTTCACATGGGACTCTTTGGCCTTAGGGCCGCTACAGGTGGCTTGGTCTGGTGAAGGGCTGACTTACACACACACTACACTCATACACTATACTTTCACACACCTCCTAAAACCACACATATACCCAACTTGACCTCCTGACTCATGAAGGTGATTCACATGGATGGTCCTTAACCCCTAGGCCCTTGGCTAAGAGGGTTAGGAACAACATAGTGAATGCCTCGAATGAGTCCTCTCATGGCTCATATGGGCTTGATATGACTTCATGGCTCAACCAAAATGGTTCCATTCCACTTACATTTACCCAATCTTCAATTTTCCAAATTTTCAATTTTTGACCCCTGGGACCCTACACCCGCCTAGCCTACCCAAAACCCTTGAAATTACCCAAATTTTTCAAAAAAATCTCCAAATACCCAAAATTCATCAAGACCAATATCAAACATTCCCACATTACACAAATTGATCATCCATAGCCAAAAATACCAAAAATTCCAAAAATACCTCCCAATACCCTCCAAATACCCAAAATGCCCCTCTTAGCCAAAAAATCCAAAAATTCAGAAAATTCCCAGAAAATTTCAGAAAATCCCAAATATTCCCAATTTCATTTTGTCCAACTACACCATAGACCAATTTTGTCAATTTACTCCACTTTTGTCAAAATCCCCAATTTGACCCATTTTAACCCAAAATGAACCCAATGTCAAACCAAACCTACCCAATTGACCCCAATTTTGGTCCAATTCAATTCTAAACTTCAATTAAACATCCCCAACACCAATCTAGAATAAATCTAAGCCCAATTTGATTGGCATTTGAATCCAATTTCACTTTTAAAGCCCAATTTGGATCCATGACCCAAACTTAGCCCAAAACTAACCCAATTCAACTCCAATTAACCCCAAACCTTTTCTAAACCTTCCTTAACATCCCCACAAACAAAACACTAACATAATTTGCCCAAAATTTGAACTCAAACCCCACTCAAATTCAACCCAAAGCTAAAAAGCCCAATTTTGACCTAAACCTAAACCTAACTCAAATAAGCCCAAACCCCAAAATCAAAACCCAACCAAAGTCAAAACCTCTTTGAAACACTCCCATAAACATTTCCCAACATTAATTTTACATCAATTTCAACCCTAGCCCAACATTGGCCCAAATTAGCCCAATTTGACCTACATTGGCCCATGTATCGAATGAACTCGAAATCGACCCAATTCGAGCCCAAACCACCTCAAATTTATTCCAAATCACTCATGAAACATCCCTAAACCAAACCCAACAATTATTTGGCCCAAGCCTTTACCAAACGTTCATCCTAAAGTCCATTTTAAAATCCAAAAGCCCACTTCCCTAAACTATTTTAAAAACCCATTCCAAAGCCCACATTGACAACTCATTCTCATCATCCCTTTAATTGGAATCAATTCCTAAGTCCCAAATCAATCATCAAATCAACCTAAATCAAGCACCATCTAAATCTTCACTAAATTGCCAAAAATTCTAAATTCCTTTTTCATATAAATGAATCCACTTTTCCTAAGCGAGGATGAGCCAAATGGAGCCACATACAAGCCATGGACAAGCCACATGAAGCCATGGGGGTTTGACTTGTCACTAAGCCATTAATGGCAAGAAGAGGAAGTCCTTTCCTAAGCCTTCCTTAAGCCATTTTAACCTCTTTAATGCAACACCATAACCCAAAATTAACTTAAACTATTTTGATGGGGACTTCACCACTCCATGGCAGCTGACCCAATCGATCCCTTTGGCCCAAAACCGAACTTGGAAGGGTGCACCAAACCCGAAATGGTGGGTTGACCCATTTGAATCCAAAGTGACCTTATCTCCATTCCATTTTAATCCAAGCCCTTTACACATGTCCATGACGATTGACTACACAAACCTCAGCACTGACCCACTTGGACACTGAGGGTGACCATGCTCGTCGGCCGGCAGCTAGGTCGCCGAAAACGCCATGGCCGAGACATTGGAAGGAGCCGAGCATTGAAATTCTCCTTGCTTGAGTTGCCTCAAGCCCGGTGACCATTGCGAGCATGTTCTTCTCTTGCGAGAGCGAGCTCGATCCCAACTCCTAACTCCCACGAGAGGCCCTCCGGCCTCTCCTGATTCAAACCCCACCTCTCTCGGCCATGGAAGAGGTCTTGAACCAACCTTAAGGAAACTGCGCCAAAATCATTCCGGACCACTCTACACACATAGAGCATTTGATTCCCATCGGACTCCGGCCCGATTCCCTCCGAGTGAGCTCGATTTTGAGTTCGAATTTCAGCATAAAAACCGGAACACTTCTTCGCGGTGAGAAAATCCCCAAATTGATTGGTCCTACACCTTCGACGGACCAAGAGAAGAAGTTTACCGAGCAAAAGCCCCCTCACCGGAGCCAGCCATTGCTTCCGACCTCCAAGCTTTGTGATCGGGCTTGGTCGAAATCATACCTAGACAATTCACGAGGCCGAGGACTTCATCTAGAGCTTGCTTGGACCCGATCGAAGGTGACATAACTCTCGGATCGAAGCTTCACTTCTGCGAGTAAAGGTATGGACTCACTCTTCTTCCCGAGCTTACGAGAGATTCTCTATTTAATTTGAGTCGATTTCGATACATGTTTCTTGTATGGATGTGTTCGTCTCCTCGAGACGAATCCATAGAGCATAAGAACACGAAAATCCGTTGAGAATCGAGTGAGAAATTACGGTTAGAAGGTTGACGATCACGGGTGCACACCAGTCGTAGACGATGACTGGGAGCCGTCGGATCAAGCGTGTATCGAGCGGACGGTCTGGATTGAGCTGGACATTGCGATGATACGTGAACCGCGGGGCCCTGGAGCGCTGAGTCGGATGGCAGCGCCGAATCAGAAGACGAGGCGTGGAGCTTCAGAGACGCCGAGGTTGACGCGGCGCCTATTTTTTATTTATTTAATTCCCTAAACTTCAAAAATGCATAACTTTGTGTAGGAAAATCAGAAAAATAAAATAAAAATACCCTCTTGCTCAGTGAACAGAGGAGAATAATGTGGAAAAGAAATCATTTAATTTCATTGAGTATTTGATTTTTAATAATTTATTTACTCTCTGCACGCTTTCAATTCTCCATGCATGTATACAATTCACCATGACATGAGACTATAGGGCTTTTGAAGCCTCTGAATTTGGGAACATTCTCTGAATTTTCCAAAGTCAGAGGCCATCCCTATGAAGAGTTATTGATTTTTCAATTCTAGGTCATTATTCGAGTATTTTAATTCCAATAATTAGCATGTTGTGAAATAAATTCTAGGAAAATTTGGTGATGTTTCTTATGACCGAGAGGACCACTAGGGAAAATAGGTCTTGAGTTAATTCACTTGTAATGACCCTAATTGGCTCAAACACCCAAAATGGAACCTTAATTAATTAGAGCTAATCATACATCAAATTGACTTGAAATCAATTCTCCACTGACCTTTAGGATCAGAGGAACCCACCATAAAAATTTGAAGTCAATTGGACTCGGTTAGCCCTATCAAATGGGTTGATTAAGCCATTTAGCCAAATTAAAACTTTAAAAATTCATAACTTTCAAAATCCTTTTGAAAAATTCACCAAATTGGTTTTGGAGCCTCTCTGATATCAAGGGAATTTAAGAAAATTAAAATTGCAATTTTTCAAAAAAGTTGATTTTTTTCATTATTTTAATATTTTTAATAATTAAAAAATAATAAAAATGACAAAACTAATAAAATTCACCAAAATGTCACATTTTGAATTTTAATCACTTAGGAACAAACCTCATATTTTTCTTAAGTCTCTATGATGAGATATTAAATTTTAAAGCCCTAAGGTAATTTTAAAATTAAAAAATGTATTTTCTAGCATTTCCACTAAAATAATTCTAATAAATCAAAGAAAAATCAAAAAATTATAAAAATTAGTTCTCTGGTTTCCTTGGTATCAGAGAGATTTTTGAAAAATATAAAATTCATTTTTCAACCTTTATTTTATTTTTAAATTAATTAATACTCCAAAACTCAAAATAATTATAATAAAAATAATATAATTCAAAAATTCACCAAAATTGGTCCAAGTGGTCCTCTGGTTAATAGGAATGTCCCATAAGTTTCTTAAGGACAGAAAATTTCCCTTGGTCATGTTATTAAATTTTCCTTGAAAATTCTTATTTTCCACCAAAAATAATTACATAAATAAATTAAATACAGAAAAATCACATTTTCTCCTCTAATGTCTTGATTGACATATGAGTGAAGTCACATAAAAATTTCAAGTTCATTTGAGCTTAATTTAGTGAGTTATAGAATTAGTTAGCATAAAGGGCAAAATGGTAATTAAAATTTTAACCTATAATTAAAAATTTTAGGTTTAATTGAAAGGATGGGTAAAATATTTGATATTAGGTTGATTTTGGATGTTTGAAACTTAGGTATTTAAAGGGTAGAAACCTACCAAGCAATTTGAAAATAATTAAAATAAACCTTAATTAAATAATTAATTAAATTTGGAAGAATAATAATAAAAAAATTGGAATTATTAAAATAGGGATATTATTAGGAAGAAATTTATTCTTTAATCTAAGAATCCCTAAATTAATCACCTCAATAATATTCAATTCCTAATTAAAATGATAATCCAAATTCAAGACTTAAAATGCTTAATCATTAAATTAAATTAAAATTAAAACATTTAAATTAAATTCTTTTAAAATTTCAATTAAATTTATACTTTAACAATTAAAATTAAATCATCTTTAAAGCATAAAAAAAATAATAAAATATTAAATTAAAATTAAATTTAAAAGAAAAAATAAAAATAGTAATAATAAAATTAAATTAAAATTAAAAAGATAAAACCAAATCAAAATTTAAATTAAAGTTTAAATTAAATTAAATTAAATTAAACTAAATTAAATCACATTAAATTAAATTAAATTAAAACATATTAAATTAAATTAAATTAAAAAAAATAAAATCAAGTTAAAATAAAATTAAAATTAAATTAAATAAAAAAATTAAATTAAAACTAAAACTAAACCCAATTAAATTAAATTAAATTAAATTAAATTAAATTAAATTAAATATAACATCACTTAAGACATAAAGAATTCAAAAATAAATCTAAAAACAACTTGAACACTATTCCAAACTTAAACTCATTAATTAAAATTAAATTAAAATCACAAATCACTTGAACATCGGTTTGCCCTCAAAAGCTTTAGTTGTCATAACTCCTAAATGGAGTGTTAAGTGAAGTATTACTTCACTCATAGGATATTCAAATGTCCTAGTTCACTGAGCAAGATAACAAAATTTGAACTCTATGGATAATTGATTCGTTATATAATTAAATTCTCTTGGACTTAAAATAATCCTAAAAGTATTGAAAAGATGTTTAAGACTCGTCTTAAGCACTTCCTCAGTACGATAGGATGTTTATAAGAACAACTGAACTTAATTGTTCTTTGATGAAGAAAATCATCCTCAAACCAAAACATAAGAACCTAGACGTCATAGGAGATGACTAGCTATAGGATTAGGAATTTGGTAGAAAACCATAACCCTTCCCTTAGCTTTTCCTAGGAACTTGCTTTAAATGCTTAAATATCCTAAATTGTGCTTAAGTGCAGCCTTGGATGACGGGAAAACCCTCCAGGTATGCTTTTATTTTATTGCAATTTACCTTCTTGCAATTTACTTTATTGCAAATGCACTTACTTTTCTTGCATGATAAATAACTGTTGCATGAAAACCCACACCTTTAGGATAGTCCCTAAAACTGAAATCAAAACTAAATTAAAAGTCATTACAAGATAAAATTCACCGCCACAACATTTCAAAATATAAAACAACTCAAAATTTAATCACAAACGGAATACAAAACTACAATTATAACTAAATTAAAACGTCGTGTTGGATGATCGAGAATACCTCGGATGATGTAACCTACGTGTTGCTAACGGGATTTCCACGGTCTAAATGAAAGTGTGGAACTCATTTAGTTGAGTTTAGCAAATTCATCTGGACTAAGTGAATCCGATAAAAATAACGATGCCGGAAGGATGGAACCGTGAGATCTTAACCGGTGTTGTTATAATCAACTCTAAGATTTGTTTTAATTAAAATACATAAAAAAAAACACTTGGACTTTAAGATTTCTAAAACCAAACTTCTCTCTTCTCTTTTGATTACAATCTTCTAAAACTAAACCTTTGCAACAACAAGAAGCTCGGAGCATGGTGGGCAGCACGGCCATCGTCATCAGCAAAACCTAAGTCTACTTCGAAAAACTTTCTTAGAATTAAATAACCAAGCCATAGGATTTCGAGGTAGTTTGCCTAGTGCAACATAAATCCTCAACCTTTTGTTAGGCATTTGCATTGTAAATTAAGCCCTAACCAGTCTTAGGACTCTGAGGTAGTTGTTCGATACGACATAAACCCTCGCATCTTCGAGGCTACTTGTATGATCATGTCATACGAACATAAGTCCTAATCAATTAAAATTGGCAAGATCAAAACAGTAAATAAACATTAAGACTTTCCTAAATTCAAGCCAAACAATAGGATAGTCGGGAAATTACCGAAGTTTACTTCGAATCTGTAATTTCCCCTACCTTTCTTCCTTTGAATTCCCAAAACAAAATGTTCTAAACTTGATCCATTCCCTATTGAAATTCTAAAATTCAATTCCTTGAAAACTTAAACTTTAAAATTCTTGAGAGCAGAATTACTGATTATTATCGAGAGTTTTCTTAAGTGATTCCCGTCACTTAAGATGTAATTAACTATAGGGGCTTGCCCTTATAGGGAATTTTAAGAACCCGAGTAATATAAACCACTGTTTAATTCATTTATATTAAGCGGGGGAATTTGTCGGCTTATAAAATTGGTTCGCGGACCAAACGGATGTCACAAATCTTCTAGTTTATTTAATCGAGCCCCATCACCAAACAGTGTGTCTATTCTTCGGGATAGATACACGGTTTGCGATGCGATGCTCATTTATATAAACTATCTGGGATGTGAGGTCAGTTTGATTTCATATCTTAAAACTATTTTCAAAATCAAATACTACTTTCTAAATCATATATATATATATATATATATATATATATATTTAAATTAATATTAAAATCTAAAATTTGCCGATAATTTACGTAGGCGACCCCCTTTTTAAAATAAAACACTTAACCTAAAAATAAGTCGTACGGAGTTTATGTCGTACTAGAACGACTACCTCAGAATCCTGAGACCAGTTAGGGCTTAATTTGCATAACATGATTATGCAAATGCCTAACGAAGAGTTGAGGAATTATGTTGCACTAGGCAAACTACCTCGAAGTCCTACGGCTTGGTTATTTAATTCTAAGAAAGGTTTTGCTGAAGTAGACCCGAGTTTTGCTGATGACGATGGTCGTGCTGCCCACTATGCTCCGAGCTCATTGTTTTTGCATAGGTTTTGTTTTAGAAGGTGAAAATCAGGAGATGAGAGAAGTGTTTTGGTTTAGAAATCTTAAAGTCCAAATGTCTTAATGTTTTAATTAAAACAAATCTTAAAGTTTTTTAAACAGAACCGATTAAGATCTTACGGATCCGTCATCCCGGCACCGTTATTTTCATCGAATTCACTTAGTCTAGATGAATTTGTAAAACTCAACTGAATGAGTTTCACACTTTCATTTAGACCATGGGAAATCTCGTTAGCAACACATGGGTTACATCATTCGAGGTATTCCCGATCATTCAACGAGATGTTTTAATTTAGTTGCAATTGTAGTTTTATTGTTATGTTTGTGATTAAATTTTGAGTTGTTTTATATTTTGGAATGTTGTGGCGGTGAATTTTATCTTGTGGTGACTTTTAATTTAGTTTTAGGTTTCAATTTTGTGACTATCCTAAAGGTTTTAGTTTTCATGCAACAATCTTGTTTAACATGCAAGAAAATGTAAAGTACAGTGCCTGTAAGTAATCTGCAATAAAGTAAATTGCAATAAAATAAAAGCGTACCTGGAGGGTCTTCTCGTCATCCCAAGCTGCACTTAAAACACACATTAAGGCATTTAAATATTTATAACAAGTACCTAGGTAAAGTTAAGGGAAGGTTTTGGTTGTCTACCAAAGTCCTAATCCTATTGCTAGTCATCTCCTAAGACGTCTAAGTTCTTGTGTTTTATGGATGATTTTCTTCATCAAAGAACAATTAAATTCAATTGTTCTTCTAAAACATCTCATCATATTGAGAAAGTGCTTAGGACGAGTCCTAAGCATCTTTTCAACATTTCCGAGATTATTTTGAGTCCAAGTAAATTTAGTTGCACAGATGAATTAACCATCCAGAAGTTTAGTTAAGCTTTATCTCTTGCTCAGTGAACTTAGGACATTTGATTATCCCATGAATGAAGTGACATCTCACTTAATGCTCCGTTTAAGAGTTATAATAATTAAAGCCTTTAGGGGCAAGTTGGTTTGTTGAGGATTTAATCATTCTTAATTTGAAGTTTGAGTTAATGGTTTAAAGTGATTTAGTTTAATTATGAGGTTTTAATTAATAATTTTAAGTTTGGAATAGTGTTCATATTATTTTTGGTTTAAATCTTTATACTTTAAGTGATCTTAATATTTTGAATTTGTTTTACTTTTATTATTGAATGATGTTAATTTAATATAATTTAAATTTAATTGAATTGAATTTAACTTAATTTAATTTAATTTTAATATTTTAAATTTAATTTAATTTAATTGTTAAAATGTTAATTTAATTTAATTTTAATTTTAATTTAATTTTTACTTAATTTAATTTAATTTAATTTAATTTAATTGTTAAACCACTTAATATTTTGAGCTTTCCTTTAATTTAAGGGTTATTATTATTTTTTAATTATCTTAATTAAGAGTTAAATATTATTGAAGTGATTTATTTTGGGATTTTTTATTAAGAAATTAATATCCTCTCAAGTTATATCCCTATTTTTAATAATTCAAACTTTCATTAAATTTCAAAATTTAAATTGTTTAAATAATTAAAGTTTCATTTTTTTAGTTCATTAAAAGTGATTAATGGGTTCCTACCCTTTTAAATTCCCAAAGTTTCAATCATCCAAGAAAGATAAAATCAAATATTTTACCCTCCATTTTAATTAAACCTAAAATTTTAATAAAGGGGTTTAAATTCTTTAATTACCTTTAGGCCCTTTTAGGCTTATTAATTTCATAACTCACTAAATTGAGTTCAAATGAACTTGAAATTTTTATGTCACTTCACTCATATGTCAATTAAAACATTAGAAAAAAAATGTGTTTTTTCTGAATTTAATTTATTTATGTAATTATTTTTAGTGAAAAATAGGGATTTTCAATGGAAATTCAATAACATGACCAAGGAAAGGTTTTTGTCCTTAAGATAATTATGGGATGTTCCTAATGACTAGAGGACCACTTGGACCAATTTTGGTGATTTTTTAAATTATATTTTATTTATTATAATTATTTTGCGTTTTGGAGTGTTAATTAATTATAAAATAAAATAAAGGTTGAAAAATGAATTTTATATTTTTCTTAAATCTCTCTAACCTCAAGGAGTCCAGAGAAGCAAATTTTATAATTTTTTGTATTTTCTTTGATTTATTGGAATTAATTTAGTGAAAAAGTTGGAAAATACATTTTTTAATATTAAAAAATTATTTTAAGCATTTAAAATTAAATATCTTAACTTAGAGACTTGGGAAAAATATTTGGTTTATTCCTAAGTGATTAGAAGTCAAAATGTGATATTTTTATGATTTTTAATATTTTTGTGATTTTTATTATTTTTTTAATTATTTAAATATTAAAATACCATTAAAAATGAAAAATTTTAGAAAATTCCAATTTTAATTTTTATAGACTCCTCTGATATCAGAGAGCCCACAAAACCAATTTGGTGAATTTTTGAAATGTATTTTTTGAAGTTATGAATTTTTTAAGTTTAATTTTGATCATGTGGCTTAATTAATCCATTTAGTGGGGTTAAACATTTCCAGTTGACTTCAAATTTTTATGTGAGGTCCCTCTAATCCCAAAGATCAGTGAAGAATTGTTTTCAAGTTATTTTAATGTGTGGTTAACCCTAATTAATTAATGTTCAGTTTTGAGTAATTAGGCAATTAGGATTATTCTTAATGAATAAACCCAAGATGTAATTATCCTAGAGGTCCTCTAAACTAAGAAACTTCCTCAATTTTTTCTGGAATTTATTGAACAACATGCTAATTATTGAAATTAAAATACCAAAAAAAGTGATCTAAACTTGAAAAATACATAACTTTCTATAGAGATGGCCTCTGACCTTGAAAAATTCAGGGAATGTTCTCAAGATCTGAGGCTTTAAAAACCCTATGGTCTCATGCCATGGTGAATTGTCTATGCAAATGAAGAATCAAAATACTAAAATAAGTAAATAATTAATTAAAAATAAAATACTCATCAAAATAACTTGATTTCTTTTCCACGTTATTATCCTCTGTTCACTGAGCAAAAGGGTATTTTTAGTTTATTTTTATGATTTTTCTACACAAAGATATAGATTTTCTAAGTTCTGGGTATTTAAATAAATCAAAAAAATCCATATTTTTCTACTTATCCACGCGGCGCCGCGTCAACCTTGGCAGCTCCGAAAGCCCACGCGTCGAGCTCCCATTCGCTGCCGCCATCTGACTCAGCGTTCCAGGGGCCCGCAAGTCATGTAACATTCTCTGGTCCGACGCAATCTGGACCGTTCACTTAATACACGCTCGATCGGACGTCACCTGGTCATCGTCTACGACTGGTGTGCACCCGTGACCGTCCACACTAAAACCCTAAGAACTCTCTCATTTCTCAACAAATTTTCGTGTTCTTATGCTCTATGGATTCGTCTTGAAGAGACGAACACATCCATACAGTTTACATGCTGTGAAATTAAGTAAAACAAAATGGAGAATTACTGGAAGCTCAGGAGGAAGGAATGATCCATACCTTTGCTCGAGAAGTGTAGCTTCAATCGGAGAGTTGTGTCACCTTCGATTGCACCCGAGGAAGCTCCGGATGAAGTCTGCGGCTGCGGGAATTGTCTAGGTATGAAAGTATCCACAGCTGATTTCAAAGCTTGGAGGCTGGAGCAAATGGGTGGCCTGGAGAGGGGGCTTTCACTGGGAAACTCCTTCTCTTGGTCCTGTGCAGGTGTGGGTGAGTTTAATTTGGATTTGGTTGAGGTTTTAGAGATGTCCTGGTTCTGGGCTGAGAATTGAGCTCCAGAATTGAGCTCAATCAATGGGGTTTAGGGCTGGAGAGCACTGGGGATCAATTGCTCTAAGTGAGGAAAAGGTCCTGGAGCAATTTTGGCAGAGTTTTATTTAGGTATGGTTCATCACCTTGTTTGGCCTAGAGGCTGGTGGGTTTAAATAAACATGGCTGGTGGGTTTAAATAAACATGGCTGGAGGGCCTCCTAGGGGGGTTTGATCCTTGGGATCAGCTGCTCAGGGTAAGGGAAGAACAGCCATGGTGGCCATTTAGGTTGGAACAACTCAGCAAGGGGGAATTGAATTTTTGAATCAATTTAGACCTCTCGGCCATGGTGTTTTCCGGCGACTGTGGTGGCTGGTCGGCCAGGCATGGGTCACCCTCAGGGTCAGGGAGGTCAGGGCTTGATGTTTGTGAGCTCAATTGGTTGTTGACATGTGTAAAGAGGTTTGATTTAAGTGGAATGGGGGAGAGTGTATTTTGGGCTCATTTTGGTCCAAGGAATGGTTTAGGCTAGGTGCACCTCCCCAAGGCTTGACTTTGGGCTGGGAGGAATCATTTGGGTTAGCCAAGAGAGAGTGGTGAGGTCTCTTTCCATGGTGAGGTGGCTATGCTTGGTTTAGAGTGTGACATGAATATGGTTAAAAGGGATTAATGAAGGATTAAGAAAGAGGCCCCCTCCATTTGCCATAAATGACATGGTGAGGTGTAAAGTGACTCCCATGGCTTGCATATGGCTTATGCATGGCTCCATGGCTTCATTTGGCTTGGGAAAAGATTTGGTCAATTTCTTGAAAGGGGATTTTATGAATTTTAGCATTTTGGTGGAAATTTGGATGAAGCTTGAAATGGAATGGTTTAATGATGATTTTGAAACTTAGGGGTGATATCAATTAAAGGTATGATGAGAAGAAATTGCCATGTGGGCTTTAGAGCCAATTTTGGGCTTTTGGATTTGGTGAGAATGGGCTTTTAGAATGGTTTAAGAAAGTGGGCTTTTTAATTTTAAAATGGACTTTTGGATGAATGTTTTGTAACATATTGTGCCAAATAAATGTTGTGTTTAGTTTAGGGATGTATCATGAGTGATTTGGATAAGGTTTGGTGTCATTTGGAGTTGAAATGAGTTCAATTTGGGCTTTTTGGTAAAGGGGCCAAAGTGGGTCAAATTGGGCTAACTTGGGCCAAGGTTGGGCTAAGGTTGGATTTGATGTAAAATTAATGTTGAGAAATTTTCATGGGAGTGTCACAAAGAGTTTTCAGCTTTGGTTGGGCTTTAATTTTGGGATTTGGGCCCATTTGGGTTAGGTTTGGGTTTAGGCCAAAAATGGGGATTTTTACTTTGGGTTAAGCTTGGGTGAATTTTAGGTTCAAATTTGGGGCAAATCTTGTTAGTGTTTTGTTTTTGGGGATATTAGGAAGGTTTAGGAAAAGATATGGGGTTAATTGGAGTTGAATTGGGTTGGTTTGGGCTAGGTTTAGGTCATGGGCCAAAGTTGGGCTTTAGGGTTCAAATTGAAATTGGATCCAAACGTCAATCAAATTGGGCTTGGATTTGGTCTAAATTGACATTGGGGATATTAAATTGAAGTTTAGAATTGAATTGGACCAAAATTGAGGTCAATTGGGTTGGTTTAGTGGGACATTGGGTCTACTTGTTTTAAGATTGAGTCAAATTCGGGGTTTTAGTAAAAGTGGGTTAAATTGACAAAATTGCCTTATGGTGTAGTCAAACAAAATGAAATTGGGAATATTTGGGATTTTTTGGAATTTTCTAGGAATTTTTAGAGTTTATGGAATTTTTGGTTAAGAAGGGTATTTTGGGTATTTGGAGGTTATTGGGGGGTATTTTTGGAAGTTTTTGGTATAGTTGGCTAAGGATGATCAATATGAGTAGGGGGAAATGGTTAAGATTGGTTTTGAGGAATTTTGGGTAATTTAGGCAATTTTGTAAAATTTTGGACAATTTCAAGGGTATTTGGTAGGTTTAGCGGGTGTAGGGTCTCGGGGGTCAAAAATTGAAATTTTGGAAACATGAAGATTGATCAAGTTTGAGTAAAATGGAATCACTTTGGTTGAGCCATGATGCAATATCAAGCCCATAAGAGCCATGAGAGGACTCGTTTGAGGCATTCACCATGTTGTTCCTAACCCTCTTAGCCAAGGGCCTAGGGGTTAAGGTCCATCCATATGAATTACCTACATGAGTCAGGAAGTCAAGCTAGGTATGAATGGCTTTAGGATTTGGAATGTGTGTGAAAGTGTAATGTGTGTGCAAGTCAACCCTCACCCGGACTGGGCCACCTGGGGTAATCCTAAGGCCAAAGAGTCCTATAGGGAACTCATCTTTTAAACCTCCACATTTGATTTTAACCCTCAAAGTGACTTGGGAATTTACAATCAGACTTATGGGGTTTGCAAGGAGTTTAAGAGGTGTTCAAATTTCAAAGTGGTGGGTTCCATTTCTAGTCCTCTAAGATAGTCAAAGGAAAAGCTTAAGGCTAGATCCTAAGTACTAAAGAGAGAGAAGAGAAGAGACCTCATCAAAATTGAGGTCAACAAGGGTACCACAGATCCGTCATCCCAAGCTATTAAGAGCCAAAGTTTACCTGGACGTGAAGGTAGTTGACCCAACACGACTAAATATCCCCAGTCAACAATTGATGTGTGAAAAAATTGCATGAATTTCTTTATATTTTGAACATTATTTTGAATGAAATTACATTTTAAAGAAATGTATTTGTATATTTTTTTCTTGCTGGTGTAACAGGTATTATGAGAGGAACAAAGTGGAAGAAACGTGATAAGATTTGAAGAAAAAGGCAACTATGAAGGCTGAGGCCATGATGCTAGAAACTGGGTACCTAGGTGCCAACCAACTGAAAGCCAAGGCCATGGTACAAGACTAGTGTGGCGCCTAGGCACCCACAAGCAAAATGCAACCCGAGAGGTTGGTGCTTAGGTGCCAACCATTGGCCCCAAAGCCTCAGCTATGAAAGCCAAGGCCATGGCGCTAGAGTAGAGTGGCGCCTAGGCATAGTACCGAAATCAAGATGTTTTTGATCAATTTGAGCCGCCTATTTGTAGAAGTTAAGGGTAGATTTCAGAGCAATTTCAAGGAAATTTAGAGAGAAGTTTGGAGGGGATTGGAAGTAGAATAGAGAAGAGAAAGTGTGGGTGTGTCTGTTGTGATTTCTGATGTGTGTTCTAAGGCTAGTGAGAGTTTTGGAGGGATTTTTCTCCTGTGTTTGTAAGTGTCCCATGCTTGTTCTAAGCAAGTCTAGGGGTGTGAGTTGTGTTGTTTGTATGTGTTGTTGTGTAAAGAGTTTCAAGAGAAGAACAAAGGTTTGGGTGGAGCATTCTCAAAGCAAACTGAGGGTGAGATATAAGTATATTTGTGTTGTGGAATTGTTATTTTATGAAACACATTTGCATGTTGAATCCCTTTTTTCAATGCATTCTAGTTTTATTTTATCCACGCTTTCTGAGTAAATTTCCTTTCTCTTCCTTGTGGTGATGCAGTTGATGTGTAGGAATGTAGATAGCACGTTGAAATAGTTTTTATTCTATAATTGTGATGATTTCCCATTACACTTAGTTTACTTTTTAATATGGTCAATTGATCTGTTATAATGTTTTGAGAACCCGTAAGGACTTGAAAAAGCTACGACATGAACAACTAGGAAAATCACGTTGAACTATAGGGTATGAATCAAAGTATACTATTAGGAGATGTAAATGAATAAGGAGATAAACTTAATTGGGTTCCAAGTGTGACTTAATGAATTAATGTCACTTTAACCAAGCTTCTTTACATGCTCGAAAGAGGGTAAAGAAGATATATGCTCTATTTGTCACAAAACTTTACCTTATTTCACATTTCTTCCAAATCTACACTATACTATTATCACTGCAAGGAGAAGAAACCTTAGCACTTGGCAAAACCAATTCACATAGCGTAGTTAGAAATTCTATTTAAATAATTTCAGTAGTTTGTTAGCAAAATTTAAGTATTTCAAAATTCCAAACTAATAATAAATTAAGTAAACTATAACATTTTCCTACTTTGGCTTTCCATTGTTTCCTATGGGATCAACATTCCGGACTCTTTAGAGCCCTATATTACATAAAGTGATACATCCACTTGTGTTAGCAACCCCAGTATTTAAGATAAAATCTTAATATGAGAATTTGGACTAGTAACTTAGGCAGTTTAAGATTTAAGCATTGTACCGAGAGATTCAATTATTGTGTTAGTTGCTAGAGTGTTGTCAAGCTTTTCTAGCGCCATTGTCGAGGAAACAAAACGGTTATGAATTTAGAAGAATTTGAGTTGAACTATTAGGACTTAGTTTTATAAAAAAAATTATTTGTTACTTCTTTTTGTTTGTGTAAAACCTATTAGTTATCCTTTAGAAGTGAATGTGTAGGGCAGGTCCAACGGAGCTTGAACCATTTGATTCAAAATTAGAAAGAACTATTAGGAAAATTAGAAAACAATAAAAAAGTAACAAAATTAAAGATGAAATGTTTACTAATCAACACATTAACTTGGAAAATCTAGAAGCAACTAATGAAAAAAAAAACGTACAAAGACTTTTAAGGGATTATGCAAATCCTACAACATATGAAATATACTAAGTATCCAAACTCCTATTGTAGATGCCAACACTTTTGAGCTTAAGGCAACTGTCATCCAAAATGGTGCAGAATAACAAATTTAGGGTAAACCTATCTGAGGATCCAAATCAACATTTAGCAGAGTTTTTAGAACTTTGTGCCACATTTAGTTATAATGATGTTTCTAGTGATGTCATTAGGTGTAGACTTTTCCCTTTTCCTTGAGGGATAAAGTTGAAATGTAGTTGAAGTCATTAGCACCTGAATCTACTAAAACATGGACTGAACTAGCCCAAAAGTTACTAGCAAATATTTCCTACCTTCAAAAATGACAAAGTTGAGGAATGATATTACTTCATTTTATTAGTATGAAGGTGCATCAATATATGAAGTCTAGGAGAGATTTAAGGAACGTCTATGAAAGTGTCCACATAATTCTTTGCTTATTGGTTGATTGTCTAGACTTTCTATAATGGGTTGGTAGGATCCCTTAGATCAGTTATTAATGCTGTTGCAAGTGGCTCGCTCATGTCAAAGCCGTTCGATGAAGTATATTCTCTAATAGAGGAGATGTCTACCAACAACTTTCAATGACCTGCTTAGAGAGTAAACCCAAAGAATGTGGCTAGTTACATGACACGAATGTGCTTGCGATTCTAACCTAACAGGTTGTAGCTATATCTAGGAAGTTAGATCAATATGGGATGAGTCAACTATCGTCCTAACAATAAGTAATAAATCATCATATGAGCCTCTAAATGTAATAAACAATCGTCCTAACAATCTTTATTCAAATTTTTACAACCAAGGTTGGAAGAACCACCCAAAATTTAACTGGAACAATAATTCTGGTGGTGAAAACCAACAGTAAGGTAATAATCAAGCAAATTCTATGGGAATTAGAACAACCAAGGAAATAATAATCTTAGACCTAATTATCCTTTTGGATTTAACTAGAATCGCTAATTTAAGGAAAAAGAAGTTGTCATTGGAGGAAGTTTTTTTTTGCAAATGGCGAATCAATTGTACATTCAAGGTACTGTTATAATAAATACTGATAATTTGTTGGGGGCAGATTGCTAACACAATTAGCAATCGACCTCAAGGGACTCTTCCTAGAAATACCGAAATTAACCCTAAGGAGAGAGTTGTGAGCACGTCAAAGGTGTAAACTTAATGAGTGGAAGAAAGTTGAAGGATGTTATTCGAAAGAATATTGAAGTTGAAAAGAGATCGTGAAAACTAAAAAAACATTTGAATAATATTTCCAAAGACTTAAAGAAATCAGTCTGTCCAACTGAGATTAACTTAGAGAGACCTCCACCTCCTTTTTCTCAAAGATTGCAATAGCAAAAACTATATCAACAATCCTTGATATTTTTAAAAGTTTTAAAGAAGCTAACAGTTAATATACCTTTTGTTGAGGCTTTGGAGCAAATGCCTAGTTACATAAATTTCATGAAGACATCCTCAACAAAAAAAGAAAATTTTGGAGATTTTGAGATTGTTTCACTCAGCGACGAGTGTAGCGCTATCATTCAAAAGAAGCTTCCTCAAAATTTGAAGAATCCTGGGAGCTTTACGATCCCTTGTGCAATAGAAGAAAGGTTCTGTGACAAATATTTATTTGATCACGGAGCATGTATAAACATTAAGTCATTATCTATTTTTCAAAAGGTTAGGCCTGGGAGAAGTGTCTCCTACTATTGTAACTCTTTAATTGGTTGATCGATCAGTCACATATCCGAAAGGGGTCATAGAAGATGTTCTTGTCAAAATGGATAGATTTATTTCTCTATGAATTTCATTATGTTAGACATGGAAGAAGATAAAGAAATTCACATCATATTAGGTAGACATTTTCTAGCCACTAGAAGAGCAATGATTGGTGTGTAGAAAGGTGAATTAATAATGAGAGTTAACGATCAGGAAGTTACATTCATGTTGACCTCATTTTTGATGAGGTCTTCTCTTCTTCTCTTTAGTACTTAGGATCTAGCCTTAGGCTTTTCCTTTGACTATCTTAGAGGATTAGAATTGGGACCCACCACTTAGAAATTCAAACCACTTCTTAACTCCCCGCAAGCTCCACAAACTTGATCGTAGACCCCTAATCACCTAGAGGGTTGAAATCAAATGTGGAAGTTTAAAGGATGAGTTCCTATAGGACTCTTTGGCCTTAGGACTGCCCTGGGTGGCCTGGTCTGGTGAAGGGCTGACTTACACATGCACTATATTTATACACTACACTTTCACACACCTATACCCAACTTGATCTCCTGACTAATGTAGGTGATTCACATGGATGGTCCTTAACCCCTAAGCCCTCACTAAGAGGGTTAGGAACAACATAGTGGATGCCTCAAATGAGTCCCTTCATGGCTCATGTGGGCTTGATATGGCTTCATGGCTCAACTAAAATGATTTTATTCCACTTATATTCACCCAATCTTCAATTTTCCAAATTTTTAATTTTTGACCCCCGGGACCCTACACCCGCTTAGCCTACCCAAAACCCTTGAAATCCTCAAAAATTTCCAAATCACCCACAAATTCCTCAAAACCAATCCCAAACATTCCCACATCACTCAAATTGATCATTCATAGCCAAAAATACCAAAAATTCCAAAAAACCTCCAAATACCCTCCAAATACCCAAAATACCCCTCTTGACCAAAAAATCCAAAAATTCTGAAAATTCCCAGAAAATTCCAGAAAATCCCAAATATTCCCAATTTCATTTTGTTCAACTACTCCATGGGCCAATTTTGTCAATTTACTCCACTTTTATCAAAAGCCCCAATTTGACCCATTTTAACCCTAAGTGAACCCAATGTCAAACCAAACCTACCCAATTGACCCAAATTCTGATCCAATTCAATTCTAAACTTCAATTCAACATTCTCAACACCAATCTAGACCAAATCCAAGTCCAATTTGATTGACATTTAGATCCAATTTCACTTTTGGCCTTAAAGCCCAAATTGGACCCATGACCCAAACCTAACCCAAACTCACTCAATTCAACTCCAATTAACCCCAAATCTTTTCTAAACCTCCCTTAATATCCCTACAAACAAAACCCTAACATGATTTGTCCAAAATTTAGACCCAAACCCCACTCAAATCCAACCCAAAATCAAAAGGCCCAAT
This sequence comes from Papilionanthe hookeriana x Papilionanthe teres, assembly GCA_022702705.1. NCBI lineage: Eukaryota > Viridiplantae > Streptophyta > Magnoliopsida > Asparagales > Orchidaceae > Papilionanthe > Papilionanthe hookeriana x Papilionanthe teres. The sequence continues at coordinate 62,940,456 of CM040423.1, read as the reverse complement.
TTTGACCTAGACCCAAACCTAACCCAAATAAGCCCAAAACCCAAAATCAAAACCCAACCAAAGCCAAAAATTCTTTCAAACACTCCCATAAACATTTCCCAACATTTATTTTACATTAATTTCAACCCTAGCCCAATATTGGCCCAAGTTAGCCCAATTTGACTCATATTAGCCCATTCACCAAAGAAGCCCAAATTCAACCCAATTCAAACCCAAATCACTCCCAATTTGCTTCAAATCACTCATGACACATCTATGAACTAAACACAACATTTTTTTGGCCCAATACTTTACAAAATTCCCATCCATAAATCTATTTTTAAACCAAAAGCCCACTTACATGAAACCTTCCTAAAAGCCCAAAAATTTCATGCTAAAGCCCATATGACAAGTTCTTCTCATCATACCCTTGATTAAAATCAATCCCTAAGTTTGAAAATTCATCATGAAGCCATTCCAAAATAAGCCCCATACAAATTCCCATCAAAATACCAAAATTTTCCTTAAATCCATTTCCATGAAATTGACTTAACTTTTCCCAAGCTAAAGATGAGCCATGAAGCCATGCATGAGCCCCATAGGAGCCATAAGAGCCATGGAATCCACTTTCCACCTCACCAAACCATTAATGGTAAGAGAGAGGGTCTCTTTCTTAAACCCTTTTTAAGCCCTGTTTACCTTAAGCATGATACACTCTAAACCATGTTTAGCCACCTCACCATGGATGGGGACTTCACTACCACAATTCAGGTGACCCAAATGATTCCCCCTCGACCAAAGGTCAAGCCTTGGATGGTGAACCAAGCACAAATACTTGGGTTGACCTAAACCAAGCAAAAATCACTCCTTTCCCATTCCATTTCAATTCACCACCTTTACACATGGAAACCATCAATTGAACTCACAGGAATCAAGCTCTGACCTCACTGACCCTGATGGTGACCAGTGCCTGGCCGGCCAGCCACCAGGTGGCCGGGAAACACCAGACCCGAGAGCTCACATGTGAGCCAACTTTGGAATTCCACCTTGCTGAGCTGCCCCATGCCCAATGGCCACCATGGCTGTTCTTCCCATGACCGGAGCAGGTCGATCCCGGCCCTTGGCCATCCCTGTGAGGCTCTCCGACCACCTCTATTTAAACCCGACCCCCTCACGGCCATGAGAGGAGAGTTGCACAAACCTTGCCGAAACTCGCCAAAATTGTTCCAAACCCTTCTCCATACTTAGAGCGAGTTGATCCCAGGTGTCAATTTGCCCCAATCCCCAGCCAACGTAATCCGATTTCTCAACCGAAATTTCACCCAAAACCGGGACACTTTGCCACGGTGAGCCAATCCTCAAATCGATCGGTCCTACACCTTCAACTGGACCAAGAGGAGAAGTTTCCCACCGAAAGCCCCATCTCCGAGCCACCCAGTTGCTCCAGCCTCCAAGCTTTGTGGTCGGCTATGGTCACTTTCATAGCTAGGCAATTCACCAGATTAGGAGACTTCATCTGGAGCTTGCTGGGATCCAATCGAAGGTGACACATCCCTCAGATCGAAGCCACACTTCTCTAAGCAAAGGTATGGCCTCACTCTTCTTCCCGAGCTTCTGAACATTCTCCATTTTCATTGAGTCAATTTCATGCCACATAAACCATATGGATGTGTTCGTCTTCTCGAGACGAATCCATAGAGCATAAGAACGTTCAATTTGGTCAAGTATCGAGTGAGATCTTAGGCCTAAAAGACGGACGGCTCTCGGGTAAGGACGCCTGGGGACGATGAACGGATGTCGTTCATTTAATACACGCGCGGACGGACGGCTAGGATCGTGCCGGATCAGGAGATGGAACGACACAGCGGGCTCCCGGAGCGCTGAGTCAGATGGCGGCGTCGAATCGGAGAGCGCCACGCGGCGTTTCGGAGCTTCCGAGGTTGACGCGGCGCCGCGTGGATAAATAGAAAATTAGGGTATTTTCTGATTTATTTAATTCCCTAAACTTCAAAAATCCATAACTTTGTGTAGGAAAATCAGAAAAATAAAATAAAAATACCCTCTTGCTCGAGTGAACGAAAGGAGAATAATGTGGAAAAGAAATCATTTAATTTCATCAAGTATTTTATTTTTAATGATTTATTTCCCTTCTGCATTGTTTTAATTCTCCATGCATATAGGAAATTCACCATGGTATGAGACCATAGGGCTTTTGAAGCCTCTGAATTTGGGGACATTTCCTGAATTTTCCAAAGTCAGAGGCCATCCCTATGAGAAGATATTGATTTTTCAAATTCATGTTACTGTTTTGAGTATTTTATTCCAATAATTAGCATGTTGTGAATTAAATTCTAGGAAAATTTGGTGATGTCTCTTATGACCAGAGGACCCTAGGAAAAATAAGTTTTGAATTAATTCATTTAAAATAACCCTAATTGGCTTAAACATCCAAAATAGATCCTTAATTAATTAGAGTTAACCATACATCAAATTGACTTAAAATCAATTCTCCACTGACCTTTAGGATCAGAGGAACCCACCATAAAAATTTGAAGTCAATTGGACTTGGTTAGCCCTACTAAATGGGTTGATTAAGCCATTTAGTCAATTTAAACTTTAAAAATTCATAACTTTCAAAATACTTTTCAAAAATTCACCAAATTGGTTTTGGAGCCTCTCTGATATCAGGGGAATTTAAGAAAATTAAAATTTCAATTTTCTAAAAAAGTTGATTTTTTGTATTATTTTAATATTTTAATATTTAATAAATAATAAAAATCACAAAAATAATAAAATTCACCAAAATGTCACATTTTGAATTTTAATCACTTAGGAACAAACCCCATATTTTTCTTAGGTCTATTTAATGAGATATTAAATTTTAAAGCCCTGGGGTAATTTTAAAATTAAAAAAATGTATTTTCTAGCATTTTCACTAAAATAATTACAATAAATCAAAGAAAAATCAGAAAATTGTGAAAATTGATTCTCTGATTTCCTTGATAGCAGAGAGAGTTTTTAAAAATATAAAATTAATTTTTCAACCTTTACTTTATTTTTAAATTAATTAATACTCCAAAACTTAAAATAATTATAATAAAAATAATATAATTCAAAAAATCACCAAAATTGGTTCAAGTGGTCCTCTGGTCATTAGAAATGTCCCATAATTTTCTTAAGGACAGAAACTCTCCCTTGGTCATGTTATTAAATTTTCCTTGGAAATCCCTATTTTCTACCAAAAATAATTATATAAATAAATTAAATACAGAAAAATCACATATTCTCCTCTCATGTCTTTATTGGCATATGAGTGAAGTCACATAAAAATTTCAAGTTCATTTAAGTTCAATTTAGTGAGTTATGAAATTATTAAGCTTGAAGGGCAAAGTGGTAATTAAAATTTTAACCCTTAATTAAAACTTTAGGCTTAATAAAATTAATAAATAAAATATTTGATCTTAATCTGATTTGGATGATTGAAATTCAAATAATTAAAGGGTAGAAACCTACTAAATAATTTGATGATGATTAAAATAAACCTTAATTAAATAATTGATTAAATTTGGAAGAATAATAAAATTGGAATTATTAAATAGGGATATTATTAGGAAGAGACTTATTCTTTAATTTAAAAATCCCTAAATTAATCATCTCAATAATATTTAATTCCTAATTAAAAATAATAATTCAAATTTAAGTTTTAAAATGTGAAAGGACTTAATTATTAAATTAAATTAAAGTTAAATTATTAAACTCCTTTTAAATTTTCAATTAAATTAAAATTAAAAATAAAATTAAATTAAAGATTAAATTAAATCAAACCAATTAAATAAATTAAATTAAATTAAAACAAATTAAATTAAATTAAATTAAATTAAATTAAATTAAAATAAAATAAAAATAAAATAAAATCAAATAAAATTAAAATTAAATTAAATTAAAAAAATTTAAATAAAAAATTAAAATTAAAATTAAATTAAAATTAAAATTAAATTAAAATTAAAACTAAACCAAATTAAATTGAATTAAAGTTAAATTAAATTGAATTAAATAACATCAGCTAAGACATAAAGAAATTAAATATAAAGTAACTTGAACACTATTCCAAATTTAAATCCGATAACTGAAATTAAATCACAAACTATTTGAACACCAATTTGCCCTCGAAAACTTTAGTTATCATAACTCCAAAACAGAACATTAAATGAAATGTTACTTCACTTATAGGATATTCAAATGTCCTAGTTCACTGAGCAAGATAACAAAACTTGAATTCTCGGACGATTAATTCATTTGTATAATTAAATTCATTTGGACTTAAAACAATTCTAGCAATATTGAAAAGATGTTTAAGATTTTTCTTAAGCACTTCCTCAATATGATAGGATACTTATAAGAACAATTGAACTTAATTGTTCTTTGATGAAGAAAATCGTCCTCAAACCAAAACACAAGAACACAGACGTCATAGAAATGACTAGCTATAGGATTAGGAACTTGGTAGAAAACCATAACCCTCCCCTTAGCTTTACCTAGGAACTTGCTTAAATATTCTAAATTGTGTTTTAAGTGCAGTTTGGGATGACGGGAAGACCCTCCAAGTACGCTTTTATTTTATTGCAATTTACCTTATTGCAATTTATTTAATCGCATCGCACTTACTTTTCTTGCATGATAAACAACTGTTGCATGAAAACCTACACCTTTAGTGTAGTCCCTAAAACTGAAACCAAAACTAAATTAAAAGTCATTGCAAGATAAAATTCACCGCCACAACATTTTAAAATATAAAACAACTCAAAATTTAATCACAAACAGAACACAAAACTACAATTACAACTAAATTAAAACGTCTTGTTGGATGATCGGGAATACCTCGGATGATGTAACCTACGTGTTGCTAACGGGATTTCCACGGTCTAAATGAAAGTGTGGAACTCATTCAATTGAGTTTAGCAAATTCATCTGGACTAAGTGAATCCGATAAAAATAACGATGCCGGAAGGATGGAACCGTGGGATCTTAACCGATGTTGTTATAATCAACTTTAAGATTTGTTTTAATTAAAACATTAAAAACACTTGGAAATTAAGATTTTCTCTAAACCAAAACACTTTCCTCATCTCCTGATTTATGACTTCTATAACTAAACCTCTGCAACAACAAGGAGCCCGGAGCATGGTGGGCAGCACGGCCATCGTCATCAGCAAAACTCGAGTCTACTTCGACAAAACTTTCCTAGAATTAAATAACCAAGCCATAGGATTTCGAGGTAGTTTGCCTAGTGCAACATAAATCCTCAACTCTTCGTTATGCATTTGCATAGCAAATTTAGCCCTAACCGGTCTTAGGACTCCGAGGCAGTCGTCCGATACGACATAAACCCTCACATCTTCGAGGCTATTTGTATGATTTTATCATACAAATATAAGTCTAAATTAATTAAAATTGGCAAGATTGAAATACTAAATAGACATTAGGACTTTCCTAAATCTAAGCCAAATAATAGGATAGTCGGGAAATTAACGAAGTTTGCTTCGAATATGTGATTTCTCCTACCTTTCTTCCTTTGAATTCCGAAAATAAAATGTTCCAAATTTGATTCATTCCCTATTGAAATTCCAAAATTCAATCCCTTGAAAACTTAAACTTTGAAATTCTTGAGAGCAGAACTATTGATTATTATCGAGAGTTTTCTTAGGTGATTCCCGTCACTTAAGATGTAATTAACTATAGGGGATTGCCCTTATAGGGAATTTTAAGAACCCGAGTAAAATAAACCTTGTTTAATGCTTTCATATTAAGCGGGGAATTTATCGGCTTATAAAATTGGTTCGCGAGACCAAACGGATGTCACTAAAATCTTCTAGTTTATTTAATCGAGCCCCATCATCAAGTAGTGTGTCTATTCTTCGGGATAGATACACAGCTTGTGATGTGGCGCTCATTTATATAAACTATTTGGGATGTGAGATCAGTTTGATTTCATATCTTAAAATTTTCAAATTTAAAATTATTTTCAAAATCAAATACTATTTTTCAAATTATCTATTTAAATTAAATTAAAAATTCGCCGACAATTTCTGTTAGGCGACCCCTTTTCAAAATAAAACACACGACCTAAAAAAATAAGCCGCACAATTCAATGTATTAAAATCTATGAAATACCCATCTAAAGAAAATGATGATGAGTGTTATCGAATGGATTTAATTTATTATCTGAGTTGTAGTCATTTCCAAGAAAATTATGAAAACAAAATTGAAGAGCAAGAATTATGTGAGGAAAAGATTTCTAATTATCAAGATGAGTCTACTCTCCTAGTTACTGATAATTTAAAATTTAAACAAGAAAATTTGGGATTCCAGATACAACAGAGATTGGTAAAACTCTTGTTCCGTCAATTAAAGAACCTTAGATCTCAAAATGAAGGTACTTCCAAGTACTTAAAATATGCTTACTTGCAAAAGTCAGCTACTTCACCTGTAATCATATTCTTAAATTTGACCTATTTACAAGAGAAGAAGTTAATTGAAACTCTAAGGAATTATAGGAATTATAGGAATTATAGGAATTATAGGAAATCTTATTTATGGAAGATAACCATAAACCCATGGCAGATACTCAAAGGAGGTTAAAACCAGTAATGAAAGATGTTGTCAAGAATGAAATTTTAAAATGGTTAGATGCAGACATTATCTATCTGATCTCAAATAGTTTTTGTGTAAGCCCTATCCATTGTCTCCCTAAGAAGGGAGGAGTAACAATGTATGTTAATGAACAGAATACATTAATTCCTACCATGTATGTTACTGGGTGGCACATATGTATTGATTATCGTAAATTAAATTCAACCACTAGGAAAGATCACTTTACTCTACCTTTCCTGGACCAGATGTTGGATAGATTAGCTGCCATCCATACTTTTTCTTCTTAGATGGATATTCGGGGTATCATCAATTACTAGTAGCTCCAAAGTATCAAAGTTAAAATAACATTCATAAGTCCTAATGATCCATTAAAAAAATACCTATTTTTATGCCTTATTTATGATTCAATTCTTAAGGATATTATGCTTTAATGAAAGGTATTTTTATGTTTTTGGATGTAGGTGATAAAAAAAGAGTTCAAGAAGGAAAAATGAGTAAAAAGGAGCAAAAATAGAGCTTAAAGAGCAAAGTTGCCGAAATTTTAGATATGGCGCCTAGGCTCTAGAATCCAGCGCCTAAGAGCCAGTTCGATACAGAAACATATAAGATTTTTGATGACTTTGAGCAGTTATTTTGATGGTGTTAAGTGATTATCAGACTTTCTAGAAGACTGGAAGTTACTCCTAATACATAGGACATGTGATACAATGCATCTGGACATGGAAAAACAGTTTTAATCGTGAAGAGGTGCGAAGACTTGGTCATGGACTCCGGCACCTCGGTGCCAGATTCCTGTGCTTAGGCGCCACAGTTACCTTCTAGAAGACACATTGTATTTGAATGAATTTTGAAGAGGTGTCTTAAGCAACCCCTGGTCAAATTCGAAGCTCTATAAATAGGAGTCAATTATACATAGAAAAGTGAACCCTATAGCTTCCCAAAGCATCCTCTAGTCCCCCTCTAGCATCCAAACATTTTAGAGAGTCACTTTCTTTAGTATTTAGTGATTTTATTTTGAGTATTACTACTCAATTCCTTGAGTAGTAAGTGTGAGTTTTCAATTATTGTTGCTGTTGAAGTCTTGTACCTTGCATTAGAGTCAGAAGGAGTCAGCAGATCACTTGAATGAACATTCCAGATAAGTATTTGTAATTTGGTTCAAAGTTTTATAAATATGTTTTGTTGTGTGAATTCAATGTGTTCTGAGTAGTTAGTTTTCTTTCTCCTTTCAACTATGAAAAGATAATAAGATAATTAATTTTTTTTAGAACTTAACTTAAAATATTTATAAAAATTGTGATGATATTAATACCTGATCTTAATTTACTTTTAAACTGGCCATTTAAATTATTAAAACCTGTTGAAGAATTCTGAGACCTATCCGGAGATGAGTTCTTAACTAGTAGATATCACATGAATCCTTGGGTAATTGAAGGCTATATGCGGGTTATTCAAGGTGAAGTGCAAATAAATAGGAATATATTATTTATTGAGCTTAGAATTGATTAGTTTTTAGAGTGATAGACTAAATTCTAATAATTTGGTTTTTAGAAAGGGAACGGGTCACTGGTAGGGCCAACCAATGCCACCCTTAGACATCTAGAAGTGTGAGCCTAGATTAACTCATTCTACTAATAAAACATCCTGAACCGATCTATAGATTAGCCAATGTTTTTTATACTATCGAGCGAAGGTAAAGAATATGAATGCTTTTATTTGGCGCAATACCATAATCTAAGTTCTCCAAAAATGATAATTATTATAAAAATCTTGGATTAGTTGAAAAGGAGAAATTTGTTTTATTTATACTTGCATTAATTTTTACTTTATTTCTGCTTACTTTCATTTAGTAGAAATTTTATTAAATTTTTTCAAAAAAAAAATCTGAATTTTGAAAAGAAATAAAAATAATAGTTACTTTTAATTTGAAAATCTAATAAATTTCTTAAATTAATTTTCTCATAATCTTCCATGTGGGATTGATAACCACGACTCCAATAGAGCCCTGTATTACTTGAAACGATACGTATACTTGCGTTTGAAATTGTGACTTTTACAAAAATCATTATAAATATTTAAATATAAATTCATAAATTCTTACATAAGTAAAGGTCGAGTCGCATCAATTTTTTGGCGCTGTTGCCGGGGAAGATAAGGAAGAAAGTTAAAAAGATAATTTTTACATTTCTCTCTCGGCATATGTATAGGTTAAGTGTTGTATTTTGAAAAGGGGTCGCCTACAAAAATTATCGGTGAATTTTAGATTTTAAATTTAATTTAAATGTATATATATATATATATATATGTATATATATATATATATATATATATACATATATATATATACATATATACATATATATATATACATATATATACATATATATATATACATATATATACATATATATATATACATATATATATATATATATAGTTTTAGAAAGAAGCATTTGATTTTGAAAATAACTTTAAGTTTGAAAATTTTAAGATTTGAAATCAAACCGATCTCACATCCCAAATAGTTTATATAAACGAGCACCACACCACAAATCGTGTATCTATCCCAAAGAATAGACACACTGCTTGGTGATGGTGTCTCGATTAAATAAACTAGAAGATTTGTTACATCCATTTGGTCTGCGATCCAATTTTATAAGCCGACAAATTCCCCTGTTTAATATAAAGGAATTAAACAGGGTTTATATTACCTGGGTTCTTAAAGTTCCCTATAAGGGCAAGCCCCTATAGTTAATTACATCTTAATTGTCCGAAGACACTCAAGAAAACTCTCGATAATGATTAGTGGCTTTGCTCTCAAGAATTTCAAAGTTTAAGGTTTCAAACAAATTGGATTTTGAAAATTTCAAAAGGGATTAGCTCAAATTTGGAACAGTTAATTTCAGGAGTCCGAAGGAAGAGAAGTAGGAGAAGCTAAGGATCCAAGAAGAATCATGGCAACTTCTCAAACTATCCTATTGTTTGGCTTCAAATTGAGAGTTTATTTAATGTTGTAATCTTACCAATTTTAATTAATTAGGACTTATATTTGTATGACATAATCACACAAATAACCTCGAAGATGTGAGGGTTTATGTCGTATCAAATGACTACCTCGGAATCCTAAGACCGGTTAAAGCTTAATTTGCATTACAAAAATGCCTAACAGAAAGTTGAGGATTTATGTTGCACTAGGCAAACTACCTCGAAATCCTATGGCTTGGTTATTTAAAACTTGGAAAGGTTTAGCTGATGTAGATTCAAGTTTTGCTGACGATGATGGTCGTGCTGCCCACTATGCTCCAAGCTCCTTGTTGTTGTAGAGGTTTAGTTTTAGAAAGTGAAAATCAGGAGATGAGAGAAGTGTTTCAGTTTAGAAGAGTTTTAAGGTTCAAATATCTTAGTGTTTCATTAGGGGAATCTTAAAGTTGATTATAACAATACCGGTTAAGATCCCACGATTCTATCATTCCGGCACCGTTATTTTTATCGGATTCACTTAGTCCAAATGAATTTGCTAAACTCAACTGAATGAGTTCCACACTTTCATTTAGACCGTGGGAAATCTCATTAGCAACATGTAGGTTACATCATCCGAGGTATTCCCGATCATCCAACCAGACGTTTTAATTTAGTTGTAGTTGTAGTTTTGTGTTCTGTTTGTGATTAAATTTTGAGTTGTTTTATCTTCTGAATGTTGTGGCAGTGAATTTTATCTTGTTATGACTTTTGATTAAGCTTTAGGTTTCAGTTTTGTGGCTATCCTAAAGGTTTCATTTTTCATGCAGGGTGACATTCTTGTTTAACATGCAAGAAAAGTAAAGTGCAGTACAGGTAAGTAAATTGCAATAAAGTAAAAGCGTACCTGGAGGGTCTTCTCGTCATTCCAAGCTGCACTTAAGACATATGTCAGAGCATTTTATATATTTGCAAGATAATACCTAGGTGATGCTAAGGGAAGGTTTCGGTTGTCTACCAAAATCCTAATCCTATCACTAGTCAATTCCTACAACGTCTAGGTTCTTGTATTTTGTTAAGGATGATTTTCTTCACCAAAGAACAATTAAGTCCAATCATTCTTCTAAAACATCCTATCGTATTAAGAAAGTACTTAGGAAAAATCCTAAACATATTTTTAATATTTCTGGGAATATTTCGAGACCAAATGAATTTCATTGTACATGTGAATTAATCATCCAAAATTCAGTTAAGTTTTGCTTCTTTCTCAGTGAACTTGGACATTTGATTATCCGATGAATAAAGTGACTTGTCACTTGATGCTCCATCTAAGAGTTATGATAATGAAAGCCTTTAGGGGAAAATTTGTTTGTTGAAGATTTTAACAATTCTTTGTTTAAAATTGGAATTGATGATTTAAAGTGATTTGGTTTAGTTATAAATTTTTAATTAATAATTTTAAGTTTGGAATAGTGTTCAAGTTGTTTTAATTCAATTAAATCTTTATATTTTAAAATGATCTTAATATTTCAGATTAATATTAATGTTTTAAATTTACTTAGGTTGAAAGAAGTGTTTAAATTATTTATTTTTGTTAAATTTGATGACTTGATTTAGATTAATTATAATACTTTAGGTTGATTTTAAGTAGTTTGATTTTTTATATTTTAATTTTGAATTATTTTGAAATTACTTAAGATTTTAAATTTGTTTTAAGTTTTTTCTTAAGTGATTTCAATTTAATTTTAAATGTTTAAAATTTATTTGAATTTGATTGTTAAATCATTTAATGTTTTAAGCTTTAACTTAATTAATGGTCATTTTCCTTTTGTAATTAGTCATTTCAATCATCATTTTAGAATTAATTAAGGATTGATTACCATTGAATTAATTTAATTAGAGACTTTAAATTAAAGAATTTTAATTAGGGACTTTAAATTAAAGAATTGGTATCTTCTTAAGTCACATCCCTAATAATCCAAAATTTTAATTATTCTCCTAAAATTTAAATGATTTAATTAATTAAAGTTTCATTTTGATATTTTCAAAGTGACTAATGGGTTTCTACCCCTTTATTCCCTAAGTTTCAGTCATCCAAAGAGAAGATTAAGATTAAATATTTTTACCCTCCCTTTTGATTAAACCTAAAGTATTAATTAGAGTTAAAATCCTTAATTACCTTTATGCCTTTTTAAGCTTATTCAATTCATAACTCACTAAATTGAGCTCAAATGAACTTAAAATTTTTATATCACTTCATTCACATGTCAATTAAGACATTAGAGGAGAAAAATGTAATTTTTCTGTTTTTAAATTAATTTATATAATTATTTTGATAAAAATAAGAATTTTCAATGAAAATTCAACAACATGGCCAAGGTAAAGTTTCTGTCCTTAAGAAAATTATGGGATGTTTCTATTGACTAGAGAACCACTTCGACCAATTTTAGTAATTTTTTGAATTACCTTTTATTTATTATAATTATTTTGAGTTTTGGAGTATTAATTAATTATAAAATAAAATTGAAGTTGAAAATTAAGCTTTATATTTTTCTTAAATCTCTCTGACCTCAAGGAACTCAGAGAAACAAATTTTATATTTTTTTTATTTTTCTTTGATTTACTAGAACAAAATATACATCTTTATTATTTTTAGTATTTTTGTGATTTTTGTTATTTTTTTAATTATTAAAATATTAAAAATATGGTTAAAAATAAAAATTTTTAGAAAATTCTAATTTTAATTTTCTTAAACTCCTATGATACCAGAGAAGCCCCAAAACCAATTTGATAATTTTTTTAAGTGTATTTTGTGTTTTATGAATTTTTAAGTTTAAAAATGACCATACAACTTAAATGATCCATTTAGTGGGTTTAATCATTTCCAATTGACTTCAAATTTTTATTTGAAGTTCTCTATATCCTAAATGAAAGTGGAGAATTGATTTCAAGAAATTTTGATGTGTGGTTACTGCTAATTAATTAGAATTCAATTTTAGGTGTTTGGGCTACTTAGAGTTATTGACCCACTTTTTAATGTTTACAAAAATAGCAACGGCACCAAAAACTTGATCCCGCTTAATATATATTTAATTTTATGATGGAATGTATAATGTGAATTCTATGTAAGTATACGTATCGTATCAAGTAATACAGGGCTCTAGTGGAGTCCTGGTTATCGATCTCACAGGGAAGTTTTAAAAGATTTGTAACGTACTAAATTTAAAAGGATTTACTTACTAATATAGTATACGAAATTTAGAATACTTAGCTAAAGTGATCTAAAGTAAACTAATGCTTTAAATAAAGTTGATTTAAAGATTTCAGAAAAAGTATCCTTCCCCTTGTTTTTAGAAACTTAAGTGAATGATGAATTCAAATAGATTTTTTATTGTATTGTGATAAATAGGAGCATTCCTATTCTTTACCCTTTGGTCCAGGGCAAAGAACATTGACTAGTCCTATGCTTGATTACCGAATCCGTGGCTAGGTCGGGAGGATACCGGTCGCCACTTCGAGCTCCCATGTTCCCCTCACTCGAGGGCTAACATCTACACTTCGACTCTCAAACAATAGGACCAAATTGAATATTTTAGTCTCGTCACACTAAAATGTCCAATTCTACGTCCGATAAATAATATTTCCCTATTTATTTCCACCCTCCTTTCAAGGCTTTTGACTTCCCTGAATATTGGATGTAATCTTTACTGTAGTTGATAATTCAACATATTTTAACAATTCAATTGGCCAGATAGAAAGTAAATTAAGTTTTAAGTAAAAGATTATCACAATTTATTTTAATATATTAGGCACTTCTATTTAATTTCATCAATTCACTTAATTTCATAAACAAGGAGAAAGACTAAGAAAACTACTCAGAATGCATGGGAATTAAACAAAGCATGGATTTCATTTAAAGTTAGCAACAATAAACAAAGATACTTATCTCAATTTCCTCCCCATGTAGACTCCTTGAAGTTCCTTTGATTTTTCCTTCTAGTACATCACACTTCTTAACTCACTACTTACACTTACTCACACTAAACTTCAACTTAGACTCAAAAGCACACTAATAGAATACTTTAAGACTCCTAAAATAGACACACTACATACTAAAATTCGTCCTCTATTTATAGAGGTAGACAAAGGTCCAAGGGGTACTTAAGCACCTCTTCAAAAAGCATCCAGGTTCAATGTACCTGGCATTTTGAACGGTCTCGCCGTCAGCAGGGCTTCTAGAAGGTCTTCAAACCGCGCGATCTTGCTGTCGGCGGGCTCGGGCTCGCTGTCGGTGAGGTAGTTGCAAACCTTTAAGAAATTCTCTTTATAATCTCGCCGTCGTTGGGCTCGATTTCGCCGTCGGCGACTTAGTTCATTTTGCATGTATTTCTTCCTTTTTGATCCAAATTTGCTCTATTTTATGTTTTTTTCTTCCATCACTTATAAATCTTCGTTCCTGCAATAAAATAAAGAAAATACATTTCTTTAAAGTGCAATTTCATAAAAAATAGGTATGAATTTCTTAACATATTTTTCTGTGATCGAAATCCCCTAAACATAATTATTACTTGTCCTCAAGTAATTTTTATACTAAATAAAAATAATGATTTTGTATTAGAATTTTTTAATTCAAATAAACTATGTATTAAATTTAAATAATACTATAGTAAAGTTAAATAGAAATATTTTTAAGTAATTAAATTAATTTTATAGATATAAGATTATTTAGTTATCAGATCTCTATTTATTTCAGGAAAGACTATATTAAAAAGAGTAATTTACTTAAGATATTTAGATGATAGGAAGTTCAAGAAAATACTATTTAGTAAAATACTAATCCATATATATAAGTTTAGAAATATATTTGAGTTTTACCCTTTAGGTTGATTCCATTGAAGCCAATTTTTGATAAGGCATCTCCTCAAGCTTCTCCTTACTTATATTTTTTTCTTTTCTTTTCTTTTTTTCTTTTTGGATTGATTTTCAATCCTTCTCTTTTTCTTTTTCAAGTGAGGATTATTGTATCTGGATAGCCTGTTAATAATTTTGAACTTCAACTTTCTCTTCCTAAATTTGAAACTTAAAATATTTCTTTGCTTATATGTATGTCATAGCCATTACTTCATTGAGTTTCAATCTCTTCTTTTTCACCTAAATACTTAAGAATTTCAATTTTAGAATATAGTTTCCCTTACTTTAAATATTTTAATATATTCTTATTCCTTTTAACCAAATATCTTATTCTATTAAATTAATTTGGATTTCTAGAAATATTCTATTCAACTTTCTATAATAATTATATAAATTAATTCAAGTTACTGAATTAAAAATTATTACAGAAAATCAAATAATAATAATTTTTTTAAAATAGAAATTGAGAACAATTTAATAATTAAATTTGTATTTTTCCTCCCCCAAACTTAAATTTTTCTATCTATTTCTAAATGGTGAAAAGGAAAATATACAATGAATTTACATCATACCTTTGAGCTTTAGGTATTTCTTTTCCTTGAAATTTTTGCAGGCTTTTTCATTATTTAAAGAACCTATACTGTTAGTATTCTTCCATATATATAGTATTTAAAAGAGAGTGTTGGGTAAAGAAATTTTTAAATAAGTATAAAAACACAAACAGATTAAAACTTAATCTACTATTACACATCCAATCAACTGGGTTACTAAAACAATCTAAAATTAAAGTTCACAATTTATAAAACTTAAACAACACATTTAAAGAAAAACTAACATACTACCTTAAAGAGAATTTTCATGCTAATTTAACATATATAAAAAGTCTAACATAACAGCTTAAGCAATTTAAAACAAACACACCAACTCCACAGTCCACAGAAAGTACAAAACAATTACACACAAAGTAATAAAGTTCTTAAAATAATAATTAATCTAAACAAACCAAATAAAGTCTCTAATCTTCAGCATCAAAATCTCAAATTATATCATCTCCCTGATCTCCAGGCTGAGAAGGCTGAGCAGGCTGATACTGTGTGTAGTGGAGGCATTCAGGAAAGACAACATCTAATTCACCTCTCCTGTAACGACGTTCAGCCTCATAATATGTTATTTCGTATTCTGAATGTCGCTGGAAATATTCACTATCATAACCATGTCTTCTCTCCAAGCCTCCAATCCTTTGGTCCATATGCTCAAACTTCCTTTCCATGTTCTCTTCAAAATTTTCAAAACTCTTTCTATGTAGGGTCAGCTCATTCATCAGATCATGAAGGGTAGGGGTGGTGTACGAGGGGATCATAACTAGTAGAAGGTATATCTCTACTCGATGAAGGCATATAACTCCTCGTCCCCGATCTCCATCCTTCGTGGGATTCATATGTCTTAATATTAGCCGGAGTGATGGGCTTCATTGGTTCCACCCATTCCTCATCATCTCTAGCCTCAACTCCGGAGAGTTGGCAGAGTGCAAAAATCAGACCAGGGTGTCCTAGTCCTCCTCCACTTTAACTTCGTGCAGTGGCTAATATATTCTTATAAATAATATTTCCCACATTTATATTTTTCTGATTCTTAATACAATAATTCAGAATTGCTCTATCACTTGTTACCTCACTGTGGTGATATGTGGGTAACAAGGTAGAACAAATGAAGTAGTGATAGGCCTTAGATAATGCATTTAAAATTGAAAGAGGAAAATTTACCTTTTCGCGCTGCTTTATTTTTCAAACTCCTTTCCCGTCAGTGAGAAAGTTTATCACCTCTTCCAGTGGTCCTTCCATTGTTCCAAAAGTATCATAGTCACTGGTATGCAGGTCACGTATCTCATAAAATGAATTAATCCTAGCAGCACTGAATTCAACCAAAATCCTCTTACTTTGATCGGTGCATCTTCAATTGCAGTCAGATTGGCATAAAATTCCTTGACAACTTCTACAGCAGCCCTGTTTGTGGTGTAGCAAAAATTTTCCCATCCTCTTTCCTTAATTATTCGTTCCACTTCTCCGCCCAGATTCTTGAAAACTCGATCCTGTATGCATTTTCTTGCTTGAATGTTTTGAAAGTATCGAGTTTGTGCTCTTGCATTTATGAATCGGGTTTCGTCGTAATTCAACATTCGTCTTTGTCGATGAGCCATTTCGTTTGATCTATGAAAATCACAAAAATTCTAACTAAACTTCCAATTATTACTAAAATGGCTTCCTATAGCAACTAAAATCCATTTAAATCGATCTCCATGAATTTCTTCCAAGTATTTTCTCCCATATTTCGAATTTTTCCAAAATTTCCCAATGTAGAAGAAATTCATGGTGAAAATAAAAAAATTTTGCACAGGAGTGAAGCACTTACCAAGGGGAGATGAAATCCGGTGTCAAAAAGTGTTGAAATCGCCTCAAATCCAAGCTCTCACGAGCCCTAGGTCAGTTTTTTTTGAAGTTTTGAGGAAGGGGATGATGAATAGTGTCGGTTGACTGGTCAAATATAGGACATTTCGTGTTCTCGCTGTCGGAGAGATTTTTCTCACTGTCGGCGAGCTAATTAATTTACCAAGTCCAAAGTTTCTGGAAAATCTCGCCGTCGACGATACCGTTCTCGCTGTCAGCGGGCTTTCCCTCACTGTCGGCGGGATAATTCTCGATGTCGGCGAGCTCCCAAAAATTTTAAATATTTAAAATTCTTCAATCATTTTCAACCTCGATTTGGCCCTAATTAATCTTCCGATCACTTAATTTGATAATTTAGTATGAAGACTAGATACTTATACTCACAAAAAGTTCACACAAATAATATAATTTTATATATGAAATCCATAATATTTACAAACTTTACACTTTTAAACACTAACACTTAAGACTTCAATACTTCAAACTCACATAAATACTCAGCATTGCAATCCACACCACAACACTCTAAATGCTGAGACATAACAAATACATATAATTTCATCAAATCTGAGATGATCAAATTTAAAGTTTAAATCATAGTAAAACCTAAATCCAAATCAGCACATATATAAACACAAATATAACATAAGATAGAAATCTTTTCTACTCCTCGATTGTCCGAACTAACATCCTCTCGATATTCCCGATGTGACGCGAGTGCACAAATAGATTGTAGAAAGGCCTCGAAAGGAATTCGCAATAGATTCTTCATCAATCCACCCTTTCGTCTCCGGTAAATGAATAAAACTGGCCTCCGGATGTCTAGTATGATCAAAGTGCTCCTTCATCCTCCAGTCAATGTGATCAAACATATCAGAGATATTATCGATGGAATTCATCACATTTTGCAACTCTTTCTCTAATCCTTTAATCTTTTTCAGAATGAAATTTGTTTTATTAGTAAGGGGCGTCACTAAAGGATTGTTTTGTGACGCTCTATCAGAAATAATGGTAATCTCATCATTGTTATCCAAAGTTGGAAATATATCCTTAGGATCGAGTGGTTTCCATGGAAAAAGTACCTTTTCCCAAGCCTCATAAGAAACTTGGTACTGTCTGCATAAAGAAAATATAGTCGATGGGTGTCCAAGTCCATGAACTGACCCATGTACAATCAATCCCAATGTAGACTTTACTATAATTGATCCAACATCGATAGGTAGTCCAATTTGAATACAGTAATTTAATATAGCGCATTCCTTTGAAACCTTATTTACCTCATAGTGGGTAATAATTTTGATGAGATAAAGAAATGTCAATGCTTTGAGACAGGGTTAAGAAGTGATGCAGAGAAACTGACATACCCGTCTTCGCGCAACTCCCAATCATCAGGTTCGTCGGTCGGTATCTATAAATCTCGTTCATATTGTATCTTGAAGGAACAAAGTTTGAATAATGACAGACAGGGGTACTCTATATAGAAAATAATTCATTTACCCTTGAAGGAGTAAATGTTACCCATCTTCCTTTGACGTAGACACTTCCATTGTTGATCACATGTAGATTAGAGTAAAACTCTTTAACTACAAGAATAACTACAACGGATGTCGTATAGTAAAATACCTCCCAATGCCGTTGCACGATCATTTCTTCAATTTTTGTGGTGGAATTTTCTACTCCTCTGTTGACAAATCCCCTTTCTTTAATAAGTCGCTTCTTCATCAAAACTTTATTGAAAATATGCTGCGCCTCCAAACTGATGAATTTTCTTCGGTTGAAAACTCAAGTTTTTGTGGTTTCTAAGATTTTGGTGGCCATTTCGGATTGAAAGGAATGGTCTCTAGTCGTTTCTAGGGAAGAAAACAGTGTAAAAATGAATTTAGGATGGTTTTCTACAAAGAAATGGCTTTAGAACCGTCCAAAAACCGCACATAAAACTTAAGAGACCAATTTTTCAACTGCCTCGCCGTCGGCAGGAAGTTTCTCGCCGTCAGCAAGCTAGTTATAAAACTGATTTAAAGATATGGCAAGTGATCTCACTGACGGCGGGCTCGGGCTCGCTGTCGGCGAGATTTTTCTGATCTCATCATATAGGTTTGAATTTGTGATGATTCTAATTAAAAATTGAATAGTAAGATTTATTTTAATATTACAGACTCACTAATTTGTATATAATTAAAACAAAAGACTACGATGGGTTGCCTCCCATAAAGCGCTTGGTTTAACGTCGTCAGCCCGACCTAATTTCAGTTAGTAATCAGGTCGACTAAGAATTAAATCCTCTTTAAAATTTGGTCTTCTACCTTCGAAATATGGTTTTAATCTATGTCTGTTTACCTTAAATCTATGTCATGTTTTTGGATCTTCAATTTCTATAGTTCCATATGAAAATATTTGAGTTATAGTGAAAGGTCTTAACCATCGAGATTTCAATTTCCCAAGAAATAATTTCAATCTAGTATTATATAGCAAAACTTCTTGTCTTGGTTCAAAATTTCTCTGATTAATCTTCCGATCATGCCATAATTTCATCCTTTCTTTATAAATCCTATCATTATCATATGATTCATTCCTTAATTCTTCTAATTCATTTAATTGCAACAATCTCTTCTCACCAGACTTCTTTCATATTATAATTAAATTCTTTAATCGCCCAATATGCTTTATGTTCTAATTAAACCGGTAAGTGGCAAGTTTTTCCATATATAAGCTCGTAAGGAGTCATTCCAATCGGAGTTTTATAAGCGATCCCGTATGCCCATAATGTAGTGTCTAGTCTTATAGACCAGTCCAATCTATTAGGGTTTACGGACTTTTCTAAAATACGCTTAATCTCTCGATTAGAAACTTCGAC
Source organism: Papilionanthe hookeriana x Papilionanthe teres (assembly GCA_022702705.1). NCBI lineage: Eukaryota > Viridiplantae > Streptophyta > Magnoliopsida > Asparagales > Orchidaceae > Papilionanthe > Papilionanthe hookeriana x Papilionanthe teres. The sequence goes on along the minus strand of CM040423.1, from coordinate 62,920,659 downwards.
TAATCCACTAGTTTGTGGATGATAAGCGATTGATATCTTATGAATAATATTATATTTTTCTACTAGTTTGTGAATATATTTATTTCTAAAATGAGTTCCTCCGTCAGTGATAATCACTCTCGGCATTCCAAATCTAGTAAAAATATTTTTCATTAAAAATTTTGAAACACTTTTAGCATCACACCTAGGTAAAGATTGCGCTTCAATCCATTTGGAAACATAATCAATAGCTACTAATATATATGAGTTTCCAAATGAAGGAATAAAAGGTCCCATGAAATCTAATCCCCAAACATCAAAAATTTCAACTTCTAATATAAAATTTAGAGGCATTTCATTTTTCTTGATATATTTCCTACTCTTTGGCATTTATCGCAGTGTTTTTATATATCCGTATACATCTCTAAATAGAGTAAGCCGATAGAATCTAGATTGTAGAATTTTATACGCGAGTTTTATCTGTCCCAAAATGTCCTCCAAAATCAGAATCATGACATTTTTGAATAATTGATTCAGTTTCTTCATAAGGCACGCATCTTCTAATAATTAGATCCTTACATTGCATATATAAGTATGGTTCATCCCAAAAGTATGTTTTAGTATCATGAATGAATTTTTTTTGTTGTTGCAAAGTTAACATAGGTGGTAAAATGTCAATTAAAATATAATTTACTATATCAGCATACCAAGGTATTTTCCACTCATTTATATTATACAGTTGTTCATCGGGAAAACTGTCTACAATTTCATTATCAGTATCGTATAATTCATGATATTCTAATCTTGATAAATGATCAGCAATTTGATTATCAGTTCCCTTTTTGTTAACGATCTCAAAATCAAATTCTTGCATTAATAATATCCATCTAATTAATCTTGGTTTAGAATCCTTCTTTTGCATTAAATATTTTATAGCAGAGTGATCAGTATGCACAATACATTTAGTTCCTATTAGATAAGGCCAAAATTTATTAAAAGCATATACAACTGCTAATAATTATCTTTCAAGAATCGTATAATTTATTTCAGCATCATTTAGAGTTTTACTAGCATAATATATAACTTTGAAAATCTTATCATATCTTTGCCCAAGAACTGCTCCTATAGCATCACACATAAGCTCAAATGGTTTCTCCCAATTAGGTGAAACTATCATAGGTGTTGTAATTAATTTATCTTTTAATAATTCGAAAGCATTCAGGCATTCAGTTGTAAATTCAAATTTCTTGTTCTTTTCAAGAAGTTGGCATAGAGGTTTAGTAATTTTTGAAAAAAATTTTTATATAACGTCTGTAGAATTCAGCATGTCCAAGAAAACTTCTTACCCCTTTCACCGTAGTTGGAGGTGGTAATTTAGCTATAACTTGAATTTTTGCAGGGTCTACTTCTATGCCCTTTTCTGAAATTTTATGCCCTAATACAATGTCGCCTGCAACCATAAATTGAAATTTCTCCCAATTAAGAACTAAATTAGTTTTCTCACATACTTCAAATATTTTTCAAGATGATTTAAGCATGTGTCAAATGATGTTCCAAATACAGAGAAATCATCCATAAATACTTCTATTCCATTATCAATTAATTTACTAAATATAGACATCATACATCTCTGGAATGTTGCAGGTGCATTACATAATCCAAAAGGCATCCTTCGAAAAGCGAAAGTTTCATAAGGACTAGTAAATGTAGTTTTATCTTGATCCTCAGGAGCAATTTGTATTTGATGATAACCGGTGTATCCATCTAAGAAACAAAAATACTTATGTCCGGCTAATCTATCTAACATCTGGTCTAGAAATGGTAAAGGGAAGTGATCTTTCCTGGTGGCTGCGTTTAATTTTCTATAATCAATACATATTCGTCATCTAATAACTTATCTTATAGGGATAAGATCATTATTTTCATTAGCTTTTACGGTCACTCCTCCTTTCTTAGGCATACAGTGAATTGGGCTTACCCAAGCACTGTCAGAAATAGGATATATAATACCATTATCTAACCATTTTAAAATTTCTTTCTTGACTACTTCTTTCATTATCGGGTTTAATCTCCTTTGGGGATCTACTTTAGGCTTATGTTCATTATCTAAAATAATTACGTGCATACGGATTGAAGGAATAATTCCTTTAATATCTGCTAAAGTCCAGCCAAAAGTTTTCTTATATTTTTTTAAGGTATCTAAAAGTTTTTGTTCTTGAGATTCATTTAATTCAGATGAAATAATAACTGGTAGAGTTGAAGAATTACCTAGGTAAGCATATTTCAAATGATTAGGTAACATTTTTAACTCAAGTTCAGGAAGTTTAATAATCGATGGAACTATATTTTTTTCAGGGTTTTCTGTATTATCCAAAAATTCAAATTTCTCTTGAATATAATCTAGTTCTTCATTTATATCGGCTTTTTAAATTAATTCAGTATTTTATTTTTCTAATTTTTCTTCATAATATTCCTTAAAATGTTCTTTTCGTAAATGATCGAGTACTTCCATTCGAAAACACTCATCATCTTTTTTAGCGCAGGATATTTCATTGATTTAGCAATATTAAAAGTAACTTTTTGGTCATTTACTCTCATAGTTAATTCTCCTTTCTGAACATCAATCATAGCTTTCCCAATGGCTAAAAATGGTTTTCCTAAGATGATAGGAATTTATTTATCTTCTTCCATATCTAAAATAATAAAATCTACAGGGAAGATAAATTTATCCACTTTTACTAAAACATCTTCAATAACTCCCTTAGGATATGTAATAGAACGATCAACTAACTGAAGGGTTACTGAAGTAGGTGAAATTTCTCCCAATCCTAATCTCTTAAAAATTGATAGAGGCATTAGATTGATGCTTGCTCCTAAGTCACACAAAGCTTTTCCATAGAATTTTTCTCCAATAGCGCAGGGTATAGTGAAACTACCAGGATCTTTTAATTTTTTAGGAAGCTTTTTCTGAATAATAGCACTACACTCCTCACTAAGTGCGACCGTTTCATTATCGGTAAATTTTCTTTTTTTATTTAGAATATCTTTCATGAATTTTACATAGTTTGGCATCTGTTCTAAAGCTTCTACGAATAAAATATTTATTGTTAATTTCTTCAGAATTTCAAGGAATTTAGCAAACTGTTTATCTTTTTTATGTTGATTTAGTCGTTGAGGAAATGGTGGTGGAGGTTTTTCAACAGAAATTTTCATTGGTATTAAAGGATTTTCTAAGTTCGGATCTAGTTGATTCTTTTCCTTTTCGATTTACACTTCCTCTTTTTGACTTTCAAGTTCTTTCTGAATTCGAGGTTCTAATTCTTTCCCACTTCGTAATTGTATTGCTTTAATTTGTTCCTTTCCTTTGTCTTTAGGATTTATTTCCACATTACTAGGACATGTTCCAGGTATTCTATTATTAAGCGCGGTAGCGATATGTCCAAGTTGAGTTTCAATATTTTTAATAGCTATTCTTTGATTTTGTAATTGGTTTCCTTGGATTTGTAATTGATTTCCTTGATTTTGTAATTGATTTCCTTAATTTTGTAAATGTTGACCCATATTTAATATTAATTCTTCTATAGATAATTTATTATCTTTAAATTGAGGGTTATTATTATTAAATCCAGGTGGATAACTAGGTTTATAATTAGAATTTCCTTGGTTAGAGGGATTTCCTAATGGTTGTGTTATGTTGTTCATCCATGGTTGATTAGTTGTATTATTATTCCAATTAAAATTAGGATGATTTTTCCATCCAGGGATTATAATAATTCGCATAAGGATTATTTGGTCTCGTTATTAATAGTATTCATAGTTTCATATGAAGGTTGAGATTCTATAAGTTGTCCAGATGAGTTTTCTTCTAATATAGTTGGAGAGTAATTCATTCCAAAATGATCTAATTTTTTAGATATAGCAGCGATTTGCGAAGCTAACATAGATATTGCATCATTTTCATGAATACTGGCTATCTTTTTCGGATTCATTCTATCAGCAGGCCATTGAAAATTATTGGTAGCCATTTCTTCGATTAGTGCATAGGCTTCATCAAATGGTTTTGACATTAATGATCCTCCAGCAGCAGCATCGATGATTGATCTAAGAGATCCTACTAATCCATTATAGAAAGTTTGAATAATTAACCAATCTGGTAACGCATGATGAGACATTTCCTAAGAAGTTCTTTAAATCTCTCCCAAGCTTCATATATTGATTCTCCATCAAACTGACTAAAAGAAGTTATATCATTTCTAAAATTAGCAGTTTTAGATTGTGGAAAATATTTGGATTGAAAGTTTTGTGATAACTCTCCCCAAGTTTTAATAGATCCAGGTGCTAACGAATTTAACCACATTTTAGCCTTATCCCTTAAAGAAAAAGGAAAAAGTCTAAGTCTAATAGCATCGTTAGATACTCCTTCATATTTGAAAGTAGCACATAGTTCTAAAAAACTAGCAAGATATAAATTAGGATCTTCAGTAGGTGAACCACTAAATTGATTGTTTTGTACCATTTGAATAATTACAGGTTTAAGTTCAAATGAGTTAGCAGCTACATCAGGGTTTTGAATAGTTAAATGAATTTCATCTAATGTAGGATTGGCATAATCTCTTAATGGTCTCTGTTGATTGATATTTTCATTTTCAGGAATATTCGCCATTTGTGTTAAATTTATAGTTTCACTTTTTTGTTTTCTAATTCTTTTAATTGTACGCTCTAATTTTGAATCGTAAGGTATTAAATTTTTGTTTCCAAATTTACGCATAAAATATTGTAAAATAAATTTTAAAATAGTCCGTTACTCTAGTAAATAATTTCTTTACTTCCCCAGCAACGGCGCCAAAAACTTGACCCACTTTTTAATGTTTACAAAAATAGCAACGGCACCAAAAACTTGATCCCGCTTAATATATATTTAATTTTATGATGGAATGTATAATGTGGATTCTACGTAAGTATACGTATCGTATCAAGTAAGTCAGGGCTCTAGTGGAGTCCTGGTTTTTGATCCCACAGGGAAGTTTTAAAAGATTTGTAATAGCTAAATTTAAAAGGATTTACTTACTAATATAGTATACGGAATTTAGAATACTTAACTAAAGCGATCTAAAGTAAACTAATGCTTTAAATAAAGTTGATTTAAAGATTTCAGAAAAAAGTATCCTTCCCCTTGTTTTTAGAAACTTAAGTGAATGATGATTTCAAATAGATTTTTTTATTGTATTATGACAAATAAAAGCATTCCTATTCTTTACCCTTTGGTCCAGGTGCAAAGAATATTGACTAGTCCTATGCTTGACTACTGAATCTGCGGCTAGGCTGGGAGGATACTGGCTGCCACTTCAGAGCTCCCACGTGCCCCTCACCTGAGGGCTAACATCTACACTTCAGCTCTCAAACAATAGGACCAAATTGAATATTGTAGTTTGTCACACTCAAATGTCCAATTCTATGTCCGATAAATAATATTTCTTTATTTATTTTCACCCTCCTTCCAAGGCTTTTGACTTCCCTGAATATTGGATGTAATCTTTACTATACTTGATAATTCAACATATTTTAACAATTCAATTGGCCAGATTGAAAGTAGATTAAGTTTTAAGTAAAAGATTATCACAATTTATTTTAATATATTAGGCACTTCTATTTAATTTCATCAATTCACATAATTTCATAAACAAGGAGAAAGACTAAGAAAACTACTCAGAATACATGGGAATTAAACAAAGAATGGATTTCATTTAAAGTTAACAATAATAAACAAAGATACTTATCTCAATTTTCTTCCCAAGCAGACTCCTTGAAGTTCCTTTGACTTTTCCTTCTAGTACAACACACTTCTTAACTCACTACTTACACTTACTCACACTAAACTTCAAATTAGACTCAAAAGCACACTAATAGAATACTCTAAAACTCCTAAAATAGACACACTACATACTAAAGTTCATCCTCTATTTATAGAGGTAGACAAAGATCCAAGAGATACTTAAGCACCTCTTCAAAAAGCGTCCAAGTTCAATGTATCTGGCATTTTGAACGGTCTCGCCGTCGGCGAGAAATGACCTCTCCGTCAGCGGGGCTTTTAGAAGGTCTACAAACTGCGCGATCTCACTGTCGGTGGGCTCGGGCTCGCTGTCGGCGAGGTAGTTGCAAACCTTTAAGAAATTCTCTTTATAATATCGCCGTCGGCGGGCTCGATTTTGTCGTCGGCGACTTAGTTCATTTTGCATGTATTTCTTCCTTTTTGATCCAAATTTGCTCTCTTTTATGCTTTTTTTTCCATCACTTATAAATCTTCGTTCCTACAATAAAATAAAAAAATACCTTTCTTTAAAGTGCAATTTCATAAAAAATAAGTATGAATTTCTTAACATATTTTTCTGTGATAAGTTATTCTTAAGGAATTAAATCAAACCATAATTTTCCTAAGGTCCTCTGTTCATAAGCTACCTCCCCTAATTTTATTAGAATTTTCTAAGTAACATGCAAATTATTGGAATTAAAATTCCAAAACAGAGACATAAAATTGAAAATTCAATAACTTACCATAGAGATGGCCTCTGGCATTGGAAAATTCAAGGAATGTTTCCAAAGACAGAGGCTACAAAAGTCCTATAGTCTCATGTCATGGTGAATTGTATGCATGCATTGAGAACTAAAACACTGAAATTAGTAAATAATTAATTAAAAATAAAATATTTAACAAAACAACTTAATTCTTTTTCCACATTATTCTCCTCTGTTCACTGAGCAAGAGGATATTTTTATTTTATTTTTGTGATTTTTCTACACAAAGATATGGATTTTTTAAGTTTTGGGTATTTAAATAAATCAGAAAATATCCTATTTTTCTACTTATTCACGAGGTGTCGCGTCAACCTAAGACCACAAAAGCCCACGTGGCGCGCCTCCATTCGACGCCACCATCCGACTTAGCAGACACGCATCCCGCGGTCTCGTCCCATGTCTTGATCCGGCGTGATTTGGATCGTCTGTTCGATACATGCGCGAATGAGTGGCATCCGTTCGTCGTCCCCGAGTGCCCCTACCCGAGAACCGTCCACACTAAGACCCTAAGATCTCCGTCATTTCTCCATCAAAATTCGTGATCTTGGACTCTATGGATTTGTCTCAACAAGACGAACACATCTATATGGCTAACATGCTATGAAATAGACTAAAAAAAAATGAAGAATCGCTGGAAGCTCGGGTTAAAGAGAAGTCCACATACCTTGGTTCAGGAGGTGAAGCCTTAACTAAATGTGCTCGGCACGTTCGTTGGAGCTGGAGGAGCTTGTGGATGAAGCCTCTGGCCTTGGTAAATTTTCTATGTGTGATTTCCACTAAGCCCGATTTCAAAGCTTGGCCGATAGGAAGAATGGTTGGCTTGGTGAGGGGGTTTTTGCCGGGGAACTTCTTCTCTTTGTCTGGTGAAGGTGTAGAGTCAATCAATTTGGGGATTGACTCACTGTGGTGAAGTGTCCTGGTTTTGGGCTTGAAATTGAACTCAGAAATTGAGCTCACAGAGGGGCAAATAGGGCTGGATTTTAGTGGGGATCAACTGCTCTATGCTGGGAGAAGGGTCTGGAATGATTTTGGCAGAGTTTTGGTATGGTTTTGGTTCAGCACCTTGTTTGGCCGAGAGGTGGTGGGGTTTAAATAGGCATGGCTGGAGGGCCTCCCAGGGGGGTTTGAAGGCTTGGATTTGCTGCCTAGGTCAAGGGAAGAACAACCACAATGGCCATTGGCCATGGGATAGCTGAGCCAAATCAATTCAAATTTTTGAATTAAATTAAGCTTCTCGGCCATGGTGTTTTCCGGTGGCTATGGTGGCTGGCCAGCCAGGCGGTCACCTTCATGGTCGGTGAGGTCAGGGTTTGAGTTTGGTGCAAACAATGAAGATTAGTCATGTGTAAAGAGCTTGATTCAAAATGGATTGGGGAAGGGGCTCTTTTGGACTTGGTTTGGTCAACCCATGGAAATGGGCTTGGTGCACCCACCAAGGTCTGATTTGGGCTGAAGGGAATCATATGGGTTAGCTATCAAAGAGTGTTGGAGTCCCTATTAAGAATTGTTTGGATTAATTTTGGGTTAAGGGGAATCATGTAATGGGCTAATGACTTTTTAAATGGTGTTTAAGGGTCCTCCTTCTCTTTCCATTTAGGGAGTGATGACAAGTAAAACCTCTCATGGCTTTATATGGCTTGTCTATGGCTTCTTTTGGCTCACATGTGGCTCCTACATGGTTTGGTCAATTTTCATGAAAAAAGGTTATTTGGAATTTTGAAAACTTTGGATTTTTTAATGGGATTTATCATGATGCCATTTTTATTTTAATAAACATGATGGGTTTTGGACTTAGGGAATCATTTTAATTAAGTGGGCATGATGAGACAATATCACATGGGCTTTGGAATAAGTCTTGGGCCTTTGAAATTGTTTTGGATGGGCTTTTAAAATTTCTCATGGAAGTGGGCTTTTATGTTTCAAAATGAACTTTTGGTTGAAAATTTTGTGCAAGACTATGCCAAATAAATGTTGGGTTTAGTTTAGGGATGTGTCATGAGAACATTAGAAAAGATTTGGTGTCATTTGGAGTTGAAATGTGTTTAATTTGGGTCTCTTTAATAATAGGGTCAAAGTGGGTCAAATTGTGCTAACTTGGGCTAAGGTTGGGCTAATGTTGGTTTTGATGTAAAATTAATGTTGCAAAAGGTTTATGGGAGTGTAACATAGAGTTTTTTAATTTTTGGTTGAGTCTTAATTTTAGGATTTGGGCTTACTTGGGTTCATGATTGGCTTAGGCAAAATTAGGGAATTTTTGTTTGGGTTAGGCTTGGGTGGAGTTTAGGTTCAAATTTAGGGCAAATTAAGTTAGTGTTTTGTTTTTGGGGATGTTAGGAAGGTTTTAGAAAATATTTGGGGTTAATTGGAGTTGAGTTGGGTTGGTTTGGGCTAAGTTTAGGTCGTGGGCCAAAATTAGGCTTTCGACTTCAAATTGAAATTGGATTCACATGTTGATGAAATTGGATTTGGATTTGGTTCAAATTGATATTGGAGATATTAAATTGAAGTTTAGAATTGAATTGGATCAAAATTGGGATCAATTGGGTTGATTTGGTTTGGCATTGGGCTCATTTTAGGTTAAAAAAGGGTTAAATTGGGGATTTTAGTAAACGTGGGCTAAATTGACAAAATTAGCCTATGGTTTAGTTGAACAAAATGAAATTTGGAATATTTAGGATTTTTTGGAATTTTCTAGAAATTTTTGGAATTTTTGGATTTCTGGGTTAAAGGGGTATTTTGGGTATTTTGAGGGTATTGGGTGGTATTTTTGGAAATTTTGGTATATTTGACCATGGATGATCAATTTGAGTGGTGTATAATATTTAGGATTGATTTTGAGGGATTTTAGGTAATTTAGGCAATTTTGCAAATTTTGGGCAATTTCAAGGGCATTTGGTAGGTTTGGTGGGTTTAGGATCCCGGGGGTCAAAAATTGAAATTTGGGGAAAATGAAGATTAATTAGGTGTGACTAAAATAGGACCACTTTGTTTCAGCAATGAAGCCATATTAAGCTCACAAGGGCCATGAGAGGATTCATTTTAGGCACTCAATATGTTGTTCCTAACCCTCTTAGCCAGGGGCTTAGGGGTTAAGGTCCATCCATATGAGTTACCTATATGAGTCAGGGAGTCAAATTGAGTAAAAGTGGTTTTAAGATTTGAAAAGAGTATGAGAGTGTGGTGTGTGCAAGCTAGACCTCACCAGACCAGACCATCAAAGGTACTTTTTAGACCAAAGAGTCCTATAGGAAACTCATTCTTTAAACCTCTACATATTGGTCTTAACCTTCCAAGTGGCCTAGGGGTTTACAATCAAACATGTGGGGTTTGAAGGGAGTCAAGGAGTGTTTTGAATTTCTAAGTGGTTCTAGTCCTCTAGGATGGTCGAAGGGGAAAACCTATGGCTAGATCCTAAGTACTAAGGAGAGAGATCAGACCTCACCAAAAATGAGGTCAACATTCTCAAATTAAAATAATTTATACACTTTTATTTCTTTAAAAACAAAATAAATAAATAAAAACAAATATACCAAAAAGATTTTAATTTAATTTTTATGCGTAGTTCTGATCTGAAGGATTATTACATTTTGATTCTGAATTAGAAAGAACAGTTAAAAGAATTAGAAAATGAAAACAAATTCAAAAATATCAGGAAATGGCTAACTTACATAACAATAATCAAAATTCAATAGAAATCAATGAACAAAATGTTCATAAACCATTAAGGGATTATGCAAACCCTACAGCTGATGAACTTCATATTAGTATTCAATTGTCAGCTGTAGATGCTAATTCTTTTGAGCTTAAACCTTCTATTATTCAAATGGTTCAAAATAATCAATTTGGAGGAACACCAAATGAGGATCCATATTTACACATTGCTAGTTTCTTAGAACTTTGTGCTACCTTTAAATATAATAATGTTTCTGATGATGCTATTAGGCTTAGACACTTTTCTTTTTCCTTAAAAGATAAAACAAAGATGTGGCTTAATTCATTAGCAACTTGTTTTATGAAAACTTGGGCAAGTATGGCACAAAAAAATCCTTGCTAAATATTTTCCTCTTTCTAAAACTGCTAAATTAAGAAATGACATTACTTCATTTATGCAATTTGATGGAGAAACAATTTATGAAGCATGTGAAAGATTTAAAGAACTATTAAGAAAATATCCTCATCATGCTTTACCAGATTGGTTAATTATTCAAAAATTTTATAATGGATTTATTGGATCACTTAGATCTACTATAGATGCTGGTGGTGGTGATTCATTAATGGCTAAGACATTTGAAGAAGCTTATACTTTAATTGAAGAAATGGCTAACAATAATTTTTCATGGTCTTCTGAAAGGGTTAATCCTAAAAGAATGGCATGTATTCAAGATAATGAAGCATTTTCGATTTTAGCTTCACAAGTGGCTGCGATATCTAAGAAATTAGATAATTTTGCTATTAAGATTTCGCATTGGTGACGATAAAAAGAGAGGGGTGGATGTCAATGTTGAGGAGTCGCCATTTTGTCTAACATTAGCCTAATTTTATCCGTATAAATCCTATGAAGGATTTGAAGAATTTAGGACTAATAGTAGAAAAGGATATTTATGATAATCCTTATATGAAAATATTCTAGAATAACATATCTTAGAATTTTCATATAAAGAAAATCATAAAAAACTAGAGATTTCTATCGTAGGTTCTTTTAGATCTACTATAGAAGCAAGCTTCTATAGTTAATTACATTTTAAACAATTTTTAATTGTTCAACAAAACTTCTGATTAATGTCGATCATTTTTTTTCTAAAATTTTATTTTTAAGGAGAGATGTACCCACTATCACTCCTAAATGTTATGTCATATTTATCATTTTTTTTTTGTTTTCCATGGCGTTGTTTTGTTTTGTTAAAAATATTATGTTTGGTGACTATCCTAAAAGTTTTGGTTTTGTTTTCCATGTCATTGTTTTGTTTTGTTGAAAATGTTATGTTTGATAGCTATCCTAAAAGTTTTTGTTTTGTTTTCCATGTCGCCTTGCAAAACAGAGTTAGCACACCCTATAACATGCAAAGGAAACCTAAACGAAACTTGTCTTCATCCTGCAAAGAAAATATAGTCAGAAATAGTGTCACATTCATTATCTCAGAATTCTGTAGGATGTTTTGATTTTGAATGTCGATTTATTTTAAATCATATCAATTAATGTCAAATGTTGTTTGGAATATTTGATTGATTTCAATGTTTGTCAAATTTTATCAATTTTATGTCAAATTTTATTTGAAATGTCAAATTTATGATGATTATGTCAATTCATGTTTGCAATATCAAATTTATGTCGATTTTATCAATTAAGTGTTTGGAATGTCAAATTTATGTCGATTTTGTTGATTAAGTGTTTGAAGTGTCAAATTTATGTCAGTTTTGTTTGATGAGATGTTTGAAATATAAAATTTATGTTGATTTTGATTTTATGTTTGTCTGAACTTAAGTTAGAAGGTTCAAAGTTATATTCAATATTAAATGAATTAACTGGGGTTCATGTCTAGTTGAACCTAAGTTAGATTCAATGTTGATTAAATCTATTTAACTTAAGTTCTTGTCTGTCTAAACTTAAGTTAGAAGGTTGAAACTTAAATTAATGTCAAATGTTGTTTGAAATATTTGATTGATTTCGATGTTTGTCAAATTTTGTCAATTTTATGCCAAATTTTATTTGAAATGTCAAATTTATGTTGATTTTGTCAATTCATGTTTGCAATATCAAATTTATGTCGATTTTATCAATTAAGTGTTTGGAATGTCAAATTTATGTCGATTTTGTTGATTAAGTGTTTGAAGTGTCAAATTTATGTCAGTTTTGTTTGATGAGATGTTTGAAATATAAAATTTATGTTGATTTTGATTTTATGTTTGTCTGAACTTAAGTTAGAAGGTTCAAAGTTATATTCAATATTAAATGAATTAACTGGTGTTCATGTCTAGTTGAACCTAAGTTAGATTTAATGTTGATTAAATCTAATTAACTTAAGTTATTGTCTTTCTAAACTTAAATTAGAAGGTTGAAAGTTAGATTCAATATTGATTGAATTAACTTGAGTTCATGTCTGGTTGAACCTAAGTTAAATTCAATGTTGATGGAATCTAATTAACTTGAGTTCATGTCTGCTTGAACTTAAGTTAGAAGGTTTGGTTTTGAATAGACCTAATTAAGTTTTGAGCCTTGTTTAAACAGGACTTAAAGGTTAATTAAGTCTAATAAATTAGACTTAATTAGAATTGCAGACTATTTAAGTCCTTTTTAGGTAAGGCTTAAGTTTTAATTAAGTTTAATTTGATTTAGCTAAGGTTTGTTTAGATATTAAGTCTAATGAATTAGACTTAATCATGGTTTGCTAATTTAAACCTTAGTTAATTAAGGTTTAATGATTTAATTAGAATTAAAGTTGAATTAAGTTCAATATGAGTTGAACTCAAATTAGGATTTAACTTAAGTTAAGTTAGGTTCAAGTTAGGTTGATTCTTGACTTAAGGTCTACTTAAGTTCAATACGGGTTGAACTTAAATTAAGGTTTGAGTTTTAGATTAAGTTAGATCCAGGTTAGGCTGAACTTAGGTTTAAAGTTGACTTAAGTTCAATATGGATTACACTTAAGTTAAGGTTTTGACTTGGGTTAAGTTAGGTTCAAGTTAAATTGAACCTAGACTTAAAGTTGACTTAGGATCAACATGGGTCGAACTAATATTAAGGTTTGACTTGATTTCAAGTTAAGTTCAAGTTAGGTTGAACCTAGACTTAAGATCTACTTAAGTTCAATGTGGGTTGAACTTGAGTTTAGGTTAACTTGAGTTAAGTTAGGTTCAATATAGGTTGAACCTAAAGTTTAGGTTAACTTGAGTTCAAGTTAAGTTAGATCCAAGTTTGGTTAAATTTAGGTTAGATTCAATATGGATTGAACCTAAGGTTTTAGGTTAACTTGAGTTCAAGTTAGGCTGGACTCAAGTTTGGTTAAGTTTAAGTTCAGTTAGGTTCAATGTAGGTTGAACCTAAGGTTTGAGGTTAACTTGAGTTAAGTTAGGTTCAATATGGGTTGAACCTAAAGTTTAGGTTAAATTAAGTTCAAGTTAAGTTAGATCCAAGTTTGGTTAAATTTAGGTTAGATTCAATATGGATTGACCCTAAGGTTTTATGTTAACTTGAGTTCAAGTTAGGTTGGACTCAAATTTGGTTAAGTTTAAGTTCAGTTAGGTTCAATGTCGGTTGAACCTAAGGTTTTAGGTTAACTTGAGTTCAAGTTAGGTTCAATATGGGTTGGACCTAAAGTTTAGGTTAACTTGAGTTCAAGTTAAGTTGGACCCAGGTTTGGTTAAATTTAGGTTAGGTTCAATATGGATTGAACCTAAGATTTTAGGTTAACTTGAGTTCAAGTTAGGTTGGACTCAAGTTTGGTTAAGTTTAAGTTAGATTCAATATGGATTGAACCTAAGGTTTTAGGTTAACTTGAGTTCAAGTTAGGTTGGACTCAAGTTTGGTTAAGTTTAAGTTAGATTCAATATGGATTGAACCTAAGGTTTTAGGTTAACTTGAGTTCAAGTTAGGTTGGACTCAAGTTTGGTTAAGCTTAAGTTAAGTTAGGTTCAATGTGGGTTGAACCTAAGGTTTTAGGTTAACTTGAGTTCAAGTTAGGTTGGACTTAAGTTCGGTTAAGTATAAGTTAAGTTAGGTTCAATGTGGGTTGAACCTAAAATTTAGGGATTAAATAAACATAATTTAGTTATGTTTAGTTAGGGTTAATAAATTACATAAGCCTATTATAAATAGTGCTTAAGGATTAATTAAATTAGACTTAATTTGACTTTAGAGGTTGCTTAAGCCTAATTTAAGTGAAGCTTAGGGTTAATCAAGTCTAATTAGATTAGACTTAATTAGGGTTTAGAGGTTACTTAAGCCTAATTTATGTAAAGCTTAAGGGTTAATCAAGTCAAATTAGATTAGACTTAATTAAGGTTTATGGTGTTAAACCAAATGTGATTAAGGTTCAACAAAGTTTAATGGGGTCTGATTGATGTCTTAGACATAATTGGGGTTTATTAAGTTAAACTTGATATGATTAAGGTTTAACTTGGTTCAATTAGGTCTAATTGGTGTCTTAGACCTAATTGGGGTTTATTAAGTTAAACCTAATGTGGTTAGGATCTAACTTGGTTTAATTAGGTCTAATTGGTGTCTTAGACCTAATTAGGGTTTACTAAGTGTCGGCATATTTTAGGTCGTGTGTTTTATTTTGAAAAGTGGTCGCCTAACAGAAGTTGTCGGCAAATTTTTAATTTAGTTTAAATAAATAAATTGAAAAGTAGTATTTGATTTTGAAAATAATTTTAAGTTTGAAAAATTTTAAGATATGAAATCAAGCCGATCTCACATCCCAAATAGTTTATATAAACGAATACCACACCACAAACCGTGTATCTATCCCTAAGGATAGATACATCGCATGATGGTGGGGCTCGATTAAATAAACTAGAAGATTTGTGACATCCGTTTGGTCCGCGAACCAATTTTATAAGCCGACAAGTTTCCCCGCTTAATATGAAAACATTAAACGGGGTTTATATTACTCGGGTTCTTTAAAATTCCCTATAAGGGCAAGCCCCTATAGTTAATTACATCTTAAGTGACGGGAATCACCTAAGAAAACTCTCGATAATAATCAATGATTCTCGCTCTCAAGAATTTCAAAGTTTAAGGTTTTCAAAGATTGAATTTTGGAATTTCAATAGGGAATGGATCAAATTTTGGAACATTTTGTTTTGTGAATCCAAAGGAAGAGAGGTAGGAGAAATCACCGATTCGAAGTGAACTTCGATAATTTCCCGACTATCCTATTGTTTGTCTTGAATTTAGGAAAGTCCTAATGTTTATTTGATATTTCAATCTTGCCAATTTCAATTAATTAGGGCTTATATTTGTATGATAAAATCAAACAAATAGCCTAGAAAATGTGAGGGTTTATATCGTATCGGACGACTACCTCGGAATCCTAAGACCGGTTAGGGCTTAATTTGCAATGCAAATGCCTAACGAAGAGTTGAGGATTTATGTTGCACTAGGCAAGCTACCTCGAAATCCTATGGTTTAGTTATTTAATTCTAAGAAATGTTTAGCTGATGTAGACTCAGGTTTTGCTGATGACGATGGTCATGCTGCCCACCATGCTCCGAGCTCCTTGTTGTTGCAGAGGTTTAGTTTTAGAAATCATAAATCAGGGGATGAGAGAAGTGTTTTGGTTTAGAGAAAATCTTAATTTCCAAGCGTTTTTTGTGTTTTAATTAAAACAAATCTTAAAGTTGATTATAACGACACCGGTTAAGATCCCACGGTTCCATCCTTCCGGCATCGTTATTTTTATCGGATTCACTTAGTCCAGATGAATTTGCTAAACTCAACTGAATGAGTTCCACACTTTCATTTAGGCACGTGGGAAATCCCGTTAGCAACACGTAGGTTACATCATCCGAGGTATTCACGATCATCCAACGGGACGTTTTAATTTAGTTGCAATTGTAGTTTTGTGTTCTGTTTGTGATTAAATTTTGAGTTGTTTTATCTTTTGAAATGTTGTGGCGGTGAATTTTATCTTGCAATGACTTTTAACTTAATTTTGGTTTCGGTTTTAGGGGCTATCCTAAAGGTGTGGGTTTTCATGCAACTCGTTGTTTTATCATGCAAGAAAAGTAAAATGCATTTGCAATAAAGTAAATTGCAAGAAAGTAAATTGCAAGAAAGTAAATTGCAAGAAAGTAAATTGCAATAAAATAAAAGCGTACTCGGAGGGTCTTCCAGTCATCCCAAGTCGCACTTAAAACACAATTAGCATATTTAAGCAAGTTCCTAGGTAAAGCTAAGGGAAAGGTTATGGTTTTCTACCAAATTCCTAATCCTATAGCTAGTCATCTCCTATGACGTCTAGGTTCTTTGGGTTTTGGTTTAAGGACGATTTTCTTCATCAAAGAATAATCAAATTCAATTGTTCTTAAAAATATCCTATCATATTGAGGAAGTGCTTAAGAAGGATCTTAAACATCTTTTCAATATTTCTAGAATTATTTTAAGTCCAAATGAATTTAATTATATAAATGAATCGATCGTCCGAGGTTTTCAAGTCTTGTTAACTTGCTCGGTGAACTAGGACATTTGAATATCCTATGAGTGAAGTAACACTCCATTTAATGTTTCATTTAGGAGTTACAATAATCAAAGCTTTCGAGGGTAAATTAGTATTCAAATGACTTGATTTAAGTTAAAGAGTTTAAATTTGGAATAGTGTTCAAGTTGTTTTATATTTAATTTCTTTTATGTCTTAGGTGATGTTATATTTAATTTAACTTAATTTAATTGAGTTTTAATTTAGTTTAACATAATTCGATTTAATTTGACTTGGTGTTTAATTAATTTGATTTGATTTAACTTTAATTTAATTATTTAATTTAATTTAATTTAATTTTAATTATTTAATTTAATTTAATTTAATTGTTTAATTTAATTTAATTTAATTTTAATTTAATTTAATTTAATTGTTTGATTTAATTTAATTTAATTTTAATTAATTTAATTTAATTGTTTAATTATTTAATTTAATTTAATTATTTAATTTAATTTAATTTTAATTAACTTAATTTAATTGTTTAATTTAATTTAATTTAATTATTAAATTTAATTTAATTTAATTTTTAAATTTAATCTTAATTTAATTTATCTTTAATTTACTTTATTTTTAATTTTAATTGAAATTAAGTCTTTTAATATTTTAAATTTGAGTTATCATTTTAATTAAAAATTGAGTATTAGTTGATATAATTAATTTAGGGATTTTTTAAATTAAAGAATAAATCTCTTCCTAATAAAGATCCCTTATTTTAATAATTCCAATTTTATTATTCTTCCAAATTTAATCTATTATTTAATTAAAGTTTGATCATTTTAAAATTATTTAATGGGTTTCTACCCTTTAATTATTTAAATTTCAATCATCCAAATCAGATTAGGATCAAATATTTTACTTGTTGATTTTTTATTAAACCTAAAGTTTTAATTAAGGATTAAAGATTTTAATTACCATTTTACCCTTTAAGCTTAATAATTTCATAACTCACTAAATTGAACTCAAATGAACTTGAAATTTTTATGTGACTTTACTCATATGTCAATAAAGACATGAGAGGAGAAAATGTGATTTTTCTGTATTTAATTTATTTATATAATTATTTTTGGTGAGAAATAGAGATTTTCAAGGAAAATTTGATAACATGACCAAGGGAAAAGTTTCTGTCCTTAAGAAAATTAGGGGACATTCCTAATGACCAGAGAAGCACTTGGACCAATTTTGGTGATTTTTTGAATTATATTATTTTTATTATAATTATTTTGAGTTTTGGAGTGTTAATTAATTTAAAAATAAGATAAATGTTGAAAAATGGATTTTATATTTTTCAAAAATCTCTCTGATATTAAGGAAACCAGAGAAACAAATTTTGCAATTTTCTGATTTTTCTATGATTTATAATAATTATTTTAGTGAAAATGCTAGAAAATACATTTTTTTAATTTTAAAATTACCCTAGGGCTTTAAAATTTAATATCTCACTAAATAGACCTAGGAAAAATGTGGGATTTGTTCCTAAGTGATTAAAATTCAAAATGTGACATTTTGGTGAATTTTATTATTTTTGTGATTTTTATTATTTTTTAATTATTAAAAATATTAAAATATTATTAAAAATCAACTTTTTTAGAAAATTGAAATTTTAATTTTCTTGGGTTCTCCTGATATCAGAGAGGCTCCAAAACCAATTTGGTGAATTTTTAAAAAGTATTTTAAAAGTTATGAATTTTTAAAGTTTAAAATGGCTAAGTGGCTTAATCAACCCAATTAGTGGGGCTAACCAAGTCCAATTGACTTCAAATTTTTATGGTGGATTCCTCTGATCCTAAAGGTCAGTGGAGAATTGATTTCAAGTCAATTTGATGCCTGGTTAACTCTAATTAATTAAAGACCTATTTTAGGTGTTTAAGCCGATTAGGGTTAATGCGAGTGAATTAACTCAAGTCCTATTTTTCCTAGAGTTCTCGGTCATAAAGAACATCACCAAATATTTCTAGAATTTATTTCACAACATGCTAATTTTTGGAATTAAAATACTCAAAACAGACAACATGCATTTGAAAAATAAATAACTTTTCACAGAGATGGCCTCCGACCTTGGAAAATTCAGGGAATGTTCCCGAGTTCGGAGGCTTCAAAGCCCTATGGTCTCATGCCATGGTGAATTGTATACATGCATGGAGAATTAAATGTATGCAGAGAGTAAATAAATCATAAAAAATAAAATACTTAATTAAATTAAATGATTTCTTTTCCACATTATTCTCCTCTATTCATCGAGCGAGAGGGTATTTTTATTTTATTTTTGTGATTTTTCTACACAGAGATATGAATTTTTGAAGTTTAGGGAATTAAATAAATAGAAAAATACCCTAATTTTCTATTTATCCACGCGGCGCCGCGTCGACCTCGGCAACTCCGAAACGCCGCGTGTCGCGCTCCCATTCGACGCCGCCATCTGAGTCAGCAGCCCGGGCCCCGCGGTTCTCGTACCGTCTCCTGGTCCGACGCAATCCTGGCCGTCCGTGCGCGCGTGTATCGAATGGACGGCATCCGTTCATCGTCCCCGAGTGTTCTCGCTCGAGAGCCGTCCACACTAAATCCCTAAGATCTCACTCGATTCTCGATGGATTTTCATGTTCTTATGCTACTATGGATTCGTCTTGAAGAGACGAACACATCTATACGGCTAACATGCATTGGAACTAAGGCATTTGAAATGGAGAATCTCCGAAGCTCGGGATGAATAGTTAACTCATACCTTAGCTCGGAGAAGTGTGGCTTCAATCCGAGAGTTGTTGCACCTTCGATTGGGTCCCGCAAGCTCCGGATGAAGTCTCTCGGTCCGGTGAATTGCCTAGCTATGAAAGTGACCACAGCTCGATCACAAAGCTTGGAGGCTGGAGCAAGCTGGGTGGCTTTGGAGATGGGGCTTTCGGTGGGAAACTTCTCCTCTTGGTCCGGTGAAGGTGTAGGACCGGTCGATTTGAGGATTGGCTCAACGTGGCAAAGTGTCCTGGTTTTGGGTGGAATTTCGGTTGAGAAATTGGGCTCTGTTGGTGGGGATTAGGGCAAATTGACACTGGGGATCAAGCTGCTCTCGGGATGGTGAAGGGTTTGGAACAATTTTGGCGAGTTTCGGCGGGGTTTGTGCTTGGCTCCCCTTTGGCCGAGAGGGTGAGGGGTTTAAATAGGAGAGGGTGGAAGGCCTCCCGGGGGAGTTAGGGCTTGGGATCAGTCTGCTGCGGTGAGGAGAAGATCGGCCATGGTAGCCAGCTGGGGATGGGGCGGCTCGGCGAGTGAGAATTTCGATGTTGGCTCACATGTGAACTTTCGGCCATGGTGTTTTCCGGCGGCACGGTGGCCGGCCGGCCGAGCATGGGTCACCCTCAAGGTCGGGTGGGTCGGGGCTGGAGGTTTGTGCAATCGATTGGCCATGGACATGTGTAAAGGCTTTGATCCAAAGTGGAATGGGGCATGGCTAGATTTGAACCTAAATGGGTCAACCCACCCATTTGGGCTAGGTGCACCACCCGAGGCCTGGTTTTGGCTGAGGGAAAAGTGATTTGGCTCGAGCATAATCGGTAGGGTCAAGTCACCATCCAAGCACGATTAGGCTTAAGCATGGTTTAGTGGAAACATGGAAGTGGTTAATCACCTTTAGGAATTAAGGAAAGAGCCTCCTCCTTTTGCCCAAAATGGCATGGTGACATGTAAAGAGGCTCTCATGGCTTGCATATGGCTTATGCATGGCTCCATGGCTCCATTTGGCTTGGGAAAAGTAAAGTCAATTTCATGGAAATGGATTTAAGGAAAATTTTAGTATTTAGGGGTGATTTGGCATGAGGCTTCATTTGGAATAATTCAATGATGATTTTAGGACTTAGGTAATGGATTTAATTAAATGGATGACAAATGGAGATGTCATGTGGGCTTTAGGGTAGATTTGGGCTTTTGAATTTTGAAGGAAATGGGCTTTTAAGAAGGTTTAAGGGAAGTGGGCTTTTAAGTTTAAGGATGTGTTCATGGATGGGAATTTTTGTAGAAGTTTGGGCCAAATAGTTGTTGGTTTTGGTTTAGGGATGTTTCATGAATAATTTGAAATAGATTTAAGGTGGTTTGGGTTTGAATTGGGTTGAATTTGGGTTTATTTGGTAAATGGGCCAATGTAGGTCAAATTAGGCTAACTTGGGCCAATGTTGGGCTAGGGTTGAAATTGATGTAAAATAAATGTTAAGAAATGTTTATGGGAGTGTTTCAAAGAGGTTTTGGCTCTGGTTGGGTTTTAATTTTGGGGTTTGGGCCTATTTGGGTTAGATTTGGGTTTAGGTCGAAATTGGGCTTTTTGATTTTGGGTTGAATTTGAGTGGGGTTTGGGTCAAAATCTTGGGCAAATCATGTTAGTGTTTTGTTTATGAGGATGTTAAGGAAGGTTTAGAAAAGATTTGGGGTTAATTGGAGTTGAATTGGGTTAGTTTGGGTTGAGTTTGGGTCATGGGTCCAAATTTGGGCTTTAAGGCCCAAAGTGAAATTGGATCCAAATGTCAATCAAATTGGACTTGGATTTGGTCTAAATTGGTATTGGGAATGTTGAATTGAAGTTTAGAATTGAATTGGACCAAAATTGGGGTCAATTGGGTATGTTTGGTTTGACATTGGGTCCACTTTGGGTTAAAATGGGTCGATTTGGGGGTTTTGACAAAAGTAGGGTAAATTGACAAAATTGGCCCATGGTGTAATTGGACAAAATGAAATTGGGAATATTTGGGATTTTCTGGAATTTTCTGGGAATTTTCTGAATTTTTGGATTTTTAGGCCAAGAAGGGTATTTTGGGTATTTGGAGGGTATCGGGGGTTTTCTTGGAATTTTTGGTATTTTTGGGTATGGATGATCAATTTGAGTGATGTGGAGGTGTTTGGGATTGATTTTGGAAAATTTTAGGTAATTTGGAGATTTTGCGAAAATTTGGGTAATTCGAGGGTTTTGGGTAGGTTTAGTAGGTGTAGGGTCCGGAGGTCGAAAATTGAAAATTTGGGAAATTGAAGATTGGGTGAATTTAGGTGGAAAGAAATCATTTTGGTTGAGCCATGAAGCCATTTCAAGCCCATATGAGCCATGAAAGGACTCATTTGAGGCATTCATTATGTTGTTCCTAACCCTCTTGCGAGGGCTTAGGGGTTAAGGACCATCCATGTGAATCACCTACATGAGTCGGGAGGTCGAGTTGGGTATGGGTGTGGTTTTAGGAAGTGTGTGGAAATGTAGTGTGTAAGTGTAGTGTATAAGTGTAATGTGTGTGTAAGTCGGCCCCTTCATCGGACCGGGCCGCCGTGGGCGGTCCTAAGGCCAAAGAGTCCTATAGGAACTCATCCTTTAAACTTCCATATTTGATTTCGACCCTCTAGGTGATTAGGGGTCTATAGTCGAGTTTGTGGAGTTTGCGGGGAGTTTAGAAGTGGTTTGAATTTCTAAAAGGCGGGTCCCGATTCTAGTCCTCTAAGATGAGTCGAAGGAAAAGCTCAAGGCTAGATCCTAAGCACTAAAAAGAAGAAGGGAAGACCTCATCAAAAATGAGGTCAACAAATGGACCCCGATAGGTGTGGTGAGCGACGGAGCACACCGCGCGTATTGGTGTTGACCGAAGCGATCAACAAAACCAACACGGATGTCAAGTGACGAACTTGGGACGAAGTAGAAGAGTTTCATTTGGGGAGTATCGGGTATATCTCCGGAACCGGAGATTTCTTGAACTCTCGGCGGGAAAGGAAAAGGAGGTAAATCCCGAATCACATGATGCGAGGGAATTTCGATTTAGATTTTATTTTGTTTCAATTTATGTTTTGATGTGTGAGTTTAAATTTTAGTTTGGAGTTTCGATTTAGATTGAAGTTTTGTCGAAATTAATTTGAGGGATTTGATTTGAAATGAAAATTAGGATTTTGAGGTTTTAGATGTAACATCTCCGACCTCGAAAGAAAATTGAATTGATTAGATTGAATCGTTGCAATGAGAAGATATCTCGGAGCAAAGTGGTGTTGGATGTAAAATCCTTAACCTCGAGAGTTTGATTTTGATGTGATGTATTTCATTGCGATAGGGAAAAGATCCTAAAGCAATGCGATCTTGGATGTAAAATCCTCGACCCAAAAGGTTTGAATTTGATGTATTTCGGTGCAATAGGGAAAGAATCCTAAAGCGAGTGCGATCTTGGATGTAAAATCCTCGACCCGAAAGGTTTGAATTTGATGTATTTCGGTACGATAGGGAAAGAATCCTAAAGCGATGCGGTCTTGGATGTAAAATCCTCGACCCAAAAGTTGAATTTTGATGTATTTCGGTGCGATAGGAAGAGAATCCTAAAGCGATGCGGTCTTGGATGTAAAATCCTCGACCCAAAAGTTTGAATTTTGGTGTATTTCGGTGCGATAGGAAGAGAATCCTAAAGCGGTGCGGTCTTGGATGTAAAATCCTTGACCCAAAGATTTGAATTTTGATGTATTTCGGTGCGATAGGAAGAGAATCCTAAAGCGGTGCGATCTTGGATGTAAAATCCTCGACCCAAAAGTTTGAATTTTGATGTATTTCGGTGCGATAGGAAGAGGATCCTAAAGCGGTGCGGTCTTGGATGTAAAATCCTCGACCCAAAAGTTTGAATTTTGATGTATTTCGGTGCGATAGGAAGAGAATCCTAAAGCGAGTGCGGTCTTGGATGTAAAATCCTCGACCCAAAAGTTTTGAATTTTGATGTATTTCGGTGCGATAGGAAGAGAATCCTAAAGCGAGTGCGGTCTTGGATGTAAAATCCTTGACCCAAAAGATTTGAATTTTGATGTATTTCGGTGCGATAGGAAGAGAATCCTAAAGCGGTGCGGTCTTGGATATAAAATCCTCGACCCAAAAGTTTTGAATTTTGATGTATTTCGGTGCGATAAGGAAGAGGATCCTAAAGCGATGCCGGTCTTGGATGTAAAATCCTCGACCCAAAAGTTTGAATTTTGATGTATTTCGGTGCGAGTAGGAAGAGAATCCTAAGCGGTCTTGGATGTAAAATCCTCGACCCAAAAGTTTTGAATTTTGATGTATTTCGGTCATGATAGGAAGAGAATCCTAAGCGGTGCGGTCTTGAATGTAAAATCCTCGACCCAAAAGTTTTGAATTTTGATGTATTTCGATGCAATGGGAAAAGGATCCTAAGCGATTACTAGGTCTTGGATGTAAAATCCTCGACCTCGAAAGTTTGAGTTTTGATGTATTTCGGTGCAATAGGAAAGGATCCTAAAGCGGTGCGGTCTTGGATCGCAAATCCTCATTTCAAAGGTTTGAATTTTGATTTGATTGAGACTTGAAATCTGGAAAGATTGAATTTGGAAATTTGAAATTTGGAAAGATGAGTTTGAACTCGATTGAAATTTGATTTAGATTTGATTTGAAATTTGAAAGATCAAGTTTGAAACTTGATCGAGATTGGATTTAGATTTTGATTGAGGTTTGATTTGGAAGTTTGGAAGGATAGAATTTGATTTTGAAGTTTGAAAAGATTGAAATTTGATTCGGAATTTGGAAAGATTGAATTTGAGATTTGATTGAGAATTTGATTTGGAATAGAAAACAAGGAAAACTTTATTATCATGATTTTATTTATCTTAGCACATTTTATTATTTAGTTTGGGACCCCGATCATAAGTAATTACTTCACCCGTGTTTCTTAGGGATGAAGAATTCATTCCTTCGAAACATCGAATTGGCGTAATATTTTTTCAAGTATCGTCTAGTTGATTGAAGCATATGTCGTTCTCCACGGCAATTCACTAGGCTTGGTAGGAACCTCGAGTATACTTGCTTGACCACAAAACGGTCCTTCCCAAGTGGGTTCAAATTTTCCTCCTTTATCTTGCGGTGTGCGGAATAGGTCTCTTGAAACCGGGGAACTAAATCACCAACTTTGAAGGTTCTTGGGGGACCGGTTGTCATGGGCTTGAACCATCTTAGCTTGGTATAGTTCTAAGAGATTACATTCTTCTTAGTCTTTTCCCTTCAAGCTTTCTAATTCTTCGAGTCGTAATCGGCGTTTTCTTCTGTCGTGATCTTGTTTACAGTGCAATTCTGAGTGAAGGAAGGGGCGAACCTCTAAAAGGTAACAACTGCCTCGGACCCATACACCGGGCGTAAGGTGTAGCTTGAGTAGGGGTTCGAAGGTTGTCGGTAGGCCCATAAGGCTTCTAACAATTTCTCGTGCCAATTTCTCTTATTATCGTCCAAGGAGTTTCTTTAAGATTTGAACGAGAGTTTTATTAAAAAGCCTCGGCGAGGCGGGTTGCTCTTGGGTAGTAAATTGTCGAGACGCCGCCCCGGTCGATTCCGTGTCTACGACAAAATTGTTGATTTGTGTGCTTCGAATCTTACGACTAGTATACGAGATGATCTACAACGCGGCACTCCGAAACGGTAGACAACTTGGTTCTTGAAAAGCTTGTAGCACGTGGTGTGCTTTCACTTCTCCAAAGTGGGCGCACGCCCACTTGGAAAATGTCTGTAGCCCATGAAATGAAACGATGTCCTTTTGAAGATGGTGGTTATCGGACCCACTATATCTGTGCCCCAACATTCGAAATGGCCACGACGCAATTGTCGGGTGTAGCACATTTGGAGGTTGATGTAAATTTCCCTCGTGCACTTGGCATTGGTAGCCGGCTCTTGGCGATTTTCATGCGGTCGGTCATCATCGAGGGCCGGTAGTACCTAGTCTTTTAATTTTCATTTTCATCTTTGGACCCGGCGGTGAGCGCCACGAGAGTCTGAATGCACCTCTTTAACAATTTCACGGGCCTCGAGACCCGCTTAGGCACCTTAGCCACATTTGATCAAAAGACCTTACGTATAATATGTTGTTTTATTAATGCGTAGGACGAGTTCTTTTCTTGATCGATGGGCCGGCGACCTATCTACGGTAGCTTTCTGTTTGCGGGTAGTCTATCAATGGGCATCGCCAATCTTCTGTGTTTTCTGTTACTGCTTTGCAACTGATTCTTTTCTTTTTTTGATTTGTGTATCATGTCTATGTCAAGCTGTGATAGGACTGACGTCGAGTGAGCGACACTTCCAGCGATTCATCTTGCAAACGAGGCAAATTCTTTTGCGAGACGGGCTAAAGCATCTGCTAAAGCATTCTCTTTTCTAGGAATTTTGTAAGATTGTCACATTTGGAATCTGTTCCAACAGGTTGTATGGCATGCGCGATATTGTTCGAGTCTTGGTTTAAAAATCCTGTATTGTCGGCGATACGATTTGAATGATTCTTGTGAATCCCGTAGATGTTGATGTCACATTTATCCCCATTTGAATGGTTAATTCCAATCCCGTTATGAGGCTTGTCATCTGCTTCGTTGTTTGTACACGGTTGTCAAGTGGTAGGAGTATCTTAGCATCCCCGCTCCCGTGTTATAAAGATTAGCCCGATTCCTGCCTTACCGGGCACTATCACTTGCGATTCTTCGTCTTTGTGTGAAGATGCTCCGTCGAAATACAATTCCCAACGTCGATCATCGGGGGTCTTCTAGGCTCATTATTTGTTCATCTGGCGAGATCGTCATTGAGAGGAGATTCGGCCGGCAAGGGGTGTGTGCTGCGAGGCTCTGTAAGACTTGTCCCTTTCGGCACGCGAAGAGGCACGAAAGTTATATCGAATTGCAATAATATCATTGACCATACGGCAAGTCTGGGAAAGTGTTGGACGAGTCATCCGTATTGCAATGGATTAAACTTCGAGATGGCGGAGTTGACCTTATGAGAAAGCATGTAGTACGAGCTTTTAGTAGGCGAGATCGGGGGGCCAAACAATGCTTTTCAATTTGCGGGATACCTTACCTCCGTCGGAAGTAAACGACGGCTTAAGTAATAAAGAGCATTTTCTTTACCCTCATCGATGACTGCCCCAAGGCTAACGGGCTCCGAGGGCGTCTAGAGCCGCGGTGTAAGTATCGGCGGTCTACACGAGGCGGGGCTGCTAAGACGAGGAGGTGTCATTAAATATTGTTTAATGTCTTGAAGGTACTCGGCATTTCTCTTCCCAAATAAATTTGGCGTCCTTTTTAACTAGTGCGAAGGCTGACACTGCGACGAGGGTTTGAGATAAAGCGTCGAAGATATGCCGGCTTCCCTTGAAAAGATCGTAGTTGTTTAAGGTTTTTGGAGGCGGCATTTCTAAGATGGCTTTAATCCCTAGAGGTCGATTTCAATTCCACGATGTCGGACAACGAATCCTAAAATTTCCCGGAGGTGACGCCGAAGGCGCATTTAAAGGGATTCATCTTAAGGTTAAATTGTCTTAATCGTTCGAAAACAATTCTTTCAAATCATACGGGTGTGGTTTTCCTTTACTTTGCTTTTGATGACGACATCGTCACGTAGCACTCGACTTGATTGTGGATGAGATCATCAAAAATTCTTGTCATTGCTCTTTTGGTAGGTTGCTCCTGCGTTCTTAGTCCAAATGGCATCACCGTGTAACAAAATACTCCGATCGGCGTTCTGAATGCGTAAGCTTTTTCATCTTACGGAGCCATTTTTATCACAGTTTGTATCACGAAGATCCATCCATGAATGAGAATATTTCATGTGTCGAAGCAATATCGATCATCAGTTCTGGAATCGGTGAGGGAATTCATCTTTTGGACATGCCTTGTTTAAATCTCTGAAGTCCACACAAATTCGATGCGACCATTCTTCTTTGTGTACCACATTGGCTAACCGAGTCGGGTATTGTTCTTCACGGACAAATTTAGCGTCTATTAGCTTTTTAACTTCGGCTATGACTTGTTGTTCGATTTCCAGACGCATTCTTACGGGACCTTGTACGGCCAGGAGCAGTAGGATCCTCCTAGCTTATGGACTGCAACCTCTAAGGGCTAATCCTGGCATTTCATCGTAGCTCCAAGCAAAACGATCTTTAAATTTATTAATAACTTGATTATTTCTTCGGGTCTTCTTTTCGTAGGTAAGGAGCTAGCAAAGGTAGGGTCTAGGCTCTTCGCTAGTACCGTTAACTTCCGTTAACTCATCTATTGTAGATTTGATTTCTTCTTCGAATTACGGTGGGCGTCTCCAATTTGTAAATCTTCGAGTTCATTACGTAGTTTCCATGCGGTTTTCATTGGACTTGCAAGTGACAACCAAGCAAATTCAGGGAAATATCGTCAGCGAGCCCTCTTGTCATAGAATCAGAGTCCATACTTTGAATTGGGAGGGCCCAGTAGAAGTTATTCCATAACTTTTCAAAATGTTGTGATTGGCCTTTTGTCCATTGTCGAGGTAAGAAACCACGTTGAATTAAATTTTGAACACGGGGAGAGTACCACTCAAGGTAATTCCATTGAACACGATGAAGTGACATCTTCGAATTGTACATTATTTTCGGTTTGGAGGAAGAAGCACCACGGTAGAATTTGGTCGGCTTTGCAGCGATCACTACGTACCTCTTTGACCTCCATACCCTCGATCTTATTAGAATGGATCGGAGTTAGGGTCATAGTATGTACGTAGTGGTTAATCTTCTCGTACATTGATTTGTATTCTTCGTTCTTTTCATCTTCGAGGGAGATCTTGTATTGCGGCTTCTTTCGACTTATTGTTCTTGCTTCTTGCTTGATTTCTTTTTCCTCTTCAGAACTATCTTCCCAATCAACATTGATGGTGGTTTCTTACGTCAATTGTCCTAGTGTCTCTACCACGGCCTCGTCCCGGCCTCGACCTCGGATGCGAGTTGTGGAGAAACCTTCACCATCTCGCCGGAAGGGAGTGGTGGTAGGCGGTGGACTAGAACTTCAGGTTCTTCGTTGTCCTGAACTTTCTTTGCTTTATTTGTTACGGTGTCTGGAGAAGATTGTTTTCTTTGGCGGTGCATAATAATTTGCATCTTCATGGATTCCAAATTTCATGTACGGAGAATGGTTGTAAGTCTCCTTTGATGCAGCATTCTCCTCCATCGTAATATTTGATGCAACGTCTGAGATGATGGTACCATCTGTTTTCATGTATCCATGAGTCGGCCCGGTAGAGCGTTGAACTGACGTTCCGAATCGATTATGAAATTTTGCGGTTGTCTTTGCTAAATCAAGGTCTTCATCGGTAGCGTTATTGACCCGAGGCTCTTTCTCCTTTACGGTTGGATCCTCTTAATAACATTTTGTCGGCCTCGAGCTCACGAGCATCAATTTCCAGAGCATGCTAGTGTTCGAAGACTCATTATATTGATTGATGCTCTGGGATCCACCAATACTCTGGAGAGCGTAAACTTCCCCGATTGTAGCGAAATGTACAACGGTCGGTTGTGATCTGGCATCCCCAGTAGTAGGTCATTGTCGTAGAAGGTGACACCTGGCTGTTCCTTTAACGAGCAAACCTCATCTAGGAATCTCCGGCCATTTGAGCTAAGCAAATTTCCGGATCAAGTAAGGCCTTGATCGAGCTTCTCTCATCTCCTTTGATAAGATGAGAGCATCGTAAATGCTCGGTTTGGCGTAGGTAGTTTCCTAAGATGGGCTAGCACGTTGTAGTCCACTTTGTTTCCATGCGTCTCGGCTTCTTCTCGAATGGGTATTTCTTCGCGGGGTTGGTTCTTCTTGAACAACCACACTCCTTTTTGGACCCATTCTCGGAGGTAGAACTTTCCACTTCTTAGGTTGACTTCTATAATTTCTTCGAATCTAGTATTGAGTTTGTCGGTGTCTCCTCTGAATCGGAATGTTGGCTCTTAGGATTATCTTCCAAATCTGAAGGCTCTGCTCTATTGTAGCTGGGCTCCTCGAAACTCACGGATAGATCCGTTGCTTGTTGAACTCTCGTAGCCTCCTTGATGGATGTCTTCTTCGTCATTTTGATCGTCGAGATCATGTATGATTTGAAATTGTTGTTGGTATCGAAATCGACGCCCGGATTGTCGCTAGTTACGTAATCGTTAGAAGCAGTCAACGTAGCCCAACGCCATCACCCTTATCATTATATGATCCACTTCCAAAGTGGCTTGAGATAATCATACAAAATCAGAGGTTCGAGGGATTTCTCCCCGAATCGGAAACAACTATCCTAGGATAAGCAGCCCCTAGTCTAGCCTTCGGAATCTCGGTCCCCTCTTCTTCGTCGATTTCTTCTTCTCTTCGATTTTCTCTGTCGAGGTGGTTTCACTGTCGCAAGTGATAGTACCGGCACGGGTCTGCGAACTCTCTGAATTGAAGCTCGCACCGAAGCGGTTCGGATGTTGTCTAAAATCTTCTTCGAAGATCTCGTCCAGGCGGTAGTCCATCCATCGTCGGTTGCATAGGGATCTATCGGAATGACGGGATCGGTTGAGATAACATTGACGGAACCTCCTTTACGGGGTTCCTTCATGTACTCCTTCGGGATTGTTATATTTCCTTTCCGAAGGTTGTCGTTGAGCCAACTTTTGAAGGTAATGCGAGTCTTCTATCTTGTGCCCCGGCATCCGATGGTAGGGGCAAAAGTTGGGATCACCTTTCTTGTTGACTTCCTACGGGTCTTTTTGGGCTCTGGCAGCTGGAAATCTGGAGTTTTCATTAAGCTACGGAACATCTTCGATCTTGCTTCATTTTTGAACGGATATTCTCGCTCCAGAAGCTCTCACCAAATGTACGTTGCGGACGAGACGGTTGTTAATCTTCTGGAGGCAGTAAATTTGGACCGGGGGTTCTTTGTGAATTTTGTTGTAGTTGCTGCGGCCGTTCGAGGTGGTATTTGCATCGGTTGTTTGCCTTTGTCAAGCTTCTTTGCAACGACCGAATTTCTTTCGAAAGTCTTCACCGGCTTACGCATTAGTCTTGTCGGCAAAGGCAATTGCTTCGCCTCTTCTTGCAAGCTTCCGGCCTTGCTTAACAACTTCTCAAAAGTCTTAATAGTGAATCCCTTGAGGAGAAGTGCTATCGGGCCGTGGATGCTTTTAAGCAAGATGCCGACATATTGTTCTTGCGGTTGTGGTTCACACTTCATGCTTAAAGTTTTCTCCATCGAAGTATGTAATCCACAAAGTTTCATTGAGCCTTTGTTTCTCTCTCACACTAAATCACCTATAGTGATGTGGTGCGAGCTCGACAAAATCGCTTAATGAAGAGGCTCTCTAGCTGCGAGAATGTCTTTACGGATCCGTTGGGTAGTGCATACCGGTCGAAGGCGATTCTTTGACAGTACTAACGAAGCTTGTCGGAAGAGTAGCGCATCGCTCCTTAGGCATTGCAGCTCTTGGCACGAAAGTGTACAGCATCTTGTCCGGGGTTCTGTTCCGTCCGAGGTCTCGCAGAGGTGGTACAGAAGCCCTTTGGGTATTGGACGGCGTCGAATTCTTCCGGGTAGGTCTACCCCGTCCGGAGCAGATGTCCGTTCTTCGGTGTGCTTCAGGGCTTCTCGCACCTGCTGTTCTACCAAGTTCTTGATATCCTTTCGGGGATATACTTTGTGTTGTATCCTTTTTCAATTTGGTCATCCCCATTGACGGATGTAATCTCACGCACCTCACTCCGTCTACGATGTGAATGACCTCACAGGGGTGTCTCTACATAGTTGGTTGTACTTGACTTTGGAGAGTGGGTAGAGCTACGGCCATCTCTTCCATCTCTTCGCCATTTGGCCGATCGTGTCCGTCCTTTTCCTGAAGGCGTCTCTTCATCGAGTTCCGGCTCCTCTCTTCTGGCAATTTCTAACGAGGAGCACCTTGAGAAGATGATGAAGCTCGTGTCACAAATAATGTTGATTTTACATATTCGTTGTCCATGAATTCCGATGAGTCGATCTCATCTCCGAACTTTTCTTCTCTTTCTTTTGTAGGATGGGATGTCGGTTCTCCAACTTTCCATGGCATCTTCTAGCGGAGCTTTACGTATCTTTGTTGTTGTCATGCGATGGTTGCGGGTCCTTTTCACGAGTCCCCTTCATCGCGGTAGCACTTTCTTGAGATTCCAGCCTCTGGCGAGACTTTCTCTCTCGGGCTGCTGTTTCAGTCTCAGCGCCCCGTAGTGGGACGCCACACCGCTCTTCTAGCAGCGAGAAGGTCTGACGGAATGGTACATCGGCCCGAAATCTTTGGAAGGTGGTATCCTGCTAATGCGGCAACACGATACTACGACGGGCGGGCTAGCCTTCATTCTCTTGCTTGGCTTTTCTATCATGACGGCGGGTTCTACTCGGGGCCCAGACGGGATTTGACCGGCTGCGTCCTATCCTTCGTAGAATTTCCGACACGGGCGGTTTCCTTCCTGCTAACTTTTCTACAAGAAGTTTGCGGTCGAGTGTGAGCGTAGTTACGGTTCTTTTCTTGCGGCTATCGTTGTTGTAGTATGCGGGGCGCTGGTAATGTGGCGGCAATCTTTCGAACATTCTCTTCATCCTGCGGCGGAGAGGGGATGGAACTTGCTTCCTCCCAAAAGTGGTATGTAGTCGAGCGAGTGGTGTATATTTTGGTAACGGTGTATATTCGGCAACTACGGAATTTCCTCCGGGAAGGCAATCTCAGCAGCTGCGGCTTCCACGCGTCCTTCTATTTCTATTTCTTCTTTGGGTCTTTGTCGGCGAAGGGATCTTCGGGCGGACCCGATTCGAAGACGAGAAGGTCTTACGGGAAGGTCCGTACCCTCCACGGTAACGGGTTTATCATAGTTACGGATTCCTTTCCCCTTTGATTTGGCGAAGTCGGGGTAGGTGCGAAACAACTAGACCGGTGGGGGTAGTGAGAACGGTCCTCACAACGGATAGCCGGTACTCCTCCCTAGTCGGGACCCTTTGCGAGGAGGAAACTCTTGGATCGACCTAAGGTTGAACTTCCAGCCGGTGGTTCCTGACTTTAGATACCTTGTTCGTCGGTGCAAAGAGGGAGACGTCGGTGACCTTGACGTTTGTGTTTTCAAATCCTGTCCAAATCGGATGACCCCATTGTCGAGGCCGTTCATCCTTATAGACGACGAAGTCAGTCCGTTGGTGAAGGAGAAAATCGGTTTTCGGGGCTTCCATTTACGCAAGGTAGATTACAGTTGTCAGTCTCAGAGACCTTCTTCTTTTCTTCGGCACGAAAGAAAGGAATTGAAAAGAGTCCGAACTCATTCTTTGTTCATGTATTTATAAGAAGGAATTATTTGTTAAAAGAATCACTTATTAGAGGGTTTGTTTATTTAGAACGGAATGTTCAGTGTAGAGAAGGTAAGGAATCGATTCGAAAGGAAAAGAAAGTCTTAAGCAAGACTTCTCGACTCGAAGGATCATTCTAAACTAACACCTATTGGGGGTCCACCCCACCTCGAAATGAGTAAAAGGATCTCGGAGCACCTCTCTTGTTTAGGGGTGTCTAAGCAGTGG
Source organism: Papilionanthe hookeriana x Papilionanthe teres (assembly GCA_022702705.1). NCBI lineage: Eukaryota > Viridiplantae > Streptophyta > Magnoliopsida > Asparagales > Orchidaceae > Papilionanthe > Papilionanthe hookeriana x Papilionanthe teres. The sequence continues at coordinate 62,887,602 of CM040423.1, read as the reverse complement.
CTCCTAAATCCGAGAGAATGTTGGCTATACTTGTTCAAGATAGAAATGAGCATAATTATTCCAATGGAAAGAAGGGTAGTTTGATCCATTAGGGACATGGATACACTACCGATTTTTGAAAACAGAATTATTTGATTATAATGGGAGAGAGGAATATTTATTTATTGTAGTCGCCGAAATCCTGTCGGCATATTTTAGGTGTGTGTTTTATTTTGAAAAGTGGTCGCCTACTTCGAAGTTGTCGGCAAATTTTTAATTTAGTTTAAATAAATAAATTGAAAAGTAGTATTTGATTTTGAAAATAATTTTAAGTTTATTTGAAAAATTTTAAGATATGAAATCAAACTGATCTCACATCCCCAGATAGTTTATATAAACGAATACCACACCCTGAGCCGTGTATCTATCCCTAAGGGATAGATGCAACGCTGATGGTGGGGCTCGATTAAATAAACTAGAAGATTTGTGACATCCGTTTGGTCTGCGAACCAATTTTCTAAGCCGACAAGTTTCCCACTGCTTAATATGAAAACATTAAGCAGGGTTTATCTCATCCCTTTTGGGTTCTTTAAAATTCCTTATAAGGGGCAAGCCCCTATAGTTAATTACATCTTAAGTGACGGGAATCACCTAAGAAAACTCTCGATAATAATCAATGATTACGCTTTCTGAGAATTTCAAAGTTTAAGGTTTTCAAAGATTGGAGTTTGGAATTTCAATAGGGAATGGATCAAATTTTGGAACATTTTGTTTTGTGAATCAAAGGAAGAGGTAGGAGAAATCCTTGATTCGAAGTGAACTTCGATAATTTCCGACTATCCTATTGTTTGTCTTGAATTTAGGAAAGTCTAATGTTTATTTGATATTTCAATCTTGCCAATTTCAATTAATTAGGGCTTATATTTGTATGATAAAATCAAACAAATAGCCTAGAAAATGTAGAGGTTTATATCGTATCGGACGGCTACCTCGGAATCCTAAGACCGGTTAGGGCTTAATTTGCAATGCAAATGCCTAACGAAGAGTTGAGGATTTATGTTGCACTAGGCAAGCTACCTCGAAATCCTATGGTTTAGTTATTTAATTCTAAGAAATGTTTAGCTGATGTAGACTCGGGTTTGCTGATGACGATGGTCATGCTGCCCACCATGCTCAGAGCTCCTTGTTGTTGCGGTTTAGTTTTAGGAAGTAAATCGGGGGATGAGAAGTGTGTTTTGGTTTAGAAAATCTTAATTTCCAAGCGTTTTTTGTGTTTTAATTAAAACAAATCTTAAAGTTGATTATCTTGACACCGGTTAGATCCCACGGTTCCATCATCGGCATCGTTATTTTTATCGGATTCACTTAGTCCGGATAGTTGCTAAACTCAAGCTGAATGAGTTCCACACTTTCATTTGACCGTGGGAAATCCCGTTAGCAACACGTGGTTACATCATCCGAGGTATTCCCGATCATCCAACGGGACGTTTTAATTTAGTTGCAATTGTAGTTTTGTGTTACGTTTGTGATTAAATTTTGAGTTGTTTTATCTTTTGAAATGTTGTGGCGGTGAATTTATCTTGCGATGACTTTTAACTTAATTTTGGTTTTCGATTTTAGGGGCTATCCTAAAGGTGTAAGGTTTTCATGCAACTGTTGTTTTATCATGCAAGAAAGTAAAATCATTTGCAATAAAGTAAATTGCAAGAAAGTAAATTGCGAAAGTAAATTGCAGAAAGTAAATTGCGATAAAATAAAAGCGTACTGGAGGGTCTTCCGTCATCCAGAAATTTTGCACTTAAAACACAATTAGCATATTTAAGCAAGTTCCTAGGTAAAGCTAAGGGAAAGGTTATGGTTTTCTACCAAATTCTAATCCTATAAGCTAGTCATCTCATTTTATGTCGTCACAGGTTCTTTGGGTTTGGTTTAAGGACGATTTTCTTCATCGAAAAGATAATCAAATTCAATTATTTCTTAAAAATATCCTATCATATTGAGGAAGTGCTTAAGAAGGATCTTAAACATCTTTTCAATATTTCTAGAATTATTTTAAGTCCAAATGAATTTAATTATATAAATGAATCGATCGTCGAGGTTTCAAGTCCCGATTGCTTGCTCGGTGAAGGCTAGGACATTTGAATATCTATGAGGTGAGTAACACTCCATTTAATGTTTCATTTAGGAGTTACAATAATCAAAGCTTTCAAGGGACGAAATTAGTATTCAAATGACTTGATTTAAGTTAAAGAGTTTAAATTTGGAATGGTGTTGATCAAGTTGTTTTATATTTAATTTCTTTTATGTCTTAGGTGATGTTATATTTAATTTAACTTAATTTAATTGAGTTTTAATTTAGTTTAACATAATTCGATTTAATTTGACTTGGTGTTTAATTAATTTGATTTGATTTAACTTTAATTTAATTATTTAATTTAATTTAATTTAATTTTAATTATTTAATTTAATTTAATTTAATTGTTTTAATTTAATTTAATTTAATTTTAATTTAATTTAATTTAATTGTTTGATTTAATTTAATTTAATTTTAATTAATTTAATTTAATTGTTTAATTATTTAATTTAATTTAAAATTATTAATTTAATTTAATTTTAATTAACTTAATTTAATTTAATTTTAATTTAATTTAATTTAATTATTAAATTTAATTTAATTTAATTTTTAAATTTAATCTTAATTTAATTTATCTTTAATTTACTTTATTTTTAATTTTAATTGAAATTAAGTCTTTTAATATTTTAAATTTGAGTTATCATTTTAATTAAAAATTGAGTATTAGTTGATATAATTAATTTAGGGATTTTTTAAATTAAAGAATAAATCTCTTCTAATAAAAGATCCCACTTATTTTAATAATTAGATTTTATTATTCTTAAATTTAATCTATTATTTAATTAAAGTTTGATCATTTTAAAATTATTTAATGGGTTTCTACCCTTTAATTATTTAAATTTCAATCATCCAAATCAGATTAGGATCAAATATTTTACTTGTTGATTTTTTATTAAAACCTAAAGTTTTAATTAAAGTTAAAGATTTTAATTACCATTTTACCCTTTAAGCTTAATAATTTCATAACTCACTAAATTGAACTCAAATGAACTTGAAATTTTTATGTGACTTTACTCATATGTCAAACTAAAGACATGAGAGGAGAAAATGTGATTTTTCTGTATTTAATTTATTTATATAATTATTTTTGGTGAGAAATAGAGATTTTCAAGGAAAATTTGATAACATGACCAAGGGAAAAGTTTCTGTCCTTAAGAAAATTAGGGGACATTCCTAATGACCAGAGAAGCACTTGGACCAATTTTGGTGATTTTTGAATTATATTATTTTTATTATAATTATTTTGAGTTTTGGAGTGTTAATTAATTTAAAAATAGAATAAATGTTGAAAAATGGATTTTATATTTTCAAAAATCTCTGATATTAAGGAAACCAGAGAAACAAATTTTGCAATTTTCTGATTTTTCTATGATTTATAATAATTATTTTAGTGAAAATGCTAGAAAATACATTTTTAATTTTAAAAAATTACCCTAGGGCTTTAATTTAATATCTCACTAAATAGACCTAGGAAAAATGTGGGATTTGTTCTAAGTGATTAAAATTCAAAATGTGACATTTTGGTGAATTTTATTATTTTTTGTGATTTTATTATTTTTAATTATTAAAAATATTAAAATATTATTAAAAATCAACTTTTTTAGAAAATTGAAATTTTAATTTCTTGGGTTCTCCCTGATATCAGAGAGGCTCTAAAACCAATTTGGTGAATTTTTAAAAAGTATTTTAAAAGTTATGAATTTTTAAAGTTTAAAATGGCTAAAAGTGGCTTAATCAACCCAATTAGTGGGGCTATAACCAAGTCCAATTGACTTCAAATTTTTATGGTGGATTCCTCTGATCCTAAAGGTCAGTGGAGAAATTGATTTCAGTCAATTTGATGCTGGTTAACTCTAATTAATTAAAGACCTATTTTAGGTGTTTAAGCCAGTAGGGTTAATCTGAGTGAATTAACTCAAGTCCTATTTTTTCCTAGAGTTCTGCTCTGGTCATAAAGAACATCACCAAATATTTCTAGAATTTATTTCACAACATGCTAATTTTTGGAATTAAAATACTCAAAACAGCAACATGCATTTGAAAAATAAATAACTTTTCACAGAGATGGCCTCTGACCTTGGAAAATTCAGGGAATGTTCCAAGTTCAGAGGCTTCAAAAGCCTATGGTCTCATGCCATGGTGAATTGTATACATGTGAGTGTATGCGGAAATTAAATAAATCATAAAATAAAATACTTAATTAAATTAAATGATTTCTTTTCCACATTATTCTCCCTCTATTCACTGAGCAAGAGGGTATTTTTATTTTATTTTTGTGATTTTTCTACACAGAGATATGAATTTTTGAAGTTTGGGGAATTAAATAAATAGAAAAATACCCTAATTTTCTATTTATCCACGCGGCGCCGCGTCCAGCCTCGGCAACTCCGAAACGCCGCGTGTCGCGCTCCCATTCGACGCCGCCATCTGAGTCAGCAGCCCGGGCCCCGCGGTTCCTCTCGTACCCGTCTCTGGTCTGACGCAATCCTGGCCGTCCGTGCGCGCGTATATCGAATGGACGGCATCCGTTCATCGTCCCGAGTGTTCTCGCCCCAGAGGCCGTCCCACACTAAATCCCTAAGATCTCACTCGATTCTCAATGGATTTTCATGTTCTTATGCTCTATGGATTCGTCTTGAAGAGACGAACACATCTATACGGCTAACATGCATTGGAACTAAGGCATTTGAAATGGAGAATCTCCAGAAGCTCGGGATGAATAGTTAACTCATACCTTAGCTCGAGAGAAGTGCGTGGCTTCAATCGAGAGTTGTTGCACCTTCGATTGGGTCCCAGCAAGCTCCGGAGGATGAAGTCTCTGATGCCGGTAGTGCCCTAGCTATGAAAGTGACCACAGCCGATCACAAAGCTTGGAGGTGGAGCAAGCTGAATTGGCACGGAGATGGGGCTTTCGATTGGGAAGCTTCTCCCTCTTGGTCCGGTGAAGGTGTAGGACAGGTCAATTTGAGGATTGGCTCAGCATTTGTGGCAAAGTGTCCTGGTTTTGGGTGGAATTTCGGTTGAGAATTGGGCTCGGTAGTGGGGATTAGGGCAAATTGACAGCGGGATGTTGCTCTCAGGATGGTGAAGGGTTTAGATTTAATTTTGGCGAGTTTCGGCGGGGTTTGTGCTTGGCTCCCCTTTGAGAGGGTGAGGGGTTTAAATAGGAAGGGTGGAAGGCCTCCCGGGGGAGTTAGGGCTTGGGATCAGCTGCTCTGGTGAGGAGAAGATCAGCCATGGTAGCCAGGGGATGGGGCGGCTCGGCGAAGTGAGAATTTCAATGTTGGCTCACATGTGAACTTTCGGCCATGGTGTTTTCCGGCGGCTGGTGGCCGGCCGGCCGAACATGGGTCACCCTCAGGAGTCCAGGTGGACAGAATTTTGGAGGTTGTGCAATCAATTGGCCATGGACATGTGTAAAGGCTTTGATCCAAAGTGGAATGGGGCATGGCTAGATTTGAACCTAAATGGGTCAAACCCACCCATTTGGGCTAGGTGCACCACCCAAGGCTACAGTTTTGGTGAGGAAAAGTGATTTGGCTCGACGCATAATCGGTAGGGTCAGTCACCATCCAAAAGCACAATTAGGCTTAAGCATGGTTTAGTGGAAACATGGAAGTGGTTAATCACCTTTAGGAATTAAGGAAAGAGCCTCCTCCTTTTTGCCCAAAATGGCATGGTGACATGTAAAGAGAGGCTCTCATGGCTTGTAAGCTATGCATGGCTCCATGGCTCCATTTGGCAGGAAAAGTAAAGTCAATTTCATGGAAATGGATTTAAGGAAAATTTTAGTATTTAGGGGTGATTTGGCATGAGGCTTCATTTTGGAATGAATTGATGATGATTTTAGGACTTAGGTAATGGATTTGGTAAATGGATGACAAATGGAGATGTCATGTGGGCTTTAGGGTAGATTTGGGCTTTGAATTTTGAAGGAAATGGGCTTTTAAGAAGGTTTAAGGGAAGTGGGCTTTTAAGTTTAAGGATGTGTTCATGGATGGGAATTTTGTAGAAGTTTGGGCCAAATAGTTGTTGGTTTTGGTTTAGGGATGTTTCATGAATAATTTGAAATAGATTTAAGGTGGTTTGGGTTTGAATTGGGTTGGAATTTGGGTTTATTTGGTAAATGGGCCAATGTAGGTCAAATTAGGCTAACTTGGGCCAATGTTGGGCTAGGGTTGAAATTGATGTAAAATAAATGTAAGAAATGTTTATGGGAGTGTTTCAAAGAGGTTTTGGCTCTGGTTGGGTTTAATTTTGGGGTTTTGGGCCTATTTGGGTTAGATTTGGGTTTAGGTCAAAATTGGGCTTTTTGATTTGCTGGGTTGAATTTGAGTGGGGTTTGGGTCAAATCTTGGGCAAATCATGTTAGTGTTTTGTTTATGAGGATGTTAAGGAAGGTTTAGAAAAGATTTGGGGTTAATTGGAGTTGAATTGGGTTAGTTTGGGAGGTAGGAGTTTGAGTCATGGGTCCAAATTTGGGCTTTAAGGCCCAAAGTGAGAGTGGATCCAAATGTCAATCAAATTGGACTTGGATTTGGTGAGGTGGTGGGAATGTTGAATTGAAGTTTAGAATTGAATTGGACCAAAATTGGGGTCAATTGGGTATGTTTGGTTTGACATTGGGTCCACTTTGGGTTAAAATGGGTCAATTTGGGGGTTTTAGGCAAAGAGAAGTAGGAATGAAATTGACAAAATTGGCCCATGGTGTAATTGGACAAAATGAAATTGGGAATATTTGGGATTTTCTGGAATTTTCTGGGAATTTTCTGAATTTTTGGATTTTTAGGCCAAGGAAAATTATTTTGGGTATTTGGAGGGTATCGGGGGTTTCTTGGAATTTTTGGTATTTTTGGGTATGGATGATCAATTTGAGTGATGTGGAGGTGTTTGGGATTGATTTTGGAAAATTTTAGGTAATTTGGAGATTTTGCAAAAATTTAGGTGGTCAGAGGGTTTGGGTAGGTTTAGTAGGTGTAGGGTCAGGGGTCAAAATTGAAAATTTGGAAATTGAAGATTGGGTGAATTTAGGTGGAAGAAATCATTTGGATTTGGTATGAAGCCATTTCAAGCCCATATGAGCCATGAGGACTCCATTTGAGGCATTCATTATGTTGTTCCTAACCCTCTTAGCGGGGCTTAGGGGTTAGGACCATCCATGTGAATCACCTACATGAGTCGGGAGATTGGCGGGATTGGGTATGGGTGTGGTTTTAGGGAGGGTGTGTGGAAATGTAGTGTGTAAGTGTAGTGTATAAGAGATTATGTGTGTGTGTAAGTCAGCCCTTCTGAGACCCCGGGCTGGTAGATCTAAGGCAAGAAAGAGTCTATGGAACTCATCCTTTAAACTTCCATATTTGATTTCAACCCTCTAGGTGATTAGGGGTCTATAGTCAAGTTTGTGGAGTTTGCAGGAGTTAGAAGTGGTTGAATTTCTAAAAGGCAGGTCCCAATTCTAGTCCTCTAAGATAATTGAAAGGAAAAGCCTAAGGCTAGATCCTAGCACTAAAAGAAGAAGGGAAGACCTCATGAAAATAGAGTCGACACTAAGTTAAACCTAATGTGGTTAGGGTCTAGCTTGGTTTAATTAGGTCTAATTGGTGTCTTAGGCCTAATTAGGATTTATTAAGTTAAACCTAATGTGACTAAGGTCTAACTTGGTTTAATTAGGTCTAATTGGTGTCTTAGGCCTAATTAGGGTTTATTAAGTTAAATCTAATGTGGTTAAGATCTAACTTGGTTTAATTATAGGTCTAATTGATGTCTTAGGCCTAATTAGGGTTTAGTAAGTTAAACTTTAATGTGATTAAGGTCTAACTTGGTTTAATTAGGTCTAATTGAATTGTCTTAGGCCTAATTAGGGTTTATTAGGTTAAACCTAATCGACTAAGGTCTTACTTGGTTTAACTAGGTCCCTGGTATTGGTGTCTTAGGCCTTAGGCCTAATTAGGGTTTATTAAGTTAAACCTAATGTGGTTAAGGTCTAACTTGGTTTAATTAGGTCTAATTAGTTGTCTTAGGCCTAATTAGGGTTTTTATTAAGTCTAATTTGTCATTTTAGACTTACTAATGGTTTAATTAGTTAAGCTTAATGAGATTAAGGTTTAAATTTAATTAGTAGGTTTAAATGGTGTCTTAAACCTAAATAGAATTTATTAAGTCTAACTTATCATTTTAGACTTAATTGAAGTTTGTCATAAGTCTAGTATGGACAAGACTCATTTTAAACTTAGACTATTAAAGAAAATAGGCTAAGTTACAAGATGATTTTAGGATTAAATTTATTAATTAATAATGAATTTTAATCCTAAATTTTTGAAATATATCATTTAAAATTATTTAATGACTTAAAAAATTATTTTCCTAGGGTTATTTTGTTACCTAAAATTTCTAGTCATTTACAAATTTATTTTCCTTAATTTCTAATTTTTATAATTATTTTTATAAATAATTATCAAGTAGCTTAGAAATTAAGAGAATATCTAAAGACTTTTACGTCCTTGGAAAATTAGGAGATGTGTGTGTCATAACGGGAGGATAACTTTCTACATGTGAAAATTTCATAATTTTGGAATTATAATTAATTTTTAATAATTAAATAACCTCAGAGAGTAATTAATTATTTAAAAATTAAATATTCGAATAAAATTATAATTTTGGTCTCATAATTTTCCTGTCTTCAAGAGCTTTCAGAGGTATTTTTATTTTATTTTGTGACCTCTGGATCAAAAGATATTAATTTTGAAGTTTTAAGGTTTTCTGGAATTTATTAATTCCAGAAAATCCCACGGAGCGACGCGTGTCCTCGTACGCGTCAAAGAGCGGGAAGATCTCGTGTGCGGATTCGAACAGTAGACACCGGATGGCGCGATCAGCGCCGTCCCTCCCAAAACACGGGAACGGACGGCGGAGATAAATCCCTTATTAATTCAAAAAAATTTTGAACCGTTAAACTTCAAAGATTAATATCTCACTCATTTCTCAACGAAATTGAGTGATTTTTGAACATATGGAATCATCTAAACATGTAGAATGTATCCATACGGTGATGATACATTTCTGGGCTAGTATCACCCATGATATTTCAAAAACATGAATTTTTTTGGGAAAAATAATTCCATACCTTGGCCACAAGTGTATCAAGCTTGATCAGACCTTATGGTTGGCTTCTAGGACTCCCAAGGAAGATCTTTGCTGCTCCAATTTGGTTTTAAACTTAGCCTTGGAGGAGAATTTTGAGAAAGTGGCTAATTTGGGCTGATTTTGGATTTTGATCAAATTGGCCTGATTGGGCTAACCCTATGGCTTGGGTTTGGTTGGGATAGATTGCTAAGGCTCTTGGGAAGAATTTTTGTGTTGGGGACCAAGTGGTTTGAGCAGCCTATGGGTCTCTACCAATTTTTTTTTCTTCTTCTATGTGGGTTCGGTTATGGGGTTTTTATAACCATGGGGAGGCTTGGCTAAACTTAAATCCATTTAGGGGAGGTGTTACCTGATGTCATGATTGAATTTCAGCTGGGGGATAAGTTAAATTTACATCCCAAAGGTTAACTCATATTGGTTTGGCTATGGTGAGAGCTTAACCCTTCATTTGGCTTGCTTTCATTGGCTCATCCATGAGGTGGAGGGAATTTTATATTTAGGCTGAATATTCTTCATCCAAGTCATGCTTCAGATTTAGGGGAAAGGTGACACTTAACCCTCTTACTCACCTCATGCATGGTTTTGCCATGATTGCATTTATCCATGGGTTTAGATTTTGTTTCTCTCTCATTGGTCATGGAGGAGGTGTGTGATGACTCAAGTATGAAGGCTCTTCTTCATTCACTGTGTCTCTTAGATTTAATAGGAGAATGACACATAAGCCCCATGACTCATTTCATGCATGATTTCATTATCTCCTAATTTTACCATGGTTGATGTTCAAGTCATGCTAACTTCTTTTCTCATTGGATGCTTAGGGTAGTGAGCAAAAATTATTTTTTAAAGTGGCTAATCCTTATCTTAGAGAGGAGTGACTCATGCTTTGAAATGAAGGGGAAGATGACACCTCATTTCATTTACCACGATGGCCTTTAACCATGATTAAATGGTATGGTTTGGATTATTAATGCATTTGAATATAATAAATGAATCACATGGGTTATGTAAAATTCATATGATGTTATTAATGATGTCATTAATGGATTTAAAAGTTAAATTCATTTAATATGTCATGTATGATGTCATGGGTAGAATTTCCATTTTTATGTCCTTTTAAATATGATTTTATTTTTAATTAATTATGACATTAATTAAAAATGCTAGAATTTATTTTATTAACAGATTAATTAATCAAAACAATTTTGAATTAATTATTTGATTAATTTTTATGTCATTTTGGATTTGAAATTAAATTTTGTTTTATTTGATGTCCTTTTAATTTAATTTATATTTTAATTAATTATGTCATTAATTAAAAAAATTTAAAAAAAATTAAATCATTAGTCATTTAATTAATCAAAATAACTTTGAAATTAATTATTTGATTAATTTTGCCATTTTTATTTCATTTTGGTGTATTTTATTATTTTATGATTTTTAATTTAATTTTCATTTTAATTAATTATGTCATTAATTAAAATATTGAAAATTAAATCATTAGTCAATTTAATTAATCAAAATAATTTTAAAGTTAATTATTTGATTAATTATTGACATTTTGAGGTATTAATTATGTCATTAGGTCAATAATTGATTATTAACTCAAAAATTAACCAGAGTTGACCCTTTGGGCAAAAAGGTTGACCTGTGGGGTCAACAGGGTTGATCATTGGGTCTAGATTGATCATTTTGACCAAAGTTGATTTTTTTAAGTCAAAAGTGTGACCTATTGGGTCAACAGGGTTGCTCATTTGGTCTGGTTTGACTATTTTGACCAAGGTTGACTTTTTAGGTCAAAAGGGTAACCTATTGGGTCAACAGGATTGGTCATTGGGCTTGGTTTGACCATTTTGACCAAAGTTGACTTTTTAGGTCAAAAGGGTGACCTATTGGGTCAACAGGGTTGGTCATTGGGTCTGGTTTGACCATTTTGACCAAAGTTGACTTTTTAGGTCAAAAGGGTGTCATGTTGGGTCAACAGGGTTAGTCATTGGGTCTGGTTTGACCATTTTGACCAAAGTTGACTTTTTAGGTCAAAAGGGTGACCTATTGGGTCAACAGAGTTGGTCATTGGGTCTGGTTTGATCATTTTGACCAATGTTGATTTTTTAGGTCAAAAGGGTGACTTATTGGGTCAACAAGGTTGGTCATTGGGTATAGTTCGACCATTTTGACCAAAGTTGACTTTTTAGGTCAAAAGGTATTGACTCATTAAAAATGAGGTCAACAAAAGGGCCCCCAATATGTGTGGAATACTGTATAAGTATTCTGCACATATTGGCGTTGACCGAAGTGATCTGAAGAGATATCTCATAATAATTAGGAAAGGAGCGGTTGCCATACTGCTCCTAGGGGATGTCAGATGTTTCCTATGTCGGTTCTGAGAAGGAATTTCCTTCTTGTGTTTGAAGAGGGATTTACTGGGAGAGAAAATGAATGTCATATTCCATTTCTAAAAAAAGGTCAATGTCGAGGTCAAGATTTAATTAGAGGAAAGCCATGATTTCCATGTCAAGAAAGGACTTAAATTTAATAACCGGAAAGAGAAAATGGACGTCATTTTCCATTCTCAAAGTGTCTATGTCAAAAATTGGTTAGATGAAAGACATGATTTCCGTATCAGAAAACGACTTACATCCAATAACCAGAGAGAGAAAATGGACGTCATTTCCCATTTCTCAAAATGTCAATGTCAAAATCTGGTTGGAGGAAAGCCATGATTTCCGTATCATGAAAGGATTTACATCCAATAACTGGAGAGACAAAATATACGTCATTTTCCATTTCTCAAAATGTCTATGTCAAAATCTGGTTAGAGGAAAGCCATGATTTCCGTGTCAGGAAAGGACTTACATCCAATAACTGGAGAAAGAAAATAGACGTCATTTTCCATTTCTCAAAATGTCAATGTCAAAATTTGATTAGAGGAAAGTCATGATTTTCGTGTCAGGAAAGGACTTACATCCAATAACTGGAGAGAGAAAATGGACGTCATTTTCCATTTCTCAAAATGTCAATGTCAAAATTTGGTTAGAGGAAAGCCATGATTTCCGTGTCAGGAAAGGACTTACATCCAATAACCGGAGAGAGAAAATGGACGTCATTTTTCATTTCTCAAAATGTCAATGTCAAAATTTGGTTAGAGGAAAGCCATGATTTCCGTGTCAGGAAAGGAGTCACATCCAATAACCGGAGAGAGAAAATGGACGTCATTTTCCATTTCTCAAAATGTCAATGTCAAAATTTGGTTAAAGGAAAGCCATGATTTCCGTATCAGGAAAGGACTTACATCCAATAACTGGAGGGAGTGGCGAACTCACTAACGCCTTTGGTGGGGATATCCGCTGGGGTTTGACCTATATAGGTCGAATGATAATTCTCATGTTTAGCTATCACAAGTTATTCATTTTACCATTGAAAATTTATTTTATTGTTTTTAGGACCTGCCGACATATCACAGACAATGGGGAACATTTTTCCAACATTTTATTTTATTTCCATAGATAATGTACAAAAGGATCACTATTACACACCATTGCAGGAAAAAAAAAGGCTAACAGGTAGATATATGTACATATCATATAAGACGCATGCTACAAAACATCGACATATCATATATCAAAAGCTTCCATATCATAAGCATAACCTTGGATGCTCGTCGTACCATCTATAAACATTTTACACTCCAAGACATTATTTATCGGACATGTCTTAGGTGTTTACACATTGATAGGGTCATGGTAGTTCTAAAGGTTTCAGCCCTTCAAGTTTTGGGATGATTTGATATCCAACAGGTCATTTATCTGGCTTCATCAGCTGTAGAGTGATCGAAATGTGTGGCTTATTAACACTGGGTATACAGTGTTTCACGAAATCCGCACCATTTCCTTGGAATAGGAGAACTGATCCTCGAGTTAAAAGGATACGGCATGTACCTTCAAATTCTTCGGGCCCCAAGATTTGTATCTCCTTTCCAAATACAACGGAACAACGATTCATTAATGACACGGTGCAAAATGGTCTCTCGAAATTTTGACTGTCAATGTGGGGAGGGATACAGTCTCCTTCATCATATATGTTGATAATGCAACTATCAGGAATACAGTCTGCGGGTATGATTCCACAAGTGACAAGACGTCTGATAATTTGAATTATTATAGTGAGCAGAGGATCGACTTATTCATATCGCAGGATTCCGGGAAGATATCCATCTCTGTCCTTCGCATAATTATAACAGCACCTGTATTGAATGGTCTGCCTTCCTTTGCCTCGAATCCATTTACTAGGTTCAGAATAAGTTTTTCCTTTGAGACGTCCAGCTCTGCCCTGGTTCCAGGCTTTTATTATATGATTGATAATGGCGGCTTGTTCATCTTCATCAAATATTCTGGTGAATAATTTGAGGCCATCCAGAATGTTCACCGTTCTTTTATTCATGTGTTTGTATTGTTCAAAAGTTCTCCATTCAATAGCATGAATCCGTCGTACCTCTTCTTCGAAATGTTCCTTTTTATCATCTTTCTTATTTGGCACCTTTTGAATAGATGTAAGTGAGGGTGAAGTGATAACCATTTTTTCATCTTGGTTTTTCTTTGCAAGGTCCAAGTTTGTCATTTCTAATGCGGAGCGTATCTCCTCAAATGGAGTGTCAATAGTCTGAGTTTTCAATTGACTAATATCCTCCATATTTTGTTTCTCCTGCAATTTTTTTTGACGTTTTAACCCTTTATTACTGTTTCGTCTCTGTGTTCGAGTAAGTCCTCTCGCCACATTATTTACGCCAGATGTAGATGCACCTCATACTGAAGTGGTCATGAACTCATGCTCGTCTGAGCTATCACTGACCTCAAAATCATACTCTTCAGGTTGTCGAAGTTTAAACTCTATCAAAGGTATCTGCATTTTAATTTCATTATGATTGACCAGGTAGAGTAGTGATCCGTGATATATAGACTCAACTTGTAATAGGTCAAGTTGAAGTGAATCCTAGTTCCTTCGTCTATATGTCAGCGGTCCAAGGCAAAAGTCATGTTATTTTGGAACGAGAAAAACAATCTATTCTCAGGCATTTTTCCTGAAAATAATAAGACAAAATAACATTTTAGCCTTTTAAAAATTTGTTCATTGAATGAAACATATGTTATAAGATAAAAAAAGGTCAAAGATGATTTTGAAAAGAAGAATTTATTGTCCAAGTTTATAAATAAGTCGTCATTCATTTTTTTTTATGTTGCGTAATATTTCTTCAGGAAACGACCATTGGTTGGAGGCAGGATTCTTTCTCCTTGACAATCCACCAGTTGGTAGGATCCTCCGGAATATGTCTTTTCAATTATATAAGGGCCCTCCCATATTGGTTCAAATTTACCGCCTACCTTTCGGTGAGCAAGTATAGGTCTTCGAAGAACTAAGACTAATTCACCAATTTGAAAGGTTCTAGGACGAACTAATTTTTTGTGGGCTCGTATCATTTTTGCTTGATATAATTCAAGATTTTGTTGAGCTTTTAGACATTTGCCTTCTAAACTTTCAAGTTCTTCAAGTCATAATCTGGCATTTTCTTCTTGAGTTATTTTATTTGTTATTGCAACCCTGAGAGAAAGAATTTGGACTTCCAATGGTAAAATAGCTTCAGAACCATATACCAAAGCAAATGGTGTAGATCATGTTGGAATTCGGTATGTAGTTCTATAAGCCCATAAAGCTTCTATTAATCGCTCATGCCATTGTCTCGGGTTGTTGCTCAATGTCTTTTTCAAGATTTGAACCAATATTTTATTGAAAGCTTCGTCTAATCCATTGGCCTTAGGATAATAATTTGTGGACTATCTCCAAATCAATCCCATGTCTTTGGATAAAGTTATTCATTTTCGTGTTTTTGAAGGCCAATCCATTGTCTGATATGACCCTTCGAGGAATTCCAAATCTATAAACTATATGTGTCTTAAAGAAATAAAGGACTTGTTCTGCCTTGACTTCTCTAAGTGGTATCGCTTCTTCCCACTTGGAAAAATAATCAATAGCTGCTAGAATAAACCGATGTCATGTAGATGATGGAGGATCTATAGGGCCCACTATATCGGTACCCCAACATTCAAATGGCCAAGATGCAACAGTTGGGTGTAGGACATTTGGAGGCTGGTGTAAAACTATCCCATGTATCTGACATTGATGACATTTCTTTGCAATGTCAAGACAATCGACCATCATTGTCGGCCAATAATAACCCATTCTTTTTATTTTCATTTTCATTTTGGGTCCAGATTGATGTGCACCACATAAACCTGAATGGACCTCCTTAACGATCTCTTGAGCTTCGACTTGGTTTAAACATCTTAACCACATTTGGTCAAAAGATCGTTTATAGAGAATATCATTAATTAGAGCATATGATAATGCTCTTTGTTTGATTTGGTTGGCAATAGTATTATTTTCAAGTAGTTTTCCAGTTTGTAAATATTGAATGATTGGTTGTCGCCAAACATCCTTTTCGTCATTTCTTGTCATTATCATATTTTCACTAATTTTATGCAGATTATCCATATCAATTTGAGAAAGAACTTGTCGTCCTTTTATAGAAATCGATATGTCGTCTTCTTCTGGACAGGCAAACTCCTTTGTAAGTTTTGCCAAAGCGTCCGCTAGAGAATTATCGCGTCTTAGGATTAAGAAAAATGTCACGTCAGGAATTTGTTGAAGAAATTTCAGAGTGTAATGAGAATAATGTTCATGTCGAGGTTTCAAAGTCTTATATTTGCCAGCGATTTGATTGATAATCAGCTGGGAGTCTCCGCAGATATCGATGTTTTTAATTTCCATTAATATCGTTAATTCTAGACCGATTATGAGCGCTTCATATTCAGCTTCATTATTTGTGCATGGTTCAGTCAGATGATAGGAAAAAGGCATCATCATTTTGTCTGTAGTAATGAAAATTAATCCTACTCCAGCTTTGCCTGGTATGATTGTCTGTTTGTCTTTGTCTTTACATGCAGATTATGCTCCATCAAAATAGAGTTCCCATCGCTGCACGTTGGAATTTTTTATTTCTGACATTTGTTCATCAGGTAAATCATCATTAAGAGGTGATCCAGTCGGAATTGGATGTGCTGCTAAGCAATCTGCCAGTATTTGTCCTTTGATAGCACGTAACGGTACAAATGTTATGTCAAATTGAAGTAAGATCATTGCCCATCTTGCTAATCTCCCAGAAAGTGTCGGTCGTGTTATTAAATATTGTAATGGGTTAACTCTTGAAATAAGAGTTACTTTATGAGAAAGCGTATAATACCTTAGTTTTTAAACTGCGACGATCAAGGCTAAACAATGCTTCTCAATTGTCGGGTATTTTATTTTTGTCGGAACTAAACAGCGGCTTAAATGGTACAATGCATTTTCTTTTCCCTCGTCATTTACTTGTGCTAATAAAGCTCCAAGGGAATTGTTCAACGCTGCGGTGTAAAGGATTAGAGGTCTTCCTAATACAAGGGCTGCTAAAACAGGAGGGGTTGTCAAATATTGTTTGATGTTTTCAAAGGCGTGCTGGCATTTTTCATCCCACACAAATTTGGTATCCTTTCTAGTAAAGGCGGTGAGAGGTTGACATCTACCCGATAGATTGGAAATGAAACGTCGTATATATGCAAATTTTCCTTGAAATGATCTCAATTGGGTTAGATTTTTAGGAGGAGGCATATTTAGGATAGCTTCAATTTTGAGAGGTTCAATTTCTATCCCATGATGTCGAACTACAAATCCTAAAAATTTTCCTGAAGTGACACCGAAGGCGCACTTTAAGGGATTTATTTTAAGATTGTATTGTCGCAGTCGTTCATAGATAATTCTCAAATCGTATATATGATCATCTTTTTGTTTACTGTTGACAACCACATCGTCCACATAACATTCGACTTGATTATCTATTAATTCATCGAAGATCCGTGTCATGGCTCTTTGATACGTTGAACTGGCATTTTTTAGTCCAAATGACATAACCTTGTAACAATATATCCCCATGGGTGTTCGAAAAGCTGTATTTGCTTCGTCCTCCGAAAACATTTTTATTTGGTTATATCCTGATGATCCATCCATAAAGGAGAATATTGCATGTTTTGATGCTTTATCAACCATTAACTCAAGAATTGGTAAAGGAAATTCATCTTTTGGACATGCTTGTTCAAGTCCCTGAAATCTATACAAACTCTTATCTGTCCATTTTTCTTTTTAACTGGCACCACATTGGCTAACCATGTTGGATAATTCTCTTCTCTTATGAAGTCAGCTTCTATTAATATCTTGACTTCTACAATGACTTGTTGCTCTATTTCAACACGCATCCTTCTCGGAGCTTGTTTAACAGGGATTGTGATTCAATTTATCCCAAGTTTTTGGACTGCGACTTCTGGAGATAAACCAGGCATTTTGTCATAAGTCCAAGCAAAACAATCTTTATATTCTATCAACAATTGAGTTATGACTTTTGCTTCCTCATCATTAAGGAATGAACTAATAAAAGTTGGTTTTGGATTTTCATCATTTCCTAATTTTATTTATTTTAGTTCATCAATTGTCGATTTAATTTATTCTTCCAATTCTGGAGGAGCATCTTCAATTGGAAGATCAGATAATAATTCGGAATCATATTCTCCAGTGACGGCGTACGAATTCTGTGTCATCTAATGGTCCTAAAGTGCCAAATCCAATACCTTCTTTGGAGTTAGAATTTCTTTTATTATTATTCCACATTTTTTCAATGAAATGTGGTTGTTTTAAAGACCATTGTTTGAGCATTAAACTATTTTGAATAAATTTTTGTGCCCAAGAAGAGTACAACTCAAAAGGAATTTTCATTTATTATGGAAGATTTTCATCTTCTATTTTTACATCATCTTTAGTACAAGAAGAAGTAGAGCCAAGTCTAAACTTAATTGGCTTTTTGTCGTCATTACATACTTCTTTGACTATTAGATTCTCAATCTTAGCAGTGGAGATTGGAGTCAGAGTCATAGAATGTATATAATGATTAATTTTGTCATACATAGATTCAAATTTTTTTTCTTTGTCTTCTTCTTCTACGGATATTTTGAACTGAGGTTCCTTCAAAACCATAGATGTCGTTTCTTCTTCAGAATCCAGGTGGATTTTGAACTTCAGTGGTTTCATCACTATGACAGTTGGATCTTCCTTCCCTCGTCCTCGTCCTCGTCCTTGGCCTCGAGTTTGAGTTTGACGGAAATTAGTTCTTCTTGTCTTTATTGAAGAAGAATGATCCTTTTAATTTATTTTCTTTTCTTTGTTCTTTTCTTCCACATCTACCATTATTTCTTTGGAAGACATTGTTTTATTTATTGGAGCATAATATGTTGCATCTTCATGTATACCAATTTCATGGATTGAAAACGGTTGCAAATCTTCTTTAATACGACATTCTTGTCCTTTTCGTAGATATTTTATACATTGATGTAGTGAAGAAGGAACCATTTTATACTCATGTAGTCATGGTCTACCAAGTAAGGCATTAAAAGAGGTATCTGAATCAATAATATGAAATTTTGCTGTTGTTGCCAAGTCGGCTATTTTTAAGAGTAATGTTATTGATCCAAGAGCTCGTTCTCCTTGCTGATTAAATCCTCGTAACTTCATCGTATCCCTTGATAGTTGAGAGGCATCAATGTCTAAGTATGCAAGAGTTCTCAAATTCATAATTTTGATTGAAGCACCTGGGTTAATAAGAACTCTTGAAAGTATTGTGTCGTTTATGTTCCCTGCAATATATAGGGGACGATTGTGTTCAGTTGTTCCGAGCAACAAGTCATTGTCAGAGAAGGAAATCTTCGTTGATTCCTCTAATGGGTAAGCTTGATTTTGGGTAATATTAGTAAGTTGAGTTAAGCAGATATCTGGATCTGAAAGAGCCTTTATTAATGAAAATTCTCATTTCTTTGGAAAGTATGAGAGTGTCATAGATGCTTTAACTTCGCAGGTAATTTTCTCAAATGAGCTAGTACATTATAATCCACTTTGTTATGAAGATCGTCCTTATTTCTTCCAGGAAGTTGGGGATGTGTTGGAGGAATGATCTTGTCCGATGTAATTATTTTTTTTTTCTTTTTCTTGTGGAGTCATCCTAGGAGGTAAGATTTTTCCACTTCTCAAATTGATTTCAACTATTTCTTCAAGTTGATTATCTGACTCTTTTGTCTCTGAATCTAAGGATTCCAATTCTATGGAAATCAGAGGTCCTTGTAGTTGAAGTGTATCGATGTCATTTTCATTTTCATCATTGTCAAATTTTTCATTTGTATTTTCATTATTTTGGTTGTTTTTGGACTGATCATATATGATTTGAGTATCGTCTATAGGGTTAGAATTCAAATGATTATTTTCAGAAGCATCGCCCAAAATAGACAAAATATAAGCAAAACTAGGATTGTTATTATTCATGATAGTAAAAAGGAAGTCATACAAAGTTATCGGTTCGAGGATTTTTCATCCTTCACCCGACATAACTATCCTAGTATAAGAGGAAAATGAACTAGAAGGTACAAAAGGAGTTGCAGCCCCTATACTTGGAAGACCTCTGGTCTTTTTTGGTTCCTTGTTTTTCTTTTTCTTTTCTTTCTTGGGAGACTTTGTGATTTGATATTTAGCAAAGATTTCTTTAGAAGATTTACTTCGAACAATGTTGTCTTTGTTCTTGCTTTTGGAATTAAATTCTTCTGCTGAAATCATATTGACTGAACCTTTATCAGGTTCTTTCAAATATTCTTTCGGAATTACTATATTTCCATCCTTAAAATTACGCTCCAACCAGTCTTTGAAGACAAAACATTCTTCAACTTTATGTCCAAGCATTCTGTGATAAGGTCAATAATTAGGGTTGTCTTTCATGTCGATTTCTGCCGGCCTTTTAGCTTCTGGTAGCTTAAATTCGGGTATTTTAAGCATACTACAAAATATTTTGCTGACGGCTTCAATTTTGAATGGATATTCTTTATTCATTCTTTCAGCCATTGTTTTCTTTTCTATTGGTACTGTAATGGGTTATTGAAGTTGTAGTTGAGGTGATGTTTGTGATGTTGACAGATTCTGTCATTGTTGTTTTTTTTATTCTAGTTGAATCTGCATCACCTGTTTACCTTTTTCTATAACATTTCCAGGTTTCTTTTCAAATGTTTTGATAGTTTTTGTCTTTTCAGTTTTCTTTTTTATACTCATTTATTTTGCTTCTTATTGGAGATTAGCAGCTTTACCGAGTAATTTTTCAAATGTCTTTATTGTGAATCCTTGGAGCATGAATGCTATAGGACCATGAATATTTTTAAGCAATATTCCAACAGCGTGTAGCTCTTGTAGTTGTGGCTCACATTTCATGCTGAGATTTGTCCAGCGTAAAATATAATCCACTAAACTTTCTCCGGGTTTTAGTTTTCCTACCACCAAGTCACCAACTATGGTGTGATGTTGTGCTCCTGTAAAATGTTGAATAAAGAGGCTTTCAAGTTCCACAAAAGTTTTGACAAATCCATTGGGGAGTTCTGCATACCAATCGAAGGCAACTTCTGTAAGACTGTTAACAAATTGTCGAAATAAGATAGCATCACTTCCTCCAGCATTACAGCAGCTTGCTCTAAAATGTGCTAAATGTTGTCGGGGATTACCCATTCCATCAAATATTTTAAAGACAGGAGGAACAAAACCTTTAGGATATTGAACGGAATCAAATTCTTCTGGGTATGGTCTATCCTTTGGAGTTAATGCTCCAGCTTTCACCTGAGCCATTGTTTCTTTGATTTTTTGTTCCACAAGTTGTGTAATATCCTTTTCTGGAATTCTACTATGAGGGGAATTCTTTTTCTTTTGGGTGCTTTCCTCAACATCTATCGGTTCTCCTTTATATTCCAGAATATGAATAGCCTCTAGTCTGATGATTTCAATAGCTGGAGAAGGATTCGTTGGTGGATTTTGCAAAGTTGCTACCAACTCTTCCATTCTTTGCTCAAGACGACTAATTTGTTCATCTCGTTGTCGTATAACTGCTCGAACTTCATTTGTTGCCTCCTCTTGAACTGATTCTCGTGCTAAGGAAGTTGATCGTGTTTCTACCATATTAACACTAGCAACATTTTCATTAGAACTATCGAAAGTATCTTTCTTCCTTTGCACTGAAAGTTGTTTAATATCATTTTTTAATTTCTTCAATCTTTCTTCAAATGATTTTATAGAATGTTTTTTGCAAGTTTCTTCTTGTGAACTATTTGCAAGAGTGTTGGTGGTATATGAATTTCTTTCAGACGATTTTTGTCTCCATACGTTATTTTTAAGTACAGGATGAGAATTTCCAGGTGGTGTATCGTAACCTGTGTAAAGACAATTTGCTTTTTGTAGCATTTGGACCAAATCCGCCATCTTAGCAGTTGTATCTTCTGCTCCTGACATCAATTCATCATATCTAGCTTTGTCATTTGTGACTACCACGTCTTTTATTCTAGGGCCCAGTCGGAATTTTACTGGCACTCGAACACAATGTTTATCATTTGGGGATTGATAGCTAATTTCTTGATAGTCAGGATTCTCCATTGCTAAAGTTCTCCTTTTCATGGTGTTGGAGACTGGACAACCCATTTTATTTAATAATTTAGATAGTGAACATCTATCTTTTCGTGCTAATCTTTTAAACACTGAATATATAGCACGAATTGAAGGAGAGTTTTTAGGTTGAAAGGAATTATCAGTGTATTCAACAGGAATTGGAATATATTGATTCTCTTCTAAAAAGGAAGGGTTTCCAAAAATTTTCTATTGAAATTCAGGTGTTTCAAAATTATCATTTTTGTCCCACCTTTTCTTTCTTTTGAATGAAGAGGTTTTATGAATGTTCTTTGAACAAGATCCAAGTTCATACATAGACGATGGTAGAACATCATCTTCCTTATAAATTTGTTTTCCTTTCCTATCAGCTTGTCTTTTCATTTCCTCAAAGGTATAAGGTTCCTCAAGTATACACTCAAGTGGATCTTCTATAAAATTTAGAAAGTCTTGATAAGGTTGCAGATCAAATTCTTTAAAAGATTGTATATCAGTCTGATATGGATTATCTAATGTAAATTCTGTTTCACTAAATAATCCATAATTATTTGGATAAAAGGAAGGATCTTCCTCTATTGGTATGTTGAAGTCTTGAAAATAAGAAAAGATTGAATTCGGAGAATCCATTGCAAATTTCTTTTCTAAAATTTCAGGAAAAATGAATATTATTGACTTATTTATAAACTGGGAATTTATTTTAAAATTTCAAATGAAAACAAATGATGACAAAAGATGAGAAGAAAGATCTATCCCCAGCGGAGTCACCAAAACTCTTTTGGTGACGATGAAAAGAGAGGGGTGGATGTCAATTTTTAGGAGTCTCCATTTTGTCTAACATTAGACTAATTTTATCCCTATAAATCCTATGAAGGATTTGAAGAATTTATGACTAATAGTAGATAAGGATGTTTATGATAATCCTTATATGAAAATATTCTAGAATAACATATCCTAGAATTTTCATATAAAGAAAATCATGAAAAACTAGAGATTTCTATCGTAGGTTCTTTTAGATCTCCTATAGAAGCAAGCATCTATAGTTAATTACATCTTAAACAATTTTTAATTGTTCAAGAAAACTTCTGATTAATGTCGATCATTTGTTTTCTAAAATTTTATTTTTAAGGAGAGATGTACTCACTATCACTCCTAAATGTTATGTCATATTTATCATTTTTTTTGTTTTCTATGTCGTTGTTTTATTTTGTTGAAAATATTATGTTTGGTGACTATCCTAAAAGTTTTGGTTTTGTTTTCCATGTCATTGTTTTGTTTTGTTAAAAATATTATGTTTGATGGCTATCCTAAAAGTTTTGGTTTTGTTTTCAATGTCGTCCTGCAAAACAGAGTTAGCACACCCTATAACATGCAAAGGAAACCTAAACGAAACTTATCTTCATCCTGCAAAGAAAACATTGTCAAAAACAGTGTCACATTCATTATCTCAGAATTCTGTAGGATGTTTTGATTTTGAATGTCGGTTTATTTTAAATCATATCAATTAATGTCAAATGTCATTTGGAATATTCGATTGATTTCGTTGTTTCTTAAATTTTGTCAATTTTATGTCAAATTTTATTTGAAATGTCAAATTTATGTCGATTATGTCAATTCATGTTTGCAATATCAAATTTATGTTGATTTTATCAATTAAGTGTTTGGAATGTCAAATTTATGTCGATTTTATTGATTAAATGTTTAAAGTGTCAAATTTATGTCAGTTTTGTTTGATGAGATGCTTGAAATATCAAATTTATGTTGATTTTGAGTTTATGTTTGTCTGAACTTAAGTTAGAAGGTTGAAATTTAGTTTCAATATTAATTGAATTAACTTAGGTTCAGGTCTATTTGAACCTAAGTTAGATTCAATGTTAATTAAATCTAATTAACTTGAGTTCATGTCTGTCTGAACTTAAGTTAGAAGGTTGAAAGTTAGATTCAATATTGATTGAATTAACTCGAGTTCATGTCCGGTCGAACCTAAGTTAAATTCAATGTTGATTGAATCTAATTAACTCGAGTTCATGTCTGTTTCGAACTTAAGTTAGAAGGTTTCGTTTAGAATAGACCTAATTAAGTATTAAGCCTTGTTTAAACAAGACTTAAAGGTTAATTAAGTCTAATAAATTAGACTTAATTAGAATTGCAAACCATTTAAGTCCTTTTTAGGTAAGGCTTAAGTTTTAATTAAGTCTAATTTGATTTAGCTGAGGTTTGTTTAGATATTAAGTCAAATGAATTAGACTTAATCATGGTTTGCTAATTTAAACCTTAGTTAATTAAGGTTTAATGATTTAATTAGAAATAAATTTGAATTAAAGTCAATATGAGTTGAACTCAAATTAGGATTTAACTTAAATTAAGTTAGGTTCAAGTTAGGTTGATTCTTGACTTAAGGTCTACTTAAGTTCAATACGGGTTGAACTTAAATTAAGGTTTGAGTTTTAGATTAAGTTAGATCCAAGGTTAGGCTCGAACTTAGGCTTAAAGTCGACTTAAGTTCAATATGGATTACACTTAAGTTAAGGTTTTGACTTGGGTTAAGTTAGGTTCAAGTTAAATCGAACCTAGACTTAAAGTTGACTTAGGTTCAACATGGGTCGAACTTATGTTAAGGTTTGACTTGAGTTCAAGTTAAGTTCAAGTTAGGTTGAACCTAGACTTAAGATCGACTTAAGTTCAATGTGGGTTGAACTTAAGTTTAGGTTAACTTGAGTTAAGTTAGGTTCAATATGGGTTGAACCTAAAGTTTAGGTTAACTTGAGTTCAAGTTAAGTTGGATCCAATTTTGGTTAAATTTAGGTTAGGGTCAATATGGATTGAACCTAAGGTTTTAGGTTAACTTGAGTTCAAGTTAGGTTTGACTCAAGTTTGGTAAAGTTTAAGTTCAGTTAGGTTCAATGTGGGTTGAACCTAAGGTTTTAGGTTAACTTGAGTTAAGTTAGGTTCAATATGTGTTGAACCTAAATTTTAGGTTAACTTGAGTTCAAGTTAAGTTGGATCCAAGTTTGGTTAAATTTAGGTTAGATTCAATATGGATTGAACCTAAGGTTTTAGGTTAACTTGAGTTCAAGTTAGGTTGGACTCAAGTTTGGTTAAGTTTAAGTTCAGTTAGGTTCAATGTGGGTTGAACCTAAGGTTTTAGGTTAACTTAAGTTCAAGTTAGGTTCAATATAGGTTGGACCTAAAGTTTAGGTTAACTTGAGTTCAAGTTAAGTTGGACCCAAGTTTGGTTAAATTTAGGTTAGGTTCAATATGGATTGAACCTAAGGTTTTAGGTTAACTTGAGTTCAAGTTAGATTGGACTCAAGTTTGGTTAAGTTTAAGTTAGATTTAATATGGATTGAACCTAAGGTTTTAGGTTAACTTGAGTTCGAGTTAGGTCGGACTCAAGTTTCATTAAGTTTAAGTTAGATTCAATATGGATCGAACCTAAGGTTTTAGGTTAACTCGAGTCATGCTAGGTTGGACTCAAGTTTGTTTAAGCTTAGTTAATTTAGGTTCAATGTGGGTTGAACCTAAGGTTTTAGGTTAACTTGAGTTCAAGTTAGGTTGGACTTAAGTTCGGTTAAGTTTAAGTTAAGTTAGGTTCAATGTGGGTTGAACTTAAAATTTAGGGATTAATTAAACATAATTTAGTTATGTTTAATTAAGGTTAATAGATTACTTAAGCCTATTATAAATAATGCTTAAGGATTAATTAGATTAGACTTAATTTGAGTTTAGAGGTTGCTTAAGCCTAATTTAAGTGAAGCTTAGGGGTTAATCAAGTCAAATTAGATTAGACTTAATTAGGGTTTAGAGGTTACATAAGCCTAATTTAAGTAAAGCCTAAGGGTTAATCAAGTAAAATTAGATTAGACTTAATTACGGTTTATGGTGTTAAACCTAATGTGATTAAGGTTTAACAAAGTTTATTGGGGTCTGATTGATGTCTTAGACATAATTGGGGTTTATTAAGTTAAACTTAATATGATTAAGGTTTAACTTGGTTCAATTAAGTCTAATTGGTGTCTTAGACCTAATTGGGGTTTATTAAGTTAAACTTAATTTGGTTAAGATCTAACTTGGTTTAATTAGGTTTAATTGATGTCTTAGGCCTAATTAGGGTTTATTAAGTTAAACCTAATGTGGTTAGGGTCTAACTTGGTTTAATTAGGTTTAATTGGTGTCTTAGGCCTAATTAGGGTTTATTAAATTAAACCTAATGTGGTTATGGTCTAACTTGGTTTAATTAGGTCTAATTGGTATCTTAGGCTTAGACCTAATTAGGGTTTATTAAGTTAAACCTAATGTGACTAAGGTCTAACTTGGTTTAATTAGGTCTAATTGGTGTCTTTGGCCTAATTAGGGTTTATTAAGTTAAACTAATGTGGTTAAGGTCTAACTTAGTTTAATTAGGTCTAATTGGTGTCTTAGGCCTAATTAGGGTTTATTAAGTTAAACCTAATGTGGTTAAGGTCTAACTTGGTTTAATTAGGTCTAATTGGTCTCTTAGGCCTAATTAGGGTTTATTAAGTTAAACCTAATTTGGTTAAGATCTAACTTGGTTTAATTAGGTTTAATTGGTGTCTTAGGCCTAATTAGGGTCTATTAAGTTAAACCTAATGTGGTTAGGTTCTAACTTGGTTTAATTAGGTCTAATTGGTGTCTTAGGCCTAATTAGTGTTTATTAAGTTAAACCTAATGTGACTAAGGTCTAACTTGGTTTAATTAGGTCTAATTGGTGTCTTAGGCCTAATTAGGGTTTATTAAGTTAAACCTAATGTGGTTAAGATCTAACTTAGTTTAATTAGGTCTAATTGATGTCTTAGGCCTAATTAGAGTTTATTAAGTTAAAACTAATGTGATTAAGGTCTAACTTAGTTTAATTAGGTCTAATTAGTGTCTTAGGCCTAATTAGGGTTTATTAAGTTAAACCTAATATGACTAAGGTCTAACTTGGTTTAATTAGGTCTAATTGGTGTCTTAGGCCTAATTAGGGTTTATTAAGTTAAACGTAATGTGGTTAAGGTCTAACTTGGTTTAATTAGGTCTAACTGGTGTCTTAGGTCTAATTAGGGTTTTATTAAATCTAATTTGTCATTTTAGACTTACTCATGGTTTAATTAGTTAAGCTTAATGAGATTAAGGTTTAATTTTAATTAAGTAGGTTTAAATGGTGTCTTAAACCTAATTAGAATTTATTTTATGTCTAACTTGTCATTTTAGACTTAATTGAAGTTTGTCATAAGTCTAGTATGGTCTAGACTCATTTTAAAGTTAGACTATTAAAGAAAATAGGCTAAGTTATAAAAGGATAATTTTTAGGATTAAATTTATTAATTAATAATGAATTTTAATCCTAAATTTTTGAAATATCATTTAAAATTATTTAATGACTTAAAAATCATTTTCCTAGGGTTATTTTCTCTTACCCTAAAATTTCTAGTCATTTTCAAATTTATTTTCCTTAATTTCTAATTTTTATAATTATTTTTATAAATAATTACAAAGTAGCTTAGAAATTAAAGAAGAATATCCTAAAGATTTTTTCTGTCCTTGGGAAAATTAGGAGACGTGTGTCATAACAGGAGGATAATTCTGTGAAAATTTCATAATTTTTGGAATTATAATTAATTTTTAATAATTAAATAACCTCAGAGAGTAATTAATTATTTAAAAATTAAATATTCAGAATAAAATTATGATTTTGGTCTCATAATTTTCTTCTCTTCAAGTGCTTTCCAAAGGTATTTTTATTTTATTTTTGTGACCTCTGGATCAAAAGATATTACTTTTTGAAATTTTTAAGGTTTTTAGAATTTATTAATTCCAGAAAATCCCACGGAGCGATGCGTTTCCTCGTATGCGTCGAAGAGCAGGAAGATCCCGTGCGCAGATTCGAACAGTGGACACCGGATGGCGCGATCAATGTCGTCTGTTCTAAAACACGGGAACGGACGGCGGAGATAAATGCCTTATTAATTAAAAAAAATTTCGAACCGTTAAACTTCAAAGAGTAATATCTCACTCATTTCTCAAAGAAATTGAGTGATTTTGAACCTATGGAATCATCTAAACATGTAGAATTTATACATACGGTGATGGTACATTTATGGGCTAGTATAACCCATGATATTTCAAAAACATGAATTTTTTTTGGAAACATAATTCCATACCTTGGCCACAAGTGAATCAAGCTTGATCAGACCTTATGGTTGGCTTCTAGGACTCCCAAAGAAGATCTTTGCTGCTCCAATTTGGTTTTAAACTTAGCCTTGGAGCAGAATTTCGAGAAAGTGGCTAATTTGGGCTGATTTTGGATTTTGATCAAATCGTCTGATTGGGCTAACCCTATGGCTTGGGTTTGGTTGGGATAGATTGCTAAGGTTCTTGGGAAGAATTTTTGTGTTGGGGACCAAGTGGCTTTGAGCGACTTATGGGTCTCTACCAATTTTTTTCTTCTTCTATGTGGGTTCGGGTATGGGGTTTTTATAGCCATGGGGAGGCTTGGCTAAACTTAAATCCATTAAGGGGAGGTGTTACCTGATGTCATGATTGAATTTTAGCTGGGGGATAAGTTAAATTCACTTTCCCAAGGTTAACTCATATTGGGTTTGGCTATGGTGAGAGCTTAACCCTTCATTTGGCTTCCTTCCATTGGCTCATCCATGAGGTGGAGGGACTTTTGTATTTGGCCTAAATATTCTTCATCCAAGTCATGCTTTAGATTTAGGGGAAAGGTGACACTTAACCCTCTTACTCACCTCATGCATGGTTTTGCCATGATTGCATTTAACCATGGGTTTAGATTTTGTTTCTCTCCCATTGGTCATGGAGGAGGTGTGTGATGACTCAAGTATGAAGGCTCTTCTTCATTCACCATGTCACTTAGGATTTAATCAGGAGCATGACACATAAGCCCCATGACTCGTTTCATGCATGATTTCATTATCTCCTAATTTTACCATGGTTGATGTTTAATTCATGCTAACTTCTTTTCTCATTGGATGCTTAGGGTAGTGAGCAAAAATTATTTTTTAAAGTGGCTAATCCTCATCTTAGAGAGGAGTGACTCGTGCTTTGAAATGAAGGGGAAGATGACACCTCATTTCATTTACCATGATGGCCTTTAACCATGATTAAATGGTATGGTTTGGATTATTAATGGATTTGATTATTTTAAATGAATCACATGGGTTATGTATAATTCATATGATGTTATTAATGATGTCATTAATGGATTTAAAAATTAAATCCATTTAATATGTCATGTATGATGTCATTGGTAGAATTTCCATTTTTATCTCCTTTTAAATATGATTTTATTTTTAATTAATTATGTCATTAACTAAAAATGTTAGAATTTATTTTACTAATCGATTAATTAATCAAAATAATTTTAAATTAATTATTTGATTAATTTTTATGTCATTTTGGATTTGAAATTAAATTTTGTTTTATCTTATGTCCTTTTAATTTAATTTCTATTTTAAATAATTATGTCATTAATTAAAAAATTTTAAAAAAAATTAAATCATTAGTCATTTAATTAATCAAAATAATTTTGAAATTAATTATTTGATTAATTTTGTCATTTTTATTTCATTTTGGTGTATTTTGTTATTTTATGATTTTTAATTTAATTTTCATTTTAATTAATTATGTCATTAATTAAAATATTGAAAAATAAATCATTAGTCAATTTAATTAATCAAAATAATTTTAAAATTAATTATTTGATTAATTCTTGACATTTTGGGGTATTAATTATGGCATTAGGTCAATAATTGATTATTTAGTCAAAAATTAACCAGAGTTGACCCTTTGGGCAAAAATGTTGACCTGTGGGGTCAACAGGGTTGATCATTAGGTCAAGATTGATCATTTTGACCAAAGTTGATTTTTTTAGGTCAAAAGGGTGACCTATTGGGTCAACAGGGTTGGTCATTGGGTCTGGTTTGACCATTTTGACCAAAGTTGACTTTTTAGGTCAAATGGGTGATCTATTGGGTGAACAGGGTTGGTCATTGGGTCTAGTTTGACCATTTTGACCAAAGTTGACTTTTTAGGTCAAAAGGGTGACATGTTGGGTCAAAAGGGTTGGTCATTGGGTCTGGTTTGACCATTTTGACCAAAGTTGACTTTTTAGGTCAAAATGGTGACCTATTGGGTCAACAAGGTTGGTCATTGGTTCTGGTTTGACCATTTTGACCAAAGTTGACTTTTTAGGTCAAAAGGGCGACCTATTGGGTCAACAGGGTTGGTCATTGGGTCTGGTTTGACCATTTTGACCAAAGTTGACTTTTAGGTCAAAAGGTATTGACTCATTAAAAATAAGGTCAACGCGCATGTAAGTAATGATAATTCTGTAAATACTGATGATTCTCAAACAATAGAAACTTTGCAAGCTATTGCTAGTAAAACTAATAACCCTTATTCTAATTATTATAATCCATGTTGGAAAAATCATCCTAATTTTAATTGGAATAATGGACAACAACAATGGAGTAATAATCAAGTTAATCCAACCTGAAATTAGAACAATAAAGGAAATTCAAACTTTGGACCAACCTATCCTCCTGGTTTTAACAATCAGCAGAAAAAGTTATCTATAGAAGAATTGATCTTGCAACTCAGTAATCGACTACAAAGTCAAAACACTGTTATTCATAATATTGAGAATCAGATGGGTTAAATTGCTAATTTTATTAATTACAGACCTCAAGGAACATTGCCTAGAAACGTCGAAATTAATCCAAAAGAAACTGGGAAAGATCATGAACAAGAAAAAGCTGTACAACTTAGAAGTGGAAAGGAATTAAAACAGAAAATTCAGAATGAAATTGAAAAAGAGAGAGGAGTTGAAGGGATTGAAAAACCTAAAGATACTCTTTCTCCAAGTAAAGATCAGATTGTAATTCCTATTGAAGTGGAAGTTGAAGGACCACCACCACCTTTTCCTCAAAGACTAAAACAGCGAAGCTCGACTCATCAATTTTCTAAGTTCTTTAAGATTTTTAAGAAACTTACCATCAACATTCCTTTTGCTGAAGCTTTGGAACAAATGCAAAGCTATGCAAAATTTATGAAGGATATTTTAAGTAAGAAAAGAAATTTTGAAGCTTATGAAACTGTTGCATTAAGTGAAAAATGTAGTGCAATAATTCAGAAGAAACTACCTCAAAAACTTAAAGATCCTGGAAGTTTCACTATACCATGTGCTATTGGAGAAAAAATTTGTAGAAAAGCCTTATGTGATTTAGGAGCAAGTATTAATCTCATGCCATTTTCTATCTTTTGAATGTTAGATTTAGGAGAGATTTCTCCTACCACTGTAACCCTTCAGTTAGATGATCGATCTATTACTTATCCTAAAGGAGGTATAGAGGATGTTCTTGTTAAGGTAGATAAATTTATCTTCCCTGTGGATTTCATTGTACTGGATATGGAAAAAGATAAAGAAATACCTATTATTTTAGGGAGACCTTTTTTATCTACCGAACATGCTATGATTGATGTGCAAAAAGGAGAATTAACAATGAGAGTTAATGATCAAGAGATAACATTTAATGTTCTGAAATCAATGAGGTATCCTGACAAAGGAAAATGCTATTGGGTGGATATTTTTGATTATATAATTGAAAAACATTATCAAGAAAAATGTAAGGTCATTTCTAAAGAAAAAGATTATGAATTTGTGTTATATAATGAGTCATTAACTGAAGATATTAAAGAAGTAAATGAAGAAAATTTATCTGAAATTAAAGAAGTCATTATATTCATGATAATTGAGAAATTTTAGATACAACTAAAAATGATATACTCTTACCCTCAATTGAAAAAGCCCCTGAACTGAAATTAAAAATGTTACCTGCACATTTAAAGTATGTGTTTCTTGGAAATTTATTAACTTTACCTGTGATTATATCTTCAGAACTAAGCAAAGATCAAGAAGAAAAATTAATAGGAGTTCTGAAGAACTATAAGAAAGCTTTTGGTTGGACTATCGCAGATATAAAAGGAATAAGCCCTTTAATCTGTATGCATTGGATTTTAATGGAAGAAAATTGTAAACTCACTATTGAACCTCAAAGAAGATTGAACCCAATTATGAAAGAGGTTGTTAAAAAAGAGATTTTGAAATGGTTAGATACTGGAATTATTTATCCTATTTCGGATAGTCAATGGGTAAGTCCTATTCATTGTGTTCCGAAGAAAGGAGGAGTAACTGTCATTATTAATAATAAAAATGAATTAATTCTTACAAGACAAGTTACTAGATGACGAATTTGCATTTATTATCAAAAAATTAAATAACGCCACTAGAAAGAATCATTTTCCTTTACCTTTCTTGGATCCGATGTTGGATAAACTAGCTGGATACTCATATTTCTGTTTTTTGGATGGATATTCTGGTTATCATCAATTACCCGTTGCTCCTGAGGATCAAGAAAAAATAACATTTACAAGTCCTTATGGAACATTTGTCTTTAAAAGAATGTCTTTCGGTTTATGTAATGCACCTGCAACTTTTCAAAGATGTATGATGTTAATATTATGTGATTTAATGGATGAAGGAATTAAAGTATTTATGGATGATTTTTCAGTTTTTGGAACTTCTTTTGAGTTTTGCTTAGAAAATACAATGAAAGTTCTGAAAAGATGTGAAGAAAAAAATTTGGTTCTAAACTGAGAAAATGTCAATTTATGGTCACAGAAGGAATTGTACTTAGACATAAAATTTCATAAATAGGTATGAAAGTTGATCAAGCAAAAGTAAAAATTATTGTTGAACTTCAACCACCTACTACCGTTATTGATGTGAGAAGTTTTCTGGGTCATGCTGGATTTTATAGGAGATATATAAAGGATTTTTCTAAAATTGTTAAACCTCTTTGTCATTTATTAGAAAAAGAAGCTAAATTCAAATTTAATGAAGATTGTCTGAATGCGTTCAATATTCTAAAAGAAAAAATTAATCACTGCACCTGTTATTGTTGCACCTGATAAGATTAAACCTTTTGAATTAATGTGTGATGCAAGTGATTATGCAATTGGAGTTGTATTGGGACAAAAATATGAGAAAAAATTTAAAGTTATATATTATGCTAGTAAAACACTTAATGAAACTCAAATAAATTACACTACTACTGAAAAAGAGCTTTTAGCAATAGTATATGCCTTTGATAAATTTAGACCGTATTTTCTTGGAACGAAATGTATCGTACTTACTGATCATTCTACTATTAAGTATTTAATGTCTAAAAAGGATGCTAAACCTAGATTGATCAGATGGGTTTTACTTTTACAAGAATTTGATTTTCAAATAATAGAAAGAAAAGGAACTGACAACCAAATTGATGATCATTTATCAAGAATCAAAAATAATACTGAGACGATTTATGAAGAAAATATAAATGAGAAATTCCCTATTGAACAGTTATATGTTATTCAAGGATTACAAATGCCTTGGTATGCAGATATAGTTAACTATTTGGTTAGCAATATTTTACCATATGGGTTGAATAACAAATATATTAAGAAATTCAAGAATAATTGTAAATCATATATTTGGGAAGATCCTCATTTATTTAAAATAGTAAGAGATTCTGTGATTCGAAAATGTGAACCATATGAAGAAACATTTACAATTATTCAAAAATGTCACGATTCTGAATTTGGAAGACACTTTGGAGTGGATAAAACTGCGTTTAAAATTTTAAATTATGGATTCTATTGGCGTAAATTATTTAAAGATGTTGGACATTCTGTGAAAACTTGTGATCGATGTCAAAGAATGAGAAATATATCCAGAAAAGATGAAATGCCTCTAAACTATATATTAGAAATTGAAATTTTTTATGTATGGGGTTTAGACTTTATGGGACCTTTTGTACCATCATCTGGAAAGATTTATATTTTATTAGCAGTTGATTATGTTTCAAAGTGGATTCAATCTGTAGCTTTACCTAACTGTGATTCCAAAAGTGTTTCGAAATTTTTAAAGAAGATGATTTTTACAAGATTTGGAATGCCTGGGTAATTATCACGGATGGGGAAGTCATTTCGTAAATTAAGAATTCAATCATTACCGGAAAAATTCGGAATTAAACATAGAATTGCAATCGCTTATCACCCACAAACAAGTGGAATGGTTAAGTATCAAACAGAGAAATTAAAAGAATATTAGAGAAGACTGTTAATCCTAAAAGAACTGACTGGGTTGATAGACTTGATTCTACAGTATGGGATTATAAAACAACATATAAGACACCTATCAAAATGTCACCTTATCGGTTAATTTATAATAAACATTGTCACTTACCTGTTGAACTGGAACACAAAGCCTACTGGGTGATAAAGGAGTTAAATTACTATTTGAATGCTGCAGGAGAGAAACGATTATTACAACTGAATGTAATGGAAGAAATAAGAAATGTGTCCTATGAAAATGCAAAGATTTATAAGGAGAGAATGAA
Organism: Papilionanthe hookeriana x Papilionanthe teres; assembly: GCA_022702705.1. Taxonomy (NCBI): domain Eukaryota; kingdom Viridiplantae; phylum Streptophyta; class Magnoliopsida; order Asparagales; family Orchidaceae; genus Papilionanthe; species Papilionanthe hookeriana x Papilionanthe teres. The sequence continues at coordinate 62,853,294 of CM040423.1, read as the reverse complement.
GAAATTGCATGAAAAAAAATTTTCAAGGAAAATATTTAAGCCTGGACAAGAAGTATTATTATTTAATACTCATTTAAAACTTTTTCCTCGAAAATCAAGATATAAATGGATGGTACCATTTATAATTGAGAAAGTATACCCTTATGGAGCTCTGGATATTAAAGATCCAAAAACTAGAAAAATATTTAAAGTTAACGGATTAAGAGTGAAGCCTTATATGGGAGAAATGAAACCAAATTACAAAGAGGCTTACGAACTGAGTCTACCCGATTAATTCAACTGATTAGGTCGTGCTGACGACATTAAACCAAGCGCTTTGTGGGAGGCAACCCATTTATTATCATTGTGATTGTTTGTGATTTTAATTTATCTTAATCGTTGTTTGTGTGTTGATCACTGTCGGCATTATTTTTAGATTGTGTGTTTTATTTTGAAAATGGGGTCGCCTAACAGAAATTGTCGGTGAATTTTTAATTTAATTTAAATAAATAATTTGAAAAGTAGTATTTGATTTTGAAAATAATTTTAAATTTGAAAATTTTAAGATATGAAATCAAACTGATCTGACATCCCAAATATTTTATATAAACGAGCACCGCATCACAAACTGTGTATCTATCTCAAAGAATAGACACACTATTTGGTGATGGGGCTCGATTAAATAAACTAGAAGATTTGTGACATCCGTTTGGTCTGCGAACCAAATTTATAAGCCGACAAATTCCTCTGCTTAATATGAAAGCATTAAACAGGGTTCATATTACCTGGGTTCTTAAGATTCCCTATAAGGGCAAGCCCCTATAGTTAATTACATCTTAAGTGACGGGAATCACCTAAGAAAACTCTCGATAATGATCAGTGGTTTTGCTATCAAGAATTTCAAAGTTTAAGGTTTTCAAATGATTGAATTTTGGAAATTCAAAAGGGAATGGATCAAATTTCGAACAATTTATTTCAGGAGTTCAAAGGAAGAAAAGTAGGAGAAGTTGAGGATACAAGAAGAATCTCGACAACTTCTCAAACTATCCTATTGTTTGGCTTCAATTTGGGGATTCATTTAATGTTTCATCTTGCCTATTTTAATTAATCAAGACTTATATTCGTATGACATAATCATACAAATAGCCTCGAAGATGTGAGGGTTTATGTCGTATCGGACGACTACCTCGGAATCCTAAGACCGGTTAGGGCTTAATTTGCAATGCAAATGCCTAACAAAAGGTCGAGGATTTATGTCGCACTAGTGCAAACTACCTCGAAGTCCTATTGGCTTAGCTTATTTAATTCTTAAGAAAGTTTTGTCGAAGTAGATTCGAGTTTTGCCGATGACGATGGTCGTGCTGCCCACCATGCTCCGAGCTCCTTGTTGTTGCAAAGGTTTAGTTTTAGAAGCCATAAATCAGGAGATGAGAAAAGTGTTTTGGTTTAGAAAAATTCTTAATTTCCAAGTGTTTTTTATGTTTTAAATAAAACAAATCTTAAAGTTGATTATAACAAAGACCTGCTAAGATCCCACTGTTCCATCCTTCCGCATCGTTATTTTTATCGGATTCACTTAGTCCGCATGAATTTGCTAAACTCAACCGAATGAGTTCCACACTTTCATTTAGACCGTGGGAAATCCCATTAGCAACACGTAGGTTACATCATCCGAGGTATTCCCGATCATCCAACAAGACATTTTAATTTAGTTGTAGTTGTAGTTTTGTATTCTGTTTGTGATTAAATTTTGAGTTGTTTTATATTTTGAAATGTTGTGGCGGTGAATTTTATCTTGTAATGACTTTTAATTTAGTTTTGGTTTCGGCTTTAGGGACTATCCTAAAAGTGTGGGTTTTCATGCAACAGTTGTTTATCATGCAAGAAAAGTAAGTGCGATGCGATTAAATAAATTGCAATAAGGTAAATCGCAATAAAATAAAAGCTTACCCTGAGGGTCTTCCCGTCATCCCAAGCCGCACTTAAAACACATGTTAAGGCATTTAAATATTTCAACAAGTACTCAGTAAAGTTAAGGGAAAGGTTATGGTTTTCTACCAAGTTCTTAATCCTATAGCTAGTCATCTCCTATGACGTCTGTGTTCTCAGTGTTTTGGTTCGAGGACGATTTTCTTCATCAAAGAACAATTAAGTTCAGTTGTTCTTATAAACATCTTATCATATTGAGAAAGTGTTTAAGAAGAATCTTAAACATCTTTTCAATATTGCTAGAATTATTTTAAGTCTAAATGAATTTAATCATACAAATGAATTTATCGTCTGAGAATTCAAGTTTTGTTATTATCTTACTCAGTGAACTAGGACATTTGAATATCCTATGAGGGAAGTAGCATTTCATTTAACGTTCTGTTTAGGAGTTATGACAACAAAAGCTTTCGAGGGCAAATTGATGTTCAAATTATTTATGATTTAATTTCAGTTAATGGGTTTAAATTTGGAATAGTGTTCAAGTTGTTTTATTTTTGAATTTCCTTATGTCTTAGGTTATGTTATTTTTAATTCAATTTAATTTAACTTTAATTTAATTTAATTTTGTTTAGTTTTAATTTTAATTTAATTTATTTAATTTAATCTAATTTTAATTTTAACTTGATTTTATTTTTTATTTAATTTAATTTAATTTAATTTAATTTAATTTAATTTAATTTAATTTAATATGATTTAATTTAATTTAATTAATTTAATTTGATTTAATTTGATTTAATTTAATATGTTTTAATTTAATTTAATTTAATTTGATTTGATTTAATTTGATTTAATTTAATATGTTTTAATTTAATTTTATTTAATTTAATTTAATTTAATTTAATTTAATTTAATTTAATTTTAATTTTAATTTTATTTTATTTTTAATTTTAATTTAAAATTTTATTTTTTATGTTTTAAAGATGATTTAATTTTAATTGTTAAAGTATTAATTTAATTGAAATTTTAAAAGGATTTAATTTAAATAATTTAACTTTAATTTAATTTAATTTAATGATTAAGTCTTTTAGCATTTTAAATCTTAAATTTGGATTATCATTTTAATTAGGAATTAAATATTATTGAGATGATTAATTTAGGGATTCTTAAATTAAAGAACAAATCTCTTCCTAATAATATCCCTATTTTAATAATTCCAATTTTATTATTCTTCCAAATTTAATCAATTATTTAATTAAGGTTTATTTCAATTATTTTTAAATTGTTTAATAGGTTTCTACCCTTATTATTCAAATTTCAATCATCCAAATCAGATTAGGATCAAATACTTTACTCTTTAATTTTATTAAGCCTAAAGTTTTAATTAAAGGTTAAAATTTTAATTACAATTTTGCCCTTCAAGCTTAATAATTTCATAACTCACTAAATTGAGCTTAAATGAACTTGAAATTTTTATGTGACTTCACACATATGCCAATAAAGGCATGAGATGAGAAAATGTGATTTTTCTGTATTTAATTTATTTATGTAATTATTTTTGGTGGGAAATAGGGATTTCCAAGGAAAATTTAATAATATGACCAAGGGAAAGTTTCTGTCCTTAAGAAAATTATGGGACATTTCTAATGACCAGAGGATCACTTGGACCAAGTTTGGTGATTTTTTGAATTATATTCTTTTTATTATAATTATTTTGAGTTTTGGAGTATTAATTAATTTAAAAAAAATAAAGGTTGAAAGATGAATTTTATATTTTTCAAAAATCTCTCTGATATCAAGGAAATTAGAGAATCAATTTTTATAATTTTCTGATTTCTTTTTGATTTATTAGAATTATTTTAGTGGAAATACCAAAAATATACATTTTTTTTAATTTTAAAATTACCTTAGGGCTTTAAAATTTAATATCTCATTATAGAGACTTAAGAAAAATATGGGGTTTGTTCCTAAATGATTAAAATTCAAAATGTGACATTTTGGTGAATTTTATTATTTTTGTGATTTTTGTTATTTTTTAATTATTTAAATATTAAAATAATGTAAGAAAATCAACTTTTTTGAAAAATTGAAATTTTATTTTTCTTAAATTTCCCTGATATCAGAGAGGCTCCAAAACCAAATTGGTGAATTTTTGAAAAGTATTTTGAAAGTTATGAATTTTTAAAGTTTAAATTAGCTAAATGATTTAATCAACCCATTTGGTGGGGCTAACCAAGTCCAATTGACTTCAAATTTTTATGGTGGGTTCCTCTGATCCTAAAGGTCAGTGGAGAATTGATTTCAAGTCAATTTGATATATGATTAGCTCTAATTAATTAAGGAGCTATTTTGGGTGTTTAAGCCAATTAGGGTTATTCCAAGTGGATTAATTCAAAACCTATTTCTCCTAGGTTCCTCTGGTCATACTAAACATCACCAAATTTTTCTAGAATTTATTTCACAATATGCTAATTATTGGAATTAAAATACTCAAACTAGCAACCTAGAGTTGAAAAATTAATAATTCTTCATAGGGATGGCCTCTGACTTTAGAAAATTCAGGGAATGTTCCCAAATTTAGAGGCTTCAAAAGCCCTATGGTCTCATGTCATGGTGAATTGTATACATGCATGGAGAATTGAAAATGTGCAGAGAGTAAATAAATTATTAAAAATAAAATACTCAATGAAATTAAATGATTTCTTTTCCACATTGTTCTCCTCTCGTTCACTCGAGCAAGAGGGTATTTTTATTTTATTTTTACGATTTTTCTACACAAAGTTATGCATTTTTCAAGTTCTGGTAATTAAATAAATAGGAAAATAGCCTAATTTTCTACTTATCCACGCGGCGCCCTGTCATCCTCGGCATCTCCGAACGGCCACGCGGCGCGCTCCCATTCGACGCCGCCTTCCGACTCAACGCCACGCGGCCCGTGGTTCATGTATCATCTCCTGGTCAGACGCCATCTGAGCCTTCCGTCCGCGCGTGTATTGAATGAACGACATCAGTTCATCGTCCCCAAGCCTCCTAACCTTAGAACCGTCCGTCTTCTAGGCCTAAGATCTCACTCGATACTTGACCAAATTGAACGTTCTTATGCTCTATGGATTTGTCTCGAGAAGACGAACACATCCATACGGTTTATGTGGCATGAAATTGACTCAATAAAAATGGAGAATGTTCAGAAGCTCGGGAAGAAGAGTGAGGCCATACCTTTGCTCAGAGAAGTGTGGCTTCGATCTGAGGGTTGTGTCACCTTCGATTGCGTCCCAGCAAGCTCCAGATGAAGTCTCCTGGCCTGGTGAATTGTCTAGGTAGGATTTCGACCACAGCCAATTACAAAGCTTGGAGTCTGGAACAGATGGGTGGCCTGGAGAGGGGGCTTTTGCTGGTGGACTTCTTCCCTTGGTCAGGTGAAGGTGTAAGATCAATCAATTTGGGGATTGGTCCACTGTGAAGAAGTGTCCTGGTTTTGTGTTGAAATTTGAACTCAAAATTGATCTCACCTAGAGGGAATTGGGGCTGGAATCCAGTGGGAATCAAGTGCTCTATGTGTAGAGAGTGGTCTGGAATGATTTTGGCAGAGTTTCCTTAAGGTTGGTTCAGCACCTCTCCCATGGCTGAGAGAGGGGGTGTTTAAATAGAGAGGCCTGGAGGGCCTCCCTGTGGGAGTTAGAACCGGGATCGACTGCTCTTGGCAAGAGAAGAACAGCTGCAATGGCCACTGGGCATGGGGCAGCTCAGCAAGGGAAAATTTCAATGTTGGCTCACATGTGAGCTCTCGGGTATGGTGTTTTTCGGAGATCCAGGCGGCTGGCCAGCAGGCATGGGTCACCCTCGTGTTCGAGTGGGTCGTGGCCGGGGTTTAGTGTAGGCAATCGGGCTTTGCCATGTGTCAAAAGCTTGGATTAAGATGGCATGGGGGAAGGCCAATTTTGGCTTGATTTGGTCAAGTCCACCTTTTGGGCTTGGTTCACCCTTCAAGGTGGCTTTGGGTGTTGTGAGGAGTCAAAGGAATCAGCTGGTTTGACATGGAGAAGTCCTTATCCAAATATATTTGGATTAAATTTGGGTTAAGGGGAATCATGGTTAAGGCTAATGACTTTAGGAGATTAAGGAAAGAGTCTCCTCCTTTTGCCCAAAATGGCATGGTGACATGTAAAGAGGCTCTCATGGCTTCCATGTGGCTCATGCATGGCTTCATGGCTCACCTTTGGCTTGGGAAAAGTTAAGTCAATTTCATGAAAGAGGGTTTTGTGAATTTTGGCATTTTAATGGGAATTGGCATATGGCTTGATTTGGATTTATTTTATCATGGATTTAGAACTTAGGAGATGGCTTTATCAAATGGATGATGATAGAGGATTGTCATGTGGGCTTTGGGCCTTTTGAAGTCATTTTTTATGGGCTTTTAGGAAGGCTAAAGGGGATGGGCCTTTAGGTTTAAGGATGAATTCATGGATGGGAATTTTGTAGAATTTTGGGCCAAATAATTGTTTGGTTTGGTTTAGAGATATTTCATGAGTAATTTGAAATGAGTTTGGAGTGATTTGGGTTTGAATGGGGTTGGATTTGGGCCTCTTTGGTAAATGGACCAATGTAGGTCATATTGGGCTAACTTGGGCCAATGTTGGGCTAGGGTTGAAATTGATGTAAAATTAATGTTGGGAAATGTTTATGGGAGTGTTTCAAAGAGGTTTTGACTTTGGTTGGGTTTTGATTTTGGGGTTTGGGCTTATTTGGGTTAGGTTTGGGTTTAGGTCAAAATTGGGCTTTTTGGCTTTGGGTTGAATTTGAGTGGGGTTTGGATCTAAATTTTGGGTAAATCATGTTAGTGTTTTGTTTGTGGGGATGTTAAGGAAGGTTTAGAAAAGGTTTGGGGTTAATTGGAGTTGAATTGGGTTAGTTTGGGTTAGGTTTGGGTCAAATTGTGGGTTTTGACAAAAGTAGGGTAAATTGACAAAATTGGCCCATGGTGTAGTTGAACAAAATGAAATTGGGAATATTTGGGATTTTCTGGAATTTTCTGAATTTTTGGATTTTTGGGTCAAGAGGGGTATTTTGGGTATTTGGAGGGTATTGGGAGGTATTTTTGGAATTTTTGGTATTTTTGGCTATGGATGATCAACTTGATTGGTGAGGAAATGTTCAAGGTTAATTTTGGGGAATTTTGGGTGATTTGGAAATTTTGAAAAATTTGGGTAATTTCAAGGGCTTTGGGTAGGCTAGGCGGGTGTAGGGTCCCAGGGGTCAAAAATTGAAAATTTGCAAAATTGAAGATTGAGTAATTGTAAGTGGAATAAAATCATTTTGGTTGAGCCATGAAGCCATATCAAGCCCACATGAGCCATGAAGGGACTCATTTGAGGCATCCACTATGTTGTTCCTAACCCTCTTAGACAAGGGCTTAGGGGTTAAGGACCATCCATGCGAATCACCTTCATGAGTCGGGAGGTCGAGTTAGGTATGGGTGTGTTTTTAGGAGGTGTGTGAAAGTGTAGTGTATAAGTGTAGTGTGTGTGTAGGTCGGCCCTTCACCGGACCAGTGCCACCTGTGGGTAGTCCTAAGGCCAAAGAGTCCTATAGGAACTCATCCTTTAAACTTCCACATTTGATTTCAACCCTCTAGGTGATTAGGGGTCTACAGTCAAGTTTGTGGAGTTTGCAGGTAGTTAAGAAGTGGTTTGAATTTCTAAGTGGTGGGTCCCAATTCTAATCCTCTAAGATAGTCAAAGGAAAAGCCTAAGGCTAGATCCTAAGTACTAAAAAGAAGAAGAGAAGACCTCATCAAAAATGAGGTCAACAATCACACCCTTTTAATAGACCTATTTTTAAGTCCAAAACTTTGTAAAATTTGATGATAGGCAAAACGGAGTCGAACATGGTTCCGGTGCCTAGGCGCCAAAAGTCGGCGCCTAAGCGCCAGCATAACCTTTAGTATCGATAGTCCGATGCCTAGGCGCCAGATTCCGGTGCCAAAGCGCCACAGTTACAAATCATGGAAAAATTGAAAAACATCAGTTTTTCACACGAAATCTCTTTATAAATTGCTCTATCATCGTCCCCAATCCATAAGCAACGTTATTTATGACCAGAGCAGTCCATTTTGGAAGAGATAAGAGGAGTTTGGAAGTAATTGATAGAGGAAATCATGGAAATGGGGTAAGAGACAAATCCCCCAAAGATCCTCAATCTTATTTTAATGGTTTTATTGCAGTTAGTATGGAGAGGTTATTTAGTCGTTTAGAAAAGATTGAAGCTGAACATCGAAGCATTAGGAATCGTTTGCACGAGATGTATCATCAAATTGAGCATTTGGAATGGCAAACAAAACTTCAGTTTGATCATATGGCGACCTATCAAGACGCTCAAGTAGCAATGTATGTGAAGAACAAGTGGATTGATGAAAAGACGGCTTTGGAATTTCCAAGGGCGTTGGTTGTCTATCTCAACGGTCCTAGCGAAATTCATACCAAATAGATGGAAATTGAAGTACGGTGTTGAATAGATCTTTTATGTTTTCTAGGTGTGATTGAATTAAGTTCTAGAGTGTCGAATTTCGAGTTTGTGTGTTTGCTTAATTGTTCAATGTGTGTTGTTAGATTGAAAATTTGCTTTGAATTTACGTTGTTTGTGTTGTTTATAGAATAATGAACATTGTTATGGTATTGTTCTAGACTTTTTTGAGCTTGGAATGAATAATATGAAATGGAATTGAAGAGTTTGGTTATATCTTGAGTTTAAGTTATCATTTTAATTGATTTTAGAAATTTTTGGAAGATAGAAATTGGATCAAAACTCTCATGTGAGTAATTAGAAGTCAAATTTGATAAGTTTTGGTGGAAAATATAATATTTAAATAAAAAATTTGGAAAGGCGAGTCTGGCGTCTAGGCACCAGAACTCGGCGCCTAAGCGTCGGTTCAGCCTGCACCCAAAAATTGGGTTTATTAACCCACCAACGCCATTTTTAACGCCTAAGATTCCTTCTTCTTCCCATTTTCACGAAAATCAACCCTAGAGATCCCATTTGAGACCTGATTTTTGAGTTTTTAAGCTTTAAATAACTCGATTTCTTTATCCCAAGGCCAGATCTACATTCTAAATAAATTATTTTCGATTTTCACCATGGATTTTTCTCTCTTTGAAGAGAACCAAAATTTTGAGAGAAAAAATTATTTTTAGAGTTAAATCCATGGATTTTTAAGCTCTTTCAAGTTTTTAATGCTTAAATTAGTTCATTTCCTTTGATCCTATAAATTTATTTTGCGTTTTTATTTCACGTTTTGATGGCACCTAAATCTAAGCGAGGAAATGAACGAGAAAATTTTGATCGTAGCAAGTTTGTCACTGCTGCGGCACATTTTCATTACAACGATTTTGCTACGACAAGGAAGTTTATCTTGGAATGAAGTTTTTAAAATCCTGAAGGAAGGATTGAAGATACGATCGTTGCACTTAACTGGCAACGATTCTGTTATTTTATTGTTGTTGCTATTATCCCTGTCGTTAGGGAGTTTTATGTAAATTTCTTGGATGTTGAAGAGTACGAGATCTTCGTAAGAGGAGTTGGAGTAGGATTTACTCTAGAGCGAATCAATATTTTCTACCGACTGCCGCCGAACATCGAGTACTATTACTCTGGATTATCTCCATCTGAGGGAGATTTAGAGATGATTATTGCTTACCTGACAGATGGTACTGCAGCTTGGAAGATCCGGAATGAAAAAAGGGTAAATTTTTCATCTTCTAAGCTAAATGGTGTTTCAAAGGCATGGCATTATTTTATTTTTGCTTGCCTCCTTCCATCCAATCATTTGAGTGAGGTTACCAAGGACATATCTATCCTCAACTACTGCATACAGGAGAGGAAGTTGATTGATGTTGGGAGTATCATTTATGAGTCTATAGAGGCCACTGCTCGTTCTAGCACTTTGGACTGGGATTTCCATCTTTGATTTATCCTCTGTATGAAAGTGCTGGAATTTTTGCTGAGCTTTCAGAGGAAAAGCTCAAGTCTACAAAGCCCATTGGAAGAGAAAGTGTCAGTATCTATGATTGACTTCGAGGTAAGAGTTCTACCGCACCTTCTAGTTCATTACCTACTTCTGGTAGACCTTCTACTGCTGAGCCGCCATCTAGTTTCTGGGAATCTATGCATGATAAGTTTATGGAGCAGCATAATGAGTTATTTCTAACTCACTGTAGAGTAGATACGATTGATAAGAAGATCGATCATCTTTCTGAGTACACCCAAAGGAAGAGTGATTAAGATGTTAAGTATTCTAAGTCTCTTATTAGATTCCTGAAGGCTGATCATGATGTTCAGTTCCCTACCTATCCTAGATTCTTACCTTATGTTGATCTGAAGGATGTAGAATTTTCTTTTGGTGATGACGACGACGAGGCTACAGCTAGTGATTAGTAGTTTGATTTACTACTTGAGATGTGTGATTTTGTTTTTGGTATTTTATTTCTAGTATGTTAGTACTGATGAGTCTGATTTTATTGTTATTTGTTAATGTTGATTTTTTTAATTAACTTTGTGTGGACTTTTAAAATATAAACTGTTTTAGATTATCTATTGTGATATGTATTAAAGACTGAAGTATGGGTAAATTTTTATTTTCTATGATAATATTTGTTTCTATTTCAGCTTACTGTTTAGTATTCCTGAATAGTTAGTAATGTTGCTTGTTTTAAATAAAAAATAATAATTAAAAAAAATTGAAATTAACTCTTGCTCTGCAAACTTTTCTATATATATGCTTAATCATGTATGTTATATACATATTAAAGCATGTGTAGAAGTAGAAATGAGTTTTTCCTTACTACATCATCATTATCATGAGATAAATTTCTGTTTATTTCTCTCTCATGCTTTAGAAAATTTTATGATTCATGTTTATACCAAAACTGAAGTTAGGGGAAAGGGAAAATTCTTTGAAATTTAAATATTATTTGTCCTTAATGTACTAATATTTTCTTTAAAAAAATATTAACATAACATAAAGAATGAAAAATCTATTTAAGATTACTTAAATTTTTGAATTTATAAATAATTTAGTAAACTTAACTAAAATTCCAATAATTTTGATTGATTTTAAGAATAGAATTATTTAACTTGAAGAATAATAAGATTAAATTTTTTTTCTATTTATAGTAAAGAGAGTTGTATTTTTAAAATACTAAGGAATCAAGATTATTACTTAAAAAGAAAGAAAAGATTGAAATAATTTTTGAAAAATACTTATTAAAAATGTCATATTTATTAAGTAAATGTATAAGTTTTTTAAATATAAGTTAAGGATAGTGAAGTTCAAAATCATTAACAGGCTATCCAAAAATAGTAATCTTAAAAAAAATGGAGAATTGAAAAATATCCTTAAAAAGAAAAAAAAGAAAAGAAGAAAAGAGCAAAGAAATGTGAGGAGAAGCTTGAGGAAATGTCTAATAAAAAATTGGCTTCACATGAATTATCTTATAGAAAGAAAACTAATAACATTTTTAAATTAATTTTTATGTAAAAATACTTTTACTAGAAAAATTATTCATGGAAGTCTTTTTCTTGTAAATATTCTATGTGACCTTAATATGATAAATTATAATTATTCTTGAAATAAATGAAAAATTGAAAGTCTTGTGATTTGGTAGTTAAATATTCTTTAATTCTTAAAATTAAACTTAATTAGTGAAATTTGGTTAATGATTTGCTAAAGTATTTATAAAACCAAAAATCACAAGGAATCTTAAATATTTAAACTTCATTCCAAATGTTATACATTTTATGTAATTAAAAGGGTTACTTGAGGACAACTAACGTTTAAGTTTGGGGGAATTTGATCCACTAAAAAAATACCTCTTTTTATGCCATATTTATGATTCAATTCTTAAGGATATTATGCTTTAATGAAAGGTATTTTTATGTTTTTGGATGTAGGAGATAAAAAAAAAGTTCAAGAAGGAAAAAGGAGCAAAAAGAAGCAAAAATAGAGCTTAAAGAGCAAAGTTGCCGAAATTTTAGGTCCGGTGCCTAGGCGCCAGAATCCGGTGCCTAAGCACCAGTTTGATACAGAAACATATAAGATTTTTGATGACTTTGGGCAGTTATTTTGATTGTATTAAGCGGTTATCAGAATTTTTAAAAGACTGGAAGTTACTCCTAATACATAGGACAAGTGATACAATGCATCTAGACAAGGGAAAACAGTTTTAATCGCAAAGAGGTGCGATCCAAAGTGAAGAGGTGCGAAGACTTGGTCACGGACTCCGGCGCCTAGCGCCAGATTCCGACGCCTAGGCATCACAGTTACCTTCTAGAAGATACGTTGTATTTGGAAAAATTTTGAAGAGGTGCCTTAAGTAACCCCTGGTCAAATTTGAAGTTCTATAAATAGGAGTCAATTCTACAGAGAAAAGTGCACCCTATAGCTTCCCCAAGCATCCTTTAGTCCCCCTCTTGCATCCAAACATTTTAGGGTGCCACTTTCTTTAGTATTTAGTGATTTTATTTTGAGTATTACTACTCAATTCCTTGAGTAGTAAGTGTGAGTTTTCAAGTATTGTTGTTGTTGAAGTCTTGTACCTTGCATTGGAGTCAGTAGGAGTCAGCGGATCACTTGAAGGAACATTCCAGATAAGTATTTGAAACTTGGTTCAAAGTTTTATAAATATGTTTTGTTGTGTGAATTCAATTTGTTCTGGGTAGTTAGTTTTCTTTCTCCTTTCAACTATGAAAATATAATAAGATAATTAAATTTTGTTGGAGAACTTAACTTAAAATATTAATAAAAATTGAGATGATATTAATACCTGATCTTAATTTACTTTTTAAACTGGCCATTTAAATTATTAAAACCTGTTGAAGAATTCTGAGACTTATCCGGAGATGAGTTTTTAACTAGTAGATATCACATGAATCCTTGGGTAATCGAAGGCTATATGCGGGTTATTCAAGGTGAAGTGCAAATAAATAGGAAGATATTGTTTATTGGGCATATAATTGATTAGTTTTTAGAGTGACAGACTAAATTCTAATAATTTGTTTTATATAAAGGGAACGGGTCACCGGTAGGGCCGACCATAGCCACCCTTGGACATCTAGATGTGTGAGCCTAGATTAACTCATTCTACTAATAAAACATCCTAAACCGATTTATAGATTAGCCAATGTTCTTTATACTATCGAGCGAAGGAAAAGAATAGGAATGCTTCTATTTGGCGCAATATCATAATCTAAGTTCTTCACAATTGATAATTATTCTAAAAATCTTGGATTAGCTGAAAAGGAGAAAGTTTTTTTATTTATACTTGCATTAATCTTTACTTTATTACTACTTACTTACATTTAGTAGAAATTTTATTAAATTTAAAAAAGAAATCTGAATTTTGAAAAGAAATAAAAAATAATAATTACTTTTAATTTAAAATCTAATAAATTTCTTAAATTAATTTTTGTGTAATCTTCCTAGTGGGATCGATTACCAGGACTCCAATAAAGACCTGTATTACTTGAAACGATACGTATACTTGCATTTGAAATTGTGACTTTTATAGAAATTATTCTAAATATTTAAACATAAATTCATAAATTCTAACATAAGTAATGGTCGGGTCGCATCACCTTATGAGACTTTTAATTTTCAAAGAATGCACTTTGGGTTACATAACATACCAACAACATTTCAATGTTGCATTATGTCAATTTTCAGTGACCAGATAGAAAAAGGTATAGAAGTTTTCATGGATGATTTCTCATTGTTTGACCCTACATTTGACTCATGTATGGGTCATCTTTCAAAGGTGCTTAAATGTTGTTAAAGACTAATCTTATTCTCAATTAGGTGAAATATCAATTTATTGTCACTGAAGAAGTTATTTTAGGGCATAAAATATCTAAGAAAGGGATGGAATTAGACCCAGCTAAAGTGCAAGTAATTGAAAAACCACCCACTAATGTGAGAGGAGTTTAAAGTTTTCTTGGACATGTTGGATAATACATATGATATATAAGAGATTTTTCTAAAATTGACAAAGCTTTATGTCGTTTCTTAGAAAAAGATGTCCTATTTAATTTTGACCAAGAATGTTTTAAAGTCTTCAACACTCTTAAAAAAGAAATTAGTTACTTCACCAGATTAGGTGAAACCATTTTAATTAATATGTGATGCAAGTGACTATGCTGTCGGAGCAGTTTTAGGACCCATCCACATAAAAATTCTAAACACTTCTTGTAAAGTCCCACATGGGTGGTCACAAGCCCTCATTAGTCACTTGAGATGGTTAAGACCAATAGGTGAAGTCTCAAGAATGAGTTCCCATAGTATCAATTGGCCTTAGAGCAGCTATGGATGGCTTGGTCTTGCACACACAAACTTACACCACCACCCCATACCCTAGACTTACCTGATTTCCCTAATACCACCAAAAAGAAACTCAAACTTAACCTTATCAAAATTTAAATGAAACGTCAAATCCAAACCTCTTGGACTTTAAATAAAAAATTATATCATTTTGTCACCCCAATTTTCCACCAACTTTCCAAATTAAGCCAATTCTATCAAATTTCAAATCCAAACCCCAAATTTGCCCAAGCCAAACTCAGATTTCATCAAAATCAACAAGACCCCAAAATTCAATCCACTTTTGCCAAATTTCAAACCCAAATCCAAATTTGCCAAGCCTAAACCAAAATCTTACTCAAAACCACTCCAGATTCACCAAGGCCATTTCAAAATTCAAATCAAACCCAAATTTATCAAATCCTAAGTTCAAATTGAACTTTGCCAAATTAACCATGCCCGAGGGTTCACCAGGTCACCAATTGTGCTTTACCATGTGCACATGAGTTAAATTGGAGTGGGAAATAAGCTTAGGTCCATTTGGGTTTTATTTGGACTAAACCCAAGTCAATAACCCTAAAATCCTTGCTTCGCTGCTCAATAACACTATACAACTCCAAAAAATCGCGCAATACATCCCAATAAAGCCATAATAACACCATAAGACCACAGAAACACGACTTAATAGCCGAAATAACAGCACAGATACCACCTCTTCATAGTGAAAGCCCAATAACATCGTGAAACTCCACCTCACCAATAATACCACAATAACACCACAATACTACCGCCCAGCGTAGCCCCGCGTACGACGGTGCAATCCAAATACTCCTAATATCCATCAAATTGATTTCAAATTTCCCTAATTCCAAATCTACATCAAAATTCAATATGTTCAAATATAATTTCAATCAAACCCAAGCTCATTTAATTAGCTCATGATCAATTCCAAAAATTTAAATTCCATAATGCACGATTAAAGACCCATTTGTATAAATTATTTTCAAAAGCTCATGGCCCTAATTTAAAAAGCTCAATTTGAGCCCACATGATAAAGAATCAACTCTTCCTCATCTCATGCCACTTAAAGCATTTAGCCATGGCATGATAGAATACAATTCATACATGACACTTTTTCCAAACTAGGCATTTTGACCTTTTTCATTTAAAAATCATAAAATCCAAAATTCCATGTGCATGAAATTTTTCCATGGGCTCGGACATAGCATGGCATGCCTTATGGAGTCCTCCATGGGAATCATAAATTCAAATTTGCCAAATTTTGCAATTGGAGGTGACCACTCTCTCTCCCGTCTCCACTTGGATTTAGCCTTCTCATGCAAAGTCTAAACTTGGTTTTATGCCTCAAACCAGTCACCTAACTTCACCAAAACCAGCTCAAGGGTCTTAGGATCAACCCTAATCACCTTGGGACCAAGTTTAGCCATTTGACCAATGGTTTGAACACAACCTAGCCCAACTTACCCAAACCCCATTTCCAATTTGGATTTTCACCATGGAGCCACCTTGAGACCAAATTGGCTTGACCACTCAACCTCTCTGAACTCCTTGAACTTGAAGGTGATCTGCACCTGGCTGACCAGCTACCATAGCCTTCGGAAAACACCTTGGCCAAGAGGTCCATTGGAAAAAAAACCCAAAATTAAATCCACCATGAGTTAGCTCAACCCAATTAGCCATTAGAACTCTTCTTATCTCCACCTAAGCGGCCTCTCTGCCACCCTGACTTGCCCTATTAGCCACTATGGCCATAGTTATAAGTAAGACCACACCTCACAACCAAATAGAAAGAGGGCACAAATCTTAACAAAACTCTGCCAAAATTTCTCTAGACCCTCTAGCAGTCCAGAGAAGTCAATCCCCTTCATTCTTCTGCCCTAATTCCCACCTGTTAACCCTAATTTCAAACCTGAAATCCAGGGCTTTTCATTGTTATCCCTGGAACTCAATCAATTCTCCAAATTTATTAACTCTTGAGCTTCACCTAAGCAAGAGAAGAAGTTCCCTACTAAAATCCCCATCAATTGAGCTCTCTGTACCAGACTTCTACCTAAGCCATGCCACCTGCTGAAGGAAGTCCTACACAGCTCCAACCCAAGCTCGAAGTAACACCTGGAGGAGGTTCACCAGACCACAACGAATGTGTAGAACCATTCCAATTGAGGCTACAGCTCTTGGAAAAAGGTATGGACCATTTTCCCTAATTTTGAGTTCAATTTGAGCCTTTGTGAAACAAACTTGTATTTCACACATGATCAACCATATAAATATACTAGTCTTAAGTAGATGATGGTGTATGAACAAGATCTACATAATTTGGTTGAGAATCTATGGAGAAATTAAGCTTAGAAAATGAACGGTTTATGGGTTAGGTCACTTGGGGATGAAGGTCAGGAGTCGTCTGATTGCGCATGTATCAGACTAACGTACCAAATTGTGCTGGATGAGAGATCTATTCATGAACTATTAGACGCTTAGCGGCTGACTCAGTTGGCGGTGTCAAATGAGAGTGCACCGTGTGGTCTTTCAGAGCTGTCGAGGAGGGACATGACGCCGACGTGAATAAGTAGGAAATTAGTTATTTAATGATTTAAAAAATTAAAAAACTTCAAAAATTCATAACTTGGTGCAGAAAAATAAAAAATAATAATAATAATGCTCATGTGCTAACTAAACATAAGAGAATCATGTGGTCCAAAAATCAAAATTATTTAACTTATATTTATTTTTAAATTAATTAAATAACCTTAACCTTCATTAATTCATAACTTATAAAATATTAATCAAAATAATATGAAATTTTGAGGGTTTGTTCTCTCTATCATTAGAGATGTTCTTTGATTTTTCAAAGACAGAACATTTCTAACATCATAAGCCCTAATTACAAAGCTAAGTCACCATTTTGATTAAAAAAATTTTATAAATTAATATAAAAATTAGAAAAATATAGGGTTTGCTTTGGTGGGTTCACTATGGCGGCCAGAGGAGTGTAAGAAAATTAAAACTTAAGTTTAAATGTCTCTAAAATGTAATTTCTTAATTTAAGTCATTAAAACACATAACAAAATAAATAAATAAAATATTATCTAAAATAAATCACAAAAATTGATTCACAGTGAAGAAAATGAACATCTTAACCATTTGTAAAAATTTTAAATTAATATAAGTTTATTTTTCAAGGTAAATAGAATTTTCACACTAAAATAATTATAATAAATGAAGTATAATTAAGAAAATTTTAAAAAGTAGTTTGGAGTGATCTTTGTTACCAGGGTCGCCCGAGAAAAATAAAATTTGTGTTAAAATAAAATTTTCATTTTTAACCTATTTTTCAAATTTAAAATAATAAAAAATAATTAAAATTCACAAAAATACAAAAATATATCAAAAATGTATCTGATTGTTGCTCGGCCACTTGGGATGATTAGAATATTTTTCCTATTTTTCTAAATAAATTTATGAATTTTTAAATACCTAAATATGTATTTTCCTAATTTTTGACTAAAATAATTATTAAAAATAAAGCAAATATCATGAAAATATAAAATATATATCTATGAGTTCTTTGAAGTTAGAGAGATCAATGAAAAATTTAAATTTTATTTTTCAAAATAAAATGTATTTTCTATTTAATTAATTATTAAAATAAACAAATAATTACAAAAATTAAAATATAATTAAAAAATTTATGAAATTTAACCCAAGTGATCCTTTGACCTAGGTGAACCTCCAATAATTTTCTCAAGGACAGAAAATTTAACTTGTTTGATAAGATGAATTAACTTTATAAATTTCTTATTTTGGATTAAAATAAAAATAAAAAAAATATGATTTCTTCTCTGATATCTCAACTAATCCTTGAGAGATACGTCAGCAAAATTTCAAGCTTATGGAAATTAATTTAAAAGATTTATGAAGATATGAACCTTAAAGGTAAAATTGTAATATCCACCCTATCACCCCTTAATTAAAATTTAGGACAAGCTAAGGGTTTAATGGGTAATATTTGAGCCTAAGCAATGTTTCTAAGGTAATTGAAATATGTGGGGTAAGAGGTAGAAACCAATTAACCTCCTTTTTAGAAAAGAAGGGTAAAAATGTAATTAGTCAAATTATTGAACATTTGAAGATGAAATTGACTTGAATGATTTAAATGTTTGGAACATAAGTTAGGAAGTCATTAATTTACTAATATAAAGTCCCAGACCAATGGTTGAAGCATAGGTTAATCTTCTAATTAACTCTTTTTAATATGACTTTTCCTAAATTAAACATTTACCCCCAGAGTCCTAAGAGCTTTGTAGCGAGCTAAGTTAAATCTAAAGATACTTGATGTTTAGTTGAAAGATAAACCATGATTAATTCGCTTCAAACACTATAAGCTCAAATTTGTCTACTACCTCTCTCATGGGTTAATTGAGATAAAAAAAAAAAACTGAGCACGGGTCAAACCCAATGAATCTTGAGGTGATCTATTCAACAACATAATAAATTCATGTGAACTCAAAATGGTTCAGAGGATTCTTAAAAGTGTTTCAGAGGATTCTTAAAAGTGTTTCAGGGTTATACCTTGAACACTCTTATAATCTTCTGAATATTTTTTAAGAGAAATTGAACTTATTATACTTTGTTAAAGAATATCACTCTTAAAACCTTTAGGAACCCACCAAGTTATTAATTATGAACTTTTTTGAACTTAAACCATAAGGGCTTCAACACTACTTAGTAGTTGTTCTTACCATGGAATATATATATATATATATATATATATATATATATATATATATATGATTAAGAATGCTAACATTTCAGCGGGAGCAATGAGAAGATGACATGTATGCATTTACAGTTTATTTACTATCACATTATTCCTGCAATTTACTATTGCTTTAACATATTATGCATGTTTGGTTGAAACACTTATCAAAAAACCAAAACAACAATTTTCAAAACTAAGATAAACCTTTTTCAAAATTAAACTTAAATATTCTCAAAACAACAAACAATAAAACACATTTTAAAAATTAAACAACACATTTAAATCTAGTGAACACCCTTAAATCACTCCATTTGGAGTACGTAAATCCCTTAGATGAGTTAACATACGATTGATAATGAGATTTCCCCAGCTTAAACGAGCTTAACAACTTATTTAGACTAAGTAAATTCGAAAGAAAATAGTGGTGCCGAAATGAGAGAACCATAGGATCCTAACTAGTGTCGCTTTAATTAAAATAAAATTTCTCCGAATAAGACACTTAAATAACAACAACAAGAAAACAAAACATTGGAACATAAATAGTAAAACCTTTTGAACCTTAAACTTTAGGGTTGCTACTTCGACATGGAGTTTGGAGCAAACACCGTGGACAATACGACGTGAACCTGCAAAAGAACACCTTTAAGAGAGACGACAAGTCTACAACAGCAAAATCACTTCTTTAGTTTAAATAACAACCCATAGGATTTTGAGATTGCCCGTCTAGCACGTCGTAAATCCTCAACTTGTCTTTAGGCTTATTGCACAATCATGTTGTACCATTTAAGTCCTAACTCATCTTAGGATTCTGAGGTTGTCGTTCGTCACGACGTTAACCCTCCTATTTTCCAGAATATTTATATGATTGTGTCATGCAAGTATAAGCCCTACATAAAAAAATTGGCAAGATGGAACATCTAACAATATATTCTTTAAAATTTAAGCCATATCATAGGATAGTCTGTGAAGTCATTGAGGTTCTCCTCAGGATCCGTTCCATCACCTAATGTTTTCCCTTTTTGTGAAAATAAATGTTCATATTTAATTTTTCCCATTTCATGTTCCTTTGTCTGCCCTTGAAAACTTAAACTTTGAAATTCTTGAAGGCAAAATCACTAATATGAATAAAGAGTTTAAGCGGCTTTGGTCACTTAAGATGTAATTAACTATGGGAGATTGTTTCTATAGGGACTTTGGAACCTAGCTTAAAATAAACAATATTTAATCTTCTATATTAAATAGCAAAACTTCTCGGTCAACATAAAATGGTTTCGTAGACTAAAACGGGTGTTATAAATTCTATAGCTTATTTAATCGAGCCTCACTATCAAGTAATATGTCTATTCCTCGGGATAGGTACATCACTTGCGGTGTTGTGCTCGATCATTTAAACTATTGAATATATGAGATCAGTTCGGTCTAGTATTTTCCAAAATTTAAATGTTACTTTCCAAAATTATATATATATATATATATATATATATATATATTAAATCAAATTATATTTTCAAAACTACTAAGCAATAATTTCCAATTTGGCGACCGACAGACAGAGTTGTTGAAAACTTTTTGTATGATTTTCTCCATCTTCTTCAAGAGAGAAGACAACGAAAGGAATCTCAAAGATCTTGTTGGGCACGGTCGGGGATAACTTTTAGGATGAATTTCTCCCTTTTCTCCACGAGAGAGGACCACGAAAAGAAATCCCAAAGGTCATGCAGGGTAGGGTCGGGGATAATTTTTAGGATGACTTCTTCTTATTCCTCCAAGGCAGAAGACCACTTAAGGAAATCCCAAAGGTCCTTTTGGGCAAGGTCGGGATTAACTTTAAAGATAAATTTCTCATGCTTCTCCACGAGAGAAGACTACGAATGGAAATTTCGAAGGTCCTGCTGGGTAAGGTCAAGGATAACATTCATGATGGTTTTCTTGTGCTTCTCCATGAGACAAGATCACTAAAGGAAATCCCAGACGTCCTTCTTAACATGGTCGAAGATAACTTTTAGGATGTATTTTTCCTGCTTCTTTACGAGAGAAGACTTTGAAACAAATCACGATGGTCGTACTCGACAGGATCAGGAATAATCATCAAGACAGTTTTTCCTGCTTCTTCATGAAAGAAGAAGCGGAAAAAAGAGAAAATAACGTGCCACTTGCTGGGGGCCTAGATGAGGACAACCTTTTTCT
Organism: Papilionanthe hookeriana x Papilionanthe teres; assembly: GCA_022702705.1. Classification (NCBI taxonomy): domain Eukaryota; kingdom Viridiplantae; phylum Streptophyta; class Magnoliopsida; order Asparagales; family Orchidaceae; genus Papilionanthe; species Papilionanthe hookeriana x Papilionanthe teres. Next base: position 62,832,079 of record CM040423.1, on the reverse strand, counting down.
GAGTTCTTTCTTGAGGCTAAGTTTCTCTCTCCTTTTCTTCTCCCTCTTCTCATTTTGGCATCTAATTATAGGCTCAAAACTTCATCATATTAATGACCAAAATAGTTTTCATTAAAAGAAATGAAATTCCCTTCGAATTTTGAAGTCCTTTAGCGTTCCCTTCGCCTATTGTAATTCAACATGAATCGCTGAATTCTGATCAAGGACTGCCTTTGAATAAGATTTTGAAAAAGTATTTTCAGTTCAGTCACAAAGTATAATCAGTTTAATAAGAAAACAATCAATCTATACGCAAGTATACGTATCGCTCAAATAATAAGAGCTCTCGCAGAGTCCTGGTTATCGATTCTACAGGGAAGAAAGAAACCATAAAGCGTAGCACAGAAATCCAATATTCAAATTTGCAATGCACTTAAAGTAAATACTAAAGTTGCTAAAGTTTAACATTGCTAGAGATTTTAAGATCACTAAAGTACTTTCTAAACATCAAATTAAGTTAACTATTATTACAATAAGTTTTGTATTGCAAGGTCCAAATGTCGAGAAAGTGTTCTCCCCCTTACAATGATGTTATGGTGAGTGAATGAAAAAGATTAGTAAAATTCTAGTATTGTGCCAAATATGAGCATATATATTCTTTACCCTCTTATGAGAGTTATAAAAAAACATTGGCTAATCCTAGGTTTAGTCCCTAAATCCGTGGTTAGGCTGGGAGGATACTAGTTCTCACTCCAGAGCTCCCACTCCCCTTCGTCTGAAGGATAACTCTCGTTTTAGTTTCCAAACACTATGACCAAATTGGAGATTTTAGTATATCACCCTAAAATCTCCTATTCTACGCCCAATAAACATATTTCCCTATTTATTTGCACCCAGCCCCCATGAACTACATCACTCATTCATGGACATTGAATGCAATCTTCACTTTTGTTGTTGAAAGCATAGTCCTTTCGAGTTATATGTTTCACAACATATTTTAACAATTCAATTGGCCAGATTGAAAATTAAATGAAGTACGAAGTAACAAATCATCACAAATTTTTAACATTCATATGGCACATCCAATCTAAACCATCTCTTCAACATATATCATTGCAAGAAGAAAGACGAAGAAATCTACTCAGAATTCATGAGGAAGATACGACAAAACAAAGATTTTATATATAAAAACAAAATCATGCAAACAATAAGAAGTCAATACAAATTATCTTAATTTATTCCCCAAGAAAATCCCTTGAAGTTCCTTTGAATCTCCTTCTCTCTTCACAACAACACACAATTCTCTCTTAGAATAGTAGAGAAGAAGCAATCTCTCATTTTCCCTCTCCCCTTACAGCTCTTTTGAGAAGAATCCCTCACAAAACAACACTTTTACACCAAATCCTAGACTCTAAAATCTTTACAAACACTTCCTCTCAACTTACACACTAATTTACTTCACTCACAACACCTCGTCTCTAGCCTATCCTCTTGAATTCTGGCGGCAAAATCATGTTAAAATAGTTTAGGGACGATTTCCCCAAGAGATGCCTCAAGAATCCCTCAAAAAGTCGTCCAAATACATTGAATCTGACCTCCACTGACATTGGGCGCAACACCCATCGCTCTTAAATATATTGGGTTCTCTGAAAAAATGCGTCGTCAGTGCTTGGCGTTGTTGGCGCCAGAACTTCAAATTTCTGCTTTTTACCCTTTTTCGCTCCAAATTCGTTCTTTTTTATTTCTTTTTGCTCCAATTGCTTAAATTCATCATACCTACAACAAAACATGAAAAAACATTCTTTTAAAGGGTAAAATCACAAAAAATGAGTACAAAATATATATGAAAAATCAAACATATTTTTGGTGCATCAAATTCCCCTGACATCTTCGCCGAATTTCGGTTAGCTGGCTCCCCGCCGTTCCGAATTCCATGAATATATTATCGTGTAGAGGTATCAAACCACACACTTACATGACGTGATAATGCAGCACAACAACTGAACCACTAACAATTTCATATTTATATATGTGAATAATTATTCTTATAACGGTCTTAAGTGTAAGATATATATATATATATATATATATAAAAGAAGTTCCGTGCCATGATATTTTCAAATCATAAAATTGGTCTCGTCCGAAAATGGGGAGGCTACTGATACACCATCAATAAATTCCCATCATTCGACATGAATATTGAGGCATGACATGGATCTCGATACAATTTGTTGAGAATGAAATTTTGAATTTTATATTAAAAGTCATCAAAAGCTCTAATTTCAATAAAATTACAAACAAACTAACTGGCTCGACGACACAAACTCAATGGTACCAAAATTGGTCTAATCCAAACAAAATCAAGACCTAATTCAGCCAATAAAACACTTTAGAAGTTTTTCAGGCATATTTGGAACGTCAAATGAATGTTGAGTTTGGTGAGCTTATGGCTGAATCAAGCCTTAGCAAAACAATTCTAATGAGTCTAAGGTCGCTCAATTCTAACATCATTAAGGCTCTCAAATGTACATGAAATATCATATGATCAAATAATCTCTTCGGACCGTCCGATTAGTGTGGTTTATATTCCTTCATTTATTGCAACCAGAACTATATAAATAGAGCCCATCCCCTCTCATGAGGGGGGAGGGCGGAGAAAGCTTGAAGCCTGAAGAAAGGCATGAAGCTTAGAGAATGAGCTGAAGTTTAACATTGCCTCATTACAAACCATCACCAACCATCACTCACCTGCTGTCGCCGATCATAATAGGCTGCCGATCACCATCGACTGCTGCCCACTTCTTATAATAGGTTTATCCACACAAAAAAAACGTTGTAGTTCTGAAGAGTGTGTAACATTTTCTCGCGTATGGGACGAGGGACTGTACTTATAATCTCTAGTTTATTGCGAGTTTCTTCAACTGGGCCAGACCCCGTGGTTATACCCTTTACGGGTTTTCTACGTAAAAACTTCTGGTGTCTCTACTAGTTGTTTTCTTTCATCTGACAATGTCTTCGTGCAAAGTTAAAATGATAATCTACTCTGTCATCGTGAAATTTCTATCACACATCAATTTTGAATGTTTTTCAAAATAATTAATTAAACCCAATATATTTTAATTATAAATATATAACAAAATAAAAAAATAAGAAAAAAAATTGCATTTCTCTCAGCAGTTACATATCTCTCTCTTGCACGTCGGCTTGTAGCATCTTTATTTTGAAGGTTACAATATATCTGACAAAAAGATTTGAACCAAACACGCTTAAATGCAAGACATCAAGAAGCTTATCGTAGAACATGGAAGTCTCATAATTTTGAACTAATTGAGTTTGCCACCAAACTAAAATCTCTGGCCAAACTTCGATCCTACTTAAGCCCCATGCCTCCCAAGCAAATTTTCAACCTCCATCATCCTCATTCCTCTTATGATTGACAGGAGATAGTGGACATTCTCATTGCCTCCATATCTGTGCACGTAAATTTTCGTCATTGGGAGTTTACATAAACAGCACCCAATGCTTATGCATTTATCTATATCTCACACTTAAAACTTCCATTTTTACAAAATTTTCGCTATTTCATTTCAGTTGCATTGAAGATATACAGGACTGTTCATTGAACAGTTTCAATGGCTGCTGGGGCTCCTCTCCGTTCCCAGAGCTCCAAATCCAATAGCTCTTTCATATGGAAGGCAGATGAGATCTTCTCGAGTTCAGTGAACAGGGAAGAAGAGGAGGAGGATCTGACATGGGCAGCCCTCGAGAAATTGCCGACTTATAATAGACTGAGAAAAGGCATATTAAACATGGACGAAGGCGGTAAGAAGGAGATTGATATAGAGACCATTGGGTTTCAGGAGAGGAAGGAGTTGTTGGAGAGGCTGGTGCGAGTTGCAGAAGAAGACAACGAAAAGTTTTTGCTGAAGCTCCGTAACAGGATTGATAGGTAAGATGGAGAGAAAAAAGATTTAGATTATTCTCTTTGATTTAATTGTCTTTCCCTTCATGTGTTTCATGGTTTCAAATTCTTGGTTTCGATTTTGTTAGAGTTGGGATTGATTTGCCGACCATCGAAGTACGGTATGAGAACCTGAGTGTTAAGACGGAAGTATATGCGGGCAAGAGAGGGTTGCCTACGCTGCCCAATTCTGTGAAAAACGTGCTGGAGGTATTCATGAAGTTTAAAGTTTACTTCTAATTAATATATCATGTAGGTGGTTGCTGGTGAGTACTTTCAATTCGTTCATTTTGGGATAATTTATTTGATGTGGTGAAGTTTTGATTATACACTAAATTTATTTGGGTAAATTGTATTTTAGCAATTTATGCGTTTTTAAAATGCTAAAAACAGCGTTTTCACACTGCACCTATCTAGGTGCGGTGACAGCTGTCTGTAGGGCTGTCAAAAAGCTCGTTGTTCACGAACAGTTTGTGTTTGGTTCGTTCGATAAGTAAATGGGACGAACACAAATAATTTTTTTTCGTTCGGTTAGTTGAACGAACCAAACACGACCAGTGATGCGCTCGTTCGTGTTCGAATCATTATTGTTCGAAATATAAAATAATTTAAAATAATTATATATAAAAAATTTATGATATTTTAAAAATTAAATTTTATAAATTATAATATATAATAAATTAATAATAATAATAGATTAATATGAAATATTAGTAATACTATATTAGTAATATACTAATATAGATATTATATATTTATATAATATAAGTTATATAATTAATATAATATATTATTTATATGTATTAATATTAGGGCTGTCAAACTGGCTTGTCGCTCGCAAACAGCTCGTGTTCTGCTCGTGTTTGACTCGTTCGTTAAGAACAAACACAGACAGTGATTTCACGAACAATTTTAGACACAAGTTTATTTCAAACAAACTAAATTTCAAACGAACCGAATATGAACACAAGCTATGTTCGTTAGTGTTCGGCTTGTTTACACCCATAGCTGTCTGGCTACGGTCTACCTTTTTCAAAAAAAAATAAAAAAATTTTAGTCAATGTACCTAACTTATCAGCAAATTATTCAACAAACTGCAGCCGCTGAAAACATACCCTAAATAAATAGGCTGAACATAAATAATTTCTTTTACGTTTGATACATAAATAAGCCAAACATAGTTAAAATTTTATTTCTTGAATGTTCGGCTCGATAATATTTTTACATAATTTAATTTGCTATAGGATTATAAAGATTTATGATCATTTAAAATTATTTATTAAATAATTAAATAAAAATATAAATAAACCCTGACAATACCAGCTTCATTATAAGAATATCAAAAAGGTTTGTTGTTCATAAATAGCTCGTGCTCAATTTATTCATGTTCAGCTCACTAAGCAAATAAGCTGAACACGAATAACTTTTTTGTGTTTGATATATTAACGAGCTTAATGCGAACATTAGTATTTTGTAACGAACCAAACACAAACTAAACCTAGGCCCTCTCAAGCTCTCTGCTCGATTACACCTGTCATGTGTAACAAAATTAATTATACTTATTTATAAACAGTTTTTTCGTCCAAAAAGTTGTCCTCGAAAAGGGAAGCCAAACTATAGGGATATTTTTACAGTCTTCACTAAACTATTTAATGAGGGAAAACGATGGACCTGACCTGCTTGCCTTTTTTGGTTGATAAAGACCTTTGCCAACAGGCTTCACATTCTACCAAGCAAGAAGAAACCTTTGACGTTGCTTCATAATGTCAGTGGGCTCATCAGACCTGGAAGGTAGATCAGCAGTTTCATCACAACAGAAGAGAACATACCTGATAAACAACTTAAATTTTCTCTCTTAATGTTTTACACGCTGTAAATTACAGGATGACTCTGCTCTTAGGGCCTCCTGGTTCAGGAAAGACCACTTTACCGTTGGCTCTTGCTGGACAATTAAACTCGGATGTGAAGATTTCTGGGAAAGTGTCTTACAATGGTGTAGGAATAGATGAGTTTGTGCCTCAAAGAAGTGCTGCCTATATCAGCCCAAGCATGATCTTCATATTGGAGAGATGACTGTTCGAGAAACTCTATCATTCTCTGCAAGGTGTCAAGGAGTTGGAACTCGTTATGGTAAGCTTGATCAGCCATATTACATCATGTGGGATTTAATATTTATTCAATGAATAATTCCATACACAACACCGGAAACATTGCTATTTACACATGAATAATAATATGAACAAGAAGATGCGTGAATATTGTCAAGTGACGCGTTATGTGCTGGCAAGCAGATATATTGGCAGAGCTGGCAAGAAGAGAGAAATCAGCAAATATAAAGCCAGACCCTGACGTTGATGTATTCATGAAGGTTAGGGAGTGCTCTTTTCCCCAAGCTTATTATATTCATGAAATACGGGTAGAACTATAGCATAATTAAGCTAACAACTAATATACAAATGGTGAACTAAGTAAACTAGCTTCAATTACGTACAGGCAAGTTCAATGGAAGGACAGGAGACGAGCATAGTTGTTGATTATGTACTAAAGGTAACATTATACAACATGAACACAAGTTATCTCATCAAACCAATCTATTTATTCATTAAAGAAAAAAATTAAGTCTTAAATATGGTGGTGTTTCACAACAGATTTTAGGGCTGGACATCTGTGCTGACACAGTGGTTGGAGATGACATGACCAGAGGCATTTCTGGAGGACAGAAGAAAAGAGTTACAACAGGTAAGAAAAAGAAAAAAAAAAGGATATTTATATACACAGCCCCAATTCTAGCACCAATACTATATTTACATATTTAAGCTCTAAACTTTCATATTTACATGCATGGACGAGAATTAATAACATATATACCACATAAGAAATGTGTGTTACTTATGTAAATGTCCCAATAAAAATATTAATCAGAAATTTACATACATATCACTAAATTTTGATTTTTACATGCTAAGCATCCTATCTTATGCTTGAAAAGGTTGATTATACTATTTTTACCTTTTTCATACATTGAAAAAGATGTTTATGATGTATAAATTAAAATTTGGGTGTGAGATAAATAAGTGCATAAGAATTGGGTGATATGTATGTGAATTCCCCAAATATTAATTATGAAATTCTTTAACTAATAACTTACCACCTAAAACTTGCTCATTCTTCTCGAGATGAAACCTGCCAAACTTCTTTCATTTTGAATGGAAAAAAAAATATTACAATTGATGAGTCCGAAATTTAATGGTAGGACGTCACATGTCAAGTGGATCGCACCGTAATACACTAGCACTGATCAGTATTAAAAATAATTAGGCCCCAAACATGACACCCAACTATTAAAACCCAGACCATGGAAAAATATTACATCCAGACTATGCACGAAGAGCAAGACGTGCGGAGCCCAATCCACGGGAGACACGTGGAAATCCGGTGGAATCTCGCAATAACGCGCAATAACACGAGTGAATATTCCTCGTGTTACTCCGCAATGGCGATAGTTGGCATGAATAACACGGTAATATTCCTCCGCGTTATTCCGCATTATTCATGCTGTTATCATGGTAGTATTGTAACAAAGTAATATTCCTCGTGTTATTCCGCGTTATTCTCGTGTTATTCCGCGTAGTATTGATATAGTTATTTGCGTGCGTTATAATACCACCACAATAAAGCGGAATAACACGGGAATAACACGAAGAATATTCCTCATGTTATTCCGCGTTATTCCCCGATTTATTAATCCCAAAACACCGCTAACTGCTGAATAACACGATAGCGGGATTCCACGTGCCTCCCATAGATTGGGCTCCGCACGTACCTCCTACTTGCATAGTCCGGATGTAATATTTTTTCCCAGACCATCATCTAATATTTTCTCCTTTCAATGAACCAATCTGATTACCAATCTATGACAGGGGAGATGATTGTTGGACCAGCAAAAGCTTTGTTCATGGATGAGATATCCAGCGGGCTTGACAGCTCCACAACTTACCAGATTGTAAACTCATTGAGACAGTACATACATATACTTGATGCCACGGCCGTCATCTCTCTTCTCCAGCCAGCGCCCGAAACATTCGAACTCTTTGATGTCATAATTCTTCTCTCTGATGCTCAAATTGTGTATCACGGTCCTCGTGAGCATGTCCAAGACCTCTTTGAGTCAATGGGTTTCAAATGCCCGGCGAGAAAAGGAATCGCTGATTTCCTGCAGGAAGTTGGTTCAGAACTAGAAATTTGACCACAAATCAATTTTTGTTTCCATGAGCTGATACCGATTGACATAATGGCTTGCAGGTTACATCCAGGAAAGATCAACAACAGTATTGGGCACGGCATGAAGAGCCTTACAGATTTGTTACTATAAGAGAATTCTCAAAAGCGTTCCAATCATTTCACGTCGGCGAAAAATTAGGGCAGGAACTTGCCGTCCCATTCGATGCGAGCAAGGCACATCCTGCCGCCTTGACGGTTTCAAAATATGGCGTAAGCAAGATAGAACTACTGAAAGCTTGCATCTCTAGAGAATTATTGCTGATGAAGCGAAACTGGTTCGCATATGCCTTTAGAGTATTTCAGGTAAGTGATAAATTTCTCTGGCCTTCTTAACTATTTGATTTGCATGATATATGCTTCTGACATTTTAACATTTTCTATTACTCTCCACAGCTGATTTTAGTAGCATCAGTTGCAATGACACTCTTTCTGAGGACAAAAATGCATCGTGATTCAGTCGTGGATGGAGAAATTTATTTGGGTTCAATTTTCTTTTCTACAACTGTGATCACGTTTAATGGATTCTCAGAGATTTCTTTGACCATTTTGAAGCTCCCAGTATTTTACAAACAAAGAGATTCCTTCTTTTATCCTGCATGGGCATATGCCTTATCATCGTGGATACTCAAGCTTCCTATAACTCTGGTTGAAGTTGGTGGTTGGGTGTTTGTCACCTATTATGTTATAGCTTATGATCCTAATGTTGGAAGGTGAGAAATCATTTTAATTATTTAAAATTGAGAAATTTACATACATAACACACAATTCTTATGTATTTACATATCTAACACCTAAAGTTTGATATTTACACTTATAACACTTTGGTGTCATAAACCTATGCATGAAAAGGTGTATTTCACTTTTAAAATGGTAATGATAGTTGTATTTTTTTTTGTGATGTTAAAGAGTTAAGTTGTATGTATGTACATACGAATGAAAAATTAGATGTTAGATATGTAAATACATTAGAATTGTATGCCAAGTCTAAATTTTAACAACAAGAAAAAACTTGCAGATTTTTTAAACAGTATTTGCTGTTACTAGCACTCCATCAGGCAGCTTCGGGATTGTTTCGTTTAATTGCTGCTTTAGGCAGAGATATGGTTATTGCAAATAGTTTTGGGTTTTTTGCGCTTCTTGTGGTCTTCGCATCAGCTGGATTCATTCTATCACATGGTACACTCTATGACTTTGAACTCTCAATCAGATCATCTAGCTTAAGCCTGCCACTGGTCCTGTAACACACCAGTACTATCTAGGAAGATTCACATACATACCACTCAATTCCAATGTATTTACATATGTAATAACTATACGTCGATTTTTACATACATATCACCTTATGCATGAAAGGATGTATTTCACATTTTAAAAATTAAAATGGTGGTATTTTTTATGTGATTTGAATGATTTGGATGGTATTAGTGTGAAAGGCTTAGAGGTGTAAATATATAGGAATTGCGCGTTATGTATGTAAATGCCGCTAATATGTGAAGTTGATGTTCATCCACCTTTCGATGCTTTGCCATTTTCATAGATGACATGAAAAAATGGTGGATATGGAGCTACTGGATCTCACCTCTAATGTACTCCAACAATGCTCTTGCAACAAATGAGTTCCTTGGGAAAAGCTGGAAACTGGTAAGAATTTTCATACTGCAATGCAACAATTTATTTTCTCTTTACAAGGTTGTACGTGAGTAAATTATGAATGAGTTTGGATGGTCATTCTGTTAACTGACACGTTGAACATGAATAATCTCAAGTTCATTAACAACTATATTTTGTTTTTATTCAGCTTGATATCAAAGCAAAATCAAGTAATAATTATGCCTTGAATTACAATGAAAATAATAAGAGATTTTTGTATTGCATCTTTTAGACAAGATTAAATTTAAAGAGAGAAAATATTTTATTTGTAAAGCATGCAGAGTTCCATAAAGAGCATTTAGTGCGCTATGAGAGTTTAAGCAATGGATCCTCATTGGTAGATGCAGTCCTTGCAGGTGTCTTGTTAATAAAGACAACTTCTGCCTAATAATTTAAGCTTAATCAATATTTACATATCCCTTTATCTTGATCACAACATATTTACCCACTTGTTAATAATTGTGTTGTAGACTCTTTCTGGGTCAAAAGAACCACTAGGATTGGCCACCTTGAAGTCTCAGGGAATGTTTACTGAAGAAAAATGGTATTGGATATGCTTTGGAGCTTTGATTGGATGGACAATTCTATACAATTTTCTCTTCACTTTGGCTCTTACCTTTCTGGAACGTAAGTACCCATCCAACGAAGTATTTACATAAGAACCTCCATGTAGTCTTACATTTAGTGGATTAAAGTAGACGGACCATTCTTACATATCTTTGCAGCATTTGGAAGATCCCAGCCAACCATCTCTGAGGAGGCATTGAAGGAGAAAGAAACAAAGATTACAGGAGAGAGAACTGAAATATCATCTGTAACAGAGAGCTCTGAAAGCTTCTTCGGATCCAGAAGTAGACGTAATGCTAAAGATTTGATGATTTCCGTATTTTGATGATAGTTATCTCTTTTTGTTAAACTAATCGAATTGAGATTGGAACAGAAAATGAAAACAGGACTGGAATTGGCAATGAACAAGCAGTCGCAGAGTCCAAACTAAATAAGAAAGGAAGGGCCCTTCCTTTTGTACCACTGTCCATGACATTTGATAATATAAGATACTCTGTAGACATGCCACAGGTAATTTACTTATAGTGTATTTTTAGTCTGTAGCTTTGCGCATAACATGCTTATTTGTCTAACAAATCCACTAAATATATACACTTACAGGAGATAAAGGCACAAGGTGTTCAGGAAGATCGATTGGAACTTCTAAGGGGTCTAAGTGGATCTTTTAGACCAGGTGTGCTGACAGCTCTTATGGGGGTAAGCGGTGCGGGTAAGACTACATTGATGGATTTGTTGGCTGGAAGGAAAACTGTAGGATATACAGAGGGGACCATATTGATAAATGGGTACCCAAGAAAGCAAAAAACATTTGTTCGGGTGTCAGGATATTGTGAACAAAATGATATTCATTCCCCTCATATAACAGTTTATGAATCTCTGATCTTTTCTGCTTGGCTCAGATTGCCGGTTGAGATAGATTACTCTGAAAAAATGGTTTGTTAAATGAAATCCCTTATTTCATTGTAAACTTTCTTTAACATTCTTTGCATGAACTAAGATAACCTCTTCTGGCCATAGATGTTTATAGAAGACATCATTGAGCTCGTGGAACTTGCTACACTAAGGGAGGTACTGGTAGGATTGCCAGGAGTAAATGGCTTGTCAACTGAACAACGAAAGAGGCTAACAATTGCTGTTGAGCTTGTTTCTAATCCTTCAATCATATTCATGGATGAGCCTAGCTCTGGGCTTGATGCAAGGGCTGCAGCAATAGTTATGAGAGCAGTAAGGAATATCGTAGACACTGGCAGAACTGTGGTATGCACAATTCATCAGCCTAGCATTGATATATTTGAAGCTTTTGATGAGGTAGAGAATCAAGAATTTAAATAATTCATTCATTATCATCATAATCATTAGTTGTCTTATCCCAACTATTTGAGATTGATTTTATGGATCCATGTTTTCATTTATTTCTGTTGAGTGTTATTTGAATTGTTAAACCTACTCTTTTCAAGTCATTGTGAAGAACTTTAACACAAATCACCCTAGTTCTACCTTTATCTCCTTGATCCTCTAAAAGCAATTTGAACTTTTGCCTTATAATTTTTATTTCTATTTTTTGTCTTTCAAATTGAATGTAGCTATTTGTGATGAAGAGAGGTGGCCAAGCAATTTATGTAGGGCCATTGGGTCATCGTTCTTGTCATCTAATTGAATACTTGGAAGTAAGGCCCTTCAGTTTCATGTTTAATCTACCTTTTCTAAAATCTGTGAAACAATCTAACATTCTACTTTATCAGGGAATTAATGGAGTCAGCAAGATAAAAGATGGCTATAATCCAGCAACATGGATGTTAGAGGTGACCACAAGGGCACAAGAGGAAATATTGGGTATTGATTTCAGTGAGTTATATAAGGACTCTGCATTATTTCAGTGAGTTGTCTCCATAGATTTTTAATTTCTATCTTTGTTGGAGAAAGCATCTGCTGTAATCTTACACTTGTTTGCATGCTATAATGTAGGAGGAATAGATCTTTGATCATAGAGTCAAGCGTACCTCCCCCTGAATCCAGTGATTTTCACTTCCCAACCCAGTTCCCGCAGTCTTTCGTTTCACAGTGCTTGGCTTGCCTGTGGAAACAAAACCTCGCATACTGGAGGAATCCCCCATACACTGCGATGAGGTATTTCTTCACCTTGGTCATGGCCTTGATATTTGGCTCAATGTTCTGGGATCTTGGCCGTAAAGTGTAAGTTTAACTTTAATTTGTTTCGCCTAAGTACTTCTCATATTTCAATTCTATACTTATGCATGCATTATAATAATGAATTTATAATAAAAGGAACACAAAACAAGACTTATTCAATACAATGGGTTCAATGTATGCTGCTGTTTTGTTCATTGGGGTGTCAAATTCCTCCTCTATTCAACCAGTGGTGTCAGTTGAGCGAACAGTCTTTTGTAGGGAAAGAGCCGCAGGAATGTACTCAAGTTTACCATACGCATTTGGACAGGTAACATTTCTTACAATGCCAATAACACTCTAAGGGCAAAAAAAGTAGATACCAAAGTTTTATAATACCACATAAATCTTTAATATCACTTCAAAGATATCAAGATCACTATTGTTTTAAAAGTAAAATATTCATCTTCATGTATTGGTTTATGACACCAACATGTTATAGGAGTAAATATCAAACTTTGGTGTTGGACATGTAAATATATAAATGAATAGTATTTATGTAAATTTCTGAAGTTTTAAGTGTTACTATAATATTGTTTCAACTGCATTTGTAGGTTGCAATTGAGATCCCATATGTATTGGGTCAGACTATCATTTATGGGGTCATAGTCTATGCCATGATTGGATTTGAATGGACTGCTACAAAGTTCTTTTGGTTTTTGTTCTTCACGTTCTTCACATTTTTATACTTCACATACTATGGGATGATGTCTGTAGGCTTTACACCCAATCTAAACATAGCTTCAATAGTATCTGTAGCAGTTTATATTTTATGGAATCTTTTCTCGGGGTTTATTATTCCACGGCCGGTAAGTTGTAATTTCTAGATATTTTTTGTTTAGTTTAATGATAATGGAATTAAAAAGTAAATAAAAATAAAAAAGGAGAATTGTTTTCTTTAGAGGATGCCTGTATGGTGGAGATGGTATTTCTGGGCATGCCCAATTGCGTGGACACTTTATGGATTAGTTGCTTCGCAGTTTGGTGATATAGAAGACAAGCTCGAATCTGGTGAGATTGTATCTCAATTTGTAAAAAGTTACTTTGGATTCAGACATGACTTCTTGGGCGTGGTTGCGGCTGTAATTGTTGTGATTCCTGCACTCTTTGCCTTCATGTTTGGATTTTCAATTAAAGCTCTAAACTTCCAGAGAAGATGAAGGAATTCATGAAGTTTTAAAAGATACCCTGGTGCTAGGAAGTTTAACATATTCTGTTAATATTCTTCCACAAGAAGAATGAAAAGTTTTCGGAGGGAGTAGTAACGAAGGGAAGGATATATTCTTTCCTGATCTATATATGAACAAGAAAATATGCTCATGAATATGTTCCTCGATATACTTAGTCTGGGCATCAGTTTAAGTGTAGAGAAATTAAGATGGATGTTTAGAGGTGTTATTTATCATTGTCAACTATTCAAATGTAATAGTGCAAATATAAAACTTTACTTAGTGGATAAATTATGGGGAGATATATTAACACTTTATATTTATTATTCCATTTCCAGTTTCAAATGAGATTAAAGGGAAAATTTTTTTTTTGTGATATTTGTTTGTCTTTGGGCTATCTGCTCAATGTCCAAATGTTTTTCTTACAAAGAGACCCGTTATTTTTTTTTTCTCGATATGCTCTCACTTGACAGAATTATTTACCCGAATGACTTGATTATAACACTCTGGCCCGACTTTATTATTAAACAACTTGTGTTAACGAGAATGAAATTCATGGTTAGTCATCTAGTGAGTTCTTCATGACCTTTGACTTGTGTCATAAGTGAGTCAGACTCAGGCTGATCCTAAATTTCATGTTGTTTTTTTCTGTATTTATTTTTGGACAAGTAGTTTCTTTATTTTAACATTCTTTTAATGGAGGATTTTTTGGTATCTTTGTCATTATATTATAAAACTTTATCAAAGATAGTATTTCTACTCCTAACAACTCTTTTAGATCCCTTATCCAAAAACTTAAAATTGAACTCGTCTCTATTATATATATAAAAATAACACATTATAGATTTTGGGTTAAACTTTTCCCTCACTAATTTATCAATGTATTTATATTATAATAGCTAAGACAAATCAAATATGGCATACATCCTATCCTATCAAATTTCTTTAAGAACCCCAAAATTGAGTGTGATTCATGATCTTGAATTGATTAGATATGTTATTATCTTCACTATATCCCTAAAAGTTATAAGAAAGGTCTGCAATCTCATACTTATATTCACCCATTGAGAGCTTTAATCATTCTCTTAATTACTTTATTTATTTATTTTTTTTATAAAGTTTGAGATCATTCTCTACATAGTGATGGTGTATGTTATTGTTGTTGATGAGTTGGAAATTAGAGATTTGATCAGTTAACAACCAAACAACTAAAATCACACTGTGAAAAAAACATACTAATTTGAGATCCAGAATAAAACTTGAACGGACACGCGCGACAAAGAATAAAAAAAAAAGACACCAAAATTTAAAAAAGCTTTTTACTTTTTATAGTTGTATGTACTTGACTTCAAACCCTTACCCTTTGGTTGAGTTGATTAAAGGCAAGTCATTGAGACGTAAGTTGAGTTCCTATAGGCTTGGAAGTATCTTAGGCAACTCTTTGACCCCAGTGACTTAGGTCTTAATTTGGTCTCTCGCTTTGCAATTCTCTTTTACAAATTCTTCAATAATTATTTCTTTCATTCATAAAGACCATATTGGGTATGAGTCTTATCTTGGGCCAAGGTATAATTTATCTTTTAGTAAAAGAGAAGACAAGTTAAAAACTACCAATTAAAACTTGAAATACAAATGAAATTGAAATCAAATAAAATTAAATTTCATGAAGACTAAAAAATTGAAAAATCACAAAATCATAAAGTAGAAGCAAATTCAAATTCAAGCTCATTAAAATCAGAATTTAAAAAATATTAAAAGTAAAATCAAGTTCAAATCCAATAAAGTTATAATCTAAACTCACAAAATCGAACTAAAACCCATCAAAGTGAAATTAAAATTGAAATCATGAAATCACAAAGTAAACTAAATTTAAACCAAAATTAAAGCTAAATGAAAAAAATAATTATAAAAATTAACTCACCAAAATCAAAATTTAAATCATACCAAAATTAAGTTCACTAAAATCATAAAAAATTCAAATTAAAACTAATTTAAAATCAAATAATGATTAAAGTCACCAAAATCTTAAACCAAAATTAGATTAAATGAATCAAAATTAAATGTAAATTAACATAAACCTAAAACTATAATTGTAATTAAAATCAATTAAATAAAACATGAAATCAAAGAAATATTTACATGTATGTCACCTTTTCCTCACACATAGATTGGGTGGTATGTATGTAAATACCTCTAAAATTGAAACTAAATAAACCTTTAACTAAATTAAATTAATTAAATCATATTATGATTATCAAATCTTAACTAATGCAAAAATTTAATCAATCTAAATTTAAATCAAAATTAAAATTAAACCAAACTCAATCAATATAATTAGAACAAACTTAAGCAAAATTTAAACGAAATGAAGCTCATCTAATCTTCCATTTAGATTTCCTAACTCCACACTTTATATGCACCCTTTGACCTTGACAAAGGGAGTTTTGAGGTATAAAAGAAATAAGGATTCCTCCAACTATAATCGTCTACTTGTCTGCTTTCATGTTTTTTCTTCATTTCCTTTCTTTATTTTCTTCTTCTATTTGACATTCCTTAACGCTATCATGGTTTATTGATATTGAGTTTTGTAGAATTGGTGTGAAGGCTAATTTTATTTAGATTGGTTGCTTTCTTTGTTTGTTTCTGTTGAAATCTTTTTGGTTACGGTTTCCTTCTTGAATGAAGTTTTGCACCTTACCTTAAAGCCATTGAAAAAAAAAAAAACTGGTGGAACATGTTTATTAAGGTTTTTTATTCCTGAACAAAAGTAGAATTCATATAAAACCTGTACGTCATCAATTAAGCCTTGAAAATTGAAACAAAACCTGTATACCTTTAGCCCTCCAAAGCTCTTCAAATAGAAATGAAATCTTGCCAAATCATGCCATTGAATAGCTTCCAGAACTTTTTCAAAATCTGCATACATTCAACTACACTACAAACCACTAAATACCACTTAAAACTGATATAGAATTTGCACCTATTAAGTCCTTTTTTTTTTTTTTTTTTGAGAAGAGCTTCTCGTGGCTCCCTACGCGTTAATAATAAAAAGATGATACAAATGTGGGAAGGAGAAAGGATCCCCATCTAAAAATAAAAGAAAATACATAAAGGCTCCTAGGAGTTCCGTACTCCACAGTACAACTCCACAAAAAAAAAAAAAAGATAAAAGAGTAAAAATAAAAACAGATAAAAAACCCAAAGAAAATAAACTCGTAAATCAGCAGAGAAATAAGATCCAAATATTTTGTGTACCAGAGGGACAAATAATTCAGCATCAAATGAAACTGCAGTATCAGTCAGCATCTAAATAAAGACTTTATGTCAGAATAAGGTTTGTTAAACCAGCAGAAGTATCTCAGTTTGTCCAACCTCCAAAATTGAAAGAGCCACTTGCGTCTGTAGAGAAGACAAAAAGAAAAAGAAACCAGCCAAATAGAACAGAAACCGGGAAATAAAGTACCATCAACCCTCTCCCAAATATTAAGTTTCAATCAAACTCTAATATAAAGAATATTTAACATACCCCCAAGTAGAAAAGAATTGAGAATAGTGGGTGGGTTAATGCCAACATTCACACCATTAGAACCATGCTCAGAGAGCCAATCAGCAGGTCGATTTTCTTCTCTAAAAATATGTGAATACCGTATATTAAAATGATTTTGATTGATAATATCATTAATACGATGTAATAAACACACCAGGTACCAAGGTGGTGTAATATTTACAGTAAAAATGTTGAAAAGAACTTCAGAATCAGTCTCCATAATAATATCAGTAAGATGAAAAGATTGAGCAACCAGTAATGTTAAAATAGCTGCCCAACATTCAGCTTCAAGAGGGGAGGAGGCCACCACTGGAGAAGAAAAATAAACTAAACATTTGTCAGAACTATCCCTAAAAACACCAGCAGCTCTGGCAACATTGTTGAACCAACTTCCATCAAAATTAGCTTTCAGCCAACCAAAAGGAGGTGGAAGCCATTTCACCAAAATAGGACGTTTAGCATCCTCCGTAGCTAATTTTGAGGAAAGTGCTCTAAAAGCCTTTTGATAGCTAGCCAGGATGTAAGAAATAGTAGTAATGGAAGAAGGAGGAGAATCATTATATTTATATGCATTCCTAGCCATCCAAATAAACCATAACAACATAAGAGGAAAATAATGCAGCTTTATAGGAATGTGTAGAACAGCTTGCCAATTTGTAATTATTCTGTCCAAACAAAAGTTAGGCGGCCAATGAACAGTAAAATAATTTCTAATATAGTTCCAGATTTCCTTAGCATATTGACAATCATAAAACAAATGAGAAATGGATTCCACATCTTTCTTACAGATATAACAACAAGAAGCCAGTTTTAAACCTTTCATTTTAAGTATATCATCCAAAGGCAAAAGAGAATGAAAAAACCTCCAAAGAAAAAAAGAGGTAGATGGGGAGATATAAGGATGCCAAATAAAGGAGCTCCACTTCCATTTATGAAAAGTCTGTGTATGTGTGTATAACATTCTAGTGATAGAATGAGTGGAATAGAATTTCCAAATGAGAGAATCTTTTTTATTAATGTGAATAGGTATCTTGGATATCATCGGAGTCATATCTCCAACCAGGGTCTTTAGTTTGGGGATGTTCCAATTATTCCCATCCCATACATCAGAGACCAACATATGGGTATCCTCCATAGAGTGAGGAAATGAATCAAGATTAATAAAACCCCAATTATCATGCCAAAAGGAGATATTGCCTTCCCCAACATCCCAGTACATGAACTTTGAGGCTGTTTTCCTAGCAAGCAAAATAGTTTTCAGAGCTTGAAATCACCAGTTTTCCAAGAAACAGTAGCAGGATGTGAATAGGAGCGGTATTTTAGATGCAGAAATTGAGCCCATAAAGATTCTCGAGCTCTAAATTTAAACCAAAGTTTATACATATTTATATCCATAGCTTGCTGAAGGGTTTTAAAGCCAAGCCCCTTAGAGAACCTGGGCATACACAAATTACCCCAGGCAGTCCAAATTTTCCCGGGTTTGCTACCAACCCAAAGAAACTTGTTAAAAAGATTTTCAAGAGTTCTCTGCGTGCTTTTTTAAATTTTAATAACTTGCATAGCATAAAGGGGAAGACTATAAAGCACACTTTTAAGTAAAGTTAATCTCCCTCCATTTGAGAGAAAGATATTTCTCCAATCATAGATCCGGGATTTAATTTTCTGCACCACATCATCCATTTGGGTTTGCTTCATTCTGCCTCTAAGCAATTGCACTCCCAAATATTTAAGAGGAAGCTTTGCCTCTTTACATCCAGTGAAGTCAGTAGCCCAACAAATTATATTATTACAAACAAACTTACCAAAGTAAAGAGAGCATTTGCTCTTGTTAAAAGACAGCTCAGAGGTCTCTTGAAATTCCTTTAAGCCTTGCATGAGTAACCTGATAGCAGGTTTACTTGCATTAGTAAATAAGATAACATCATCAGCATAAGCAAGGTGAGAAACCAATAACTTGGATCTATGTGAGTATTGTAATAAAGGATGTTGCATTTGTAAATGATTAACAAGACGAGAAAAGTAGTCGAATGCAATTATGAAAATAGTGGGGGATAAAGGATCTCCTTGCTTTATTCCCCTTGTAGCCGAAAAGAAGCCATAAGAGTTCCCATTTACAAGTATACTATAGTGATTTGCCTCCAGCCATCTTCTTATAAGCCTGCAAAAATCACGCTGAAAACCTCTAGCTTCCAACACATTCAGAATAAATTCCCAAGAAATTGTATCAAAGGCTTTCTTGAGATCAAGCTTCATAATCATGTTTCCCCCTCTACATTTCTTATCTAATTCCTCAACTAACTCTTGTGCTAATAGAATATTATCAGTTATCTCTCTACCTTTGATAAACGCTGATTGTTGTGGTGAAATTATTTTAGAGAGATGAGGTTGTAATCTAGAAACGATTATCTTACTTAAAACTTTAGACATGACAGATGTAAGTGATATAGGCCTAAAGTTATCCCAAGTGTATTTATCATTAGCTTTAGGGATAAGCACAATTAGAGCCGAGGTGAAGAATTTACCAGGATCTTCTCCAAGAAAAAAACTTTGAATAGCAAGAACCACCTCTTTCTTAACTATATCCCAACAGTGAATGTAAAATGTAGAAGAGAAACCATCTGGACCAGCAGCTTTGTTGGGATTAATAGATTTAAAAGCAAAGAATATTTCATGCTCATCTGGTACCTGTGCTAGAGATAGAGAATTTAGATAGTCTCTATCTCCCAAAAGAATATTAGCATCTACAGGTGATGATTGTTTATTGGAATGAAACATATCAGTAAAGTATTGAACATCACTTTGTCCAATCATATCAGGGTTAGTTAAAATATTCCCTTGATTATCTCTAATTTTTAAGATACAATTAATATTTCTTCTGTGCTTTAATGTAGCATGGAAGTATTGAGAATTTCGATCTCCAGCTATAAAGTAGATATCATTGGCTTTTTGTTGCAAGAATTGCTCTTCTAAGTTTATAGCCTCCAACAAAGAAACATGTGCTGAAGAAATTTCGTCTACCCAGTTAGGGGAGACCTCGGTTTGTGATTCTAATTGATCAACTTTTTGTTGAGCTTCCAATACTTTAAAATGCACGTTGTCGAAAACCTGATGATTCCAGTTTCTTAGAGTAACCCCGATCGTTTTATGTAATTGCCATAAGTTATACCAATGAGATCCAGCATTCTTGATTTTCCAATTCTGTTTTACAACATTCAAAAAAGAGGCATGAGTAACCTAGATATTAAGAATTTTGAATCTAGATATTCTTGGTCTATCATTAAAAGCCAAGGTAAGTAGAATAGGAGAGTGATCAGAAGAGGCAACATTAAGATGCTGAACTTGTTTAACAGGAAAGTAGTTAAGGAAGCAGCCATTGGCTAAGAAACGATCTAGTCTTTGCAAAAGCATTCCACGCCTCCAAGTAAATAGATTGCCCACAAAATCCAAGTCAAATAAACTTGCATCAGACATAGAGTTACAAAATCGATTAATAAGAGCTATGTTAGGTCTACCACCACCCTTCTTTTCTGTAGGAGACACAATCATATTAAAATCTCCTCCCACCAGAAAATTGTCAGTCAGAGTGTTTCCCATAATTTATTTTTTGTTCCAAAGATCGTATTTATCCTGCAGACGAGAGCTTGCATAAATAAAAGCAGCAAAGCTAGAGAAAGCATCATATTTAAAATTTGCTAACACAAACTGTTCATCATCCTCCATAATAGACAAGGAAATATTTCTTCTCCAAAAGATCCAAATTTTGTTTTTTTTATTCTCATAATAATGATGTTTTTTGAAATGCTTAAGAATTTTGTCCTTATTTATTATAGCCATAGGCTTCAAAATAGCACAAATAGCAATATTATTGACCCTACACAAATGCTTCAATCTATTAAGGGAGGAAGGGTTAGCAACTCCCCTAATATTCCAAACCATGATTTTAAACATGGTGTTTTGAAGTAACCCTCCTAGTGGATTTAGAAGGGTTATCTTCATCAGAGTGGTATATTCTATCATGAATAATGTCATTTGTGTTAGATTGAGTCAATTCTCTTTCTAGCATACTTTTGAACTTGCCATTCATTCTCAAGATTATTAGTAGCATCATGGAGAGAGTTTTGTGAAGATGAGATGAGCACATTAGGATGTTCTGTATTCCCTTCATGAGATTCCATTGATTGAGGGTTAGAATTGAGGTGAGTCTTATGCTTGGTGGAAATATGACGATCCATTTCCATATTCATATCGTCATTTTGTGCAGAAAAGTTATTCTCAGTAATTTCACAATTAACAACAGTATCAATAGTATGAAGATGTGTGGGAGATAAGATCTGAGCAACATTATTTTTGTTAGACCTATCATAGATTTCCATAGCATCATTAGTAACAACAACCAGTTCATAAATTAGACTTTATGATTCTTGATTCGATGTCTTTTGAACCTGGAGGTGTTTAAATTTAAGTCTAATATGAATTAGACTTATTATTTAGATAAAATCTGACATGAGTTAGATTTTAGATTCGATGTTGTTTGAATCTAAAGATTGGGTTGGGTCTAGATTCAATATCAGTTGAACCTAAAGATTTTGACCTAGGTATATTGGACCTAAGTAAGATTTGAATTAGGTTCAATATAGGTTGAACCTAATTTAAGTTTGGATCAGATTCAATGTAGGTTGAACCTGAGTTAAGTTTGGGTCCAGTTCAGGTTGGGTTAAACTTAAGTTTGGCTTTATTTAGGTTCTATGTAGATTAAACCTAAGTTAAATTTGAGTTAAACCCAATGTAGGTTGAACCTGAGTTAAGTTTAAGTTAGGTTCGATGTAGGTTGAGCCTAAGTTAAGTTTGAGTTAGGTTCAATGTAGGTTGAACCTAAGTTAAGTTTATGTTAGATTCAATGTAGGTTGAACCTGAGTAAGTTTAGGTTAGGTCCCATGTAGGTTGAACCTAAGTTAAGTTTGGATTATGCTCATGTTAGGTAATTTTGGTTTGAGTTAGGTTCAATGTAGATTAAACCTAAGTTTAGGTTAGGTTCAATGTAGGTTAAACCTAAAAGATTTAAGTTCAACTTAGGTTCAAGTTAAGTTGAACTTAAGTACAGGTTAAGGTTAGCTTCAACATATGTTGAACCTAAAAGGTTTAAGTTTGGCTTAAATTCAAGTTGGGTTGAACCTAAGCATAGGTTAGGGTTAGGTTTTATGTATGTTGAACCTAAAAGGTTTAAGTTTGACTTAGGTCAAGTGGGGTTGTACCTAAGTATAAGTTAAGGTTAAGTTAAATGTATGTTGAACCTAAAAGGTTTAAATTTGACTTAGGTTTAAGTTAGGTTGAACCTAAGTATATGCTAAAGTTAGGTTCAATGTATGTTAAACCTAGAAGGTTTAAGTTTGACTTGAACATAAGTATAGGTTAAGGTTAATTAAACCTAATTTGGGTAAGGTTTAATTGATTAATTAGGCTTAATTATGGTTAAGTTTAATTAAACCTAATTTGGATAAGGTTTAATTGATTAATTAGACTTAATTGTGGTTAATTCTAACTAGGTTAAGGTTAATTAAACCTAATTTAGATAAGGTTTAATTAATTAATTAGCCTTAGTTGTGGTTAAGTCTAATTAGGTTAAGGTTAATTAAGGTTTAACTGATTAATTAGCCTTAGTTGTGGTTAAGTCTAATTAGGTTAAGGTTAATTAAACCTAATTTAGATAATGTTTAATTGATTAATTAGAATTAATTATGGTTAAGTCTAATTAGGTTAAGGTTAATTAAAACTAATTTGGATAAGGTTTAATTGATTAATTAGACTTAATTGTGATTAAGTCTAATTAAGTTAATGTTAATTAAACCTAATTTGGGTAAGGTTTAATAGGGTTAATTAGAATTGATTGTGGTTAAGTCTAATTAGGTTAAGGTTAATTAAACCTAATTTGGGTAAGGTTTAATAGGGTTATTTAGGTTTGATTAGTGTCTTAGACCTAATTAGGGTTTATGGTATTAAACCTAATTTGATTAATGTTTAATAGGTTTAATTAGGTCTAATTGGTGTCTTAAACTTAACTAGGGTTTGATTTTTATTAACCTTATTTAATTAAGGATTAATGAGGTTTAATTAGTTTTAATGGTGGATTAGACATAATTAGAGTTTGATTTAGCCTATTTGGTGTTAGATACATAATTGGCTTAGTCCAAGGTGGAATGGGCTAAGTATGGTGAAAATTAAAGTCATAAAAGATTTTTAAGGTTTTAAATATTAATTCATAATTAATAATTTTAACACTAAGAATAAAAAATGTCATTTTAAATTTTTAAAAGGCTAAGATTTGTCATTTTTTGGTTTAAGTCTGTCACCCTAAGGTTCCTAACCAATTTCCAATTTAATTTCTTAATTTCTGATTTTTTTAAAATATTGTTAAAAGTAATTTCAAAGCTTAATAGAAATTAAGAAATCTTATCCTAGGAAATTTTCCTAGCCTTAGAAAATTCAGGGGATGTTCATAAGGACTTAAAGGTTGATCCTAATATTTTCATATTTTTCTAATTTATAAATAATTTTTAATAATTAAATTACTCCAGAGAGTATTTAATTAATTAAAAATTAAATATAACTCCTTAATTCATGATTTCATTTCCACATTTCCTCTCATTGTCCTGAGTTCATGGATATTTTTATTTTATTTTTTGTGATTTTTATTTATCAAGATATGGATTTTTGATTAGTTTAAGGTTAATCTGGATTTAATTAAATCCTTATTAACCAAAAATAGCCAAACGGCGCCGCGTGTCCTCAGATGCATCGAAACGCGGCAGATCCGCTACGGGACTTAGAACACAGGATCGGTGGGATTAAATCAGAGCTGTTCATTTCCAAAACAGTGGGTTTCAATACCTACTTCTATGGGGGATCAATTGTTTAGGTCCCAGGGAAGAAGTTTGATGTAGGGTGGTTCAAGTAATTCAACTTGTATCTTAGTTTATTCCTCTCTTGAAGGCTCATGTGTTAGCCTATTTATAGGCTTGTGGAAACCATGTGTGAGCCTAAATCTGCTTGGGTTCACTTGGGGTAGGTGACAACTCATTCAATGGTGACTTATGGATCAAATTTCGGCTGGGAGATGATCATGCTTGAATTTCCCAAGACTAACCCATGTTGGGTTCAACCATGGTGAATGCTTGGTTCATATCTTGGCTTCCCTCCATTGGCTCACTTATGAGGTGGATAAAATTGGCTAAGGTTTGCTTAATTCACCTTCCCCAAGTGAATTTTATCAATCTCTTGATGAAGCTTAAGGAGAATGCCGCATAACCCTTTGTCTTCCTCATTTTCCATGTAATGCATGATGAGGCTAACCATGGTGTAAAGGATGATGTAGATAAGCTTCTTCTTCAATTGGATGAAAGGAGAGGTGAATGGCGAGTCACTCACCTCATCCTTTAAAGATAGGATGAAAGAATGACACCATTTTTATTTATTTAAAATGGTGTCATGATGAGCCCTTACTTTGGTTAACCAAGGTAACCCATAGATTTGTAATAGGGTTAATTATGTCACGATGAGTATAATAGGTCATGGGTGACCCATAGATGACTTTCCATAAATTAAAATTTAATTTTAAAAATCAATTAAGGATTTTTGATGTCATGGGTGATGTCATAATTTCAAATTCAATTTAGGGTTATTCAATCATAATTCCATTTTTAATTAATTATGTAATTAATTAAAAATGTAGAAAATTATAATATTAACCCATAAATTAATTAAAATGTTTTTGAAGGTTAATCATTTGATTAATTTTTATTAATTTGGTTTAAAATTGAGTAGTTTGACCAAATTTAACTAAAGTTAACCATGGTTGACCATGGTTAACCAAAGTTGACCTAGATTGATCAAAGTTGAGCTAGGTTGATCAAAAATGTGGTGATTATTGGGTCAATGATTGATCATTTTTTACCTAATTTGACCATTTGGGTCAAGGGTTGACCAGTTTGGTCAATGTGGTAGTCATTGGGTCATGGATTGACTATTTTGATCTAATTTGACCATCTGGGTTAAGGGTTGTCCAGTTGGTCAATGTGATGGTCATTGGGTCATGCATTCGCCAATTTGACTTAATTTGATCATTGGGTCAAGGGTTGATCGGTTTGGTCAATGTGGTGGTCATTAAGTTATGGATTGACCATTTTAACCTAATTTGATCATTTGGGTCAAGGGTTGACCAGTTTGGTCAATGTGGTGGACTCTTGGTCATGGATTGACCATTTTTACCTAATTTGACCATTTGGGTCAGGGTCGATCAGTTTGGTAAATGTGGTGGTCATTGGGTTAAGGATTAACCATTTTGACCTAATTTGACCATTTGGGTCAAGGATTTACTAGTTTGGTCAATGTGGCAGTCATTGGGTCATGAATTAACCATTTTGACTAAGTTTGACCATTTGGGTCAAGGGTTGACCAGTTTGGTCAATGTGGTGGTCATTGGGTCATGGATTGACCATTTTGATCAAATTTGACCATTTGGGTCAAGCGTTGACAAGTTTAGTCATTGGATCATGAATTGACCGTTTTGACCAAGTTGACCATTTGGGTCAAGGGTTGACCATTTTGGTCAATGTGGTGGTCATTCGGTCATGAATTGACTATTTTGACCAAGTTTGATCATTTGGGTTAAAGGTTGATCAGATCAGGATTTGACATTACTGATTTGATTATTTTAGGATGTCATTAAGATTTGGGTTAAAAAGACTTCATTAGGGTTGTACCCTACTCATTAGGGTTTAGTGACCACTGGTAAAGTTTAGGAGGTCAATATTGGTATACTTTCTTTCTCAAGATGATTTATAAATGATCCTCACAAAAGTGAGGTCAGCAGATGCCTGAACTCTCTATCTCACACCAGGTTCAATGCTTCGCAGCCTGTATTGTGACCCAGGCCAGGGGGCATGGTCACGCCCGTTTTTGGTGTAATCACGCCACCCTAAGGAGTGTCGCACCCTTAGGCAGGCTAGGCGTGGCCACGCCAAGGGTGATACATGTCCACATCTGTTCCAGGTGTGGTAACACCAGGCCCTTGCACTTGGAGTACCGATCGAAGAAGTTTTTTGGCCCATTCAAACTGCGGGAGGCTCCAAATAGATCAAATATGGTAATTAGATATTAAAATGGGCTTTACGTAGATCCCATATCAGAATTCATTCAACGATGAGCCTTCCCGGGCTTGGCTTAGTTGGTACCGGTCCTAATTTTGTGCTCAAAACACCTACTAAGAGTTCCAAACGAAGGACTTAAACTACGAGAAGCTGAACACAGTCTCATTATGTTCGAGTGGACATCCCACATATATAACATTAAAAAATGATGCCAACGTTAGTCTTTATCAATAGTTCTATTATTTCGCTCCTGAAATTTTGTTATTATTTGTGCTTTTTTTTCTTGGATAAAATTGATATTAGTGCTATGATATGTTAAATCTCTGTGAGAAACACTTCTGTTTAAACATAATATTAATTTAAATAAGAATGATTATTTGGCTTCATTTTAAGACTCAAAGTTTGTTTAAGTTCTTATAAACTCTATAAATCATTGACTGTGAATAAAAATAAAACTAATTAACACTTTTGAATTCGTAAGGATTTTGAATTTTGGAGATGGCTTGGTTGTTGCCCTTGATCTAAAGTTTTGCTTGGACGTCTATGCATGGATGTTATTTTAAAAATCTAATGTTGAAAGAAACTTATATTGAGCTTGTATATGTACCGGAAACCCGATGATCAATGACTATTGGTCTGAATGAGGATGAAATAATATCTCATATTTTGGAGTAACAATGCATTGTACTGCTTAAGTTATTACTTATTTTATAATATAATAATTTATGTAGTTATTTAAACTTAATATTCTACTCATAAGAGTCTCTAAAGGTATCATATGTCATCTAATTCACGTTTTAATTCTATTTTATCTACCCCTTCTTCATTCAAAAATTAAAAGATTATAAATGAAGAAATCTCTAAATGTCCTTTTAATAAAGAACTCAATAAATTGACAATTCCTAAAATAGAAAAATCAATATTATATAAAATTATAATTTTTTATCTTAAAGGAAATACTTCTATTTAAACGGTAGAACAATCCATTTCTATAGATGGAACCGAGATAATCATATCTTTATCATCAAAATAATATTTAATCATTTATTTTCAGAATTACAAATACATTCACATAGGACTAATTCAAATAACACATTTAACCGTTAGAGGCCTCTATTTTTAGCATGTTTAAGAGATTGAAGATATTTAAATTGGGTTCAATTATTGATAGGAGTTTTAGAAACAAATTTATCTCATAGGCTTGTCTATTTTAATATGTATCTGAATTTAAGCTTATCTCTTATCGATGTTTATTCAAAGTAACAAAAGTACAAATTCAAATGCATTGAAATGATTTTTACCAGGATTTGAAGTTATTGCATTAATATATCAAATCAATTTTAAAATTATGAATAATTTATGTTATAATATAAAATGACTAGCTCAACCTAGAAAGATAACCACAAAGAGTATATTAGCTTTTTGATGAAGAGAACAAGAAATTGCAGTGTCTTTTGCTGTAGCTTTTGTACCAGTATGTGTTGGTTTTTATAATTTTTTAATTGCTCTATGTGACATTTTTACATGTTGATAATGTGTTTGTCTTGACATCTTTCTTTTGCTCGATATTATGGAATTGCATTAGTTTGTACATCTCTGAGCTTGGTTGATGTATTAAGAATTTCTTACATTACTTTTGAGGTTACTTTTATCTTTTCTTATGAGTCAATGTCACCTGACTTCTAGGCTGCCGCCAAGCATGATTGGGTTTTTATAAGATATTTAGTCAAAGCGCATTCGTTTGACAATAGCAACCTATAGTGGATGAAGTCAGTTGTAATCCACATAGTTTGTAAGACATGTCCTAGGTTTTATAGCTGGAGAAGCTTGATGGCGTAAACATGTATTAGAACAGTGTCAAAAGCAGAATTTGTTAAGGTTGTAAGACATGTTTAAGGTTGTATAGAGGAAGGTGTTTGTTGGTGCCAATCTGTATTGAAACATAGTCGAATGGAGAATGTGTTAAAGATATAAACCTGTCCTAGGTTGGAGGGACAAAATGCTCGACAACGTTAGTCTATATTGGAACAAAGCCGAAAGGAGAAACCGTTAAGGACGTAAGACTGGTCCTATGTTATATAGCCAAAGCATCAACTTTAACATGTGATGCACAAGTTGTATGAAACTGAACAAGGATTTTTGACCAACCAAAGAATGTTAGTCCAAGCTTTTGCTTGATGACTCCAACTTATAATGGAAGAAGTTCATTCAAGTTTGTTGATCACCAGAAGCAAAATTTGTCAGGTTGCTGGAATGGGAATCCCATTGGTCTCTTTAAAATATATTTAATTTAATATATATATATATATATATATATATAATTATAATTTTGAACATTAACTTTTTTATTTTTTAAAATACAAATCGAACTGGTCCCATATATTTAATATTTTAAATAAACGAGCGCTATACCACAAGCCATACATCTATCTCGAGAAATAGACATATTGTTTGATAGTAATGTCTGGTTAAATAAATAAAAGAATTTATGAGATCTGTTTTGGTCTGCGAAACATTTATGTTGACCGACAAGTTCTAAAATAAAAGGTTAGATAGAGTTTATATTACATGTGTTCTAAAGTTTTCTATAGAGAAAAACCCCTATAGTTAATTACATTTTAAATAACTAAGTCACTTAAGAATATTCTCGATAAAGATCAGTGGTTTTGCTCTCAAGAATTTCAAAGTTTAAAGTTTTCAATGATAGTCTTGGGAACATCAAATGGGATATGATCAAATTGGAACAATTATTTTTAAAAATCCAAAGGAGAGAAAAGGTAACGGATGTCACAGACCTGAGAGAGAACCTCTAGTGACTACTCAAACTATCATATGGTTTAACTTCGATTTCGAAGAAATTATTAGATGATTCATCTTTCAATTTTATTATGCAGGGCTTACATTTGCATGATACCGATCATACAAATATACTGAAATATATGAGGGTTTATATCATAAAGAACGACAACTTCAAAATCCTAAGACGATTTAGAGACGATTTAGGGTTTATATTGCACAACATGGTTATACAAAAGCTAAAGAATAAGGTGAATATTTATGTCATGCTAGACGAACCACCTTGAAGTCTTATGACCAATTCTTTAATTCTAAGGGGAAATTTGTTATTGTAGATGTGTTTGCTCCCTTGAAGATGTTCTTTTGCATGTCTTTGTTGTGTTGCTCACAGTGTTAGCTTCAAACTTCTCGTCGAAGTGGCAGTCCTAAAGTTTAAGGTTAAAAATTTTTTTACCATGCATATTTCAATGTTTTGGTTTTGTTGTTGTTCAAGTGTTTTATTTGAGGGCATTTTAATTTAATTAGAGCGACATCGGTTAAGATCTCACAGTTCCCTCATTCTGGCACCACTATTTTCTTGCGAATTCACTTAGTCTAAATGAGTTTTTAAGATCATTTAAACAGGGAAAAACTCGTTAGCAACCGTAAGTTACCTCATCCGAGGGATTCACATAATCCAAAAGGGAGGTATTAAGTTGTTTTGTTACTTTTGAAAATGTTTATATTTAGCTTTGAAGAAATTTTATGTTTAGTTTGAAAGTGTTTTTTTTTTACATTTGAAAAGTTATTTTTAACCAAGCATGCATAGTATATTAAAGCAGAGGTAAATTGCATTAATGAGATGATGACAAATAAACTATAAATGCATACCTGACATCTTCTCGTGCGTCCATTGAACGTTAGCATTTATAGCATATATTAAATAATATTTAGACCTTAATGATTCAAATTCAATAAGAGATCCTAATTTATAACTTGGTGGGTCTTTAAGAGGTTTTAATGATGATTTTCTTACGTAATGAATAACAAGTCCAATTGTTCTTAAAATATTTTTACGGGTCAAGGAAGTGCTCGAGGCATAACTTCAAACAACTTCTTAAAACCTTTGGAATCATTCCAAGCTCTTTTAGGCTTATTGTGTTGCTCAATTAACCATCCAAAATTAATTAGGGTTTGATGCACCAAAATTATATACAGTTTTTGCTATACAATTTTACCTATTTTTGGTGATATTGCACTTTAAAGAAAGGTATTTTCCATGATTTGTTACAGGTATGATGATTTTAGGTGATTAGAGCGAAAAGAAGCAAAAATGAACGAATTCGGAGCAAAAAGGAGCAAAAGGGAGCAAAAGGTGGAAAATGTGTTATGGCGCCCCGACGCCCAAATGCAAAGACTCCAGAAAATATTGGCAGGATAGAGCGCCGCCGGCGCCCAAAGTCGGTGGAATTCAAATTTGAAGAGTTTTGGCGACTTTTTGAAGGGATTCCTATGGAAACTCTTGGCATTTTATCCCTATCTTATAAGTAACTGTTTTTGGACGAAAATGGTGTGCTTCTTCAGTAGTTCTAGTGTAGTTTTAGTGTGTGTTAAGTGTTAGGGTTTAGGAAAAGAGTGTTTAGAAGTGAGGATTTGAGAGAAATTCTTCTCTAAGGAGTGAAGAAGAAGAAGTAAAGTGAGAGATTACTTCTTCCTTTCCATTCTAAAGAGAGAATCAAGTATTGTAAAAAAGAGAGAAAATGATTCAAAGGAACTTCAAGGGAATTGCATTAGGGAAGAGAAAGAGATAAGCTGTATTTTCTTTTGTGGTTTGTATGTCTTTTCTTATATATATATATAAAATCCATGTTTTATTTATCTTCTTCATGAATTCTGAGTAGTCTCCTTTGTCTTTCTTCTTGCATAGAGATGTGGTGATGGATTAATATGGATTTGATGTGTTTTTAATGTATTGAAGAAATTGTGTTGTTTTTTCATTTCAAACTTAATTTACTTTTCGATTTGGCTAATTGAAATGTTAAAATATGTTTTTGAACATTAATTCTAAAAGGATTTAATGTCCTACAACAATAATGAAAAATCCATTCAATTTTCATGGATGAATTGTGTAGTTCATGGGAATTGAGTGCAAATAAATAGGAAAATGTGTTTTGATGGACTTCAATGTGGAGATTTCAGGGTGACAGGCTGAAATCCCCAAATTGGTTCTAAGATTAGTAACTAAATATCAAAGGTTAGCCTTCAGGTGAAGGGTGAGTGGGAGCTCCAAAGTGAGAGCAGGTATCCTTCCAGCCTAGCCTTAGGTTTAGTGACTAAACTTAGGATATGTCAATGTTCTTTTCATGCTTAGAAGAGGGGGTACTCTTTTAAGGGTAAAGAATCATCTATGCTCCTATTTGGCACAATAACATAGATAATTGTTCCATATCAATCCACAAATCATATTCTCATTGCAAGAGGAAAGATACTTTTCTCATATAGCAAAAACATTTCAAATACATAATTTAGTGTGTCTGCTAGTTAATTCTGTCTTTAAAGTTGTTAGAAGTAAGTGTAGTTTAATTAATTATTACTGTTTTCTGCATTGTGGTAGTAGAAGTAAGTAGAAAACTTTAAGTGCAATTTAAGTATCGGATTTCAGTGCTATATTATATATACTGTGAAAATACTGTGAAACACTTTCTTATACTTCGAACTTCCCTGTGGGATCGATAACCAGGACTTCATTAGAGCCCTGTATTACTTGATACAATACGTATACTTACGTTGAGTGTTCAGACTTTACAAAATCATTATAAACATATAAAAATTTGAGTTCATACATTCTTGCATATATAAAGTCCGTTGGTCAAGTTTTTGGCGCCGTTGTCGAGGAAGGTAACGAAGTAAGTAAGAAAGTATAAACGGTATTTATTAATAATATAGAAACAGAAAACCTTTACTTTGTAGTGTGTAATTGTATGTTTGTTTACTCTTTTTAAAAGTATTTGTGTGATTGTATATGCATCGTAGTGCATCTGTAGGTTTAGTGCCTTACGATTCGAAGTTAGAGAGTACTGTCAAAAAAATTAGAAAACAACAAAAACAAATTAAAAATCCTTGCGAAATGGCGAATAATCAAGATAATCAGAGAAATGATATTGGAAATTTGTCAAAACCTTTAAGAGATTATGCTAATCCAACAACAGATGAAATTCACATAATTATTCAAATTCCTGATGTTGCTGCTAATTCATTTGAACTTAAACCTACTATTATCCAAATGATACAAAATAATCAATTTGGCGGAACACCTAATGAGGATCCAAATTTGTATCTCACTAGTTTTTTTAGAACTGTGTGCGACTTTTAAATATGATGGAGTGTCTAGTGACGCTGTCAGACTTAGACGTTTTCCTTTTTATTAAGGGATAAAACTAAGGCGTGGTTAAACTCATTAGCACCTGGATCTATTAGAACTTGGGAAGAATTATCTTAGAAGTTTCTATCAAAATATTTCCTTCCATCAAAAACTGCTAAACTAGGAAATGATATTACATCCTTGTGTCAGTTTGAAGGAGAGTCAATATATGAAGCTTGGGAGAGATTTAAAGATCTTCTTAGGAAGTGCCCACATCATGTTTAACCAGATTGGTTAATAATTAAAACATTTTATAATGGATTAGTGGGATCATTGAGATCTATTATGAATGCTGCCTTCTAGTGGATTGTTAATGTCAAAACCTTTTGATGAAGCATACACATTAATTGAAGAAATGACTACTAATAATTTTCAATGGCCCTCTGAACGGGTAAATCCTAAGAGAGTAGCTAGTGTTCATGATTCAGATATGATGACTATGGTAGTTTCTCAAATTGCAGCCCTTTCCAAGAAAATAGATCAATATGGAATGAATTATTCTCAACCACCTCAAGTGTTGGAGGAAAATTCATTTGGATGGATAATAGAATCTCAAACACCTTATTAGACTTTAAATGTTATTAATAGACTTAACAATCCTTATTTAAATTATTATAATCCTGGTTGGAAGAATCACTGATCACAGAAAAATACATTAAGAAATTCATATCTATTTTTGATGAAATTGCTCTTTAAAGAAAGGTATTTTCTTTATTTTACTGCAGGAATGAAGATTTATAAGTGATGGAAGCAAAAAGCATGAAATGGAGCGAATTTGGATCAAAAAGGAAGAAATTCATGAAAATTGAACTAAGTCACCGACGACGAGATCGAGGCCGCCGACGACGAGATTATTAAGAAAATTTCTGAAGGATTTATAACTACCTCGCCGACAGCGAGCCCGAGCCCGCCGACAGCGAGCCCGAGCCCGCCGACAGCGAGATCGCGCGGTTTGAAGACCTTCTAGAAGCCCCGCCGACGGCGAGATCGTTTCCCGCCGACGGCAAGACAGTTCAAAATGCAAATACTTTGAACCTGGACACTTTTTGAAGAGGTGTTTAAGCACCCCTTGGACCTTTGCCCACCTCTATAAATAGAGGCCGAATTCTAGTGTCTTGGTGTGTGTCTCGAGTCTTCAGTGTGTCTTTTTTAGAGAGTCTGAGTCTCTTTTTGGTGTCTTAAGTGTGTCTGTTGTTTATCATTAGTGAGTTTCTTTACTTTATTTGAGTGCTATTTAGAAGTTTGTTGTACTAGAAGGAAAAGTCAAAGGAACTTCAAGGAGTCTGCTTGGGGAGGAAATTAAGATAAGTATCTTTGTTAATTGTTGTTGTTAACTTTAAATGAAATCCATGCTTTGTTTTATTCCCTTGCATTCTGAGTAGTTTTCTTAGTCTTTCTCCATGTTTATGAGAATTATGAGAATTGATGAAATTAAATAGAAGTACCTAATATATTAAAATAAATTGTGATAATTTTTACTTAAAACTTAATTTACTTTCAATCTGGCCAATTGAGTTGTTAAAATATGTTGAATTATCAACTATAGTAAAAATTACATCCAATATTCGGGAAGTCAAAAACCTTGGAAGGAGGGTGCAAATAAATAGGGAAATATTAATTATCGGATGTAGAATTGGACATTTTAGTGTGACGGACTAAAATATTCAATTTGGTCCTATTGTTCGAGAGCCGAAGTGTAAATGTTAGCCCTCGAGTGAGGGGAATATGGGAGCTCGAAGTGGCGACAAGTATCCTCCCAAATCTAGCCGCGATTCGGTAATCAAACATAGGATTAGTCAATGTTATTTGCACCTGGACCAAAGGGTAAAGAATAGGAATGCTCCTATTTGTCACAATACAATTTAAGAATTCTATTTAAAATCATCATTCACTTAATTTTCTAAAAACAAGGAGGACACTTTTTCTGAATTATTTAAATCATCTTTATTTTAAGCATTAGTTTACTTTAGTTTGCTTTTGTTACTTTAAATTTTCGTTTACTATATTAGTAAGTAATTCCTTTAAATTTAGCTCGATAACAAATCGTTAAAAACTTCCCTGTGGGATCGATAACCTGGACTCCACTAGAGCCATGTATTACTTGATACGATACGTATACTTGCGTAGAATCCACATTAAACATTCAATCATATAATTTTATATATATATATATATATATATATATATTAAAGCGGAATCAAGTTTTTGGTGTCGTTGCTATAAACATAAATTGCAAACATATTAAAAAGTGGGTCAATCACCCAAACTTCAATTGGAATAATAGCAATGTTAATGTTAACCCGCACTGGGCTAACAGTTCTATAAATCCAATTGGAAATTCGAACAATCAAGGAAATACCAATTTCAAATCATCTTATCCTCGGGGATTTAATAGTAACCCATAATTTAAGGATAAGAAGTTGTCTACTGAAGAAATGATTATGAATATGGGAAATCAATTACAAGCTCAAGGTGTTGCTATGAAAAATATTGAAAATCAATTGGGACATATTTTCACTGCACTTAATAATAGACCTTTTGGAACACTTCCAAGTAATGTGGAGATCAATCCAAAAGATTCAAACAAGGAACAACTTAAGGCTATTCAATTAAGAAGTGGAAAAGAATTGGAAACTAGAGTGCAAAAAGAAGTTGAAATAGAAAAGGAAAAGCAGGAAATCGAAAAAGGTTCAAACAAGATTTATCCAGACTTGGATTATCCTCTTGAGCTAATGAAGATACCTATTGAAAAATGATGCACTGAAAATATATACGGTTTTTGCTATCTAATTTTTCTCATTTTTGGTGATTTTGCACTTTAAAGAAATGTATTTTTCATGATTTGTTACAGGTATGATGATTTTAGGTAATTGGAGTGAAAAGAAGCCAAAAGGAATGAATCCGGAGCAAAAAGGAGCAAAATTGTGAAAAACGTTCTGGCACCGCCGGCACCTGAATGGGCGCTGCTGACGCCCAAATCTAGAAAGCACAACAATTAAATGAAATGATAGAGCGCTGCCGGTGCCCAAAGTCGGTGGAGTTCAAATTTGAATAGTTTTGGCGACTTTTTGAAGGGATGCCTATGGAAACTCTTGGGATTTCATCCCTATCTTATAAGTAACTACTTTTCGATGAAAAGTGGTGTGGAAAAAGTGTCTAGATAGTGTCTTGTGTCTTCTAGAGTGTTAGGGTGTAGGAGTAAAGAGTGTAGAGTGAAGATTTAAGAGGGATTTTCTCTAAGGAGGGGAGGAGAAGAGGTAAAGTGAGAGATTGCTTCTTTCTTTCCATTCTAAGGAGAGAATCAACTGTTGTAAAGAAGAGAGAAGAGGATTCAAAGGAACTTCAAGGGAATTGTATTAGGGAAGAGAAAGAGATAAGTTGTATTTTCTTTTGTGGTTTTTATGAATTCTCTTTTATATATAAAATCCAAGTTTTATTGTATCTTCTCCATGAATTCTGAGTAGTCTCCCTTGTTTTTCTTCTTGCATAGAAATGTGATGATGGATTGATGTGCATTTGATGTGCTTTTAATGTAATAAAGAAGTTGTGACGATTTTTCATTTAGAACTTAATTTACTTTCGATTTGGCCAATTGAAATGTTAAAATATGTTTTTGAACATTAAGTTTGAAAGGATTTAATGTTTTACAACAATAATTAAAGATCCATTCAATTTCTATGGATGAATTGCGTAGTTCATGGGAATTTAGTGCAAATGAATAGTGAAATGTGTTTTGATGGACTT
Source organism: Papilionanthe hookeriana x Papilionanthe teres (assembly GCA_022702705.1). Taxonomy (NCBI): domain Eukaryota; kingdom Viridiplantae; phylum Streptophyta; class Magnoliopsida; order Asparagales; family Orchidaceae; genus Papilionanthe; species Papilionanthe hookeriana x Papilionanthe teres. The sequence continues at coordinate 62,795,655 of CM040423.1, read as the reverse complement.
CAATATGGAGATTTCAGGGTGACAGGCTGAAATCCTCAAATGTGTTCTAAGATTAGTAATTAATATCAAATGTTAGCCTTCAGGTGAAGGGTGAGTGGGAGCTTCGAAGTGAGAGCCAGTATCCTCCCAGCCTAGCCTTAGAGTTAGTGACTAAACTTAGAATATGTCAATGTTCTTTTCTTACTTAGAAGAGGGGTACACTTTTAAGGGTAAAGAATCATCTATGCTCCTATTTGGCACAATGAAATAAATAATTATTCCATATCAATCCACACATCATATTCTCATTGCAAGAGGAAAGTTACTTTTTTCATATATCAAAAACCTTTCAAATACTTAATTTAGTGTGTCTGTTAGTTAATTCATGTTCGTAAAGTTTTTAAAAGTAATTGTAGTTAGTTAATTGTAACTATTTCGTTATTCTTACTGTTTCCTGCATAGTATTAGTAAGTAGTAAACTTTAACTTCAGTGCTTATTACACATTGTGTAACGCTTTCTTAAAACTTCAATATTTCCCTGTGGGATCGATATACATGACTCCATTAGAGCCCTGTATTACTTGATATGATACGTATACTTGTGTTGAATGCTTGGACTTAACAAAAGTATTATAAATCTATAAATCTGAGTTCATAAATTCTTGCAAAATATAAAGTTGAGCATCATGTTTTTGGCGTTGTTGCTGGGGAAAGTAACGGAGTTAAGAAAGCAAAAGTTAAGTAACGAAGTAAGTTTATTTTGTAGTGTGGAATTGTGTTTGTTTATTTTTATTAAAGTATTTGTGTTTGTATATGCATAGTAACAGATCTATAAGTTTAGTTCCTTACGATTCGGAGTTAGAGCGTACTGTCCGAAAAATTAGAAAATAACAAAAACAAATTGAAAATCCTTGCAAAATGGCGAATATTCAAGATAATTAAAGAAATGAAGTTGGAAATTTGCCAAGTCCTTTAAGAGAATATGCTAACCCAATAGCAGATGAAATTCATATAACTATTCAAAATCCTGATGTTGCTGCTAATTCATTTGAACTTAAACTTGTTATTATCCAAATGGTACAAAACAATCAATTTGCTGGAACACCTAATGAGGATCCAAATTTACATCTCGCTAGTTTCTTAGAACTGTGTGCTACTTTTAAATATGATGGAGTGTCTAGTGATGCTGTCAGACTTAGACTTTTTCCTTTTTCATTAAGCGATAAGGCTAAGACGTGGTTAAATTCGTTTGCACCTAGATCTTTTAGAACTTGGAGAGAATTATCTCAAAAGTTTATATCAAAATATTTCCCTCCATTAAAGACTGTTAAACTAAGAAATGATATTACATCTTTTTGTCAGTTTGAAGGAGAGTCAATATATGAAGCTTGGGAGAGATTTAAAGATCTTCTCAGGAAGTGCTCACATCATGCTTTACCAGATTGGTTAATAATTCAAACATTTTATAATGGATTAGTAGGATCATTGACATCTATTATAGATGCTGCTGCTGGTGGATAATGAATGTCAAAACCTTTTGATGAAGCATACACATTAATTGAAGAAATGGCTACTAATAATTTTCAATGACCCTCTGAACTGGTAAATCCTAAGAGAGTAGCTAGCGTTCATGATTCAGATATGATGACTATGGTAGTTTCTCAAATTGCAGCCCTTTCAAAGAAAATAGATCAATATTTATTCTCAACTACCTCTAGTGTTAGAGGAAAATTCATTTGGACAGATAACAAAATCTCAAACACCTTACGAGACCTTAAATGCTATTAATAAACCTAACAATCCTTATTTGAATTATTATAATCCTAGTTGGAAGAATCACCCAAACTTCAATTCGAATAATAATAATGCTAATTTTAACCTGCATTGGGCCAACAATTCTATGAATCCAATTGGAACTTCGAACAACCAAGGAAATTCTAATTTTAGACCATCTTATCCCCCTGGATTTAATAGTAACCCATAATTTAAGGATAAGAAGTTGTCTACTGAAGAAATGATTCTGAATATGGGAAATCAATTACAAGCTCAAGGTGTTGCTATGAAGAATATTGAAAATCAATTCGGACATATTTTCACAACACTTATTAATAGACCTTCGGGAACACTTCCAAGTAATATGGAGATCAATCCAAAAGATCAAAACAAGGAACAACTTAAGGCTATTCAATTAAGGAGTGGAAAATAATTAGAAACTAGAGTGCAAAAAGAAGTTGAAATAGAAAAGGAGAAGGTGGAAATTGAAAAAGGTTCAAACAAGATTTATCCAGACTTGGATTATCCTCTTGAACCAATGAAGATAACAATTGAAAAGACAACACCTCCATTTCCTCAAAGATTAAAGAAACAAAACAGAGATAACATATTTGGAAAATTTTTAGAGATCCTTAAGAAATTAACGATTAATATTCCTTTTTTTGAAGCATTAGAACAGATGTCTGACTTTGTTAAGTTTATGAAGGATATTCTGAGAAAGAAAAGAAAGTTTACAGAACATGAAACTGTTGCACTTAGCGGAGAGTGTAGTACAATTATTCAGAAGAAGCTTCCGAAAAAACTTAAAGATCCTGGTAGTTTCACTTTTTCGTGTGCTATAGGTGAAAGTTTGTTCGGAAAAGCTTTATGTGATCTGGGAGCGAGTATTAATCTAATGCCTATATCAAATTTCAAAAGGTTGGGAATAGGAGAAATTTCTCCTACATCTGTGACTCTTCAGTTGGCCGATCGTTCCATTACTTATCCTAAAGGAGTGGTAGAAGATGGGTTAGTGAAAATGGATAAATTTATCTTTCCTGTGGATTTTATTGTACTTGATATGGAGGAAGATAAAGAAATTTCATTCATTTTGGGAAGACCATTCCTTGCTACTGGAAGAGCAGTAATTGACGTTCAAAAAGGAGAATTAACTATGAAAGTTAATGATCAAGAGGTAACCTTTAATATTTTAAAATCTATGAAGTATCCCTCAATGGAAAAAGATAATGAATGTTTTAGAATGGAGGTCTGTGATTACTTGAGAAACGATCATTTTGAAAATATATTTGAAAAAGAAGAAGAATATAAAAATATGTTTGAAGAAGAAAGTGAAGATGAAGAAAATTCAGATAATGAGAAGAATGAAGATATGGAGTATGTTCAGGAGAGATTCGAAATATTAGACACTATGGAAGGTAGAGATAAAAGCTTAATTCCATCTATCATAAAACCTCATGAACTTGAAATGAAAATTCTCCTTAATATTTAAAGTATATGTTTTTAGGAAAATCATCTACTTTGTCTGTTATTGTATCTTCGGAGCTAAACAAATACCAAGAACAGAAGTTGTTGGAAACTTTAAAAAGATACAAGAAAGCTTTTGGATTGACTTTGATAGATATTAAAGGATTTAGTCCTTTGATTTGTATGCACAGAATTTTATTAAATGAAGAATATAAACTGAGAGTTGATCCGCAAAGGAGACTGAATCCTATAATGAAAGAAGTAGTTAAGAAAGAGATTTTAAAATGGTTGGATGCTATAATTATTTATCCTATTTTGGATAGTCTTTAAGTAAGTCCAATACATTGAGGTCCGAAAAAGGGAGGAGTGATTGTTGAAGTGAATGAATGTAATGAAATTATACCCACGAGACAAATTAACGGATGGTGAATTTGTATTGACTATAGAAAATTAAATGCCGCCACCAGAAAAGATCACTTTCATTTTCCTTTTCTCGATTAAATGCTAGATAGACTTGCTTGACACAAGTACTACTGTTTTCTGGATGGATATACTGGTTTCCATCAAATACCTATTGCTCCTGAGGATCAAGAAAAGACAACATTTACTAACCCTTATGGAACCATTGCTTTTTGAAGAATGTCTTTTGGACTGTGTAATGCACCTGCAACATTTCAGAGATATATGATGTTTATCTTCAGTAGTATGATAGATAATGGAATAGAAGTTTTTATAGATGAATTCTCTGTATTAGGGAATTCATTTAAAATTTTCTTGGAAAACTTAACAAAAGTTTTGGAGCTCTGTGAGAAAACAAATCTAGTTCTGAATATGGAGAAATATCAATTTATGGTGCAGGAGGAATTGTGCTTGGGCATAAAATTTATGAACATGGTATGGAGGTCGAACCTGCTAAAATTTAAGTGATTGAGAGATTACCGCCACCCACTACTGTGAGAGAGCTGAGGAGTTTCTTAGGACACGTTGGATTTTACAGGCGATATATTAAAGATTTTTCTAAAATTACCAAACCTTTGTGCCGACTTTTAGAAAATGATAGAAAGTTTGATTTTGATGATGAATGCTTAAGAGCTTTCGAATTATTAAAAGAAAAATTAATCACTGCACCTATAATTGTTTCACCCGAATGGGAGAAACCATTTGAACTTATGTGTGATGCTAGTGATCATGCAATTGGAGTAGCATTGGGGAAAAGGCATGATAAAGTATTCAATGTCATTTACTATGCTAGTAAAACTCTTAATGAGACTCAACTTAATTATACCACAACTAAAAGAGAATTATTAGCTATAGTGTTTGCTTTTGAAAAATTTTGACCTTATTTGATTGGAACTAAAAGTATTGTGCATACTGACCATTGGGCTATTAAATATCGAATGCAAAAGAAGGATGTGAAACCTAGACTCATTTGATGGATACTTCTTCTGCAAGAATTTGATTTTATGATAGTTGATAGGAAGGGAGCTGATAATCAAATAGTTGATCATCTATCTAGAATAGACTATGATAAATTATCTGAATTTGAAACAAAAATTACTAAAATTTTCCCTGATTAGCAACTCTATACTATTATGGGAAATAATTTGTCATGGTATGCTGATATTGTGAATTATATTGTAAGTGATATTGTACCACCTAATTTAACAAGGCAACACCAAAAGAAGTTTAAATATGATGAGAAATTCTATTTTTGGAATGAGTAATATCTATATAAACAGTGTAAGGATCTGATTATTAGGAAATGTGTGCCACAAGAAGAAATAAATTTGATTATTCAACGATGTCACGATTCTGAATTTGGAGGTCATTTTGGTGTTGATAAAATTGCTTTTAAGATTTTATAATCTAGATTTTATTGGCCCACTCTTTTTAGAGATGTTTATAGATATATTAAATCATGTGAACGATGTCAGAGAGTAGGCAATATCTCTAGAAGAAATGAAATGCCTCTAAATTATAATTTGGAAGTTGAAATTTTTAATGTATGGGGATTAGATTTTATGGGACTATTTACTCCTTCATTTGGAAATCTATATATTTTGGTTTTCGTTGATTATGTCTTGAAATGGATTGAAGCTATTGCTTTACCTAGATGTGATGCTCGCAGTGTTTCAAAATTTTTAAAGAAAACATATTTACAAGATATGGAATGTTGAGAGTAATCATAACTGATGGTGGATCCCATTTCAGGAATAATCGAATTAAGAGATTAATTGAGAAATATAATATCATTCATAGAATCTCTACTGCTTATCATCCCTGTACTCAGTGGTTTAAGCGTAAGTGTCTTATCATAAAATTAAAAGAATTTTGGAGAAAACTGTGGATAATCATAAATTGGATTGGTCTACTCGATTAGATACTGCTTTATGGGCTTATAGAACTGCTTTTAAAACCCCTATTGGAATGTCTCCTTCTAGACTAATTTTTGGTAAGACTTTCCATTTACCAGTTGAATTGGAGCATAAAGCATATTGGGCGATAAAAGAGTTAAAATTTTAATTTGATAAATGTTGGAGAGAAAAGATTTATGCAATTGAATGAATTGGAAGAGATTAGAAATACATCTTATCACAATGATATGATCTATAAAGAGAAAAGGAAATTATGGCATGATCGAAAATATTGAAAAAGAATTTGGAAAATCCTCAATTCAGTCCTATCGTTTGGGTGCTGAAGTGTAGATGTTAGCCATCAGGTGAGGGGAACATGGGAGCTCCGAAGTGAGAGCCTGTACCCTCCCAGCCTAGCCGCAGATTCAGTAACCAAGCATAGGATTAGCCAATGTTCTTTATGCCTAGACCAAAGGGTAAAGAATATGTATGCTCCATACAACACAAGATTGAAGTATTTCCTAGAAAGCTCAAGTCTAGATGGTTAGGACCTTTTACAGTTGTAAAAGTTCATTCTTTTAGAGCTGTTGATATTAAAGATCCTTATACTGGAAACATTTTCAAAGTTAATGGGCATCGATTAAAGCCTTACTTTGATGGTTTTCAACCTGACTTCAAAGAGGTTTTAATGTTGAGTCATCTTGATTAACTGAAAGGTTTGTCGGGCTGACGACGTTAAACTAAGCACTTTATGGGAGGCAACCCATTGTACGGCTTATTTTTAGGTTTGGAGTTATACTTTAGAAAAAGGGGTCGCCTAACAGAAATTATCGGCGAAATTTAAATTTTAAATTTAATTTAAATATATATATAATTTAGAAAGTAGTATTTGATTTTGAAAATAATTTTAAATTTGAAAATTTTAAGGTATGAAATCAAACCGATCTCACATCCCAAATAGTTTATATAAACGAGCACCACATCACAAACCGTGTATCTACCCCGGAGAATAAACACACTGCTTGATGATAGGGCTCGATTAAATAAACTAAAAGATTTGTGACATCCGTTTGGTCTGCGAACCAATTTTATAAGCCGACAAATTCCCCTGCTTAATATAAATGAATTAAGCGAGGTTAATATTACTCAGGTTCTTAAAATTCCTATAAGGGCAAGCCCCTATAGTTAATTACATCTTAAGTGACGGGAATCACCTAAGAAAACTCTCGATAATAATCAGTAGTTCTGCTCTCAAGAATTTCAAAGTTTAAGTTTTCAAAGGATTGAATTTTGGAATTTCAATAGGGAATGGATCGAGTTTGGAACATTTTGTTTTGGGAATTCAAAGGAAGAAAGGTAGGAGAAATTACAGATTCGAAGCGGACTTCGGTAATTTCCCGACTATCCTATTGTTTGGCTTGAATTTAGGAAAGTCCTAATATTTATTTAATGTTTTGATCTTGCCAGTTTTAATTAATTTGGACTTATATTTGTATGATAAAATCATACAAATAGCCTCGAAGATGTGAGGGTTTATGTCATATCGGACGACTACCTCGGAATCCTAAGACCAGTTAGGGCTTAATTTACAATGCAAATGCCTAACAAAAGGTTGAGGATTTATATTGCACTAAGCAAACTACCTCGAAGTCCTATGGCTTAGATATTTAATTCTAAGAAAGTTTCTGTGAAGTAGACTCATGTTTCTGTGATGACGATGGCCGTGCTTGCCCACCATGCTCCGAGCTCCTTGTTGCGAGAGGTTTAGTTTTAGAAGTCATAAATCAGGAGATGAGAGAAGTGTTTTGGTTTAGAGAGAATCTTAAAATCCAGGTGTTTTTCTTAATATTTTAATTAAACAAATCTTAAAGTTGATTATAACAACACCGGTTAAGATCCCACGGTTCCATCCTTCCGGCATCGTTATTTTTATCGGATTCACTTAGTCCAGATGAATTTGCTAAACTTAACTGAATGAGTTCTACACTTTCATTTAGGCCGTGGGAAATCCCGTTAGCAACACGTAGGTTACATCATCAGAGGTATTCCCGATCATCCAACAAGACGTTTTAATTTAGTTGTAGTTGTAGTTTTGTTGTTACGTTTGTGATTAAATTTTGAGTTGTTTTATATTTTGAAATGTTGTGGCGGTGAATTTTATCTTGTAATGACTTTTAATTTAGTTTTGGTTTCAGTTTTAGGGACTATCCTAAATGTGTGGGTTTTCATGCAACAGTTGTTTACCATGCAAGAAAAGTAAAGTGCATTTGCAATAAGTAAATTGCAAGAAGGTAAATTGTAATAAAATAAAAGCATACCTGGTGGGTCTTCCCGTCATCCCAGGCTGCACTTAAACACAATTTAGAATATTTAAGCATTTAAAGCAAGTTCCTAGGTAAAGCTAAGGGAAGGGTTATGGTTTTCTACCAAGTTCCTAATCCTATAGCTAGTCATTTCCTATGATGTCTAGGTTCTTGTGTTTTGGTTTGAGGACGATTTTCTTCATCAAAGAACAATTAAGTTCGGTTATTCTTATAAACATCCTATCGTATCGAGGAAGTGCTTAAGACGAATCTTAAACATCTTTTCAATACTTTTAGGATTGTTTTAAGTCCAAGAGAATTTAATTATATAATGAATCAATTATCCAGGAGTTCAAGCTTTGTTATCTTGCTCAGTGAACTAGGACATTTGAATATCCTATGAGTGAAGTAACACTTCACTTAACACTCCGTTTAAGGGTTATGACATCATGAGCTTTTGAGGGCAAATTAATGTTTAAATGATTTGTGATTTAACTTAATTTCAATCAATGGGTTTAAGTTTGGAATAGTGTTCAAGTTGTTTTAAATTTATTTTTGAATTCTTTTATGTCTTAAGTGATGTTATATTTAATTCAATTTAATTTAACTTTAAATTAATTTAATTTGGTTTAGTTTTAATTTTAATTTAATTTATTTAATTTAATCTAATTTTAATTTTAACTTAAATTTATTTTTTATTTTAATTTAATTTAATTTAATTTAATTTAATATGATTTAATTTAATTTAATTTAATTTGATTTAATTTAATTTAATTTAATTTAATTTAATTTAATTTGATTTGATTTAATTTGATTTAATTTAATATGTTTTAATTTAATTTAATTTAATTTAATTTAATTTAATTTAATTTAAATTTTAATTTTATTTTATTTTTAATTTTAATTTAATATTTTATTTTTTATGTTTTAAAGATGATTTAATTTTAATTATTAAAGTATTAATTTAATTGAAATTTTAAAAGGATTTAATTTAAATAATTTAACTTTAATTTAATTTAATGGCTAAGTCTTTTAGCATTTTAAATCTTAAATTTGGATTATCATTTTAATTAGGAATTAAATATTATTGAGATGATTAATTTAGGGATTCTTAAATTAAAGAACAAATCTCTTCCTAATAATATCCCTATTTTAATAATTCCAATTTTATTATTCTTCCAAATTTAATTAATTATTTGATTAAGGTTTATTTTAATTATTTTTAAATTGTTTAGTAGGTTTCTACTCTTTAATTATTTAAATTTCAATCATCCAAATCAGATTAAGATCAAATATTTTACTTTTTCATTTTATTAAGCCTAAAGTTTTAATTAATGGTTAAAATTTTAATTACCATTTTGCCCTTCAAGCTTACTAATTCCATAACTCACTAAATTGAGCTCAAATGAATTTGAAATTTTTATGTGACTTCACTCATATGTCAATAAAGGCATTAGAGGAGAAAATGTTATTTTTCTGTATTTAATTTATTTATGTAATTATTTTTTGTGGAAAATAAGAATTTCCAAAGAAAATTCAACAACATGACCAAGGGAAAGCTTCTGTCCTTAAGAAAATTATTGAACATTTCTAATTACCAGAGGACCACTTGGACCAATTTTGGTGATTTTTTGAATTATATTATTTTTATTATAATTATTTTAAGTTTTGGAGTATTAATTAATTTAAAAATAAAATAAAGATTGAAAAATGAATTTTATATTTTTTAAAAATCTCTCTGATATCAAGGAAACCAGAAAACTAATTTTGAAATTTTCTGATTTTTCTTTGATTTATTAGAGTTATTTTAGTGGAAATGCTAGAAAATATATTTTTTTAATTTTAAAATTACCCTAAGGCTTTAAAATTTAATATCTCATCATAGAGGCCTAAGAAAAATATGGGGTTTGTTCCTAAGTGATTAAAATTCAAAATATGACATTTTGGTGAATTTTATTATTTTTGTTATTTTTATTATTTTTTAATTATTAAAAATATTAAAATAATGCAAAAAATCAACTTTTTAGAAAATTACAATTTTAATTTTCTTAAATTCCCTGATATCAGAGAGGCTCCAAAACTAAATTGGTGAATTTTTTAAAAGTATTTTGAAAGTTATGAATTTTTAAAGTTTAAGTTGGCTAAATGGCTTAATCAACCCATTTGGTAGGGCTAATCGAAGTCCAATTGACTTCAAATTTTTATGGTGGGTTCCTCCGATCCTAAAGGTCAGTAGAGAATTGATTTCAAGTCAATTTGATGTATGATTAGGTCTAATTAATTAAGGACCTATTTTGGGTGTTTAAGCCGATTAGGGTTATTCAAGTGGATTAATTGAAAGCTCTATTTTTCTAGAGTCCTCCGGTCATAAGAAACATCCTCAAATTTTCCTAGAATTTATTTCACAACATGCTAATTATTGGAATTATAATATTCGGAATAGTGACCTAGAATTGAAAAATCAATAACTCTTCATAGGGGTGGCCTCTGACTTTGGAAAATTCAGGGAATGTTCCCAAATTCAGAGGCTTCAAAAGCCCTATGGTCTCAAGCCATGGTGAATTGTATACATGCATGGAGAATTAAAATAGTGCAGAGAGTAAATAAATTATTAAAAATCAAATACTCAGTGAAATTAAATGATTTCTTTTCCACATTATTCTCCTCGTTCATCGAGCAAGAGGGTATTTTTATTTTATTTTTCTGATTTTCCTACACAAAGTTATGCATTTTAGAAGTTTAGGGAATTAAATAAATCAAGAAATACCCTAATTTCCTACTTATCCACGCGGCGCCCTGTCATCCTCGGCATCTCCGAACGGCCACGCGGCACGCTCCCATTCGACGCCGCCACTTGAGTCAGCAGCCCGGGTCTCGCCTTCTGCGTATCATCTGCTGATCCGACCCGATCCGAGCGCGTCCATCCGCGCGTGTATTGAATGAACGACATCCGTTCATCGTCCCCAAGCCTCCTAGCCCGAGAACCGTCCACACTAAAACCCTAAGAACTCACTCATTTCTCAACGGATTTTCGTGTTCTTGTGCTTTATGGATTCGTCTTGAAGAGACGAACACATCCATACGATTTATGTAGCATGAAATTGACTCAATAAAAATGGAGAATGTTCAGAAGCTCGGAAAGAAGAGTGAGACCATACCTTTGCTCGGAGAAGTGTGGCTTCGATCCGAGGGTTGTGTCACCTTCGATTGAGTCCAAGCAAGCTCCGAGATGAAGTCTCCTGGCCCGGTGTATTGTCCGGGTATGATTTTGACCAAGCCCGATTTCAACCTTTGGAGTCCGGAATAGATGGGTGGCCCGGAGAGGGGGCTTTCACCTGGGAACTTCTCCTCTTGACCTTGTGCGAGGTGTAGGTGAGTTTAATTTGACTTTGGTGGAGGATTTGGGAATGTCCTGTTCTGGCTTGAGAATTGAGCTCCAAAATTGAGCTCAATTAGTGGGGATTAGGGCAGGAGGACAATGGGGATCAAGTGCTCTAGGTGTGGGGAGAGTGTGGAGTGATTTTGGCAGAGTTTCCTTAAGGTTGATTTAGCACCTGCTTCATGGCCGAGAGAGGTGGTGTTTAAATAGGAGAGGGTGGAGGGCTTCCCAGGGGGATTTAGGGACTGGGATCAGCTGCTCTTGGCAAGGGAAGAACAGCTGCAATGGCCACTCGGGCATGGGGCAACTCGACAAGGTGGAATTTCAATGCTTGGCTCCTTCCCATGTCTCGGCCATGGTGTTTTCCGGCGGCCTGTGGTGGCGGCGGCGGGCATGGGTCACCCTCGGGGTCGGGAGGTCCAGGGCTTGAAGTTGGTGAAGGCGATTGGGCTTGGACATGTGTAAAGTGTTTGAATCAAAGTAGAATGGGGTAAGGGTATATTTTGGCTCAAATTGGTCAAATGCATGGATTGGGCTAGGTGCACCTTCCCATGGCTAGTTTGGGCTGAAGATAAAGTGGTTTAGGTCAGCTTAATTAGTGGGGAAGGGTCACCATCCAAGTACAATTAAGTTTAAGCATGGTTTAGTGGAGTCATGGAAGTGGCTAATCCCCCTTAAGAGAATATGGAAAGGGCCTCCTCCTCTTGCCATCTTGGGTATGGTGAGGTGGAAAGTAGATTCCATGGCTCTCATGGCTCCCATGTGGCTCATGCATGGCTTCATGGCTCCATTTGGCTTGGGAAAAGTTAAGTCATCTTTCATGGAGAAGGATTTTGTGAATTTTGGCATTTTGATGGGAATTGGCATATGACTTGATTTGGATTTATTTTATCATGGATTTAGAACTTAGGAGATGGTTTTATCAAATGGATGATGATAGAGGATTGTCATGTGGGCTTTGGGCCTTTTGAAATTTAGTGAAGATGGGCTTTTAAAATTGTTTAGGGAAGTGGGTTTTTGGATTTTAAAATGGATTTTAGGATGAAAGTTTGGTAAAGGATTGGGCCAAATAATTGTTGGGTTTGGTTTAAGGATGTGTCATGATTGATTGGAAACAAGTTTGGAGTGATTTGGGTTTGAATTGGGTTGAATTTGGGTTGATTTGATAAATGGGCCTATGTAGGTCAAATTAGGCTAACTTGGGCCAATGTTGGGCTAGGGTTGAAATTGATGTAAAATTGATGTTGGGAAATGTTTATGGGAGTGTTTGAAATAGGTTCCAACTTTGGTTGGATTTTGATTTTTGGGATTCGGGCTCATTTGGGTTAGGGTTGGATTTAAGTCAAAATTGGGCCTTTTGGTTTTATGTTGAATTTGAGTGGGGTTTGGATCCAAATTTGGGCAAATCATGTTAGTGTTTTGTTTTTGGGGATGTTAAGGAAGGTTTAGAAAATATTTGGGGTTAATTGGAGTCAAATTGGTTTGGTTTGGGTTAGGTTTGGGTCATGGGTCCAAATTGGGCTTTAAAGTCAAAAGTGAAATTGGATTCAAATGTCAATCAAATTGGGCTTGGATTTGGCCTAGATTGGTGTTGGGAATGTTGAATTGAAGTTTAGAATTGAATTGGACTAGAATTTGGGTCAATTGGGTAGGTTTGGTTTAACATTGGGCTCTTTTTGGGTTAAAATGGGTCAAATTGGGGAGTTTAACAAAAGTGAGGTAAATTGACAAAATTAGCCCATGGTGTAGTTGAACAAAATGAAATTGGGAATATTTGGGATTTTCTGGAATTTTCTGGGAATTTTCTGAATTTTTAGGTTTTTTGGATAAGAGGGGCTTTTTGGGTATTTGGAGAGTATTGGGGGGTATTTTTGGTATTTTTGGTATTTTTGGCTATGGATGATCAATTTAAGTGGAGGGAAATGTTTAGGAATGATTTTGGGGAATTTTGGGTGATTTGAAGATTTTTGGAAAATTTAGGTAATTTCAAGGGTTTTGGGTAGGCTAGGCAGGTCCGGGGTCCCGGGGGTCAAAAATTAAAAATTTGAAAAATTGAAGATTGGGTGAATGTAAGTGGAATGAAAGCATTTTGGTTGAGCCATGAAGCCATATCAAGCCCACATGAGCCATGAAGGGACTCATTTGAGGTATTCATTATGTTGTTCCTAACCCTCTTAGTCAAGGGCTTAGGGGTTAAGGACCATCCATGTGAATCACTTTCATGAGTCAGGAGGTCAAGTTGGGTATAGGTGTGGTTTTAGGAGGTGTGTTAAAGTGTAGTGTACAAGTGTAAAGTGTGTGTAAGTCAGCCCTCACCAGACCAGGCCACCCAGGGCAGTCCTAAGGCCAAAGAGTCCTATAGGAACTCATTCTTTAAACTTCCACATTTGATTTCAATCCTCTATGTGATTAGGGGTCTATAATCAAGTTTGTGGAGTTTGCAGGGAGTTAAGAAGTGGTTTGAATTTCTAGGTGGTGGGTCCCAATTCTAATCCTCTAAGATAGTCAAAGGAAAAGCTTAAGGCTAGATCCTAAGTACTAAAAAGAAGAAGAGAAGACCTCATAAAAAATGAGGTCAACACCCATATGTATCTTTGTGGTGTGTTTGCTTTTTTGTTGTAGTTGTATTTTTTAGATAGTTGTTTTTGAATCTTAATTACTCCTAAATACTTTAAAAATTGATAAATGATGGATCGAATCGAGATATTGGAATATTTTGGATCAAACGAAGTTTGGTGAGAATTTTTTACCACTGGCACCGCCGGAGCCAGAATGGGCGCCGCCGGCGCCCTATCATTTTCCTACAACTGAACTTGACTGTTTGAGCACCGCCGGCACCCAAAATCTGCTTGACAGTTTTTAAGTTTCAAATTGCGAGTTTTGGTAGTTTTTGGCGGAATCTTTGTCCTTATAACTCCCTAAACTCCATTTTTGACTTCTTAACTCTAGAAAAATGAAAACCACCTATCTTAATTCGTATCCTATGGATTCCTTTCCCATTGAAACCCCTCAATTTCGTGTTTTCAACCGAAGGAAGTTCATAAGTTTTGAAGCACAACGTTTGTTCAACAAAGTGATGATGAAAAGAAGGATTATCAAGGAAAGAGATTTCATAAACGACGTATGGATAATCCTACTACTAGAATTGAAGAAATTATTAAAAAGAGACGTTGGGAAAGTGCTTTGCTACACTACCACTGTCGTTGTTGTTCCCAGCGTGAAAGAGTTTTATGCAAATCTTCACGGGATCAACCAAGGGTTCGTATTTGTGCATGGTAGATTTGTTCAATTCACTCCTGCACGAATCAATGATCTCTTTGTGATCGAGAACGTACATATTTGTTATTATTCTAATTTCAATGCCACAAGGGATAATATGAATGACGTATATCGATATCCGACGGATAAGAATGAAAAATGGGAAGTTAGAGAGAATGGATGCATGAGTTTCCCATCTGCATCTCTCAATCCAGTATCGAAGCAGTGGCATTATTTTACTTCTGCAATGTTATTTCCGACATTGAAGATTAGCAAGGTAACCAAGGAAAGTGTCATTTTGAATTTCTTTATTCAAACTGGAAGGTCGGTTAATATTGGTAATATTATTGTGAAATCGGTACATGGATTAATTGTGCATGGCTCTAAATATGGGCTTGGACACCCGTCCACCATATTTTGTTATGTAGTCAGTCACAGGTTCCTTATGAAAGTTGGGAAAAGGTTCTTCTTCCATGGAGGCCTATTGAACCAACTAATCCCTATAGTTGGAGATAAAGATGACATGAATTTGCTTGCAAATCAACCAACACAGACTTCACAGCCGATTCAACCATATTTTTCTAAAGGTTCCATAATGATATTAAAAAGGATCAAACAATTGGAGAAAGAAGTACGCAATGTTATGAATGCGATCAATAACATTTCTGATTTATTCGATCATATAGATTGGAGAATGAAAGAGCAATTTGATCACACTGGTCGAATTGAGATGGGCTTGATCAATCTTACGAAGAAGAACGTGGTGATTGCTGAAGAATCATCTGACGAATTTCCATTTCGTCCATTCTATAACTTGTTTGAGGCGAGGAGTGATGTGAATGAAGATTATCTGCAGAGGAGAGTTGAGTTCGATATTGCTTATTATGATGCTCAGGTCAGATTTATGAGGGAGGAGTCTGATGTGATATTTCCTACTTGCCCCAGTTATACACCATATAGACCTGACCCTGCTGATGACCCTGCTGATCCTGGTGTTGGAGATTGGTAGATTGTTTGTTTCTATTTCTATTGTTCTTGTTGTGTTGTTGTACTGTTATGATGTAGTAGATATTTATTTTTCATGTTATGTGTAACCCTGTTGTGTTGTAATGTTGTGATGTAGTAGTTATTTATTTTTCATGTTATGTGTAACCTTGTCGGTGTACAATATGTTGTACTGAAACATTAAAATTGTTAGCTGAACTGTGTAGCAATGTGATAGTTTGTTTCATGTTATAGTGTTTTGTTGGATGTTTAGATATTTAAAGTTAATTTCTCTTTACCCATGCAAATATTTAAAAATTGTTATATCACTGCTACTAATTGTTTCATGCCTGCTAGTTGTAAATTTTGTTCAATACCAGATAGTTGTTGAAGATTTCAAGATCCCAGCACAGAAAAGTTAGTTTTCTTTTACTCTCAACTGTTTCAAATTTACTGAAATTTTTAAGTTTGGGGGAGGGTAGAGAAATATTAACTTTTATTTGTTCTCAATTATTATATTTTCAAAAGTTATTAGCATAACTTATGGTAGTTGAACCTCACTGTAAGTAACTAAAACTTTTTTATTTCAGCTGAATATTATGGAAGGATTGGATGAAAATTTTTAGTTATAAAGGTTAATTTTATAGAAGTAAGTTATTTGGTATGAAAGGATTTGATTATAGTTAATTATTTAAAGTAAAGAAAACTGTATTTTTGAAATACTAAGGGACTTAAAGTATTGTGTGTTAAGAATAGCTTTATAATGAATAATAAAGCTTGTACTTAACTATAAAGTAAGGAGGTGTCTCAAGTTTGAATTTTAGAAAGAGGAGAGTGAAGTTCAAAATCATTAAAGGCTATCCAGATATAGTAATCCTCATTAAAAGAAAAGAAGAAAAAAAAGAAAAGAAGGATTGAAAAACAATCCCAAAAAAAAAAGAAAAATAAAAGAAAAGAAAAGGAAAGAAAAATATTTATGAGGAGAAACTTAAGGAGATGCCTAATCAAAAATTGGCTTCACTTGAGTTGCTCTAAAGGGAAAACTTGATTTCATTTCTGAATTTATGTTTAAAGTATTAGCCTACATTCTAATAAAGTTTACATGAACTTCTTTTTCACATAGTCTTTTGAGGCACTCTTAATGTGATAAATTATGGTTCATCTTGAAATGAATAAAAGACTAGAACTCTTAGACTTGATTGCTGAATCTTCTTATACCTGTAATGTTGACCTGAGTTACTAAATTTCTTTCTAAAAATCTAACCAGTATATTCTTTTGAATGAAAAATTTTAGTGTATTACAGTTGAAAAATACATTGCCTAGAGTTATAATTTTATGTAGTAAAAGGATTACTTGAGGACAAGTAATAGTTAAAGTTTGGGGGATTTTGATGCACCAAAAATATATATGGTTTTTGCTATACAATTTTACCTATTTTTAGTGATATTGCACTTTAAAGAAAGGTATTTTTCATGATTTGTGACAGGTATGATAATTTTAGGTGATTGGAGTGAAAAGAAGCAAAAAGGAACGAATTCAGAGCAAAAAGGTGGAAAATGTGTTTTGGCGCCGCTGGCACCCAAATCCAGAGACTCCGAAAATATTGGCAGGATAGAGCGCCGCCGGCGCCCGAGTCGGTGGAATTCAAATTTGAAGAGTTTTGGCGACTTTTTGAAGGGATGCCTATGGAAACTCTTGGGATTTCATCTCTATCTTATAAGTAACTATTTTTGGACGAAAATGGTGTGCTTCTTCAGTGGTTCTATGTAGTTTTAGTTTGTGTTAAGTGTTAGGGTTTAGGAGAAGACTGTGTAGAAGTGAGGATTTGAGATGAATTCTTCTCTAAGGAGTGAAGGAGAAGAAGTAAAGTGAGACATTGCTTCTTCCTTTCCATTCTAAAGAGAGAATCAAGTGTTGTAAAGAAGAGAGAAAAGGATTCAACGGAACTTAAAGGGAATTGCATTGGGGAAGAGAATGAGATAATTTGTATTTTCTTTTGTGGTTTGTATGACTTTTCTTATATATATAAAATCCATGTTTTATTGTATCTTCTTCGTGAATTTTGAGTAGTCTCCTTTGTCTTTCTTCTTTCATAGAGATGTGGTGATGGATTGATGTAGATTTGATGTGCTTTTAATGTATTGAAGAAATTGTGATGGTTTTTCATTTTAAACTTAATTTACTTTTCGATTTGGCCAATTGAAATGTTAAAATATGTTTTTGAACATTAATTCTGAAAAGATTTAATGTCCTACAACAATAATAAAAGATCCATTCAATTTCCATGGATGAATTGCGTAGTTCATGGGAATTGAGTGCAAATAAATAGGGAAATGTGTTTTGATGGACTTCAATGTGGAGATTTCGAGGTGACAGCTGAAATCCCCAAATTGGTTCTAAGATTAGTAACTAAATATCAAAGGTTAGCCTTCAAGTGAAGGGTGAGTGGGAGCTCCGAAGTGAGAGCCGGTATCCTCCCAGCCTAGCCTTAGGTTTAATGACTAAACCTAGGATATGTTAATGTTCTTTTCATGCTTAGAAGAGGGGGTACTCTTTTAAGGATAAATAATCATCTATGCTCCTATTTAGCACAATATTATAAATAATTGTTCCATATCAATCCACACATCATATTCTCATTGCAAGAGGAAAGATACTTTTCTCATATATCAAAAACCTTTCAAATACACAGTTCAGTGTGTTTGCTAGTTAATTCTGTCTTCAAAGTTGTAGAAGTAAGTGTAGTTTAATTAATTTTTACTGTTTTCTGTATTGTTGTAGGAGAAGTAAGTAGTAAATTTTAAGTGCAATTTAAGTATCGAATTTCAGTGCTATATTATATATACTGTGAAACACTTTCTTATACTTCGAACTTCCCTGTGGGATCGATAACCAGGACTCCATTAGAGCCCTGTATTACTTGATACGATACATATACTTGTGTTGAGTGTTCGGACTTTACAAAATCATTATAAACATATATAAATTTGAGTTCATACATTCTTGCATATATAAAGTCCGCCGGTCAGGGTTTCATGATGATTTTCCTGACCTGTGCTCATTGAACTTTAGTGTTTTGATGGTCTCATGAGTGACGTAATTAGACATCCATTTGATGTTTTATTTGAGAATTATGTGAGTGAATGCCCATAAGGGCAAGTTGAGTTATTAAAGGTCTTTGATTGAATTTGGGCTAGTAGTGTTGATAAAAGGTTCATATTTTCTTTTCTAAACCTCATTAAGCAACCTTTAATTAAATTTTGTTCAGTACTAATCCCTTACGTTTTATGAATAAATTTGTAATTTTGAAGATGTTAAATGAAGTGAATTTAATCTTTATTAAAAGATCGTATTATCATTCAAATATTGACTTCGGGTCTAGTATTAGTGGATTATAATCTTCCTAGATCAAACCCCTTACCTTAAGATCACTAAATTTCAATTTTCTTCCAAGTTCTAATAACTTATGAAATGATAATTATATCATTGTTCTGAAAAAGTGGTGAGTTGGTTTTTACCTCTTAATCTCCCATGTTTCAATCATCCAAGAGAGCTAATTAAGATTAGTCATTGTGCATTTACCCTTTAGTTTAACCTAAATATTAATTAGGGTTTTAAGTCCCATAGTTACCCTTTTGCCATTTAGACTTATCACTTCATAATTTTTTAAATTTAATTCAAATGACTTTGGAATTTTTTTGTTACCCCACTCATTAGTTAATTAAAATATCATAGAAGAAATTATATTTTTCTATTTTGATTTTATTTTTTAGAATTATTTTATTTCAAAATTAGGGAATTTCCAAAGTTAAATCTTTTAATCATTTAAAACATATCATCTGCCCTTAGGAAAATTATTTGAGGTTCACCTATCTCAGAGGACTAATTAAGCTAATTTTCATGATTTTTTAAATTTTAGTTTAATTATTATAATTATTTGTTGATTTTTTATATTTATAAAATAAAAATTAATTTAAAAATTACTTTTTATATTTTTCTTTAGTTCCTCTGAGTTTAAGGACTCCAGAGAAATAAGTTTTATATTTTGTAATTTTTATTTTATTTATTGCAATTATTTTAGTGCAAAATTAAGGAAAATACATTTTATTCATTTAAAAATGTATAAAAATGTTTAGAAAATTAGGAAAATTATTTTAAGTTGTCTCAAGTGATCAGGGAACAATTTATGATAATTTGGTGCATTTATATATATATATTTTTATTTTTATCATTTTTTATTTATTTAAAAAAATTAGGAAAATGATGAAAATTTGACTTTTTATTTAAAACTTAATTTTATTTTTTTCAGGGTGCCTCTGGTCATAAGGATCTCCCCAAACTACTCTTCATAATTTTTGGAGTTATATTTTAATTGTTATAATTATTTTAGTGCAAAAATATCATTTTATTTAGAAAATAGATTTTGATATAAAACATATTTAACCTGGATTTCAAATTTTTACATAGTTTTTAATATACTCATTATATTCAATGTGAATTAAATTTCATAATTTTTCTCGATATATTTTTTCTTAATTTTTATAAGTTTTAATGACTTAAATACATAAAGTTGTATTTTTATCCACTTAAATTCAATTTATATTTTTCCTAGAAATCTTTAACCACAGTGAACCTACCAAAGCAAGTTTCATCTTTTTCTGATTTATATTGTAATTTTTTGTATTTTTTAATTAAAATAGAAGTAGTTAATAGGCTTTCACTCTTATGGGTGTTCTTTGACTTTAGAAAAATCAGAGAACAATCTTAAGCACATGAAGCTCAAGCACTCTAAATTTCAGCTCATGGTGATTAAAATTTAAGTAATTATAATTAAAATAATTTTCTGAGTATTTAATTAATTAAAAATAAATATATATATGACAAAAAAATTTATTTTAGTTCATAATTTTCTCCTTCGTTCACTGAGCACAGGAGTATTTTTATTTCTATTTTTAGAAATTTCCTACACCAAGTTATGGATTTTAGAAATTTATGAATTAATTAAAATCATAAATAGGCTAATTTACTACTTAAACATAAGTTTTGATTCGACACCATCATCCGCGTCAGCACTTGCTGGGCTTCGCGTTAACACTCCATTTCCTCGTTCAGCTTGATCTGGTCCGTTCATACATGTACTATCGGACGGTCTTCAGTCTTCATCCCAACTGATGTGAGCTAAGAACCGCACGTACTAAAACCCTAAGATCTCGCTAGTTACTTAATGAAATCGCGTGAGGTTTGTTCATACACCTTCATTTAGTCCAAACGAACCTATCTATATGGTCACATGCACATCGATTTATAATTTTATTCATAAATGTTTAAACTGAGATTAAAGAGGAGGAACATGGTGTATACCTTAGTCCAAAAGGTGTAGCCTTGATTGGATGCTTGCAGTAGATTCAGTGGAGTCGAACGAAGGTCCCTGTGGGGTTAATTTGATCCAAGCTAAGGTCCTAGTAGGAGTTCGATCAACAGGTGGTGCGTCCTTGATCAAATTCAGGTGCAGAGAGCTTAGAAGAGGGGGATTTTGATATGGAACTTACTCATTTGGTCTGGGAAAGCTTTTGGGTTAATCAATTGCAAGGTTGGTGGAGTTTTGGTAGATGGATGGAAAATGCTCTATTTTGAGCTCTAAAATTGGGCTCCGGCAGTGGAGGAAATGGCTAGAATTTGATTGGGATGAGCTTAGGAAGTTTGTAATTGAAGTCTGGACTAATTTTGGTAGGGCTTCACCTGGGGTTGTACTCTATCTTAATTATGTCGTGGAGGGGCCAATTTATAGTCATGGCCAAAGGGGAGGCCACAAGCTCTGATTGGCTGGTGCAAGTAAGTTGAGGTGGAGAGCTAGTGGCCAACTGGAAATTGCCACATTGGGTGGGCTCAATTTTAGGTTCAAAGCATGGGTGGTTTTCTTGGATTTGGGTTCAATTTAATGAAATTTAGAGGTGTGGTCAAATTGGAGATTTTGGCTCATAATAGAAATTAAGGTTTAAGGGTTGGTTCAATTGGGTTACAAATTAATGTAGATTGGGGTTGGATAGGTTGATGAACAATTTGGGTTTGAAATTGGGTAAAATTGAAATGAATTTGGTGAAAATTGGGCTTGATTTGGGGAATTTGACAAGTTAGGGGTAAAATTGGGATTTTGGTCAAATTTGGTCAATTTGGCCAAATTTTAGCAAATTTAAGGAAATTGGGCAATGTGGGGGGGGTGGGGTTGATCCACTGAAATTTTGATAACTTTTTACTATCCATTTCATACCTTTTTTTATGATATTGCACTTTAAAGAAAGGAATTTTTCATGATTTCATGTAGGTACAATGATTTTAGGCCTTTGGAGCAAAAGAAAGCAAAAAGGAGCAAATTTGGAGCGAAAAAGAATAAAAGTGCATTTTATTGAACTAGCGCTGAAAGAAACTGTCACCAGTGCCAAACAGCGCCAACTTACAGAGAGTTACAATATTTTGGTGGAATAATGCGCTGAACGACACTTCTGTCAGAGCTGGACAGCGCCCTATCCCGAATTCAAACTAGAATCAATGTATTTGGCCGAATTTTGAAGGGTTGCTTGAGAAAACTCTTGGGAATTTAGTTTTTGTCAAATTTAAACACTTTTGGAACCAAGTTTGAAAGGGGAAGAAGGGAAGAGAAGAGTTTAGAGTTTAGAGAGAGTTTCTTTCCATTTTATGTAGGAAGTTAGGTTTTGTGTTTTCTATTTTAAGGAGTGTGAGAGAAGAGGGAAGTGAGAGATTTCTTTTTCCTTGCTCATCTAAGGAGAGAATTGTGTGTTGTTGTGAAGAAAGAAGAGGAGTTAAAGGAATTCCTTGAGATTCGCTTGGGGAAGAGTTTCAGATAAGTTGTCTGTACTTTACTTTGTTTGTATGATGATGTTTTTTTATATATAATCCATGTTCTATCATCTTTTCCTCATGAGTCTTGAGTACATTTCTTTGTCTTTCTCCTTTTCATGTGATTGTTGATGTTGTGAAATGGAAATGATGTGCTGATTTATTATGGAGAATTTGTGATGACCTTTTCACTTAGAACATTTTTTACTTTTTGATCTGGCTAATTGAATTATTAAAACTTGTTGGGAAATATACCACAACAAAAGTGAAGGTCACATTCAATGTCCATGAATGAGATACACAGTTCATGGGTATTGAGTGCAAATAAATAGAGAAATATACTTTGATCAGCGTAGAATTGGAGATTTCAGAGAGACAAGCTGAAATTCTCAGTTTGGTCCTAATGTTTAGAAACTGAATTGAGAGTTAACCTTCAAGTGAAGGGAAGTGGGAGCTCTGGAGTGAGAGCCAGTATCCTCCTAGCCTAACCACGGATTTGGGGACTAAACTTAGGATTAGCCAATGCTCTTTATACGCTGAAATATGGGTAAAGAGTAGGAATGCTCCTATTTGGCATAATACATTTGCATAACTGATCTATGTCACAATAATCATCACATTATGATTTGAAAGGAGGAAGACTCTTTCTTACAACTAAACTTTGTTATAAATTTAGTCTTGTGTTAGTTTAACTTGTTATAGTCTAAAATGTGCTTTGGTAGAAATAGTAATTGCATATGTTTGTCTTTACATTAAGAATTAACCCACTTGCAATTGTGCTGTGATTCGATTAGTGGCCAAAAAATTAAAGCCTTCCTGTGGTATCGATAACTAGGACTCCACTAGAGCCCTGTATTACTTGAGCGATACGTATACTTGTGTTAATTGTGTGACTCATTATTAAACTAAATCAATATACAAATCTAAATCTGAGTTCATTAGTTTTTACAAATTAAAAAGTCACAGCAGAGGTTTAAATTGATTTAGGTGAGGTTTGAAGTGAATTTGGAGATTTTTGCAATTTTTTTGCCATGAGAGGCATTTTGGTAATTTTGGAAAAAAAGGGGTATTTTAGAAATTTTGAGGAAAATGGGGCATTTTGGCTAATTCAAGGGGTTTGGAATAGTTTGGTATGACTTTTGAAGGGAAATTGAGAATTTAGGCAATTTTTAGAAAATTAGGGTTTCATGGGTATTTTAGTAATTTGGGGAAAATTTTGGGTAAAAGGCCAAGGTTGAGTATTTGGTGAATTTAGGAGTTATTGAAGATGCTAACCATGAGATTACCCTTTTTTTTAACCATGAGACTAAGGGGAGAGCCCACTTTGGATCCTCCATGTGTTGGTCCTAACCACCCTTGCCAAGGCCTAAGGGCTTCGGGACCACCCACTTGTGTTTCCAAAAGAGTGGAAAAAGATTAGTTGAAAATGATTTTAGGGTATTGGGATTGGATGAATCGGCTAAAGTGATTTTGTGTGCATAAATGACCAAGACCACACCACCCAGGGTTAATATTAAGTTCAACAGTCCTATGGGAACTCATGTTTGAATCATCACATGTTAGTCATAAAATTCCAGGTGTTGGATTTTCATGACCATCCATGTAGGGTTTAAAAAAGAGCTAGAAAGTTACTTGAATTTCTATGTGGTGAGTTTCAACTCTAGCCTTCTATGATAGTCAAAGGGATGTCATATGGCTAGATCCAAATTATTAAGAGGGAGAAAAGACATAAAAAAATAGGACAATAGAGTACCCCATGGTACTAACTAAGCCTACAATGAGGTATCAGAAAATGATATTCTTTTCTTGAGACTGGGCATAGGTCTAAATTTTTAGACTTTACTTTTTTCTTGAAAATATGGTTTCCACCAAATTTAAGAATAATGTTTAGCAATTTGCTAGTTGCTAATTTTAAATTTGTGGTCCCCCAAAGATGGTGTTTTCTACACGAATTTGCAAAGTAGCCTATTTATCAAATTCTGAAAAGGCCAACTTCCTCATTCACTTTAAGAAGAACTCCAGTACGGTGAGGGGACATCGAGGAAGCAATATTTACTATGACAGGTTCCCTTCAATACGAAAGTAGTTCTTAAAGCCTTGATGTCTGAATAAAATATGGGATGACCACCCTATCACAATTATGCTCGGGATTTTAACATGAACGACTTTTCGAGACTACAGTGAATGTTGACCCCCAACCTAGAAGTAGTCTTTATAGACTTTGTGTCTGAATGAGATGTGAGCAGATGTTCCTATCGCAACCGTGCCCAGGACTTTAATGTGAATGTTCATTCAAGATTGTAGTGAAGGTTGTCCTCCACATCAAAGAATGCTTCAAAAATGATCTTCAAGAGAAGCAAATGAGGTTTTTAGCCAGTTGGATGATGTATATCATTAAGAAACAAAGCTCTGAGCTTGATGTATCAAACTTGAAGACTATATTTAGCTGATCTTTTCTTCCCATAAATGGTGTCAAACTAATGTCTATCGTGGTAGAGTAATAATTTATTATTTCAGCGTTGGATGAAATCCAATACACACATAGATAAAGCAATTAAGTAGGAGGCAACTCCTCAGATTTTTATGTGAAAACCCCTAAGAAGAGGAAAAAACATGGGGTTTACCTCAGTTGAAATAATCCACTATGTAATTGTAAGTACATATATTCACTCGTCTTCTAAATTAAGAAAGATGGAGTTACAGATTTGACCATAATAGTGTAGGGCTTAATTTTAGGTTGTGTGTTGTATCTTGAAAAGGGGTCGCCTAACAGAAATTGTCGGCGAATTTTAAATTTTAAATTTAATTTAAATATATATAATTTAAAAAGTAACATTTGATTTTGAAAATAATTTTTAAGTTTGAAAATTTTAAGATATGAAATCAAACCGATCTCACATCCCAAATAGTTTATATAAACGAGCACCGCACCACAAACCGTGTATCTATCCCGAAGAATAGATACAATGCTTGATGATGGGGCTCGATTAAATAAACTAGAAGATTTGTGACATCTGTTTGGTCTGCGAACCAATTTTATAAGCCAACAAGTTCCCCTGCTTAATATGAAGGAATTAAGCAGGGTTTATATTACCTGGGTTCTTAAAGTTCCCTATAAGGGCAAGCTCATATAGTTAATTACATCTTAAATGTCCGAAGATACTTAAGAAAACTCTCGATAATGATTAGTGGTTTTGCTCTCAAGAATTTTGAAGTTTAAGTGACCCACTTTTTAATGTTTGCAAATTATGTTAATAGCAACGGCACCAAAAACTTGATCCCGCTTTAAATATATATATATATGATTTAATGATGGAATGTATAATGTGGATTCTAAGCAAGTATATGTATCGTATCAAGTAATACAGGGCTCTAGTGGAGTCCTGGTTATCGATCCCACAGGGAAGTTTTAAAAGATTGTTAACAGCTAAAGTTAAAAAGTATTTACTTACTAATATAGTATACGGAAATTTAGAATACGTAACTAAAGCGAACTAAAGTAAACTAACGCTTTAAATAAAGTTGATTTAAAGATTTCAGAAAAAGTATCATTCTCATTGTCTTTAGAAAATTAAGTGAATGATGAATTCAAATAGATCTTTTATTGTATTGTGACAAATACGAGCATTCATATTCTTTACCCTTTGGTCCGAGGTGTAAAGAACATTGACTAGTCCTATGCTTGATTCGAATCGCGGCTAGAGTCGGGAGGATACTAGCTGCCACTCGAGCTCCCACGTTCCCCTCACACTGAGAGCTAACATCTACACTTCGACTCTCGAATAATAGGACCAAATTGAATATTTTAGTCCGTCACACTAAAATGTCCAATTCTACGTCCGATAAATAATATTTCCCTATTTATTTGCACCCTCCTTCCAAGGCTTTTGACTTCCCGAATATTTGATGTAATCTTTACTATAGTTGATAATTCAACATATTTTAACAAATCAATGGGCCAGATTGAAAAGTAAATTAAGTTTTAAGTAAAAATTATCACAATTTATTTTAATATATTAGACACTTCTATTTAAATTAATCAATTCACATAACTTCATAAACAAGGAGAAAGACTAAGAAAACTACTCAGAATGCATGGGAATTAAACAAAGCATGATTTTATTTAAAGTTAACAACAATAAACAAAGATACTTATCTCGATTTCCTCCCCAAGCAGACTACTTCAAGTTCCTTTGACTTTTCCTTCTAGTCAGCACACTTCTAAACTCACTAATTACACTCTTAAACACTTAAAACAGACACCAAGTAGACACTAAAACTCTCTCAAATTGACACACATCATACTAAAATTCATCCTCTATTTATAAAGGTAGACAAAGGTCCAAGGGGTGCTTAAACACCTCTTCAAAAAGCGTCCAGGTTCAATGTATCTGGCATTTTGAACAGTCTCGCTGTCGGCGAGAAACAACCTCGCCGTCGGCGGGGCTTCTAGAAGGTCTCCAAACCACACGATCTCGCCATCGGCGGACTCAGGCTCGCTGTCTGTGAGGTAGTGGCAAATCATTCAAAAATTCTCCTCATGATCTCGCCGTCGGTGGGCTCGATCTCGCCGTCAGCGACTTAGTTCATTTTGCATGAATTTCTTCCTTTTTTATCCAAATTTGCTCCATTTCATGCTTTTTGCTTCTATCACTTATAATTTTTCATTCCTGCAATAAAATAAAGAAAATATCTTTCTTTAAAGTGCAATTTCATAAAAAATGGGTATGAATTTCTTAATATATTTTCCTGTAATCAAAATCCCCCAAAATTAATTATTGCTTGTCCTCAAGTAATTTTAGTATTAAATAAAAATAATGATTTACGTAATAGAATTTTTCAATTCGGATATACTATGAATTAAATTTAAATAATATTATAGTAAAGTTAAATAGAAATATTTTTAAGTAATTAAACTAACTTTATAGATATAAGATTATTTAGTTATCAGATCTAAAATTTCTAGCTCGTCATTTATTTCAGGAAAGACTATATTAAAAAGAGTAATTTACTTAAGATATTTAGATGATAGGAAGTTCAAGAAAATATTATTTAGTAAAATACTAATCCATATATATAAGTTTAGAAATATATTGAGTTTTACCCTTTAGGTTGATTCCATTGAAGCCAATTTTTTATAAGACATCTCCTCAAGCTTTTCCTCACTTATATTTTTTCTTTTCTTTTCTTTTTCTTTTTTTTTCTTTTTGGATTGATTTTCAATCCTTCTCTTTTTCTTTTTTAAGTGAGGATTACTATATTTGGATAGCCTATTAATAATTTTGAACTTCAACTTTTTCTTCCTAAATTTGAAACTTAAAATATTTCTTTGCTTATATTTATTTTTATTGCCTTTACTTCATTGAGTTTCAATCTCTTCTTTTTCATCTAAATACTTAAGAATTTCAATTTTAGAATATAGTTTTCCTTACTTTAAATAGTTTACTATATTCTTATTCCTTTTAACCAAATATCTTATTCTATTAAATTAATTTGGATTTGTAGAAATATTCTATTCAACATTCTATAATAATTAAATAAAGTAATTCATGTTTATTGAATTGAAAAATTACTATAGAAAAATCATTTGATAATAATTTTTGAAAATAGAAATTGAGAACAATTTAATAATTAAATTTGTATTTTTACTTTCCCCCAAACTTAAATTTTTCTATCTATTTCTAAATGGTGAAAAGGAAAATATACAATGAATCATACCTTTGAGTTTTAGGTATTTATTTTCCCTGAAATTTTTGCAGGCTTTTTCATTACTTACAGAACCTGTACTGTTAGTATTCTTCCACATATATAGTGTTTAAAAGAAAGTGCTGAGATAAGAAATTTTTAATAAGTACAAAACACAACAAATGAAAACTTAATCTATTACTACACATACAATCAACTAACCTACTTTAAACATATTAAAACAATCTAAAAAGTTCATAACTTATAAAAACTTAAACAACACATTAAAGAAAAACTAACATCCTATCTAAAAGAAAAATTGCAACTAACTTAACACACATAAAAAGTCAAACATTACAGCATAAGCAAACACACAAACACACCAAATCCACAGTCCACAGAAAGTACATAATAATCACACACAGAACAATAAAGTTTTCAAAATAACAATTAATATAAACAAACTAAACAAAGTCTCTAATCTTCCGCATCAAAATCACAGGCTATATCATCTCCCTGATCTCCAGGCTGAGAAGGCTGAGCAGGCTGGTACTGTGTGTAGCGGGGGCACTCAGGAAAGACAACATCTAACTCACCACTCCTATATTGACGCTCAGCCTCATAATATGCAATTTCGTACTCTGAATGTCGTTGGAGATATTCACTATCATAATCATCTCTTCTTTCCAAGCCATCAATCAAGTGGTCCATATGCTCAAATTTTCTTTCCATATTCTCTCCAAATTGTTCAAAACTTTTTCTACTTAGGGTCAGCTCATTCATCAGATCTTGAAGGGTAGGAGTGGTGTTTTGAGGGGGTTCATAACTAGTAGAGGGTATATCTCTATTTGAAGAAGGTACATAGTCCCTTGTCCCAGATCTCCATCCTTCGTGGGATTCATATTTCTTAATAATAGCCAGAGTAATGGGTTTCATAGGGTCAACCTATTCCTCATCATCTCTTGCCTCTACCCCAGATAATTGGCAGAGTGCATAGATAAGACCAGGATGTCCTAGTCCTCCTCCACATTCACTTCTTGAGGTGGCTAATATATTTCTATAAATAACATTTCCTATGTTTATGCTTCGTTTTTCCGAATACGAAATTCGAATTGCTTCATCTCTTGTTACCTCACTATGGTGATAAGTGGGTAACACTGTAGAGCTGATAAAATAGTGCTGGGCTTTTGAAGTTGCATTTAACATAGAAAGAGGAAAATTTACCCTTTCCGTTGCTTGATCTTCCAGACGCCTTTCCCATCAGTGAGAAAGTCGATCACCTCTTCCAGTGGTCCTTCCATCGTCCCAAAAGTCTCGTACTCGCTAAGATGCAGATACGAACTTCATAGAACAAGTTTATCCTTGCAGCGTTAAATTCTACCAAAAATCCCCAGACCTTGATTGGTGCATCATCAATTGTAGTCAAATTAGCATAGAACTCCTTAACTACCTCCACAGCTGCTCTATATGAAACATAGCAAAAATTCTCCCATCCTCGTTCCTTTATTACTCTCTCCACCTCTCCTCCTGGATTCTTAAAAACTCGATCTTGAATGCATTTTCTTGATTGAATGTTGTGAAAATATCTTGATTGTGCTTTCGCATTCACAAATCGGGTTTTGTCGTAATCCAACCGTCGCTTTTGTCGTGGAGCCATTTTTGATCTGTGAAATTTGCAAAAAATCTTAACTAAACTCCCAAATATTACTAAGAAGGCTTCCTATAACATCTAAAATCCATTTAAATCAATTTCCATGAATTTCTTCCAAGTATTTTCTCCACATTTCTAATTTTTTCAAAATTTCCTAATGTAGAAGAAATCCATGGTGAAAATCAAAAATTTTTGCATAGGAGTGAAGCACTTACCAAGCGAAGATGAAATCCGGTATCAAAAAGTGTTGAAATCTCCTTAAATCCAAGATCTCACAAGCCCTAGGTTGGTTTTTTCGAAGTTTTGAGTAAGGGGATGATGAATAGTGTCGGTTGACTGGTCAAATATAGGACTTTTCGCGATCTCGCTGTCGGCGAGATTTTTCTCGCCGTCGGCGAGCTAATTAATTTGACAGAGGCAAAAAGTTTCAGGAAAAATCCACCGTCGGCGAGATCGTTCTCGCTGTCAGCGGGATTTCCGTCGCTGTCGGCAGGATAATTCTCGCCGTCGGCTAGATCCCAAAATTTTAAATTTTTGAAATTCGTCAATCATTTTCAACCTCGATTTGCTCTTAATCAATCTTCTGATCACTAAATTTAATAATTTAGTATCAAGATTAACTACTTATAATCATAAAAAGTTCACACAACACAAACAATATAACTTTATAAATGAAATCCATGAGACTTACGAACTTTACACTTTTAAACACTAACATTAAAGACTTCAATACTTCAAACTCTCATAACTACTCAGCATTGCAATCCAAACCACTATACACTAAATGCTGAGACATAATAAATACATATAATTTCATTAAATCTGAGATAATCAAATCAAAGTTCAAATCATAATAAAATCTAAATCCAAATCAACACAAATATACACACAAATATAACATAAGATAGAAATCTTTACTACTCCTCAGTATTTGAACTAACATCCTCTTTGATATTTTCGATGTGACGCAGGTGCACAAATAGATTGTAGAAAGGCCTGAAAGGGAATTTTGCAGTAGATTCTTCATCAATCCACCCTTTCTGTCTCAGTAAATGAATAAAACTGGCCTCTAGATGTCCAGTATGATCAAAGTGCTCCTTCATCCTCCAGTCAATGTAATCAAACATATCAGAGATGTTATCGATGGAATTCATCACGTTCTGCAACTCTTTCTCCAATCCTTTAATCTTTTTCAAAATGAAATTTGTTTTATCAGTAAGGGGCCTTGCTAAAGGATTGTTCTGTGATGCTCTGTCAGAAATAATGGTAATCTCATCATTGTTATCCAAAGTTGGAAACATATCTGTAGGATCGAGTGGTTTTCATGGCAAAAGTACCTTTTCCCAAGCCTCATATGAAACTTGGTACTGACTGCATAAAGCAAATATAGTTGATGGGTGTCCAAGTCCATGAACTGACCCATGCACAATCAATCCCAATGCAGACTTTACTATAATTGATCCAACATCGATAGGTAGTCCAATTTGAATACAATAATTTAATATAGCGCATCCCTTTGAAACCTTATTTACCCTCATAGTGGGTAATAACTTTGATGAGATAAAGAAATGCCAATGCTTCGAGACAGGGTTAAGAAGTGATGCGGAAACCGACATACCCGTCTTCGCGCAACTCCCGATCATCGGGTTCGTCGGTCAGGTATCTATAAATCTCATTCATATTGTATTTTGAAGGAACAAAGTTTCAATAATGACAGACCGGGGTATTTTCTATAGAAAATAATTCATTTACCCTTGAAGGAGTAAATGTTACCCATCTTCCTCTGACGTAGACACTTCCATTGTTGATCGCATGTAGATTAGAGTAAAATTCTTTAACTACAGGAATAACTACAACGGATGTCGTATAGCAAAATACCTCCCAATGCCGCTGCGCGATCATTTCTTCAATTTTTGTGGTGGAATTTTCTACTCCTCTGTTGACAAATCCCCTTTCTTTAATAAGTCATTTCTTCATCAAAACTTTGTTAAAAATACGATGCGCCTCCGAACTGACGAATTTTCTTCGGTTGAAAACTCTAATTTTTGTGGTTTCTAAGAGTTTGGTGGCCATTTCGGATTGAAAGAAATGATCTCTAGTCGTTTCTAGGGAAGAAAACAGTGTAAAAATGAATTTGGGATGGTTTTCTACAAAGAAATGGCTTTAAACCGTCCAAAACCGCACAAAAAAACTTAAGAAACCAATTTTTCAACTGCTTCGTCGTCGGTGGGAAGTTCCTCGCCATCGACGAGCTAGTTATAAAACTGATTTAAAATATGGCACGCGATCTCGCTGTAGGCGGGCAGTTTCTCGCCGTCGGCGAGCTCGTTATAAACTGAAATGTAATTAGGCGCCGATCTCGCTGTCGACGAGAATCGACCTCGCTGTCGGTGAGATTTAGTAAAATTGCCCAATTTCGCTCTTGTCCGAATATTTTCTGATCTCATCATATAGGTTCGAATTTGTGATGATTCTAATTAAAAAATTTAGTAAGATTTTCTTTTAATAATACAGACTCACTAATTTGTATATAATTAAAATAAAAGAATACTATGGGTTGCCTCCCATAAAGCGCTTGGTTTAACGTCTTCAGCCCGACCTAATTTCAGTTAGTAATCAGGTCGACAAAGCATTAAAACCTCTTTAAAATTTGGTCTTCTACCTTCGAAATATGGTTTTAATCTATGTCTGTTTACCTTAAATCTATGTCATGTTTTTGGATCTTCAATTTCTATAGTTCTATATGAAAATATTTGTGTTATAGTGAAAGGTCCTAACCATCGAGATTTCAATTTCCCAGGAAATAATTTCAATC
This sequence comes from Papilionanthe hookeriana x Papilionanthe teres, assembly GCA_022702705.1. NCBI lineage: Eukaryota > Viridiplantae > Streptophyta > Magnoliopsida > Asparagales > Orchidaceae > Papilionanthe > Papilionanthe hookeriana x Papilionanthe teres. The sequence continues at coordinate 62,763,154 of CM040423.1, read as the reverse complement.
TAGTATTATATAGCAAAACTTTTTGTCCTGGTTCAAAATTTCTCTGATTAATCTTCCTATCAGGCCATAATTTCATCCTTTCTTTATAAATCCTATCATTATCATATGATTCATTCTTTAATTCTTCTAATTCATTTAATTACATTAATCTCTTCTCACCAGCTTCTTTCATATTAAAATTAAATTCTTTAATCGCCCAATATGCTTTATGTTCTAATTCAACTGGTAAGTGGCAAGTTTTTCCAAATATAAGTCTGTAAGGAGTCATTTCAATCGAAATTTTATAAGCAGTCATGTATGCCCATAATGCAGTGTCTAGTCTTATAGACCAATCCAATCTATTAGGGTTTACAGACTTTTCTAAAATACATTTAATCTCTCGATTAGAAACTTCAGCTAATCCACTAGATTGTGGATGATAAGCAATTGATATCTTATGAATAATATTATATTTTTCTACTAGTTTGTGAATATATTTATTTCTAAAATGAGTTCCTCCGTCAGTGATAATCACTCTCGGCATTCCAAATCTAGTAAAAATATTTTTCATTAAAAATTTTGAAACACTTTTAGCATCACACCTAGGTAAAGCTTGTGCTTCAATCCATTTGGAAACATAATTAACAGCTACTAATATATATGAATTTTCAAATGAAGGAATAAAAGGTCCCATGAAATCTAATCCCCAAACATCAAAAATTTCAACTTCTAATATAAAATTCGAGGCATTTCATTTTTTCTTGATATATTTCCTACTCTTTGGCATTTATCGCGAGGTTTTTATATATCCGTATACATCTCTAAATAGAGTAGGCCAGTAGAATCCAGATTGTAGAATTTTATACGCAGTTTTATCAGTCCCAAAATGTCCTCCAAAATCAGAATCATAACATTTTTAAATAATTGGTTCAATTTCTTCATAAGGCACACATCTTCTAATAATTAAATCCTTGCATTGCTTATATAAGTATGGTTCATCCCAAGTATGTTTTAGTATCATGAATGAACTTTTTCTGTTGTTGCAAAGTTAACATAGGTGGTGAAATATCACTTACAATATAATTTACTATATCAGCATACCAAGGTATTTTCCACTCATTTATATTATAAAGTTGTTCATCGGAAAAGCTGTCATAATTTCATTATCGGTATCGGATAATTCATGATATTCTAATCTTGATAAATGATCGGCAATTTGATTATCGGTTCACTTTTTGTTAACGATCTCAAAATCAAATTCTTTCATTAATAATATCCATCTAATTAATCTTGGTTTAGAATCCTTCTTTTGCATTAAATATTTTATGGCAGAGTGATCGGTATGCACTGATACATTTAGTTCTTATTAGATAATGCCGAAATTTATTAAAAGCATATACAATCGCTAATAATTCTATTTCAATAATCGTATAATTTATTTCAACATCATTTAGAGTTTTACTTAGCATAATATATAATTTTGAAAATCTTATCATATCTTTGCCAAGAACGCTTCTATAGCATAATCACTAGCATCACACATAAGCTCGAATGGTTTCTCCCAATTAGGTGAAACTATTATAGGTGTTGTAATTAATTTATCTTTTAATAATTTGAAAGCATTCGGGCATTCGATTGTAAATTCAAATTTCTTGTTCTTTTCAAGAAGTTGGCATAGAGGTTTAGTAATTTTTGAAAAATCTTTTATATAACGTACGTAGAATCCAGGCATGTCTAAGAAAACTTCTTACCCCTTTTATCGTAGTTGGAGGTGGTAATTTAGCTATAACTTGAATTTTTGCGAGGTCTACTTCCATGCCCTTTTCCGAAATTTTATGCCCAAATACAATGCCGCCTGCAACCATAAATTGACATTTCTCCCAATTAAGAACTAAATTAGTTTTCTCACATACTTTAAATACTTTTTCAAGATGATTTAAGCATGTGTTAAATGATGTTCCAAATACAGAGAAATTATCCTTAAATACTTCTATTTCATTATCAATTAATTTACTAAATATAGACATCATACATCACTGGAATGTTGCAGGTGCATTACATAATCCAAAAGGCATCCTTCGAAAAGTGAAAGTTTCATAAGGACTAGTAAATGTAGTTTTCTCTTGATCCTCAGTAAAAATTTGTATTTGATGATAACCGGTATATCCATCTAAGAAACAAAAATACTTATGTCCGGCTAATCTATCTAACATACGAGTGCAGAAATGGTAAAGGGAAGTGATCTTTCCTGGTTGCTGCGTTTAATTTTATATAATTAATACATATTAGCCATCCAGTAACTTGTCTTATAGGGATAAGATCATTATTTTCATTAGCTTTTACGGTCACTCCTCCTTTCTTAGGCACACAGTGAATTAGGCTTACCCAAGAACTGTTAGAAATAGGATATATAATATCATTATCTAACCATTTTAAAATTTCTTTCTTGACTACTTCTTTCATTATCGGGTTTAATCTCCTTTGGGGATCTACTTTAGGCTTATGTTCATTATCTAAAATAATTATGTGCATACAGATTGAAGGACTAATTCCTTTAATATCTGCTAAAGTCCAACAAAAATTTTCTTATATTTTTTTAACGTATCTAAAAGTTTTTGTTCTTGAGATTCATTTAATTCAGATGAAATAATAACTGGTAAAGTTGAAGAATTACCTAAGTAAGCATATTTCAAATGATTAGGTAAGATTTTTAACTCAAGTTCAGGAGGTTTAATAATTGATGGAACTATATTTTTTTCAGTGTTTTCTATATCATCCAAAAATTCAAATTTCTCTTGAATATAATCTAGTTCTTCATTTATATCAGCTTTTTCAATTAATTCAGTATTTTCTGTTTCTAATTTTTCTTCATAATATTCCTTAAAATGTTCTTTTTGTAAATGATCGAGTACTTCCATTCGAAAACACTCATCATCTTTTTCTAGTGCAGGATATTTCATTGATTTAGCAATATTAAAAGTTACTTTTTGGTCATTTACTCTCATAGTTAATTCTCCTTTCCGAACATCAATCATAGCTTTCCTAGTGGCTAAAAATGGTCTTCCTAAGATAATAAGAATTTATTTATCTTCTTCCATATCTAAAATAATAAAATCTACAGGGAAGATAAATTTATCCACTTTTACTAAAACATCTTCAATAACTCCCTTAGGATATGTAACAGAACGATCAGCTAACCGAAGGGTTACTTGAAGTAGGTGAAATATCTCCCAATCCTAATCTCTTAAAAATTGATAGAGGCATTAAATTGATGCTTGCTCCTAAGTCACACAAAGCTTTTCCATAGAATTTTTCTCCAATAGCGCGAGGTATAGTGAAACTACCGGGATCTTTTAATTTTTCGGGAAGCTTTTTCGAATAATAAGCACTACACTCTTCACTAAGTGCGACCGTTTCATTATCGGTAAATTTTCTTTTTTTATTTAGAATATCTTTCATGAATTTTACATAGTTTGGCATCTGTTCTAAAGCTTCTACGAAAGGAATATTTATTGTTAATTTCTTCAGAATTTCAAGGAATTTAGCAAATTGTTTATCTTTTTTATGTTGATTTAGTCATTGAGGAAATTGCGGTAGAGGTTTTTCAACAGAAATTTTCATTGGTATTAAAGGATTTTCTAAGTTCGGATCTTGTTGATTCTTTTCCTTTTTGATTTCCACTTCCTCTTTTTGACTTTGCAGCTTTCTGAATTCGAGGTTCTAATTCTTTTCCACTTCCTAATTGTATCGCTTTAATTTGTTCATTTCCTTTGTCTTCGGGATTTATTTCCACATTACTAGGAAATGTTCCAGGTATTCTATTATTAAGCGCAGATATGATATGTCCAAGTTGAGTTTCAATATTTTTAATAGCTGTTCCTTGATTTTGTAATTGGTTTCCTTGTATTTGTAATTGATTTCCTTGATTTTGTAATTGATTTCCTTGATTTTATAAATGTTGACCCATATTTAATATTAATTCTTCTATAGATAATTTCTTATCTTTAAATTGAGGGTTATTATTATTAAATCCAGGTGGATAACTAGGTTTATAATTAGAATTTCCTTGGTTAGAGGGATTTCCTAATGGTTGTGTTATGTTGTTCATCCATGGTTGATTAGTTGTATTATTATTTCAATTAAAATTAGGATGATTTTTCCATCTAGGATTATAATAATTCGCATAAGGATTATTAGTTCTATTATTAATAGCATTTATAGTTTCATAATGAGATTGAGATTCTATAAGTTGTCCAGATGAGTTTTCTTCTAATATAGTTGGAGAGTAATTCATTCCAAAATGATCTAATTTTTTAGATATAGCGACGAATTTGCGAAGTTAACATAGATATTGCATCATTTTCATGAATACTGGCTATCTTTTTCGGATTCATTCTATCAACGAGGCCATTGAAAATTATTGGTAGCCATTTCTTCGATTAGTGCATAGGCTTCATCAAATGGTTTTGACATTGATGATCCTCCAAAGACGAGTATCGATGATTGATCTAAGAGATCCTACTAATCCATTATAGAAAGTTTGAATAATTAACCAATATGGTAACGCATGATGTGAGCATTTCCTAAGAAGTTCTTTAAATCTCTCTCAAGCTTCATATATTGATTCTCCATCAAGCTGACTAAAAGAAGTTATATCATTTCTAAGCTTAGCAGTTTTAGATGGTGGAAAATATTTGGATAGAAATTTTTGTGATAACTCTCCCCAAGTTTTAATAGATCCAGGTGCTAAAGAATTTAACCACATTTTAGCCTTATACCTTAAAGAAAAAGGAAAAAGTCTAAGTCTAATAGCATTGTTAGATACTCCTTCATATTTGAAAGTAGCACATAGTTCAAAAAAACTAGCAAGATGTAAATTAGGATCTTCAGTAGGTGAACCACTAAATTGATTGTTTTGTACCATTTGGATAATTGCAGGTTTAAGTTCAAATGAGTTAGCAGCTACATCAAGGTTTTGAATAGTTAAATGAATTTCATCTAATGTAGGGTTGGCATAATCTCTTAATGGTATCTGTTGAATGATATTTTCATTTTCAGGAATATTCGTCATTTGTGTTAAATTTATAATTTCTCTTTTTTGTTTTCTAATTTTTTTAATTGTACGCTCTAATTTAGAATAGTAAAGTATTAAATTTTCGTTTCCAAATTTATGCATACAATTTTGCAAAATAAATTTTAAAATAGTTTGTTACTCTAGTAAATAATTTCTTTACTTCCCCGGCAACGGCTCCAAAAACTTGACCCACTTTTTAATGTTTACAAATTATTTTAATAGCAACGGCACCAAAAACTTGATCCTTCTTTAATATATATATATAATTTTATGATGGAATGTATAATGTGGATTCTACGCAAGTATACGTATTGTATCAAGTAATACAGGGCTCTAGTGGAGTCCTGGTTATCGATCCCACAGGGAAGTTTTAAAAGATTTTTAACAGCCAAAATTAAAAAGTATTTACTTACTAATATAGTATAAGGAAATTTAGAATACGTAACTAAAGCGAACTAAAGTAAACTAATGCTTTAAATAAAGTTGATTTAAAGATTTCAGAAAAAGTATCATTCTCCTTGTCTTTAGAAAATTAAGTGAATGATGAATTCAAATAGATCTTTTATTGTATTGTGACAAATAGGAGCATTCCTATTTTTTACCCTTTGGTCCAGGTGTAAAGAACATTGACTAGTCCTATGCTTGATTACTAAATCTGTGGCTAGGCTGGGAGGATACTGGCTGCCACTTCAGAACTCCCACGTTCCCTCACTCGAGGGCTAACATCTACACTTCGACTCTCAAACAATAGGACCAAATTGAATATTTTAGTCTGTCACACTAAAATGTCCAATTCTACGTCCAATAAATAATATTTCCCTATTTATTTGCACTCTCCTTCCAAGGCTTTTGACTTCCCTGAATATTTGATGTAATCTTTACTATAGTTGATAATTCAACATATTTTAACAAATCAATGGGCCAGATTGAAAAGTAAATTAAGTTTTAAGTAAAAATTATCACAATTTATTTTAATATATTAGGCACTTCTATTTAAATTAATCAATTCACATAACTTCATAAACAAGGAGAAAGACTAAGAAAACTACTCAGAATGCATGGGAATTAAACAAAGCATGGATTTCATTTAAAGTTAACAACAATAAACAAAGATACTTATCTCGATTTTCTCCCCAAGCAGACTCCTTAAAGTTCCTTTTACTTTTCCTTCTAGTACAACACACTTCTAAACTCACTAATTACACTCTTAAACTCTTAAAATAGACACCAAGTAGACTCTAAGACTCTCTCAAATTGACACACATCGTACTAAAATTCGTCCTCTATTTATAAAGGTAGACAAAGGTCCAAGGGGTGCTTAAACACCTCTTCAAAAAGCATCCAGGTTCAATGTATATGGCATTTTGAACAGTCTCGCTGTCGGCGGGGCTTCTAGAAGGTCTCCAAACAGCGCGATCTCGCCGTCGGCGGGCTCGGGCTCGATGTCGGCGAGGTAGTTGCAAATCCTTCAAAAATTCTCCTCATGATCTCGTCGTTAGTGACTTAGTTCATTTTGCATGAATCTCTTCCTTTTTTTATCTGAATTCGCTCCATTTCATGTTTTTTGCTTCTGTCACTTATAATTCTTCATTCTTGCAATAAAATAAAGAAAATACCTTTCTTTAAAGTGCAATTTCATAAAAAAATGGGTATAAATTTCTTAATATATTTTCATGTGATCATTAAGGTTTTCAAATAATTGGATTTTGGAAATTTCAATTGGGAATGGATCAAATTTGGAACAGTTATTTTAGGAATCCAATGGAAGAAAAGTAGGAGAAGTTGAGGATCCAAGAGGAATCTTGGCAACTTCCCAAACTATCTTATTATTTGGTTTCAATTTGAGAGTTTATTTAATGTTGCAATCTTGCCAATTTTAATTAATTAGGACTTATATTCGTATGATATGATCATACAAATAGCCTCGAAGATGTGAGGGTTTATGTAGTACCAAAGAACTACCTCAGAATCCTAAGACCAGTTAGAGCTTAATTTGCATAACATGATTATGCAAATGCCTAACGAGAAGTTGAGGATTTATGTTGCACTAGGCAAACTACCTCGAATCTTATGGCTTTGTCATTTAATTCTAAGAAAGGTTTTGCCGAAGTAGACACAAGTTTTGTTGACGACGATGGTCGTGCTGCCCACTATGCTCCAAGCTCCTTGTTGTTGTAGAGATTTAGTTTTGGAAAGTGAAAATCAGGAGATGAGAGAAGTGTTTTGGTTTAGAAAAGTCTTAAAATTTAGGTGTTTTAACATTTTGTTAGGGGAATCTTAAAGTTGGTTATAACAACACCGGTTAAGATCCCACGGTTCCATCATTCCGGCACCATTATTTTTATCGGATTCACTTAGTCCAAATGAATTTGCTAAACTCAACTGAATGAGTTCCACATTTTCATTTATACCATGGGAAATCCCGTTAGCAACATGTAGGTTACATCATCCGAGGTATTCCTGATCATCCAACGAGACGTTTTAATTTAGTTGAAGTTGTAGTTTTGTTATTCTGTTTGTGATTAAATTTTGAGTTGTTTTATCTTTTGAATGTTGTGGAGGTGAATTTTATCTTGTTGTGACTTTTAATTTAGTTTTTGGTTTCAGTTTTGTGGCTATCTTAAAGGTTTTAGTTTTCATGCAAGGTGACATTCTTGTTTAACATGCAAGAAAAGTAAAGTGCAGTACAGGTAAGTAGATTGCAATAAAAATAAAAGCGTACCTGATAAGCATTCTGATCAATTATTTACCTGCACTTAAAACACATGTTAGAGCATTTATATATTTCAAGGAAAGCACCTAGGTAAGGCTAAGGGAAGGTTCTGGTTGTCTACCAAAATCCTAATTCTATTGCTAGTCAATTCCTATGACGTCTAGATTGTTGTGCTTTGTGGAGGATGATTTTCTTCAACAAAGAGCAATTAAGTTCAATTATTCTTCTAAACACCTCATCGTATTGAGAAAGTGCTTAAGATGAGCCCTGAACATCTTTTCAATACTTCTGAGACTATTCCGAGTCCAAATGAATTTCATTGTACAAGTGAATTAATCATCCGAGAATTTAGATAAGTTTTGTTTCTTGCTCAGTGAACTAGGATGTTTGATTATTCTATGAGTGAGGCGACACTTTACTTAATGCTTTATTTAAGAGTTATGATAATGAAAGCCTTTAGGGGCAAGTCAGTTTGTTGAAGGTTTTAGCAATTAAACATTGGAATTGATGATTTAAAATGATTTAGTTTAATTACAAAATTTTAATTAATGATCATAAGTTTGGAATAGTGTTCAAGTTATTTTAATTCAATTAAATCTTTATATTTTGAATGATCTTAATATTTCAAATTAGTTTTAATGTTTTAAATTTGCTTAAGTTGAAAGAGGTGTTTAAATTATTTATTTCATTAAATTTTAATGATTTAAATTTGATTTGATTTAATTGTAGTATTTTAAGTTAACTTTAATTGGTTTGATTTATATATATATATATATATTTTTTTTTATGAATTGTTTTGAAATTACTTGAGGTTTTAGATTTGTTTTAAATTTGTTCCTAAGTAATTTCAAATTAATTTTTAAGAATTTAAAATTTATTTAAATTTGATTATCAAATCATTTAATGTTTTAAATTTTAATTTAATTTAAAGGTTATTTTCTCTTTTAATTATTTAATTATTAATTTTCAATTATCATCTTAAGATTAATTAAGAAATTAAAATATTATTAAAATGATTCATTTAGGGATTTTAAATTAAAGAATTGGTATCTCCTTAAGTCACATCCCTAATAATCCAAAATTTTAATTATCCTCCCAATATTTAAATGATTTAATTAATTAAAGTTCCATTTTGATATTTTCAAAGTGACTAATGGATTTCTACCCCTTTATTCACTAAGTTTCAATCATCCAAGAGAAGGTTAAAATTAGATATTTTACCTTCCTTTGATTAGACCTAAATATTAATTAGAGTTAAAACCCTTTAATTACCTTTATGCCTTTTAAGCATGTTCATTCCATAATTCACTAAATTGAGCTCAAATGAACTTGAATTTTTTATGTCACCTCACTCACATGTCAATTAAGCCATTGGAGGAGAAGATGTGATTTTTCTGTTTTTAATTTATTTCATATATTTATTTTGGGGAAAATAAGGATTTTCAATGAAAATTCAACAACATGACCAAGGTAATGTTTCTGTCCTTAGGAAAATTATGGGATATTTCTACTGACCAGAGGACGACTTGGACCAATTTTGGTGATTTTTTGAATTATATTTTATTTATTATAATTATTTCGAGTTTTAAAGTGTTAATTAATTATAAAATAAATTTAAAGTTGAAAAATGGATTTTATATTTTTCTCAAGTCTTTTGACTTCAAGGAGTCTAGAGAAACAAATTTTATATTTTTCTAATTTTTCTTTGATTTATTGGAATTAATTTGGTGAAAGGATTGGAAAATCCATTTTCTTAATATTAAAAATTGTCTTAAACCTTTAAAATTCATTTTCTTAACCTAGGGACTTGGGAAAAATATTTGGTTTGTTCCTAAGTGATTAGGAAATAAAATATGATATTTTTATGATTTTTAATATTTTTGTGATTTTATTATTTTTAATTATTAAAATATTCAAAATAGGGTTAAAAATAAAGATTTTTAGAAAATTCCAATTTTAATTTTCTTGGACTCCTCTGATATCAGAGAGCCCACAAAACCATTTTGGTGAATTTTTGAAGTGTATTTTGAGTTTTATGAAGTTTTTAATTTTCAAGATGGCTATGTCACTTAATTGATTCATTTAATGGGTTAAATCATTTTCAATTGACTTGAAATTTTTATGTGAGGTTCTCTATATCCTAAATGACAGTGGAGAATTATTTTCAAGTGGTTTTGATCTGTATGTACTCCTAATTAATTAAAATTCAATTTTAGGTGTTTGAGCCAATTAGGGTTATTTTTAAGCAACTGAGTCAAACCATAATTTTCCTAAGGTCCTTTGGTCTCAAGATACCTCCCCTAATTTCCCTAGAATTTATTGAACAATATGCTAATTATTAGAATTAAAATGGCAAAACAAGAACATAAACTTAAAAAATCAATAACTTGCCAAAGAGATGGCCTCTGGCCTTGGAAAATTCAGGAAATGTCCTTAAAAACAGAGGCTACAAAAGCCCTATGGTCTCATGCCATGGTGAATTGTATACATGCATGGAGAATTAAAATATTGAAATCAGTAAATAATTAGTTAAAAATAAAATACTTATCAAATTAACTTAATTCTTTTTCCACATTGTTCTCCTCTGTTCACTGAGCAAGAGAGTATTTTTATTTTATTTTTGTGATTTTTCTACGCAAAGATATGAATTTTTGAAGTTCTGGGTATTTAAATAATTCCTAAATACCTTTTTTTCTATTTAAACCAGTCAGCGCCGCGTCAACCTCGGCAGCTCCGAAGCCCTACGCGGCGCCTTCCTATTCGACGCCGCCATCTGAGTCAGCTCCATGAGGCCCGCGGTTCATGTTCCATCTCCTCGTATGACGCCATCTGAGCCGTTCAACCGATACACAATCGATCCAATGGTTCCTAGTCATTGCCTACGACTGGTGCGTCCCGTGAGCCATCCACCTTCTAACCCTAATATCTCTCTCGATACTTAACCAAATTAAACGCTCTTATGCTCTGTGAACTCGTCTTGACGAGATGAACACATCTATATGGCTAACATGCATTGAAATTGACTCAAATGAAATGGAGAATTGCTGGAAGCTCGGGTTAAAGGAAGTCTCCATACCTTGGTTCAGGAGGTGAGGCCTCGACTGAATGTGCTCAGCATGTTTGTTAGAGCTGGAGGAGCCTAGGGATAAAGCCTCTGGCCCTGGTGAATTGTCTAGACCAGACTTCATCCAAACCTGATTTCAAAGCTTGGTCGATAGAAAGAATGGCTGGCCTGGTGAGGAGGCTTTTGCTGGGGAACTTCTTCTCTTAGCCTGGTGAAGGTGTAGAGTCAATCAATTTAGGAATTGACTCACTGTGGTGAAGTTTCCTGGTTTTGGGCTCAAAATTGAACTTAGAAATTGAGCTCACAGAGGGGAAATTAGGGTTGGATTTCAGTGGGGATCAAGTGCTTTATGCTAGGAGAAGAGTGTGGAGCAATTTTGACAGAGTTTTGGTAAGGTTTTGTTCATCACCTCTTTTGGCCGAGAGGGAGGTGGGCTTAAATAGGCATGGCTGGAGGGCCTCTCAGAGGGAGTTGGAGGCTGGGATCAGCTGATCATGGGAGGAGAAGAACAGCTGCAGTGACCATTTGGGTTGGGACAACTCAGCAAGGGAGAATTTGAAATTTTGGCTCACATGGAGTTCTCGGCCACGACGTTTTCCGGTGACCCAGGCGGCTGGCCTGCAGGGTCAGGTCACCATCTTGACCAGTGAGGTCAAGCCTGGGGTTTGGTGAGTTCAATTGGCATTGGCCATGTGTAAAGTAGTTGATTTAAGTGGTATGAAGGAGAGGGCTATTTTGGGCTCATTTTGGTTTAGCCATGATTTTGGGCTTGGTGCATCACCCAAGGCTTGACCTTGGGCTGAGAGGAATCATTTGGGTCAGCTAAATTGGAGTGGTGAAGTCCTCATCCAAGGTCATGTGGCTAATTTTGGTTAAAGTGTAACATAAATGAGGTTAAAAATGTTTAATAAAGGCTTAAGAAAGAGCCCCCTCCTTTTGCCATTTATGCCTTGGTGAGGTGGAAAGATCTCACATGGCTTCATGTGGCTTGACACAAGGCTCCATGGCTTCATTTGGCTTGGGAAAAGGTTGGCTAATTTTCATGAAAATGAGTTTTAGGGATTTTTGGCATTTTAGGGGTAATTTGGCATGAGGCTTGATTTGGAATCATTTTATCATAAATTAAAAACTTAGGGATGATATCAATTAAAGGGATGATGAGAAGAATTTGTCATGTGGGCTTTAGAGCCAATTTTGGGCTTTTTATGTTTAATGAAAATGGGCTTTTAAATGTCTTATGGAAGTGGGTTTTTTTTATGTTTCAAAATGAACTTTTGGATGAAAATTTTGTAAAAGATTATACCAAATAAATGCTGTATTTAGTTTAGGGATGTGTTATGAAAATTTTAGAAAATATTTGGTGTTATTTGGGGTTGAATTAGGTTTAATTTGGGCTTTTTTAATAATAGGGTCAAAGTGGGTCAAATGGGGCTAACTTGGGCAAAGGTTGGGTTAATGTTGATTTTGATGTAAAATTAATGTTGAAAAATGTTTATGGGGTGTGACAAAGAGTTTTCAATTTTGTTTGGGCTTTAATTTTGAGATTTGGGCTTGTTTGGGTTCATGATTGGTTTTGGCTAATTTGGGAAATTTTGATTTGAGTCAAGCTTGGGTGGAGTTTGGGTTCAATTTTAGGGAAAATTAAGTTATTGTTTTATTTTTGGGGATGTTAGGAAGGTTTTAGAAAAGATTTGGGGCTAATTGGAGTTGAGTTGGGTTGGTTTGGGCTAAGTTTAGGTCATGGGCCAAAATTGGGCTTTTAGGCTTCAAATTGAATTGGACCCATATGTTGATAAGATTGGGCTTGAATTTGGTTTAAATTGATATTTGGGATATTTAATTGAAGTTTAGAATTGAATTGGATCAAAATTTAGGTCAATTGGAGTAATTTGGTTGGACATTGGGTCCACCTAAGTTAAAAAAGGGTCAATTTGGGGGTTTTGGAAAAAGTGGGTTAAATTGACAAAATTGGCCTATGGTGTAGTTGAAAAAAATAAAATTGGGAATATTTGGGATTTTCTGGAATTTTCTGGGAATTGTTGGAATTTTTTTGATTTTTGGGCTAAAAGGGTATTTTGGGTATTTGGAGGGTATTGGGGGGTATTTTTGAAAATTTTGGTATATTTGGCTATGGATGATCAATTTGAGTGGTGAGAAATGTTTAAGATTGATTTTGAGGAATTTTGGGTAATTTAGGTAATTTTGCAAATTTTGGGCAATTTCAAGGGCATTTGGTAGGTTTGGTGGGTTTAGGGCCCCGAGGTCAAAAATTAAAATTTGGGAAAAATAAAGAATAATTAGGTGTGAGTGGAATGGGACCATTTTATTGAGCCATGGAGCCATATTAAGCTTACAAGAGCCATGGGAGGACTCATTTTAGGCATTCAATATGTTGTTCCTAACTCTCTTAGCTAGGGGCTTAGGGGTTAAGGTCCATCCATATAAGTTACCTACATGAGTCAGGGAGTCAAATTGAGTAAATGTGGTTTTAAGATTTGAAATGAGTGTGAGAGTGTGGTGTGTGCAAGCTAGACCTCACCAGACCAGACCATCCAGGGTACTCTTAAGGCCAAAGAGTCCTATAGGAAAGTCATCCTTTAAACCTCCACATATTGGTCTTAACCCTCCAAGTGGCCTGGGGGTTTACAATCAAACACGTGGGGTTTGAAGGGAGTCAAGGAGTGTTTGAATTTCTAAGGGGTGGGTCCCATTTCTATTCCTCTAGGATAGTCGAAGGGAAAACATATGGCTAGATCCTAAGTACTATGGAGAGAGATCAGACCTCACCAAAAATGAGGTCAACACATAGATGTACAATTGTAGTTCATCGATAAAGGTTTTATTGTAGTTGTAATAAATGTATTTCTTAGTGATTGCAAGCTGCAAAGCTCTTAGTTGGTTGTTATAAGGGCAGTTGTTTCCATGAATGTTGTATGCAGTAGTTGTAGCGCAAAATTATTGTAGGGGTCATTGTTGAGAGTCATGATAGCAGTTGGTCATGCAGATCATAGATGGCTTCAGGAGTGTCAATTATTCATAGAGGCTATAGTAGGAAGCTGCGTGAGCTGTCAGTCATGTAGGGTGTAGTTGGTCACATAGGTCGTAGTGGTAAGTTGTGATAATGTATGTATGCCTAGAGGTCAAAGTTAGGAACAGTGTAAGCTGTGGACCACGTAGTTCATAGTGGGTTATGTAGGCCACAATGGCGAGCTGTGATAACATTCGTAGGCCACAGTAGCCGGAGTTGAGAGTTGCGTGAGTTGAGAGCTGCTTAAGTCATAGTTGGTCACATAAGCTGTAGAGGGGAGTGTAACAATGTCCGTAGGCCTCAGAGATCAGAGTTGAAAGCTGCATGAGCTATGATAACATCTATAGGCCGCAAAGACTTGAGTATTAATTAAAAATTTTCTTCCGTATTAACAACATTTTAAAGTCCATATAATTATAACTAAATTCACAACACTTGTATTAATTATTGATTATTAAATATTAATCAATTAAATTAATAAAATTAGTTTTAAAAAAAATTATTAAAGAAACATTTACATACATAATCCACATTTCTTATATATTACCTAAATTTTCATATATATATATAAATTTTCATATATATATATATATATATATATATATATATATATATATATATATATATATATATATATATATATCTGTGTGTGTGTGTGTGTGTGTGTGTGTGTGTGTATGTGTGTGTGTGTGTATATATGTATATGTATGTGTGTGTGTGTATATATATATGTATGTATATATGTATATATATATATATATATATATATATATATATATATATATATATATATATTATATGCTATAATATTACACTCAAATGGTTGACAACATATTAAAATTAAAAATGATAAGCCATTTCTTGAATTGGTTTTTAATACCAATTTATTATAAATGTTATTTTAGGTGTTAAATGTGTAAATGCATAAGAATTTTGTGCTATGTATGTAAATTGGCCTTTGGTTATTGCTTTCCTTGCCCTAACTCATACCTGAAACCCATAGGGGTTGTATGGCAATGTAAGAGATTTAAGTTAGTAGGATTTAGTAAATGCTATAAATACAGATTTAATAAATCCTGAAAGGATTAAATTCTAACAATTGTTTGGAGTTATATTTTTGTTGTTATAATTATTTTAGTGCAAAAATATCATTTTATTTAAAAAATAGATTTTGATATCAAACATATTTCACATGAATTTCAAATTTTTACAGAGGTTTAATATACTCTTTATATTCAATGTGAATTAAATTTTATAATTTTTCTGAATATATTTTTTCTTAATTTTTATAAGCTTTAATGACTTAAATATATAAAGTTGTATTTTTAACCACTTAAATTCAATTTATATTTTTCCTAGAATTCTTTAACCACAGTGAACCTACCAAAGCAAGTCTCATATTTTTTTATTTATATTTTAATTTTTTGTATTTTTTTAATTAAAACAAAAGTGGTTAATAGGCTTTCACTCTTATGGGTGTTCTTTGACTTTAAAAAAATCAAAGAACAATCCTAAGCACATGAAATTCAAGCACTCCAAATTAAAGGTCATGGTGATTAATATTTAAATAATTATAATTAAAATAATTTTTTGAGTATTTAATTAATTAAAAATAAATGTATATGACAAAAAAAATTTATTTTAGTTCATAATTTTCTCCTCTGTTCAGTGAGCACAGGAGTATTTTTATTTCTATTTTTGGAATTTCTTACACCAAGTTATGGATTTTATAAATTTATGAATTAATTAAAATCATAAATAGGCTAATTTACTACTTAAACACGTGTTTTCATTCGGCACCGCCATCCGCGTTAGCACTGACTGGGCTTCGCTTTAACACTCCTTTTATCTGGTCCGTTCATACATGCCCTATTAGACGGTCTTCAGTCTTCATCCCAACTAGTGTGAGCTGAGAACCGTATGTACTAAAACCCTAAGATCTCGTTTGATACTTAATGAAATCGCGTGAGGTTTGTTCCTACACCTTCATCTAGTCCAGACGAACCTATTTATATGGTCACATGCACATCGATTTATAATTTTATTCATAAAGGTTTAAACCGTGATTGAAGAGGAGGTTATACCTTAGTCCAAAAGGTGTAGCCTCAATTGGATGCTTGTGGTAGCTTCAGTGGAGTCCGGCGAAGGTCCCTGTTGTGTTGATTTAATCCAAGCTAAGGTCCTAGTAGGAGTTCAATCAATAGGTGGTGCGGCCTTGATCAAAGTCTGGTGCAAAGGGCTTAAGAGAGTGGGATTTTGATGGGGAACTTCCTCATTTGGTATGGGAAAGCTTTTAAGTTAATCAATTGCAAGGTTGGTGGAGTTTTGGTAGATGGATGGAAAATGCCCTGTTTTGTGCTCTAAAGTTGGGCTCAGGCAGTGAAGGAAATGGTTGGAATTTGATTGGGATGATATTAGGAAGGTTGTAATTTAAGTCTGGAATAATTTTGGTAGGGCTTCGTCTGGGGTTGTACTCTATCTTAATTATGTCATGGAGGGGCCAATTTATAGCCATGGCCAAAGGGGAGGCCTCAAGCTCTGATTGGCTAGTGCAAGTAAGTTGAGCTCGAGAGCTAGTGGCCAACTGGAAATTGCCAAATTGGATAGGCTCAATTTTGGGTTCAAAGCATGGGTGATTTCTTGGTTTTGGGTTCAATTTGATGAAATTTGGAGGTGTGGTCAAACTGGAGATTTTGGCTCAAAATTGAAATTAAGGTTTAAGGGTTGGTTAAATTGGGCTACAAATTGGTGTAGATTGGGGTTGGATACGTTGATGAACAATTTGGTTTTGAAATTGAGTGAAATTGAAATGAATTTGGTGGAAATTGGGCTTAATTTAGGGAATTTGACAAGTTACAGGTAAAATTGGGATTTTAGTCAAAATTGGTCAATTTGGTCAAATTTTGGCAAATTTAAGGAAATTGGGCAATGTGGGGGGGTTCAAATTGATTTACGTGAGGTTTTAAGTGAATTTGGAGATTTTGGCAATTTTTGGGCCATGATAGTCATTTTGGTAATTTTAGAAAAAATGGGATATTTTAGAAATTTTGAGGAAAAAGGGGCATTTTGGCCAATTCAAGGAGTTTGGGATAGTTTGGTATGATTTTTGAAGGGAAAATGAGAATTTAGGCAATTTTTAGAAAATTAGGGTTTCAAGCATATTTTAGTAATTTGGGGAAAATTTAGGGGTAAAAGGCTAAGGTTGAGGTTTTGGTGAATTTAGGAGTTATTGAAGATGCTAACCATGAGACTACCCTTTTTTTAACTCTGAGACTAAGGGGAGAGTCCACTTTGGAACCTCCATGTGTTGGTCCTAACCACCCTTACCAAGGGCTAAGGGCTTCGGGACCACCCACTTATGTTTCTAAAAGAGTGCAAAAAAATTTAGTTGAAAATGATTTTAAGGTTTTGGGATTGGATGAACAGGCTCAAGTGATTGTGTGCGCAGAAATGACCAAAACCACACCACCCAGGGTTAACATTAAGTTCAACAGTCCTATGGGAACTCATGTTTGAATCATCACATGTTGGTCATAACATTCCAAGTGTTGGATGTTCATGACCATCCATGTAGGGCTTCAAAAAGAGTTAGAAAGTTACTTGAATTTCTATGTGGTGAGTTCCATCTCTAGTCTTCTAGGATAGTCAAGGGGAAGTCCTATGGCTAGATCCAATTTTTATGAGGGAAAAAAGACATCACAAAAAAATGAGGTCAATAGAGTCCCCCATGGGACTAACTAAGCCTAGAATGAGGTGTCAGAAAATGATATGCTTTTCTTGAGACTGGGCATAAGTCTAAATTTTTAGGCTTTACTTTTTTCTTGAGAATATGGTTGCAACCAATTTTAAGAATAATAGTTAGCAATTTGCTAGTAGCTAATTTTAAATTTGTGGTCCCCCAAAGATGGTGTTTTTTACACAAACTTGTAAAGTAGCCTATGTATCAAATCCTGAAAAAATCAACTTCCTCGTTCATTTTAAGAAGAACTCCAGTACGGTGAGGGGACATCAAGGAAGCAATATTTGCTATGAAAGTTGCCCTTCAGTACAATAGCGATTCTCAAAGCCTTGATGTTTGAATAAAATTTGAGATGACCACCCTATCACAGTTATGCTCGGGATTTTAACATGAGCAACTTTTCGAGACTACAGTGAATGTTGCCCCCCAACCTAGAAGTAGTCTCTATAGACTCTTGTGTCTGAATGAGATGTGAGCAGATGTTCCTATCGCAACCGTGCCTAGGACTTTAATGTGATTGTTCATTCGAGATTGTAGTGAAGGTTATCCTCCACATCAAAGAATGCTTCATAAATGATCTTCAAGAGAAGCAAATGAGGTCTTTAGCCAGTTGGATGATGTATATCATTAAGAAACAAAGCTCTGTGCTTGATGTATCAAACTTGAAGACTATGTTTAGTTGATCTTTTTTTTCCTATAAATGGTGTCAAACTGATGTGTGTCTTGGTAGAGTAATAATTTATTATTTCAGTGTTGGATGAAATCCAACACACACATAGATAAGGCAATTAAGTAGGAGGCGAATCCTCAGAATTTTATGTGAAAACCCCTAAGAAGAGAAAAAACATGGAGTTTACCTTAGTTGAAATAATCCACTATGTAATTGTAAGTACATATATTCACTCTTCTTCTGAATTAAGAAAGATGGAGTTACATAGTTGACCATCATAGATGTACAAATGTAGTTCATCGATAATAGTTTTATTATGGTTGTAATAAATGTATTTCTCGGTGATTGCAAGCTGCAAAGCTCTTAGTCAGTTGCTATAAGGGTAGTCATTTCCATGAATGTTGTATGCAGTAGTTGTAATTTTAAGAATTGTGGATTATATATGTAAATGTTTCTTTAATAATTTTTTTAAAAACTAATTTTATTAATTTAATTGATTAATATTTAATAATTAATAATCAATAATTAATACAAGTGTTGTGGAATTAGTTATAATTATATGGACTTCAAAATGTTGTCAATATGGAAGAAATTCTTTAATTAATAGTCGAGTCTTTGCGGCCTATAGATGTTATCATAGCTCATGCAGCTTTCAACTCTGATCTCTGAGGTCTACAAACATTATTACACTTCCCTCTACAGCTTATGTGATCAACTATGACTTAAGCAGCTCAAGCTCACGCAGCTCTCAACTTCGGTCACTGTGGCCTACGAATGTTATCACAGCTCTTCATTGTGGCCTATATGACCCACTATGACTTACGTGGTCCACATCATACACTGTTCCTAACTTTGACCTATAGGCATACAGACATTATCACAGTTTACCACTATGACCCATGTGACCAACTACACTCTACACGGCTGACAGCTCACGCAGCTCCGTACTATAGCCTCTATGACCAATCGACACTCCTAAAGCAACCATCTATGACCTACATGACCAACTACTATCATGGTTCTCAACAATGACCCCTACAATAATTTTGCGCTACAACTACTGCATACAACATTCATGGAAATGACTGCCCTTATAGCAACTGACTAAGAGCTTTGCAGCTTGCAATCACCGAGAAATACATTTATTACAACCACATAATACATATATGTATGTATATACATACATATATATATATATATACATATATATATATATATATATATACATATATATAGGTATGTGTATATATATAGGTATGTATATATATATATATATATACATACCTATATATATACACATACCTATATATATACACATACCTATATATATATACACATACCTATATATATATATATACTATATATATATATATATATATATATATATATATATATATATATATATATATATATATGTATGTATATACATACATATATATATATATATATATCTATATATATATATATATGTATGTATATACATATATATATATATATTACACTCAAATGGTTGACAACATATTAAAATTAAAAATGATAAGCCATTTCTTGAATTGGTTTTTAATACCAAATTATTATAAATGTTATTTTAGGTGTTAAATGTGTAAATGCATAAGAATTTTGTGCTCTGTATGTAAATTGGCCTTTGGTTATTGCTTTCCTTGCCCTAACTCGTACCCGAAACCCATAGGGGCTGTATGGCAATGTATGAGATTTAAGTTAGTAGGATTTAGTAAATGCTATAAATACAAATTTAATAAATCCTGAAAGGATTAAATTCCAAAAATTGTTTGACAATGAATTTAATAAATCTTGTTAAATTATGTGAAGTTGTTTTGATATTTTTGCTGGGATTTAAAAAGATTTTATGACTGTTAGCTTTAATAGAAAATCATAATAGGATATATATATTCAACTTCTTAAAATATTTCAAAATTACAACAATAAATTCTTAAATTTAATTAATATTTTATTTCAAAATATAATAATTAATAACAATATATTTACTGAACTAATTAAATATTAATAAAACTTTTAATAATATAAGTATTAAATAGAAATTTAACATTTATAAAAGAATAATTAATTATTTACTTATAAATTTATTGAACGATAAAGAAAGTATATTTATTTTTTTATTAATTAATAATTAAATAATAAATAAATTTATTCAATTATAATTAATCTGATAATATTTTAATTTAGTAATGATTAATAATCAATTAAATTAATAAAGTTAACTTAAATAAAATTAACAGAAAACCCCTCGTCTAAATTACTCCTCTCTCTCCCCGAAACCCTGGCCGACATTGCTCCTACCCGGAACCCTCGCATGTGCCTGCCCCCTTCTCTGGTTTCCTCCAAAACCATCGCCTTCGTTGCCGATCCCTCGCGATACAGTCATAGTTGGAGCTAGTTGGGAACGCAAAGACGGGATCACGGCTTACAGAGACCCGAAGCTACCGTTTTTTTCCCTCTTTTTGCTCCTCTCCTACCCGAAACCTTTGAGGAAGGTAACTTCACGTCTTTGTTTTTAGCGCGAAGCGTCCGTTCCGGATTTACTAAATGCGCCGATTCACTTCACGGGATTTAAGGCCAAAATCTGTGAAATCCGAAAGAGGTCTAGAGGCCAGAGCGGCCTCCTTGTATTGTAAACATTTTGCTGTTTTCCTTGTAAATATAGTGATTGAAATCAATTGATTATATTTACCCTAGAACATGCGGGCCGCTCTTTGATTGTTTTTGCTTTTTAGATTTATAAAGGGGTTATTGAACGTTTTGTTGCCTTTCTTGTTGGCATGCATCTGGAACATTCACTAAAAATTGTTCAAGTGTATGATTAAGTTATGTTCTTTAATATCTAGTTTAAACTCTTTGATTTAAGAGGATGTCAAGCTGACAGATAGCCAGATTGCACTTTTTAGCTGTTAGATGGAGACACTAACTGCATGAAAGTCATTTCAGTTTCAACGTCATCATTAGAATTTATCTAACTATTTTGGTGCTTTGTGTATCCTCTGTTCAATTTTTATAGTGCTAGGTGATGCACAAGAGTGTGCTGATTATAGAGGTATTAAATTGATGTGTCATACTTTAAAATTATGGGAGAGGGTAATTGAACATAGGTTAAGAAGTATTACAAAGATTTCTCATAATCAATTTGAATTTATGCCGGGCAAGTCTACTATGGAAGCTATGCATTTATTGAGAGGTTTGATGGAGAAGTTAAGAGATAATAAAGAGGATCTACTTTTGATTTTTATTGATTTATAAAACGCTTACGATAATGTTCCAAGAGATATCATTTGGAGAGTTCTCGAGAAGAAAGGTGTTGATATGACTTATATTCAAGCCATTAAAGATATGTATAATAGAGTTGTTACTTGTGTTCAAACTGAAGGAGGATTGACCAAATATTTTCCCATTTTTGTTGGATTACATCAGGGATCGGCTTTAAGCCCATATCTTTTTGCTTTAGTTATGGATGGTCTTACTGGACATTTACAGGAGGATGTACCTTGGTGTATGCTTTTTGTTGATGATATCGTTCTAGTGGATAAGACTAGAGAAAAAGCCCAGGAAAAAGTTTGATTTATGGAGGTCTACACTGGAGTCTAAAGGCCTTCATTTGAGTAGAACTAAAACTAAATACATGGATTGTAATTTTAGTGGTAGTAGCACTAGTGACAGAAGTGTAACTTTGGGTGATCAAATTATTAAAAAGTATGAACGATTTAGATATCTCGGATTTGTTGTTCAAAGCGATGGTGATATAGATGGGTTTGTTAATAGTAGAATTCAAGCTGGTTGGTTTAAGTGGAGGTACCGTTTAGACTGAAAGGAAAATTTTATAAGTTGGTGGTGAGATATGAAATTCTCTATGGTGCCGAATGTTGGCCTTTAAAAGAGAAGCATAATACTAAATTCAGTTTTGCTGGGATGAGAATGATTAGGTGGATGAGTGGCTTTACACTTAGAGACAAGATGCGAAATGAATATATCTGTGATAGGGTTCTTGTAGCTCTTGTGAGGACAAAATTAGAGAGTCGTCTTAGATGGTTTGGTCACCTTAAACGTAACCATCTGACGATCCAATTAGGAGAGTAGATGTTTTAGATTCAACTTATGTTAAGAAAGGCAGTGGGAGACCTAGAAAGACTTGGGCTTATTGTATAAAAACTGAACTTAATTTATTATAACTAAATAAAAATATGACACTAAATAGGACGCAATGGAGAAAAAGGATTCATGTAGCCAACCCCACATAGTGGGACAAAGGCTTTGTTGCTGTTGTTGTTGTATGTGATATGTTCATTCTGTTTATTTCAATTTTTTTGCATAACTTCTATCCATATTATCCTTATTCTATTTTCTTCTTCTTAGGGAAAATTCCTTCAAGGTCATTGAGTTGACCTTCACCTACTTTTAGTCTTCTAATTAATTTGCATGAAGTCCAATCCAATTCCAAATTTCAAATTTGTATGGAGTAATGATTTGTAGTTTCAAATATATCCTTCTTTCTCATTACATGCATGCCATCAGCACTTGCTATTGTTTGTAAAAATGGAAGTTTGGGTTTGAGATATGTAAATACATAAAAATTGTGCTACATATGTAAATTTCCCTTTTTTTTACACCTTTCTAATAAATCCTTATACTTTCATTTGCAGATATAAAGTTTATTTGATTCAAGATATATATCAACAGAATGGTTCAGTACAATTTCAAAAAGATCACCATTGTTCCTTCGGGAAAGGAATTTGTCGATATCATTCTTTCACGAACTCAACGCCAAACCCCAACTGTCGTGCACAAGGGATATGCCATTTCACGCCTCCGGCAATTTTACATGAGGAAAGTGAGATTCACCCAGCAAAACTTTCATGAGAAGCTCTCCACCATCATCGAAGAGTTCCCTCGATTAGACGATATTCATCCATTCTACGGGGATCTGCTCCATGTCCTCTACAACAAGGATCACTACAAGCTCGCCCTCGGCCAAATCAATACAGCAAGAAACATCATTGGAAAGATTGCGAAGGATTATGTTAGGCTGCTCAAATATGGTGACTCTCTCTATCGATGTAAGTGCTTGAAGGTGGCCGCTCTTGGTCGAATGTGCACGGTTATAAAGCGAATTGGGCCTAGTTTAGCTTACCTAGAGCGAGATCGGGCAACACATGGCTCGGCTCCCTTCGATAGATCCCAACACTCGAACCATCTTGATATGCGGATACCCGAATGTGGGCAAGAGTTCATTCATGAATAAGATCACAAGGGCCGATGTGGACGTCCAGCCTTATGCTTTCACTACGAAATCACTCTTCGTCGGTCATACAGATTACAAGTACTTAAGATATCAGGTGATTGACACCCCCGGGATTTTGGATCGACCGTTTGAGGACCGCAATATTATTGAAATGTGCAGTATCACAGCATTGGCTCATCTTCGATCTGCTGTTCTGTTCTTCCTCGATATATCTGGATCATGCGGCTACACCATTGCTCAACAGGCAGCATTGTTTCATAGCATCAAGTCGCTCTTCTTGAATAAACCTCTTGTCATTGTTTGTAATAAGATTGATTTGCAGCCCCTCGATGGTCTTTCTGAGGAAGATTTGAAGCTGGTTATGGAGATGAAAGCAGAAGCAGTTAAATCTGTTTTGGCCCAAGGTGGTGAACCTGATGACGAAGGGGTTTTGCTGACTATGAGCACGTTGACTGATGATGGCGTTATTCCTGTTAAGAATGCTGCTTGTGAGAGGTTGTTGAATCAGAGGGTGGAGATGAAGATGAAATCTAAGAAGATAAATGACTGCTTGAATAGGTTCCATGTTGCGATTCCAAAGCCTCGTGATAACAAAGAGCGGCCTCCTTGTATTCCTCTGGCAGTTCTAGAGGCCAGAGCAAAGGAGAATGAGAAGAGGGAGAACAGGAAACTTGAAAGAGATATTGAGAACGAGAACGGTGGAGCTGGTGTATACTCTGCTAATCTTAGGAAACATTATATTTTGGCCGAGGATGAGTGGAAGGAAGACATTATGCCGGAGATCTTAGATGGGCATAACATTTATGATTTTGTGGATCCCGACATCTTGCAGAGGTTGGAAGAGTTGGAGTGGGAAGAGGGGCTTCGGATCGAAGCCGAGTCTCATGAAGCAAAATTTGAAATGGATGGGAAAGAGTTGACTCAGGAGGAGCGTGAGGCTTTGGCCGAGATTCGAAAGAAGAAGAGTTTGCTCATCCAAGAACATAGGATGAAGAAGAGCACCGCAGAGAGTCGCCCTACTATTCCTCGAAAGTTTGATAAGGACCGGAAGTTCACAACGGAGAGAATGGGGAGGCAGCTTTCATCTTTGGGCTTGGATCCGGCTTCTGCCATTGATCGAGCGAGAAGCAGGTCTGCCTCGAGAAAGGGACGGAAGAGGGATCGATCATTGGTTGGAGATGGTGTTTATGGCGAAGCCATGGATGTTGATGATGAACATAAGAGCAAGAAGCTGCGATTGAGGTCACGTTCGAGGTCGCGTTCACAGCCGCCGGGTGAAGTCGTACCTGGAGAAGGATTAAGGGACTCTGCACAGAAGTTGAAGGCGATCAAACTTAAAAAGAAGTCGGAGAAGGTGAGAAACAAAGCCGCTCGGCGTGGTGAGGCGGATAGGGTCATTCCCAATCTCAAACCTAAGCACTTGTTCTCTGGAAAGCGATCTATAGGAAAGACACAAAGGCGCTGAGATATGCAACTTTTACTGGACCTTCTAGTTTCTTTTGTTGAATCTTTTTTATGTTTGATTTTTAAAGTTGTTTTTCTCATTTATCTTTTTATTCTGTTTTGGATCTAATCAGGATTTGTGCTAAACTCTGAGGATTTTTGTTCTGCATGAAAATTTTTACATGTTTTGCTAGTCATAAACTACACGTTTCTATAAAATGTATTCATTTTGTTCTATTTAAGTGCACTGCTAGTTATTATATCAGCAGTCGAGGAGTGCAGCAATCCTCTCTGCGGGAAAATCCTAATATATCCGAAGAGCTGTTTCTAGTTTTTGTGTGATACGTGCAGGGGTTCTCAATGTTTGTTATAATTTGATAGTTGATGGAAGATTGTTCTCATAATTTGATGGTAGTTTGAAGCTATCATTTGGTGGTAATTAAAGTAAAATTTAAAGTGTCTTTGTTGTAACTGGGATTTCAGAATTGTGTTAGTAAATCATTTGCTTTATTTTGTAAAAACCTAATTTATCATAATTCTTATATATATGAGAATATTGCAAAAAGCAATGCGATGTACCTTTTTGCTTCTTCCATGGCTTCTAGGATATGATCAGCTTACTTGCAAGGCAAATTGTTCATCTCTGAAAGTTTACTAAGTATTTTATTTCATGCAAACCACACAACAGAACAGCTGAATGATATTATCAACAAATCTCCCGGTCTTCATTTGCCACATGTCATTTTTTTTTCAGTAACTGTGTGTTAGTTTTAAAGCTCATCCAAGTTCACAATTTTTTTATGCATAGCAACTTCTCTTCTTTCTGCATTGCCCTTTCTTTTGCATTCATCACAACATCAGGAAGAATATTCTATACACAAAAAAAATAATATTGGACTTTACTATTCGAATTCAGAAAATCTGAATAAATGCTTTTCAAATTCGCCTGGAATGTTTTTGCTTCATTCAA
Source organism: Papilionanthe hookeriana x Papilionanthe teres (assembly GCA_022702705.1). NCBI lineage: Eukaryota > Viridiplantae > Streptophyta > Magnoliopsida > Asparagales > Orchidaceae > Papilionanthe > Papilionanthe hookeriana x Papilionanthe teres. The sequence continues at coordinate 62,737,205 of CM040423.1, read as the reverse complement.
ATTTGGGTTATAGGAATGTTATTGGAATGTTTCAGTATGTGAAATAACATAACAACAGACTGCAGCTCATTTCAATTGCAAGAGATAGCCAAACCTAAGAAACTTTTCTCTTGTATCAGAGACTGATACAAACACCTGAACTTCAACCACTTACATATAATAAACCAAATGGAAGACAACAACGTAACCACCATCACCCTAAGGGCATCCGCAAAGCCCTAGCTTTATACGACGCTGGTGCCTGCGCTTGGCGTTGTACCTAACAAGTCATGTAGCACATATGTTTAAAGTTAGAGAAGCACCTGATCGTGTTGTCTTTTCTCATGTGAATCCAATGGGGAATAGGCTTTGTTCTGCTGCTGTTTTTTTATCCTTATAGTGTTGAATGAAGGTAGGGAAACTGAAGCGAAAAATGAAGTTGGCAAAGCAACAGAACGCAGTTAGGAAAGCAGATTTGCGATCCGAAATGGGCGAGATATGTTGTTCCGGTGGAAGCAAATTTTTTTATTGGCTTTCTCTGGAACGTAAAGAAACCGAAGATTTCTTTTCAAATGAAGCCTTAATGTAGTCCAAAAAAAGATTATTTATAATGCAATCTTATATGACTAATATATTTCTTGTGCTATGTCTTATTGGTCTAGTTGATGATATGCTGATTGAATCAATAAATGATGCCTTTGATGCTAAATGTTATCTTGATGATGCTGAGAATTAAATGCAGTAATGCAGGCAGTTGAATTGATGGTATGGCGCTTACATTTTGGCTGCTTTGTTCTTGTTTTTGTTTGTTTTTTTTATTATTATTTTTTTTATATAGAAGATTATTTTGAGCCTTTGGTGATCAATTTTTGGAAGACAAGCCACTAAGTTAATTTTGTATTTACATATTTATCACCTAAATTTAAATTTTTAAATATATGCTTCTTTAACATGCATGAGAAAACTTATTTCACTTTTTAAAAGTTGAAATAATATTTACATGGTAGATATGTGGTAGATATGTAAATACATAGGGATTTTGTGGTATCTATGTAAATCCACTTAAGTTGAGGTATTCACAGACGAACTACACAATTTTAATATATTTAGCATTTTTTACGTATCTCACTCCTAAACTTTTATATTTACACATATAGCACTCAATTTCTTAATATCTCTCTTTTTTTTTTTTTTTTTGATAAAAGAGCCCAATTCTTACTACGCGTTTCATCCAAAAAGAAAAGTACAAAATCGGGAAAGATGTCTTATCTAACACTAACCATATAACTCACACAAAAAAGAGAATCTAAGGACTTTCTTCCAGAAAAAAAAGAAAATACAACTCACACGACACAACAAACAAAATACAACAAAAAAACAAAACAGACATTAAATCAAATCAATCAAAGTAATCTTCAGAAGAGCATCCGGAACAATAGAGAAAATACGAACACCAAGAAAGGAGAGACCAAACTTAGCTGCCTAATGTGCCACCTTATTACCATCGCGTTTAATATGTGTCCACTTAATATTGATTTGTTGAGACAAAATCTGAATCTTCTTAAGATGTAAATTCAAACTTCAATGGTGAGGCACCTGCAAACAAATATACCTCCAAAGAACAAGACAATCAGTTTCAATTTCTACATAACGTCAACCAATTCTCTTTGCTAATTGCAGACCGAAAATCACAACATCAAACTCTGCACTAATAGGAGAATCAGAAATAGTTTTTGCCACAAACCAAAATAAAATACACCCCCAAGAATCTCTACAAATGCCACCAACACAAGCAGCATTGTCACACCAACAACCATCAATATTAATTTTGATAAAAGGAATAGTAGGCTTTTGCCATTTAATAAAATTGCAATTTCTGCAGCTGTCAGAAACAGGAGTACGCAAGGCCTGCATAACTCCACGAATAGGAACAACAAGTCTTTTCTTAGGAGGAACCAAAGACAAGCATTTATACAAGTAACACATAATAAGCTTACTAGTAGAGATGACATTAGGAGTGAGATCATTAAATCTCATCTCATTCCTGGACATCCAAATAAACCACAAAATAATAGCTGGAATACAAAGAAAACAATATTTACCAATCTTACTCCAGCTCTCAAATAAATCAACAACATTGTAAATATCAGACGGTTTCCAGTCAATCTTTAAAGTTGCTAAGCATATATTCCAAACATCTCTAGCAAAAGAACAATTAAAGAAAAGATGAAGAATAGATTCTTCATTAGTTTTGCAGCAAGTGCAACAAGAAGACAACTTTAAACCCTTCAATTTTAAGATAGCATCAGTGGGAATAAAATAATGAAACAATCTCCAAATAAAAAAAGAAATAACAGGTTTAATCCATGGATTCCAAATCCATTTCAGGTTGATACCCTGGGAGTAAGAAAAGGAGGAAGCAAAACTCTTAGACAAAGAATCACCCAAATTACCTTTAATCATAGGAATATCTTTTTTATCAGAGAAAATAGGAATAGAAGAAATATAATCAGCATCAGCCCTATGTACAAGTTGATTAATACTTCTCAAGCACCATTTATTCTCATACCAAAGGTCTTTGACCTTAAGATAAACATGATTGGGACCCCCATAAAAATCAGCTAAAGTCACTTTGCCAAGCCAATCATCATACCAAAAGGAGCAATCTCCATGACCAATATCCTAAAAGATTAGCTCATTAGTAGCATTAGCAATTGTAAGCATCTTTTTCCAAATGAAGGAGTCACTTTTCTTAAAAGAAACAGCAAGAGGATGTATATTAGAGCAATACTTAGCATGCATGAAATCAGCCCATAAAGAATCTCTAAGACGAAATCGATACCAAAGCTTCATATGACAAATATTAATAGATTCAGTTAAAGATCTAAAACCCAACCCACCAAACTCAGTGGGTTTGCAAAGCTTCTCCCAACATTTCCAATGAAGCTTAGAATGATTTCTGTCCTCCCAAAGAAATTTATTGAAAAAAAGTTCAAGCTTTTTGATAATAGACATAGGCATACCCATAACCTGTAAGGAATAAAGGGAAAAAGAAGTAAGAACATTTTTAAGAAGAGTAACACGGCCACCAAATGAAAGGAAACAATTTTCCCAAGATAAAATTCTCTTTTTGATTTTGTCAACAAGCTCTTGAAAAAGAACATTGCGACTTCTAACTTTGGTAAGATTAAAGCCCAAATAGTTGAGAGGAAAAGAAGCCTTAGCACAACCAGTAAAATTTATAATCCATTGCCTGTTAGCATTAGAAACCCTTTTAGCACAAAAAAAAGAGCACTTTGAAGTATTAAACGACAAACCAGAAGTATCCTTGAAAGTTAGAAGTAAATTCCAAACCCTTCTCACAGAACCTTTATGAGCATTAGTGAAAATGATTAAATATCTGCAAAATAAAGATGATTAATCAATAAACCTTTATGAGTATACTGTAAGGAAGGATAGTTGCTAAATAATCGGTTCAAACATCTTGAAAGATAATCAAAAGCAATGATAAAAATGTAGGGTGATAACGGGTCTCCTTGTTTCAGACCTCTACTAGAAGTGAAAAAACCATACTTATTGCCATTAAGGAGGAGGGAATAAAAATTCCCACTAAGAACATTATAGATCATCCTACAAAAAGCATCACTGAAACCCATAACCCGTAAAACATCAATTATAATCTCCCATCTTAAAGTATCAAAAACTTTGCAGATATCCATTTTGAAAAGTATATTCCCACCTCTATTTTTCATATCAATATCTAAAAGAAGTTCCTGAACAATAAGCGCATTGTCAAAAATATTTCCGCCTTTAAGAAAAGCAGATTGGTTGTAGCTAATAAGAGTAGTAAGCAAATGCTGTAATCTTTTAACGAAAATTTTTGAAATAATCTTCGAAATAACCATATTAAGACAAATGGGTCGAAAAGCATCCCAATAATGAGCATTAGAACTCTTAGGTATCAGCACAATATTAGAAGACTTAAAGTAACGAGGTAAATCAACACCTCTAAAGAAATCTTGAACAGCAAGAATAACATCATCTTTAATAATATCCCACCCATGTTTATAGAATTCTACCGTATAGCCATCAGGCCCTGCAGCTTTACCAGTCTCCATATCATCCAGAACTTCCTTAATTTCAGCAGCACTAGACACACATATAAGGGAATCATTATTAATAACAGGAAGATTAGAATAAACAGTAGTATCAAGAGGAATTAAAGGGTCTCCAATCTGATTAAAAAATTGAGTAAAATAAGAGACTCCACTAGCAGCAATATCCTCCATAGTCTGACAAACCGACCCATCAACATTTATAATCTTCAAAATCTGGTTAGTATGATTTTTGTGTTTAATGCAAGCATGAAAGAATTTAGAATTTCGGTCTCAATTCAAAAAATTTTGCTTAACAGCTTTCTGTGCATAAAAATATTCCTCTGTTGTATAAGCTTCCTCCAATTGATGTTGACCCTGCAACAAAATGTCCATACCAATATTATTATTAACAAAGGCTAATTCAAGATCTCTCACCTTAGCTTCCAGATTCTGAATATTCTTATGGAGATTCCCAAAAACATTCCAATTCCACCATTTAAGACTTTTAGCAAACTTCTTCTGTAAAATCCAGAGTTTATAACCCGCAGATCCAGAACCCGTAACTTTCCAGTTGTCAATAAGCAATTGATTAAAAGAAGCATGAAGCAACCACATGTTAAAGAATCTAAATTGATGAGTGGAAGCAAAAGTATCATTCCTAATAGCAAGAACAATGGGAGCATGGTCTGAAGCAACAATAGATAAATGCTTAACCATATAAGAAGAAAAAAGATTAATCCAAGAGTAGTTAGCCACAAAACGATCAAGTCTTTCAAAGACTTTTCCCCTATGCCACGTAAAAGGACTGCCTTTAAAACCCATATCATAAAGCCCAACATTCATTAACAAATTATTGAAAGTATCTATAAGTTGCAAACTAGGTTTACAACCACCTTTCTTTTCCAAAATAGAAGTAATCATATTAAAATCACCCCCCATAAGGCAAGCTTCATGGTTGGGATTAATAACATGAAGCATGTCACTCAGTTCAAGTCGAGCCGCCTTAGTGCAACCAACATAAATGACAGTGAAGAAAAAAAAAACCATAATCACAATAAATCTTCAAATGTAAAAGTTGAGAATGATTGATAATCATATCAATTATAAGAGAATCCTTCCAAAGGAACCAAATCATATTATTGATATTGGAACTAAGATTAAAATTGCCAATTCGTCTTAAGTATTTGGCATTATTTATTTCAGCCACTATAGGCTCCAGGATACTATAGAAATTCAAATTATAAGAACAGTTCCAACTTTTAATGGGATCAGTAGCACATAATTTAGCAATGTCACGAGCGTTCCAAATTAAAATGTTAACCTTCATGAGAAACAACTGGTCCAACATTCAAATCAGAAAGAGGAATAAGAGAAGAATCAGAATTCATGTCTGCATAGAAAGGAGTATATGTTGTAGAGTCAACAAAATTTAATTCCCGATTCCATCTAGCTTTCCTTTTTTTTGAAGATTTTTGGATTAACCATCCCGTTTCCATTTCATTTTGAATGAAAGAAGTGTGCATAGGCAAAGGAGATTTAGCAGATAAAACAATTTGATTGTCCAGATTCTGGATATCCAAATCAACAGGGATATTCCGAGAATTAGGATCATTAGAACAGAAATATCGTTGGGTTTCCATGTTGAAACAAGAATTAATCTTTAAATTGGAATCTCGCATAATAGCAGAAATATCTTGAGAAGGGGAAGAGTTTGAGCCAACAAGTAATTGATTGTGAGTTAAAACAGGATTAACACTGAGAACATCCTTACCAACAGTAGCAACATTCTCTTGAATGTGCTTGGTATTTCCTTCAAGAATTAAAGAAATCACACTCTTATTAGTCTTCTCTTTAGAACCTAAAAATAGATCATCATTAATAACATGTTTATCAGGTGTAATAGTATTGTTGTTATTATGATTTAAATTAGCAGAATAATTCACATCCTTAGGTAAAGAGTTTTGCCCAGTTCGAGAAATATTAACCGGTTTGTTTGACTTCAACTCAGGATGAATATGAAAGCATTGAGTGATAAGATGCCCAAATATTTTACAATGAGAGCAGTAGTGAGGAACAAACTCAGTGTCCAGTTTTTTCCAATACCCTTCAAACGCATCTTCAACCCACAAAGATTCAGGCAAAGGCAAAGTGACATCACGCTCCACTAAAATTCTAGCTAAACCAAGTCTCGAGTCATTGGTACAGGGAGCATCAATTTTTAAGGGATTACCAAAGATATTCCCAACTGAATAAAGAACATGCTTATTAAAGAACTGAAGTTTTAATCCAGGAAGTCGAAGCCAAATAGGAACTATCGAAGATTCTTCCGAAGGATTAAATTTGGGAGTCCATTTCAAAAGCCTCATATAAAAATTTTCAATAATTAAGACCTTCTTCGCAAATAATGAGGCATAATCTTCCTCAATATTCCATTTAATCATTAAGTTCCGCTTGTCTATCAAGCCAACTTTCCAACTCCCAGCTAATTTTAGTTAGGTAAAAAACTTGCGAATCAGTTCAATGGAAGGATGACCAACAGAAAACTTACCGATCAATGTAAACCTTAGAGGTTCAAGAAGAATCTCAGTATCCGCTTTAGTGAAAATAAAGGTGGGTTTACCATTCTTGCGACAAGCTTTTTTCAAGAGGCCATCAGAATCTCCTTCGACCATTTGGTGTCGAAAATCCGTAGGGAAGACAAAATCACCCGTTAAAGTACTTGACCTCGCGGCCACATCACGATATGAAGGACTCATGAACACGAATGTGAAGCTGGATTAAGAAAATCTAGCCACCAACTCTGCAAAATGAAAACCTAGAGAAAGATTAGCACAGTCGTAGTACCACACTTCGGGTAATTTCATCCCTTGCTTCCAAGAATTAGCAAAACTCTTTTAGCTTTCCCCTCTGATTCCCCATTTCTTTCTCAAAGGATTTTTAATTTAGAAAGAAAAAAAGAGAAGATGATTGAGGGAGACTATCAATTTTAGAAAGTGGAATATCTATTTTCATGCGTAACACCAAAGTGCTATGTATGTAAATATGAAAGTTTAGATATGAGATATGTAAATACATCCGAATTGTGGTAGGTATGTTAGAAGCATAAATATCAAACTTTGGATGTTACATATATGAATAGATATGAATTGTGTGCTATGTCCGTAAATCTCCCTTTTAAAATTCACTGGGACCTTGTGTGTAGTCATTACGCGGTCTCAGAGGGGTATGATCTTCTGCAGAAACGAGCTAGCACTTGGTGTTGATCTGCAAATAGCCATAAATGATGTTGCTTTCCCATGCGAAAAATTAAAAATTAAAAATTTAAAAAGGAATATTTACATATATACCACACAATTTCTGCGTATTGAGATATCTAGCACCTGAATTTATGCTTTTCCGTATATACCACCTTATCATGCATGAAAAGAAAAATCTTACATACGGAGTCCGAACGTAGCTCTGCGTTCGGATTCCAATAAATCTTACCACGCGTGTCTGATTGAGCCTACCTATAAAATAACAAAAATGTACTCATTATGGTGTTATTACAAAATAACTCTAATAACACCACAATAACACTGCAATACCACCGTTGAACAACACCAATAACATCGCTCGTAGGATCACACAAAGAACAACAGGATTCCACTTCAATAACCTCACAAAATAACTTGAATAACTCCACAATAACATCGCAATAACATCGGTGACAAGCATCAATAACACCGCCTGAAGGACCACGCAAATAACACTACGGTAACAATGCAATAACCCCAACAAAATAACTCCAATAACACCACAATGACAGTGCAATAACACTCGTGAACAATGCTAATAACACCGCGCCGAGAACCACACAAATAGCACTGCGGTGTTATTGAGATGTTATTAGCGTCTTTTCTTCCTTTTTAAATGGGCTCGTTAGATATATGTGGTAAGTTTTTATTGGAGTCCGGATGCAAAGCTGCATTCAGAGACTCCATATGTAAGAATATTTTTCATGGAAAGATGTCTTTCACTTTTATAAAGTTAAAATAATGATATTTTTATTTGATCTTAAAGATGTGGCATAAATTTAAAAAATAAATTTAGATGTTGTCTATGACAATGCATAAGAATTGTGTAGTGAATATGGAATTGCTCACCCCCAGTCCTTCCTCCCAATTTTTTCTTTCCCAGTATCAAACTGTAGATAAACCAATACTCAGTTTATAGTTTCAAGCAAACTCTATTTTAATTCCAGATAATAGTTATTGTTAATAAGATTATATTCTGGACCTGTCATGTGTATATCTACTTTATGTTTCTCATATAATAGTATATTTATACATGTACAGTGTTTCCAGAAGTGAAAGCTTGAGAGAAAGCCTCAAAGTGCAAACTTCATTTCAATTATATATATTTAAAAATAGAGGCATTTACATACATACGACAATGTTCTTATGTATTTACGTATCAAACATCTAAACGTTCATATTTATATGTATATCTCTCAAATTTTTAATATTACATCAAAAATATCACCATCAGTATATATACATTTTCATGCATAGATTTATGACATCAAAGTTTTATAAGTGTAAATATCAAATTTAGGTTTTAGATATGTAAATACATAAGAATTGTGTGGTACGTATGTAAATTTCCAATAAAAATATTAAATAATATTACCATGATATGTAGCTAAAAGAAATGTTAAAAAAAAAATCAAATTTAATGAACCTTAAGTTTTTACAATTTTCAATCAGTCTTATTAACGTTACACATCATCAATTAGTCTTATTAACGTTACACATCAAAATAAAATATCATTAACAGAAGTTATCCATGTAATGAATTAATTTTAAATAATATTGTTGTAAGAAATAAGTATCATGGAATAAGCCTTAAAGTAACTTAAATTATAAATAAAGAATACATGAAGCCTAGTTGGAGAAGAAAATAGGATGGTTGAGGCTTGACTAACGGAGAAATTATTGCATCAGGATTTCAATCAGGATTTGTTACGTGTACAAACATGCTCCCAATATAATATATGGGTGAGTCTAACTATACACGTGGCAGACCTTGATTTGAGTCATGATGCAATACTGCATGAGAACTCTTGATATAATAATTTTACTAACTAATGAGCTTTGAATGAATAGTTCGTTTGAAAAAATAAATGAGTTTTATTCAGCTTTGCAAATGAGATTTTAATTGGGCAAATTTATTAAATAAGTTTTTCCTTATCCAGCTAAGCTTTATTAAGCCAAGCTCATTCACATGTTGCTCCTTTGATATTATGTCTTCTCTAGTTTTGAGTCTTAATTGTATTTTTAAATGAACTTATTCACACAATTTTAAAATATCATTCACAATCATAAAAGAATTGAGCATCAAATTATTCATATTTTTCGATTAAAAATCAATTGTTTATAATAATAATGAAATTTATCTATTAACTTAACAGAACAATCATAAATATGTTCATGTTGAACTAAATCATATTTATTTGTGGAATGCTTGGTTCAAAGGGCTAAAGAAGCAATATCTATTGGAACAATTATCAGAAAATTATCCATCTGTCCTCCTTATTTTTTTTAACTTTCAATAGCTGAAAGGAAGTTATTTTCTTCACATGCAAGCTATTCATAAATCTAATTATTCAAAAATTTATCATGATCAAATATAATTGACATGAAGATTGAATTTATTATATATTATTGCACACAAAAATATGTCAGCATGGATCTCGAAAGATCTAAAGGTCCAGAGGGAATAGTACGACAAAGCTGGCTCACTGACATGAAGATATGAGGCCCACTTGACTGACAAAATGAAAGTGTTAAAACCAAGCCAGTAAAACTAAAACCGAGTAAGCCACGAGACAAACAAAAAGATGACCAAATGATCTGAGCCTGAATCATTCAGCCGAAAATGAGAACAAGAGATCATCCAAGCCAACTGCTATAGGAAAGTCGAATTGATGTGGTCTACCCTTTAGTAAAACTGATCCAAGAGAATATCTAATTCCACAACTTCTTCAACCATCCATATATGCACTACTAGCTCCTCATTAGAGAACAAAGTTCGACAACAGGTCATATCAGTCAGCCGACCCATGCCGACTTATGCTTAACCGACCAAGCTGATCTCGTCAACTTGAAGCCAACTAAGCTTAGTCAGCCAAGTCGAAAAATAGCCGAACAACAATCTCATAGATGTAAAATATCATAAATACCCTAGTACAGACCCCTTTAAAGCAGGAGTAAAAATATAATATCGTCATTGTACCCTCTCCATTATAAATAGGAGAATTATTTTATGAATAAGATAAGACATATTACTATTCATGCTCTCTCTTTCTGGCTTGGGGGTCTCGAGGAGTGATGGAAATGCTATTAACTCTTTCAACTTTTGGAATGCCTGCTCACATCCTTCCAACCAGTTGAAGTTCTTTGCTTTCCTAATAGTTTTGAAGAATGTTGTGCATTTGTCACCTAATTTAGAGATGAATTTGCTCAAGACTGCAATTCGACCTGTCAGCTTCTGTATTTCTTTAGGATTTTGAGGGGAGGGCATGTCTAGTAATGCCTTAACATCCTTTGGATTGGCTTTATGCCTTTAAAGGTTATTAAATAGCAAGAATTTTACTTGTGAATGCTACAAAAGTGTATTTCAATGGATTTAATCTCATGTTGAATTTTCTAAGTTTTTGAATGTTTTTTTAAGTCGTTTATTCATTGTTCAGCCAATTTATTATTAACCAACACATTATTTACATGCACTTCAATATTTTTACCCTTTTGCTTAAAAAATTACATCCAAGAAACTCTAGTGAGTACCTCCAACATTTTTAGGTCTAAAAGGCATTACATCATAAAAAACATACCCTCACTCATTATAAAAAATAGTTTCTCTGTGTCGACATGGTGCATCTTGATTTGGTGGTATTTGGAGAAGACGTTCAAGTAACTCATCACTGAATGAATGACTACCGAGTCCACCAGCATCTCAATCCTTGACAAAGAGTAGCTGCCTGTTAGGCAGGTAAAATTCAAGTTGGTAAAGTCGACAAACATCCTCTATTTGTAGTTAGCCATCCTAACCATGACCACGTTCAACACCCAGGTTGGGTACTACACCTCTCGAACGTATCTGGCCACTAGTAGCTTCTGTAACTCCTCACCTATTTGTTTGGCTAGAGTGACGGATAAAGATCTCATCTTTTACTTCATCTACCAAACAATAGGTTTGATATTCAATCAGTGGCAATAAATCTTGACTAGTATTCCTAGCATCTCTGTGATTGTCCAAAAAAAGTATCTCTATGCTCCCTAAGGGTTTTAGATCAACACATCTTTTGACCCTGCATCAAAATTCTCATTTATTAAAAAAACTTACCATGCTCTCCATCAGCCACAGAGATTTTGAGAGTGGTCTCGTTGGTCTCGAGACCCATCTCATGTTGGTTTTGAAGATCAAGAGACTCCCGCTCCACACTTCTGACTGCACGAATGTAGTAGGTTTGAGACTACTACAAATTTCCCCAAATAGTGATGACCTCTTCATAGCCCAAAATATTTACTGCTACTTGGTACGTTGAGATTACAACCTTAAATTGATTTAGCAGGGGCCAACTGAAGATGGCTTTATTGGTTGGTGGTGAATCAGCCACAAGAAAGTCTTCCATGTAGGTGAACTGCTGCTCACCTTCTCCTCATGTGACTGCTAGGGTAATTATTTCTAAGCTTTCCTTTCTTTCACTGATAAGTTGTAAAGAGGTCCGACCAACACAACCCATCAATTGTTTTTAAGTGTCATCTTGTCAAATAATGATTTAAGCAGAATGTTCACTGAGAAATCAGTGTTGACCAATATACTGTTGATATGGTAGTTATTGATCAAGGCAGTAACGATAATAGTGTCAAAGTAAGGATTTCCCTTGCGGGCAGATTTTTGTCAGTGAATGTGATGGTGTATGAGTGCTACACTTTGGAGTGAAAGTAAATTCACACATCTCTCCTAACTGAAGCCTCTTAAGGATGGTTTAGAGTGAATATTCTTTACCTCCTTCGAAGATTGCTAGTACCACTCCATCGATGCAGCGATATTCAATTGGACATGCTCATCTAAAATTTCCTTCACTTAAGCCTTCCTTTGTCTTTGAGTTGTTGTTCCTTACGCCATGATCTATAAAAAAAAATACATATTTCTTTATGTCTTAATTCTTATTAATTTCTAAGGATATTATGCTTTAATGAAATGTATTCTTTGTGTTTTTGGATGTAGGTGATGTAAAAAGGTCTAAAAAGGAAAAAAGAGCAAAAAGGAGCAAAAATGAAGCAAAATACAAAAATTATATAAAAATATAGCCTAGCGCCTAGGCGCCAGAAGCTGGCACCTAAGCGCCAGACTCGATACAAAAACTGTCAAGTTTTTGACAACATTTGATCAGTTATTTTGACGGAGTGAGCGGTTATTGGACATTCTAGAAGACTGGCAGTTGTTCCTTGATAATAGGACATGTGATACATTGCATTTGGACGCTCCAAAACGGTTTTAATCGCGAAGAGATGCGAGCCAAAGTGAAGAGGTGCAAAGAATCGGACGCGGTGTCGGCGCCAGGCGCCAACTCCGGCGGCTAGGCGCCGCACCGACCTTCTAGAAGATTCATCGAATGTGGACATGTTTTGAAGAGGTGCCTCAAGGCAACCCTTGAAGCCTATAAATAGGGGTCCATTTCTTCAGAAAACGTGCCCCTCCCATTGTAACCCTTTATCTTATCCATTTTAGGATCTCTCATCCTTAGAGAGAGAAACAGAGAGAGAAATTTAGGGCCACTTTTGTTTAGTTTAGTGAGTTTATTTTCAAGTTGTTGCATCTGGAGTTCATTACACTATGGAGTCAGTAGGAATTAGAAGACCTGTAGAAGAAATATTTGAGATAAGTATTTTTTTATTTGATTCAAAGTTTATTTATCATGTTTTGCTGTTTATTTTCAATGTGTTCTGAGTAGTTAGTTTACTTTCTTCCTTCAATTATGAAGAGATAAATAAGATAATATAAAGATTCGATGGAGAATTGAAATTCAAAATATTTTTGAAACATTGTGATGACATTAATACCTGATCTTACTTTACTTTTTAAATTGGTCATTTAAATTGTTAAAACCTGTTGAAGAGTTTTGAGACTTGGAGGAGAAGAACTCTTAACTTGTAAATGTCACATGAATCCTTGGGTAGTCGAAGGCCATGTGTGAGTTATTCAAGGTGAAATGCAAATAAATAGGAAGATAAGATTTAAAAGGGCGTAGAATTGATAAGTTTTTAGAGTGACAGACTAAATTCTTATAATTTGATTTATAGATTAGGAAAGGGTCACTAGTAGGGCCGACCATAGCCACCCTTGGACATATAGAAGTGTGAGCCTAGATTAACCCATTCTACTAACAATACATCCGACTCGATCCGTAGAATTACCCAATGTTCTTTGTGCCTGGATCAAAGGGTAAAGAATATGAATGCTTCTATTTGGCACAATACCTTAAATCAAATTCTCCAACGAATATTAAACTATCTTAAAAATCTTAGATTAATTGAAGGGAAGAAAGTTGTTTATTTTATATAGTTTTCATAAATCATTTCCTTATTATTGTTTTCTTTATTTGCATCTAGTAAATTAATAGTAATTTATAATTAAATTAAAAGATAAAAATATTTTTTTTATTTTATTATTATTTAGAAAATTTATCATTATAATTCTTCCCTGTGGGATCGATACTGAGGTCTTTGTTTCAAAGCCCTATATTACTTCGAAACGATACGTATACTCGTGTAAGTACTCCTAGTGTGTAAAAATATTTTCTAAATTTATATCATATTGATTTTATACACTAGCCGCTATTTATAAATTGAGTTAAGTTTTTTGCCATCTTTTGGAAGCGAATATTACTGCATTATTGAGGGTCGGGTCAAGTTTTTGGCGCCGTTACCGTGGAAGAAAGAAATAGAATAGTATAAATTTTCTTATAAAAAATAAATTAAATAAATAAATGTATATATATATATATATTATAAAAAAAGATATATATTTTATTCCTTGTTTTATGCGAAGATTTGGTTCTGAAGGATTAATACCTTTAGATTCTGAATTGGAAAGAACAATTAGAAAAATTTAAAAGGGAAAACAAATTCAAAAATTTTAAGAAATGGCTACTTTACAAAATCCAATTGAACTTAATGATCAAAATGTTTATAAACCATTAAGGGATTATGCTAACCCTACAGTTGATGAACTTCATAGTAGTATTCAAATACTTACTATAGATGCTAATTCTTTTGAACTTAAACCGTCTATTATTCAAATGGTGCAAAACAATCAATTTGGTGGATCACCAAATGAGGATCCAAATTTACATCTTGTTAGTTTTTTAGAACTTTGTGCTACCTTTAAATATAACTATGTTTCTGATGATGCTATTAGACTTAGTCTCTTTCCTTTTTCTTTAAGAGATAAAGCAAAGATGTGGTTAAACTCATTAGCGACTGGTTCTATTAAAACATAGGCTGAAATGAAACAAAAATTCCTTGCTAAATATTTTCCTCCTTCTAAAAGTGTTAAATTAAGAAATGATATTACTTCGTTTAATCAATTTGACGGGGAGACAATTTATGAAACTTGGGAAAGATTTAAAGAACAACTAAGAAAATGTCCTCATCATGCTTTACCTGATTGGTTGATTATTTAAACATTTTATAATGAATTAATTGGATCTTTAAAATCAATTATTGATGCTGCTGCTGGAGGTTCTTTAATGTCTAAATCATTTGAAGAAGCTTACACTTTAATTGAAGAAATAGCTAATAATAATTTTCAATGGCCTTCTGAAAGGATTAATCCTAAAAAGATGGCAAGTATTCACGATAATGAAGCTTTTTCTATCTTAGCTTCACAAGTTGCAGCAATGTCTAAGAAATTAGATAATTTTGCAATTAATATTCCACATAATAACTCTGCTAATATTGAAGATTCTCAAATTATTGAAACTTTACAAGCTATAACAAGTAAAAATAATCCACATTCAAATTATTATAATCCTGGGTGGAAAAATCATCTTAATTTTAACTGGAATAATTCACAACAACAATGGGGTAATAATCAATCTCATCCCACTGGAAATAGGAATAATCAAGTTAATTCGAATTATAAACCTCCTGGATTTAATAATCAACAGAAAAAGTTATCAATAGAAGAATTAATTTTACAAATGAATAATCAATTACAAAATCAAAATACTGCTATTCGTAATATTAAAAATCAAATGGGGCAAATTACTACTTTAATTAATAACAGACCTGTAGGAACACTTCTTAGTAATGTTGAAATTAATCCAAAAGAAACTGGAAAAGAACATGAACAAGTTAAAGCTGTGCAACTTAGAAGTGGAAAGGAATTAAAAGAAAGAATGCAGAATGAAATCGAAAAAGAGATCGAGGTCGAAGAGATTGAAAAACCTAAAGAAACTCTCTCTCTAGTCAAGATCGATCGTTATACCTGTTAATGTGGAAGTTGAAAAACCACCATCACCTTTTCCTCAAAGACTTAAACAACAAAAATTAGATCATCAATTTTCTAAGTTCTTTGAAATTTTTAGGAAACTTACTATTAACATACATTTTGTTGAAGCTTTGGAACAAATGCCAACTTACACAAAATTTATGAAGGATATTTTAAGCAAAAAATGAAAATTTGAAGCTTTTGAAATCGTTGCATTAAGTGAAGAATGCAGTGCAATAATTCAAAAGAAATTACTTGAAATGCTTAAGGATCCCTGGAAGTTTCACTATACCTCGTGCTATCGGAGAAAAATTTTGTGGAAAAGCTTTATGTGATTTAGGAGCAAGTATTAATCTCATGCCATTTTCTATCTTTCAAAGATTGGATTTAGGAGATATTACTCCCACCACTGTAACCCTTCAATTAGCTGATAGATCTATCACTTATCCTAAAGGAGTTATAGAGGATGTCCTTGTTAAAGTGGACAAATTTATCTTCCCTGTAAATTTCATCGTACTGATATGGAAGAAGATAAAGAGATACCTATTATTTTAGGGAGACCTTTTCTAGCTACCGGACGAGCTATGATTGATGTGCAAAAAGGAGAACTAACCATGAGAGTTAATGATTAAGAAATTAAATTCAATGTTCTTAAATTAATGAAGTACCCTGATAAAGAGAAATGTTATCAAATGGATATAATTGATTATTTAATTGAAAAACATTATCAAGAAAAATGTAAAGTCATTTTTGAAGAAAAATTTAAATTTTTAACTGATGAAGATGAAGTAGTAGAAGAAGAAGAGACTCATTTTATTAAAGATAATTGAGAAACTTTAGACATAACTCAAAATGATATACTTTTACCATCAATTAAAAAAGCCCTTGAACTAGAATTAAAAATGTTACCTTCCCATTTAAAATATGCGTTTCTTGGAAATTCGTTAACTTTACCTGTTATTATTTCTTCTGAATTGAGTAAAGATCAAGAAGAAAAACTACTAGATGTGTTAAAGAATTATAAGAAAGCTTTTGGTTGGACTATTGCTGATATAAGAGAAATAAGCCCTTCCATTTGCATGCATAGAATCTTAATGGAAGAAAATTTTAAACATACTATAGAATCACAAAGAAGATTAAATCTTATCATGAAAGAGGTTGTTAAAAAAGAAATTATTAAGTGGTTAGATGCCGGTATTATTTATCCTATTTCGTATAATAATGGGTAAGTCCTATTCATTGTGTTCCAAAGAAAGGAGGTGTAACTGTCATTGTTAATGATAAAAATGAACTTATTCCTTCAAGACAAGTTACTGGATGGTGAATTTGTATTGACTATAGGAAATTAAATAAAGCCACTAGAAAGTATCATTTTCCTTTACCTTTCTTGGATTAAATGCTCGATAAATTAATTTGGACACTCATATTTCCGTTTTCCGGATGGATATTCGGTTATCATCAATTACTTATTGCTCCTGAGGACCAAGAAAAGACAACATTTACAAGTCCTTATGGAACATTTGCTTTTAGAAGAATGCCTTTTGGTTTATGTAATGCACCTGCAACTTTTCAAAGATGTATGATGTCAATATTTTGTGATTTGATTGACAAAGGAATTGAAATATTCATGGACGATTTTTCGCCTTTGGAACTTCTTTTGAATCTTGTTTGGAAAACATAGCCAAAGTTCCGAAAAGATGTGAAGAAACAAATTTAGTTCTTAACCGGGAAAAATGTCAATTCATGGTCACGAAGACATTGTACTTGGTCACAAAGTATCACAAAAAGGATGGAAGTAGATCAAGCAAAAGTGAAAATTATTGCTGAATTGCAACCACCTACTACCATTATCGATGTGAGAAGTTTTCAGGTCATGCTGGATTTTATAGAAGATACATAAAAGATTTTTCTAAAATTGCAAAACCTCTTTGTCATTTATTAGAAAAAGATGCAAAATTTGAATTTAATAAAGAATGTATTAATGCTTTTAATATTCTAAAAGAAAAATTAATAACTGCACATATCATTGTTGCACCTAATCGGAATAAATTTTTTGAATTAATGTGTGATACAAGTGATTTTGCAATTGGAGCCGTATTAGACAAAAATATGAGAAAGTTTTCAAAGTTGTATATTATGCTAGTAAAACTCTCACCGAAACACAAAGAAATTACACTACCATCGAGAAAGAGCTTCTAGCTACAAGTATATACCTTTGATAAATTTAGACCTTATCTTCGGTACTAAATGCATAGTTCATACCGATCATTCTCGCTATTAAATATCTATTATTTAAGAAGAATTCTAAACCTAGACTTATAAGATGGGTTTTACTTCTACAAGAATTTGATTTTTAAATAAGTAGATAGAAAAGGAACCGAAAATCAAATTGTCGATCATTCGTTCGGAATTAAAAATGATATTATTTCAAAAGAAAATATAAATGAGAAATTTCCCGATGAATCTTTATATATTATTCAAAGATACAAAACACCTTGGTATGCCGATATTGTTAATTATTTAGTTAGCAATATTTTGCCTTATGACTGGATAACAAATTTATTAATAAATTTAAATATGATGCTAAATCTTATATTTGGGAAGAACCTCATTTATTTAAAATTGGTAAAGATTATATGATTCGAAGATGCGTACCTTATGAGGAAACTTTTGCTATTATTCAAAAATGTCATGATTCTGATTTTGGAGGACACTTTGGCATAGATAAAACTGCATTCAAAATTTTAAATTCTGGATTTTATTTGCCTACCTTATTTAAAGATGTGAGACAATATGTGAAAACATGTGATCGATGTCAAAGGATGGGAAATATATCTAGGAAGGATGAAATGTCTTTAAACTATATATTGGAAGTTGAAATTTTTGATATATATGGTTTAGACTTTATGGACCATTTGTTCCATCATCCTGAAAAAATTATATTTTATTGAGCATTGATTATGTTTCAAAGTGGATCAAGTCGTTGCTTTACCAAACTCGTGATTCCAAAAGTGTTTCTAAATTTTTAAAGAAAATGATATTTTCAAGATTTGGAATGCCAAAGGTAATTATCTCTGATGGTGGAAGTCATTTCAGGAATATAGAATTCAATCATTACTACAAAAATTTGGAATTAAACATAGAATTGCAACTGCTTATCACCCACAAACTAGTGGAATGACTGAAGTATCAAACAGAGAAATTAAAAGAATTTTAGAGAAGATCGTTAATCCTAAAAGAACCGATCGGGTTGATAGACTTGATTCTGCATTATGGGCTTATAGAACAGCTTATAAGACACCAATCGGAATGTCACCTTACCAGTTAATTTATGGTAAATATTGTCACTTACCTGTAGAACTCGAACATAGAACTTATTGGGCGATAAAGGAGTTTAATTTTAATTTGAATAAAGCAGGAGAAAAATGATTATTGCAACTAAATGAGATGGAAGAAAAACGAAACGAATCGTATGAAAATGCGAGAATTTATAAAAAGAAAATGAAGATGTTGCATGATAATAAAATTTCAGGAAAACTTTTTGAGCCTGGATAAAAAGTATTACTGTTTAATTCTCGTTTAAGACTTTTTCCTGGAAAATTAAGATCTAAATGGATTGGACCCTATTTAGTTGAGAAAGTATACCATTATGGAGTCGTGGATATTAAAGATCCCAAAACAGGAAAATTTTTTAAAGTAAATGGAGTAAGATTGTAGCCTTATTTGGGAGATATTAAAAAGATTTATAAAGAGGCTTATGAATTGAGTCAACCTGGTTAAAGATTTACTTAAGTCGGGCTGACGACGTTAAAACAAGCGCTTTGTGGGAGGCAAGCCATATTTATCTTTGTTTATGAGTGTTTTTTTTTTGTTTTGATGTAAGGTTATGCCTCGATCTTGATTAATTTTATATTACTTTAGAAAAATTTGATGCTCATAAGTCTTTGATGACTTAGGCTGAAAATTATTTTGAAGTACGTAAGATTTAAAAATAGGATCACTCTTTTCTGAATATGAGTAAAAATGAGATCAAGTTAACCTTCATTATGATTATTTACAATGTGAGTTATTGAGTCTAAATTACTCTTACCAGTATAATTTACCTATCTTGGAGAACGAAATTTTGAAATTCGATGATTAGGCGAAACAGCAGTCAACATAGCTCCGGCGCCAGGCGCTGGATTCGGCGCCTAGGCGCCGGAATCCGGCGCCTAAGCGCCGAATCAACTATGTATCAATAGGTCCGGCGCCTAAGCGCCACGGTTATCGGGTCGTGCAAAACCGAAAATTTTCGCTTTTCACACGATTTTCCTCTATAAATCAACCTATCTTCTTCCCTAACCATCAAGCAATCAAAATTACGTCCCTTGCACTTCATTCTTGAGAGATTTGAGAAATTTTTGAAGAAATGGAAGGAAGAAATCATGGAGAAGAATCTAGGGACAAGGTTTCAAAGGATCCTCAACCCTACTTAAATGGTTTCATCGCTGTAAGTTTAAAAAAAATTTCTAGTCGTTTGGATAAGTTTGAAGTGGAGTTTAAAAGCATTGGAGATCGCCTTCATGAGATGTTTCATCAAGTTGAACATCTAGAATGGCAAATGAAACTTCAATTTGATCATTTTGCGGCTTATCAAGATGCTCAAGTTGAAATGTATGCGAAGAATAAGTGGATCGACGAAAAAACGGCTACGGATTTCCGGAGAGTGTTAGTGTTCTTTCCAAGTGGAATACACAATTTCCCTTGTGAAGATTAAAATATTCTGGTAATGAGATAGTTATTATGGTTTGAGTCGTTGTATCGATTTAGAAAATCGATTGTGTTTGTTTGTGTATTTGCTTTCATGTTCAATGTGTGTTGTTTTTGCTTAGAAATTGTTATGTTTGAGTGTGTATTAGGAACTTGAATCAAATATAATACTTATTTGGAATGTATTGAGTCAATATTGAATGTTATAGATGAAATTTAGTGAGTTTGATTGAAACCTTATGTTTGATTGGTGGATTTAATATTTAATTTCTATAAATTTTTGAAAAATATCGTGGAAGTTAGAACCGAAGCCCTACTCCGATACGAGTAATTGGAAGTTGAATTTATGAATTTTGGTGGAAAATTAAATTTAAAAATAATTTTTTGTGAAAGGCGAGTCCGGCGCCTAGGCGCTGGATCCGGCGCCTAAGCGCCGCTTCGACATGTACCCGAAAATTTACTTAAATAACCCCCAAAAGCCATTTTTGACGCCTAAGCTTCATCTTCTTCCCCATTTTCGAGAAAATACATCCTCTAGATCCATTTTGAGGTTAAAACATCAAGGATTTGAACACGAAACCACTCGATATCTTCATCTCAAGGTCAGATCTACACTTTAAACCATTTATTTTAGATTTTCACCATAGATTTCCCTAGGTTTTGCTAAGAACCGAAAATTTTAAAAAAATTTTCTATTTTTAGTGATTTCTTTGGATTTCTAAACTTATTTTTAAGTTTTATAAACTGAAAAAGAGTTTAAATCTTGGATTCCTAAATTTTTTCTTATTTTATTTCACGTTTAGATGGCTCCAAAATCTAAACGCGAGAAGGCACGAGATAACTTTGATAGCAGCAAATTTTCTACTGCGGCTGCGCATTTTCGCTTACATGAATTTGCGACGTCCGTAAAGTTCATTTCGAACGAAGTTTCTATCATCCCTGGAGAAATGATCGAAAACACTATTGTTGCACACAATTGGCAACGATTTTGTTATTTTATCGTCTGTTCGTCGTTATCCCGATTGTTCGAGAATTTTATACAAATTTCGGATGCCAAAGATTATGAAGTCTTTTTCAAAGGAATCAGAGTAGGATTTAGTCCAGAAAGAATCAACATATTTTATGGCCTGCCACCTACTATTGAGTGCTATTATTCTGGATTATCACCATCTGAGGAAGATTTGGATATGATTATTGCTTATCTGACAGACGGTACTGGATCTTGGAAGATCAGGAATGGAAAAAGGGTAAACTTCAAATCCTCCGAATTAAATGATATTTCTAAAGCATGACATTATTTTATTTCTACAAGATTGTTACATTCCAACCACCTGAGTGAAGTGACTAGAGATCGAGCGATCTTAAACTACTGCATTCAGGAGAGGAAGCTTATTGATGTCGGGAGTATTATTTATGATTCTGTGGATTCTACTGCGAGGTCCAACACTTCTGTTGGATTGGGATTCCCATCTCTGATCTATTCACTATGTGTTAGTAATGGAGTCACTGCTGATATTTCTGAGGAGAAGTTAAAGTCTACCAAGCCAATTGGGCAGGAGAGTATTGGTATCTATGATCGTCTTTGAGAGAAGAGATCGACCGCTCCTTCTACTTCTGCACATACTTCAGGTAGACCTTCTACTTCTCGACCCTCTACTTCGCCGAGCCACCATCGATTTCGGGAATCAATGCATGATCGCTTTTAGAGCGAAGACAGGCGTTATTTCAAACTCACTGGAAGATTGATACTATTGATAGGAAACTAGATCATTTATCTGATTATAACTAGAGGAAGAGTAGTTATGATGTTGAGTATGATGAAGCCCTAGTCAGATTTCTGAAGGGTGAACATGATGTTAGTTTTCCTACTTTTCCTAGATTCACATCATTTGTTGATCCTAAGGACGTAGAATTTTCCTTTGGTGATGATGATGATGATGAGACTACAGCTAGTGACTAGTAGTTATAGATCTTTATGTTGAGCTACTCTGTTAGTTTGTTTAGTTTTGTGTTTGATGTATGTTGATCGATTAGTGTTAAGATTCTGTTGTTAAAATATTCTTAGTATATTGTGTTGAGACTGAAGTTAGAATTAATTTATATGTTGTTTTAGTCTACTGTTTAGTAATTAGTAATTTTGCTCTGTTTTAATTCTGTTTCAAATTTAGTATCATCATAAAATTAGCCTGCTTACTTTTTATACATGCTTAAAATTTTATCTTAATTATTCATAAAAGCATGATAGAAGTTAATTTTTCTTTTTAAGATTGTTTTTACATACTTATTAAAAATTCTTATTATTTTCTTTCTCTCATACTTTCAAATTATCATAGTATACCAAAACTTAAGTTTGGGAGAAGGGAAAATCCATTCAAAATTAAATTTTGTTTGTCCTTAAAGAGCTAATATTTTCATAAAAATAAAAACTTTTTAACATAACTTAAGGAATGAAGAATTTATTTGAGATCACTTTTATTTTTGAAATTATAAACAATTTAGTGAAAATTTAACCAAAATTTTACTAACTTTGATTGATTTTAAGAATAGAATTATTTAACTTAAAGAAGAATAAGATAAAGAATTTTTCTATTCATGATAGAAATAATAGAGTTTTAGAAATATTAAGTAATAAAAAATTATCACTAGAAAAAGAAAAGATTGGAAATCTTTTTGAATTCTTATTTATGTTATAATAATTAAGTGGAAATGTATAAGTTTTGAAAATATAAGTTAAGGATAGTGAAGTTCAAAACCATTAACAAGCTATCCAGATATAGTAATCCTCTATATATATATATATATATATATATATATATATATATATATATATATATATATATAGAAAAAAAGAAAAAAGAGAAGAGAGGAGAAGCTTCGATGAAATGCCTAATCAAAATCGGCTTCACTCGAATTATCTTATAGGAAAAAAAACTTGTTACATACTTTACTTAATTTCTCTACATAAATATTTATTTAGAAAAGATTTTTCAAGAAGATCTTTCTCTGTAAATAATCTATGAAAGCTTAATATAATAAACTTCTATTATTTTCAAAATGGATGGAAAGTTTGAAATCTTATGATTTGGTAGTTAAATATTCTTTAAATTCTTAAAATTAAACCTAGTTAGTGAAATTGGGTTAATAATTTACTAAAGACATTATAAAATAAAAAATTATAAGGAATCTGAAATATTTATCTTTTATTCCAAAGGTTATATATTTTATATAGTAGAAAGAGTTACTTGAGGACAAACAACATTTAAGTTTGGGGGATTTTGATCTATAAAAAAATACCTATTTCTTTATGTCTTAATTCTTATGAATTTCTAAGGATATTATGCTTTAATGAAAGGTATTTTTTGTGTTTTTAGATGTAGGTGATGTAAAAAGTTCTAAAAAGGAAAAAGGAGCAAAAAGGAGCAAAAAGGAGCAAAAATAGAGCAAAATACAAAAAGTATATAAAAATATGGCCTGGCGCCAGACACGATACAAAAACTGTCAAGTTTTTGACAATGTTTGATCAGTTATTTTGACGGAGTGAGTGGTTATTGGTCATTCGAGAAGACTGGCAGTTGTTCCTTGATAATAGGACATGTGATACATTGCATTTGGACGCTCCAAAACGGTTTTAATCGCGAAGAGATGCGAGCCAAAGTGAAGAGGTGCAAAGAACTGGAAGCGGTGTCAGGCGCCTAGGCGCCAAATTCCGGCGGCTAGGCGCCAGACCGACATTCTAGAAGATTCATTGAATGTGGACATGTTTTGAAGAGGTGCCTCAAGGCAACCCTTGAAGCCTATAAATAGGGGTCCATTTCTTCAGAAAACGTGCCCCTCCTATCAGTAACCCTTTCTCTTATCCACTTTAAGATCTCTCATCCTTAGAGAGAGAAATAGAGAGAGAAATTTAGGGCCACTTTTGTTTAGTTTAGTGAGTTTATTTTCAAGTTGTTGCATTCGACGTTCATTACACTGTGGAGTCATTAGGAATCAGAAGATCTGTAGAAGAAATATTTGAGATAAGTATTTTTTTATTTGATTCAAAGTTTATTTATCATATTTTGCTGTTATTTTCAATGTGTTCTGAGTAGTTAGTTTACTTTCTTCCTTCAATTATGAAGAGATAGATAAGATAATATAAAGATTCAATGGAGAATTAAAATTCAAAATATTTTCAAAACATCGTGATGACATTAATACTCGATCTTACTTTACTTTTTAAATTAGCCATTTAAATTGTTAAAACTCGTTGAAGAGTTTTGAGACCTTGAAGGAGAAGAACTCTTAACTTGTAAATGTCACATGAATCCTTGGGTAGTCGAAGGCCATGTGCGAGCTATTCAAGGTGAAGTGCAAATAAATAGGAAGATAAGATTTAAAAGGGCATAAAATTAATAAGTTTTTAGAGTGACAGACTAAATTCTTATAATTTGATTTATATATTAGGAAAGGGTCACTAGTAGGGCCGACCATAGCCACCCTTGGACATCTAGAAGTGTGAGTCTAGATTAACCCATTCAACTAACAATACATCCAGACCTGATCTGTAAATTAGCCAATGCTCTTTGAGTCTGGATCAAAGGGTAAAGAATGTGAATGCTTCTATTTGGCATAATACCATAAATCAAATTCTCCAACGAATATTAAATTATCTTAAAAATTTTAGATTAATTGAAGGGAAGAAAGTTGTTTATTTTATATAGTTTTCATAAATCATTTCCTTATTATTGTTTTCTTTATTTGCATCTAGTAAATTAATAGTAATTTATAATTAAATTAAAAGATAAAAATATATATTTTTTATTTTATTATTATTTAGAAAATCTATCACTATAATTCTTCCCTGTGAGATCGATAATGGAGTCTTTGTTTCAAAGCCCTATATTACTTGAAACGATACGTATACTTGCGTAGTACCCATAGTGTGTAAAATTATTTTCTAAATTTATATCATATTGATTTTATACACTAGTCGCTATTTATAAATTGAGTCAAGTTTTTGTCATCTTTTGGAAGCGAATATTACTGCATTATTGCGGGTCGGGTCACGCCACAAACTCAAGTTTTTTTTAGCCATGCTCAGCTCTTTGACTAGACACCAGAGATGTCCACATTTTTTTGTATTATGGTTGTGTTCTCTGTGGTATGCAAGGTACTTCTTCGAATCTCGGAGAAAGTCTCTGATATTAATTTAGGGGGTTTGCTTGAAATAATATTTATTTTAGATGGCCTCTTCTATTTCATCCGTAAAGACTCTCAATGGAATTTTCTTTGGAACTTTGTGATAGCGAGCAGGTGCTTGTTATAATGAGCCAACTGCTAGTTAGAATATCTCACATGCCTCCTATGTTTTTATGTTTGTCAGATCACTTGTGATCTCAGGGTTTCTGATTGTCATTATAGTGTAGGTAGAAGGACGTGAATCTTCCCTTGGCCTCCACTTGTTATGCTTGGAGACCCTCTTCTACAGACAACGGGTGGCTGATTCAGCTTTGGCAGAAGTGGGGGTAGAATTATATCTCTCGACTGAGATGTGATTGGTGAATAGTTCCAACAACTCAACCAGGGTTTTCTATTGTTGAAGGCCTAAGGCATAACAAAGAGGCTCTTCTTTCGGCCCTTAAACCAGGGTGGCATCTGCTACCTCAGGTTCTAGATCACTTATCTCCAGCATCTCATTCTGGAATCGAGTAATGAATTTGCATAGGTTCTTATTTTGTCATTTCCTTATCTGCAATAGGGCTTGTGAACTCTTTAAGAGTTTTTGGACACTCACAAACTATGGCACAAATATCCTCTTAAAATCTGCAAATGAAGTTATTACCCTGGATGGTAATCAATTGAACCACCTAAGGGTCGACTCCTTCAGCATGATGAAGACCAAGTGACACTTCAATGTGACTGTAATCTTCAACACATATACGGTAAAATGAAGGGAAGCGTTGTGGTTAGCTGGATCAGTCCGACCCTTGTAAGATTCTATAGTAGAAAATTTGAACCTCTCCAGTTGGCTCAACTAAAAAAATTATCGAGAGAATGGCTGGCGAGGTGCCTTGGTTTGCCCGAATCGAACTATCGAGGTACTGAGAATCACCAACTCTTTCTTCAATCGGATGCAACCTTCAACTATTGGCCACTGGTGCTTCTTTTCAGGGGTTTTGCTCCCCTCCCCTAGCGAACACTTCCTTGATGGCATTGATCATCTCATCCTTCAAATCTTGGATTGGTTGTGGTGTTAATTCCCTAGTGCACTCCATGTTAGAGGTATCTCTATTGTGGGTTTCTTTTCCTTATGTTACAGCTCTTCTTGTTGCTTGCATGATCCACGCTCACCACATTTTTTAGGATATTTGGTCATGATTTGTCCATGAAAATCACCAAAGGAATAATGCAAGACAAGAGAGAGAGAGTGAGAGAGAGGAATACATAGTAATGAACATAAATTTGAATTGTTGACCAGCCTTTTTTTGAGAACACGATTCCCCTAATTATAGAAGAGGGGGTAAAATATATTAAATTACAAATTTGCCCCTGCTTTAATGGGGGCGTTAAAGAATATAGGGTATTTTACATTTATAGGCCTTTGGTTTTGTCCCATATGTCTTGGTGCGTTGGAGTTAGTTAGTTCTGGTTTATTAAAACCTGCTCACTTTTAATTTCTGAATCAGGGTGGCTAGTCGGACCTTGATGGTCTTCAGGTTGGCAAGGCTTGATTTGTTTGGCTTCGCTTTGCCAATCAGTTATGCTAGCCATATTCCCAAATGTTGATCTCTAGGTGAAGAACTCCTATCGGTAGAGCATGGCTAGGCTATTGTGTATAAGGTAAATCACCCTAATTTGACGGGTAGCTTACTCATCAATAAGGCGATCCTTTGAGGATGCTTCAGATGCTTATGTGACAGTTAGCACTTAGTCTCAGATGAGATATTTAGGGAGCATCTGTGAGATAGCAAGGAATGTTGAACGCTTCCTTCACTCGAATTATGACAAGGAGCAGAATGATGCCCTCACTCAGCTTAATAGACTTTAACCTCCGGTCGGATGGCTTTTGCTCGGTCGGCATTCAACCTATATTAGGTGGGTTGCACCTGATTAGACAGGCCTTTTAGTATTCCGATGGTGGGTGAGTAGCCTTCTTATTCTGACCCTAGTCTTCTACCGATGGACCTTTATTCTTCCTTCCATAGTACGTTGGTCTTTCATCCGTGTGCCCACCTTAGTTGTGCTTATTTATACTGTTTATCAGTTAGATATCCTCAAGATTCATGCAGATATGTTTCTGATGCACACTTTCATTTAAAAAATTTTGCGAGTATTAATTCTTGAAAAAGATCAAAAGTATTAGATAACTTTTGAGGACCCCAACCTTGAACCCTCTAAGAGTGGGGCTCCTTACCTCATTTAACCCTAGAACAACCTTATTGTGAAGTTCGACCAACAACTAAATATGTATACCACATTTACTTTTAAAAAATTACAAGATAGTTTTAGATAACAATAATTTTGATGCCCATGATAAGTGTTACTAATGTATAACTAAAATTCAGTTAGTTGAACATGAATCCTAACTCATAAAAATTTCAATGTGATTCCTTAAACTTTGATTTCAATTGACTTAAAATTGAAATATGATTTGATGAGAAGAACTTATTGATGTCAAAAATATTCTAATTTGAGACCAAATGTGCCCCAATCAAATTCTTTGGGTATTTAAGAGCTTCATAACATTTGACCAAATAATTTTCAAATATTGTATACTTGTAGTCCAAGGATGTATCTAAACGAGATGAATTCAATGAGCACAATATCACTCAATACTAATATCGTTAAGGCATTTAAATGCCTATTTTTTTTTCTATAATAAAGAAAATCGACACCTATCATTGGATGATATATTTATAAATTTTTATTAAAATCATCAAAATATTACTAATAAATTACAAAAAAATCATGTTCTTTTTATGAATGGCACTTGAAAGTGGTGAGAGTTTAGAGATATAAATAAATCTTAAGCTTAACTTAACAATTAATGTTAATGACCATCATCGCCCAACTTCTATCATCTAGTTATTGTCACTTTATCAATCTATGATTGTCAACCATCATCATTTGAATATCATTATCATTAAAACTTTTGGATAGTCGAGAACTTAAAACGAACCAAATAAATTGCCAATGTTGTATTCTTGCAATCAATTTAAGCACCTTTATTAGAGAAATTCTATGAGCACAATATCATTCCATTTTAATGTAATAAAAACACCTATATGCCTAAGAAATGATTTATGGTTGAGGAAATAGACACATGGCTTTGTATATTTTGATTAAAATTATCAAAAATATCACTACAAAAAATATAAATAAAATTATCTTTTTTTACATGAAGGTGACATAAAATGAGAGATTTTAGAGATACGTAACTTTAGAACTTTATTAATGATTAATTTCAACAACTACTATCACTTAAGTGTTATCACTATATTATCATTACTTGACTGACATAATCACTCAAATGTTTTCACTATATTATCATCACTTGACTACCATAATATAGTGCCAACCAAGATCATCTGAATGTCATTGGCTGACCACCATCACCATATCATACTCGCCAAATCGTCATCATTCGTTGGTAACACTATTATCAACAGATTGATATTTGTCTCTGTTTGTCATCACTTCTCTCAGTATTCTTCACTAAATTAACAAATCATCAATCAAACATGCAATTCATACTTTTGATCTTGTATTCTCCAATTCAATATATATATTGATCTTGTATTCTCCAATTCAATATATATATATATATATATATATAATTTTTTATCCATATAACAGATTATTTAGTGGGTTTGGCCCATAACTTTTTATATTTTTCATATAAATTTTTTAATATTTTAATAATTTTTTTTTTATTTGTGTAAAATTTTTATATAAAATTAAAATAATAAATTTCTATATAACATATAAAAAACATTTTAATAATCCACAAATTAAATTCATTTGGCAAGGAGCGTCTGCATTTAAATCTTGCAATTTTTTATATTCAATAATTACTATTTATTTATTTGATCATAGAAAAGATAAAATGCTAAAAAAATTAGGAATAATTACATACATAGCAGCTAAAACATTTTTATTTATAAAACAAAGCACTTATGTGATATTTTTTAACAATTAAATTAATGTATTTATGCGTGCTATAATTAAATCATCGATAATTTGATAAAATAAAAAATATTGGTTGGAAGAGGGCTGTCGAAACGGCTAGTTGTTCGTTAACAGCTCGTGTTCGGCTCCTTAAGAAGCTCGTGTTCGGCTTGTTCGTTAAGTTAACGAGCCAAACACAGACAAAAATACTATTCGTGCGTGTGTGTGTATTTCTATATATATGTATATATATATATCTATATCTATGCATATATTGATGAGTAGTTTTTTTTTAAAAATTTATTGACTACAAGGCTACAAAGATTTATAATCAATTAAAAGTAATAATTAAGCAAATAGAATAAAAAATATTAAATTAAATTCAAATGATGTTTTCATATAAACAATAAATTTGAAATCTTGCCCCAACCCTTAACATCTTATGGTTACATGATTAGGGTTGTCAAAATGATTTTTTGTTCGTGAACAACTGATGTTCGGCTCGCACGAACACACTTTTTGAGCTAGAAATATAAACGAGCCGAACACGAGCTGAGCCTGGACTCGCTCGTGTTCGGCTCGTTTACACCCTTTGGAATTTATAATTAATTTTGATATTTGAGTGTGAATTTTAAAAATAGATGAGAAGTGTTAAATTTGTAAATATTTTTACTTTAGATGCTATATATGTAATGAAAGAGAGCTTCCTCCCCAATTTCTCTATTCACAAGTGTAAACTAAAGAAATACAAATAGTACCTGTTTCTCTACGTGGCCAGCACCTGGTTTCCGGGCCCTTCCGTGCGTCAGTTGACCTAATTCTAATATATAGATTTCTTGAATTGGAGCCAGAAATTGAAGGGGATCGTTGTTGACGACCATTGATTAGAAGATCCTAGACCCACACGGTGTTGCATTTGCAGCTGCGCGATTTCTCCCTTTTCTCTTGTTATTTTTGCTGCTTTGACTCGGCGAGGTGAAACGGGCGTAGAAAAAGTGGCAAGGATCCAGGATTAGAAGGTTTGATTTGTTGATGATCTTCTATTTCAGGGTTTTAGTTATTCAAATTGCGATTTTGACTGACGAATTTTGTTGCAAATCTCCATTTATGATCAGTTTGGCATGCTTTGTATGGAATTAAAGGGCTTTTCCATCTCCCAGGCTGTTAGATTTGCAGTTACAGTACCTTGAGTTCTTCTTTTGAAGATTCTTTTTGCTTCCCTCTTGAATGCTGGAAGGTGATTTAGGGGTTCTGTGCTTTGGAATTTGTGTGAACTTTCAACACTTTTCAGCTTTCTTTCTTTCTGTTTCTCTTTCTGGCGGAGGGAAAGTGAGAGCTCTTTTCCAAAGTGACCGCTGGGCTATTTAATTTATTCTGATTTGAAGCTAGGATGAGTCTCTTACCGATCTAACTTGCGGACTGAGTCACAACTAGGAAAAGGTCGGGTATTTATCTGTGCATCTAGGGTTTCCAGCAATATTGCATGTGGGTCATGAGCCAGGAATTATGAGTGTTTAGATTTAACTTGTTGGATGGGGACTCAAACGATGGCAGCTACGAGCGGTGGTGGCAATGGTGGCGGCATGCAGCGACCACAGATTCAGAGCTTGTCCAGGCAAGGATCCCTCTATGGGCTTACCCTCAATGAAGTCCAAAATCATCTGGGTGAGCCCTTACATAGTATGAACCTTGATGAGCTGCTCAGAAGCATATTCCCGGGGGATGCAAATCAAGGCCAAGGGATGGACATTGAGGGCTTCACTCAGTATGCTTCTGGCTCTGGCCTCCAACGCCAGGGAAGCAACACCACGCTGCATTTTCTGAACAAAAAAACAGTGGATGATGTGTGGAGGGATATTCAACAAGGGCGGCTGAAGAAAGCTCCTAGCATTGAGGATCGAAGGCAGGGACATGGACATGAGAGACAGCCAACTTTAGGGGAGATGACATTAGAGGATTTTTTGGTTAAGGCGGGCGTAGTTGCCGAGGGTACTGTTGTTAAGCGTAAGGACAATGCAGCAGGGAATTTAGATGGTATGTCAATAACTAATCAGATGGCAGGTGTTCAGGATTATGCACAGGGTGCACATTGGTTGCATCATTATCATCCTATGCAAGGTATGGATCAACCACAGCAGAATGTGATGGAAGCTTATATGCCGAGCCGATCTGTTCTGCAGCCAATGTATCCTGATAGCCAAGTTAACATTTCATCACCTACTGTAGGCGCTCTTTCTGATTCACATGTGACTGGACGTAAACGAGTAGTTTCGGGGGACATGGCTGATAAGCTGGTGGAGCGGAGGCAGAAAAGGATGATTAAAAACAGAGAATCAGCTGCCCGTTCAAGAGCTAGGAAGCAGGTTAGTCTTTCTTTTTTCAATTTTTTCTTTTAATTATACGTGCATTTCTTTCTGGGTGAATTCTCTTTTGATTTGAGGTCCATTCTTCCTTCTTCAAGTTTTCAGGGTATATAGTGATTGAATAAGCTTTCTTAATATTCTGTTTCCTGACAGGCTTATACTAATGAGCTTGAGAACAAGGTTTCACGATTGGAAGAGGAGAACAAGAGGCTTAAGAAGATGAAGGTGACTCCCATTTTTTACCCCAAGCCTCGGTTTTTCTCTTCCATTTTCCATTAAATGATTAAATAAAATGCTTTTCTTTAGTGTTATCTAATTTCCAGTTGATTCATTTAAAATTGTTATTACCAATTTCAATTATTTTTTTACTTTA
This sequence comes from Papilionanthe hookeriana x Papilionanthe teres, assembly GCA_022702705.1. Taxonomy (NCBI): domain Eukaryota; kingdom Viridiplantae; phylum Streptophyta; class Magnoliopsida; order Asparagales; family Orchidaceae; genus Papilionanthe; species Papilionanthe hookeriana x Papilionanthe teres. The sequence goes on along the minus strand of CM040423.1, from coordinate 62,704,956 downwards.
TTGTGATTCTGGCTTAAAGTTTTGTTTGCAATTGCACAGTAGCTGCTGAATTTATTATATGGCAGAAATAAATTACTGCCTGTTTCTATGGCTGCCAAAACTTAGTTTCTTCGGTGATTTGGATGAGTAGGATTTGATGACATGAATGCACAATTGTTACTGTATTTTCACCGTTTTTTTAGTATGATTTATTTGGCAAGTTTGTGTATCATGACAAGTATATTTTGATTTATTTTTTTAATAAATTGTCTGATGTTTAATATGCAAAGAAGATTAATAAATAGAAATAATCTGAGTTTTAGTCACATTCTCCATTCCTTTTTTCTACATGTTACCCTGAACTTGTTTTTATATATCATTAATCTTCCATTAATTTGATTGCTACTATTCCCTAATCATCATATGCGTGCCCTTAAAATATTATGCTTGTTGGTTTCTAGTGGCTAGGTTCAACAACGTCTCTCATGTTCCGGCAAATTAGGATCCACATGCCTTGGGTATGCCCCTACTTTAATAGTTATATTGAAGTTTATTTACACCTCTCGCAACTTTCAATGGAAATGTTTGCAAAATGATTTAGGTAAGCTTTGGTCAAAGTCATGTGGTTAGTGGTTTGTAGTGGCTAGGTTCAACAACATCTCTCATGTTCCGGCAAATTAGGATCTACAGGCCTTGGGTATGCCCCTACTTTAATAGTTATATTGAAGTTTATTTACACTTCTCACAACTTTCAATGGAAATGTTTGCAAAATGATTTAGGTAAGCTTTGGTCAAAGTCATGGGGTTAGTGCAAGTGAGTCTAGGATAATCTAAAACTACAGAATAATCTATGTTTCTCTCAAGCCAAATAAATTATTTATGCTTTGATATAGTTGATGTTTAGCCCTAGTTGACCTCTGCATCAATTAGTTTTGTATGGTTTTACTAGTGAACCTAATTCAACCTATGATGTGGAGCCAACCATTGAAGCATGTTAATTGAGGTATTAGCAGAGATTTTTTTATTTATCAAAAACCGTAAATAGGGTAAAGAAAATATTGGTGAATTAATAATTTTATGGGCATTTCGTTAGGACTAACTGTATAAGCTAAAATTTATACTTGTGGCATACCTTTCATTTGACTACATTGTAAGGTTTCTGGGCAAGTCCTTTCCAAAATTTGTGGCAGATAACTTCAACCAAAAATTTTTAGTAGTTTTTGCATATGAAAGAAAAGGTGATTTTTTTACTTAACCCGAGTTGAAATGTCTTAGAAATGAATTGAATATCATTGTTGCAATTTTCTATTGTTTTTTCTTTTAACTTTTTTGTGCTTAAAATTGTGCCAATGGGAATTTCTATATTTTTGATTGTTATTCTCATATTAAAAAAAATTATTAGGTTTTTTGTACAAATTTTAGACTACTTTATCATCTTCTATTTTTTCTAGAGATATGAAATTCATCGAAGTATAATGTACACGAATGAACTTCCGTTGTACTCGCAATAGGCTTTGAAAGTCTACTATGGATCATTTGGGCAATCATGGAAATTGTCCGACTTTAAATTAAGTTGGAGGCTTTAAGCTAATTATCCTCATGACCATGTGTGTCAATTTCTGGATAAAAGACTTGTAGTTTGTATATAATATTTTTTTTGGCTCTCTGCATTTGAGGACTGTGAAGAGACTTGTTCTTGATTGAACCTACTTCACTTGGCTATATTTTTTTGAGGTTCAACAATTGGAGAGATATTTATTTTTGAGTCCAATGAATTTTCTAATTATCTTTTGCTTGATTCTTTAGTTTAGCATTTCTTTTGTTCATGTGTTTCACTAGTGGCAAGATATTCAAGTTTGCAGCTTTCTTAAAAAAAATTGATAGCATTGGTGAGTAGCTCTATGAGCTTACACTTGACTTCGTTTTTCATCAAAAGTTTTGACGATGCTTTCATTCCACTCCTTATAAAGGGTATACCCTAAAGTGAGTCCAGACATTCCGCCCACCTCAACATGAGCAAGCATGGTAGCACAATAGGCACTGAGGCTATGTTTGGGCCTCCTACGCCCACCAAGAAATGTGGGCATTGGTGGTTCTCAAAGCACTTTGGCAAATAAAGTTCTTATGAGGTTTAAATTTTCTTTTCCTCTTGATTATAAATGCAAATGTGTTGTATTGTATGAGATGATTCCAACCAAATTGATAGAGGCAAGTTAAAACTTTTAACATAAACCTCTGCTTTCAACTAAGGGCTTCTAGAATTTGTTTATGAGAATAGGAATAAGAATTTTTCAGTTGTGTTTACTCTTTTAAGCCATATAGCGTAATATAATGAAAAATTGTGGTTGATGTTTTGTTGTTTTCAGTGTTGAAATGGAGCCGCATATATGTACCACAACTGATCTATGATGTTTGCAACTGCTTCATTATGTGCTATCTACCTCAAAGCAAATTTCTTTGCTTTCAATAACTGAAACAACTAAAATGGCTTGCTTTGGCTTCTCTTCACAATTCTTGTATTATCTAATGACATTTAATCATGAAAACTACTACAAGTTTATTTAGCGAATCTTAAAGATTTATTGTAATCATTGTTTTGAAAATATACTTATAGCAATTATTGTTTTGAAAATATGATTTTTAACTTAAAACAACTAAAGTTGGGGCGTGCATTTGATCTGTCTGGATAGATTGGTTAACAAATTTGTTAAACAAATTGGATTTTAGTCTGCAATCCTTAAAATTTAACCGTGCAAATTCTATCCACAATCAAACCTAACCGAATGCAGTGTATTCTATTTGGCTTTATTTGGTTTAATAAAAATTTAGAGTAATAATAAATATTTAAGTATCTGGTTCTAGCAAAGTTAAATGGAGGGGCCTTCATAATAAAAATATTTTTTGCAAGAAGAGATTATCAATAAGCACTTTTATGATCTTTAGATCAAAAATAAAACAGTAAATAATTTTGTAGCCATCTATCCTATGTTTGGTTTAGGGTCCAAATAATATAATTATTCACGATTGAAGTTTACTAACTGAATTGATTCATTTTCTTGATGATTTTATTTCAAGATGTTTATCCTTGATGATTTAGTTTCAAGTTGTTTATATACTAACACATTTAAATATATCAGATGTGATTTTAATTCTTAAAATATCAGCTGACAGATAAATGTTTAGTGTAACTGTTTATCAAAGCTTCAACTAAAGGGTATTTTGGATCACTTTAGATTTATGTTTTTTATTTAAAATTTTTATTTTATTTTGATTTTGTTTTTACTTGAAATAAAGTATGTTTTGTATGTTATAACATGTTTAGCTATTTTTAAAAACAGTCAAATAACTTTTATATGTTCTGAATTTTTTTTAAAATAAACTTATTTGTCTTGCTAACAAAAAGAAAAAAATAATAAAAAAAGTAAAAACAAAAAATGTACTGTACAAAAACAATTTTAAAACATAAGAAAAACAAAAAACAGAAGTGATCTGAAACAAGCCTAAGTTTTATATTTCACAAGTTTCTAACTCATGCAACAAAATTTCCTGGAGAGGCCAAATGTGAGGGGGAAAACAAATCAAATTTTGTAGAAGGAATTATAGAGATTAACAAAATGATGACGAGGGAAAAGGAAGAGGATGAATGATTAAAAGAATCATATCGATGCTAAGACTTAGCTGAAGAGACGATGTTATTAAGGAAAATGAGACACCAAGGATGAGTGGATAAGCTTCTAGGGTTTATCAGGAGCTTGAATTTAATACTATTGTGTGGCCTCAAGTTCCATCTTCACAACTTTGCCTTAAGCTTGCGGTCCTATGGGCTATGCTTTGAGCCTCAGGGTCTTCAACTCTCAAATCAGAGTTTCGTCTTGTCGCTTCTCAATTACATGTTTGCCTGTTTTTTAATTAAAATTAGGGTTTTTGTTAACTGAAGGTTTTCAAATAAAAATCGAATAATTAAGGGTTTGTTTATGCTGTGGTTGTAAAAAAGTTGGTTTCCGAAGTTGTTGAAAATCTACTATTCAAAGGTTGGTGTTTCAGAAACAGTTGTTCTGTTTGAAAAACACAGTTCTAATAGTGTTGCATGTTGACATAATAACTCTAATAATCCTAAAAATATATAAATACAGTTCAGTTTAAATTGTTTGGAAAACACCGCGCTGTAAGTGCGTCATGCGAAATAAGTCAATGACAATTTATCAAGTCATTTTCACTCACAACACCATAGAGCAAAAAAGGTGAATATTAATTGAATAATAAGAAATCATCAAATTAAGCCTTCCAACAACACAATCACAATAAATTGTGATAGATCAAATGGTCTAAAAAAATAAGTTTGCTTACAAAATAAAAACCTAATGTAATATAGTTTGTTCTCTAGAGTACATGTACATAATCAAAACAAATACAGCGATAACAAAAATAAAAACAATGCTAAAATTGCAAAATCGAACAGAAGTAAAATCTACAGCGATAACAACAATAAAAAAATGCTAAAATTGCAAAATCTACTCTTTAAAGGTTGGTGTTTCAGAAACAGTTGGTTTGTTTGAAAAACACAGTTCTAAAAGTGTTGTTTGTTGACATAATGACTCTAATAATCCTAAATATATAAACACAGTTCAGTTTAAATTGTTTGAAAAACACCGTGCTGAAACTGTGTCATGCGAAATAAGTCGATGACATTTTATCAAGTCATTTTCACTCACAACACCATAGAGTAAAAAAGGTGAATATTAATTGGATAATAAGATATTAAAAAATTAAGCCTTCTAACAACACAATCACAATAAATTGTGATAGATCAAATGGTCTAAAAAAATAAGTTTGCTTACAAAATAAAAACCTAATGCAATATAGTTTGTTCTCTAGAGTACATGGACATAATCAAAATAAATACAGCGATAACAACAATAAAAACAATGCTAAAATTGCAAAATCGAACAGAAGTAAAGTCTTCATAAGGAACTTCAAGTTTCTCATTTTTCACCTTATCATCAACTGCATATATCCTTTCGTCAGCTCGTTGCAATGCGTCTCTCGGTTTATCAACCCATTGAACAATCTTTGTTAAATTCTTTAGACATCTATAAAATTTTCGTTATGCATTTTCCATTTATGTGCGGTTAAAATAACGCATAATAGATTGAAATCACATAAAAACTGGTCGACTTTTTGTCCCCTTGGCGCTTGTTAATTTGCCTGAGTTCATTTTCAATAGTACAATCCTGTAAATTAATGATTATCACAAAAATAATGAATTTCGTTGCATATAAAAAAAAACAATTGACTCATAATGCAGGGTATCTTGGTTGCCAGAAACGCTTAAGACCAAATTTGTTTATGCATAAATGCAGATCAAGAAGGTCATCTAGTAGAGCCCATTGATTCGAATGAATCATCATAACCGTAGAAACTCAAGACAGAAATCAACTAACTAGTACATAAAGCAAATCTAAGATAGCCATCAAAAAGGCAACAAACAAACAACAACAAAAATAGGGCGACAACAACTAAGGGTCTGTTTGGGGCAGCTTATTTGGTGCGGTAGCGTTTTGAAAACGCATCTGGCCTGTTTGGGTAAACCACATTTTGACAGCTTATGCATTTTCAAAACGCTGAAAACAACGTTTTCACACCGCACCTACCTAGGTGCGGTGGGAGCTTTCTGTCTACAGTCTGATTTTTCCAAAAAAAATAAAAATTTGTAATAGCTACGGCACCTAGCTTATCAGCAGATTATTTTTAATCAGCTTATCAACAGATTATTCAATAAGCTGTAGCTGCCCCAAACATATTCTAAGAAGCACAAGAAGAAAGTCAAAAAGAAAAGAAAATGAGCTCAGTACTTACCTAATGAAAAAGACATTAAAGTACCTTCCAAATACTATAAATATTTAACACAAAACACATTTACATGTATGTTTGAATTGTAATGCAATGACTGGAGAACATCATAACTCAGCTGACAACCTGACCAAAAGGGAATGATCAGTAGAAATCTAAACAAATTAGCAAATCCGAAATAATAAGGAAAACAATTATAATAAATTCAAAATTTTCTAACCAAAAATCCGAAATAACAAGATCAGTAGAAATATGAAGCAATCAACTGAAATTCGAGATATCAAAAAACAACAATAACAATGGGTAAGTACTAACACCAACTATAAGTATCGAACTACCAAGCAGCTGTAACAACTATAACATCAACCATAATAACATTCATATGAACTGCATGACTGTAAGTATTCTTGGATTATAATAGCAACTATAACAACATACATAACACCAACCATAACAAGAACTATAACAACAATATTGGATTAGTTATGTGTCCAAATGCCCTAACAATTCTAGAGATTTGTATAAAAAATGTGCATTCATGGATTGTATTAAAAGTAGCAACCTAAAGCTGCATTCGCAAACAGATGCACACCACCGAAATCCCATTCAACATTGCTCCAAATAAGAAACTAAGTGGTGAAATCATTAAATACATTTCTCAAATTGCTTGCTTTTTTACTTAAAAAAATGGAAAGAAAAACCAAAGGCTAAATCAGCTAAAGAAGCCAATGAAGTAAGGCCCAAGTTGGCATACATGATCAACAAAGCCAAGCCAACCTGAATTGGAACCGATGCCTTCGTGAAAAGCATTCGAAGAACTTTGCCACCATGAATGCCAACCAAACCATGACCTTCATATTATAATGTTTGGTTATTGTTAAGATATCAAACAAAGAAATCAATTAGATAGGGACTGACAAAAGTACATGCTGTGTATAATAGGGCATAAAATGCGGTAATCAAGAGCCCACCAAAGCCTAAGAACAATAGGGAATCTCATCTCAAGCAATGGGTTGAAACCATAATGCAAATAGGAAGATATGGCAAGCATAAATCAAAGCCCAATATTCAATAAAATATATGATAACCCAAACCGACCAGCATGCTTATTCCCCCAAATCTTCTTTAAATTGAAAGCATACTACTATAGATTACAGTGTTGCTGCCATCCAATGCAGAAGGAGGTTCCCAAAAAAGCATAAAGCAAAGGCCAATACTCAATAGAGATTGGAAGCATTTGGATATCATTACACTTCCAATGTATTTACATATCTCACAACTAAACTTCTTATTTACATACAAAAAGCTTATTATAAAGACCATAAAGTAACGAACCTTGTAGACACAACTTTCAGCGTAAAAATTGAAAGTAATTTCTTCTATGTAGTTACTTTGTAGTAATATAAAAATTGAGTAGGTGTTAGATATGTAAATACATAGAAATTGAGTTATATATCCACAATTTTCTTTCACTATAGACACAACTGTCACTGTTTTCAACTCATAAATGAACAAAAAGTTATGCCATATGTAGTTGTTACACCAAAATATCAAGTGCTCTTCACTAAAAAATAAATAAACATAAGTAATCAGGCATTGCGATTTACATAGAAAAAGCTTAAGTGGTGAACCCTCCTCTCAGGTGCCATGGACGTAAAAGCATCCCTCTTGACAGTATCTACAGTTAGCTTCAATGAGTACAAATATAAGGGAATATCTTCATAACCCTTTGGTATATGTTTTAGTATTTTAATTAAATTAGGAATAGATGAAGTTTGTTGTGCAGTGGTTACTTCAGAAGATACATTTGTGCATGCTTTAACTAGCTTTGATATTTGGTTTCTTAGATATAAAAGACCAATTTCTTTACTATGATTTGCCCTTGCTTTAAAGAAGGTGGTGTTCTTGCGGCTAGATCCACAATGATCATTCTTGTCATGAGGTGATTTTTAGGATCAATTAGGCTCTCTTTTGCTCTTGCAAACCCTGATGAGTCCAAGAATGTGCAATAATTGCAACAACCTCACCAAACAGAACATCAAGCTTCTCCTCTAGCTTTGTTTCAATTGCTTTGGTTCAATTCCACCAAACCTAAATTTTTTAGCAGTTGGCATAACCTGCCACTCATATGATCAGAAGGAAAAGTTATGTCTAAAAATTGTACGTGCAAAGAAAATGTCTTAAAAATAGATCTCACCTTTAATTTCTCCTTTCACCAATTTGTTATGCATCTATGGTATTTTTAATTGGATGCCAACCAAGTCCAATGGATCCTTTTTTGAGCTCTTTCCAAATCTTTCAGTCTTTTTTTAATTTGTCCCATTTAGTCTTTAATTTAGTTCGGACATACACTCTTTCATTTCTTTTTTGAATTTTTTGTGTAATGTTATGCCAATCTTATTTGTTGAAATGATTTGTTAGTCTGTTTCCTAATTAAATCTCTTTCATGCTAATATCACAAATTAACATTATTGTTTCTTTATCCCATACAACAGTTGATGCATCATCTCTTGTATTACCCATTTGTTGAAATGAGTTAAAAATTATAATCAAAGGGCAACTAGAAAAAAAAAAAAAATTGAAAGGGATTTACATACAAAGAACTTATGTGCTTTAATGTTATGGTTCACACAATTTCAACTGAAATCATTCTAATTTTTATTTCTTTGTGTTCAAATCAGAAATCTACATACTACCTCATATGGTTAAAACAATTTGATATTGTTCTTATTCTTACATAATTACAAGGGGACAAACAAAAAACTAATTATTAACCTGACCACAAACAGGTTCCAAAGAGTCCTATGGCTCTCATATACCTATCCAAGGCTGCATTTATTGTAATATAAATACTTTCAATAATATTATTCTTGCATATATATGAAATTCTCAAAAGGTTTAATTCCAATTCAAGCCCATAAAGACTTATGTGCTAAGATTGATCTCTGAAAGGCTTTTGATTGTCTATAATAACCATTGGAATTCATTTCATTATCTACCAATGAGCTATAGCTCAAATGAAATGCTCCTTATTTCTCAAAACAACAATCTCAAATTCAAATATCTAGCTTGTACATTATGCTTTAAGTAGCTCCTCGGTTGATATTGACAAGTTTCGAAATAGCCTTGCACCTTATATGTAATCAATAAGATTCCAATGGATAAATTTGTTTACTTAAAAAAATTTGAACAAAAAAATCATAACTTTTTTCACAGAATATATCATCTTATTGATGTGTCCCCAATGGAGATCACTCGCCAAAAATCTCAGTCCAATACTATCATAGTAAAAAGCCTCAGCTAGAATATATAAAATAATTTCTACTATATACCTGAAGATAAATAAATGATATGAAATGCCAGAATGAACTACTTGCTAAGCTATCTTCAAAAACTAGTTGTTCTCGTAGAAAACATAAAAATTGAAAAAAAAAAGGTTAAATTTTATTCTTGTATAATTTATGTTGTGATGCTTTTAAGTAAGAATAATGAAAAAAATATATATTTTATATTAATAATTAATTAAATATAAAAATGTGTCCATAATGCATTGTGTTCTATTTTTTTCAATTATATCGTCTCACTATATCGTGTCATATGTGTCCCCGTGTTCGTGTCCATGCTTCATAGATGAAGAGAGAAAACTGGTTGAAATTGGGAATCACCAAGTTTGATGCTAGTGGGCTTTTGGTCAAAAGCAAGAAGAGTGCCTTATGTTGCAAAATTGGAGTTGTTGCATGTAGATGGTGGGGGCATCTGCAATTAATTCTTTTGATGGTTTAAAGTATTATGTGACTTTATGTGGCCATTATTAATGACAATTAGGATATTATAGTGCTTGATTCACTACTTAAGTTGTCATATTAGATAGTGCCAAATATTATAAGGAAATTCCTAATTGTGTTTATTTTTACTACTTAAGTGTTATGGACTTACTTAAAAATAAATTTGAAGTGCTTGATATTTTCAATGATAGAATTCTATGATCAAGAATGATTAGCTGAAGAGCTTATAGTTAGATAATGGAGGAGGATATGTTGATGATGATTTCAAATAATATTATAGGAAATATGGCGTCAAAATGAGGAGGATCATTGTAAGAAAACCTTAATGAAATGCAGTGGTTGAGAAAAAGAACAAAACACTGAATGAGTCTTGCTAGAGAGCATGAGATTGTTTGTTAGGTTACTAGAATTATTCTAGGCTAAGGCTGTTAGAATTGTAGTATACATGATCAATGTGAGTTTCTCAGCACCATTAATTTTCAAGATATTAGAGGAGACTTGAAGCAATCATGGGGTTATCTTTCTTATCATATGAATTTAACTTTAAGAATTAAATTTGGTTTTAAGTCTAAAATATTTTCTTATTAGCTATGATGATACAAAGTTTAGCTATTATGTATGGGATGACCAAAATTTTTAAGGTTATCAGGATAAGGAAAAAAAAAAAAAAGTAATTTTCAATGAAGAAAGCAAACTCTGAAAACCTTGAAGCTCTGAAGCCGAATCTTATCCATTGAAAAGACATTCATGTAGTTGAGATAGAAAGTATGTCTTGTAGAGCAATAAAAATATGGCCCTTGAAGAAATAAGAGAATTCTTGTTGCTTCATTCAGGGGTTTAGCAAAACTACATGACAATCACCATGACAAATTTATACTTTTGAATGAACTTTATATTGCCTAGTGATTGAGCTGAATGAGTGAGTTGGGGTAAAACCATAAAAAATAAATAATCGATCAAATGAGAGTTGGCCATGAATGTTAAGATGCATTCACTATTAGCTAATCAAATGTGACGATTAATCGAATTATTCAAGGAAACAACCAGAACAATAAGTGGGTGTACTAGATTAAATAATGCGGTGGAGACAATGTTGGTTAAAATTGTTCTTAAACAAGAAAAATGTCATCAACTACCCAAATTCACTCCAGTAGTGAAAATATACACAATTAGGATGGTACTTACCTCAGTGGCAGAAAGACACTTGCGCTTGGATTAGTTGGATGTAAAGGCAACCTCTTCTTGGTGACTTTGGAGGAACATATTTACATAATGCAATCGAAAGAATTTGTAGTACAGTGGAAAGGAGAGAATAACATGAAAAGTTCAAAAAGCTTATTTTATTTAAAACAAACATATCGGTAGTTTTATGAAAATTATGGTTTTTTGAGGTGTTAAAGAGACCGCTTTGCTAAATTAAGATCCTTGATAATTATCATATCATTTTATTGCTATTTTCTAATGATATATTGATGATCGTTTGAAGCAAATAAGGAATTCACAAATTGAAAATGGTATTGTCCAGGTTGTTTCCAGTGAAGTTTCTAGTTGTTTCTGAACAAATCCTCGGATCATGTGATGATCATAAGCGCTAATAATTTTTTTGAAACTGTTATTAGAAGAATATATGAAGAACGTGTATAGTAGGTTTAATTTAAAAAATGCCAATACCGCAAGAACTTTGGTCAATCACTTTAAGCTATCAAAATAATAGTCACCTTCGATGGAGGAGTGTGCCCATATGAAAATATACTATATGTTTTATCTACCAATATTTTTATGTATGCAATGATATGCATGAGACTTGAAAATGTGCAAACAATTGGATTTGTGAATAGACACTCAAGTTATTTAGGCAAAGCTATTGGGAGGCTTTGAAGTAGATGTCATTGAAGTAATTGTTAGATATGTGAGAGTTACTATAGATTATCCGCTATTTTTAGAAGTATAGATTTGGAATTATAGGGATATATTGATATTGGCATTGCAAGAGATATTGATGGTAGGAAGAGTACTATTGGGTGTTTTATACCTTAGGCAGTATGATAATCAGTTGAATTTCAAAGCAAATGAGGAGATGGTTTGGTCGCAATTGTAATTGGAAGATCTAGGTTAAAAGTATTGGGCGAGTGTTGCGTTGAAACAATTAGAGTACTATTCATTTGGCAAAGAATTAAATATAGGGAAATTTACATGTATACCACACAATTCTTATGTATTTACATATCTAACACTCAAAGTTTGATATTGACACTTATAACATCTCTGTGTCAAACTTATGCATCAAAAAGTGTATTTTACTTTTAGAAAGATAGTGATGGTAGCATGTTTGATGTGATGCTAAAAATTTGAGTGGATGCATGTAGATATGAATGTTTAGGTGTTAGGTAAATGCATGAGAATTGTGTGGTATGTGTGTAAATGCCTCTTAAATTTATCATGATTGAGTAAAGTATATTCATAGTTATCACTACATTCGATCAATTTTTGAGGATTTCATTTTAATTCTTGAGAAAATTCTTGGGACTTTGAATACAACTAAACACGCAACAAAAATTATTTTGATTAAGTAATTAAAGTTGTGTGCAACCTTAGTTGGACTTCACCACTAGAGCTGAGGAGTCAGGCCGTCATGTTGGAGGTTTGATGATCGATTTAGTCTTTAGGTGGGAGATTGTTAAGTTGCGGAGCTTAATTTTTCCCAATGAAGAAAACGTGCTATGTGACTTAGTTACGTATCAAATTTTGCTTAAGATTGTCTTATGGGTTGGAAGAGGGACAGGAATTGTCCTCTCAAGGGTTTATTAAGGATGAAGCCCTCAAAAGATATTCAGTAATTGTGATTATTTATTAAGGATTTTTTTTTTTTTTTGAGAATTTTATGTTTTATCCTAAGTGCCATAGGTTTTCTTTCGATAGAGGGGGCATCATCTTATGTACAAGAGAAATTATGTTTGTAATTTTCCATAATTAGTAATAAAATTTGGAATAACAATATTTGGCCTAGGCGTCAATTAGTTGGCACATGTATAAAATTTGTGTGTTTGTGCATTGATATTCTTATATATATATATATTTTGCTTTTTAAATTTTCGTTGGTTTTGTTTATCTCCAACAAGTGTGGGGAGGAGAGGAGGCAGGCATCTTGGACTAGACTATCTTTGCCTTGATATCATCGTAGTGGAGAATGCTTTTTCTGATATGTTTTATTCATTTGAGAACCCCCCTATTTATAATAAATGAATATTAGATTTGAATGAACAGTCCAATAAATTTGTAATCTTGTATTAAGTTCTGGTTATTATAATGGAGAACTCTTTAATAAGCACTATGAGATAAGAGATATTGTGCAAACTTGAAGTATATTATTTAGAAGTAAAGTTACATGAGATGTTGTGCAAACTTGAAGTATATTATTTAGAAGTAAAATTACATGGATTCTGTTAGAATCTGAGCGGCAGTCTATAAAAATTCGTAAGCTGAGATGCTTGTGGTGAAAATGGGCAATGTTAAGAAGCTGAGATCCTTGTGGTGAAAAAGAACAATGTTATGGTTTGTGTTTTGTTAAACTAGAAAAGATAAAGTGACAAGTGATTATATTAGAGATTTTATTCAATTAAAATATTAAAGCTAGGCTTAGGTGGTATGAGATTGTACAACTAAGTATAGAAGTATGATAAGATTGGTGGATAAAACTAAGCTGGATTAATTAGAAGGTAGATTGGTAGTTTATGGCTATGGCTTTTGTACTTGTGCATAAATATGTGTGCAAAATAAAGGTAACACTCCCGGACATAAAAAAATGATAGAGAGAGGATTTATATTTTCAATCTTGAATAACTGCAATCATGCTAATGATGATATTTCTTGCTCTCGAATCACATTATTTTGCATGCTTTGGCGCCTAGTGAGGGCCAATTTTTTTATTTGCTTGGGAGAGGTGGGCGACCACAAAATGAGTCAAAGTGTGATATTTTGCAGAAATGGTGACCAAAGTCTAATATTACCCATAAAAACATTATGAGCATTAAATAATGCATAAATATATAGTAAATAACAATCAACGTAAGAAGTCCAAATTTGACTAGGGTCTGTTTGGGGCAACTGCGATTGTTTGAAGAAACAACTATGAAGTTGCTGCAAAATAAACTGCTTTTCAATAGGTTGTGGTAGCTATTATAAATTTATTTTATTTTCAAAATGTTAAATCATAGCTTTTTGGCAGTCACCACATTTTAACAACTTAGGATGCGTTTGGGTGCAGTGGTGCGGTGCTGTACTGCAGTTTTTTCCAGTTTTATCTGTGTTCTCAAAAAACTGCAGCTAAAAACTGCATTTTCCCACAAAACATGGCTACCTGTGGTAGTTGCTAGAAAGTTGCGGTCAGACTTAATTTTTTTTTTTGTAATAGCCATCTTATTTTTTTAAACAACAGCTTAATAACTACTTCAAATAGCAACAGTTGTCCCAAATAGACAACTGGGTTGAAAAAAATATTTTTTTACCACATAAATTTCTAAAAAGCAGCATAATAATTGTTCCCCAAATAGAAATGTGGTGATGGTCTGAAAAGTAAGGCAGACAAAAAGCTGTCCCGAACAAACCCTCATGAGTGGCTTCTTGGTGTTAGGATGATGGAGAGAAGTAGCAAAAAATAAAGTACAAATCATTAGCCATTTTATAGCAAACAAAATCATTTCTTGGGGATAGTTCAAAAAAAAAAAAAAAAAAAAAAAAAAAGAAACACACTACAAAGTATAAAAATCAGCAAAATCTAGTTTACAGAAATAGCATTCCATTTTTCATAAATAAATTTGGTAGCACAAATGAAAACATAGAAAATAATAATTGCTCTGGGTATCAATGTTGATGAGCCACATGTATGAATTATTGAAGCTTTATTTGAAGTTCAGTTTGCCAATATTTCTAGTTGTTCATGTTTAGTTCGTGTTTTGTTGTATTTTGATATTGATCTATTCGATCTCAGTCATTATTTCCTATGTTGGGGACTGGCTCGCAAATAGTTCATTAAGGTGGATTTGAACTTAATTCTTGTGTTCTCAAGTTGTTTAAAGCCACAACAACTAACTGTGATTTAGGGTCTATTTGGAGTGATAGCATCTTTTTAAAAATGTATTTGTAAATCCGTGGTGGAGAAAACTTCTTAAAAAGTTATGGTGAGAATTATAAATATATATCTATTCTACAAAAATTTCGACAACTGCATTGTTACAACCAATACACTTTATGATTAAGTTCAATAAAACAATTTCTCGTAACATAAATTTTTAGTAACAAGAAAATTGCTACCAAATAGCACCAGGAGTGCAGTTTGAAACACAAAATAGGCAAAAAGCTGCCCCAAACATACTCTTAGTTTGTGGTTGGACTTCGACACACACATTATCAGATTTTTTGAATATTTGATTTATATTTAGTGTTCATATGTATTAATGTTAGTATTGTTTTATCCTGGGATTGAATATCGAATTGCAATATTAACCATGATCTGCCCACATTTTCATTCCCTTTGATGCAGGAATTGGACAAGATATTAAATGATTTACCCTTACCAGAACCAAAATATCGGCTTCGAAGAACGAGCTCGGCCTTTTAGCTCATGCCAATATACTTGATCCTGTTATAGTATTAGCACAGAATTCCTCGGACATTTTAATTCCGCAAATAGTGCAGGTTTCAACACCCAGCTACTGGCTTTTGCTTTTGTTGTTTTTCGTTTTTTCTTACTTTGTTTTTGTTGATGTTTGTTGTCACAGAAACCTCTTATTGTAAATCTTTTCACGTAATTAATGTGCAGTACTGATAATTTTAGCTCTCTTTATGGAATCATGACCTTCCTTTTTTTTTCAGCACATTTGGTCGTATATTATTAATTGAATATGATTTGTTTGGCCTTGAATTTTTTTCATTATTTTTATAATATATTCTCTCAATTAAGTTTTTTTGGTTTTATAGTAAGTTTCATTTTAACATTTGTATTTGCCAATATTTTATATCACCAAACAATCAGTTCATTTAACACTGTTTATAATAAAATTTATATGGAAGATTTACATACATTCTTATGTATTTACAGTTCTAATATCAAAACATCAATTTTTTACATACATTCCACTTTACCTTTGCATGAAAATATGTATTTCATTTTGTAACAGTTAAAATGATGGTATTTGTTTATGTGAAATGAAAAATTTTAGTGGTATAAACGCTAAAACAGAAGTTTAGGTTTAAGATATGTAAATATATAGGAATTGGGTGACATGTATTTAAACCGCCCAATTTATTTTTATACTTGAGGATATTCTCTATTTACTTTTTTGGGCATGGTTTTCAAAATTTGAACTGCTTCGCTTTAAGTCTAGAACTTATTTGTGAATGCCAATAGCTTATGCAATGCAAATATTATTTATTTTCTAATGGCTTTAGCTGATAAGATTTTTTTTTTATTCATCTACTGCAGTGGATGTATACCGTAGGTATTTTTGTTTTTTTTTCTCTAGTCTTTAAACATATAATTGCATCTTGTTTTGGATCTAGGACTCTTAGTCTGCAAGATTTTAATTCCTGATGACTCTTTGTTTTGGTTATTCTATAAAACATCGGATAACTCATTTGGTTAGAGCTCCTAAACTTCAATTTTTATATCTGTTACCTTTTCTATTGATTCTATTCATAAAATGGTGTATTTCAGTTTTTGAAAATAGTGGCATTTTTTATATGATATGAAACTCTTTGGTGGTATAAATGTAAAATGTCAAGTTTAGATGTAGATATGTAAATGCGTTGAAATTGAGTGGTATGTATGCAAACGTCCCTATTTTAAAAGTAATAAAAGGTGAAGCAACAAGTGGGTGCCTTTTGTGCGATCAAATTATTGACCTTTTACCATCTTTGGAATGCCCTTAAGAGTTCTTTGGAATGCATTGAAGGTCAAAGCTATTCCATCACAATTCTTTTCCTGTAAATTCAGTATGTGGTGTTCTTTTTTCTTTTTCGGGCTCTCTTAACTTGAACTTCCAAAGACTTGAAGGGTGAATTTGCTCAATAATAAGACGTTGATTTCAATGTCCAACGCTTATAGGTGAATGGATACATGAGTTAAAGAAAACAAATTGTAAGACTCTGCTTTGACACTTGTATAGTGCTACTGAATGCCTCGTCTTTATGATAGTCGATTGCGTGCTTACTTTTTGGCCTTTTGAGCTCAGTGTCGACTTCTTTAAGAGATCTTTAAAGGCGACCTTTTTTTGAAAGCTCTTTAAGAGATATAAGTTAAAGATATTCAACTATAAGCCTCTTATGGGATATTTTAACTGACAATGAATTTTTTATATTCATAGATTTGTTATGTTAATGATGTTTATATTACTTAAACTAGAATGGATCTCTCTGAAACTTCTGTTGTTTTGACACATTGCGTTTGAGGAAAAGTAGATAAAGAATTGAATCATTTTTCTGAATTTAAAGGTATTGATGGAGAAAATCATATAGATGTTTGTATTGTGGAACAATGTATAAAGGTGGAGGTATTAATATAATGAAATAACATCTTGCCGGGGTGAAGGGAAATATAGCTGCATGCAGAATAATATCACATGATATACATTTTCAGATGCAAGAGAATTTAAAATAAATATCTAAAAAACTTAGATAGATGATGAAGAAAGTGTAAGTTTGTATCATGATTTAAGTGTTGAAGTTGGAGAGGTTACAATTCTCTTTCCAAAGAGCAAAGCTCAATTGCACATGGTAAAAGGGTTTGATAAAGGAAAAAGAAAGATGGATAGACAGTTATTTTGCTCCAAGAACAAAATCAAGTTCTTAACAATCTATAAAACGTGTGTTGACATCTAAAGATGTTATACATTGTGCTGGTTTGGCCATAGTTAAATGATTTTTTGATTTTTGTTTACCTATAAATGCAATGATTCTCTTTTTGAGTAGAAATCTATCAATACAATAACAACTATTGGGCCTGCATGCAAAATCCTATCTTATTATAGAATGAGGGTGAACTTATTAAGAGATTGCAAAGAAGAATGCATGTTACTTGTTGAGTTTTACAGACAGCGAAAGATACATTGACTGGATAAGATTAGAGAAAGTGTTGCAAATTGGAATTGATATTGCTGAAATTATAAGAAAGATGGAGAGCTATTACAAGAGAGAGATGACAATATCTACTGGTTACCTTGTGCTGCTCACTACTTAAATCTCATCCTAAAAAATACTGGTAACATGTCACATATCACTGAGCTTGCAAAAAATGCTTCAAAAATAACAATTTTTGTTTATAATCTTGTTTTCACACTAGCTTGGCGACAGAAAAGACCGGGGTGGAAAGAGATAGTTCGTTGTGGAGCAACCCGATTTGCTATCTCCTTTATTAATCTGAAGAGTGTCTATAAGCATAAACTTGATTTGCATGCTTTTATCACAAACAAATATTACACAGACTCAAAGTTGTATAAAATAACAAAAGAAGAAGAAGCCGCTTCGTCATTTTAGACTCCAAGTTCCGAAATGTTTGTTTTATAATGTCAATGTTATCAGGATCCTTGATCAGGTTAGTATTATACATTTATGTAACTATATTTTTGTTATCATTTAGTAATATTAATATTATGATATTATCATTCTATAATGTCAAATATTTTTTAAATAATTATAGGTTACTTTGTGTTGTTGACTCTAATGAAAAACTTTCACTTGAATATTTATATGATGTCATGTATCGAGTAAAAAAAATAATGAAGACTATATTTAGGAAAACAAATAGGTTATACAAATCATATACTAGCATCATCAAGAATAAATGGGATAATCAACTTTGATATGGCGTTCTTGCAGCAATTTATTTTATTGAACCCTCATTTCCAATAAGATAAACAGAATTGTTGTAATAAGTATGAGATTTGGCAAGGTTTGAGAAATAATTTGAAGTAGATATATGCGAAAAACCTACATTGGTGATGAATGAGGTCAGACCATTTTGTGATACTAGAAAATTTTGGAAAGTCAATAGCCATGACAATGTCAAGAAAATGCAACCTGGTAAGTTCATATGTTATATTTTATTAGTATTCATTTATTCATGTATTTGAGTTTTATCTCTATTAAATTAATTTTTTTTTTCATCCAGATGAATGGTGGAAAATGTTTTGCTCAAGTGCTCCAAATCTACAAAAATTAGCTATAATGATTCTTAGTCAAACGTCTTCCTCCTCACGATGTGAAAGAAATTGAAGTGTTTTTTTAGCAAATTCATACAAAGTGAAGAAATCATCTAGAGTATTAAAGACTAAATGATCTCTTATACATTCAATATAATCTCAACATGAAAAATAGGTAATATGTATTTCTATTTTGGAAGAAGAATATATTATATTTTTTTATCAATACCCATTAATTGTTAACCAATAGTTGAAAATTTTTCATATTTATATTTTAGATTGCATATGAAAAAAAGAAGTTATGATCCTTTGGATTACACGAGTATTGAGATGATGTATTTTTGAGTAGTTGATGAATAACCTTCTTGTGAGTCTGTCTATGATGATTTAGAGAGTGAAATCTACAGAGAGGATGTTATTCAATTCACTGAAGATCCTAACATAACATGTTTTCCTCACTTTTATTGAGGTCTAGTCTGTTTTCTTTAGAAGCTTAGGATCTAGTCGTAGTACTTTCCTGTTGATTATCCTAGAGGACTAGTGATGGAACCATTCACTTAGAAATTCTAAACACATCTCTACCGTTCTTGGAGTTGCACATATATGGTTTTGAACTCAAGCACATAGTAGGATGAAACCAACATGGAGGAGCTCAAGAGGAGTCCCTATAGGACTTTCAGGCCTTAGGGTTAGCCTTGGGTGGTCTGGTCTAGGTCACATACATGCCCACCTAAACCCATCATTATCACATCAATCCTAAAAACCTAAAATCATGCACACTTGTCCTTCTCCCTATTCTTTTGGAAACTCATGTGGGTGGTCCACAAAGTCCTTAGCCTTTTGGCTAGGTTGGCTAGAACCAGCACATGGGAGATCCAAAATGGGTTCCCCATTGTTCTCATGACTCAAAAAGGGTAATTTTATGATTGACATCTTCAATAAATTACAACTTTACCAAAACACCTTACTTTGGCCTTTTTGCCCCAAAATTTTTCAAAATTGCCCAAATTCTCAAATTCTCTCCAAAAATCATATTAAACCATTCCAAACCGTTCAAATTGACTGAAATACCCCATTTTTCTCAAAATTACCAAAATACCCCTACACTAACCAAAATTACGAAAATGCCTCTCATATTCCAAAAAATTCTAAAATCTCCAAATTCACTCTAAATGTCCTCAAAATAAATTTAAACTACCCAATGTTTACAATTATGATCAAATCAAACAAAATTAGCCAAAATTCTCAAGTTGCCCATAAATGCCAAAAATTCCTAAATCACCCCCAATTCTCACCAAATCCATTTCATTCTCCCCCAATTTGAAATCTAAATCAAATTTTATCATACCTAAATCCCATTTGAACCAAATACCACGCCCAATTTCAAACATAGAATCCTAGCTTAAATCAAATGCCTCAAATTGACCATAAGCTAAAATTCCATTGATTGGGCCTTGCAATCAATCCAATTCTACGAATTTTATTTCCTAAATTCTTCATGACTTTCTCCTAGACCAAATTGAGCCTTCAATTGGTTTGGATTCGTCAAGCCCAAATCCAACTTTTAGTTCAAACACTAATTTTGAGCCTAAAATCTAAATTAACCTAAGCATTTGGAATTAACCCATGCTTAATCCTTTCCTGCCTTTGTTAACCTCATAGGATGCAATCAATTCACCTACCAACTCTAGTTGAGCCATGAAACAAGTGTTCTCCAAATCATGGAAACTTTTACTCTAATTTGGTTAAACCCTCTACCCATCCCATTAGTCATCAAACCTTAAAGTTGATCACCATTAAACCTTCCCTAACCTTCCCCGACCATGCTAGCCACACCCTTGGCCTGGCCGACCTGCCTAGTCATCAGAAAACCTAAAACAGAGAAGGCACCCCAATGGACCCAAATTTCACCCATCCAATGTGGCTCACTCCCATTGGTCAATTGCGTCGCTTAGCACTCCACCTAAGCAACCACTTGCATCCCCTAACTTGACTAATTGAGCTATAATTCCATGGCTATAAATTGAGCACCACCTCATGGCAAAATAAAGAGACACACTGAGACCTTGACGAAGTTCTGCCAAATTTTTCCCTGACCCTATAGCAGCCTTGCCAAGATCATCCCCACCATTTTCCAACGTCAAGCCCCCGCCTAAGCTTAATTTCAGAGCTTAAAACATAGCATTTTTCATGACCATCCCACCAAACTCCATCAAACTTCAAATTGAAGTGGTTTTAAGCTTCACCAGAGCTTAAGAACACTTCCCCAATCAAAAGCCCTCATTTCCGAGCTCTCTACATCAGTCTTCTACATAGGTCGCACCCCCTGCAGATCGAACTCCTACACAACTCTAACATTTGCTCAAACCAACACTTGGATGAGGTTCGTGGACTCAAGGCAAAGCTCAGGAACAAACTCAATCGAGGCCTCACCACTTGGGCTAGTATACATCATTTCTCCCTCAATCGAGCTTGGTTTGGGCTTTTGTGAAGAAAAGTTTAATTTCATGCTTGATCAATTATTTAGATAAGTTCGTCTTACTTAAATGAAGGTGTATGATCAAAACCCACGTGATTTGGTTGAGTATCGAGCGAGAAATTAGGTCTAGAGTATGGACGGTTCTTGGGTTACACCAGTTGGGGACGAAGGTCAGGGACCGTTGGATCACACATGTATCAAACAGACGGATCAGATGGAGCTGGACGAGGAGATGAAGAGATTAAGGCAGGATGTGTGGTTGCTGACTTAGATGTCGGCGTTGAATGGGAGCGAGACACTTGAAGGCTTCGGAGCTGCCAAGGATGATGCATCGCCATGTGGATAAGTAGGAAATTAGGGCATATTTGATTTAAAATAATTCATAGACTTTAAAAAATTATAACTTGGTGTAGAAAAATTATAAAAATAAAATAAAAATACCCCTATGCTCAGTGAACAAAAAACGAATAATGTGGACTAAAAATAAAAAAAAATATTTACTTTGTATTTTATTTTAAATTAATTAATTACTTCATAACATATTTTTATCATAAATAATTAAATATTTACCACCATGACTTGAAATTTGGTGGGCTTGTTCTTCACGTGGTTAGAAGTGTTCTCTGATTTTTTTAGAGCCAGAGAACACCTATAACCCCAAAAGCCCCAATTTTCTATGTTAGGTACCTTTATTTCAATCAAATAAATCATAACAATTAAAATATAAATCAGAAAAATACAAGACTTACTGTGGTAGGTTCATTCTAGTTAGAGGATTGTAAGATGAGTTTAAAAAATTAAAGGTATAATTTTATGTATTTGAATCATTAAAGCCCATGAATAATTAGGAAAATAAAATATAACTCAAAAAATCACAAAATCTGGTCCACAATGGAGATAATAAGAATATTGAGCCTCTGTAAAAAATTTTAGATCCATTTGAATTGTCTTCAATATTAAAGTCTATTTTTCTAAGTAAATGAGAGTTTTGCACTATAATAATTATAATAAATAAAATATAAGCCATAAAATTACAGAAAGTGGTTTGGAGTGATCCTTGTGACCAGAGGCACTCAAGAAAATAAAATCAAGTTTTTGGATGAAAATTTTATTTTTTTTACTATTTTACTTAATTTTTAATAAATTTGAAAATGATAAAAATCATGAAAATACAAAAATGCACCAAAATATCACAAATTGTTCTCTGATCACTTGCGACCACTTAAAATATTTTTCCTAATTTTCTTTATGTAGTTATGTATTTTTAAATGGCTAAAATATATTTTCTTATTTTTATATTAAAATAATTATAATAAATAAAATAAAAATAAAAAAAATGCAAAATTTGTTTCTCTGAATTTGAGGGACTAAAGAAAAATATGAAAAGTAAATTATATTTTCTATTTAATTAACCACAAAAATCAAGAAAATAATTATAATAATTAAAATAAGGCAAAAAAATTTACAAAAATTATTCCTAGAGGTCCTCTAGCCTAGATGAAACTCATAAAATTTTTCTAAGGACATATAATATGTGATTGATTAATTGAATTAACTTGTAAATTTCTTAATTTTGGACTAAAATAATTCTAAGAATTAAAATATAAATCAGAAAAATATGATTTCTCTTCTGATATTTTAATTGACCCATGAGTATATAACAATTAAATCTCAAAGTCATTTGAGTTAAATTTTAAAAATTATAAAGTGGAAGGCTTTAGAGGCAAAATGGTAATTATGAAATTTTGAACTCTAATTAAAAATTTAGGACAAACCAAAGGGAAAAGAATAATATCAATCCTAATTAACTCTGTTATATGATTGAAATGCAAGGGATTAAAATGGTAGAAATCAATTCATCACTTTTTTACAAAAAGAATAAAATTGTAGTTTCTTGAATTATTGTAATTCAGAAGCCAATTAAATTGGATGATTCTAGTGTAGTGGGCTTGGGTAGAAGATAGTAACTCATTAATTTGAAGCCCCCAATTGATGATTGAACGACTAGTACAATCTTTTGATGAGAGTTAAGTCCATTTAATTCAACATTGTTAATTATTATAAATTTACCCACGAGATCTTAAGGGCTTAGTAGTGAACTAGGTTTGATCTGAATTTACTTAATGAGGTTTAGGAAAAGAAATACAACGAATTATAAATACTCTTAAAACACTACAAGCCCAACCTAAATTAAGAGAACAAAGATCCTTAATAATTTAAATTTCTCTTAAGGGTGTCCACTCACATAGTTCTTAAATAAAACATCAAGTGAATTCTTAGTTACCCTTCTCATCGGATAATTAAAACATTAAAATTCATTGAGCACATGTTAAAATACCATCACTAAGTCCTAACTTAATCTGAGATGAATGATTCTGCAAAGTAGAAGATTTTAAAAAGTTGTTTAGGGTTATGCTTTGAACTCTTTTGCAATTTTTTGAAAGTCTTGAAGGACAATTGAACTTATTGTGCTTTGATGAAGAAAATCATCCTTAAGATATTAGGGACCCACCAAGTTATGCCTTGGGACCCGTTAATTCATCTAAATCAATAAAAAGTGCCCTAAAATACTTATCCTACATTTATAACCCAATGTTTAAGGATTTGAGTTTTCTCTAAGGTACTTAAATCCTTGTGAGCAATTGGGGACTCATATGGATCATCAGACTTGTGTAAGTCTGAGGTCTAGGTGGCTACAAAAATGAAGATAATGCTAATGTGTGCTAAACAAAGGATATGAAGCAAGACATTCAGAATAGTACCTCCTACCTCAATGATCTTAAATAAGGGAGAGGACAAAGATTGATGATACTATTCGTCGACTCTTGGTGGGATTATTGCCCCCGATGCTCTTAGGTTGCCAGTAGTCCTAGCTTGATTAGAATGATTAGCCTGTGGACTACACTACTTTACAAAAATAAAATAAAGTTTCTTTTTCTTGTTAAAGTGAACTTTAGACTAAAATTTAAACAACATTTGCATAAAAAATAATGAATTTAAATGAAAAATTATAAAGCTCCATAATTAGTCATTTGGATCAATGTTAGGACTGCCCTCTGTAAATTGATAGTTGGTAGCTCTTGTTCAAGGTCGGAAAACACACAGTCCAGCTCTGAGGCCCCATCTTCATCGATTTCTTACACCTAGTCTGGATCTTTCATATGTGACTACGGGTTTTACTTTGCATGTTCATATTTTTGCTACAACTTGTTTTGCTACTGTGTGTGCTGAATTTTCTCGCTTTTTTATTTTTTCACAGTTCATTTAAATTTCCTGCAAATATAATATGCTTTGTAACAGTAACCATATAGCGGTAGCAGAAGCCCAGATACGCATTTCATTCTTTGTACCGCAGTTTGTTTATTTACTTTACCGCATTTCTTACCTGCATTTACTTGCTTTACATGCAAAACTAAAACCAAATCCAAAACAAAAACAAAGCAAAAACAAAACACAGTTTTAGAAATTAAAACTGCACCTTCAAAACAATAAATGAACATAATATACTCCCTTTGGATTTACGAGAATCTTTCGGATGAGGTAACCTATGGTTGCTAACGAGAATTCTCTGGTCTAAGTGAGCCTATCAACTCATTCAGACTAAGTAAATTCAAAAGAAAATAGTGATGCTAAAATGAGGGAATCATTGAATCCTAATCAGCGTCGCTTTAATTAAATTAAAGTTCCCCTAAATAAAACTCTTAAACAACAATAACAACAAAACAAAGACATTGAAGCATGCATGGTAAAAATTTTAAACCTTAAAACTTGGAACTAACACTTCAACAAGGAGCTTGGAGCAACCATCGTGGACAACATGACGAGAAATTACAGAAGAACATCTTCTAGAGAGCAAACTGGTTTACATCAACAAATCTTTCCTTAGAATTAAATAATAAGCCATAGGATTCGAGGTAGCTCATCTAGCATGGCGTAAATCCTCAACTCATCTTTAAGTTTTTGCACAGTCATGCTGAGTAGTATAAGTCCTAACACTTTTTAGGCTTCGAGGTTGTCTTTCGTTACGACATAAATCATTCTATCTTCCTAGGCTATTTTCATGAGCGGTATCATGCAAATGTAAGCCCTACATAATAAAAGTGGCAGGATGAAACATATAATAATATCTCTTCGAAATTAAAACCAAATAATATTATAGTTTGGGAAGTCATCGATTCTCTTCTCAATATCTGTGACATCTCTTATCTCTCTTCTTTTGGACTCTATAATAATTGTTCATATTCGAGCTTTCCCTTTTGAATTTTCCATGTCCGACCTTGAAAATTTTAAACATTGAATTCATGAAGAAAAATATCTTCATTCAAAATTGAGATTTTTCTTAGGTGACTCAGTTGTCTAAAATGTAATTAACTTTAGAGGCTTGCCCGTATAAAAAACATTATATCCTAGATTAACATAAATCTTGTCTAATCTTTTATATTAGATAAAGGAACTTGTTGTCAACATAAATGTTCACAAACCAAAATAGATTTCATAAATTCTTTAGTTTATTTAATCGAGCCTCGCAGTTGAGCAGTGTGTCCATTCCTCGGAGTAGGTGTATCGCTCGTGGTGTTGTGCTCGATCATTTAAAATATTAAATATATGAGATTAGTTTGGTCTCGTATTTTTAAAATTAAAATACTGCTTTTAAAAATTATATCTATGCATACTAAATTAAATATATTTTCAAAGCAACCAACAAATTCTAATTTGACAACCGACAAACATCCAATATACAAACTCAACATATGTTTTTTATTTTTAATTTGAAAGTTCACTTTATTTATTTGCTTATACTACACATCTAAAAAAAAGTTATATGTATAGGGGGAGGTTTACAATTGAAAATATTGAATGTAATGATTTAGAAGCTTTTGGAGGAGCTAGTGAACATACACCTTAAGAGAAACAACTTTTGTGAAGACCTTCAATGAAGAAGATTTTTGAATTGGTCATCTTTAAACGATATTTTTTTAGTTTTATACTTTATTTATATTGCTAAGTGTTTTTCTTTTTTTCTTTTTTATCTCAAAAGTGAGTAAAATTTTATAAATGTTTGTCAAACTTTGTAGTTTTTTGTTTATATTTTAGTTATATTATATATTTTTTCTAGTTTGTACTTTAATATGATTAATGAATCAATTGTGCTATGCTTATAATTTTTTAAATTTAAAATATTTATTATTTATATTTATTACGTCATTTTGTTAAACCTCGGTTCAACCACCGTATCAACCCCCATTTCAACCCCGTTTAAACTGAAGAACCTTGAATCTTTCCTTCTTACGATTTGATGTCTGGTATGGTTTTCAAAACCTTGGTTTTGCTTTTGCATTATATATATTTTTAACTGATACATTCATTATTTATTTATCAATTTATTTTTGCCAAGTTAAGTAGTATAATTCATTACCATGAATTTGAGCACACCAACCTGTTTGTTTAAAAAAATAAATAAAAAATGAAACTATTTCTCGAGCAATTTCAAAGATCCAAAAGAACTTTTACTGTTTAGTTTCAAAGCTACGGGTTCGAGAGAAAGATTATTAAGAAAAGTGAAAAAGATAAAAGTTGATTGTCACAAATTTATAGTAATTCGACATACAACGAGGCCTTTTTTATTTTTTTATTATTTATCTTTCTTATATAGATAACCATGCATAATTTCAATCTTTTGTTGTTGTTTTTTGAAAGAAAACAAATTAGCTCACACCCACTTTACACTTACACTCACTACCTCACTACCCTAAACAAAATATACCAAATTTCCGCACACTTGCTCCCCCTACTCTTTTGGAAACTCATGTGGATGGTTCCCTAAGCTCTTGGCCCTAGGCTAGGGTCTGGGTTAGAACCACATGGATGGCCCTAGACTAGGGTCTGGGTTAGAACCACATGGATGATCCAAAGTGGGATTTTTCTTGGTCATGGCTCAAATAGGTTGAAAGTCTCATTTAACTCCAATTTTGCCAAAAATTCCAACCTTCGACCCCTTACCCTTAAACTTCCCCCAAATTACCAAATTGCCCCTAAACCCTAATTTTGACCAAAATCCCAAAATTACCTAAATTAGCCAATTTTCTTAAAAAATCACCCCAAAATATTCCTTACCACTCAAAATACCCAAAACACTTCAAATTTAACAAATTTCCCAAAATACCCCCAAAATACCCAAATGACCAAAATGCCCCTCCAAATTCAAAATTCTTGAAAACTTCAAAATCATCCTAAATGTCTCTAAAATAAATTTGAACCACTTTGCAAGACCTAATTTGACCAAATTGACCCATTTTAACCAAAAGCATCAAATTGCCCCTTTTTAGCCTAAAATGCCCAAATCACCTCCAATGTCTACCTAATTGATCCTAATCTCCTCCAATTTCAATTCTAAACTAAAATAAATCATCCCTAATCTCATTCTAAGCTAAATCCAAGTCCAATCTGACCTAGTTTCAAGTTTAATTTCAAGTCAAACAAAAAAGTCATAATTTTGACCATATAACCTAAATCCCCGAATTGAGCCGCTTAGCCAAGTTGATTTCCTCAAAATTGAATTCCAAACTCCTACACAGCAAATTGATCCATCAGTTGTCACAAATTTGAGCCAAAATCTCACCCAAATCCAACCCAAGTAAAAATCCCTAATTTTGCCCCAAATGTGCCACATGCCCAAATTCCACCAAATTGATCCCCTAATACCAATATTTCCACCCAATTCTTGTTGAAAACACTTCATGACATTCTCCTACATCAATTTGAACCACCAATTGAACCCTAGCCAAGCTCTAGCCTAACCTAAACCCAAGCCTAACCCATGTCAGCGCAAATTAACCAAATGTCCAAATTCTACCAAATCCACCTCCCAAATTAATTCAAAATCACTCAAATCCTTTTCTAAACCTTTCATGAGAATCTTCCACACCATATTGCTCAATTAATTTGACCTAACCCATAATCAAACCTAAACTAGCCCAACAGTGACCCATGTTAACTTAAATTGAACCCATGACCCAAATCGACCAAATCAAGACCACCACAGCCAAGATGTGAACCCTAGGAACTAGCCTAGACCCACCAAACCCAACCTACATGAGCCATGGACCAAGGGTCCCCCAAATTAGGGGATCTCTTCCCTTTTTTGGCTAAACCAAGGGAGATCCTTACCCTCAGCCATCAAGTCTTGAAGTTAATCACCATTAAGTCCCACTAAGCCCCCTGACCATCATAGCCACCTGTTCAACCCTGGCCAGCCGGTCTAGTGGCTGGAAAGCTTGAAACCGAGAGTCTCCCCTAAGCATTGAACTCAAAATTGGGACCATCCACTGTGTCAAATTTCCATTGGATGTGTGCGCCGTTTAGCTCTCACCCAAGGCTTACTGTGACCAGCCAATGGCAGGCTGAGCTCCACCGATTGGCCTTGGCTATAAATTGACCCCTTCACAGCCAAAATGAAGTGTGCATAATTCCCTGGCAAAGCTCTGCCAAAATATCACATGAACTTCTTTGAATCCCCTTAAGTACAATCCTACTACCCTAAGCCACCTATATCCATTGTCCAGAGCTAATTTCTCCACTAAATTCTCAACCAAAACAAGCACACATTTCACCACTTCACCACATTCCACAAAACTTTAAATTAATTGGTTCTCTACCATCACTAGACCAAACGAAGATCCCCCATAGAATCCCCATCACAGAGAGTCTCAAACCCATACTTTTATCAACACCTGAAATTGGGTCTGGTCGAATTTAGGTTTGGACAATTCACCACAGCAAGGCACTTCATCTGTGAGCTTGTTGGACCTCCCTGAAGCTTCTAAAACCATCTGATTAAGGCCTCCCCTCTCAGACCATGGTATTAAACTTCATCTTCTTCCCGAGCTTATTTCGATTCTCCATCCATGTTGGGTTAATTTCAGTCTAGATTAACAGTATAGATAGGTTCGTCTAGGTTAGATGAGTCCATAGAAACAACCCGAAGTGATTTGGTTGAGTCTAGGCTGAGATCTTAAGGTTTTAGTGTGGACAACTTATGGGACAAACCAGTTGGGGATGATGATGCAGAGCCTTTGGATCACGCGTGTATTAAATGAACGACTAGGATCATGCCAGATGGACTTTTGATGCATAAAGCGCGTGGCTGACTAGGATGGCGGCGTCCAACTAGAAGGCAACACAAGTGGTTTCGACACGTACAAGGCAAACACGACGCTGCGTGCTTAAATGAGAAAATAGGTTATTTTTTATTTATTTTAATTCAAAAAACTTAGAAAATCCATAACATGGTGTAGAAAAATCAAAAAAATAAAAGATAAATACCCTCTTGCTCAGTGAATAGAGCAGAACAACGTTGAAATATTTTGGTATTTATTTGATGTATATTTTATTTTTAATTTATTAAATACATTTTTGAATGTTTTAAATATATTTTTACTTAGGTATTTCACCATGACTTTATCTTTGGGGGTCTTATTCTCCTTGTCATGAGGGATCTTCCCTCAATTTTTTAAGGTCAGGGGGGATGTATATGTGGATTACTCTAATTTTCAAATCAAATGTCCCTATTTTGGTATTAAAATTGTAAAAATTGATATATTAATCAGAAAAATGCAAGGTAAAATTTGGTAGGTTCTTTGTGACTATATGGCCAGAGAAAAAAATTTTAACATGGTTTAAATCATTAAAACTCACCCTAATTGTAATTAACACATTAAATGAGATAAAATTAAATTGGATAAAATATAAATGTAAATGGTATAAAAATTATTCTCCACTATAGTTTAAGGTTAAAGGAACTCCCCATAAAAATTTTAAGTCAATTGGAGTTAATTTGGCCATTAAATTGAATTTTTCAAGTGAAATGGCATTTTTAAAATTAAAATAATTAAAATAATTAAAATACAACTCTAAAAATCACCAAATTGGTTTTGGGAGTTCTCTATGATCAGGGGAACATAAGAAAAATAAATTTGGAATTAAAGCAAAATTTTCATCTTTTAAGTCATTTTTGAATTATTAAAAATTATTAAAAATCATTAAAATTAATTAAAAATTATAAAAATCACTAAAATATTACCATAATGTCTCATTTCTTCTTCATGTTATTTGGGAACCATTAAAATAATTTTTATAATTTTCTAAGTAAAAATATAAATTTTAAAAGGTTCAAAATAATTTTTAAGCTCAAAATTAAAAGATCCTGGTAGCTTTACTATACCTTGCGCAATTGGTGAACTATTTTTTTTGGAAGAGCCTTATGTGATTTGGGAGTCAGTATTAATCTCATGCCTCTATCAATTTTTACAAGGTTGGATTTATGAGAGATTTCCCCTCCTACTGTAACACTTCAGTTAGCTGATCGTTCGGTCACCTATCCTAAAGGAGTTATAGAAGATGTATTGGTGAAGGTCGATAAATTTATCTTTTAGGTGGATTTTATTATCTTAGATATAGAGGAAGATAAAGAAATTCCTATTATTTTGGGGAGACCATTCCTTGCAATTGGAAGAGTTGTGATAGATGTTCAAAAAGGAGAATTAACTATGAGAGTCAATGATTAAGAGTTAACATTTAATATATCAAAAGCCATGAAATATCCTACAATAGAAACATATAATGAATATTTCAGAATAGAAGTTTGTGATTATCTGAGTAATGAGCATTTTAAGAAAAAGTTTAAAGAGAAATTAGAGATAGAAGATTTGAAATATGAGGATAAGAATGAGATGGAAGATAACAATGTAGAGGTAGAAAATGAAAAGTTAGATTATGCTCACGAAAGATTTGAGATGTTGGATATTACGGAAATTGATAATAAAAATCTCATTCCTTCAGTTAGAAAACCTCCTGAACTTCAAATGAAAATATTACTTACCCATTTAAAGTATATTCTTTTAGGAGATTCATTTACATTACCTATTATTATATCCTCAGATTTAACTGAATTACAAGAGCAGAAATTATTATAAACTTTAAAACGATACAGAAAGGCCTTTGAATGGACTTTAGCTGATATTAAAGAAACCAGTCCATCGATTTGTATGCACAAAATTCTATTTGATGAAAGCCATGAACCTAAGATTGATCCTCAAAGGAGATTAAACTCGATGATGAAAGAATTCATTAAGAAAGAAATTTAAAAATGGTTAAACGCTGTAACTTTGTGAAAAAATAAATTTAGTATTAAATTGGGAGAAATATCAATTTATGGTTGTAGGAGGAATTACGCTTGGGCATAAATTTTCTGAAAATGACATGGAAGTAGATCTGGCAAAAATCCATATTATTGCTAAACTACCACCTCCTACCACAATGAGAGGGACTAAAAGTTTTTTAGGGCATGCTAGTTGCTACAAAAGTTATATAAAAGAGTTTTCAATAATTACTAAGCCTCTGTGTCAACTTTTAGAAAAAGATATGAAATTTGATTTTAATGAAGAATGCATAAAGCCTTTGAATTATTAAAAGAAAAATTAATCACTGCTCTGATAATAGTTTCACCTGATTGGGAGAAACCATTTGAGCTAATGTGTGATGCCAGTGATTATGCTATTGAAGCTGTTTTAGGGCAAATATATGACAAAGTTTTTAAAGTGATATACTATGCTAGTAAAACTCTTAATGATGCTCAAATTAATTACACTACAACTGAAAGAGAGTTATAAGTTTTTTTTATGCTTTCGATAAATTTAGGTCATATTTAATTGGCGCTAAATGTATAGTGCATACAAACCATTCTGCTATTAAGTATCTAATGCTAAAGAAGGATGTGAAACCAAGATTAATTTGATGGAAACTTCTAATGCAAGAGTTTGATTCTGAGATAGTAGATAGAAAATGAACTGATAATCAAATAGCTGATCATTTATCTATGTTGGAACTCAAAGAATTATCTGATTTTGCACATGAAATTATAAAAACTTTCCTAGATAAACAATTGTATAGTATTAATGGAAAGAAAATATTGTGGTATGCAAACATTGTTAACTATATTGTGAGTGATATTTTAGCATTTAAGTTAACGACGCAACAACAGAAGAAATCTATGTATGATGCTAAATTATACTTTTGGGATGACCCATATTTATATAAACAATGTAAAGATCTAATTATGAGGAGATGTGTGCCATATGAAGAAAATGAACAAATTATTCAAAGATGTCATGATTCTGAATTTGGAGGATATTTTGGAACTAATAGCATTGCACATAAGATTTTACAAACTGGATTGTATTGGCCTACTCTTTTTAGAGATGTTAATGAATATATTAAAACATGTGATCGATGTCAGTGAGTAGGAAATATTTCTAGAAGAAATGAGATGCCTCTGAATTATACATTGGAAGTTGAAATTTTTGATGTATGAGGATTAGATTTTATGGGACCATTTATTCCTTCATTTGGAAATTTATATATATTAATTACTGTAGACTATGTATCAAAATGGATTGAAGCAATAACATTACCTTAATGTGATGCTCAGAGTGTTTCAAAATTTTTAATGAAAAATATTTTTACAAGATATGAAATGCCGAGAGTGATCATTACTGATGGAGGAACCCATTTTAGGAATAAGAAAATTGAGAATCTAGTTGGAAAATATAATATTATGCATAGATTTTTAACTGCTTATCATCCCCGGACTAGTGGTCTAGCAAAAGTATCAAATAATGAAATTAAACAAATTTTAGAAAAATATGTGAATCACAAAAAGTTGGATTAGTTTGCTAGATTAGATACTGCATTGTGGGCATATAGGACAACTTATAAAGCCCCTATAGGAATGTCCCCATATAAACTAATTTTTGGAAAGACTTGCCACTTGCCAGTAGAATTGGAACATAAGCATATTGGGCTATTAAGGAATTTAATTCAATTTGAAGGATGCTGATGAGAAAAGATTGTTGCAACTTAATGAACTTGAAGAGATTAGAAATGAAGCGTATGATAATACAACAATTTATAAAGAGAAAATGAAAATATGGCATGATCTAAAGATATTAAGAAAGAAGTTTGAACATGGACAAGACTTTTTGTTATGTAATACAAGATTGAGATTATTTTTGAGCATACTAAAGTCTATGTGGTTAGGATCATTCACTGTTATTAAAGTCTATCAGTATGGAGCTCTTGATATTGAAGATCCTAAAATTGGGATTATATTTAAAGTTAATGGGCACATATTAAAACCTTATTGTGAAGAGCATAGATCACATTTTAAAGAGGTTTTATTGTTGAGTCATCATAAGTAATTAATGAATACGTCTAGCTGATGACATTATACCAAGTACTTTATGGGAGGAAAACTAAGTTATTTTTGTTGTTTTGCTTTGTTTTAGTTGTTATTGTTGATATTATTATGACTTAGTATTACTTCGGAGTCTTACACATCCTTATATGTCTTAAATCTCGACAATTATTGAATTTAATGAAACATTTGTATTTATTTGGACCGAAACAAAATGGTGACAAAACTGCTCTGGGCTCCGAAGGCACCAGAATGGGCGCTAACAACACCATCTTATAGAGAGTGAGTGTCGCCGTCGCCCAACTGCAGTGCTGATTGCGCCGCAGTTATTTGGAAGGGCTTGTTCCTTTTAGAATCAATTTTTGGCAGTTTTTGATGGATTTCTTACTCAAATAACTCCATAAACTTGTTTTTAAAGCCACTTTTGACACAAAAAATGTCAAGAGATTCACCATTTGATGAATTCCATGGCTTCCAATTCCAAAAATACTTCAACATATGGAATTTTCAATAGAAGAAAATTCATCAGTTTTGAGGTGCATAAAATTTACGACAAAGTTCTTGTGAAGAAGAGACTAATCAAGGAAAGAAGCTTCGTAAATCGATGATTGAGTAATCCAATTACTCAAGTGGAAGAGATTATTGTGCAAATGCGTTGGAAAGTGTTGTGTTGCACTACTGCCGCGGTAGTCATTCCTATTGTGAATGAATTTAATGCAAATCTTCATGGAATCAACCAATAAGTTGTCTATGTTCAAAGCAGGTGGGTACCATTTACTCCTTCTAGGATAAATGATATGTTCATAATTGACAGTATTTCAATTTGGCATTACACAAATTTCATCCCTACAAGTGATATCATGAATGATGTTTATCGATACTTAACTGATGAAAATGAAAATTGGGAGACAAGAGATAAAACAATGTAGGTCTTTTTTCTTCACTTTTAAATCCGTGTTGAAGACATTACATTTATGTATTTCTGCAAAGTTATTCCCTAACATGAAAGTCATTAAAGTAACAAAGGAGAGTGCTATTCTGAATTATTGCATTTAAAAGGGAAAACCTATTAATGTGGGTGTTATAATTCTAAAATCTGTTTTGTGCTAAATTGTGCATGGATCTACTTATGGGCTGAGGCATCCTTCTATCATATTCTTACTTTGTAGTCAGTCACAAATGACATATGAACATTGGGAAAAAGTGATTTTACCTTGGAAGATTATGGACCCATTTGATTATTAAAACTGCATAGGAAACGGGGAGGAAAAAAAATATGAGCATTGTTATGGATCAACTATCTCATAGTTCATCACCTTTACAACCCTGCATTTCTGATAGTTCGCATGTGATTTTAAAAAGGACCATGAAACTGGAGAAAGAGGTTCAGAATAATATGAA
Organism: Papilionanthe hookeriana x Papilionanthe teres; assembly: GCA_022702705.1. Classification (NCBI taxonomy): domain Eukaryota; kingdom Viridiplantae; phylum Streptophyta; class Magnoliopsida; order Asparagales; family Orchidaceae; genus Papilionanthe; species Papilionanthe hookeriana x Papilionanthe teres. The sequence continues at coordinate 62,670,018 of CM040423.1, read as the reverse complement.
TGTAACTAATAATATTTATGAATTATTTCATCATCTTGATTGGAGGATGAAGGAGCATTTTGATCACATGGGACACATTGAAGAAGGTATGATACAAATGTTTAAGAAAAATGCTTGGATCAAAGAAGATTCAGCCAATAAATTTCTGTACCGACCTTTTTATAACTTATATGCATATCACTAAATTATGGGAGACTTTCGAGGAGAAGATACTACTGATGATGACAAGGAGTAGTGGCTCTGATGACTGGATTCCTAGTATTTGAACTTATATGTGCTTATGTGTGTTTGTAATGAATTTGTTTTAATTTAAATTTAAGACTCTTTATTCTTCGATTGAATTTTTTTTTGTTTAGTTTTTAGCGTTAGGGTGTTGTTGTTTGATTTGACGCTGAAATTTTATCTTGTGTGGCTTGCCTCACTTGTGTTGGTGTGAATGGAATATTTGCTTGTAAGTGTTGGATTTTATATATGATTGTAAATTTTTGTGTTGATTGTGAAAATTATTGTTAGTAGACCATTTAATTATGAAAATTGATGATTAATAAGGCTAATTAGATGATGACGTGACTAAGAAATGAGTGAATTCACAAAAAAATTTGAAATCTGAAAATTCTGATCTGGGCACCACGGTGCCCAAAGACCGAAACTTCCAGGTTTTCTTAAAAACCATGAAAATTGCTTGGTTAAAGGCCATTTTTACCCTTTTAGTCATCTTCTACCTCTAGCCTAGGCTGAAATCTTTAATTAGGGCTTGATTTCATTCGAGTTTGAGGCGATTTGAAGAGAAAAGAACTTTGATCTCATCTTTTCTTGCTAAGAGCTTTACTTTAAAAAAGAAATTTTTTATTTTCACCAAGGATTGCTCCTACATTTTGGAAATCCAAAGTTTTGAAGTTCATGGTGAAAAGTTCTTACCTATTAGATTGATCATTGGAGTCTTTCAAATTGTTATCTTTGAAATTATTTGGATTTTATTTTTACTTTTATAGATTTTACTATGGATCTAAGGATGAGTCTGTGGAAGAGGAAGTTAGATTTTGATGAGAAATGATTTGTGAGTATGAAAGCTCAATACCATGGTGGATTTTATTTTCAACAATGAAGATTGTTCAAGATTGAGCTTTCCAAATTCTGGGTAGATTTGTTGAAAGATTGATCGTTTTGCGACATTGGGAAAACTTTTGCTACTTCACGGTCGAAGCGATTGTTGGCATAGTGCGGGAGTTCTATGCTAATCTGAGGGAAACATCTGTCAAACATGTATTTGTACGTGGTAAAATGTTAGAGTTTACCTAAGAGAAAATTAATGTTTTCTATCAGTTGAGGGATTCATTTTGTGAGTACACCAGATTTAGTGCTACTGATGCTGCCTTGGATGAAGTTATTGCCTATCTGACCGATGGAAAAGGAGTATGACAGTTGAAGCACAATCAAAAGGTAAATTTTTCGGCTTCAATGTAAATGTTCCATCCAAAGCTTGACATTATTTCATTTCTACAAGATTATTGCCGACTTACCACCATAGTGAAGTGACAAGAGACAGAGCTATTTAAAATTTTTATATTCAACAAACAAAAATGGTTTATATCAGCTCTGTCATCTATAGAAATATCTGTTCTATTGCTATGGGTGAGACTACTAGAGGTTTAGGTCATCCTATCCTGATTTTCACTTTATATAAACAATCAGGAGTTGATTTTAATAAGGATGAAGATTTGGTTAAGCTACTTAAGTGTATTGGAAAAGATAATATCAAAACTTACGAGTCTCATGTTGGATGGAGAACAAGAAGTAGTAGTCGTAACATCCCATCTAGTTCTAGTACTCCTACTCTTGATAATATTATGAAGCAGCTGATGAGCCAACAGGGAGATATTTTGCAAGTACAGAATAAGATTGAGGGTTTAGAGGTTCAAAATTCTTATAATGATGAATATAAGGTGAAAAAATTTGAATATGATGCTGCTTATAATGAAGCTATGATCAGATTTATGAGGGGTGATCCTACAGTTGAATTCCTTACTTGCCCTAGCTTTACTCCTTATTAACAGTAAGAACTTGATGTAGAAGAAGATGATGAAGAAGAAGAAGGAGAGGAGCATGATGATAGTGATTAGTGTTACCGATTTACTGTGGTTGTGATATTGATTTGTTGTATTGTTATTTGTGGTACTTTTATTTTGCTTTGTTGCATGGTTAAACTTTGTGATGTGGATTGATGTGTTTAATTTCATGCTACTTTACTGTTTAGGTTTATATTTGAACTGTTATTTGCTTTCATATTATTGTTAAATGTTAAATGTTTATGTTTTAATGTCTCTTTACCCTACAAATCTTTGATATATCAGATTTAACAAACTTTTCTACACTGTTATATACCTGTTGACCTAAGAAAAAAAGGTTAAGATTTTCATGCATATTTTATACTGATTTTGATTATATTGCACTTTAAAGAAGGGTATTTTTGGTGTCTTTCTGCAGGTATAAAGATTTAAGGTCAAATGACCAAAAATATGCAAAAAGGAGCGAATTTGGAGCAAAAAGGACCAAATTATGCAAATTTGACCTAGGGCGCCGACGGCGAGGTCGATGGCACCAACGGCGTGATTTTCCCGAGAGTTCAGAATAAATTGCAAGGGAGGCCGTCGACGGTGGAGCTCGAGGCCGCTAACGGCGGGGCCTTTTTAAAAGTACTGTTTCTAGAAGGCCCCCGATGGCACAGCTCGAGGCCGCAGACGACGGGATCGACAGTTCTTTCCAGAAATACTTCGAATGTGGACGATTTTCAAAGGGGTGCCTGCAAAACCTCCTCTACAACTTTAAAAAGAACCATTTTAGGCCAAAAAAGTGGTCTCCTATGTGTTTACTAGAGAGTCCAAAGTGTCCAAAAAGGTCCACTAGTGTGTCTATTAGAGAGTAGAGTGTTATTTTATTGTTGTTATTTAGTGAGTAGTGAGTTCAAATATAGATTATGTGAGGAATTCTTCGAAGGATTGTAAGAGTGGAAGGGAAGTGAGAGATCTCTTTTGCGTTTCCATTTCGAAGGAGAATTCCGCGTACTATAAAGCAAGGAAGAAATTCAGAGGAACTTCAAGGAGTTTGCTTAGGGAGGAATTTTAGATAAGTTGTGTTTATTTACTATAGTTTATAGAACTTTACTTTATTATATGAAATCCAAGTTTTATTGTATCCTCTTCTTGAATACTGAGTAGTTGTTCCGTCTTTCTCCTTGTTTTGATGTTTTTGTGAAATGATTATATAAATTAGTATATCAAACCTATTATAAAGAAGTTGTGATGATATTATACCTAAACTTACTTTACTATACGAATTGGCCATTTGTATTGTTAAAATCTGTGAAGAATTTTTAAGATCTGATAGTGGGCTAAGGATTCTTAACTAGTATGTATCACATTTCTCTTTGAAAGGTAGACGGGTAAATCCTTGAAAGGATAAGTGCAAATAAATAGGGAAATAATATTGATCGGGCAAAGAATTAGAGATTTTAGAGTGACAGGCTAAAATTCTCAATTCAGTCCTATCGTTTGGGTGCTGAAGTGTAGATTGTCAGCCCTCAAGAGAGGGGAACGTGGGAGCTCCGAAGTGAGAGCCGGTATCCTCCCAGCCTAGCCGCAAATTCAGTAACCAAGCATAGGATTAGTCAATGTTCTTTATGCCCGGACCAAAGGGTAAAGAATAGGTATGCTCTTATTTGGCACAACACATATAAAACTAATTCTAATTATTGCTTCACTTAAATATCTTAACAATGGAGAAAGATTATTGCTATTATATATTTGAACTTAACTTTAGTAGTATTAGTAAATTATTAGTAAAACTAGTTTAGATATAAATTTTATATTATTTTCGATTACGTATTAGTGATAGATAGGCAATTTCAATATAGTTGTGATTCTGAATTGATTTATATAATCCTAGTCCGTAGGCTTTAATATATTCCCTGTGGGATTGATAACCAGGACTCCACTAGAGCCCTGTATTACTTGAGCGATACATATAATTGCGTTTAAAGGTAACTCTGTGATTAAAAGATTATAATATTTAATTGTTACTAAAATTAAAATTACGCTCCAAGTCAAGTTTTTGGCGCTGTTGTTAAGAATTTATATCTTTTAGTGGTGGTGTCGAATTCTTACATTTTTTAAGTATATTTAAAATCGCGGGATCGAGTTTTTGGTTCCATTATCGGGGACATATTTTATTTGTTATAGGAATATAACATAATTAGAGTAACAGACAACTTAGCACTGTTAGAAAACTTTTATAGAATTGCAACTTATTTAGTTAACTGTTTTGCTGTGTACTGATTTCAATCGTATGCGCAAATTTGGTTCTGAAAATCATATACCCTACGATTCAGAATTAGAATGCACTGTTAGGAGAATTAGAAAACTAAGAAAAGAACCTATAAATTTTGAAACAATGGAAAACAACGTAAACAACCAAAGAATAGAAAATGAACATCAAAGGATAAATCACCACATTATTATCTTCAATTACTACTCCTGACAGAATGCACAAAGCATGAATCAGGCTAGGGTGTACTAGTCCACCTGTAGTTTCTCCTTTTGAACTTGACAAAAGACTTTTATGAATAATAGCCCCAATATTTATATTCTTCATGCTCTAAATACAGTAATTCAGAACAGCTCTATCAACAGTAACCTCACTGTGATGGTTGGTAGGCAAATGTCTTGTAGAAATGAAATAGTCCCAGGCTTTCGATACAGGATTCAAAGTAGAAAGGGGAAAGTTAACTTTTAGCCTTTGTTTAACCTTCCACTCCCCTTTTTCATCAGTCAAAAAGTTTACAATCATATCCAATGCTTCACTCGTAATAGGAAAATTTTCGTATTCACAAGAAGAAGATGCTCTTAACTGATAAAATGCATTTATACTGGAAAGGGTGAATTCAATCATTTAGCCTCTAACTAGAATGTATTCACTCTCAGAATAATACATATTTGCATAAAACTCTCTAACAATACCAAACATTGCTTCAGCAGTGAAATAACAGAAAATCTCCCATTGCTGATTTGTAATAAATTCTTCCAACATACCTCCAGGATTTTCAAAGGCTCTCTCTTGAATACATTTTTTATTGCTAAGAAATGTACTAAAGCAAGAATAAGCCTTGAATTTCACAAAATTATTTTCATCATACTAAAATTTCTTCTTCCCCTTTGAAACTCATGGAGCCATTTGTCTAAAAATATCAAATTTATCCAAATCAATTTTAAAATTGCAATGTAATGGACTCCAAGGTAAATTTAAAAAGATAAGAACTCAAAATTCATGAAAATCTCCAAAGTTTCTCCAAAAACTTCAAAATTTCAAATCTTCTTAATGTAGGAGATTTCCATGGTCAAAATCGAAAAATTTTAGGTTAAAGTATAGCTCTTACCAAGAGAAGATGAAATATGAACTTTTCTGGCCATGAAATCGCTTCAAACCAAATACTAGTGAGCCAGAGGTGCGAAAATAGGCCTTAGCTGGAATAGAAGACGGTGGTTTAGGTAAAAATGGTGGGTCCCAAGGTTAAATCGCAAAAAGTTGGAGTTTCTGGCCTTTTTCCCGGTCTAGCACTGTCCGGCGCTAACAATAGCGCCGTTCGGCGCATTATTTTGCTCTAATTACTAAACTCTCTATCTTTTGGTGCGGTCCGGTGCTGGTGACAGCGTCGTTCGGTGCTATTTCAAAAACTGGGCTTCCGAATTTCTTTTGCAATTTTGATCTTTTGAAGCCCTCTCTGACGTCTAATTAATCTAATTAAGTATTGAATAACATTCTAAAGCCATAACAAATGATATTTGTTTAACACAAACAACACAAAACATCACTTTCATACATAAAATCTAATTGTCAAACACAAACACTCAACACTAAACATTACACATCTTCAAGCTATATAATCTTAAATTCAGCGTCACACACAACCACAACACAATAACGCTGAAAACTAAACAAGAAAGCATGTCCAAATATAACTTTGAAACAAAGCAAAACAAAGCAATACAATCAGTTCAAATACATGAACACAAAAATACAATAAGTAGGTCTTCATTCTTCCTCAGAACTATCATCAATTCTAAGATCTTCAATTGATTAATCATGAACAAACAAATTGTAGAATGAACGAAACAAAAATTCTTCAATAGAATCCTCTTCAATCCAACCTTTCCTTCTCATCAATCGCGTTAAACTTCCTTCAAGATATCTAGAATGATCAAAGTGCTCCTTCATTCTCCAGTCCAGATGATCAAAGAAATCAAATAGATTGTTGATTGCATTCATCAGGTGTTGTACTTCCTTCCCCAATTTCTTAATTTTCTTCAAGATAATCTGTGAAATTTTAGGAAATTAAGGAGGAATAGGTGCTGACCTCTGAGATAGTTGATCTTAAATGATGCTCATGTCGTTCATATCACCAATTGCCTGGTTACTATATGTATCTGCTGGGTCTATAGTCTTCCAAGGTAGAAGTACTCTTTCCTAGTTCTCATATGACACTTGTGATTGACTGCATATGAGACATATGGTGGAAGGATTTCCAAGCCCATACTTAGATCCATGAACAATCAATTCCAAAACAGATTTGGCAATTATCGAACCAACATCAATAGGCATCCCCATTTGAATTCATTAGTTCAGAATAGCACACTCCTTAGTTATTTTATTGATTTTCATAGTTGGGAGAAATTTTGCACATATGAAATAATGTAAGTGCTGTCGGCATATTTTTAGGTTGAGTGTGTTGTATTTTGAAAATGGGTCGTCTACAGAAATTGTCGGTGAATTTTAAATTTTAAATTTAATTTAAATATATATATATAATTTGGAAAGTAGTATTTGATTTTGAAAATAATTTTAAGTTTGAAAATTTTAAGATATGAAATCAAATCGATCTCACATCTCGAAATAGTTTATATAAACGAGCACCGCACCACAAACCGTGTATCTATCCCAAAGAATAGACACACTTGCTTGATGATGGGGCTCGATTAAATAAACTAGAAGATTTGTGACATCCGTTTGGTCTGCTAACCAATTTTATAAGCCGACAAGTTCCCCTGCTTAATACAAAGGAATTAAGCAGGGTTTATATTACCTGAGTTCTTAAAGTTCCCTATAAGGGCGAGACCACATAGTTAATTACATCTTAAATGTCCGAAGACACTTAAGAAAACTCTCGATAATGATCAGTGGTTTTTCTCTCAAGAATTTCAAAGTTTAAGGTTTTCAAAGGATTTGAGTTTTGGAAATTTCAATAGGAAATGGATCAAATTTGGAATAATTTATTTTAAGAGTCTAAAGAAAGAGAAGTAGGAGAAGCTGAGGATCCAAGTAGAATCTTGGCAACTTCCTAAACTATCCTATTGTTTGGCTTCAATTTGGGAAAATTATTTAATGTTGCAATCTTGCCAATTTTATTTATTCAGGACTTATATTTGTATGACACAATCATACAAATAGCCTTGAAGATATGAGGGTTTATGTCGTATCAAACGACTACCTCAGAGTCCTAAGACCGGTTAGGGCTTAATTTGCATGATTATGCAAATACCTAACGAAGAGTTGATGATTTATGTTGCACTAGGCAAACTACCTCGAAATCCTACGGTTTGGTTGTTTAATTCTAAGAAAGGTTTAGCTAGTGTAGATCTGAGTTTTGCTGATGACGATGACCGTGCTGCCCACCATGCTCCGAGCTCCTTGTTGTTGTAGAGGTTTAGTTGTAGAAGGTGAAAATCAAGAGATGAGAAAAGTGTTTTGGTTTAGAAATCTTAAAGTCCAAATATTTTTAATATTTTAATTAAAACAAATCTTAAAGTTGATTAAATAGAACCGATTAAGATCCCACGGTTCCGTCATCCCTGCACCGTTATTTTCATTGGATTCATTTAGTCCAGATAAATTTGCTAATCTCAACTGAATGAGTTCCACGCTTTCATTTAGACCGTGGGAAATCCCGTTAGCAACACGTGGGTTACATTATCCGAGGTATTCCCGATCATCCAACGAGACGTTTTAGTTTAGTTGTAGTTGTAGTTTTGTTGTTCTGTTTATGATTAAATTTTGAGTTATTTTATATTTTGAATGTTGTGGCGGTGAATTTTATCTTGTTATGACTTTTAATTTAGTTTTGGTTTCAATTTAGGGACTATCCTAAAGGTTTTGGTTTTCATGCAACAGTCTTATTTAACATGCAAGAAAAGTAAAGTACAGTGCATGTAAATAAATTGCAACAAAGTAAATTGCAATAAAATAAGAGTGTACCTGGATGGTCTTCCCGTCATCCCAAGCTAAGGGAAGGGTTTTAGTTGTCTACCAAATTCCTAATCCTATGACTAGTCATCTCCTATGATGTCTAGGTTCTTGGTTTGATTTAAGGATGATTTTCTTCATCAAAGAACAATTAATTTCAGTTGCTCTTCTAAAACATCCCGTCATATTGAGGAAGTGCTTAGGACAAGTCCTAAACATCTTTTGATATTTACGGGATTGTTTTGAGTCCAAGTAAACTTAGTTGCACAGATGAATTAATCATCCAGGAGTTTAGTTAAACTTTGTTTCTTGCTCAGTGAACTTGGGTATTTGATTACCTGATGAATGAAGTGACATTTCATTTAATACTCTATTTAAGAGTTATAATATTTAAAGCCTTTAGGGGTAAGTTGGTTTATTGAGAATTTTAATCATTCTTAATTAAAAATTTGAATTAATGATTCAAAATGTTTTAATTTAATTGTGAGGTTTTAATTAATAATTTTAAGTTTGGAATAGTGTTCAAATTATTTTAGATTTGATTTAAATTTTTACACTTTCAATTATCTTGGTATTTCAATTGATATTCATGTTTTAAATTTACTTAGATAGAAAGGAGTCTTGAAATTATTGATATATTTTGATCTAATTCTTAATGATTTCATTTAGGTTTGTTGTTAAATGATTTTAATTTAATTCAATTTGATTTTAATTTAATTTAATTTAATTTTATTTAATTTAAATTTAATTTAATTTTAATTTAATTTAATGTAATTTTAATTTAATCTTAATTTAACTTAATTTTAATTTAATTTTTAATTTAATTTAGTTTTAATTTAATTTAATTTAATTTAATTTTAATTTAATTTAATTTAATTTAATTTAATTTAATTTAATTTAAATTTAATTTAATTTTAATTTTAATTTAATTTTAATTTTAATTTAATTTTAATTTAATTTAATTTTAATTTTAATTTTAGTTTTAGTTTTAGTTTTAATTGTTAATCTGGATTATTATCTTAATTTTTTGATTAGGAACTAAATATTATTAAAGTGATTTATTTAGGGATTTTTAAATTATAGAATAAATATCCTCTTAATAATATACCTATTTTAATAATCCAAATTTTAAATATATTCTTTCCAAAATTTAAATCATTTAATTAATTAAAGTTTCATTTTGATATTTTCAAAGTGTTTAATGGGGTTCTACTCCTTAATTTCCCTAAGTTTTAATCATCCAAGAGAAAGTTAAAATCAAATATTTTACCCCCCATTTTGATTAAACCTAAAGTTTTAATTAAGGGTTAAAATTTTAATTACCTTTATGCCCTTTTAAGCTTATTTATTTCATAACTCACTAAATTGAGCTCAAATGAATTTGAAATTTTTATGTCACCTCGCTCACATGTCAATTAAGATATTAGATGAGAAAATATGATTTTTCTGAATTTAATTTATTTATGTAATTATTTTTAGTAGAAAATAAGGGTTTTCAAAGAAAATTCAACAAAATGACCAAGGAAAGGTTTCTATACTTAAGAAAATTATGACCTATTCCTAATGACCAAAGGACTACTTGGACCAATTTTGGTGATTTTTTGAATTATATTTTATTTATTATAATTATTTTGAGTTTTAGAGTATTAATTAATTATAAAATAAAATTAAAGTTAAAAAATGGATTTTATATTTTTATTAAATTTCTCTAACCTCAAGGAGTTCAGAGAAACAAATTTTATAATTTTTTGATTTTTTTTGATTTAATAGAATTATTTTAGTGAAAAAGGTTGAAAATTCATTTTTTAATATTAAAAATTACATTAAGCCTTTAAAATTCAATATCTTATCCTAGGGACTTAGGAAAAATATTTGGTTTGTTCCTAGGTAATTAGGAGTGAAAATGTGACATTTTTATGATTTTTAATATTTTTATGATTATTATTATTATTTTTAATTATTAAAATATTAAAATATTGAGAAAAATTAACTTTTTTAAAAAATTCCAATTTTAATTTTTCTAAACTCCCCGATATCGAGAAGCTCCAAAATCATTTTTGTGAATTTTTTAAAAGTATTTTTGGAGTTATGAATTTTTAAAGTTCCATTTTGCTTATGAGGCTTAATCAATCCATTTGGTGGGGCTAATCAAGTCCAATTGATTTAAAATTTTTATGTAAGGTTACTCTAACCCTAAAGAGTAATGGAGAATTATTTTCAAGTCAATTTGATGTGTGGTTAACCCTAATTAATTAAAATTCAATTTTAGGGGTTTAGACCAATTAAGGTTATTATGAATGAATTAACTCAAAATATATTTTTCATAGGGTCCTCTGGTCCTAAGAAATATCACCAAATTTTCCTAGAATTTATTTTACAACATGATAATTATTGAAATTAAAATACCTAAAACAGTGACATGAAATTGAAAATTGAATAACTTTTCACAGAGATGACCTCTGACTTTGAAAAATTTAGGGAATGTTCCCAAGATCAGAGGCTTCAAAAGCCCTATGGTTTCATGTCATGGTGAATTGTCTATGCAAATGAAGAATCAAAATACTGAAAATAGTAAATAAATTATTAAAAATAAAATACTCATCCAATTAGCTTGATTTCTTTTCCACATTATTCTCCTCTGTTCACTACGCAAGAGGGTATTTTTATTTTATTTTTGTGATTTTTTTATGCAAAGATATGAATTTTATATGTTCTGGGTATTTACTTAATTCAGAAAATAGGGATTTATGTACTTATCCACGCGGTGCCGCGTCAACCTCGGCAGCTCCGAAGCCCCTACGTGTCGCGCTCCTATTCGACGCCGCTACTTGAGTCAGCAGCCACGCGTCCCGTGGTTCATGTACCATTGCGGCCGTCCGAGCTTGATCTCGGCCGTCCGCTCGATACATGCGCGATCCGACGACTCTACGGTCATCGTCTACGGCGGGTGTGCACCGTGACCAGTCCACACTAAAACCCTAAGATCTCACTCGATTCTCAATGGATTTTTGTGTTCTTATGCTCTATGGATTCGTCTTGAAGAGACGAACACATCCATATGGTTTATAGGCTATGAAATTAACCCAAAAAATGGAGAATTGCTGGAAGCTCGGGAGGAAAAATGAGTTCATACCTTTGCTCAGAGAAGTGAAGCTTCGATCTGAGAGTTGTGTCACCTTCGATTGAGTCCAGGCAAGCTCTTGATGAAGTCTTTGGCTACGGGAATTTTCTAAGTATGAAAGTGACCAAGGCCGATCACATAAGCTTGGAGGCTGGAAGCAGATGGCTGGCCTCGGTGAGGGGGCTTTTGCTTCAGGGAACTTCTCTTCTTGGTCTGGTGAAGGTGTAGGACCAATCAATTTGGAGATTGGCTCACTGTGGTGAAGTTTCCTATTTTTTGGGTGGAGTTTCAACCCATAAATTGAGCTCACAGAAAGGGTTTTAGGGCTGGATTTCAGTGAGGATCAAGTTCTCTATGTCTGGAGAGGGGTCTTGAATGATTTTGGCAGTGTTTTGGTAAGGTTTGGTTCAACTCTTTTATTTGGCCGAGAGGTGGTGGTGTTTAAATAGAGGTGGCTGGAGGGCTTCCTAGGGGGGTTTGGAGGATGAGATCAGCTGCTCAGGGGAGGAGAAGAACAACCATGGTGTCCATTTGGGTTGGGACTGTACGACTTATTTTTAGGTTGTGTTTTATTTTGAAAAGGGGGTCGCCTAACAGAAATTGTCGGCGAATTTTAGATTTTAAATTTAATTTAAATATATATATAATTTAGAAAATAGTATTTGATTTTGAAAATAATTTTAAATTTGAAAATTTTAAGATATGAAATCAAACCGATCTCACATCCCAAATAGTTTATATAAACGAGCACCACATCACAAACCGCGTATCTACCCCAAAGAATAGACACACTGCTTGATGATAGGGCTCGATTAAATAAACTAAAAGATTTGTGACATCCGTTTGGTCTACGAACCAATTTTATAAGCCGACAAGTTCCCCTGCTTAATATAAATGAATTAAGCGAGGGTTTATATTACCGGGTTCTTAAAATTCCCTATAAGGGCAAGCCCCTATAGTTAATTACATCTTAAATGACGGGAATCATTTAAAAAAACTCTCGATAATAATCGGTAGTTACGCTCTCAAGAATTTCAAAGTTTAAGTTTTCAAAGGATTGAATTTTGGAATTTCGATAGGGAATGGATCAAGTTTGGAACATTTTATTTTGGGGATTCAAAGGAAGAAAGGTAGGAGAAATCACAGATTCGAAGCGAACTTCGGTAATTTCCCAACTATCCTATTGTTTGGCTTGGATTTAGGAAATTCCTAATGTTATCTGATATTTCAATCTTGCCAATTTTGATTAATTAGGACTTATATTTATATGATAAAATCACACGAAATAGCACTTGAAGATGTGAGGGTTTATGTCGTATCAAACGACTACCTCGGAGTCCTAAGACCGGTTAGGGCTTAATTCTGACGACATGCAAATGCCTAACAAAAGGTTGAGGATTTATGTTGCACTAGGCGAACTACCTCGAAATCCTATGGCTTAGTTATTTAATTCTAAGAAAGTTTCTTGGCGATGACGATGGCCGTGCTGCCCACCATGCTCCGAGCTCCTTGTTGTTGCAGAGGTTTAGTTATGAAAGTCATAAATCAGGAGATGAGAAAAGTGTTTTGGTTTAGAAAAAATCTTAATTTCCAAGTATTTTTTATATTTTATTTAAAACAAATCTTAGAGTTGATTATAACAACACCGGTTAAGATCCAACGGTTTCATCCTTCCGGCATAGTTATTTTTATCGGATTCACTTAGTCCGAGATGAATTTGCTAAACTCAACTGAATGAGTTCCACACTTTCATTTAGACCGTGGGAAATCCAGTTAGCAACACGTAGGTTACATCATCCGAGGTATTCCCGATCATCCAACAAGACGTTTTAATTTAGTTGTAATTGCAGTTTTGTGTTCTGTTTGTGATTAAATTTTGAGTTTTTTTTATATTTTGAAATGTTGTGGCGGTGAATTTTATCTTGCAGTGACTTTTAATTTAATTTTGGTTTTAGTTTTAGGGACTATCCTAAAAGTGTAGGTTTTCATGCAACAGTTGTTTATCATGCAAAAAAAATAAATGCGATGCGATTAAATAAATTGCAATAAGGTAAATTGCAACAAAATAAAAGCGTACCTGGAGGGTCTTCCCTTCATCCCAAGCTGCACTTAAACACAATTTAGAATATTTAAGCAAGTTCCTAGGTAAAGCTAAGGGAAGGGTTATGGTTTTCTACCAAAATCCTAATCACTATAGTTAGTCATTTCCTATGACGTCAGGTTCTTGTGTTTTTGGTTTGAGGATGATTTTCTTCATCAAAGAACAATTAAGTTCAGTTGTTCTTATAAACATCTAATCATATTGAGGAAGTGCTTAAGAAGAATCTTAAACATCTTTTCAATATTGCTAGAATTGTTTTAAGTCCAAATGAATTTAATTATACAAATGAATTAATTGTCTGAGAATTCAAGTTTTGTTATCTTGCTCAGTGAACTAGGACATTTGAATATCCTATAAGTGAAGTAACATTTCATTTAACGTTACGTTTAGGAGTTATCATAACCAAAGCTTTCGAGGGCAAATTGGTGTTCAAATGGTTTGTGATTTAATTTAATTTCGATTATCGGGTTTAAATTTGGAATAGTGTTCAAGTTGCTTTATTTTGACTTTCTTTATGTCTTGGGTGATGTTATTATTTTTTTTAATTCAATTTAATTTAACTTTAATTTAATTTAATTTAGTTTAGTTTCAATTTTGATTTAATTTAACTTGATTCTATTTAATTTAATTTAATTCAATTTAGTTTGATTTGATATGACTTAATTTAATTTAATTTAGTTTAATTTAATTTAATTTAATTTCCTTTAATTTAATTTAATTTAATTTAATTTGTTTAATTTAATTTAATTTAATTTAATTTAATTTAATTTGATTTAATTTAATTTAATTTAATTTAATTTAATTTAATTTAATTTAATTTGATTTAATTTGATATGTTTTAATTTAATTTTATTTAATTAATTTAGTTTAATTTGATTTAATTTAATATGTTTTAATTTAATTTAATTTAATTTAATTTAATTTAAATTTTAATTTAATTTTACTTTTAATTTTAATTTAATTGAAATTTTAAAAGGGTTTAATTTAAATAATTTAACTTTAATTTAAGTTAATGATTAAGTCTTTAAACATTTTAAACCTTAAATTTGGATTATCATTTTAATTAGGAATTAAATGTTATTGAGATGATTAATTTAGGGATTCTTAAATTAAAGAACAAATCTCTTCTAATAATATCCCTATTTTAATAATTCAATTTTATTATTCTTCAAATTTAATCAATTATTTAATTAAGGTTTATTTTAATTATTTTTAAATTGTTTAGTAGGTTTCTACCCATTAATTATTTAAATTTCAATCATCCAAATCAGATTAAGATCAAATATTTTACTCTTTAATTTTATTAAGCCTAAAGTTTTAATTAAAGGTTAAAATTTTAATTACCATTTTGCACCTTGAGCTTAATAATTTCATAACTCACTAAATTGAGCTTAAATGAACTTGAAATTTTTATGTGACTTCACTCATATGTCAATAAAGACATGAGAGGAGAAAATGTGATTTTTCTGTATTTAATTTAATGATGTAATTATTTTTGGTGGAAAATGGGGATTTCCAAGGAAAATTTAATAATATGACCAAGGGAAAGTTTCTGTCCTTAAGAAAATTATGAGACATTCCTAATGACTAGAGAACCACTTGGACCAATTTTGGTGATTTTTTTTAATTATATTCTTTTTATTATAATTCTTTTGAGTTTTGGAGTATTAATTAATTTAAAAAATAAAATAAAGGTTGAAAAATGAATTTTATATTTTTCAAAAATCTCTCTGATATCAAAGAAATCAGAGAATCAATTTTTACAATTTTATGATTTATTTTTGATTTATTAGAATTATTTTAGTGGAAATGCTAAAAAATACATTTTTTTTAATTTTAAAATTACCTTAGGGCTTTAAAATTTAATATCTCATCAAATAGACCTAAGAAAAATATGGGGTTTGTTCCTAAGTGATTATAATTCAAAATGTGACATTTTTAGTGAATTTTATTATTTTTGTGATTTTTATTATTTTTTATTTATTAAAATATTAAAATAATGCAAAAAATTAACTTTTTTAGAAAATTGAAATTTTATTTTTCTTAAATTACCCTGATATTAGAGAGGCTCCAAAACCAATTTGGTGAATTTTTGAAAAGTATTTTGAAAGTTATGAATTTTTAAAGTTTAAAATGGCTAAATGGCTTAATCAACCCATTTAGTAGGGCTAACCAAGTCCAATTGACTTCAAATTTTTATGGTGGGTTCCTCTGATCCTAAAGATTAGTGGAGAATTGATTTCAAGTCAATTTGATGCATGATTAGCTCTAATTAATTAAGGACCTATTTTGGGTGTTTAAGCCGATTAGGGTTATTCAAGTGAATTAATTCAAAACCAATTTTTCCTAGGGTCCTCTGGTCATAAGAAACATCACCAAATTTTTCTAGAATTTATTTCACAACATGCTAATTACTGGATTTGAAATACTCAAAACAGCAACATGAATTTGGAAAATCAATAACTTCTCATATGGATGGCTTCTGACTTTGGAAAATTCAGGGAATGTTCCCAAATTCAGAGGCTTCAAAAGCCCTATGGTCTCATGCCATGGTGAATTTCCTATAAGCATGGAGAATTAAAATAATGCAGAGGGTAAATAAATTATTAAAAATAAAATACTTGATAAAATTAAATGATTTCTTTTCCACATTATTCTCCTACGTTCCATTTGAGCGAGAGGGTATTTTTATTTTATTTTTCTGATTTTTCTACACTGAAGTTATGCATTTTTGAAGTTTAGGGAATTAAATAAATCAAAAAATACCCTAATTTCCTACTTATCCACGCGGCGCCACGCCATCCTCGGCGGCTCCGAAACGCCGCGTGTCGCGGCTGCCGTTCGACGCCGCCATCCAACTCGGCGCTCGGGGGCCCGGCTGTATCGTTCCATCTCCCCATCCGGCGCGATCTGGCCGTCCGTCCGCGCGTGTATGGAATGAACGGCATCCGTTCATCGTGCCCGAGCGTCCTCGCACGAGAGCCGTCCACACTAAAACCACTAAGAACTCACTCATTTCTCGACGGATTTTCGTGTTCTTGTGCTCTATGGATTCGTCTTGAAGAGACGAATACATCTATACGGTGATCATGCATTGAAATTAAAGCATTTGAAATGGAGAATCTCCAGAAGCTCGGGATGAAGAATTAGCTCATACCTTTGCTCAGAGAAGTGTGGCTTCAATGCGAGGGTTGTGTCACCTTCGATTGGATCTCGGTAAGCTCTAGATGAAGTCTCTCGGTGCAGTGAATTGCCTAGGTATGATTTCGACCAAGCCAGATCACAAAGCTTGGAGTACGGAACGGATGGGTGGCACTGGAGAGGGGCTTTTCTTGGTGGACTCCTTCCCTTGGTGCGGTGAAGGTGTAGGACCAATCAATTTGAGGATTGATCCACTATGGAGAAGTGTCCTTGTTTTGGGTGGAATTTTGGCTGAGAAATTGGGCTCGTTGGTGGGGATCGGGGCAAATTGTCATCGGGGATCAAGCTGCTCCAAGTATGGAGAGTGTTCCGGAGCAATTTTGGCGGGGTTTCGGTAAGGTGCGGTTCGGCACCTCTCATGGCCGAGAGGGGGTGGTGTTTAAATAGGAGAGGGTGGAGGGCATCCCGGGGGAGTTAGGGCTTGGGATCGAGCTGCTCTTGGCAGAGAAGAACGAGCTACAATGGCACTGGGGATGGGGCGGCTCGGCGGGTGAGAATTCCAAGTTTGGGCTCACATGTGAGCTCTCGGCCCGGTGGTTTTCGGCGGTCGTGGTGGTGGCCGGCCGAGGTCGGAGTCACCCTCGAGGTCGGGGAGGTCGGGGCTGGGGCTTAGTGCGGTCGGTTGGCATTGGCCATGTGTAAAGGGTTTGATTTAGATGGAATGGGGGAGGAGCTAATTTTGGGTCCAAATGGCTCCAAGTCATGGATTTAGGTTTGGTTCACCCTCCAAGGCCTGATTTTTTGGCTAGGGGAATCAGGTAAGTCAGTTAGCTTAGTGGGGAGAAGTCACCATCTAAGTACATTTATGTTTAATCAAGGTTTAGAAGAGTCATGAAAAGGCTTAATCACCCTTAAGGGAATCATTAAAGGCCTCCCTCCCTTTGCCAAAAATGACATGGTGATGTGTAAAGTGGCTGCCATGGCTTGCATATGGCTTGTGCATGGCTTCATGGCTCCATTTGGCTTGGGGCAAAGCTTAGTCGATTTCATGGAAGTAGATTTTAGGAATCTTGGCATTTTTGGTGGAAATTTGGATGAAGCTTGATTTGGAATGGTTTAATGATGATTTTGAAACTTAGGGGTGATATCAATTAAAGGTATGATGAAAAGAAATTGCCATGTGGGCTTTAGGGCCAATCTTGGGCTTTTGTATTTGGTGGAAATCGTCTTTTAGAATGGTTTAGGAAAGTGGGCCTTTAGGTTTGAAAACAAATTGGTGGATGGAAATTTTGGGGAGGATTGGGCCAAACAAATGTCGGGTTTAGCTCATGGATGTGTTATGAGTGATTTGAAGCAAGTTGGGAGTGATTTGGGTTTGAATTGGGTTGAATTTGGGCTTCTTTGGTGAATGGGCCAATATAGGTCAAATTGGGCTAACTTGGGCCAATGTTGGGCTAGGGTTGAAATTGATGTAAAATAAATGTTGGGAAATGTTTATGGGAGTGTTTCAAAGAAGTTTTGGCTTTGGTTGGGTTTTGATTTTGGGGTTTGGGTTTATTTGGGTTTGGTTTGGGTTTAGGTCAAAATTGAGCCTTTTAGCTTTGGGTTGAATTTGAGTGGGGTTTGGGTCTAAATTTTGGGTAAATCATGTTAGTGTTTTGTTTGTGGGGATGCTAAGGAAGGTTTAGAAAAGGTTTGGGGTTAATTGGAGTTGAATTGGGTTAGTTAGGATTAGGTTTGGGTCATGGGTCCAAATTGGGCTTTAAGGTCAAAAGTGAAATTGGATTCAAATGTCAATCAAATTGGACTTGGATTTGGTCTAGATTGGTGTTGGGAATGTTGAATTGAAGTTTAGAATTGAATTGGACCAGAATTTGGGTCAATTGGGTAGGTTTGGCTTGACATTGGGTTCACTTTGGGTTAAAATGGGTCAAATTAGGGGTTTTGATAAAAGTGGGGTAAATTGACAAAACTAACCCATGGTGTAGTTGAACAAAATGAAATTGGGAATATTTGGGATTTTCTAGAAGTTTCTAGGAATTTTCTGAATTTTTGGGTCAAGATGGGTATTTAGGGTATTTGGAGGGTATTGGGAGGTATTTTTGGAATTTTTGGTATTTTTGGCTATGAGTGATCAATTTGAGTAATGTGGAAATGTTTGGGATTGGTTTTGAGGAATTTTGGGTGATTTGGGATTTTTGAAAAATTTGGGTGATTTCAAGTTTTTGGGTAGGCTAGGCGGGTGTAGGGTCCCGGGGTTCAAAAATTGAAAATTTGGAAAATTGAAGATTTGGAAAATTGAAGATTGGGTGAATATAAGTGGAATGAAATCATTTTGGTTGAGCCATGAAGCCATATCAAGCTCACATGAGCCATGAAAGGACTCATTTGAGGCATCCATCTATGTTGTTCCTAACCCTCTTGCGCGAGGGCTTAGGGGTTAAGGACCATCCATGTGAATCACCTACATGAGTCGGGAGGTCGAGTTGGGTATGGGTGTGGTTTTAGGAGGTGTGTGAAAGTGTAGTGTATAAGTGTAGTGTGTGTGTAAGTCGGCCCTCACCGGACCAGGGCCACCGGGGCGATCTAAGGCCAAAGAGTCCTACAGGAACTCATCCTTTAAACTTCCACATTTGATTTGACCCTCACAGGTGATTAGGGGTCTACGGTCGACTTTGTGGAGTTTGCGGGGAGTTAAGAAGTGGTTTGAATTTCTAGGTGGTGGGTCCCAATTCTAATCCTCTAAGATAGTCGAAGGAAAAGCTAAGGCTAGATCCTAAGTACTAAAGAGAAGAAGAGAAGACCTCTTCAAAAATGAGGTCAACAAATGGACCCCCAATAGGTGTGGTGAGCTGACGGAGCACACCGCGCGTATTGGTGTTGACCGAAGAGATTACCAAAACCAACACAGATGTCCAAGTGACAAACTTAGGACAAAGTAGAAGAGTTTCCGCTGGGGAGTGTCAAGTATATCTCTGAGACTGGAGATCCCTAAACTCTCGCTGGAGAAAGGGAAAGGAGGTGAATCCCAAATCACATGACCTGGGGGAATTTCAATTTAGATTTTATTTTGTTTTAGTTTAAGTTTTGATGTGTGATCTTAGATTTTAGCTTGAGATTCAATTTAAATTGAAGTTTTGTCAAAATTAATTTGAAGGGATTTGATTTGAAATGAGAATTGGAATTTTGTGGTTTTAGATGTAACATCTTCAACCTCAAAAGAAAATTGAATTGATTGGATTGAATCATCACAATGAGGAGAGATCTCAGAGCAATGCGGTATTGGATGTAAAATCCTTAACCTCAAGAGTTTGATTTTGATGTATTTCATTGCGATAGGGAAAGAATCTAAAGCGATGCGGTCTCGGATGTAAAATCCTCGACTCCAAACGTTTGAATTTGATGTATTTCATTGCGATAGGGAAGGAATCCTAAAGCAATGCGGTCTCGGATGTAAAATCCTCAACTCCAAAAGTTTAATTTTGATGTATTTCATTGCAGTAGGGAAGGAACCTAAAGCAATGCAGTCTCGGATGTAAAATCCTCGACTCCAAGAATTTGATTTTGATGTATTTCATTGCAGTAGGGAAGGAACCTAAAGCAATGCAGTCTCGGATGTAAAATCCTCAACTCCAAAAGTTTAATTTTGATGTATTTCATTGCAGTAGGGAAGGAACCTAAAGCAATGCAATCTCGGATGTAAAATCCTTGACTCCAAGAATTTGATTTTGATGTATTTCATTGCGATAGGGAAGGAACCTAAAGCGATGCGGTCTCGGATGTAAAATCCTCGGCTCCAAAAGTTTAATTTTGATGTATTTCATTGCGATAGGGAAGGAACCTAAAGCGATGCGATCTCGGATGTAAAATCCTTGACTCCGAGAATTTGATTTTGATGTATTTCATTGCGATAGGGAAAGAATCCTAAAGCGATACGGTCTCGGATGTAAAATCCTCAACTCCAAAAGTTTAATTTTGATGTATTTCATTGCGATAGGGAAGGAACCTAAAGCAATGCAGTCTCGGATGTAAAATCCTCGACTCCAAGAATTTGATTTTGATGTATTTCATTGCAATAGGGAAAGAATCCTAAAGCAATGCAGTCTCATATGTAAAATCCTCAACTCCAAAAGTTTAATTTTGATGTATTTCATTGCAATAGGGAAGGAACCTAAAGCAATGCAGTCTCGTATGTAAAATCCTCGACTCCAAGAATTTGATTTTGATGTATTTCATTGCAATAGGGAAAGAATACTAAAGCAATGCAGTCTCAGATGTAAATTCCTCAACTCTAAAAGTTTAATTTTGATGTATTTCATTGCAGCAGGGAAGGAACCTAAAGAAATGCAGTCTCGGATGTAAAATCCTCGACTCCAAGAATTTGATTTTGACCGGTAATTGATATTGCAAAGAATTGTAGTGTTGATTTGAAAAGCGTGGAATTTTGGTGTTTCGAGAATTTCATGAAAGTTGTAAAAGACTTTCATGGAAGGAAATAGATTATGAGGGAATATGTAGATGCTACATATCCCATTCAAAAGAGTTGATCGAAAGTTGCTAGTTTGGATTGGATACAATTCCTCACCATCAGATTCGATCCGTGTCAATGGAATCAACCGCTTCCATCCCAGACAAGGGAGAGAGTAGAACAGACTGGATTTCGGATTTGGAAGGTTGAGTTTGAATTTGATTGAGATTTAATTTGAGATCTGGAAGATCGAATTTGAATTTGATTGAGATTTGATTTGAAATTCGGAAAGATTGAATTTATAATTTGATTTAAAATTTGTGCTCATTTTGTTTGTCCTTTAACAATTCAAATTTTATTTTATCGTGAACTTGAAGTTCATCATTTTTTTATTTAGATTTTTAAAGAAAGTTTTCTTTTATTTTTTTTTGTTTCTTTTCTGTTCTTTGTTCGAAGTTCATTTAACTTTAATGGCGTTTCTCAATCAACTTGCACAACAGAGGTGAAGGCCAAAAATGTGACATGGTCACTTTCATTCCGATCATGTTGACGATACATCATACAACTCGATGCGGAATACATCTCATACAATCCATGTAGACTCAAAACGGACTATGTATGATCTTTGTCGATTCATCCAAAAAAGGTATACGTCGAAAATCCATGTACGAATAGTGAGGTACATGATCGATAACATCACCTTCCAAGCCATCCTTGGCAAGGATGCCGTATGGATGTACGTTGGAGGTGTGATATTTTCTATGTAACTCACGGCTCGTAAGGCCGGAGGCTCTCTAGCTCCGGGTACGGTGGAAGTGGTAAGGTTCTTTCTGTCATCCATCCTTCTAAAAGTAGCTGAGATCCGCTTCACGGGTACTCCGGTATGCAATGTTTAGTGACATGCTGCTCCATTGCCCTTTAGTATCATGACGGAACCTACCGGTAATGGTATCTTTCTTGGCCCTCGGAACTCACACGGGCTCGTTATCCGAAGGTCGGATCCGAACATGATATTACACTCGTTCGGAAAAGAAGCGTGCAAAAGGTCGACAAAGTCGTGGTGATCTATGTGCGGGGGTATGCGGTCACCCTTCTTGTAGATGTTAATGATGCAAGCGTTAGGTATGCGATACGATGACGGTACCCTCCACGTTATCATTCTCTTTACCATCCTTTTGATGACTAATGGCATTGGATCCACTGGCCATGACGGAGTATCCACAGGTGGGTTTCCCTTCCTGTCTTCTGCGAAGTTGTAGCGAGCATCCACATTGTATTGTAATTCTTCCTTTCCACGGCATCCATCTCCGGGGTTCCGAGTAAGTGTTTTCTCTTAGGCGGCCCGCTCGGCCCATTCTTTTTAAATCCCGGATGCAGTCCACGATTTGTTGTTGTTCGTATTCTGAGAACACATCTGTATGTAGCTCGAGGCCTTCTAGTATATTAATCCTCCTGCCTCTGATTCTCTCGAAGTATTCAAAAGTTTTCTTCTCGACATTCTGCATTCTTTCTAGCTCGTATTCCGGAATAATGCGCAATGGCGAGGCACAGTGACATCTTGTGGGATATACGGCTCAATCCCTTCACGTTCTCCTGCATACCTCGACTCCTCGGGGATGGTGTTCCTCGGGACATCCTCTGGGGTTGCTTCTGCAACAAGGTTATGCATTATTGGTGAATTTATCTGGTGGCGTGATAGCCTTCCTTCTTCTAATCTCCTCGAGATTTCCCTGGTTTCTTCTGTTATCCTCGGAGCTGGCCTCCTTCCTTCGGTACACAGTGAGCTGGCGTCCTTGAAGTATATGTGCGCGGTAGCAAGCTGCCTCGTCGCGGCGGTCCGTTGCTAGTTTAGTTAGCATCTTGTGGATACGGCGATTTTTGTATCCTCGGCGAGTTCTTTGTGAGAGTAGCTCTTCGTACTTCTCGAGTTTCTATGGGCGCGGCGGCGACAAGCTTGCCCTCTCTTGTAGCGACTACGGACTTGATTTTCTTGTCTTCTTCGGTGCTTGTTTTCCTTTTCTTCTTCTTGGAGTGGTGGCTTGGGCCACCCACTTTCATCACTTGTTGACTGGGCGAGTTCCTCTCGGTCAGCGGGACCCGAGTCACTTTCCTCGTATTGCGAGCTCTGTTGGTGCGAAGTCGAGTCGATCTCTATTATCTCTCCATCTTTCACCCTCTTTTCGTCGAGTGCAAGGCTTACGCCATTTCTAAAGTTCGGGACAAACCGCCGTTCGACATTTCCCTGTGAAAAGACAAGGAAAAGGATCGAGGGCATCGTACTATGAACAAGAACATTAAGAAAATGTTTATTAAAGACAGTTTTTTTTATTACTTCTTGTATTTTTAAATTTAATAGGAATGAAGTGGGATAAAATCAGGAAAGAGATTTTGATTTGGAAGAGAGAACAAGGAAGACTTTATTATCATGATTTTATTTATTTTAACACATTTTTTATTATTTTTGGGTTCGGACCCAGTCATAAGTAATTACTTCGCCCGTGCTTCTAGGGATGAAGAATTCATTCCTTTGAAACATCAGGTAGCGTAATACTTCTTCAAGTATCGTCCGTTGATCGGAAGCATATGTCATTCTCCTTGGCAATTCACTAGGCTGGTAAGAGCCTCCCGAGTATGCTTGCTTCGACCACAAACGACCCTTCCCAAGTGGGTTCAAATTTTCCTCCTATCTTGCGGTGTGCGAGAATAGGTCTTTTGAGAACGAGAACTAAGTCACCAACTTTGAAGGTTCTTGGGCGGACCGGTTTGTCATGGGCTTGAACCATCTTAGCTTGGTATAGTTCTAAATTCTGTCTGTGCTGCAAGTCTTTTCCCTTCCGGGTTTTCTAATTCTTCTAGTCGTAATTTGGCATTCTCTTCTGTCGTGATTTTATTTGCAAGCTGCAATTACGAGCGAAGGAAGGCTGAACCTCTAAGGGTAACACTTGCCTCGGACCCATACACCGGAGCGTAAGGTGTAGCTTGAGTAGGAGTTACGAAGGTTGTCGGTAGGCCCATAAGGCTTCTAATAACTTCTCGTGCCAATTTCTCTTATTATCGTCCAAGGTTTTCTTTAAGATTTGAACGAGAGTTTTATTAAAAGCCTCGACGGGCCGTTTGCTCTTGGGTAGTAAATTGTTGAATATCGCCGGTCGATTCTGTGTCTCCGACAAAATTGTTGATTTGTGTGCTTCGAATGCTGACCCATTATACGAGATGATCTGCGCGGCACTCCGAAACGGTAGACAACTTGGTTCTTGAAAAGCGTAGCACGTGGTGTGCTTTCACTTCTCTAAGTGGAACTGCCTTTGCCCACTTGGAAAAGTAATCTGTAGCTGCAAGAATGAAGCGATGTCCTTTTAAAGATGGTGGTTCTAATGGACCCACTATATCTGTGCCCCAACATTCAAATGGCCACGACGCAATTGTCGGATGTAGCACATTTGGAGGTTGGTGTAGAACCACTCCGTACACTTGGCATTGGTGACAGCTCTTGGCGATTTTCATGCAGTCGGTCATCATCGAGGGCCAGTAGTACCCTAGTCTTTTAATTTTCATTTTCATCTTCGGACTCAGTCGGTGAGCGCCACGGAGTCCTGCATGCACCTCTTTAACAATTTCACGGGCCTCGAACCAGCTTAGGCACCTTAGCCACATTTGATCGAAAGACCTTACGTATAACGTGTTGTTTATTAATGCGTAGGACATAGTTCTTTTCTTGATACGATGGGCTAGCGACCTATCATCCGGTAGTTTTCTGTTTGCGGGTAGTACATTAATGGTCTGTCGCCGATCTTACGTATTTTTACATCCATCGTTGCAACTGATTTTTTTTCTTTTTCGATTTGTGTATTGTGTCTATGTCAGTTGTGATAGGACCTGACGTCAGTGAGCCGACACTTCCATCGACTCATCTTGCAAACATGCAAATTCTTTTGTGAGGAGAGCTAACGCATCTCGTTAAAGCATTTTCTTTTCAGGAATTTTGTACATTGTCACATTCGGAATGCTGTTCCAATGTTGTATGCATCTTGGAAGTATTGCTTGAGCCTTGGTTTTAAAATCTTGTACTGTCCGGCGATCTGTTGAATGATTAACTGTGAATCCCCGTAGATATTGATGTTTGTTATCCCCATTTGAATAGCTAATTCCAGTCCTGTTATGAGGGCTTTGTGATTACGCTTCGTTGTTTGTACACGGCTCGTTAAGTGGTAGGAGTATCTTAACATCCCCCGCTCCGGTGTTATAAAGATTAATCGATTCTGCCTTACCGGGCACTATCACTTGCGATTCTTCGTCTTTGTGTCTTGAAGATGCTCCGTCGAAATATAATTCCCAACGTCGATCATCGGGGTCTTCTAGGCTCATTATTTCTTCATCCGGTAAATCGTCATTGAGAGGAGATTCTGCCAGCGAAAGGGTGTCTTTGCGAGGAAGTCTGCTAAGACTTGTCCCTTTACGGCACGAAGAGGGACGAAAGTTATATCGAATTGCAATAATATCATTGACCATCTGGCAAGTCTGCCGGAAAGCGTTGGACGAGTCATCAAGTATTGCAATGGATTAACTTTCGAAATAAGGTTGACCTTATGAGAGAGCATGTAATGCCTGAGCTTTTGAGCGGCGAAGATCAGGGCCAAACAATGCTTTTAAATTGCGGGATACCTTATTTCCGTCGGAAGTAAACGACGGCTTAGGTAGTAAAGAGCATTTTCTTTACCCTCATCATTGATACGGGCTAACGGGGCTCCGAGAGAGTCGTCTAAAGCCGCGGTATAAAGTATCGCGGTCTACACGAGAGCGGGGCTGCTAAGACGGGAGGTGTCATTAAATATTGGTTAATGTCCTCGAAGGCCTTCGGCATTTCTCTTCCCGAATAAATTTGTAGTCCTTTTTAACTAGTGCGAGAAAGGCTGACACCTACTGACAAGTTTGAGATAAAGCGTCGAAGATATGCCAACTTCCCTTGAAAAGATCGTAGTTGTTTTAAGGTTTTGGGAGGCGGCATTTCTAAGATAGCTTTAATCTTTTCGGGTCGATTTCAATTCCACGATGTCGGACAACGAATCCTAAGAATTTCCGGAGGTGACGCCGAAGGCGCATTTTAAGGGATTCATCTTAAGGTTAAATTGTCTTAATCGTTCGAAAACAATTCTCGAATCATATAGGTGGTTGTCCTTTACTTTGCTTTTGATGACCACGTCGTCCACGTAGCATTCGACTTGATTATGGATGAGATCATCAAAAATTCTTGTCATTGCTCTCTGGTAGGTTGCTCCTGGGTTCTTCTGTCCGAATGACATCACTGTGTAGCAATATACTCCGATCGGCGTTTTGAATGCTGTAAGTTTTTCATCTTCTGGAGCCATTTTTATCTGGTTGTATCCTGAAGATCCATCCATGAATGAGAATATTTCATGTGTTGAAGCAATGTCGATCATTAATTGCAGGATCGGTAGAGGGAATTCATCCTTTGGACATGCCTTGTTTAAATCTACGAAATCCACACAAATTCTCGATCGACCATCCTTCTTCCTAGCGGTACCACATTGGCTAACCAAGTCGGGTATTGTTCTTCGCGGAAAAATTTAGCGTCTATTAGCTTTTTAACTTCGGCTATGACTTGTTGTTCGATTTCTAGACGCATTCTTACGGGACCTTGTCAGTGGGACGAAGTAGGATCCACTCCTAGCTTATGGATTGCGACCTCTGGAGCTAATCACGGCATCTCGTCGTAGTTCCAAGCAAAACGAGTCTTTAAATTTCATTAATAACTTGATTATTTCCTCGGAGTCTTCTTTATTGAGTAAGGAGCTAACAAAGGTAGGTCTAGGTTCTTCACTAGTACCTAAGTTAACTTAGTTAACTCATCTATTCTAGATTTAATCTCTTCTTCGAATTCGGTGGAGCGTCTCCAATTTGTAAATCTTCGAATTCTTCTGTAGTTTCCATGCGAGTTTTCATTAGACTCGCAAGTGACAACCAAGCAAAATTCGGTATCGTCGGCGATCCTACTGTGCCGAATCCGAGACCATGCTTTGAATTGGGTGGACGACCGGAGTTATTCCATAATTTTTCAAAATGTTGTGATTGACCTTTTGTCCAATGTCGAGGTAAGAAACCACGCTTGAATTAAATTTTGAACACGGGGAGAGTACCACTCAAAAGGTAATTCCATTAATTCGATGAAGTGACATCTTCAAATTGTACATTATTTTCGAGTTTTGGAGGAAGGAGCACCACGATAGAATTTGATGGGCTTTGCCATCGCCGCTATGTACCTCTTTGACCACCATACCCTCGATCTTATTAGAATGGATCGGGGTTAGGGTCATAGTATGTACATAGTGGTTAATCTTCTCGTACATCGATTTATATTCTTCATTCTTTTCATCTTCGAGCGGGATCCTGAATTGCGGCTTCTTCTGACTTATTATCGCCGCTTCTTGTTTGATCTCTTTTTCTTCTTCAGAACTGTCTTCCCAATCAACATTGATGGCTGGTTTCCTCTGTCCAACTGTCCTAACGTCTCTGCCACGACCTCGTCCCCGGCCTCGACCTCGGATGCGAGTTGTGGAGAAACCTTCACCATCTCGCCGTAAGGGAGTGGTGAGTGAGTGTTGGACTAGAACTTCAGGTTCTTCGTTGTCCCGAACTTCCTTTGCTTCATTCGTTATGGTATCTCTGGAGAAGATTGTTTTCTTTGGAGGTGCATAATAAGCTCCATCTTCATGGATTCCAATTTCATGTACGGAGAATGGTTGTAAGTCACCTTTGATGCACTGTTCCCCTCCATCGTAGTATTTGATGCCTTTGGTGTAGGGATGATGGTACCATCCTGTTTTCATGTATCTATGGTCGGCCCAGTAGAGCATTGAATGACGTTTCTGAATCAATTATGTGAAATTTCGCGGTTGTCTTTGCCAAGTCACCGGTCTTCATTAGTAGTGTTATTGATCTGAGGGCTCTTTCTCCTTTCTAGTTGAATCCTCTTAATAATATTTTGTCTGCTTCAAGCTCGCGAGCATCAATTTCCAAGTATGCTAGCGTTCGAAGATTCATTATGTTGATTGATGCTCCTGGATCCACCAATACTCTGGAGAGTGTAAACTTCCCAATTGTAACTGAAATGTACAACGGTCGGTTGTGATCTGCTGTCCCAAGTAGTAGGTCATTGTCCGTGAAGGTAACACCTCGCTGTTCCTTTAACGAACAAACCTCATCTAAGGAATCTTCGGCCATTTGAGCTAAGCAAATTTCCGGATCAAGTAAGGCCTTGATCAGAGCTTCTCTCATCTCCTTTGATAAGATGAGAGCGTCGTAGATGCTCGGTTTGGTCGGTAGTTTCCTAAGATGGGCTAGCACGTTGTAGTCCACTTTATTTTCATGTGTCTCGGCTTCTTCCCGAATGGGTATTTCTTCGTCGGGGTTGGTTCTTCTGAACGACCACACGCTTTCCTTTGTCCTTTGGACCCATTCTCGGAGGTAGAACTCTTCCACTTCTTAAGTTAACCTCTGTAATTTCTTCTGAATCTAGTATTGAGTTTGCTAGTGTCTCCTCTTGAATCGGAGTGACAGGTTCTTTTGGATTAGCTTCAGAGTCTGAAGGCTCTAAATCTATTGTGACTGGAGCTCCTCGAAACTTGCAAATAGTTTCGCTGCTTGTTGAACTCTCGTAGCCTCCTTGATGGATGTCTTCTTCGTCATTGTGATCGTCGAGATTGTGTATGATTTGAGAATTGTCATTTGTATCGGAATCGACGTCCGGATTGTCGCTAGTTACGTAATCGTTAGAAACAATCAAAATGTAGCCAACGCCATAACCCTTATCATTATAAGATCCCACCGGAGTGAGCAGATAATCATACAGAGTCAGAGGTTCGAGGGATTTCTCCCCCGAATCGGAAACAACTATCCTAGGATAAGCGGCCCCTAGTCTAGCCTTAGGAGCCTCGATTTTCTCTTCTTCGTCGATTTTCTTCTTCTCTTCGATTGTCTCTTGTTGAGGTGGTTCTTCTATCGCAAGTGATAGTGTCGACTTAACGGGTTTCGAACTACGAATTGAGGCTCGCACCGAAGCGGTTTGGATGTGATCCAAAATCTTTTTCGAAGACTTTGTCCAAGCGGTAGCCCATCCATCATCAGTCGCATAGGGGTCTATCGACACAATGAGATCAGTCGAGACAACATTGACGAAACCTCCTTTCTGGGGTTCCTTCATGTATTCCTTCGGGATCATTATATTCCCTTTTCGAAGATTGTCGTTGAGCCAACTTTTGAAGGTAATACAATCTTCTATCTTGTGTCCAAGCATCCGGTGGTAAGGGCAAAAGTTGGGATCACCTTTCTTGTTGACTTCTTCTAGTCTCTTAGGTTCTGGCAGTTGGAAGTCCGGAGTCTTCATCAGACTGCGAAACATTTTTGGCTCTGCCTCATTCTTAAACGGATATTCCCTGCTCAAAAGTTCCCTTAATGTACGTTGCGGACGAGGCGGTTTTTCATATTGTTGAGATGACTGATAGCTGGGTCGGGGTTGCTGGTAATTCTGTTGAGGTTGCTGCGGCCGTTCTGACAATATTTGTATCGGTTGCTTGCCTTTGTTGACTGCTGCAACGATCCCGGACTTCTTTTCAAAAGTTTTCACAGGCTTTTGTTTGTCTGTTTTGTCGGTGAAACTTAATTGCTTCGCCTCCTCTTGCAAGCTTCCGGCCTTGCTTAACAACTTCTCAAAAGTCTTAATAGTAAATCCCTTGAGGAGAAGTGCTATCGGGCCATGAATGCTCTTCAGTAAAATGCCGACTGCATGCTGTTCTTGTAGCTATAGCTCACACTTCATACTTAGGTTCCTCCACCGAAGTATGTAGTCCACCAAGGTTTCGTTGGGTTTCTGCTTCTCTACCACTAAATCACCTATAGTGATGTGGTGCTGAGCTCCGGCAAATCGCTTGATGAAGAGGTTCTCTAGTTCTGAAAATGTCTTCACCGAACCGTTTGGTAATTCCGCATACCAATCAAACGCGATCCTTGATAGGCTGCTGACAAATTGTCTGAAGAGTAAAGCATCACTTCCGCCGGCATTGCAACAACTGGCACGAAAATGTACAACATGCTGCCGAGGGTTTCCGGTTCCATCAAAGGTCTTGAACAGAGGTGGTACAAAGCCTTTCGGATATTGACAACGTCGAATTCTTCGGGGTAAGGCCTACCCGTCCGAATGGATGTGCCGCTCTTTGATTGTGCCAAGGCTTCTCGCACCTGCTGTTCCACCATGTTCTTAATATCCTTTTCCGGAATCATGCTTTGTGTTATATCTTTCTTTAATCGATCATCCCCGTTGACGGACGTAATCTCCTTTCCTCCGTCTACTGATGTGAATGACTTACGGGGTGTTTCTCTTTGGGGTTGCACTTGACTCCGGAGAGTGGCTAGGGCTACGACCATCTCTTCCATCCTTTTTGCCATTTGGGCGATCATATCATCTTTCTCTTGAAGCTGCCTCCTCATTACTTCTGGCTCCTCTCTTTCTGCGGCTGCAGGAGCACCTTGTGAAGCTGACGAAGCTCATATTTCAACCATGTTAATTTCTGCATATTCATCATTCATGAACTCTGACGAATCAATCTCATCTCCGAATTTATCTTCTCTTTCCCTTGCTAATCGCCGAATATCAGTTCTTAGCTTTTCCATAGCATCTTCTAGCGGTCTTTTACGTACATCTTTGCGGTTGTCATGTGATAAGCTGTCGGGTTTCTTTCTCATGAGTCCCCTTCATCGCGGTAGCACTTTCTTTGGACTCAAGTTTCCTGACGAGACTTTCCTTCTCAGGCTGTTGTTTCAATCTTAATTGTCCAATAGTGGGATGTCATACCATCCTTCTAGCAGCGGAAGGTCTAGGACCGGATGGTCTGTCAGCCAAATGCTGAAAGGTGGTATCCTCCTTAATCTGTAGTCCTGAAACAACGACAGGTGGACTAGCTTTCATTCTCTTATTTGGCTTTTCTGCAACGATAGTAGGTTCTACTCGCGGCCCAAGACGGGATTTGGCCGGCACCCGCCCTATCCTTCTTAAAATCTCTGATACAGGACATTTTTCTTTCTTTGCTAACTTTTCTATCAGGGTTTGCAGTCAAGCAAATGGCGTAATTCTAGCCCTTTTCTTCTCGCCGTCGTTGTAATATGCGGGTCGAGGCAATGCGAAGCAATCTTGCGGACATTTTCCTCGTCCTCGCGGCGGAGAGGGGATGGAACTTACTTCCTCCCAAAAGTGGTATGTATTCGGGCGGCGGTGTATACTCGGGCGGTTCTAGGATTTCCTCCGGAAAGCAACTTCGGCGGCTACGGCTTCTCTAGCAATCCTTCTACCTCGTTCCTCCTGCGAGTCCGTGTCGGCGATAGAATTCTAGAGGCTGGACCCGATTTCAAAAACGAAGGTCTCACGGGAAGATCCGTACTCTCCACGGTAACGGAGTTCACCATAGTTCGAATTTCCTTCCCCTTTAGTTTGGCGGGAGCCGGGGTAGGTGCGAGAGACAACTAGACCGGTGGGGGTAGCAACAACGGTCCTTCGTGGACGGCGAGTACTCCTCTCAGTTGGAATCTTTTGTAGAGGAGGGAATTCGTGAGTTGACTTGAGGTTGAACTCAATCAACGGCTTCTCAGTTTCTGGTACTTTGCTTGTGAGTGAAAATAGAGTGACGTTGGGGATTTCGATGTCGGTGTCCCCGAATCCTTGTCCAAATCGAATGATTCCATTATCAGGCAGTTCGTCCTTGAACACGGCCAGGTCAAGTCCGCTGACGAAGGAGAAGATCAATTTTGGGGCTTCCATTTTTGCAGGGCAGATTCCAAGTGTTAGTTCCTGAATCGTGCTTCTTCTTATCGTATAACTTATGACGAAAAAGAAAGAGTCCGAACACATTTCTGTTTATCTTAGTGTATTTGTGGTATTAAAGGAAGATTGTCTTTTCGGAAAGATTTGTTCAATAGGAAGGAGAATTATTAAAAGAAGGAAAGTTGCAGGAAGGGTAAATGGAATTGATTAGGAACTGGAAAAGGAAGAGAAAGTCTTGCAGAAACTTCTCGACCCGCAAGACAGCTCCTAAAATAATACCTATTGGCGGTCCACCCCACCTCAGAAATGAGGTAAAAGGATCTCGAAACCTCTCTGTTTAGGGGTGTCTAAACAGTGGCTCCTAAATCCAAGAGAATGTTGGTTATACTTGTTCAAGGGAGAAATGAACATAGTATTCCAACGGAAAGAAGGGTAGTTTGATCCACTAGGAACATGGGTACACTACCGATTTTTGAAAGCAGAATTGTCTGATTAAAATGGAAAGAGGAATTGTCCCCAGCGAAGTTGCCAGAAATTGTACGGCTTATTTTTAGGTTGTGTTTTATTTTGAAAAGGGGGTCGCCTAACAGAAATTGTCGGCGAATTTTAGATTTTAAATTTAATTTAAATATATATAGAATTTAGAAAATAGTATTTGATTTTGAAAATAATTTTAAATTTGAAAATTTTAAGATATGAAATCAAACCGATCTCACATCCCAAATAGTTTATATAAACGAGCACCGCATCACAAACCACATATCTACCCCGAAGAATAGACACCTTGCTTGATGATAGGGCTCGATTAAATAAACTAAAAGATTTCGACATCCGTTTGTACGCGAACCAATTTTATAAGCCGACAAGTTCCCCGCTTAATATAAATGAATTAAGCGGGGTTTATATTACACAGGTTCTTAAAATTCCCTATAAGGGCAAGCCCCTATAGTTAATTACATCTTAAATGACGGGAATCATTTAAGAAAACTCTCGATAATAATCAGTAGTTCTGCTCTCAAGAATTTCAAAGTTTAAGTTTTCAAAGGATTGAATTTTGGAATTTCAAAAGGGAATGGATCAAGTTTGGAACATTTTATTTTTGGGATTCAAAGGAAGAAAGGTAGGAGAAATCACAGATTCGAAGCGAACTTCGGTAATTTCCCAACTATCCTATTGTTTGGCTTGGATTTAGGAAAGTCCTAATGTTATCTGATATTTCAATCTTGCCAATTTTGATTAATTAGGACTTATATTTATATGATAAAATCACACAAATAGCCTTGAAGATGTGAGGGTTTATGTCGTATCAAACGACTACCTCGGAGTCCTAAGACCGGTTAGGACTTAATTTGCAATGCAAATGCCTAACAAAAGGTTGAGGATTTATGTTGCACTAGGCAAACTACCTCGAAATCCTATGGCTTAGTTATTTAATTCTAAGAAAGTTTTGCTGAAGTAGACTCAGGTTTTGCTGATGACGATGGCCGTGCTGCCCACCATGCTCCGAGCTCCTTGTTGTTGCAGAGGTTTAGTTATAGAAGTCATAAATCAGGAGATAAGAAAAGTGTTTTGGTTTAGAAAAAATCTTAATTTCCAAGTATTTTTTATGTTTTATTTAAAACAAATCTTAGAGTTGATTATAACAACACCGGTTAAGATCGCACGTTTCCATCCTTCTGGCATCGTTATTTTTATCGGATTCACTTAGTCGAGATGAATTTGCTAAACTCAACTGAATGAGTTCCACACTTTCATTTAGACCGTGGGAAATCCCGTTAGCAACACGTAGGTTACATCATCCGAGGTATTCCCGATCATCCAACAAGACGTTTTAATTTAGTTGTAATTGCAGTTTTGTGTTCTGTTTGTGATTAAATTTTGACTTTTTTTTTATATTTTGAAATGTTGTGGCGGTGAATTTTATCTTGCAGTGACTTTTAATTTAATTTTGGTTTCAGTTTTAGGGACTATCCTAAAAGTGTAGGTTTTCATGCAACAGTTGTTTATCATGCAAGAAAAATAAATGCGATGTGATTAAATAAATTGCAATAAGGTAAATTGCAACAAAATAAAAGCGTACCTGGAGGGTCTTCCCGTCATCCCAAGCTGCACTTAAACACAATTTAGAATATTTAAGCAAGTTCCTAGGTAAAGCTAAGGGAAGGGTTATGGTTTTCTACCAAAATCCTAATCCTATAGCTAGTCATTTCCTATGACATCTAGGTTCCTGTGTTTTTTGGTTTGAGGACGATTTTCTTCATCAAAGAACAATTAAGTTTAGTTGTTCTTATAAACATCCTATCATATTGAGGAAGTGCTTAAGAAGAATCTTAAACATCTTTTCAATATTGCTAGAATTGTTTTAAGTCCAAATGAATTTAATTATACAAATGAATTAATTGTCCGAGAATTCAAGTTTTGTTATCTTGCTCAGTGAAAAAGGACATTTGAATATCCTATAAGTGAAGTAACATTTCATTTAACGTTCTGTTTAGGAGTTATCATAACCAAAGCTTTCGAGGGCAAATTGGTGTTCAAATGGTTTGTGATTTAATTTAATTTCAGTTATCGGGTTTAAATTTGGAATAGTGTTCAAGTTGCTTTATTTTGACTTTCTTTATGTCTTGGGTGATGTTATTATTATTATTTAATTCAATTTAATTTAACTTTAATTTAATTTAATTTAGTTTAGTTTCAATTTTGATTTAATTTAACTTGATTCTATTTAATTTAATTTAATTCAATTTAGTTTGATTTGATATGACTTAATTTAATTTAATTTAGTTTAATTTAATTTAATTTAATTTCCTTTAATTTAATTTAATTTAATTTAATTTGTTTAATTTAATCTAATTTAATTTAATTTAATTTAATTTAATTTGATTTAATTTAATTTAATTTAATTTAATTTAATTTAATTTAATTTAATTTAATTTAATTTAATTTAATTTGATATTTTTAATTTTATTTTATTTAACTAATTTAGTTTAATTTGTTTTAATTTAATATGTTTTAATTTAATTTAAATTTTAATTTAATTTTACATTTAATTTTAATTTAATTGAAATTTTAAAAGGGTTTAATTTAAATAATTTAACTTTAATTTAATTTAATGATTAAGTCTTTTAACATTTTAAATCTTAAATTTGGATTATCATTTTAATTAGGAATTAAATATTATTGAGATGATTAATTTAGGGATTCTTAAATTAAAGAACAAATCTTTTCCTAATAATATCCCTATTTTAATAATTCCAATTTTATTATTCTTCCAAATTTAATCAATTATTTAATTAAGGTTTATTTTAATTATTTTTAAATTGTTTAGTAGGTTTCTACCCTTTAATTATTTAAATTTCAATCATCCAAATCAGATTAAGATCAAATATTTTACTCTTTAATTTTATTAAGCCTAAAGTTTTAATTGAAGGTTAAAATTTTAATTACCATTTTGCCCCTTCAAGCTTAATAATTTCATAACTCACTAAATTGAGCTTAAATGAACTTGAAATTTTTATGTGACTTCACTCATATGTTAATAAAGACATGAGAGGAGAAAATGTGATTTTTCTGTATTTAATCTAATTATGTAATTATTTTTGGTGGAAAATGGGGATTTCCAAGGAAAATTTAATAATATGACCAAGAGAAAGTTTCTGTCCTTAAGAAAATTATGGGACATTCCTAATGACAAGAGAACCACTTGGACCAATTTTGGTGATTTTTTTTGAATTATATTCTTTTTATTATAATTATTTTGAGTTTTAGAGTATTAATTAATTTAAAAAATAAAATAAAGGTTGAAAAATAAAATAAAGGTTGAAAAATAAATTTTATATTTTTCAAAAATCTCTCTGATATCAAAGAAATCAGAGAATCAATTTTTACAATTTTTTGATTTTTCTTTGATTTATTAGAATTATTTTAGTGGAAATGCTAAAAAATACATTTTTTTTTATTTTAAAATTACCTTAGGGCTTTAAAATTTATTATCTCATCAAATAGACCTAAGAAAAATATGGGGTTTGTTCCTAAGTGATTAGAATTCAAAATGTGACATTTTAGTGAATTTTATTATTTTTGTGATTTTTATTATTTTTTATTTATTAAAATATTAAAATAATGCAAAAAATTAACTTTTTTAGAAAATTGAAATTTTATTTTTCTTAAATTTCCCTGATATCAGAGAGACTCTAAAACCAATTTGATGAATTTTTGAAAAGTATTTTGAAAGTTATGAATTTTTTAAAGTTTAAAATGGCTAAATGGCTTAATCAACCCATTTAGTAGGGCTAACCAAGTCCAATTGACTTTAAATTTTTATGGTGGGTTCCTCTGATCCTAAAGGTCAGTGGAGAATTGATTTCAAGTCAATTTGATGCATGATTAGCTCTAATTAATTAAGGAACTATTTTGGGTGTTTAGGCCAATTAGGGTTATTCCAAGTGAATTAATTCAAAACCAATTTTTCCTAGGGTCCTCTGGTCATAAGAAACATCACCAAATTTTTCTAGAATTTATTTCACAACATGCTAATTACTGGATTTGAAATACTCAAAACAACAACATGAATTTGGAAAATCAAATAACTTCTCATAGGGATGGTCTCTGACTTTGAAAAATTCAGGGAATGTTCCCAAATTCAGAGGCTTCAAAAGCCCTATGGTCTCATGCCATGGTGAATTTCCTATATGCATGGAGAATTTAAACAATGCAGAGGGTAAATAAATTATTAAAAATAAAGTACTTGATGAAATTAAATGATTTCTTTTCCACATTATTCTCCTCTGTTCACTGAGCAAGAGAGTATTTTTATTTTATTTTTCAGATTTTTCTACACAAAGTTATGCATTTTTGAAGTTTAGGGAATTAAATAAATCAAAAAATACCCTAATTTCCTACTTATCCACGCGACGCCACGCCATCCTCGGCAGCTCCGAAATGCCGCGTGTCGCGCTGCCATTCGACGCCGCCATCCAACTCAGCACTCCGGGGGCCCGCTGTATTGTTCCATCTCCCCATCCGGCGCGATCCTGGCCGTCCATCCGTGCGTGTATGGAATGAACGGCATCCGTTCATCGTCCCCAAGCGTCCTCACCCGAGAGCCGTCCACACTAAAACCCTAAGAACTCACTCATTTCTCAACGGATTTTCGTGTTCTTGTGCTCTATGGATTCTTCTTGAAGAGACGAATACATCTATATGGTGATCATGCATTGAAATTAAAGAATTTGAAATGGAGAATCTCCAGAAGCTCGGGATGAAGAATTAGCTCATACCTTTGCTCAGAGAACTGTGGCTTCAATCTGAGGGTTGTGTCACCTTCGATTGGATCCTAGCAAGCTCCGGATGAAGTCTCCCGGTCCAGTGAATTGCCTAGGTATGATTTCGACCAAGCCCGATCACAAAGCTTGGAGTCCGGAACGGATGGGTGGCCTGGAGAGGGGGCTTTTGCTGGTGGACTCCTTCCCTTGGTCTGGTGAAGGTGTAGGACCAATCAATTTGAGGATTGATCCACTGTGGAGAAGTATCCTAGTTTTGGGTGGAATTTTGGCTGAGAAATTGGGCTCTCTTGGTGGGGATCAGGGCAAATTGTCACCGGGGATCAAGCTGCTCTAAGTATGGAGAGTGTTCGGAGCAATTTTGGCGGTGGTTTCGGTAAGGTCCGGTTCGGCACCTCTCTTGGCCGAGAGGGGGTGGTGTTTAAATAGGAGAGGGTGGAGGGCATCCCGGGGGAGTTAGGGCTTGGGATCGAGCTGCTCTTGGCAAGAGAAGAACAGCTACAATGGCCACTGGGGATGGGGCGACTCGGCAGTGAGAATTCCAAGTTTGGGCTCACATGCGAGCTCTCGGCTCGGTGGTTTTCGGCGGCCGTGGTGGTCGGCCGGCCAGTCGGTCGTCACCCTCGAGGTCGTGGAGGTCGTGGTCGGGGCTTAGTGCAATCAATTGGCATTGGCCATGTGTAAAGGGTTTGATTTAGATGGAATGGGGGAGGAGCTAATTTTGGGTCCAAATGGGTCCAAGTCATGGATTTAGGTTTGGTTCACCCTCCAAGGCCTGATTTTTGGGCTAAGGGAATCAGGTAAGTCAGCTAGCTTAGTGGGGAGAAGTCACCATCTAAGTACATTTATGTTTAATCAAGGTTTAGAAGAGTCATGAAAAGGCTTAATCACCCTTAAGGGAATCATTAAAGGCCTCCCTACCTTTGCCAAAAATGACATGGTGATGTGTAAAGTGGCTGCCATGGCTTGCATATGGTTTGTGCATGGCTTCATGGCTCCATTTGGCTTGGGGCAAAGCTTAGTCAATTTCATGGAAGTAGATTTTAGGAATCTTGGCATTTTTGGTGGAAATTTGGATGAAGCTTGATTTGGAATGGTTTAATGATGATTTTGAAACTTAGGGGTGATATCAATTAAAGGTATGATGAAAAGAAATTGCCATGTGGGCTTTAGGGCCAATCTTGGGCTTTTGTATTTGGTGGAAATAGGCTTTTAGAATGGTTTAGGAAAGTGGGCCTTTAGGTTTGAAAAGAAATTGGTGGATGGAAATTTTGCGGAGGATTGGGCCAAACAAATGTTGGGTTTAGCTCATGGATGTGTTATGAGTGATTTGAAGCAAGTTGGGAGTGATTTGGGTTTGAATTGGGTTGAATTTGGGCTTCTTTGGTGAATGGGCCAATATAGGTCAAATTGGGCTAACTTGGGCCAATGTTGGGCTAGGGTTGAAATTGATGTAAAATAAATGTTGGGAAATGTTTATGGGAGTGTTTCAAAGAATTTTTGGCTTTGGTTGGGTTTTGATTTTGGGGTTTGGGTTTATTTGGGTTAGGTTTAAGTTTAGGTCAAAATTGGGCCTTTTAGCTTTGGGTTGAATTTGAGTGGGGTTTGGGTCTAAATTTTGGGTAAATCATGTTAGTGTTTTGTTTGTGGGGATGCTAAGGAAGGTTTAGAAAAGGTTTGGGGTTAATTGGAGTTGAATTGGGTTAGTTAGGATTAGGTTTGGGTCATGGGTCCAAATTGGGCTTTAAGGCCAAAAGTGAAATTGGATTCAAATTTCAATCAAATTGGACTTATATTTGGTCTAGATTGGTGTTGGGAATGTTGAATTGAAGTTTAGAATTGAATTGGACCAGAATTTGGGTCAATTGGGTAGGTTTGGCTTGACATTGGGTTCACTTTGGGTTAAAATGGGTCAAATTGGGGATTTTGATAAAAGTGGGGTAAATTGACAAAATTGGCCCATGGTGTAGTTGAACAAAATGAAATTGGGAATATTTAGGATTTTCTGGAATTTTCTGGGAATTTTCTAAATTTTTGGATTTTTGGGTCAAGAGGGGTATTTGGGGTATTTGGAGGGTATTGGGAGGTATTTTTGGAATTTTTGGTATTTTTGGCTATGAGTGATCAATTTGAGTAATGTGGAAATGTTTGGGATTGGTTTTGAGGAATTTTGGGTGATTTGGGATTTTTGAAAAATTTGGGTGATTTCAAGGGTTTTGGGTAGGCTAGGCGGGTGTAGGGTCCCGGGGGTCAAAAATTGAAAATTTGGAAAAT
This sequence comes from Papilionanthe hookeriana x Papilionanthe teres, assembly GCA_022702705.1. NCBI lineage: Eukaryota > Viridiplantae > Streptophyta > Magnoliopsida > Asparagales > Orchidaceae > Papilionanthe > Papilionanthe hookeriana x Papilionanthe teres. The sequence goes on along the minus strand of CM040423.1, from coordinate 62,630,514 downwards.
TGAAGATTTGGTGAATATAAGTGGAATGAAATCATTTTGGTTGAGCCATGAAGCCATATCAAGCCCACATGAGCCATGAAAGGACTCATTTGAGGCATCCACTATGTTGTTCCTAACCCTCTAGCGAGGGCTTAGGGGTTAAGGACAATCCATGTGAATCACCTACATGAGTCGGGAGGTCAAGTTGGGTATGGGTGTGGTTTTAGGAGGTGTGTGAAAGTGTAGTGTATAAATGTAGTGTGTGTGCAAGTCAGCCCTCACCGGACCGGGCCACCTGAGGCGATCCTAAGGCCGAAGAGTCCTACGAGAACTCATCCTTTAAACTTCCACATTTGATTTCAACCCTCTAGGTGATTAGGGGTCTACAGATCAACTTTGTGAAGTTTGCGAGGAGTTAAGAAGTGGTTTGAATTTCTAGGTGGTGGGTCCCAATTCTAATCCTCTAAGATAGTCAAAGGAAAAGCCTAAGGCTAGATCCTAAGTACTAAAGAGAAGAAGAGAAGACCTCATCAAAAATGAGGTCAACAGGGACAGCTCAGCCAGGGAGAATTGAAAGATTTGGCTCACATGGAGCTCTCGGCCATGGTGTTTTCTGGTGACCCAGGCGGCTGGCCGGCCAGGCATTGGTCACCATCTTGACCAGTGAGGTCAGGGTTGGGGTTTAGTGCAAGCAATTGGCTATTGCCATGTGTAAGGAGGTTTGATTAAAATGGCATGGGGTAAGTGTCATTTTGGCTTGATTTTGGTCAATTCATGTATTTGGGTTTGGTGCACCCACCAAGGGACTGATTTGGCTGAGGGGGTCGGATGAGTCAGCTGGTTTGGAGTGGAGAAGTCCCCATCCAAATATATTTGGATTAATTTTGGGTTAGGGTGGAACATGGGTATGGCTAATGACTTTTAGGGAGTGTTTAAAGGATCTCCTCCTTTTGCCATTTAGGGAGGGTTAACAATCCTAAGATTCTCATGGCTTCCATGTGGCTTAAACATGGCTCCAAGGCTTGTCTATGGCTTGCTCATGGCTTGGCTCAATTTCATGGAAATGGGTTATTTGGAATTTTGAAAATTTTGAATTCTTTTAATGGGATTTGTCATGATGCCATTTTGGTTTGATCAACATGATGGATTTTGGACATAGGGGGTGGTTTTGATTAAAAAGAATGATAAATGAAAATGCATGTGGGCTTTAGGATAGATTTTGGGCTTTTGAAATGGTTATGGATGTGCTTTTAAAGTGGTTTAAGGAAGTGGGCTTTTGGATTTTAAAATGGGCTTTTGGATGAAAATTTTGTGAAGGACCATGTCAAATAAATGTTGCAATTGGTTTAGGCATGTGTCATGAGTGGTTTGGAACAAGTTTAAAGTGATTTTGAATTGAATTGGGTTTAATGTGGGGTCTTTTGGTAAAGGGGCCAAGGTGGGCCAAATTGGGCTAACTTGGGTTAAGGTTGGGATAAAGTTGGATTTGATGTAAAATTAATGTTGAGAAATGTTCATGGGAGTGTCACAAAGAGTTTCCAACTTTGGTTGGGCTCTAATTTTGGGATTTGGGCCCATTTGGGTTAGGTTTGTGCTTAGGTCAATTAAAGGGATTTTGGTTTTGGGTTGGGTTTGGGTGGAGTTTAGGTTCAAATTTTTGGCAAATTAAGTTAGTTTTTTGTTTATGGGGATGTTAGGAAGGCTTTTTGAAAAGATTTGGGGCCAATTGGGGTTGAGTTGGGTTGGTTTGAGCTAGGTTTAGGTCATGGGTCAAAATTGGGCCTTAGGCTTCAAATTGAAATTGGGCTCAAATGTTAATCAAATTGGACTTTGATTTGGTCTAAATTGATGTTAAGGATATTGAATTGAAGTTTAGAATTGAATTGGACTGGAATTGAGGTCAATTGGGGTGGTTTGGTTTGACATTGGCTTCACTTGGGTTAAAGATGGGTCAAAGTGGGGGTTTTGGTAAAAGTGGAGTAAATTGACACAAGTGACCCATGATGTAGTTTAACAAAATGAAATTTGGAATATTTGGGATTTTTAGGAATTTTTTGGGAATTTTCTGAAGTTTTGGATTTTTGGCCTAAGAAGGGCATTTTGGGTATTTGAAGGGTATTGGGGGGTACTTTTGGAATTTTTGGTATTTTTGGCTATGGATGATCAATTTGAGTGGTGGGAAATGTTTAGGATTGATTTTGAGGAATTTTGGGTAATTTAGGTGATTTTGCAAATTTTGGGTAGTTCTAAGGGCATTTGGTAGGTTTGGTAGGTGTAGGGCCCCGGGGGTCAAAAATTGAAATTTTGGAAAAATGAAGATTGATCAAATTTGAGTAAAATTGTATCACTTTGGTTGAGCCATGAAGTTATATTAAGCCCATATGAGCCATGAGAGGACTCATCTGAGGCATTCACTATGTTGTTCCTAACCCTCTTAGCCAGGGGCTTAGGGGTTAAGTACCATCCATATGAATTACCTACATGAGTCTGGAAGTCAAGTTGGGTGAGAGTGTGGTTTTAGGACTTGGAATGTGTGTGAGAGTGTAGTGTATGTGCAAGTCAACCCTCACCAAACCGAGGCCGCCAGGGGTAGTCCTAAGGCCAAGAAGTCCTATAGGGAACTCATCCTTTAAACCTCCACATTTGATTTCAACCCTCTAGGTGATTAGGGGTCTACAATCAAGCTTGTGGGGTTTGCAGGGAGTTAAGAGGTGTTTGAATTTATAAAGGGCGGGTTCCACTTCTAGTCCTCTAATATTAGTCAAAGGAAAAGCCTAAGGCTAGATCCTAAGTACTAAAGAGAGAAGCAAAAGACCTCATCAAAAATGAGGTCAACGGGTGTTTCGACGTAGGATTTAACAGTGTGGTCGAGAAACTTATATACCTGCTATCTCTTATCTCCCATTCATCACTTTCATCTGTCAGATATATGTATATATCATTCATATTATCCTTCGTCGGGGCAAAATTCAAATAGTGGCAGATTGACACATTCTCAATCTTGTATAAATCATAAATATTTGCAGGAGTAAATGTGAGAATCCTACCTCGCACATAGACTGATCCTTGGTTGATTCCATGAAGATTTGCATAGAACTCCTTCATAACCGGTACAACTACAGCGGTAGTAGTATAACACAATACTTCCCAACGTCTTTGAACAATAATTTCATCAATTCTAGTTGTAGGAGAATTTGTAACACGATTTACAAAGCCTCGTTCCTTAATCAATCTCATTTTCGAGATATTTTTGTTAAATAGACGCTATGCCTCGAAACTGAAGAACTTTCTATGGTTGAAAACTTGAAATCTTGAAGTTTCCATCGAGTTGGAATCCATTTGGACAAGAATTTGGATCTTCCTCTTCGTACCTTTGGAAGTTCCTGCATCTAGGGGCAGTTTTTGGGAGTTCTAATGGAGGATTTACCACATAGAACCACCAAAACTCGAATTCAAAGACGAGAAACAGTTTTCTGAATAGCAACGCCGTTCGGTGCTGATAACAGTGCTTCAAATTTTGCCAAACTTCATTTCGTTCAAATTCTTTCAAATTTCGATTTGATTCATTTCCTAAATGTTGTTAATGATATTTAAGGAAGAATAAGACTTAATTAAGTAACAAACAAACACAAATAACACATCAAACAAAGCGAACACTCCATAACTGTGGGTTGCCTCCCATAATGCGCTTGGTTTAACGTCGTCAGCCCGACATAACTTTCAGTTATTCAGGTTGATCCAACATTAAAACCTCTTTAAAATTAGGTCTATTGCCTTCAAGATATGGTTTTAATCTTTGGCCATTAACTTTGAATATTCTTCCAGATTTAGGGTTTGCGATAATCACAGCTCCAAACTAATATATTTTTATGACAATGAAAGGTCCTCTCCATCTAGATTTCAGTTTCCCAGGAAATAATTTCAATCTTATATTATATAATAAAACATTTTGTCCAAGTTCAAACTCCTTTTTAACAATTTTCCAATCATGCCATATTTTTCTTCTTTCCTTATATATTCTATCATTATCATATGATTCATTTCTAATTTCTTCTAATTCATTCAATTGCAACAATCTCTTCTCTTCAGCATTTTTCAAATTAAAGTTCAATTTCTTTATCTCCCAATATGCTTTATATTCTAACTCAACTAGTAAGTGACAGGTTTTTCCAAAGATTAATCTGTAAGGCGACGTTCTTATAAGGGTTTTATAAGCAGTTCTGTATGCTCATAAAGCAGTATCTAATCTAGCAGACCAATCCAATTTTTCAGGATTAATGACTCCAAAATTCGTTTAATTTCACGATTAGATACCTCTGCTAAACCATTTGTTTGGGGATGATAAGATGTAGAGATTCTATGCATAATATTATATTTTTTCACCAATCTCTGAATCAAATTATTCTTAAAATGAGATCCTACATCAATGATGATTACTCTAGGCATTCCATATCTTATGAAAATATTTTTCATCAAAAACCTCGAAACATGTCTAGCATCACACATAGGTAAAGTTATTGCCTCAATCCATTTTGAAATATAATCAGCAACAATCAGTATATAAAAATTTCCAAATGAAGGTATAAATGGTCCAATAAAATCTAATCCCCATGCAACAAAAATTTCAACTTCCAAAGTAAAATTAAGAGGCATTTCATTTCTTCTGGATATATTGCCTATTCTCTGACATCAATCAAAAGTTTTGATAAATCTATAAACATCTATGAAAAGTGTAGGCCAATAAAATCCAGATTGCAAAATCTTATGTGCAGCTCTATCAATTCCAAAATGTCCTCCAAATTCAGAATCATGACATTCTCGAATAGTTCTTTCACTTTCTTCATAAGGCACACATCTCCTAATAATAAGATCTTTACATTGCTTGTACGGATAAGGATCGTCCCGAAATAAAATTTAGCATCATTCTTAATTTTTTTCTACTGTTGCACTGTTAAATAAGATGGTAAAATATTACTAACGATGTAGTTCACAATATCAGCATACCACGGTAAATTTCCTTTAATAATATTATATAATTTTTTCATCAGGAAAAATTTTAGTAATTTCCTTTTCAAAGTCATTCAAATTGGGTTGTTCAAGTCTAGATAAATGATCAGCTATTTGAATATCATACCCTTTTCTATTAATGATCTCAAAATCAAATTTTTTGCATTAAAAGCATCCATCAAATCAGTCTTGGTTCTGCGTTCTTCTTTTGTATTAAATATTTAATAGCAGAGGATCTGTATGCACTATACATTTAGCTCCGGTTAAGTAAGATCTAAATTTTTGAAAAGCGTAAACAATCGCTAATAACTCTCTTTCAGTAGTAGTGTAATTAATTTGAGCTTCAGTATGAGTCTTACTAGTGTAGTATATAACTTTAAACATTTTGTCATGTCTTTGCCCTAAAACAACTCCAATAGCATAATCGCTAGCATCATACATTAATTCAAATGGTTTCTCATAGTCAGGTGAAACTATTATAGGTGCAGCGATTAATTTTTCCTTTAATAGATCGAAATCTTTTAAGCATTCATCGTTAAAATCAAACTTCCTATCTTTTTCCAAAAGTTGGCATAGAGGCTTAGTAATTTTTGAAAAGTCTTTAATATATCGCCTGTAGAATCCAACATGTCCCAAAAATCTTCTTACCCCTCTCACAGATGTTGGAAGTGGCAATTTTTCTATAATTTGAACCTTCATGGGATATACTTCCATGTCATATTCAGATATTTTATGCCCAAGCACAATCCTCCTGCAACCATAAATTGACACTTTTCTCAGTTTAGGACTAAATTTGTTCTTTCGTATACCTCTAAAACGTTTTCTAATTTGCATAGGGATGCATCAAATGAATCTCTAAATACAGAGAAATCATCCATAAATACTTCTATTCCATCATCAATTAATTTGCTAAATATGTACGTCATACATCTTTGAAATGTTGCAGGTGCATTACATAGTCCAAAGGGCATTCTTCTAAAAGCAAAAGTTCCATAAGGGCTAGTAAATGTAGTCTTCTCTTGATCCTCAGGAGTAATAAGTATTTGGTGATAACCGATATATCCATCTAGAAAACAATAGTGCTTGTGTCCAGCAAGTTTGTCTAGCGTTTGGTCTAAGAATGGTAAAGGAAAGTGATTATTTCTGGTGGCGGCATTTAATTTTCTATAATCAATACATATTCGCCAACCAGTGACTTATCTTGTTGGTATAATTTCATTTCCGTCATTTACGTCAACAGTCACTCCTCCATTCTTAGGAACACAATGAATTGGACTTACCTAAACACTATTAGAATTAGAATATATAATTCCAACATCTAACCACTTTAAAATCTCTTTTTTAACCACTTCTTTCATTTTTTGGTTCAGTCTCCTTTGTGGATCAACTCTAGGTTTGTGTTGATCATCCAACAAAAATTTGTGCATACAAATCGATGGATTGATTCCTTTAATATCAACTATGGACCAACCAAAAGCCTTTTTGTATCTTTTTAATGTGTCTAATAATTTTTGTTATGGATATTCATTTAAATCCAAGTTATAATGACTGGTAAAGTAGATGATTCTCCTAAAAATATATACTTTAAATGATTAGGGAGAATTTTCAGCTGAAGTTCAGGGGGTTTGTTGACCTCATTTTTGATGAGGTCTTCCCTTCTTCTTTTTAGTGCTCAGGATCTAGCCTTAGGCTTTTCCTTTGACTATCTTAGAGGACTAGAATTGGGACCCACCTTTTAGAAATCCAAACCACTTCTAAACTCCCTGCAAACTCCACAAACTTGACTATAGACCCCTAATCACCTAGAGGGTTGAAATCAAATGTGGAAGTTTAAAGGATGAGTTCCTATGGGACTCTTTGGCCTTAGGACTACCTCCAGGTGGCTCGGTCCAGTGAAGGAGCTGACTTACACTCGCACTTACACACTACATTTCCACACACTTCCTAAAACCACACCCATACCCAACTTAACCTCCCGACTCATGTAGGTGATTCACATGGATGGTCCTTAACCCCTAAGCCCTTGCGTCAGAGGGTTAGGAACAACATAGTGAATGCCTCAAATGAGTCCTCTCATGGCTCATATGGGCTTGAAATGGCTTCATGGCTCAACCAAAATGACTTCTTTCCACCAAAATTTACCCAATCTTCAATTTCCCAAATTTTCAATTTTTGACCCCCGGGACCCTACACCTACTAAACCTACCCAAAACCCTTGAAATTACCCAAATTTTTGCAAAATTTCCAAATTACCTAAAATTCTTCAAAATTATTCCCAAACATTTCTACACCACTCAAATTGACCATCTATATCCAAAAATACCAAAAATTCCAAGAAAACCTCCCAATACCCTCCAAATACCCAAAATACCCTTCTTGACCCAAAAATCCAAAAATTCCGAAAATTCCCAGAAAATTCCAAAAAATCCCAAATATTCCCAATTTCATTTTGTCCAACTACACCATGGGCCAATTTTGTCAATTTACCCTACTTTTGTCAAAACCCCCAATTTGACCCATTTTAATCCAAAGTGAACCCAATGTCAAACCAAACCTACCCAATTGACCCCAATTTTGGTCCAATTCAATTCTAAACTTCAATTCAACATCTAAGTCCAATTTGATTGACATTTGGATCCAATCTCACTTTTGGCCTTAAAGCCCAATTTGGACCCATGACCCAAACTTAACCCAAACTCACCCAATTCAACTCCAATTAACCTCAAATCTTTTCTAAATCTTCCTTAACATTCCCACAAACAAAACCCTAACATGATTTGCCCAAAATTTAGACCCAAACCCCCCACTCAAACTCAACCCAAGGTTAAAAGGCCCATTTTTGACCTAAGCCCAAACCTAACCCAAATTCAACCCAATTCAAATCCAAATCACCCCCAATTTGTTTCAAATCACTCATGACACATTTATGAGCTAAACCCAACAATTATTTGGCCCAACCTCTTTACAAAATTCCCATCCATAAATTCATTTTAAACTTAAGGGCCCATTCCTTAAACCATTTTAAAAGCCCATTTCCTTCAAAATTCAAAAGCCCAAATCTACCCTAAAGCCCACATGACATCTCCATTTGTCATCCATTTAATTAAATCCATTACCTAAGTCCTAAAATCATCATTGAATTATTCCAAATGAAGCTTCATCCAAATTCCCATTAAATTACCAAAAATTTCTTAAAACCCATTTTTATGAAATTGACTCAACTTCCCCAAGCCAAAGACAAGCCATGCAAGCCATTGACAAGCCACATGAAGCCATGGGAGGCTTGACATGTGACCATGCCATTAATGGTAAAAGGAGGGGCTCCTTTCCTAATCTTTCATTAAGCCTTTTTTACCTTAAGCATGTCACACACTAAACCATGTTTAGCCACCTCATCATGGATAGAGACCACACCACTCTCTCTGGGCGACCCAATCGATCCTCTCGGCCCAAAATCGAGGCCATGGGGAGGTGAACCAAGCCCAAAAGGTGGGTTGACCCATTTGGACCCAAAATAGGCTCATCCCCCATTCCATTTCAATCCAACTCCTTTACACATGGCATTTGCCAATTGCACTACACTAAACCCAGACCCCGACCCACCTGACCAAGATGGTGACCATTGCACGGCCGGCGGCCACCAGTGCCGCCGGAAAACACCATGGCCGAGAGCTCACATGTGAGCCAACATTGAAATTCTCACTTGCTGAGCTGCCCCATCCCCAGTGGCTACCATGGCTGATCTTCTCCTCACCAGAGCAGCTGATCCCAAGCCCTAACTCCCCCTGGGAGGCCTTCCACCCTCTCCTATTTAAACCCCTCACCCTCTCGGCCAAAGGAGGTGCTGAACAAAAACCTTAAGGAAACTCTGCCAAAATCACTCCAGATCACTCTCCACACATAGAGCACCAGATCCCCACTGAATTCCAGCCCCAATTCCTCTAGCGAGCCCAATTTCGAGCTCGAACTTTAGCCCAAAAACCGGGACACTTCTCCACGGTGAGCCAATTCCCAAATTGATTGGCTCTACACCTTCACCGGACCAGAGAAGGTGTCCACCATCAAAAGCCCCATCTCCGAGGCCACCCGGTTGCTCAGACCTCCAAGCTTTGTGATCGGGCTTGGTCGAAATCATATCCGGACAATTCACCGAGACCAGGAGACTTCATCCGGAGCTTGCTTGAGACCCAATCGAAGGTGCAACAACTCTCGGATTGAAGCCACACTTCTCCGAGCCAAGGTATGAGCTAACTCTTCATCCCGAGCTTCGAAGATTCTCCATTTCAAATGCCTTAATTTCGATGCATGTTAACCGTATGGATGCGTTCGTCTCTTCAAGATGAATCCATGAGAGTATAAGAACGTAAAAATCCATTGAGGATCGAGTGAGATCTTAGGGATTTAGTGTGGACGGCTCTCGGGTGAGAACACTTGAGGACGATGAACGGATGCCGTCCATTCAATACACGCGCGGACGAGCGGCTCGGATGGCGTCGGACCGAGAAACGGTGCGAGAACCGCGGGGCCCGGGCTGGCTCGACTCGGATGGCGGCGCCCAATCACGGCGCGACACGTACCCCTTCGGAGCTGCCGATGTTTACTGGCGCGCGCGTGGATAAGTAGATAATTAGGGTATTTTCTTATTTATTTAATTCCACTAAACTTCAAAAATCCATATCTTTGTGTAGAAAAATCACAAAAATAAAATAAAAATACCCTCTTGCTCGGTGAGTAGAGGAGAATAATGTGGAAAAGAAATCATTTAATTTCATCGAAGTATTTTATTTTTTATAATTTATTTACTCTCCGCATACATTTAATTCTCCATGCATGTATACAATTCACCATGGCATGAGACCATAGGGCTTTGAAGCCTCGAACTTGGGAACATTCCCTGAATTTTCCAAGGTCGGAGGCCATCTCTCGTGAAAAGTTATTTATTTTTCAAATGCATGTTGTCTGTTTTGAGTATTTTAATTCCGATAAATAGCATGTTGCGAAATAAATTCTAGGAAAATTTGGTGATGTTCCTTATGACCAGAGAACCCTAGGAAAAATAGATTTTGGCTTAGTTCATTCAGAACAACTCTAATTGGCTTAAACACCCAAAATAGGTCTTTAATTAATTAGAGTTAACCAAACATCAAATTGACTTGAAATCAATTCTCCACTGACCTTTAGGATTAGAGGAATCCACCATAAAAATTTGAGGTCAATTGGACTTGGTTAGCCCCACTAATTGGGTTGATTAAGTCACTTAGCCATTTTAAACTTTAAAAATTCATAACTTTTAAAATACTTTTCAAAAATTCACCAAATTGGTTTTGGAGCCTCTCTGATATCAGGGGAACCCAAGAAAATTAAAATTTCAATTTTCTAAAAAAGTTGATTTTTAATAATATTTTAATATTTTTAATAATTAAAAAATAATAAAAATCACAAAAATAATAAAATTCACCAAAATGTCACATTTTGAATTCTAATCACTTAGGAACAAATCCCACATTTTTCCTAGGTCTATTTAGTGAGATATTGAATTGTAAAACCCTAGGGTAATTTTAAAATTAAAAAAAATGTATTTTCTAGCATTTTCACTAAAATAATTATAATAAATCATAGAAAAAATCAGAAAATTACAAAATTTGTTTCTCTGGTTTCCTTGATATCAGAGAGATTTTTGAAAAATATAAAATCCATTTTTCAACATTTATTTTATTTTTAAATTAATTAACACTCCAAAACTTAAAATAATTATAATAAAAATAATATAATTCAAAAAATCACCAAAATTGGTCCAAGTGCTTCTCTGGTCATTAGAAATGTCCCCTAATTTTCTTAAGGACAGAAACTTTCCCTTGGTCATGTTATCAAATTTTCCTTGAAAATCTCCATTTTCCACCAAAAATAATTATATAAATAAATTAAATACAGAAAAATCACATTTTCTCCTCTCATGTCTTTATTGACATATGAGTGAAGTCACATAAAAATTTCAAATTCATTTAAGTTCAATTTAGTGAGTTATGAAATTATTAAGCTTAAGGGTAAAATGGTAATTAAACTTTCAACCCTTAATTAAAACTTTAGGTTTAATAAAAAATTAACAAGTAAAATATTTGATCTTAATCTGATTTGGATGATTGAAATTTAAATAATTAAAGGGTAGAAACCCATTAAACAATTTCAAAATGATTAAACTTTAATTAAATAATGGATTAAATTTGGAAGAATAATAAAATTGGAATTATTAAAATAGGGATATTTTTAGGAAGAGATTTATTCTTTAATTTAAAAATCCCTAAACTAATTATATCATTAATACTCAATTTTTAATTAAAATGATAACTCAAATTTAAAATATTAAAAGACTTAATTAAATTATTAAACTCTTTTGAAATTTCAATTAAAATTAAAAATAAAGTAAATTAAAGATAAATTAAATTAAAATTAAATTAAATTTAATAATTGAATTAAATTAAATTAAAACAAATTAAATTAAATTAAACTAAATTAAAATTAAATTAAATTAAATTAAATTTAATAATTAAATTAAATTAAAATTTAATAATTAAATTAAATTAAATTAAATAATTAAATTAAATTAAATTAAATTAATTAAATTAAATTAAATAATTAAATTAAATTAAATCAAATCAAATTAATTAAATACCAAATCAAATTAAATTGAACTATGTTAAATTAAAACAAACTCAATTAAATTAAATTAAATATAAAACAACTTGAACACTATTCCAAATTTAAACCCTTTAACTTAAATCAAATCATTTGAATACTAATTTACCCTTGAAAGTTTTAGTTATCATAACTCCTAAACAGAACATTAAATGAAATGTTACTTCACTTATAGGATATTCAAATATCCTAGTTCATCGAGCAAGATAACAATAAAACTTGAAATTCTTGGACGATTAATTCATTTGTATAATTAAATTCATTTGGACTTAAAACAATCCTAGAAATATTGAAAAGATGTTTAAGATTCCTCTTAAGCACTTCCTCAATATGATAGGATATTTATAAGAACAATTGGGCTTAATTGTTCTTTGATGAAGAAAATCGTCCTCAAGCGAAAACACAAAGAACCTAGACGTCATAGGAAATGACTAAGCTATAGGATTAGGAATTTGGTAGAAAACCATAACCTTTCCCTTAGTTTTACCTAGGAACTTGCTTAAATATTCTAATTATGTTTTAAGTGCAGCTTGGGATGACGGGAAGACCCTCCAGGTACGCTTTTATTTTTATTGCAATTTATTTTCTTGCAATTTACTTTCTTGCAATTTACATTATTGCAATTTATTTAACTGCATCGCACTTACTTTTTCTTGCATGATAAACAACTGTTGCATGAAAACCCACACCTTTAGGATAGACCCTAAAACTGAAACCAAATTAAGTTAAAAGTCATTGCAAGATAAAATTCACCGCCACAACATTTTAAAATATAAAACAACTCAAAATTTAATCACAAACAGAACACAAAACTACAATTACAACTAAATTAAAACGTCCTGTTGGATGATCGGGAATACCTCGGATGATGTAACCTACGTGTTGCTAACGGGATTTCCACGGTCTAAATGAAAGTGTGGAACTCATTCGGTTGAGTTTAGCAAATTCATCTGGACTAAGTGAATCCGATAAAAATAATGATGCCGGAAGGATGGAACCGTGGGATCTTAACCGGTGTCGTTATAATCAACTTTAAGATTTGTTTTAATCAAAATACAAAACACTTGGAAATTAAGACCTCTCTAAACCAAAACACTTTTCTCATCCCCGATTTATGATTTCTAAAACTAAACCTCTGCAACAACAAGGAGCTTGGAGCATGGTGGGCGACACGGCCATCGTCGTCGGCAAAACTTGAACCTACTTCAGCAAAACCTTCTTAGAATTAAACAACAAAGCCATAGGACTTCGAGGTAGCTTGCCTAGTGCAACATAAATCCTCAACCTCTTCGTTAGGCATTTGCATTGCAAATTAAGCCCTAACCGGTCTTAGGATTCCGAGGTAGTCGTCCGATATGACATAAACCCTCATATTTTCTAGGCTATTTGTTTGATTTTATCATACAAATATAAGCCCTAATTAATTAAAATTGGCAAGATCAAAACATTTAAATAAGTATTAGGACTTTCCTAAATTCAAGCCAAACGATAGGATAGTCGGGAAATTACCGAAGTTCACTTCGAATCAGTGATTTCTCCTACCTTTCTTCCTTTGGATTCACAAAATAAAATGTTCCAAAATTTGATCCATTCCCTATTGAAACTCCAAAATTCAATCTTTGAAAACCTTAAACTCTGAAATTCTTGAGAGCGAGATTATTGATTATTATCGAGAGTTTTCTTAAGTGATTCCCGTCACTTAAGATGTAATTAACTATAGGGGCTTGCCCTTATAGGGAATTTTAAAGAACCCGAGTAATATAAACCCTGTTTAATACTTTCATATTAAGCGAGGGAATTTGTAGGCTTATAAAATTGGTTCGCGAGACCAAACGGATGTCACAAAACTTCTAGTTTATTTGATCGAGCCCCACCATCGAGCGAGTGTGTCTATCCTTAGGGATAGATACACGGTTTGTGGTGCGGTGCTCGTTTATATAAACTATTTGGAATGTGAGATCGGTTTAATCTCATATCTTAAAACTTTCAAATTTAAAAATTATTTTCAAAGCCAAATACTACTTTCTAAATTATATATATATTTAAATCAAATTTAAAATTTAAATTCGCCGACAACTTCTGTTAGGCGACCCCTTTTCAAAATATCACACAACCTAAAAATAGTGCCGACAATTTCTGGCGACTCCGCTGGGGACTATTCCTCTCTCCATTATAATCAAATAATTCTGCTTTCAAAAATCGGTAGTGTATCCATGTCCCTAATGGATCAAACTACCCTTCTTTCCGTTGGAATACTATGTTCATTTCTATCTTGAACAAGTATAGCCAACATTCTCTCGGATTTAGGAGCCACTTGTTTAGACACCCCTAAACAGAGAGGTTCCGAGATCCTTTTACCTCATTTCTGAGGTGGGGTGGACCCCCGATAGGTGTTAGTTTAGGAATGATCCTTCGAGTCGGGAAGTCTTGCTTAAGACTTTCTTTTCCTTTCTGAATCGGATTCCTTACCTTCTCTACACCTTTGAACATTCCGTTCTAAATAAACAAACCCTCTAATAAGTGATTCTTTTAACAAATGATTCTTCTTATAAATACATGAACAAAAATGAGTTCGGACTCTTTTCAATTCCTTTTTTTCGTCCTAAAGAAAAGAAGCATAACTTGGGACTGACACCCGGAATCTACCCACGCGAAATGGGAGCCCAAAGCTGATTTTCTCCTTCACCAACGGACTGGACTTCGCCTGTCTATAAGGATGAGCTGCCCGACAATGGGATCATCCGATTTGGACGAGGATTTGAAAACACGAACGTCGAAGTCACCGACGTCTCCCTCTTTGCACCGACAAACAAGGTATCCGAGGCCGAGGAACCACCGCCGAGTTCAACCTTAGGTCGACCCAAGAGTTTCCTCCCTGCAAAGGGTCCCGACTAGGAGGAGTACTGCCGTCCGCGGGAGGATCGTTCTTACTACCCCCACCGGTCTAGTTGTTTCGCACCTACCCCGACTTACGCCAAATCAAAGGGGAAAGAAATCCGAACTATGATAAACTCAGTTACCGTGGAGGGTACGGATCTTCCTGTAACACCTTCTGTCTTCGAAATCGGGTCCAGTTCGAAGATTCCGTCGCTGACAAAGACCCAAAGAAGAAATAGAAATAGAAGGATCGCCAGGGAAGCCAGAGCTGCTGAGATTGCTTTCCTAGAGGAAATTCCAGAGCTGCCTGAATATACACCGTTACCAGAATATACACCACTGCCTGACTACATACCACTTTTGGGAGGAAGCAGGTTCCATCCCCTCTCCGCCGCAGAGGGTGAGGAGAATGTTCGCAAGATTGCTGCCACATTACCTCGACCCGCATACTACAACGATAGCCGCAAGAAAAGAATCAGAACTACGCCGTTTGCTCGACTGCAAACTTTGGTAGAAAAGCTAGCAAAGAAGGAAAAGCGCCCCGTGTCGGAAATTCTACGAAGGATAGGACGGGTGCCAGGTCAAATCCCGTCTTGGGCCCCGAGTAGAGCCCGTCGACATGATAGAAAAGCCAAGCAAGAGAATGAAGGCTAGCCCGCTCGTCGTAGTATCGGGATTACGGATTAGGGAGGATACCACCTTCCGACATTTGGCCGATAGACCATGCGGTCCTAGACCTGCGCTGCTAGAAGGATGGTATGGCGTCCCACTACGGGGCGATTGAGGCCGAAACGACGGCCGAGAAGAAAGTCTCGCCGGGAGGCTGGAATGCGAAGAAAGTGCTACTGCGATGAAGGGGACTCGTGAAAAAAGGACCCGGCAACCATCGCATGACAACCACAAAGATACACGAAAGCTCCGCTAGAAGATGCCATGGAAAAGTTGAGAACCGACATCAGACGAGTTGGCAAAAGAAAGAGAAGAAAAGTTCGGAGATGAGATCGACTCATCGGAATTCATGGACAACGAATATGCGAGAATCAACATGGTTGAGACACGAGCTTCATCATCTTCTCGAGGTGCTCCTGCGGCCGCGAAAGAGAGGAGCCGGAGCCGATGAAGAGACGGCTTCGGGAAAAGGACGACACGATCGCTCGAATGGCGAAGAGGATGGAAGAGATGGCCATAGCTCCGGCCACTCTCCGAGTCAAGTACAACCACATAGAGAGACACCCCGGAAGTCATTCACATCGTAGACGGAGGAAAGGAGATTACATCCGTCGATGGGGATGACCAGTGAAAAAGGATACGGCACGAGAGCATGATCCACCGAAAAGGATATCAAGAACTTGGTAGAGCGACGAGTGCGAGAAGCCCTAGCACAATCGAAAAGCGGGACATCCATTCGGACGGGTAGACCTTACCCGGAAGAATTCGACGACTGTCCGATACCCGAAAGGCTTCGTACCACCTCTGTTTAAGACCTTCGATGGAGCCGGGAATCCCCGACGGCATGTTGCACACTTTCGTGCCGGTTGTTGCAATGCGGCGGGAGCGATGCGCTACTCTTCCGACGGTTCGTTAGCGATCCGTCGGGGATCGCCTTCGACTGGTATGCAGAATTACCCAACGGATCTGTAAAGACGTTCTCAGAGTTAGAGAGCCTCTTCATCAAGCGATTCGCCGGAGCTCAGCACCACATCACTATAGGTGATTTAGTGGTAGAGAAACAAAGGCCGAATGAAACTCTAGTGGATTACATACTTCGATGGAGAAATTTAAGCATGAAGTGTGAACCACAACTGCAAGAACAACATGCGATCGGCATCTTGCTTAAAAGCATTCACGGCCCGATAGCACTTCTCCTCAAAGGATTCACTATTAAGACTTTCGAGAAGTTGTTAAGCAAGGCCGGAAGCTTGCAAGAAGAGGCAAAGCAATTAAGTTTCACCGACAAGACGGACAAGCAGAAGCCGGTGAAGACCTTCGAAAAGAAATGCGGGATCGTTGCAGCAGTTGACAAAGGCAAGCAACCGATGCAAATACCACCAGAACGGCCGCAGCAACCATAACAGAATTACCAGCAACCCCGGTCCAGCTATCGGTCGTCTCCGCAATATGAACAACCGCCTCATCCGCAACGTACATTAAGGAGCTTCGGCGAGAGAATATCCGTTCAAAAATGAAGCGATCGAAAATGTTCCGTAGCCTAATGAAGACTCCGGATTTCCGATTGCCAGAGCCTAAAAGACCGAGAGGAAGTCAACAAGAAAGGTGATCCAAACTTTTGCCCCTACCACCGGATGCTTGGGCACAAGATAGAAGATTGCATTACCTTCAAAAGTTGGCTCAACGACAGCCTTCGGAAAGGGAATATAACGATCCCGAAGGAGTACATGAAGGAACCCCAGAAAGGAGGTTCCGTCAATGTTATCTCAACTGATCCCGTCATTCCGATAGATCCCTATACGACTAACGATGGATGGACTTCCGCCTGGACGAGGTCTTCGAAGAAGATTTTAGACAACATCCGATCCGCCTCGGTGCGAGCTTCAATTCAGAGTTCGAGACCTGTTAAGCCGGTACTATCACTTGTGATAGAAGAACCACCTCAACAGGAGGCGATCGAAGAAAAGAAGAAAATTGACGAAGAAGAGAGGACCGAGATTCCTAAGGCTGGACTGAGGTCGCTTATCCTAGGATAGTTGTTTCCGATTCGGCGGAGAAATCCCTCGAACCTCCGATTTTGTATGATTATCCGCTCACTTCGGTGGGATCATATAATGATAAGGGTGATGGCGTTGGCTACGTTTTGACCGTTTCTAACGATTACGTAACTAGAGACAATCCGGACATCAACTTCGATACCAACGAGCAATTCTCGAATCATACACGATCTCGACAATCAAAATAACGAAGAAGACATCCATCAAGGAGGCTACGAGAGTTCAACAAGCAACGGATCTATCTGTGAGTTTCGAGGAGCTCCAGTTACGATAGAGTTAGAGCCTTCAGATTTTGAAGATAATCCAGAAGAGCCAGTCATTCCGATTCAGGAGAAGACACCGGCGAACTCAACACTAGATTCAGAAGAAATTACAGAAGTCAACTTAAGAAGTGGAAAAGTTCTACCTCCAAGAATGGGTCCAAAAGACAAAGGAAGCGGTGGTTGTTCGAGAAGAACCAACCCCGGCAGAAGAAATACCCATTCGAGAAGAAGCCGAGACGCATGAGAACAAAGTGGACTACAACGTGCTAGCCCATCTTAGGAAACTACCGACCAGGCCGAGCATTTACGATGCTCTCATCTTATCAAAGGAGATGAGAGAAGCTCCGATCAAAGCCTTACTTGATCCGAAATTTGCTAGCTCAAATGGCCGGAGATTCCTTAGATGAGGTTCGCTCGTTAAAGGAACGAGCGAGGCGTTACCTTCACGAACAATGACTTACTACTTGGGACGCTGAGATCACAACCGACCGTTGTACATTTCGGTTACAATTGGGAAGTTTACGCTCTCCCGAGTATTGGTGGATCCAGGAGCATCAATCAACATAATGAGTCTTCGAACACTAGCATACTTGGAAATTGATGCTCGTGAGCTCGAAGCAGACAAAATGTTATTAAGAGGATTCAACCAGAAAGGAGAAAGAGCCCTCGGATCAATAACGCTACTAATGAAGACCGGTGACTTAGCAAAGACAACCGCGAAATTTCACATAATTGATTCAGAAACGTCGTTCAACGCTCTACTGGGCCGACCATGGATACATGAAAACGGGATGGTACCATCATCTCCGCACCAGGTGCATCAAATACTACGATGGAGGGGAACGAGTGCATCAAAGGCGACTTGCAACCATTCTCCGTACATGAGATTGGAATCCATGAAGATGCGACTTATTATGCACCGCCAAAGAAAACGATCTTCTCCGGAGATACCGTAACAAATGAAGCAAAGAAAGTTCGGGACAACGAAGAACACGAGGTTCTAGTCCAACGATCACTCACCACTCCCTTACGGCGAGATGGTGAAGGTTTCTCCACAACTCGCATCCGAGGTCGAGGCCGGGGACGAGGTCGTGGTAGAGACGTTAGGACGATTGGACGAGAGAAACCAACCATCAATGTTGATTGGAATGATAGTTATGAAGAAGAAAAGGAAATCAAGCAAGAAGCAGTAACAATAAGTCGAAAGAAGCCGCAATTCAAGATCTCCCTCGAAGATGAAAAGAACGAAGAATATAAATCGATGTACGAGAAGATTAACCACTACGTACATACTATGACCCTAACCCCGATCCATTCTAATAAGATCGAGGGTATGGTGGTCAAAGAGGTACGTAACGACGGTGCAAGGCCAATCAAATTCTACCGTGGTGCTTCTTCCTCCAAAACCGAAAATAATGTACAATTTGAAGATGTCAGTTCATCGGAATTAATGGAATTACCTGTTGAGTGGTACTCTCCCTGTGTTCAAAATTTAATTCAACGTGGTTTCTTACCTCGACAATGGACAAAAGGCCAATCACAACATTTTGAAAAATTATGGAATAACTCCGGTTGTCCACCCAATTCAAAGCATGGACTCGGATTCGGCACAGTAGGGTCAGTTGATGATACTGAATTTTGCTTGGTTGTCACTTGCAAGTCCAATGAAAACTGCATGGAAACTACATACGAACTTGAAGATGTACAAATTGGAGACGCTCCACCAGAATTCGAAGAAGAAATTAAATCTACAATAGATGAGTTGACGGAAGTTAACTTAGGTACTAGCGAAGAGCCTAGACCTACCTTTGTTAGCTCCTTACTCAACAAAGAAGACTCCGAAGAAATAATCAAGTTATTAATGGAATTTAAAGACTCGTTTTGCTTGGAACTATGATGAAATGCCGGGATTAGCTCCGGAGGTTGCGGTCCATAAGCTAGGAGTGGATCCTACTTCGTCCGGTCGGACAAGGTCCCGGAAGAATGCGTCTAGAAATCGAACAACAAGTCATAGCCGAAGTTAAAAAGCTAATAGACGCTAAATTTGTCCGTGAAGAACAATACCCGACTTTGTTAGCCAATGTTGTGCCGGTCCGAGAAGAAGAATGGTCGGATCGAATTTGTGTGGACTTCGAGAGATTTAAACAAGGCATGTCCAAAGGATGAATTCCCTCTACCGATCCCGAATTAATGATCGACATTGCTTCAACACATGAAATATTCTCGTTCATGGATGGATCTTCGGGATACAACCGGATAAAAATGGCTCCGAGAAGATGAAAAGCTTACGACATTCGAACGCCGATCGGAGTATTTTGCTACACGGTGATGCCATTAGGACCGAAGAACGCAGGAGCAACCTACCAAAGAGCAATGACAAGAATTTTTGATGATCTCATCCACAATCAAGTCGAATGCTACGTGGACGATGTGGTCATCAAAAGCAAAGTAAAGGAAAACCACCGTATGATTTGAGAATTGTTTTCGAACGATTAAGACAATTTAACCTTAAGATGAATCCCTTAAAATGTGCCTTCGGCGTCACCTCCGGGAAATTCTTAGGATTCGTTGTCCGACATCGTGGAATTGAAATCGACCCGGAAAAGATTAAAGCTATCTTAGAAATGCCGCCTCCCAAAACCTTAAAACAACTACGATCCTTTCGAGGGAAGTCGGCATATCTTCGACGCTTTATCTCGAACTCGTCGAGTAGGTGTCGGCCTTTCTCGGCACTAGTTAAAAAGGACGCCAAATTTATTTGGGAAGAGAAATGCCGAGAAGGCCTTCGAGGACATTAAACAATATTTAATGACACCTCCTGTCTTAGCGACCCGAGTCTTAGGTAGACCGGTGATACTTTACACCGCAGCTTTAGACGACTCTCTCGGAGCCCTATTAGCCTGGGTCGATGATGAGGGTAAAGAAAATGCTCTTTACTACTTAAGCGCGTCGTTTACTTCCGACGGAAGTAAGGTATCCCGCAATTGAAAAGCATTGTTTGGCCCCGATCTTCGCCGCCCAAAAGCTCGGGCACTACATGCTTTCTCATAAGGTCAACCCGATCTCGAAGTTTAATCCATTGCAATACTTGATGGCTCGTCCAACACTTTCCGACGGACTTGCCGGATGGTCGATGATATTATTGCAATTCGATATAACTTTCGTGCCTATGCGTGCCGTAAAGGGACAAGTCTTAGCAGACTTTCTCGCAGCACACCCTTTGTCGGCAGAATCTCCTCTCAATGATGATTTGCCAGATGAACAAATAATGAACCTAGAAGACCCTGATGATCGACGTTGGGAATTATATTTCGACGGAGCATCTTCGAGCACACAAAGACGAAGAATCGCAAGTGATAGTGCCGGTAAGGCGGGAATCGGGCTAATGTTTATAACATCTGGAGCGGGGGATGTTAAGATACTCCTACCACTTGACGAAGCCGTGTACAAACAACGAAGCGAATATGAAGCCCTCATAACGGGATTGGAATTAACTATTCAAATGGGGATAACGGACATCAACATCTACGGGGATTCACGGTTAATCATTCAACGGATCGCCGGACGATGCTGAATTCTAAAGCCAAGACTCGAACAATACTTCCAAGTATGCCATACGAAATTGTTGAACGGATTCCAAATGTGACAATCTACAAAATTCCTAGAAAAGAGAATGCTTTAGCAGATGCTTTAGCCCGTCTCGCAAAAGAATTTGCCTGTTTGCAAGATGAATCGATGGAAGTGTCGGTTCACGGACGTCGGGTCCTATCACGACTTGACATAGACATGATACACAAATCGGAAGAAGAAAAAGGATCGAGTTGCGACGGTGACGGAAAACACGGAAGATTGGCGACGACCATTGATGAACTACCTGCAAACGGGAAAGCTACCGGATGATAGGTCGGCGCCCATCGGATCAGAAAAGAACTCTGTCTTACGCATTAATAAACAACACATTATACAGAAGGTCTTTTGATCAAATGTGGCTAAGGTGCCTAAGCGGGTCCGAGGCCCATGAAATTGTTGAAGAGGTGCATTCAGGACTCTGTGGCGCTCACCAGTCGGGTCCAAAAATGAAGATGAAAATTAAAAGACTAGGGTACTACTGGCCCTCGATGATGACCGACTGCATGAAAATCGCCAAGAGCTGTCATCAATGCCAAGTGCACGGAGTGGTTCTACACCAACCTCCAAATGTGCTACACCCGACAATTGCGTCATGGCCATTTGAATGTTGGGGCACAGATATAGTGGGTCCAATAGAACCACCATCTTCGAAAGGACATCGTTTCATTCTTGCGGCTACAGATTACTTTTCCAAGTGGGCGAGCGGTTCCACTTGAGAAGTGAAAGCACACCACGTGCTACGGTTTTCAAGAACCAAGTTGTCTACCGTTTCGGAGTGCCGCGCGAGATCATCTCGGATAATGGGTCGGCATTCGAAGCACACAAATCAACAATTTTGTCGGGAGACACGGAATCGGCCGGCGATACTCAACAATTTACTACCCAAGAGCAAACGGTCTCGGCGAGGCTTTTAATAAAACTCTCGTTCAAATCTTAAAGAAAACCTTGGACGATAATAAGAGAAATTGGCACGAGAAATTGTTAGAAGCCTTATGGGCCTACCGGACAACCTTCGAACTCCTACTCGAAGCTACACCTTACGCTCGGTGTATGGGTCCGAGGCGAGTGTTACCTTTAGAGGTTCAACTTCCTTCACTCGAATTGCGATTGCAAGCAAGATCACGACGGAAGAAAACGCCGGACTACGACTCGAAGAATTAGAAAGCTTGGAAGGGAAAAGACTTGCAGTCGCAACGAATTTAGAACTATACCAAGCTAAGATGGTTCAAGCCCAGCTGACAAGCCGGTCCGCCCAAGAACCTTCAAAGTTGGTGACTTAGTTCTCGTTCTCAAGAGACCTATCCTTGCACATCGCAAGATAGGAGGAAAATTTGAGCCCATTTGGGAAGGACCGTTTGTGGTTGAAGCGGTATACTCGGGAGGTTCCTACCGGACTAGTGAATTGCCGGGGAGAACGACATATGCTTCCGATCAACGGACGATACTTGAAAAAGTATTACGCTACCTGATGTTTTGAAGGAATGAATTCTTCATCCCTAAGAAACACGGGCGAAGTAATTACTTATGATTGGGTCCGAACCCAAAAATAATAAAATGTGCTAAAATAAATGAATAAATGATAATAAAGTTTTCCTCGTTTTCTTCTCCAAATCAAAGTCCCTTTTCTGATCTTATCCTATTTTATTCCTGATAAAATATAAGAATAATAAAAAAATATATCTTTAATAAACATTTTCTTAATGTTCTTGTTCTTAGTACAACCCCTGATCCTTTTCCTTGTCTTTTCGCGAGGAAATGTCGAACGGGCGGTTGGTCTTGAACTTTAAGAATGGCGTAAGCCTTGCACTCGATGAAAAGAGGGTGAAAGATGGAGCGATAATCGAGATTGACTCGGATTTCGCACCGGCGGAGCCTACGATACGAGGAAAGTGATCGGGTCCCGGTTAACCGAGAAGAACTGCCGGACGGACGGTGATGAAAGTGGGTGGCCCAAGCCACCAATCCAACAATAAGAAAAGAAAAGCAAACACCGAAGAAGATAAGAAAATGAAGTCCGTAGTCACTACGGACGGAGGGTAGGCTTGTCGTCGCCGCGCCCACGGAGATTCAAGAAGTGCGGAGAGCTACTCTCACGACCACGCAACGAAGAAATAAGAATCGCCGTATCCGTAAAATGTTAACAAAACTAGCTGCGGACCGGCGCGACGAGACAATTGTCGATGCCGGCACATACACTTCAAGGACACCGGTTCACCAGGAACCCGAAGAAAGGAGGCCAGCTCCTAGGATAACGAAAGAACCGGGGAAATCTCCGGAAGATCGAAGAAAGAAGGCTACCACGCCACCGGATAGAACCACCGGTAATGCATGACCTTGTTGCGAAGCAACCCGGGGGATGTCCCGACGGACATCATCCACGAGGAGCCGAGGTATGCGGGGGAACGTGAAGGGATCGAACCATATATCCCACAATATGTCACAAGGCCTCGCCATCTGCAGATCATTCCGGAATACGAAGCTGGAGAGGATGCGGAATGTTGAAAAGAAAACTTTTGAATACTTCGAGAGAATTAAAGGAAGAAGAATCAACATACTTGAAGGCCTCGAGCTACACACCGACGTATTCTCGGAGTATGAACAACGACGAAATCGTGGATTGTATCCGGGATTTGAAGAGAATGGGCCGAGCGAGCCGCTCGAGGAAAACACATACTCGGAACCCCGGAGATGGATGCCGGGAAAGGAAGAATCACAATACTAATGCGGATGCTTGCTACAACTTTCGTCGAAGACGAAAGGAAACCCACCGGAATACTCCGTCATGGGCAAGTAGATCCGATGCCATTAATTATCAAGAGAATGGTAAAAAGATTGATAACATGGAGGGTACTGCCAGCAGATTGCATACCCAATAGCTGCATTATCAATATCTACAAACGGGGTGACTGCATACCCCACATATTGATCACCACGACTTCGTCAGACCTTTCTGCACGGTCTCTCTCTTGAATGAGTGCAACATCATGTTCGGATCTGACCTCCGGATAGCAGGCCCGGGTAAGTTCCGAGGGCCGATGAAAGATACCTTTACCGGTGGGTTCCGTCATGATACCGCAAGGTAACGGAGCGAGATATCGCAAAGCATTGCATACCAGGGGTGCCAGTGGAGCGAATCTCGGTTACTTTCGGGAGGATGGACGACGACAAAATACCTTACCATTTCCAACTGGACCCGAGCTAGAGAACCTCCGGCCTTACGAGCCGTGAGTTACATGGGAAATATCACACCTCCAACGTACATCCAGCTGGCATCCTTGCCAAGGATGGCTTGGAAGGTGATGTTATTGACCATGTACCCCACTATTCAGACATGGATTTTTGACAGATGCTTCTTTTGATGGATCAACAAAGATCATACACGATCCGTTTTGAGTCTACATGGATTGTATGAAATATATTCCGGATCGAGTTGTATGATATATTTTCAACATGATTGGAATGAAAGTGACCATGTCACGTTTTTGGCCTTCACCTCTTTTGTGCAAATTGATTGGGAAACGCCATTAAAGTTAAATGAACTTCGAACAAAGAACAGAAAAGAAATAAAAAAAAGAGAATAAAAGAAAACTTTCTAAAAAAAAAAATCTAAAAATGACAAACACTAAGTTCACATGAACATTAAATAAACAATAAAATAAAATTTGAATCATTAAAAGATAAACGAAATCAACACAAATCTCAAATTCCATCCTTCCAAACTTCAAAAATCAAATTCCATCCTTCCAAATTCCGAACCAAATTTCAATCTTTTCAAATCTCAAATCAAATCCTCAATCAAATTCCAAATCCAATCTCGATCAAGTTTCAAACTTGATCCTCCAAATTTCAAATCAAATCTTAAATCAAATTTCAACCGAGTTCAAACTCATCCTTCCAAATTTCCAAATTCAATCTTTTCAGGCTTCAAGTCTCAATCAAATTCAAATTCAATTTTTTTTTCCAGATCTCGAATCAAATATCAATCACATCAAATTCAAATTCAATCTTTCCAGATTCTAAATCTCTATCAAATTTCAAATCCGATCTTCTAGATCTCAAATCAAATTTCAATCGAAAAATCAAATTCAAACTCTTTTTGGGTCGAGGATTTTATATCCAAGACTGCACTGCTTTAGGATTCTCTTCCTATTGCACTGAAGTACATCAAAATTCAAAATTTTTGGGTCGAGGATTTTACATCCAAGACTGCACTGCTTTAGGATTCTCTTCCTATTGCACTGAAATACATCAAATTCAAATCTTTTGGGTCGAGGATTTTATATCCAAGATCGCATTGCTTTAGGATTCTCTTCCTATTGCACTTGAAGTACATCAAAATTCAAAACCTTTTGGGTCGAGGATTTTACATCCAAGACTCGCATCGCTTTAGGATTCTTTTCCTATTGCACTCTGAAATACATCAAATTCAAACCTTTTGGGTCGAGGATTTTACATCCAAGATCGCACCTTTTAGGATTCTTTTCCTATTGCCTTTGAAGTACATCAAATTAAACTCTTTTGGGTCGAGGATTTTACATCCAAGATCTGCCTTCGCTTTAGGATTCTTTTCCTATCGCACTGAAATACATCAAATTCAAAACTTTTGGGTCAAGGATTTTACATCCAAGACCGCACTGCTTTAGGATTCTTTTCCTATTGCACTGAAGTACATCAAATTAAACTCTTTTGGGTCGAGGATTTTACATCCAAGACTGCACTGCTTTAGGATTCTTTTCCTATTGCACTGAAATACATCAAATTCAAAACTTTTGGGTCAAGGATTTTACATCCAAGACTGCACTTCTTTAGGATTCTTTTCCTATTGCACTGAAGTACATCAAATTCAAACTTTTGGGTCGAGGATTTTACATCCAAGACTGCACTGCTTTAGGATCTTTTCCCTATCGCAATGAAATACATCAAATCGAATTCAAACTCTTGAGGTTAAGGATTTTACATCCAACACCACTTTGCTCTGAGATCTCTTCTCATTGCAACGATTCAATCTAATCAATTCAATCTTCTTTCGAGGTTGAAGATATTACATCTAAAACCCCAGAATTCCAATTTTCATTTCAAATCAAATCCCTCAAATTAATTTTGACAAACTTCAATCTAAATTGAAATTCCAAACTAAAATTTAAACTCACACATCAAAACATAAATTGAAACAAAATAAAGTCTAAATCAAAATTCCCCCAGATCATGTGATTTGGGATTCACCTCCTTTTCTTTCCCCAGCGAGAGTTCAAGGATCTCCGGTTCCAGAGATATACTTGACACTCCCCGGCGAAACTCTTCTACTTCGTCCTAAGTTCGTCACTTGGACATCCGTGTTGGTTTGTTGATCGCTTCGGTCAACACCAATACGCGCGGTGTGCTCCGTCGACTCACCACACCTATTGGGGGTCCATTTGTTGACCTCATTTTTGATGAGGTCTTCCCTTCTTCTTTTTAGTGCTTAGGATCTAGCCTTAGGCTTTTCCTTTGACTATCTTAGAGGACTAGAATTGGGACCCACCTTTTAGAAATCCAAACCACTTCTAAACTCCCTGCAAACTCCATAAACTTGACTATAGACCCCTAATCACCTAGAGGGTTGAAATCAAATGTGGAAGTTTAAAGGATGAGTTCCTATAGGACTCTTTGGCCTTAGGGCTACCCCAGGTGGCTCAGTGCAGTGAAGGGGCTGACTTACACCGCACTTACACACTACATTTCCACACACTTCCTAAAACCACACCCATACCCAACTTAACCTCCCGACTCATGTAGGTGATTCACATGGATGGTCCTTAACCCCTAAGCCCTTGGGCAGAGGGTTAGGAACAACATAGTGAATGCCTCAAATGAGTCCTCTCATGGCTCATATGGGCTTGAAATGGCTTCATGGCTCAACCAAAATGACTTCTTTCCACCAAAA
This sequence comes from Papilionanthe hookeriana x Papilionanthe teres, assembly GCA_022702705.1. NCBI lineage: Eukaryota > Viridiplantae > Streptophyta > Magnoliopsida > Asparagales > Orchidaceae > Papilionanthe > Papilionanthe hookeriana x Papilionanthe teres. The sequence goes on along the minus strand of CM040423.1, from coordinate 62,603,416 downwards.
TTTACCCAATCTTCAATTTCCCAAATTTTCAATTTTTGACCCCCGGGGCCGTACACCTACTAAACCTACCCAAAACCCTTGAAATTACCCAAATTTTTGCAAAATTTCCAAATTACCTAAAATTCTTCAAAATTATTCCCAAACATTTCTACACCACTCAAATTGACCATCTATATCCAAAAATACCAAAAATTCCAAGAAAACCTCCCAATACCCTCCAAATACCCAAAATACCCTTCTTGACCCAAAATTCCAAAAATTCAGAAAATTCCCAGAAAATTCCAAAAAATCCCAAATATTCCCAATTTCATTTTGTCCAACTACACCATGGGCCAATTTTGTCAATTTACCCTACTTTTGTCAAAACCCCGATTTGACCCATTTTAATCCAAAGTGAACCCAATGTCAAACCAAACCTACCTAATTGACCCCAATTTTGGTCCACTTCAATTCTAAACTTCAATTCAACATCTAAGTCCAATTTGATTGACATTTGGATCCAATCTCACTTTTGGCCTTAAAGCCCAATTTGGACCCATGACCCAAACTTAACCCAAACTCAACCAATTCAACTCCAATTAACCTCAAATCTTTTCTAAATCTTCCTTAACATTCCCACAAACAAAACCCTAACATGATTTGCCCAAAATTTAGACCCAAACCCCCCACTCAAACTCAACCCAAGGTTAAAAGGCCCATTTTTGACCTAAGCCCAAACCTAACCCAAATTCAACCCAATTCAAATCCAAATCACCCCCAATTTGTTTCAAATCACTCATGACACATTTATGAGCTAAACCCAACAATTATTTGGCCCAACCTCTTTACAAAATTCCCATCCATAAATTCATTTTTAAACTTAAGGGCCCATTCCTTAAACCATTTTAAAAGCCCATTTCCTTCAAAATTCAAAAGCCCAAATCTACCACTAAAGCCCACATGACATCTCCATTTGTCATCCATTTAATTAAATCCATTACCTAAGTCCTAAAATCATCATTGAATTATTCCAAATGAAGCTTCATCCAAATTCCCATTAAATTACCAAAAATTTCTTAAAACCCATTTTTATGAAATTGACTCAACTTTCCCAAGCCAAAGACAAGCCATGCAAGCCATTGACAAGCCACATGAAGCCATGGGAGGCTTGACATGTGACCATGCCATTAATGGTAAAAGGAGGGGCTCCTTTCCTAATCTTTCATTAAGCCTTTTTTACCTTAAGCATGTCGCACACTAAACCATGTTTAGCCACCTCATCATGGATAGAGACCACACCACTCTCTCTTGGTCGACCCAACTGATCCTCTCGACCCAAAATCGAGGCCATGGGGAGGTGAGCCAAGCCCAAAAGGTGGGTTGACCCATTTGGACCCAAAATAGGCTCATCCCCCATTCCATTTCAATCCAACTCCTTTACACATGGCATTTGCCAATTGCCTACACTAAACCCCAGCCACTGACCCACTCGACCAAGATGGTGACCATTGCACGGCAGCCAGCCACCGAGCCGCCGGAAAACACCATGGCCGAGAGCTCACATGTGAGCCAACATTGAAATTCTCACTTGCTGAGTCGCCCCATCCCCAGGTGGCTACCATGGCTGATCTTCTCCTTACCGGAGCAGGTCGATCCCAAGCCCTAACTCCCCCGGAGGCCTTCCACCCTCTCCTGATTTAAACCCCTCACCCTCTCGGCCAAAGGAGGTGCTGAACAAAAACCTTAAGGAAACTGCGCCAAAATCACTCCGGATCACTCTCCACACATAGAGCACCGGATCCCCACCGAATTCCAGCCCGATTCCCTCTAGCCGAGCCCGATTTCGAGCTCAAACTTTAGCCCAAAAACTAGGACACTTCTCCACGGTGAGCCAATTCCCAAATTGATTGGCTCTACACCTTCACCGGACCAAGAGAAGGTGTCCACCATCAAAAGCCCCATCTCCGGGCCACCCGGTTGCTCCAGACCTCCAAGCTTTGTGATCGGGCTTGGTCGAAATCATATCCGGACAATTCACTGGACCGGGAGACTTCATCCGGAGCTTGCTAGGACCCAATCGAAGGTGCAACAACTCTCGGATTGAAGCCACACTTCTCCGAGCCAAGGTATGAGCTAACTCTTCATCCCGAGCTTCTGAAGATTCTCCATTTCAAATGCCTTAATTTCAATGCATGTTAACCGTATGGATGCGTTCGTCTCTTCAAGATGAATCCATAGAGTATAAGAACGTAAAAATCCATTGAGGATCGAGTGAGATCTTAGGGATTTAGTGTGGACGGCTCTCGGGTGAGAACACTTGGGGACGATGAACGGATGCCGTCCATTCAATACACGCGCGGACGAGCGGCTCAGATGGCGTCGGACCAGGAAACGGTGCGAGAACCGCGGGGCCCGGGCTGCTGACTCAGATGGCGGCGCCCAATCACAGCGCGACACGTACCCCTTCGGAGCTGCCGATGTTTCGCTGGCGCCGCGTGGATAAGTAGATAATTAGGGTATTTTCTTATTTATTTAATTCCCTAAACTTCAAAAATCCATATCTTTGTGTAGAAAAATCACAAAAATAAAATAAAAATACCCTCTTGCTCAGTGAGTAGAGGAGAATAATGTGGAAAAGAAATCATTTAATTTCATCAAGTATTTTATTTTTTATAATTTATTTACTCTCTGCATACATTTAATTCTCCATGCATGTATACAATTCACCATGGCATGAGACCATAGGGCTTTTGAAGCCTCTGAACTTGGGAACATTCCCTGAATTTTCTAAGGTCAGAGGCCATCTCTGTGAAAAGTTATTTATTTTTCAAATGCATGTTGCTGTTTTGAGTATTTTAATTCCAGTAAATAGCATGTTGTGAAATAAATTCTAGGAAAATTTGGTGATGTTCCTTATGACCGAGAGAACCCTAGGAAAAATAGATTTTGGCTTAGTTCATTCGGAACAACTCTAATTGGCTTAAACACCCAAAATAGGTCTTTAATTAATTAGAGTTAACCAAACATCAAATTGACTTGAAATCAATTCTCCACTGACCTTTAGGATCAGAGGAATCCACCATAAAAATTTGAGGTCAATTGGACTTGGTTAGCCCCACTAATTGGGTTGATTAAGTCACTTAGCCATTTTAAACTTTAAAAATTCATAACTTTTAAAATACTTTTCAAAAATTCACCAAATTGGTTTTGGAGCCTCTCTGATATCAGGGGAACCCAAGAAAATTAAAATTTCAATTTTCTAAAAAAGTTGATTTTTAATAATATTTTAATATTTTTAATAATTAAAAAATAATAAAAATCACAAAAATAATAAAATTCACCAAAATGTCACATTTTGAATTCTAATCACTTAGGAACAAATCCCACATTTTTCCTAGGTCTATTTAGTGAGATATTGAATTGTAAAACCCTAGGGTAATTTTAAAATTAAAAAAAATGTATTTTCTAGCATTTTCACTAAAATAATTATAATAAATCATAGAAAAAATCAGAAAATTGCAAAATTTGTTTCTCTGGTTTCCTTGATATCAGAGAGATTTTTGAAAAATATAAAATCCATTTTTCAACATTTATTTTATTTTTAAATTAATTAACACTCCAAAACTTAAAATAATTATAATAAAAATAATATAATTCAAAAAATCACCAAAATTGGTCTAAGTGCTTCTCTGGTCATTAGAAATGTCCCCTAATTTTCTTAAGGACAGAAACTTTCCCTTGGTCATGTTATCAAATTTTCCTTGAAAATCTCCATTTTCCACCAAAAATAATTATATAAATAAATTAAATACAGAAAAATCACATTTTCTCCTCTCATGTCTTTATTGACATATGAGTGAAGTCACATAAAAATTTCAAATTCATTTAAGTTCAATTTAGTGAGTTATGAAATTATTAAGCTTAAGGGGTAAAATGGTAATTAAACTTTCAACCCTTAATTAAAACTTTAGGTTTAATAAAAAATTAACAAGTAAAATATTTGATCTTAATCTGATTTGGATGATTGAAATTTAAATAATTAAAGGGTAGAAACCCATTAAACAATTTCAAAATGATTAAACTTTAATTAAATAATGGATTAAATTTGGAAGAATAATAAAATTGGAATTATTAAAATAGGGATATTTTTAGGAAGAGATTTATTCTTTAATTTAAAAATCCCTAAACTAATTATATCATTAATACTCAATTTTTAATTAAAATGATAACTCAAATTTAAAATATTAAAAGACTTAATTAAATTATTAAACTCTTTTGAAATTTCAATTAAAATTAAAAATAAAGTAAATTAAAGATAAATTAAATTAAAATTAAATTAAATTTAATAATTGAATTAAATTAAATTAAAACAAATTAAATTAAATTAAACTAAATTAAAATTAAATTAAATTAAATTAAATTTAATAATTAAATTAAATTAAAATTTAATAATTAAATTAAATTAAATTAAATAATTAAATTAAATTAAATTAAATTAATTAAATTAAATTAAATAATTAAATTAAATTAAATCAAATCAAATTAATTAAATACCAAATCAAATTAAATTGAACTATGTTAAATTAAATCAAACTCAATTAAATTAAATTAAATATAAAACAACTTGAACACTATTCCAAATTTAAACCCTTTAACTTAAATCAAATCATTTGAATACTTAATTTACCCTCGAAAGTTTTAGTTATCATAACTCCTAAACAGAACATTAAATGAAATGTTACTTCACTTATAGGATATTCAAATATCCTAGTTCACTGAGCAAGATAACAATAAAACTTGAAATTCTTGGACGATTAATTCATTTGTATAATTAAATTCATTTGGACTTAAAACAATCCTAGAAATATTGAAAAGATGTTTAAGATTCCTCTTAAGCACTTCCTCAATATGATAGGATATTTATAAGAACAATTGGGCTTAATTGTTCTTTGATGAAGAAAATCGTCCTCAAGCAAAAACACAAAGAACCTAGACGTCATAGGAAATGACTAGCTATAGGATTAGGAATTTGGTAGAAAACCATAACCTTTCCCTTAGTTTTACCTAGGAACTTGCTTAAATATTCTAATTATGTTTTAAGTGCAGCTTGGGATGACGGGAAGACCCTCCAAGTACGCTTTTATTTTTATTGCAATTTATTTTCTTGCAATTTACTTTCTTGCAATTTACATTATTGCGATTTATTTAATCGCATCGCACTTACTTTTTCTTGCATGATAAACAACCGTTGCATGAAAACCCACACCTTTAGGATAGACCCTAAAGCCGAAACCAAATTAAGTTAAAAGTCATTGCAAGATAAAATTCACCGCCACAACATTTTAAAATATAAAACAACTCAAAATTTAATCACAAACGAACACAAAACTACAATTACAACTAAATTAAAACGTCCCGTTGGATGATCGGGAATACCTCGGATGATGTAACCTACGTGTTGCTAACGGGATTTCCCACGGTCTAAATGAAAGTGTGGAACTCATTCGATTGAGTTTAGCAAATTCATCTGGACTAAGTGAATCCGATAAAAATAATGATGCCGGAAGGATGGAACCGTGGGATCTTAACCGGTGTCGTTATAATCAACTTTAAGATTTGTTTTAATCAAAATACAAAACACTTGGAAATTAAGACCTCTCTAAACCAAAACACTTTTCTCATCCCCTGATTTATGATTTCTAAAACTAAACCTCTGCAACAACAAGGAGCTTGGAGCATGGTGGGCAACACGGCCATCGTCGTCGGCAAAACTTGAACCTACTTCGAGCAAAACCTTCTTAGAATTAAACAACAAAGCCATAGGACTTCGAGGTAGCTTGCTAGTGCAACATAAATCCTCAACCTCTTCGTTAGGCATTTGCATTGCAAATTAAGCCCTAACCGGTCTTAGGATTCCGAGGTAGTCGTCCGATATGACATAAACCCTCATATTTTCTAGTGCTATTTGTTTGATTTTATCATACAAATATAAGCCCTAATTAATTAAAATTGGCAAGATCAAAACATTTAAATAAGTATTAGGACTTTCCTAAATTCAAGCCAAACGATAGGATAGTCGGGAAATTACCGAGTTCACTTCGAATCAGTGATTTCTCCTACCTTTCTTCCTTTGGATTCACAAAATAAAATGTTCCAAAATTTGATCCATTCCCTATTGAAACTCCAAAATTCAATCTTTGAAAACCTTAAACTTTGAAATTCTTGAGAGGAGAATTATTGATTATTATCGAGAGTTTTCTTAAGTGATTCCCGTCACTTAAGATGTAATTAACTATAGGGGCTTGCCCTTATAGGGAATTTTAAAGAACCTGAGTAATATAAACCCTGTTTAATACTTTCATATTAAGCGGGGAATTTGTCGACTTATAAAATTGGTTCGCAGACCAAACGGATGTCACAAAACTTCTAGTTTATTTGATCGAGCCCCACCATCAAGCAGTGTGTCTATCCTTAGGGATAGATACACGGTTTGTGGTGCGGTGCTCGTTTATATAAACTATTTGGAATGTGAGATCGGTTTAATCTCATATCTTAAAACTTTCAAATTTAAAAATTATTTTCAAAGCCAAATACTACTTTCTAAATTATATATATATTTAAATCAAATTTAAAATTTAAATTCGCCGACAACTTCTGTTAGGCGACCCCTTTTCAAAATATCACACAACCTAAAAATAGTGCCGACAAGGGGTTCAATGATAGATGTAATTAAAATTTTATCTCCATTTTCCATAGTATCCAATCTTTCAAATTTGTCCTGAACAATTTCTAACTTTTCATTCTTCAAATCATCAAAATCATCTTCATTTTCACTTTCAATTTCATCTTCACATTCCACATTTTCTTCAAATACTTCTCTAAAATGATCTTCTCTCAAATAATCGTAGATTTCCATTCGAAAGAACTCATCATCTTTTTTAGTTGAAGGGTATTTCATAGATTTCAGAATATTGAAAATTACCTCTTAGTCATTAACTCTCATAGTTAATTCTCCATTTTGAACATCCATCATAGCTCTCCCAGTAGCAAGGAATGGTCTTCCAAAAATAATTGGAATTTCTTTATCTTCCTCCTTATGTAGTACAATAAAGTCCACATGAAAGATAAATTTATCCACCTTTACTAATACATTTTCAACAACTCCTTTAGGATATGTGATAGAACGATCAGCCAGTTGAAGAGTCACAGATGTGGGTAAAATTTCTCCTATTCCCAATCTTTTGAAAGTTGATAAAGGAATAAGATTAATACTAGCTCCTCACATAAAGCTCTTCCGAAAAATTTCTCATCTATAGCACATGGGATAGTAAAACTACCTGGGTCATTAAGTTTTTTAGGAAGCTTCTTCTAAATAACTGTACTACACTCACCGTTAAGTGCAATAGTCTTGTGGTCTTTAAACTTTCTTTTCTTTTTAAGAATATCCTTCAAAAAATTTGCATAATCAGGCTTCTGCTCTAATACTTCAACAAAGTGAATATTAATCGTTAATTTCTTAAGAATTTCCAAAAACTTTGAAAATCTGTTATCCCTATTCTATTTCTTTAGTCTTTCAAGAAAAGGAGGAGGTGGGTTTTCAACAATTATCTTCATTGGTTCTAGTGGATATTCGTATGGATATATCTTATTAGACCTTTTCTGAATGTTCACTTCCTCTCTTTCAACTTCGACTTCTTTTTGAACTCTTGGTTCCAATTCTTTTACACTCCTTAATTGAATAGCCTTACTTTGCTCTTTGTTTTGATCTTTTAGATTGATCTCAACATTGCTAGGAAGATTTCCAGAAGGTCTATTATTAAGTGCAGCAAAGATATGTCCCAATTGATTCTCAATGTTCTTCATTGCAACTTTTTGAGCTTGAATTTGATTACCCACATTCAGAGTCATTTCTTTAGTAGACAACTTCTTTTCCTTAAATTATTGATTATTATTAAAACTAGGAGGATAAGAAGGTCTATAATTGGTATTTCCTTGGTTGTTCAGATTTCCAACTAGATTCATAAGATTTTTCCCCCATTGCGGGTTAACAACAACATTGGTGTTATTCTAGTTGAAGTTCGGGTGATTCCTCCAACTAGGATTATAAAAATTTGAATAAGGATTATTGAATTTGTTATTTATGACATTCAATGTTTCATAAGATATTTGAGAGTCTATCATCTATCCTGATGAATTTTCTTCTAACACTAGGGGTGTTGGAGAATAATTCTTTCCATATTGATCTATTTTCTTGGAAAGTGCAACAATTTGAGAGACTATGATAGTTATCGCATCAGAATCATGAATACTGGATACTTTCTAAGGATTTACCCATTCAGAGGGTCATTGAAAATTATTAATAGCCATCTTTTCAATTAAAAAATATGCTTCATCAAAAGGTTTTAACATTAATGATCCACCAGCAGTAGCATCGATAATTGATCTCAAAGATCCCACTAATCCATTTAAAAAGGTTTGAATTATTAACCAATCTGGTAAAGCATGGTGTGGGCACTTATTTAGAAGATCTTTAAATCTTTCCCAAGCTTCATATATGGATTCTCCATCAAACCGACTAAAAGATGTGATATCATTCCTCAGCTTAGCAGTTTTAGAAGGAGAAAAATATTTTGAGAGAAACTTTTGTGAAAGCTCTCCCCAAGTTCTGATAGATCCAGGTGTTAACATATTTAACCACACCGTAGCCTTATCCCTTAGTGAAAAAGGAAAAATTCTAAGCCTAACAGCATCATTTAACACTCCATCATAATTAAAAGTAGCACACAGTTCTAGAAAACTAGTGAGATGTAAGTTAGGATCTTCATTTGGTGTTCCTCCAAATTGATTATTCTGTACCATTTGGGTAATAGCAGGTTTAAGCTCAAATGAATTAGCAACAACATCAGGATTTTGGATAGTTACATGAATTTTATCTGTTGTTGGATTAGCACAATCTCTTAAAGGTCTTGATATATTTTTATTTTGATTATTTAAATTGTTCGCCATCTTGTGAGGATTTGCAAATTGTTTTTGTTGTTTTCGAATTTTTTTAATAGTACGCTCTAATTTAGAATCGTAACGCACTAAACCTATAGATCTGATACTACTCATCAAACACAATAAGCACACTAATAATAATCAGAGACACACAATTATGACTTGCAATTTAAATATAAAATTTCAAATACTACAAAATTAAACTTTAACAGTTACCCTTTTTTTTACCGTACCTCCCCGACAATAGGGTCAAAAGCATGGTGCAACCTTTTTAATTTGCCAAAATTTATGAACTCAGATTTAGATGTATATATATTGATTTAGTTTTATAATGTGTCACACAATTAAACGCAAGTATACGTATCACTCAAGTAATACAAGGCTCTATTGGAGTCCTGGAATATCGATCCCACAAGGAGGCTTCAATTTTATGGCGTAGCAAAGAAATCACTTATCGAATCACAACACAATGGAAAGTAAGTTCAATTCTTAAAATAAATACAACAGTTGTAGTTACTATTTCTACCAAAATACGTTTTAAACTCTAGCAAGTTAAACTAACATAATACTAAATTTATAACAAAGTTCTGTTGCAAGAAAGAGTCTTCCTCCTTTTCAATCATAATGTGATGACTATTGTGACATAGATCAGTGGTGCTAATGTATTGTGCCAAATAGGAGCATTTATATTCTTTACCCATATTTCAGCATATAAAGAACATTGGCTAATCCTATGTTTAGTTCCTAAATCCGTGGTTAGGCTGGGAGGATACTGGCTCTCACTCCAGAGCTCCCATATCCCTTCACCTGAAGGCTAACACTCGCTTCAATTTCTAAAAATTAGGACCAAATTGAGGATTTCAGTCTGTCACTCTGAAATCTCCAATTCTACGCCCATCAAATTATATTTCCCTCTTTATTTGCACTCAATGCCCATGAACTATGTTTCTCACTCATGGATATTGAATGTGACCTTCAATTTTGTTGTGGAACTCATAATCCTTTCAAAAAATATGTTTCCCAACAAGTTTTAACAATTCAATTGGCCAGATCAAAAAGTAAATGAAGTTCGAAGTGAAAAGATCATAAAAAATTTGCCATAATAAATTTGCACATCATTTTCATATCACAACATCAAAACATTAAATGAAAAGGAGAAAGACAAAGAAATCTACTCAAGACTCATGAGGAAAAGATGACAAAACATGGATTTATATATAAAAATAACGTCATACAAACAGAGTAAAGTAAAGACAACTTATCTCAAACTCTTCCCCAAGCGAATCTCAAGGAATTCCTTTGACTCTTCTTCTTTCTTCACAACTACTGCAATTCTCTCTTTAGAATAGTAAGGAAGAAGAAATCTCTCACTTTCCCTCTCCTCTCACACTCCTTAGAAGAGAAAACACAAAATCTAATTTCCTACACAAAATAGAAAGAAAGTCTCTCTGAATTCTAAACTCTTCTCTTCTCTTCTTCCCCCTTCTAAACTTAGCTCCAAAAGTATTTAAATTTGGCCAAAACTGAATTCCAAAGAGTTTCCTAAAGCAATCCTTCAAAATCCGGCCAAATACATGAAATCTAGTTCAAAATCGGGATAGAGCATTGTTCGGCGCTGGATAGGGCATTGTTCAGCACATTATTCTGCTAAAACGATCGCAACTCTCTGTCAAATGGCGTTGTCCGGTGCTGGTGACAGTGTCGTTCGACGTTAGTTTAATAAAATGCACTTTTTTCCCTTTTTTCCTCCAAATTTTCTCCTTCTCACTTCCTTTTGCTCCAAAGGCCTAAAACCATTATACCTGCATGAAATAATAAAAAATAACTTCTTTTAAAGTGCAATATCATCAAAAACAGATACGAAATGGATAGTAAAAAGTTATCAAATTTTTGGTGGATCACCCCTCAGGATCAAGATAAAATCACATTTACAAGTCCATATGGGACTTTTGCTTTTTATGAATGGCTTTTGGTTTGTGCAATGCACCTGCAACTTTTCAAAGTTGCAAGATGTCTATTTTTTGCAACTTAATTAAGAAAGGAATTGAAGTTTTCAGGGATGATTTCTCAGTCTTTAGAACCTCTTTTAATTCATTTTTAGATCGTTTTGCAAGGGTTATTAAACATTGCGATGATACAAATCTAGTTCTGAATTAGGAAAAAATGTCAATTTATGGTCGCAGGAGGAATTGTTTTAGGACATAAAATTTCTTAAAATGAAATAGAAGTAGATCCAGCAAAAATTTAAGTAATTTTTGAACTATCACCTCCTGCTACGGAGAGAGAAGTGAGAAGTTTTCTAGGATATGTTGGGTTCTACAGACGTTAAATTAAAGTCTTTTTTAAAATTGCCAAACCTCTGTGTCATCTTTTGGAAAAAGATGTGACATTTGATTTTAACATGAAATGCCTAAATGCCTTTAATTTGATAAACAAAAAAAATAATCACTGCACCAATTATTGTTTTACTGGACTCGAAAAAACCATTTGAGTTAATTTGTGATGCAGGTAATTAGGCAATCGGGGCTATATTAAGGCAAAAGTAGGATAAGATCTTTAAAATTATATATTATACCAGTAAAGCTCTTAATGAATCACAAATTAACTATAAAACTACTAAAAAGGAGTTATTAGCAAAATTATGTGCTTTTAATAAATTTAGACCTTATCTTATTGGAGCAAAATGTATTGTGCATATTGATCATTCTGCTATTAAATATTTGATACTTAAGATGGATGAATAACCACGATTAAATTAGATCGATCCTTCTGATGCAGGAGTTCAATTTCCAAGTAGTGGATAAGAAGGGTATTGATAATCAAATTGTTTTTCATTTGTCGAGACTTGAACAGAAAAAGTAATGATGACTTTGTTGAAGAAATAAATGGAAATTTTCCTGATGAACTTCTATATGTTGTTTCTAAGTGGGGTACTCTATGATATGCAAATATAGTTAACCATTTAGTTAATAAAATTTTACCCTACAGACTAACAAGTCACCAGAAGAAAAAGTTCATTTACGATGCAATATTTTACTTCTAGGATGACCCATATTTATATAAAAATGAAAGGACTTAGTCATCCGAAGATGTGTACCAATTGAAGAAATGAGAGAAATTATTCAAAATGTCACAAATCAGATTATGAGGGACATTTTGGAGTGGATAAAACTAAATTTATAATTTTAAAATCTGGATTTTATTGGCCTACCTTACTTAAGGATTTTAATATTTTTGTAAAAGCATGTAATCGTTGTCAGAAAGTAGGAGATATTTCTAAAAGAAATGAAATGCCTTTAAATTTTTCTTTGAAAGTCAAAATTTTTTATGTTTGGGGTTTAGAATATATGGAACCATTTATACCATCTTCAGAAAACATTTATATTTTGTTAGTTGTGGACTGTGCTTCTAAGTGGATCGAGGTTGTTGCTTTACCCCGTTTTGATGCTGAGAGTGTTCCAAGATTTTTAGGGAATTTATTTGACCAGACTAGGAATGCTAAGAGTGATCATTACAGATGAATGAAATCATTTTAAAACTATAGAATTGAAAAGTTAACAAGAAAATATGAAATTAAACATCGAATTGCCACAACTTATCACCTTAAACCAGTGGTTTAGCAGAAATATCTGATATACCAAAAAAATATTTAATTTTACATATACATTTTATGCTTAAATTTGGTGATATTGTACTTTAAGAAAGGTATTTTCATGTTTTGTTGTAGGTATTTTATGTCTAGACACTTAGAAAAAAAATGAGGAAAAAAGAAAGAAATTCAGAGTCAAATGATGCAATTTTCGTAGTAGCACTAGCGCTAAACTGGTGTCATCAGCACTTGTTTACAGAGAGTAAAAAATGCACTAGCGCCAAAACTAGCGCCAACGACGCCAGAGGCTGTTATTCTCCAACATTCATTGAATTTGGACAGATTTTGAAGGGGTGCTTGAGGAAACTCCTGGAAAATTCATCCTTACATTATAAAAGAGTGCTTTTATGATAGAAAAAGGGTCCCTAGTCAGTTTTTTGTCATTTTCTTATCTTTTGGTCTTTGTTGTGTGAGTCAAGTGTTGTTTGTGAGAGAGTTTAGAGAAGATTTTCTCTAAGAGTTGTAAGAGGAGAGGGAAAGTGAGAGATTTCTTCTTCATTACACTTCTAAGAGAGAATTGCGTAGTATTGTAAATAGAGAAAGAGATCCAAAGGAATTTAAAGTGATTTAATTGGGGAAGAGATTGAGAAAAGTTTTGTTCTTTTATTTTTGTTCTTATTAACTTTTTTTTATATATACAATCCATATTTTGTTGTATCTTCCTCATGAATTCTGAGTAGCCTTCTATGTCCTTATCCCTACGAGGAGATTTAGTCATGTGAAGAATCAAGATTTTTTTGTGATGTTTTAAATTTCATAATTGTGATGATTCAACCTTTTAATTCATTTTCTTTTTCATTCTGACCAATTGAATTGTTAAAATTTATTGTCAAACATAAATTCTGAAAGGACAATGCTTTATACAACAGGGTAAGAATCACATTTGATTTCATGGATGAGTATATAGTCCATGGGGTTAAGTGCAAATAAATAGAGAAATACACTTTGATGGGCGTATAATTGGTGATTTTATTGTGGTAGCCTAAAATCTCCAATTTGGTCTAAACGTTTGGAAACTAAAGCGAGATGTTAGCCCCCAGATGAGGGGAACATGGGAACTCTAGAGTGAGAGCCAGTATCTTCCCAGCCTAACCACAGATTTAGGGACTAAACACTAGATTAGCCAAGATTCTTTTTCTCTCGTAAAAAAGAGAATGAAAAATTTATAACAATTAATTCATTCACTGACAATAAACTCATTGTAAAGGGGAAGAATACTTTCTTAAATTTAAACTCTTCATCACAAAACTTAGTTTAGTCTTAGTAAATTTAACTTTGAAGTTTAGAGATTAGTTTTCTAAACTTAGTTCCATTAGGTACATTAAAAAATTTCGACCTATTTTTCTTATTTGAGTTTTCTTTAGTTTGAATATTGTGTCTTTGCGCTGTTATCATAAGAGTTGCCACCTTTATGTGGAATCGATACTTAGGACTCCATTAGAGCCCTTTATTACTTGAGCGATACATATACTTGCGTTTGCATCCTATTGATGATTTAAAATTGACATTATACATTAAATCACGAGTGGTAGCTTAAAGATATTAAAAGATAAAACTTTTTATTTTGAAGTAAAAATCATTGTGATTAATCTAAATAATTCCTAATTTAGCTGTTGTGTGAGTTGTAGCATTGAAACACATTTATAACACATACAAAAACCTTCACATAAAGTATTTCGTGCCGTTGCCGGGGAGGTAATGGTAAATTACTTTATAACTTAGAAGACTTTGTTTAAACTATAAAACTTGTATTAAAAAAATTGTAGTATAATATTTTTACTCTATTGTGTGATTGTTTACTTTAAATTGTTAAATCACGTTTGCGTATGCGTAGTTTAAGATCCGTAGGTTTAGTACCTTACGATTCAGAATTAGAAAGAACTACAAAAAAATTAGAAAACAACAAGAAAATTTGATAATTTGAACAAAATGACGAACAACTTAAATAATCAAAGAATTGAAAATTAACATTGAAAGGAACCTTTAAGAGATTATGCTAATCCTACAGCAAATGAAATTCACTTGAATACACAAAGTCCTGATGTAATCGCTAATTCATTTGAGCTTAAACATATTATTATCCAAATGATACAAAATAAACATTTTGGGGGAACACTGATTGAAGATCCTTATATCTTGATAGTTTTTTGGAATTATGTGCTACATTTAAATATGACAGAGTGTCAGATGATGCTGTCAAACTTCGAATTTTTCCTTTTTCATTAAGGGATAAAGCTAAGATGTGATTAAATTCTTTAGCACCTAGATTTGTCAGAACTTGGAGAGACTTATCTCAGATATTTTAAGCCAAATATTTCTCACCATCAAAAACTGTAAAGCTTAAACAATATATCACATCTTTTTGTCAGTTTGAAGCAAAATCAATATATGATGCTTGGAAATGATTTAATGATCTTCTTAGGAAGTGTCCAACCAATGCTTTCAAGATTGGTTAATAATTCAAACTTTTTATAATGGATTAGTGGGATCTCTTAGATTTATTATAGATGCTGATGCTGGGGGATTGTGAATGTTAAAAACATTCGATGAAGCATATTCTTTAGTTGAAAAGGTGGCTACTAGTAATTTTTAATGGCCATCTGAAAAGATAAATAAAAAAAGAGTAGCCAGTATTCACGATTCTATTGCAATATCTATTTTGGCTTTTCAAATTGCTGCAATATCGAAGAAGATAGTTCAATTTGGAATGAAATTACCTCAAACACCTCTTCTGGTTGAGAAAAATTCATTGAGACAAATGATAGATTCTTAATCTCATATGAGACATTGAATGCAATAAATAACCGATCTAATAATCCATATTCTAATTATTATAATCCTGGATAGAAAAATCACCATAATTAAAGTTGGAATAATAATAACTCTAATGCTATAAATTTGCAAAGGGGGATCAATTCAGTGAACCCATTAGGAAATTCAAATAACCAGGGAAATTCTAACTGTAAACCTTATTATCCTCCTGGTTTTAATATCAACTATCAATTAAAGGAGACGAATTTGTCTATGAAAGAATTGACATTACTAATGGGCAATCAATTACAAAGTCAAGGAGCTGTAATTAGAATCATTGAGAATTAAATGAGACATATTGTATTGTAGTTAACAATAGACATCCAGGAACTTTACCTAGTAATGTCAAAATTAATCCTAAGAATCTAAATAAAGAGCAAATGAAGGCTATTCAACTGACAAGTGGAAGATAATTGGAAACAAAAGTTTAAAAACAAATTGAAGTTGAGAAAAAAGGAGTGGAAATTGAAAAGTCTGGTGAAGATATTCATCGCGATTCAGAATAAATTTTTAAACAAATTAAAATTACTGTAGAAAAAATACCACCACCATTTCCTCAAAAATTGAGACAACAAAATAGGGATAAACAATTTTTGAAATTCTTACAAATATTGCAGAAATTAACCATAAAAATTCCATTTGTTAAAGCCCTGGAACAAATGTCAAGCTATGTCAAGTTTGTGATGGATATACTTAATAAAAAAAGAAAGTTTACAGATAATAAGACTATAGCAATTAGTGAGGAGTGTAGTACATTTATTCAGAGAAAGCTTCCTAAAAAACTTAAAGATCATGGTAGTTTCACTATTCCTTGTGCTATTGGCGAAAGATTTTTTTGGAAAAGCTTTATGTGATTTGGGAGCTAGTATTAATCTCATGCATCTATCTAGTTTCAAAAGGTTGTTTTTAGTTGAATGTCCTTTGGTTTATGTAATGCACCTGCAACATTTCAAAGATGTATGATGTCTATTTTCTGTAATTTAATTGAGAAAGGGATAGAAATTTTTATGGATGATTTTTCAGTGTTCAGAACTTCAATTGAAACTTGTTTAAATCATTTAGAAAAAGATTTGGAACGATGTGAGAAAACTAATTTAGTATTAAATTGGGAGAAATGTCAATTCATGGTTGTAGGAGGAATTCTACTTGGGCATAAAATTGCTGAAAAATGTTATGTAAGTAGATCCAGTGAAAAGTCAAGTTATACATAAACTATCTCCTCCCACTACTATGAGAGGGGTTAGAAGTTTTTTAGGACATACTGGTTTCTACATATGATACATTAAAGATTTTTTTAAAAATGACCAAGCCTTCATTCTAACTTTTAGAAAAATATTCAAAGTTTGATTTTAACTAAGAGTGCATTAATGTCTTTGAAGCATTAAAGAAAAAAATTAATCACTGCTCCTATAATAGTTTTACCTGATTGGAGAAACCATTCGAGCTAAGGTGTGATGCTAGTGATTATGCAATTAGAGCTGTGTTAGGGCAAATTTATGAGAAAATTTTTAAGGTAATATATTATTCTAGTAAAACTCTGAATGATGCTCAAATATATTATACTACTGCTGAAAAAGAGTTATTAGCAATTGTTTATGATTTTGATACTTTTACTTCATATCTAATTGGAGCTAAATGTATTGTTCATAGAGACCACTCTGTTATAAAATATTTGATGCAAAAGAATGATGCTAAGCTAAGAATAATTAGATGAATACTTCTGATGTAAGAATTTGAATTTGTGGTAGTAGATAGGAAATGATATGAAAATCAAAAAGCTGATCATTTATCCAGTTTGGAACAGGAATAATCATTTGATTTTAAAAGGGAAATTAATGAAAATTTTCATGATGAACAACTATATACTATTAATGAATGACATATACCATGTTTTGTAGACATTGTGAATTTTATTGTGAGTGATATTTTACCATATTGATTGACAACACAATAACAGAATAATTTCATTCACGATGCAAAATTTTAATTTTGGGATGACCATATTTATATAAACAGTTTAAAGTTTTAGTTATTCGGAGATGTGTATCTTATGAAGAAACTAGACAAATTATTCAAAAATATCATGATTCTAAATTTGGGGATCATTTTAGAATTAATAGAACTACACATAAAATTTTACAATCTGAATTTTATTAGCTTACTCTGTTTAGAGATGTTAATACATACATAAAATATGTGATCATTGTTAGTGAGTAGGAAATATTTCAAAAAGGACTGAAATGACCCTGAATTTTTTATTGGAACTTGAAATTGTTTATGTTTGGAAATTTGATTTTATGGGACTATTTATACCTTCATTTAGGAATATATATATATATATATATATATATATATATATATATATTAATCGCAGTAGCCTATGTATCAAAATGGATTAAAACTGTGACTTTACCTTGATGTGATGCTCGGAGTGTTTCAAACTTTTTAATGGAAAATATTTTTACAAGATATGGAATGCCAAGAGTAATCATTACTGATGGGGGTTCTCGTTTTAGCAAAAAAAGAATTGAGAAATTTATTGAAAAATATGATATTGAGCATGGGATCTCCACTGCTTATCATCCCCAGATTAGTAATCTAGCAGAAGTATCTAGCCATGAAATTAAAAGAATTTTGGAAGACACTGTAAATCCTAACAAACTGGATTGGTCTGCTAGATGAGATATGACATTATGGATATATTGGACAACTTATAAATTTATGATATGAATGTCTTCATATAGACTAATTTTTGGGAAGACTTGTCACTTTCCAGTAGAATTGGAGCATAAAACTTATTGGGCTATTAATGAATTTAATTTTAATTTTTAAGATGCTAGTGAGAATAGATATTAAAACTGGAGGAGCTTGAAGAAATCAGGAATGAATCTTATGACAGTGCTAGGATTTATAAAGAAATAAATGAAAGATTGGCATGATCAGAAGATAATAAAAAAAGAATTTGAACTTGGACTGGAAGTTATATTGTATAATACAAGATTGAAATTATTTCCTTGAAAACATAAGTCCAAATGGTTAGGGCCATTCATAGTCATAAAATTTTGCCCATTCAGAGTTGTTGATATTGAAGATCAGAAACTATAAAAATATTTAAAGTTAATAGGCATAGGTTGAAAGCTTATTTTGATGGGCACAGGCAAATTTTTAAAGAGGTTTTAATGTTGGGTCACCCAGAGTAAAAACTGGGAATCTTAGGCTGACGACATCAAACCAAGCGTTGGTGGGAGGCAACCCATTATTATCTTTGTACTATAATTAAATCTGTTTTTACATATATAATAAAAATATAAAATAAAGTTCTTTTTAAGAATTATTTGTACTTTGAAGACCTACTTGTTAATAAAATATATAAAACATTCTAATTATTGAATTACATGAAAGACTTGAGGGTTATTTTGACCATAGAAAAAAATAGTGCAGAATTGTGCTCTGGTGCCAATGAGGCCACAACTGGCGCCACTGAACCCGGTTTCCAAAGCTGCAGCGCCAGCTCCATGTTGACCTCATTTCTAGTGAGGTCTGATCTCTCTCCTTAGTGCTTAGGATCTAGCCATAGGTTTTCCCTTTGACTATCCTAGAGCACTAGAAATGGAACCCACCACTTAGAAGTTCAAGCCACTTCTTAACTCCCCTAGAACCACACACAAATGACCATAAACCTTCAAGCCCCTTTGGAGGGTTAAAAGTCAAATGTGGAGGTTCAAGGATGAGTTCCAACAGGATTCTTTGGCCTTAGGATTTCCCTAGGTGGCCTGGTCTTGGTGAGGTTCAGCTTGCACACACTGCACTCTCACACACATTCTAAACCCTAAAACCACTCTTACCCAACTCGGCTTCCTGACACATGTAGGAAGTTCATATGGATGGGCCTCAACCCCTAAGCCCCTGGCTAAGAGGGTTAGGAACAACATATTAAGTGACTAAAATGAGTCCTTTCAGGGCTCTTGTGAGCTTAACATGGCTTCAAGGCTCAACCAAAATGGTTTCCATTTACTCACATCTAATCAATCTTTATTTTTCCCGAATTTCAATTTTAGACCGCCGGGGCCCTAAACCCACCAAACCTACCAAATACCCTTGAAGTCGTCCAAATTTCCCAAAATTGCCTAAATTAACCAAGATTTCTTAAAATCAATCCTAAACATTCCCCACAACTCAAATTGATCATGCATGACCAAATATACCAAAATTTTTAAAAATAGCCCCCAATACCCTTCATGTACCCTCCTTGTATCCTAAATAGCCTAAAATTCCAAAAATTCAAAATTTTTTCAAAAAATCCCAAAAGTTCCAAAATATTATCCACATCATTTTCTTCGACTACCACCTACCCTAAGTTTGTCAATTTAACCCAATTTGATCAAAAATTTCCAAATTGGCCCTTAAGGCCCAAAGTGACCAACTAACACAATCCATCCAAAATTGAGCACAAATGTCACCCATTTTTCCCCAATTTTGTTTTGGAACCTTCCTAACATCCCCACAAACAAAACTCTAACTTAATTTACCCAATATTGGGACCCAAACTTCACCCAAGCCTAACTCAAACCAAAATCCCCCAAATTGGCCTAAACCAACCATGAACCCAAACAAGCCTAAATCCCAAAATTAAGACCAAACCAAAATTGAAAACTTTTTGTCACACCTCCATAAACATTTTGAAACATTAATTTTACATCAAAACCAACATTAGCCGAACTTTAGCCCAAGTTAGCCTAATTTGACCCACTTTGACCTTATTACTAAAAGACCCAAATTAAACCCAATTCAACCCCAAATCTTTTCTAAAACCTTCACAACACATTCCTAAACTAAATGCAACATTTATTTTGCACAACCTTTTACCAAATTTTTATCCAAAAGTTTATTTTAAAACCTAAAAGCCCATCTCCTTAAACTATTTTAAAAGCCCATTTCCATCAAATTTGAAAGCCCAAAATCTATTCCAAAGCCCATATGACATTCTTCTCATCATCCATTTAATTGATATCATCCCCTAAGTTCTAAATAAATCATCAAATAAAGCTAAATCAAGCCTCATGCCAAATTACCCCTAAATGTCAAATTTTCTAGAACCTATTTTCATGAAATTAAGCCAAGCCACTCCCAACCCAAATGTGAGCCAAGAAGCCATGCACAAGCCACATGAGAGCCATGGAAGCCACTTTACACCTCACCATACCCAAAGTGGCAAAGGGAGGAAGTCATTTAATGATTCTCTTAAGGGTGATTAAGCCTTTCATGAGTCTTCTAAATCTTGCTTAAACTTAAATGTACTTAGATGGTGACTTCTCCCCACTAAGCTAGCTGACTCACCTGACCCCCACAACACCCAAAGTCCCCTTGATGGGTGCAACAAACCAAAATCCATGCATTTGACCCATTTGGACCCAAAATGCACTCTCCCCCCATTCCACTTAAATCAAGCTCTGTACATATGGCCAACCTCCATTGCTTGCACCAAACTCAACCCCTGACCTCATTGGTCAAGATGGTGACTGGACCATTGCCGGACCACCACCTGGCTTGCCGGAAAACACCAGGCTGAGAGCCTCTTTTGAATTCAAAAAATATAAAATCTGCCTGCTGAGCTGTCCCAACCACAATGGCCATTATAGCTGTTCTTCTCCTCCATTAGGTAGCAAATCCTAGCCTCCAAACTTCCCTGAAATCAGCCATGGCAATGGCTATTTAAACTCACCTCCCTCACGGCCATAGAAGGTGCTGAAACCAACCTTAGCAAAACTCTGACCAATTCACTTCAAACTTTTCACACAACATAGAGAACTCAATCCCCACTGTTCTCCTGCCCTCATCCCCATTGATTGAGCTCAATTTCAGAACTCAATTCTACGGCCAAAATAAGACACTTCACCACAGAGAACAAAACCCTAAATTGATCAACCCTACACCATCACCAGACCAAGAGAGGAAGTTCCCCAGTAGAAGCCTCCTCACCAGGCCACCCATCTGTGCTGGAGACCAAAGCTTGAAATCGGGTTTGGTGGAAATAATACCTAGACATTTCACCATGACTAGAGGCTTCATCCCTAGCTTCCTCATACTCCAACGAACGTGCCAAGCTCCTCTGATTGAAGCCTCACTTCTCAGAGCCAAGGTATGGAACTCCTCTATCCTGAGAGCTTGTTTCGATTCTATATTTTGTTTAAGTCAATCTCAAAGCATCATAGCCGTATGGATGTGTTCGCCTTGTTGATACAAGTTTATAGAGCCTAAGATCATGTAATTTGGTTGATAAATGAGGGAGATGTTAAGGTTCGAGTGTGAATGACTATCAGGTTAGGGCACTTGGGGACCATGAACTGATGCCGTCCATTCGCGCGTGTATCGGATGAACGGTGGAGATCGAGCCGGACGAGGAGATGGAATGGGACAGCGGGTCGCGTGGCTGCTGAGTCAGATGGCGGCATCAAACCGGAGCTCGCCGCCTGGAGCTTTGACCCGGACAAGGATGACGCGACGCCGACGTGTTTAAGTAGATACATAGGGTATTTTTGAATTATTTAAATGCCGTGATTTTTGAAAATTCATATCTTTGCATAGAAAAATTCTAAAAATAAATTAAAAATACCCTCTTGCTCAGTGAACAAAGGAGATTAATGTGGAAAAATAATTAAGTTATTTTGTTGAGTATTTATTTTTTTAATTAATTTAATACTATTTTGAATATTTTAATTCTCCATTCATGCATGTAATTCACTATAGCATGAGACCATAGGGCTTTTTAGCCTCGATCTTGGGAACATTCCTGAATTTCCCAAGGCTGAGGCTATCTGCATGTGAAGTTATCTATTTTTCAAGTTTATTTGTCTGTTTTGGTATTTTAATTCCAATAATTTACAGAATGCTTAGAAAAATCTAGAAAAATTAGAGGAAGTATATCTCTACTAGAGGACCCTAGGAAAATTATAACTTGATTTAATTCTTTAAAAATAACCTTAATTAATCTAAACACTTAAAAATGAACCTTAATTAATTAGGAGTAACCACACATTAAAATCACTTGATATCAATTCTCCAATGTAACTTAGGATACAGAGAACCTCACATAAAAATTTCAAGCCAATTGGAATTAGTTTACCCTATTAAATGAATTAATTAAGTGACATAACTATTTTGAAAATTAAAAAATTCATAAAACCCAAAATACATTTCAAAATTTCACCAAATTAAATTTGGGAGTTCTCTGTGATCAGAGGAGTCCAAGAAAAATAAAATTGCATTTTTCATAAAAAATTGATTTTTAATAATTTTTAAATATTTAATAATTAAAAATTATAAAAATAAAAAAATAGAAAAATTCATTAAAACATCACATTTGGTCTCCTAATCACTTAGGAGCCACCAAAATATTTTTCTTAAGTCTCTAAGTTAAGATGTTTATTTTTAAAGGCCTAGGATAACTTTTAATATTTAAAAAATGAATTTTCTTAACCTTCCACTAAAATAATTCTAATAAATCAAAGAAAAAATCAAAAAAATATAAAATTATTTCTCTAAGCTCCTTAAGGCTAGAGAGATTTAAAAAAATATAAAACTCAATTTTCAACTTTAATTTTATTTTATAATTAATTAATACTCCAAAATTTGAAATAATTATAATAAATAAAATAAAATTCAAAAAATCACCAAAATTGGTCCAAGTGATTCACTGGTCAGTAGGAATATCTCATAATTTTCTTAGGGACATAAACTTTACCTTGGTCATGTTGTTTAATTTTCATTGAAAACCCCTATTTTTATTAAAATAATTATATAAATTAAATTAAAAATGGAAAAAATCACATTTTCTCCTCTAATGTCTTAATTGACATGTGAGTAAGGTGACATAAAAATTTCAAGTTAATTTGAGTTCAATTTAGTGAGTTATGAAATGAATATGCTTAAGAGGGCATAGAGATAATTAAGGGATTTTAATCCTAATTAATAACTTAGGCCTAATCAAAGGGAGGGTAAAATATTTGATCTTAATTTTCTCTTGGATGATTGAAACTTAGGGAAATTAGGAGGTAGAAACCCTTTAATCACTTTGAAAATATCAAAATGGAAACTTAATAAATTAAATCATTTAAATTTTGGGAGAATAATTAAAATTTGGATTATTAAGATTAGGAGTATGACTTAAGAAAGTATTAATTCTTTAATCTAAAAATTCCTAAATGGATCAATTCAATAATATCCAACTCTTAATTAATTCTAAAAACAATCATGATGATTGAAATTAATTATTAAAAACAAAATAATCCTCAATTAAATTAAAGTTTAAAACATTAAATGATTTCATAATAAAATTAAAATAAATTAAAAACACTTAAAACCAAATTGAAATCACTTAAGAACAAACTTAAAACAATTTTGAGACATTTGAGACAATTAATAATTAAAATCTGAAAATCAAACCAATTGAAGCCAACCTAAAGCACTATAATTAATTCAAATCAAATCATCAAAACTTAATGGAATTAAATAATTTAAACTCCCTTTTAACTTAAACAATTTTAAAACATTCAAGACTCAATTTGAAATTTAATGACTAAACCAAATTGTCTTGAGATAACAATTCAATCTTAATGGTTAAATCCCTTAACAAAATAATTTTCCCCTGAAGGCTCTCACATTTATAACCTTTAAGTGGAGCATCAAGTGAAATGTCACTTTACTCATCAGATAATCAAATATCCAAGTTTACTGAGCAAAGAAACAAAACATAACTAAACCTCTTGAATGATCAATTCACCTACACAATGAAATTCATTTGGACATGAAATAATCCCAGAAGCATTGAAAGATGTTCAGGACCCGTCCTAAGCACTTTCTCAATATAATGGAATGTTTTAGAAGAAAAATTGAACTTAATTGTTTTTTGGTGAAGAAAATCATCCTTAACAAAACACAAGAACCTAGATGTCATAGGACTTGGTGAGGAACTAGGGTCTGAACTTAGACATCATAGGGTTGGTAGATGATCAGAATCTTCCCCTAGCCTTACCTAGGCGCTCGTCCTTAAATATTAAATAGCCTAACATGCATCTTAAGTGCAGTTGGTGGAAACAAGAAGACTCTTCATGTACACATTTAAGTTTATTGAAATTTACATTCAGAAATTTGTTAAATGTCTTACTTTCATATACTTATAAATGCACGAAAATGATCGAATCCAACATGTTTAAACAACTCAAAATTTAATCACCAACAAAATGAAACTGCAATTATAACTAAAATTAAAATGTCTCGTTGGATGATCGGGAATCCCTCGGATGATGTAACCCACGTGTTGCTAAAGATATTTCCCACAGTCTAAATGAAGGTGTTGAACTCATTCAGTTGAGTTTAGCAAATTCATTTGGACTAAGTGAATCTGATGAAAATAGCGGTGCCGGGATGACAGAACCGTGGGATCTCGGTCCTGCTTAATCAAATTTAAGATTTGTTTTAATTAAAACATTAAGACATATGAACCTTAAGACTTTTCTAAACCAAAAAACTTCTCTCATCTCTTGATTATCATCTTCTAAAACCAAACCTCTGCAATAATAAGGAGCTTAGAGTACAGTGGGCAGCACGGCCATCTTCATCAACAAAACTTGGGTCTACATCAGCAAAACTTATGTCTACTTCAGCAAAACCATTCTTTAGTCTAAATAACAAAGCCATAGGATTTCGAGGTAGTTTTCCTAGTGCAACATAAATCCTCAACTTTTTGTTAGGCATTTGCATAATCATATTATGCAAATTAAGTCCTAACCGGTTTTAGGACTCTGAGGGAGTCGTTTAGTACGACATAAACCCTCACATCTTCAAGGCTATTTGTGTGATTATGTCACACAAATATAAGTCCTAATTAACTAAAATTGGAAGGATGAAATATCAAATAAATTCTCTCAAATTGAAGCCAAACAATAGGATAGTTCAGGAAGTTGCCAAGGTTCTTCTTGGATCCTCAGCTTTTCTTACTTCTCTTCCTTTGGACTCTCAAAATAACTGTTCCAAATTTGAGCTATTCCATATTGAAATTTCCAAAATCCAATTTTTTTGAAACCTTAAACTTTGAAATTCTTGAGAGCAAAACCACTGATCATTATCGAGAGTTTTCTTAAGTGACTCCCATCATTTAAGATGTAATTAACTATAGGGGCTTTCCCTTATAGGGAACTTTAAGAACCTAGGTAATATAAACCCCGCTTAATTCCTTTATATTAAGCAGGAGAACTTGTTGGCTTATAAAATTGGTTCACAGACCAAACGGATGTCACAAATCTTCTAGTTTATTTAATGGAGCCCCATCATCAAGCAGTGTGTCTATTCCTCGGGATAGATACACGGTTTGTGGTGTGGATCTCGTTTATACGAACTATTTAGGATGTGAGATCAGTTTGATTTCATATCTTAAAATTTTCAAACTTAAAATTGTTTTCAAAATCAAACACTACTTTTTAAATTATATATATTTAAATTAAATTTAAAATCTAAAGTTCACAGATAATTTCTGTAGGCGACTCCCTTTTTAAAATACATAACCTAAAAATATGGCGACAATTTCTAGCGACTCCACTGGGGATTAGTTCCTCTCTCCATCTTGATCAGATGGTTTTGCTTTCAAAAATCGGTAGTAAGTCCATGCCCCTAATGGATCAAACTACCATTCTTCCGTTGACATATCTTGTTCATTTCTGTCTTGAACGGGTATGATCAACTCTTCTTGGATTTTGGAGCCACTGTTTAGACACCCTTAAATAGAGAGGTTCTGAAATCCGCCTTTTGTTACCTCTCCAAAGAGGCGAGGTACCCCCAATAGGTGTTAGCTTAGGAGCAGTCCTTCGAGTTGAGAAGTCTTATGAGACTTTATCTTCCTTTCCATTTCTGGATTGGGTCCCTTACCTTCTCTATAACCTTCCTCCTTTAATTGTTTTGTTTTTAACAAGTAAACCCTCTAATAAAAAACCCCTTAATAAACAAACTCTTTTAAAATCTCAAATGCACGAATAAAACAGAATATGAAAATACCTTGTAAATAAAACTAAGAAAGAAAAAATAAATAAATAAATGAAAATGTGTTCGTACTCTTCTTGGAGAAATTCTTTTTCGTCCTAAAGAGTTTTTTGACGGAAGGAAGCATAATTCAGAACTAACGTTCGAAATCTACCCTGCAGAAGATGTCTGCACTAAAGCTGATTTTCTCCTTCACCAACGGAATGAACTTCGCTGTCTATAAGGATAAGCTGCCTGACAATGGGATCATTCTCTTTGGATAGGGATTCGACAACACAGACATTAAGTTCGCAGGTGTTACTCTTTTCTCACTAATGGATAAAGTACCGGAGATCAGGGAACCTGTGATTGAGTTCAATCTAAAGTCAGCTCAAGAGTTTCCTCCCTTGCAAAGGGTTCCAGTTGAGAGAAATATTGTTGTTCATAAGAGGTTAGCTGCTACCCCTAGGACGGTCATCTCTACCCCCACCGGTCTGGTCATCACCGCACCTACCCTGGCTCTCGCCAAACTAAAAGGGAAAGAAGTCCAAGTCAGTTATGAGCCTGCTACCGTGGAGGGTTTAGACTTTGCTGCAATACCGTCTGTTTTCGAGATAGGGTCCAGTTCGAGATTTGCACCATTAACCCGGATGCAAAGAAGGAATAAGAACGAAAGATCGCCAGGATCAGAAAGATCAGGGCTACTGAAGCTGCCTTTCTTGAAGAGATTACTGAGAGAAAAGAAGAACTGCCTAAGATCTCACCACTGTTGGAAGGGAGTAGATTCCACCCTCTCTCTGCTGCATCTGACGAGGAAGATGCTCAAAGGATTGACGCTGTGTTACCCTTACCTGCATACTACAGTGATTGTATGAGGAAGAAGATGAATGCTATGCCACTTACCCGATTGCGAGCCGTAGTTGAGAAGTTAGCCAAAAAAGAGGGATGTCCCGTGTCAGAGATTCTAAGAAGAATGGTACGAGTACCAATTAGATCTCATCTCAGACCACAAGTAGACCCCGTCACTCCCACAGAAAGGCCAAGGAAGAAAGTACGAGCTAGTAAGAGGAGTTCTCCTCTTGTCGTATCAGGTCACTATATTAGGGAGCACACACCTACCAACGTACAGCCGAGAGACCATCTGGTCCTAGGTCACCTACTGCAAGAAGAATGGTGTGGCAACTTATTATTGCCGAGCCGATACCAATGGAGCATTATGGGAAGAAAAGTCTCATTAGAGAACCTGAATCTGAGGAAAGTGCTGCAGCTTTAAAGGAAACTCCTTGAAATGAAGTTCAACCGTCATCGCCGGACAACCGTGAGACCATTTGGAAAAGACCACTTGTGGATGCTATAGGAAAGCTAAGAACCGACATCCGACGGTTGGCAAGGGAAAGAAGAAAAGGATTAGGAAATGAAGTGGATTCATCAGAGTTCATGGATGAAGAATTTGCTGAGATCAATATGGTCGAGACCCGAGCGTCATCAGCTCTGCAGGGAGCTCCGTCAACTTTAGAAAGAGATGAACCAGAAGCAATGAGAGCACATCTTCAAGAAAAGAATGACACGATCTCTTAGATGGCAAAGAGGATGGAGGAGATGGCGGCCATCCTAGCCACTCTCCAGAGTCAGCTTCAACCTCAGAAGGAAACACCCCCAGAGATCATTCACATTGCAGATGGAGGAAAAGAAGTTACATCCATCAACGGAGATGAACAACCAAAGAAGGATTCAACGCAAAGCATGATTCCCGAAAATGATATTAAGAATATGGTTGAACAGCAGGTGTGAGCAGCCTTAGCCCAATCTAAGAGCGGAACATCTATTCAGACGGGTAGACCTTACCCTGAAGAATTTGATGCAGTCCAATACCCGAAAGGCTTCGTACCACCTCTGTTTAAGACTTTTGACAGTACGGGAAACCCCAAGCAGCATGTCGTACATTTTCATGATAGTTGCTGCAATGCCGGTGGGAGCGACGCTTTGCTCTTTTGTCAGTTCGTCAGCAGTTTGTCAGTGATTGCCTTCGATTGGTACGCAGAATTGTCGAACGGGTCAGTCAAGACATTTTCAGAATTGGAGAACCTTTTCGTTAAGCAGTTTGCTGGGGCCCGATACCACATCACTATCGGTGATCTAGTGGTGGAGCAATAGAAACCGAACGAAACCCTGGTAGATTACATACTTCGATGGAGGAATTTAAGCATGAAGTGTGAACCACAACTTCAGGAACAACATGCAATCGGTATCCTAATGAAGAGTATCCACGACCCAATAGCACTTCTCCTTAAAGGATTCACAATTAGACCTTCGAGAAGTTACTTAGCAAAGCTAAGAGCTTGCAGGAGGAGGCAAAACAGCTGAGTTTCATTGACAAAGCTGATAAGCAGAAGCCAATGAAAGCGTTCGAGAAGAAATCAGGAATCGTCGCGGCAGTGGATAAAGGTAAATAGCCAGTACAGATACAGCCAGAGCGGCCACAACCAAGTTATCAACCACCGCAATGGATTTATCAGCTACCTCAGCAAAGCTATCAGCAACCTCAGCAGAGCTATCAACAGCCTCGACCGAACTATCAATCATGGTAGCATGATCAGCCGCCGCCTCGTCCACTGCGTGCCCTGAAGGAACTTTTGAATAAGGAATACCCCTTCAAGACTGAAGCAGTGGCCAAGATGTTTCACAGTTTGATTAAGACACCTAACGTTCAGCTGCCAGAGCCCAGGAAACCAGAAGAAGTCGATAAGAAAGATCATCTGAACTACTGTCCCTACCATAGGATGCTCAGACATAAGTAGAAGACTGCTTTACCTTCAAGAATTGGCTCAAGGATAATCTTCAAAAAGGGAACATAACGATCCCGAAGGAATACATGAAGGAGCCCCAAAAAGGAGCTTCCGTCAATGTTATTTCAACGGATCCTATTGTTCCGATAAACCCGTACACAACCGATGATGGATGGAGTACTGTCTAGATGAAATCTTCAAAGAAAATTTTGGATCACATCCAGACCGCTTCAGTGAGCGCTTCAACTAAGAGTTCAAAACCTGTTAAGCCGACACTATCGCTTGCAATTGAAGAACCACCCCAGAAGGAGGAGAAGATCGTGAAATAAGAGAAGAATGAGGCTGCGAAGGGTAGAGTAGGGGTTGCTTTTCCCAGAATGGTTGTTTCTGATTTAGGGGAGAAATCCCTCGGACCTCTGACTATGTATAATTATTTGCTCACCCCGGCAGGATCTTATAATGATAAGAGTTATGGTGTTGGCTACGTTTTGACTATTTCTAATCATTACGTAAAACAACAACAACCTAATCTGGATCTTGATTTTGATACGAATAACGATTCTTATATCATACAAAACCTCGATGACCCTGACGAAGGAAGAGACATTCATAAGAATGGCTAAGAAAGCTCAAGAAGCAATGAGTCCATTTGTGAATTTTGAGGAGCTCCGATCACGATAGAATTAGAGCTATCAGGCACCGAAGTAACTTCAGAAGAGCCAGTCGTTCTGATTCAAGAGGAGACACCGGTAGATTCGGAAGAAATAACAGAAGTTAATCTAAGAAGTGGAAAAGTTCTACCCTCGAGAATGGGTCCAAAGGATAAAGGAAAGCAGGTGGTTGCTCAGGAAGAGCCAACCCGAGTGGAAGAATTGCCCATTCGGGAAGAAATTAAAAAACATGGTAAAAAAGTGGATTATAACGTGCTAGCCCATCTTAGGAGGCTACCAGCAAAACAGAGCATCTACGACGCTTTGATCCTATCAAAGGAGATGAGAGAAACTCTGATCAAGGCTTTACTTGATCCAAAAATTTGCTTAGCTCAAATGGCCGGTAATTCCTTAGATGAGCTTTGCTCGTTAAGAGAACATTGCGGTGTTACCTTTATGGACAGTGATTTACTACTTGGAACAGCTGATCACAATCGACCGTTGTACATTTCAGTTAGTATTGGAAAGTTCACACTCTCCAGGGTGTTAGTTGATCCGGGAGCATCAATTAATATAATGAACCTTTAGACGTTAGCATACTTAGAGATTGATGCCCGTGATCTTGAAGCAGACAGGATGTTACTGAGAGGTTTCAATTAGAAAGGAGAAAGAGCCCTTGGATGGATAACACTATTAATGAAGATCGGTGATTTGGCAAAGACAACTGCAAAATTCCACATAATTGATTCTGAGACATCGTTCAATACTCTACTGGGTCGGTCGTAGATCCATGAAAATCGGATGGTACCGTCGTCTCTACACCAATGCATAAAGTATTATGAAGGAGGACAAGAACAGTGTATCAAAGGTGATTTGCAACTGTTCTCCGTGCATGAAATCGGAATCCACGAAGATGCAGCCTACTATACTCCTCCGAAGAAAACATTCTTCTCCAGAAATATCATACCAAATGAAGCAAAAGAAGTTCGAGACGAAGAAGAACGTGAAATTCTAGTTCAACAGTTACTCACCACTTCTTTACGGTGAGATGGTGAAGGTTTCTCCAGAACTCACACCCAAGGTCGAGGCCGAGGACGAGGTCGAGGAAGAAACGGTGGAACAGTTGAACATAAGAAGCCGGTCATCGATGTTGATTGGGAGAATAGTTCTGAAGAAGAAGAAGAAGAAATCAAGAAAGAAGCAATGAAGATAAGCCAAAGGAAACCCCAGTTCAAGATCTCTCTCGAAGATAAAAAGAATGAAGAATACAAATCAATGTACGACAAGATTAATCATTATGTACATACTATGACCCTAACTCCGATCGACCCTAGTAAGGTCGAGGGTATGGTGGTAAAGGAAGTGCATAGTGGCGGTGCTAAACTGATTAAGTTCTACCGTGGTGCTTCTTCTTCCGTAATTGAAGATGATGTACAATTTGAAGATGCAGCTTCATCTGAATTAATGGAATTTCCTTTTGAGTGGTACTCTCCCTGTGTTCAAAATTTGATTCAACGCGGTGTCTTACCTAAGTAGTGGTCAAAAGGTCAATCACAATGCTTTGAAAAATTATGGAATAACGCCAGTCGACCGCCCAGTTCAAAGCATGGTCTTGGATTCGGCACAGTAGCACCAGTTGTTGATTCAGAATTTTGCTTGGTTGTCACTTGCGAGTCTAATGAAGACTACTTGGAAGTTTCAGATAATCTTGAAGATCTACCAATCGGAGACGCTCTGCCAGAATTTGAAGAAGAGATTAAATCTACAATAGATGAGTTAATTGAAGTTAACTTAGATACCAGCGAAGAGCATAGGCTGACCTTTGTTAGCTCCTTACTCAATAAAGAAGACTCCAAGAACATGATCAAGCTACTAATGGAATTTAAAGACTATTTTGCTTGAAGTTATGATGAAATGCTAGAATTAGCTCTAGAGGTCGCAGTTGACAAGCTAGGAGTGTATCACACTGTCGTTCCAGTTAGACAAGCTCCGAGAAGAATGCGTCTAGGGATTGAACAACAAGTAATAGCTGAAGTCAAGAAGCTGATTGATGCTAAATTTGTCCGTGAAGAACAATATCCAACTTGGTTAGCCAATGTTGTACCAGTCAGAAAGAAGAATGATCAGATCAAAATCTGTGTGGATTTCAGAGATTTGAACAAAGCATACCCAAAGAATGAGTTCCCGCTACCAATTCCAGAATTAATGATCGACATCGCTTCGACACACGAAATCTTCTCATTCATGGATGGACCGTCAGGATACAACCAGATAAAGATGGCACCAGAAGATGAAAAGCTTACAGCCTTTAGAACGCCAATCGGAGTGTTTTGCTACACAGTAATGCCTTCAGATTAAAGAACGCAGGAGCAACCTACAAAAGAGCAATGACAAGGATTTTTGATGATCTCATCCACAACCAAGTTAAGTGCTAAGTGGATGATGTGGTCATCAAAAGTAAACTGAAGGAAGATCACCTGTATGATTTGAGAATTATTTTTGAGCTATGGTTCTTGAATTTTGGGAGTGGCAACTTTCATGACCACGAATGGGGCTTTTCCGAGCACGAATTCAAATTCACTGAAGCCGATCCTGAACTGAATCATTGGTGCTGTAAGATGGGCCTCACGGGAGGAGGGCAAGTTGCAGGAGAAAGTCAGTGTAGGGGCTGACATCTTTAACTGTCAAGTGAAGCATTTCTAAGGTTAGTGAGGGCCAAAAACCTTGTCATCATAGTGCAAACACTACGAAAAAAGGTTGTTCTGTGGACTGGGAAAAAATTTTATTTCACTTTGATATTTTATTATATTTTTATTTCATTTTTAAGTTTTCACGTGTTGGTTAAAAGGAGTTTTAAGGTTTAAAGAAGAGTGGGTGATCGCTGAAAATTTTATTAAGAAATTCATACCTATTTTTGATGAAATTGCGCTTTAAAGAAGGGTATTTTCTTTATTTTATTGCAGGAATGAAGAATTTAGGTGATAAAAGCAAAAATCATAAAAAGGAGCGAATTTAGAGCAAAATCATGCAATTTGTGCTTGAAGTCGCGACGACGAGATCGAGCCGCCGACGGCGAGGTTACGAGAAGAAAATTCGAAGAATTTATAAGCATCTCGCCGACAACGAGCCCGAGCCCGCCGACGGCAAGTTAGAGCGGTTGAAGATCTTCAGAAGCCTCGCCGATAGCGAGGTAGTTCGTCGCCGACGGCGAGCTAGTTCAAATGGTGCAGATACATTGAACCTGGACACTTTTTGAAAGGATGCTTACACACCTCTTGGTCCTTTGCTCACCTCTATATATAGAAGCCGAAATTGTGTGTCTTAGTGTGTGTTGTGTGTGTCTTAGTGAGTCTTAGAGAGTCTTTGAGTATTATAAGTGAGTTATTTTGTGTCTTTAGTGAGTATTTAGTGAGTCGTCTTGTCTTCGGAAGGAAGAGTCGAAAGGCATGCAAGGAGTACGTCAGGGATAAATTAAGATAAGTATTTGTATTTATTGTTTTTAACTTTAAATAAAATCTATGCTTATTTTAGTTTCCATGCATTCTGAGTAGTTTATTTAGTCTTTCTCCCTGTTTATGAAATTAAGTGACTTGATGAAAATAAAATAGAAGTACTTTTATATATATTAATAAATTGTGATAATTTTTACTTAAAACTTAATTTACTTTTCAAACTGGTCATTTGATTTGTTAAAATACGTTGATTATCAACTATAGTAAAGATTACATCTGATATTCGGGGAAATTCAAAAGCCTTGAAAGGAGGGTGCAAATAAATAGGGAAATAATATTACTGGGCGTAAAATTGAGCATTTTAGTGTGACAGACTAAAATATTCAATTTGGTCCTATTGTTTGAGAGCTGAAGTGTAGATGTTAGCCCTCGGGCGAGGGAACGTGGAGCTACGAAGTTGCGATCGGTATCCTCCCGAGCTAGCCGCGTGATTCGGTAATCAAACATAGGATTAGTCAATATTCTTTACACCTGGACCAAAGGGTAAAAAATAGGAATGCTTCTACTTGTCACAATACCTTAACATTATCTATTTAAATTCATCAATCACTTAAATTTCTAAAACAAGGGGAAAGATACTTTTTCTGAATAGTTAAGACTTATTTAGCAATTAGTTTTATTTCCTGCACTTGCAATTAATATTAATTTTCTACTTAGTTAATTTATCTAATTAAAATACTTAGTTTACTTTATTGCGCTTAAATTCAAAATTCAAAATTTTCGTAGAATATTATTATTATTATTATTATTATTATTTTAAAATTAGTTGTTATTTAATTTTCTCTTTCCCTGTGGGATCGATAACCAGGACTCCACTAGAGCCCTGTATTACTTGATATGATACGTATACTTGCGTAGCATCCACAACATAAACAATTACAATTCTATACATATAATATAGCGGGGTCAAGTTTTTGGCTTCGTTGCAATCAAATTAAAATATCATAATATAAAAAATTGTGGGTCAAGTTTTTGGCGCGCGGGGAAAGTAAGAAAAATTTACTAAAGTAACGGACTATTTTAAAATAATCATAAAAAAATTAATATCTATTCTAAAATTGTATGCGCAAATTTGGAAACGAAAATTTAATATCTTACGATTCTGAATTAGAGCGTACAATTAAAAGAATTAAAAAACAAAAGAAACAAACTATAAATTTAACACAAATGGCGAATATTCCTGAAATTCAAAATATGAACCAACAAAGACCATTAAGAGATTATGCCAACCCTACATCGGATGAAATTCATTTAACTATTCAAAACCACGATGTAGGCTGCTAATTCATTAGAACTTAAACTTGCAATTATCCGAATGGTACAAAACAATCAATTTAGTGGTTCACCTATCGAAGATCCTAACTTACATCTTGCTAGTTTTCTAGAACTTTGTGCTACTTTTAAATATCGAGGAGTATCCGACGATGCTTATAAGACTTAGACTTTTTCCTTTTTCATTAAGGGATAAGGCTAAAATGTGGTTGAATTCGTTAGCACTGGATCTATTAAAACTTGGGGAGAATTATCACAAAAATTTCTATCCAAATATTTTCCACCATCTAAAACTGCTAAGTTTAGAAATGATATAACTTCTTTTTGTCAGATAGATGGAGAATCAATATATGAATCTTGGGAGAGATTTAAGGAACTTCTTAGGAAATGCCCACATCATGTGCTACTAGATTGGCTGATTATTCAAACCTTTTATAATGGATTAGTAGGATCTTTAAGATCAATCATCGATGCTGCTGCTGGAGGTTCATTAATGTCTAAACCATTTGATGAAGCATATGCACTAATCGAAGAAATGGTAACAAATAATTTCCAATGGCCTACAGATAGAGTAAATCTGAAAAAAATAGCCAGCATTCATGAAAACGATGCAATATCTATGTTAGCTTCTCAAATTGCTGCTATATCTAAGAAATTAGATCATTTTGGAATGAACTACTCTCCTATTTTAGAAGAAAACTCATCTGGACAAATCATAGAATCTCAATCTAATTATGAAACTTTAAATGCTATTAATAATAGAACTAATAACCCTTATTCAAACTATTATAATCTTGGTTGGAAAACTCATCCAAATTTTAATTGGAATAACACATCTAATCAACAATGGATGAATCAACCTAATCAAACAAATCCAAACTATAAACCTAATTACCCACCTGGATTTAATAACCATAACCCACAATTCAAAGATAAGAAATTATCTATGGATGAATTAATTTTGAATATGGGTCATAAACTACAAAATCAAGGAAATCAACTCCAAATTCAAGGAAATCAATTACAAATTCAAGGAACATCTATTAAAAATATCGAAACTCAACTTGGACATATTATGCTACGCGCTAAATAATAGAATACCGAAACTTTTCCTAGTAATGTTGAAATAAATCCTAAAGATCAAGAAAAAGAACAAATTAAAACAATACAACTAAGAAGTGGAAAAGAACTAGAACCTCAAATTCAAAAAGAACTTAAAAGCCAAAATGAGGAAGTGGAAATTGAAAAGGAAACAATTCAACAAGATTCAAACTTGGAACATCCTTTAATACCTATGAAAATTTCTCTTGAAAAACCTCCACCACCATTTCCTCAACGACTAGCTCAACATAAAAAAGATAAACAATTTGCTAAATTCCTTGAAATACTAAAGAAATTAACGATCAATATACCTTTTGTCGAAGCTTTAGATCAGATGCCAAATTATGTAAAATTTATGAAAGATATTCTAAATAAAAAAAGAAAATTCACTGATAATGAAACGGTCGCACTTAGTGAAGAGTGTAGTGTTATTATTCGAAGAAGCTTCTGAAAAATTGACGGATCCTGGTAGTTTCACTATACCCTGCAGCTATAGGAGAAAAATTTTATGGAAAAGCTTTGTGTGACTTAGGAGCAAGCATCAAACTAATGCCTCTATTGATTTTTAAGAGATTAGTATTAGGAAAAATTACACCTACTTCAGTAACCCTTCAATTAGCTGATCGTTCGGTTACCTATCCTAAGGGAGTTATTGAAGATGTGTTAGTAAAGGTAGATAAATTTATCTTCCCAGTAGATTTTATTGTTTTAGATATGGAGGAAGATAGAGAAATTCCTATCATTTTAGGAAGACCATTTTTAGCTACTGGAAAAGCTATGATTGATGTTCAGAAAGGAGAATTAACTATGAGAGTAAATGATCAAAAAGTTACCTTTAATATTGCAAAATCAATGAAATATCATGCGCTAGAAAAAGATGATGAATGTTTTCGGATGGAAATACTTGAACAATTACAACGCGAACACTTTAAGGAATATTACGAAGATAATTTAGAAAAAGAAAATACTGAATTAATTGAAGATAATAATGAAGAACTAGATTATATTTAGGAAAGATTTGAATTTTTGGATATTACTGAAAATACTGACAAGAATATAGTTCCATCAATTATTAAACCTCCTGAACTTGAGCTAAAAATATTACTTGATCATTTGAAATATGCTTATTTAGGTAATTCTTCAACTTTACCAGTTATTATTTCATCTGCATTAAATGAATCTCAAGAACAAAAACTTTTAGAAACTTTAAAAAAATACAAGAAAACTTTTGGTTGGACTTTAGCAGATATTAAATGAATTAGTCTTTCAATCTGTATGCATAGAATTATTTTAGATGATGAACATAAACCTAAAGCAGATCCCTAAAGGAGATTAAACTCGATAATGAAAGAAGTAGTTAAGAAAGAAATTTTAAAATGGTTAGATAATGGTATTATATATCCTATTTCTGACAGTGCTTGGGTATGCCTAATTCACCGTGTTCCTAAGAAGGGAGGAGTGACCGTCACTGCCAATGAAAATAACGATCTTATCCCTATAAGACAAGTTACTGGTTGGCGTATATGTATTGATTATAGGAAATTAAATACCGCCACCAGGAAAGACACTTCCCTTTACCATTTCTAGACCAGATGTTAGATAGATTAGCTAGACATAAGTATTTTTGTTTTCTAGATGGATACACCGGTTATCATCAAATACAAATTGCTCCTGAGGATCAAGAGAAAACTACATTTACTAGTCCTTATGGAACTTTCGCTTTTCGAAGAATGCCTTTTGGATTATGTAATGCACCAGCAACATTCCAGAGATGTATGATGTCTATATTTAGTAAGTTAATTGACAATGGAATAGAAGTATTTATGGATGATTTCTCTGTATTTGGAACATCATTTGACATATGCTTAACTCATCTTGAAAAAGTATTAGAAGTATGTAAGAAAACAAATTTAGTTCTAAATTGGGAGAAATGTCGATTTATGGTTGTCGGCGGCATTGTATTAGGGCATAAAATTTCGGAAAAAGGCATGGAAGTGGACCCTACAAAAATTCAAGTTATAGCTAAATTACCACCTCCAACTACGGTAAAAGGGGTAAGAAGTTTTCTTGGACATCTTTGGATTCTACGAACGCTATATAAAATATTTTTCAAAAATAACTAAACCTCTATGCCAACTTCTCGAAAAGGACAAGAAATTTGAATTTACAATCGAATGCTCGAATGCTTTTGAACTCTTAAAAGAAAAATTAATTACAGCACCTATAATAGTTTCACCTAGCTGGAAAAACCATTTGAACTTATGTGTGATGCTAGTGATTACTGCTGTAGGAGCAGTTCTTGGGCAAAGATATGAAAAGATTTTTAAAGTTATATACTTATGCTTAGTAAAACTCTAAATGATGCTTTGAAATAAATTATACGATTCTGAAAAGAGAATTATTAGTGGTAGTATATGGTTTTAATAAATTTAGACCTTATACGATTGGAACAAAATGTATCGTGCATGCTGATCATTCTGCTATCAAATATTTAATGCAAAAGAAAGATTTCGAACCAAGATTAATTAGATGGATGCTATTAATGCAAGAATTCAATTTTGAGATCGTTAATAAGAAAGGAACTAATAATCAAATTGCGGATCATTTATCGAGATTAGAAAATCATGAATTATCGGATATTGAAAATGAAATTATAGACGATTTTCCTTATGAACAACTATATAATATCGATGAGTGGAAAATACCATGGTATGCTTGATATAGTAAACTATATAGTTAGTAATATTTTACCACCTATGTTAACTTTGCAACAACAGAAAAAATTCATCCATGATACGAAAACCTATTTTTGGGATGAACCATACTTATATAAGCAATGTAAGGATTTAATTATTAGAAGATGTGTACCTTATGAAGAAACTGAACCAATTATTCAAAAATGTCATGATTCGATTTTGGAGGACATTTTGGGATCGATAAAGCTAGCTTATAAGATTCTACGATCTCGATTTTACTGGCCTACTCTATTTAGAGATATATATAGATATATTAAAACTTGCGATAAATGTCAAAGAGTAGGAAATATATCTAGAAGAAACGAAATACCTCTAAACTTTATATTAGAAGTTGAAATTTTTGATGTTTGGGGATTAGATTTTATGGGACCTTTTATTCCTTCGTTTGGAAACTCATATATATTAGTATCTGTTGATTATGTTTCCAAATGGATCGAGGCACAAGCTTTACCTAGGTGTGATGCTAAGAGTTTTTCAAAATTTCTGATGAAAAATATTTTTACTAGATTTGGAATGCCGAGAGTGATTATCACTGACGGAGGAACACATTTTAGAAATAAATGCATTCACAAACTAGTAGAAAAATACAATATTACTCATAAGATATCCACTGCTTGTCATCCACAGACTAGCGGACTAGCTGAAGTATCTAATCTTGAGATTAAACGTATTTTAGAAAAATCTGTAAACCCAAATAGGTTAGATTGGTCTATTAGATTAGACACTGCATTATGGGCTTATAGAATCGCTTATAAAACTCGATTGGAATGACTTCTTACGAGCTTATATATGGAAAAACATGTCACTTACCAGTTGAATTAGAACATAAAGCATATTGGGCGATTAAAGAATTTAATTATAATATGAAGGAAGTTGGTGAGAAAAGATTGCTGCAATTAAATGAATTAGAAGAATTAAGAAATGAATCATATGATAATGATCGGATTTATAAAGAAAAGATGAAATTATGGCATGATCGGAAGATTAATCAGAGAAATTTTGAACCAGGATAGGAAGTTTTACTATATAATACTAGATTGAAATTATTTCCTGGAAAATTGAAGTCTCGATGGTTAGGACCTTTCACGATAACTCAAATATTTTCATACAGAACTATAGAGATCGAAGATCCAAAAACTGGACATAAATTTAAAGTTAATGGACATAGATTAAAACCATATTTCGAAGGTATAAGACCTAACTATAAAGAGGTTTTAATGCTTAGTCAACTCGATTAATAATTGAAATTAGGTCGAGTCGATGACGTTAAACCAAGCGCTTTATGGGAGGCAACCCATATTAGTTATCTATTTCTATTGTATTTTAATAATTAGTTTATATTATTGAAACTTTACTACTTAATTTTTATTAAGAATCATCACATATTCGAACCATTATGATGAGAAAAGAAATTATTCGATTTAGAGCGAAATTGGACATTATTTTGAAATCTCACCAACGGCGAGGTCGATACTCGTCGACAGCGAGGTTCGCGCCTAATCGGGTTTATTTATAAGCTCGCCGACAGCGAGAAACGAGCCCGCCGACGGCCGAGAACTCGAAAGGCGGTTTTATAACTAAGTCGCCGACGGCGAGAAACCTTCCGCCGACAGCGAGGAAGTTATAAAAATGAGTTGTATATACTTTAAATGCTGATCTGGACTGATTCAACACCAAATCCTTAGTAAAAAACCATTCTTAAACCATTCTAAGTCTGCCTTCTTCAATAGAATTCATTCCATTCACCATAATGGCCTCCAAATTCTTAGATTCTTCTAAATCTGGAGTGTTTAACCGGAGGAAATTTGTGAGTGCGGAAGCGCAGCGGATCTTCAACAAGGTTTTGGTAAAGAAAAGAGTTATCAAAGAACGGAGATTTGTCAATCGAGGATTAGAGAATTCCACTACGAAGATAGAAGAAATGATCGCGCAGCGGCACTGGGAGGTATTATGTTACACTACGTCCGTTGTTGTTATTCCAGTTGTGAAAGAGTTCTACTCTAACTTACATGCGACCAACAATGGGAATATCTACGTCCGAGGAAGATGGGTAACGTTTACTCCATCCAGAGTAAATGAGTTATTCTCTATAGAAAACACCCCGGTATGTCATTATTTAAATTTTGTGCCTTCTCGATATAATATGAATGAGATATTTCGATATCTGACTGATGAAACGGAAGATTGGGAAATGCGTGAAAACGGGTATGTTAGTTTCTCTGCATCACTTTTGAATCCTGTCTCGAAGCACTGGCACTTTTTCATCTCATCTAAATTGTTACCTACTATGAGGGTAAACAAGGTTTCGAAAGAATGCGCTATATTGAATTATTGTATTCAAATTGGATTGCCTATTAACGTGGGATCAATAATTGTTAAGTCTGCATTGGGTTTAATTATGCAAGGGTCAGTTCACGGACTAGGACACCCATCTACTATTTTTGCATTATGCAATCAGTACCAGGTTTCTTATGAAGCTTGGGAAAAGGTACTGTTACCTTGGAAGCCGCTTGATCCTACAGATATGTTCCCTACTTTGGACAATAATGAAGACATTACATTCATCTCCGATAGAGCTTCACGAATCATCCTATAGCAAGACCTATTTCGGATAAAACGGATTTACTTATGAAGAAAATTAATGGAATGGAGAAAGAACTACAGAATGTGAGAGATTTAATCGACAATATATCCGATTTATTTGATCACATTGATCGGAGGATGAAGGAACACTTCGATCATTACGGACACTTGGAAGCTAGCTTTCTTCATTTACCGAGACGAAGGGTTGGATCACCGAAGAATCTGCTTCGGAATTTCCCTTCAGGCCTTTCTATAACTTATTTGTGCATCATCGTCATATCGGAAATATCAGAGAAGATGAAGATTCTGACCTTGAAGAGTAGTAGTAAAGATTTCTATAGTATGTTTATATTTATGTTATTTGATTTGATTTAGATTTTTATTATGTTTGGAGTGATGATTTAAATATCTCAAACTTAATTGAGATATGCGTCATTGTTTCGTATCAGCATTTAGTGTGTCGTGGTTTGGTTTGCGATGCTGATTAGTAGTAAGGATTGAAGTTTGAAGTTTGATTATAGTCTAAAAATTATCTTAGTTTGTATGTCCCATGGATTTCAATATTAAAGTTAATTTGTTGTGTTGTGTGAATTTGTTTGTGTTTAAGTAGCTAATCTTCTTATTAAATTAATAAATGATGTGATCGGAAATATAATATAGGACGAAAATAAGTGACGAATTTCAGAAATTTAAAATTTTTGGAATCTCGCCGAAGGCGAGAAAAATCCCGCCGACAGCGAGATCGATCTCGCTGACAGTGAAGAATTCCTCGCCGACAGCGGATTTTTCCCGAAAGTTTTTGGATCTGAAAAATATAAGCTCGCCAACGGCGAGATAAACCTCGCTTACAGCGAGATAGGAAAAAAAACATATAATTGACCGGTCAAAAACACTATTCATCATCCCCAACCTCTAATTTTCGCAAAAACCGACCAAGGGCTTGAGAGATCTTGGATTTGAAGCGATTTCATCACTCAAAAACACCGGATTTCATCTTCTCTTGGTAAGAGCTTCACTCCTATGCAAAAATTTTTGATTTTCACCATGTATTTTCACCACATTGCAAATTTTGGGAAAAATCAAAATGTGGAAGAAATATTTGGTGGAAATCCATGGAATTTAATTTAAATTGCTTACAAATGTTGTAGGAAGCCTTCTTAGGATTATTTTTAAGTTTAGTGAAATTTTTTGTGATTTTCACAGATTGATCGAATGGCTCCACGACAGAAACGTCGAGTAGAGTTCGACGAAAACCGATTCATTAATGTACGAGCACAAACAAAATATTTTGAAAATATACAAGGAAGAAAGTGCATTGTGGATCGGGTATTCAAAAATCCGGGAGGAGAAGTAGAGCGGATTATAAAGGAATGAGGCTGGGAAAATTTATGTTATGTTCAGTATAGAGCAACTGTAGAAGTGATGAAAGAATTTTATGCCAATTTGACTGCCGCTGAAGATGCACCTATAAAGATACGAGGGTTTTTTGTAGATTTTAATGCTGCTAGAATTAACACGTTCTATAAAGTTCATGACTCGCACTTTAGCGAGTATGAAACTT
Source organism: Papilionanthe hookeriana x Papilionanthe teres (assembly GCA_022702705.1). Classification (NCBI taxonomy): domain Eukaryota; kingdom Viridiplantae; phylum Streptophyta; class Magnoliopsida; order Asparagales; family Orchidaceae; genus Papilionanthe; species Papilionanthe hookeriana x Papilionanthe teres. The sequence goes on along the minus strand of CM040423.1, from coordinate 62,560,749 downwards.
TTGGAACGATGGAAGGACCACTGGAGGAAGTCATTAACTTTCTCACTGATGGGACCGGAGTTTGGAAAATAAAGCGACAGGAAAGAGTGAATTTTCCTCTTTCCAAATTAAATGCGATCTCCAAGGCTGGCATTACTTCATTTGTTCTACTCGTTACCCACATATCACCATAGTGAGGTAACACGAGATAGAGCGACTCGAATTTCGCATTCGGAATAACGAAGCATCAACATCGGGAGAGTTATATATCGGAATATCACGGCCACTCCTAGAAATGAGAGTGGAGCTGGATTGGGCCACCCTAGATTGATTTTTGCACTCGCCAACTCTGCTGGAGTTGAGGCTAGAGATGATGAAGAATGGGTGGAACCAATGAAACCACTTACAGTTGCTAACATTAAGAAGTATGAGTCCCATGAAGGGTGGAGAGCATGAGTAAGAAGTTATTTTACTCAATCAAGTAGAGATATACCCTCTACTAGCTATGGACCTCCTGAGCCTACCACTCCTACCTTACAAGATCTGATGAATGAATTGACTCTGCATAGGAAGAGTTTTGAGCAGTTTGGAGAGACCATGGGGAGAAGGTTTGATCATTTTGATCAAAGGATTGATAATCTGGAGAGGAGACATGATTATGATAGTGAATACCTCCAGCGACATTCGGAATACGAGATTGCATATTATGAAGCTGAACGTCGTTATAGGAGTGGAGATTTAGATGTAGTCTTTCCGTAATGCCCCAGGTACACTCGGTATCACCCTCGCTCGGTCTTCTCGACGACTTACGGATCGGGGAGGAGATGATATAGTTTGGGACTTCGATGCTGAAGATTAGGACTTTTTGTATTTTATTTGTTTGATGTAAGTTATTTTGAGGACTGTATATGTTTGTAATATTCAATACTTTATTTTGAGACATTGGTTATTTAGTTAGATTAATTTGCTTGAATTGTTATAATAGTTAGATTTTGTTTTTGTGTTAGTTAATTGCATTTATTTTTGTGTTAATTAGATGTTAGTTTTTCTTTAATATGTTTTTATTTTATTTTGTATTGTTTTAAGTTTTTAAAATTGTTAATCTGTTTGTTCAATTTTTTTATATCTTAGCAATTCATATGTGTAGTGTAGAGTTATTTTAATTGTTGTGTTTAATACTTATCTTAGATTTTATCCCTGCATTTTCTTTAAATTGTTATATATATATGGAGAATACTAACAGGTACGAGGTTCAATGAAAAATGAAAAAGCCTGCAAAAATTTCAAAGATAAGAAATACCTAAACTTCAAAGGTATGATTTATTTACTTTCCTTCTTATTCATTATTTAGAATAGATATAAAATTTAAGTTTGGGGGGAGAGTAAAATACAAATTTAGTTATTAACTTGTTCTCAATTTCTATTTTCAAATTATTATAAAATGATTTTTATAGCAAATTTTTCAATTTGATTTAATATGAATTATTTTATTTAATTATTATAAAAGGTTAAATAAAATATTTCTAGTACTTTAATTAATTAAATAGAATAAAATATTTGGTTAAAGGGAATAAGAATGTAGTAAACTATTTTTAGTAAGGAAAAGCTATATTCTAAAATTAAAATTCTTAAGTATTCAAGTGAAAAAGAAAAGATTAAAAATCAATGAAGTAAAAACTATGAAGTATATATAAAGCTAAGAAATATTTCTAAGTTTCAAATTTAGGAAGATGAAAATGAAGTTCAAAATTATTAACAGGCTCTCCAGATACAGTAATCCTCATTAAAAAAAAGAGAGAGAGAAAAAGAAAAAGAAAAAGAAAAAAAAGAAAACAAAAAAGAAAAAAAAAAGAAGAAAGAAAATGAGGAGAAGCTTGAGGAGATGCCTTATCAAAAATTGGCTTCATTTGATTTAACCTAAAGGGAAAAACTTAGATATTTCCAAACTTATGTTTATGGATTAGAATTTTAACTAATAGTATTTTCTTGAATTTCTTATCATATGAATATCTTAAGTAGTTATTCTTTTAAATATAGTCGTTCACGAAATGAATAGTAAGCTAGAAATCTTAGACTCGATGACTAAATAATTTATTTCTATAAGATTAATTAAATTACATGAATTATTTTTGTTTAACTTTATTATGATATTAATTAATCTAATTCATAGTTATTTAAATTGAAAAATCTTATTATAAAACTCATTATTTTTTATGTAGTACTTAAAATTACTCGAGGACAAGTAATAAGTAAGTTTGGGGGATTTTGATCGCCGAAAATTTTATTAAGAAATTTATACCTATTTTTGATGAAATTGCACATTAAAGAAGGGTATTTTCTTTATTTTATTGCAGGAATGAAGAATTTAGGTGATAAAAGCAAAAATCATAAAAAGGAGCGAATTTGAAGCAAAATCATGCAATTTGTGCTGAAGTCGCCGACGGCGAGATAGAGCCCGCCGACGGCGAGGTTACGAGAAGAAAATTCTGAAGAATTTATAACTGTCTCGCCGACAACGAGCCCGAGCCCGTCGACGACGAGTTAGAGCGGTTGAAGATCTTCGAAGCCTCGCCGACAGCGAGGTAGTTAATCGCCGACGGCGAGCTAGTTCAAATGAGTGCGTATACATTGAACCTGAACACTTTTTGAAAGGATGCTTACACACCTCTTGGTCCTTTGCTCACCTCTATATATAGAAGCCGAAATTGTGTGTCTTAGTGTGTGTTGTGTGTGTCTTAGTGAGTCTTAGAAAGTCTTTGAGTATTATAAGTGAGTTATTTTGAGTCTTTAGTGAGTATTTAGTGAGTCGTGCTGTACTGGAAGGAAGAGTCAAAGGAACTGCAAGGAGTCTGCTTGGGGATAAATTAAGATAAGTATTTGTATTTATTGTTTTTAACTTTAAATGAAATCCATGCTTAGTTTAGTTTCCATGCATTCGAGTAGTTTATTTAGTCTTTCTCCTCGTTTATGAAATTAAGTGACTTAATGAAAATAAAATAGAAGTACTTTTATATATATTAATAAATTGTGATAATTTTTACTTAAAACTTAATTTACTTTTCAAACTGGCCATTTGATTTGTTAAAATACGTTGATTATCAACTATAGTAAAGATTACATCTGATATTCGGGGAAATTCAAAAGCCTTGAAAGGAGGGTGCAAATAAATAGGGAAATAATATCATTGGGCGTAAAATTGAGCATTTTAGTGTGACGGACTAAAATATTCAATTTGGTCCTATTGTTCGAGAGTCGAAGTGTAGATGTTAGCCCTCGGGCGAGGGAATGTGGGAGCTCGAAGTGGCGATCGGTATCCTCCCAGCCTAGCCGCAGATTCAGTAATCAAACATAGGATTAGTCAATATTCTTTACACCTGGACCAAAGGGTAAAGAATATGAATGCTCCTATTTGTCACAATACCTTAACATTATCTATTTAAATTCATCAATCACTTAAATTTCTAAAACAAGGGAAAGATACTTTTTTCGAATAGTTAAGACTTATTTAGCAATTAGTTTTATTTCTCGCACTTGCGATTAGTATTAATTTTCTACTTAGTCAATTTATCTAATTAAAATACTTAGTTTACTTTATTGCGCTTAAATTCGAATTCCAAATTTCCGTAGAATATTATTATTATTATTATTATTTTAAAATTAGTTGTTATTTAATTTTCTCTTTCCCCGTGGGATCGATAACCGAGGACTCCACTAGAGCCCTGTATTACTTGATACGATACGTATACTTGCGTAGCATCCACAACATAAACAATTACAATTCTATACATATAATATAGCGGGGTCAAGTTTTTGGCTTCGTTGCAATCAAATTAAAATATCATAATATAAAAAATTGTGGGTCAGTGGGTCAATCTGCCAAAGGCGGGATTGAACCTGAAAGGCACAAAAAGGAGGTGAACTATGGGATCCTATCGGAGGTCCCCTTCACAGCACAGATTGCCTTAGAGAGATTTGCTCTCTAACACACCTATTGGGGGTCCGACCCCACAAGATTGAAAGGAAAACCTAGGGACTCCTGAACCCTTCTGTTTATGAGTGACTAAACAGACGGTCCTGAAATCCAGAGGAGTTGACCACACTATCCTAAGAAAGAAATGGGAGGAGTATGTCAACAGAAGAATGATAATCTAGCTCATGAGGGACAAGATCACATTACAGATATATGAATATAGTATTTCCTGATCTTAATGAAGAGAGAAATTGATCCCCAGTGGAGTCGCAAGAAAACTGTCGACCGTTAAATTTTTGTTTTGGGAGTTGATGTTTTTGAAAAGGGTTCTAATTTTTAAAAAATAGAAATTTGATTTATTTTATAATATATATATATATATATTGAAAATAATAGTTTAATGAAAAATACGAAATCAAACTGATCTCGTATAAATGATAGTTTAAATAATCGAGCATTTCACTGCGAGACATGTATTTATCTCGTAGAATAAGTACATGGCTTGAGGTGAAACTTGATCGAATAAACTAAAGAATTTATGACATTCGTTTGATTTATAAACCAGTTTTGACCGACAATTTCCCCTACCTAATATGAAGGAATTGGATAGGGTTTATATTAATCTGGGGTCTTTAAGTTTTCTATAAGTACAGGCCCCTATAGTTAATTACAACATAGATAACCAAAGTCACCTAAGAAAACTCTTAATATATATCAGGAAACATTTATATTCATGACTTCCAAAGGTAAGGTTTTCAAGAAAAATGTAATGGTCGGAAATTTAATAGGTGAATGGCTCAAGTTTTGGAACATTTCATTTTACAAGAATCTAAAGGAGAGAAGGCTAGGGGAAGGACATAGATTCATGGAAAAATCTTGATGTCTTCCTGAACTATCCTTTAATTTGGCTTTAAATCTTAGAAATGAAGTTATTTAAATTTTAATCCTGCTAATTAATTATAGGAATAACATTCGCAAAATATCTGATTACACAAATAACCTAGAAGATGGGAGGATTTATGTCATACCGGATGACAACCTCAAAATCCTAAAGTGAATTAGGGCTTATATTGCACAGCAGGGCTGTGCAAAGGCCTAAAGAAAAGGTGAGAATTTATGATGCACTAGGAAAGCTACCTCGAAGTCCTATGGCTTGTTGTTTAAACTAAAGAAAGGTTTTGCTGGTGTAGATGGCCGTGCTGCCTACCCACTATGCATGCTCTAAGCTCCTCGTCGTAGTAGGTTTCATTTAAAGAAGTGTTAATTGAGGAGAAAAGAGAAGTGTTATGTTTTAGAAATATTTAAATTGAGGTGTCTTAATATTTTATTAGGGGAACCTTAAAGTTAATTATAACAACACCGGTTAAGATCCCAAGGTTCCATCATCCAGACACCACTATTTTCATCGGATTCACTTAGTCCAAATGAATTTACTAAACTCAACTTAATGAGTTCCATACTTTCATTTAGACTGTGGGAAAACCCTGTTAGCAACACATGGGTTACCTCCTTCAAGGAATTTCTGATCATCCAACGAGACGTTTTGATTTAGTTACAAGTGTAGTTTTTTGTGATTAAATTTTGAGTTATTTTATATTTTAAATGTTGTGGCGGTGAATTTTAACTTGTTTTGTTTTAATTTAGTTTTAGTCTCAATTTTGTGGCTATCCTAAAGGTTTCAGTTTTTATGCAGGGTGACATTGTTGTTTATCATGCAAATTGCAAGAAAGGTAAAGTGTGGTAAAGAAAACACGGGAAAAGAAAACGCTGTAAACTTATAAAAGTGTACATAGCTAGTCTTATCGTTCCTCCACCTCAAACTTTAGTATTCTTTGGCAATAAACATTTAATATTGGCAAGGAAGTAAAACCTTATGGATAAGTTCATCACATGCCTACCAAGTCCTAGGTCATAGTCCGTGAACTCCTATTCATTTATGAGATATTTTCATTTAATAAATATAATAAATACAATAGTCCTACAAGGTGCCAGAACACTTGTGAAACGGTCCAGGAGAAACCTAAATATTTCACAAAACTTTTGAACTTCCCTAAGGTCCTTTTGGATTTATTATAGTTATTAAACGATTTATCCCTTTCATACCCTTATGCTCAGTGAGTTGGTGTTTTTAATTAACCCGAAAAGCAGGGTAACTATCAGGTATTTAGAATTTGTTATTTCATTTAGAGATTATGTGGGTGAAAACCCCTTTAGGCAAAGTTAACTTATTTGAAAAAATTAGCCAATTAATTTCATAACTGGGCTTGTAGTGTTTTCAGGTATTTAGAATTTGACTATGTTTGTTTTTCTAAACTTCTTTTAGTAAGATTGATTAAGCCTAACTCACTACTAAGCCCTTAAAATTTTGATGGATACATTTGTAATTCTTTTTGGAAAAAGTTAAATGAGTTTAATTAATTTTTATCAAAATATTGGGATATCATTTAATATATCAAATAGGGGTGTAAGTTAGTGGATTATTAACCTCTGAGATTAACCCCTAACCCTAAGGATCATTTTGTTTAATTATCTTCCAAAATAAATCTAATTTGGAAAATCCAAACATTTAGGTTTGATACAACAAAATTGAAGTTGGTTTCTACCATTTGTCTCTTTAATGTCTCAAACATCCAAACATAATACTTAGGATCATTAATTGCTCATTTTACCCTTTGATTAAGCATAAATATTAATTAAGGCTAAAACTCTTAAAATTAAAACTTTGCCTTTGGGGCCTAATCACTTCATAATTCCCTAAATTCAATTCAAATGACTTTGGAACTTTTATATTACCTTTCTAATGAGCTAATTAAAACATCAGATGAGAAAATGTGATTTTTCAAATTTTAATTTAATTTATATATTTATTTTAATGCAAAAATAAAGGTTTTTAGTGAAAATTCAATAAATTGATTAAAACAAAATATTTTACTTTGAAATTTTTACTAGAGGTAAACCTAAACTAGAGGACCACTTGGACCAAATTTCATAATTTTTTGAGTTTATTTTAATTATTAGAATTATTTTTCTTTCCAGAGTTTTAATTAATTATTAAATATTTTAAAAGTTAAAAATTCAATTTTATAGTTTTCTTAAATCTCTCTGATGTCAGGGAACCCAAACAAACAAATTTTATATTTTTCTAATTTTTATTTTAATTGTTAGAATTATTTTAGTGCAAAATTAAGGAAATTCTTTTTTTAGCCTTTTTAAAAATTTATTTAAGTTTTTAAAAATTAATATCTTGACTTAGAGACTTAGGAAAATTATGGGGATGGTTCCTAAGTGATTAGGAAACCAAATATGAAAATTTAATCATTTTTAATATTTTTAATTATTTAAATATTTAAATTTGTTCAAAAATGAAAATTTTATAAAAATTCTAATTTTATTTTAACAGAACCCTCTGATCACAGAGAACACCTAAAACAAATTTTTATAATTGTTTGAGTTATATTTCAATTATTAAAATTTATTTAAGTTCCAAAAATGCTATTGGACTTAGAAAAATTATTTAACCGATTAAATTAATTTCAAATAATTTGGAAATTTTTAAGGGTGTTCCTCTATTTCTGAAGCATAGTGGAGAATCATTTTTAGGTTATTTTAATTTTTGTTTTGTCCTACTTAATTAAAGGTCCGTTTTAGGTCAAGTTGATGATTAGTGCATATCTTAGTGATTTAGCCCATGAAATAATTATCCTAGGGTGCTTTGATCATAAGAGACCTACCAAAATTTACTTTGTATTTATCTGATTATTATTTTAATTATTACAATTTTATACCAAAAAAGGCATAATAACTTGAAAAATAGGGATCTCCTCACAGAGATCCCCCTTGACTTTGGAAAAATCAGGAAAGATCCTCTATGATAGATAGAACAAGACCCCAAAGCTCAAGCCATGATGAAATGTCTAGGTCAGTGAGGAATTAAAAGACTGAAATCAGTATTTAAATCATTAAAAATAAAATATGCATCAAATAAGTTCAAACCATTTCCACATTATTCTCCTTTGTTCACTGAGCAACAGGGTATTTTTTTTATTTTTCTGATTTTTCTAGGCCAAGATATGGATTTTTAGAGTTCTTGTAATTTAATAAATACAAAAATAGGGATTTTCCTACTTAACCACGTAGGCGCCAAATCAACCTCGGCAGCTGCTAAAGACCCCGCATCGCTCCACCATTTGATGCCGCCATCTGACTGGGATGCCACGCAGCCCGTTTCTCCTTTTCATCCTCCCATCCGATGTGATCTAGACCGTCCAATGAAAACACGTGCAATCTAACGGTTACCCGTCTTCATCCCCAACTAGTGTGATCTAGTGATCGTCCGCACTAAAACCCTAATTTCTTAGCCTAGACTCAACCAAATCACATCAGGTTTGATCTTATAGTCTTCTCTAAGCATGGAGTCCCAGGAGCTCAGGGATGAAGCCTCCTGCCCTGGTGAATTGCCTAGGTAGGAAAGTGACAAGATCTGATTTTGAGCTTTGATGGAAGTCTGGTGCAGAGGCTCTCTGTGATGGGGCTTTGATGGGGGATCTTCTTCCCTCACTGCTGTGAAGGTGTGGGTACAGTTAATCGAGATTTGGTGTTGTGTGTAGGTGTGTTGAAAGAGTCCTGGTTTTTGGCCAAGTTTAAGCTCTGAAATTGAGCTCAGGCAGTGGGAAGCAGAGGGGGAAAGTGGCTGGAATGGTCTTAGGGAGGTCTGGAGAGGCACTAGTGAGATTTTGGCAGAGTTTCTTTAAGAAATTTTCAGCACCTAGATTTTGGTCGTGAGGGAGTGATTTTATAACCATGGCTGCCTAGGGGATCTCAGGGCCTAGCTTTGGGTGCAAAGTGCCGCTTAGGTGGAAGGAAGAAGAGCTCCAATGGCCAATGGCAGTGAGCAAGCTCTGGAATTCAAATTGGGGATTTTGGCCATTGGGTGGCTCCTGGTTTTTGGTATTTTCGGACCACTAGGGTGGCTGGAAAGGCCAGGCCTGGTGGCCAGGAGGTTCATGTGAGCCAGGGGAGGATTAATGATGCTTAACCCCCAATGGCAAGTGATGATGGTGGTGATGTCTTGGTTAAGGCCCAAATATGGGGTGAAATACCCTAATTCAAGGAACCTTTGGTCCATGGCTTCAATAGGGTGGTTTAGGTGGGTTTGGGTCAGTCCTAGGGGTCCTAAGGTTGGCCGTGGTGGAGCTAATTTGGCCTCATCAAGTCACAATTAACCACATTTAGCCATAGGTTCAATTTGGTCCATTTGGGTTCAAGTTGCGCTAGTTTGGGTTTGGGCTAGAATTGAGCCCAAGTATCTTGAACAACTTTGTGTATATGACTGTCATGAAGATTTTTCATGAAGGCTTGGAGTGGTTTTGAGTTCATTTTGGGGTTCAATTTGGTGGATTTTGGGATTTTGGTCAATTTGGGCATGTTGGGCTAGACTTGGGTCTAGGTTGGGCTAGAATGGGGTATAGACCCAATTAATGATCTCAAATGATCTAGGGGAGTGTGATGAAGAGTTCTAAACATAAATTGGGTGCCAATTTAAAGTTTGGGTCAATCAATTTGAAAGATTTTGGAGAAGGGTTCAAATTGAGATAGATTTGGGGATTTTGGTTCAAATGGATTTGAATGGGTATAAGGTCCAAATTGGGGATAATTGAATGTTTCATGTGGTTCATAAGGGTGTTATGAATGGTTTAGGACTGAAATTTGGGGGAATTGGTTGACATTGGTTCAATTTGGGGATTTTGGATCATTTAGATAAAATTGAGGATTTTGGATTTCAAGTGAAATTGAATTCAAATGTTGGTCAAATTGGGCTTATATTAGTTTTATATTGGTATTGGAGATGTTGAATTAAAGTTTAAAGTTGAAATTGGGCAAGATTGGGGTCAATTGGGTAGACATTGGGTTTGATTTGGGCACTTTTGGGTTAAAATGGGTCAAATTGGGGCTTTTGGTTAAATTGAGCTAAATTGGCCAAGTTAGGTTATGTGGTAGTTGAGAGAAATGAAATTGAGAATATTTGGGAGGTTTTGGAAATTTATGGGAATTTTTGGAATTTTGGGCTAAGAGGGGCATTTTGGTCATTTTGGGGGCTCTTCGGGAAATTTGGCAATTTTGGGTAATTTTGGTTAATTTAAGTGGTAGGGGGTATTTTTAAATGATTTTTGAAGAATTATGGCTAATTTGGATGATTTTTGAAATTTGGGGGATTTAGGGTTTTGGGGGCATTTTAGGTATTTTGGAAATTTTAAGTATTTTGGGGCAAAGGGGTTAGAAATTTGGAATGGTTAGGAAAGTTGGGAATTGTTGAAGGTGAGTAGTATGGAATTATTTAGATTGAGCCATGGAGCAAGGGTCACCCTCGTTTGGTCCTTTATGTGTCGGTACTAGCCAAACCCTAGCCTGAGGTTAAAAGCTTGGGAAAATCACTTACATGAGTTTTTCAAAGAGTTAGGGGATCAAAGTGGTGTACCTTGCTTAGGGTTGTGAGTGTGTAGTGTGTGTATGGTGTATGTTCCAAACCTCCCAGGGTAGATCCAATGGCCTGACCACCTATAGGAGACTTCCCCTGGGCTTCCTTATGCTTGGTCTCTTCCTCCGAAAACTAAAGGTTAGGCCTTAAGCATATGAAAACTCCCAGTGAAGTAAAAGTTTGAATTTCTATAGGGAAGGGTTCCATGGCTAGTCTCCTAAGAAGGTCACCAGAAGAGTCCTATGGCTAGACCCTAGGCTATTCTAAGGAGAGACTAGACCTCAACCAAAAGTGAGGTCAACAAGGTTCCCACTACTAGTTATAATATACCTTATACCTCCGGAACTCCTATTTATGATGTTATGGAGCGGTTGATGATACAACAGGGTGATATTGTGACGCTTCATAGCATAAATGATGGATTATAATCAATAAATAGTATTAATGATGATTATCGAGGAGAAGAGTGGAATATGATATAGCTTATCATAATGCTCAGATGAGATTCATGAGTAGATAATTTGGTTTGATATTTTCTACTTGCCCCCGCTATATTCCATAACATCCTGAAGAGGAAGAAGAAGCAGAAGAAGAAAGAGAATATGATTGATAGAGTAGTTTTCTTTTAATTTGTTGTTGATGTGAAAACTTATGTATTTGTTATTTGCTTTTATGTAGTTGATGTGTGTCGTAATTGTACTCTGTTATGCTAGTTAAGTTGTAATGAAACTCGCGTTGGTTTATTTATTAGTTGTATTGAAATTGTAATGGATTTATTTTTGTATAGGTGTTTAAAATTATGTTTTTAAATTTTCTTCATCCTGCAAATCTCTGATATATGTGAAACAATGCTTCTAACTATTTTATGCCTCTTAGATAAATTTTGAATAATATTTGCATGCTTCAAAAGTATCAAAAGCCTTCACAAGAATGTTAGTTTTCTTTTATTTTTTCTCTCTCATTTATTAATTTGATATACACTGAAAAACTTAAGTTTGGGGAGGAAAAATTAACTTTTTTTTTCTCAATTAAAATATATTTTCAAAATTATTTTAACATGACTTAAAGTAGTTGAGCTTAATTTTAGATAACTAAATTATTTTTTTTATTTAAATGTCAGAGTAGATTTGAATGAATTTTTTTAGTAATGAAGGTTAACTTTATGGGGCTAAGATATTTAGTATAAGAGGATTGGACTATAGTTGACTATTTAAAGTAAAGAAAACTGTATTTTTGAAATATTAAGTGTCTTAAAGGTTTTTGTGAGGAGAAAAGATTGGGACTCTATGATGAATCATTTTAAAGCTAATATATACCTCTAAAATAAAGAGATGTTTCAAGTTCTAACTTTAGGGGGAGGAGAGTGAAGTTCAAAATTATTAAAGGCTATCCAGATATAGTAATCCTCACAAAAAAATAAAAAACAGAAAAAGAAAATGAGGATTGAAAAACAATCGTAAAAAGAAAAGAGAAAAGAAAGAAAAAGAAAATATATGTGAGGAGAAGTTTGAGGAGATGTCTAATAAAAAATTGGCTTCAATTGAATCAACTTAAGGGAAGAGATTCATTGCATTTCTGAATTTATATTTAAGTATTAGCATCCTTACTAATAGAGTTCTCATGAGCTTATTTTTCATATGATCCTTCAAAGAACCCTTAATGAGACAAATTAAGGTTATTCTTGAAATGAATAGGAGACTATAACTCTTAGACTTGATTGCTAAATGTTCTTATACCTATAGTTTTGACCTAAGTTAGTGAAAATCTTTCTGAAAGTCTCACTATTATATTAATTTAAAAAAAAATCATAGTATTCTTTAAATATTATTCACTAATAGGAATCATATTTTTATGTAGTAAAAGGATTACTTGAGGACAAGTAATAGTTAAGTTTGGGGGATTTCGATGCACCAAAAATATGTTGGATTTTTCATATATATTTTATACTCATTTTTGGTGATATTGTACTTTAAATGAATGTATTTTTCATGTTTATTTGCAGGTATGATGATTTTAGGTAATTGGAGCAAAAAGAAGAAAAAAGAAAATGAATTTGGAGTGAAAAAGGCAAAAATCAGAAAATTGTGTTCTAGTACCGATGGCGTTATTTTACAGAGACATCAGAATATTAGGGGCGATAGGGCATCGATGACTAGAGTGATTCTTGAGGCATCTCTAGGGGAATTCGTTCCTAGTCTATTTTAAAATGAATTTGGCGCCAGAAGTCGGAGGGTATATTAGTGTGTGAGTGTTTTGTGAGTAGAGAAAAAGAGGGTAGAGATTTTAGGTCTAGGATTTGGTGTAAAAGGGTTGTTTTTTTAGGGATTCTTCTTAAAAGAGTTGTAGGAGGAGAGCGAAAATGAGAGATTTCTTCTTCTATAATATTTTAAGAGAGAATTGTGTTTTGTTGTGAAGAGAGAAGGAGATTCAAAGGCACTTCAAGGGATTTGCTTGGGGAAGAAATTGAGATAAGCTGTGTTTACTTCTTATTATTTGTATGACTTTTCTTATATATATAAAATCCTTGATTTGTGATATCTTTCTCATGAATTCTAAGTAGATTTCTTTGTCTTTCTCCTTGCAATGATAAATGATGAAGTGATGATTCAGATTGGATGTGTCATATGAATGTCAAGAAATTATGATGATTTTTTACTTCGTACTTCATTTATTTTTTGATCTAGCCAATTAAATTGTTAAAATATGTTGTGAGACATACGACCCGAAAGGAATATGCGTTATACAATAAAAGTGAATATTACGCTCAATCTCCATGAATGAGTGATGTAATTCATGGGGGTTGGGTGCAAATAAATAGGGAAATATGGTTTATTGAACATAGAATCAGAGATTTTAGGGTGATAGACTAAAGTCCCCAATTTGGTCCTAGTGTTTGGAAACTAAAGTGAGAGTTAGCCATCAGGTGAAGGGAAGTAAGAGCTCTGGAGTGAGAGCCAGTATCCTCCCAGCCTAACCACAAATTTAGGGACTAAACCTAGGATAGATAATGCTCTTTATAGCACTCGGAAGAAGGTAAAGAATAGGTATGCTCCTATTTGGCACAATATAATATTTTCACTAATCTTTATCATTCACTCATCATAACATCATTGTAAGGGAGAAGATACTTTCTCCAAATTTGAACATTTCAATACATAACTTACTGTAGTAGCAGGTAATGTTAATTTGAAGTTCAAAAAGTATTTTAGTGATCATAAAATCTTTAGCATTCCTAAAATTTAGTAACTTTAGTATTTACTTTACATGCATTGTAATTTGAATATTGAATTTTTGTGCTACGTTTTAAAGATTTACTTCCTCCTTATGGGATCGATAACTAGGACTCTACTAGAGCTATGTATTACTTGAGCGATACATATACTTGCGTAGAGATTATATGCTTTCTTATTAAACTGATTATACTTTGTGGCTAAACTGAAAATACTTATAAATACTTTTTAAGACAGCCGCGATCACGTATGTATAAGAAGAATGTTTGGATCGAAGAAGACTCGACAGACGAATTTCCTCACGACCCTTTTTAAAACTTGTATGTGCACCTCCAATCCATGAGAGATATTTGAGAAGATGAAGATGTGTAATTGCTCTAATGCACATAATTATGATTTATGATAGCTTTTAAGTGTTTGTTTTTGTTAGATTTCCTTTATTTTCAATGTCAAAGTTTATGTGTTTTATGTTAAGTGCTTATTATTTAGTGTTCAGCGTCAAGGTGATGTTGGTGTGATTGTGACACTAAGGATTATGTTGCAGTTTGAAAATATTTGTTTGTAACTGTTTGGATTTTATAAATAAAATTGAGTTTTGTGGTGTTTGGAAAAATCTATTATTATAATATTACTAAATTATAAAATTTAATGTTAATCCAGGTTAATTAGAAGTTGGGGAGTTTTGGTGTACAACATTTTCACAAAAAAAATATATCAAAACTAAAATTTCTGAGTGTCGGCACCAGTTAAACATCCTTGGTCTATTAAAATTGTAAAACCGTACAGTAACTTTCATTTTTACTGCCTAGTTCATCTCCTACATCTCGGCTAAGGTCAAATCTGATATTAAGGATTGGTAGAGTTTTGATTTGAGGTGATTTGGTGGATTGAAAAGCTTGAAGTTCAACTTCTCTTCATAAGAGCTTTACTTTAATCTAGAAATTTTTTATTTTCACCATGGATTTTTCCTAAATTTTGGGAAAACTGAAAATTGGAAGATTTTGAAGAAAATTTAGTAAGAATCCATGGTGTGAAGTTTCTTACCAACTATTTCCACTTTTGGAGTTCGCTATTTCATTATTGAGTATTTATTTGGAATTATTGTAATTTTTAGAATTCTTAAGGCTCCAAAATGAGGAAGGGGAAGGGTAGAGAGAACTTTGATGCAAGAAAATTTATAAATATTAAGGCTCAATATCACTGCAACACCCAACCGTTCACAATGAAGCTTATTCAGAAACGTGTATCTTACAACCTGGGAGGTTCCATCGAGTGATTGATTGTAGCAAGGCATTGGAAACCTTTTGCCACTTCACAGCAGTAGTCGTTATTCCCATTACTCCAGGAGACTTTGGACAAGCATGCATTTGTGATGAGAAGAATGTCAAATTTACTTGTGAAAGAATCAACGAATTATACCAGTTAAAGAACGAACTTCGTTGTGAGTATTCAACATTTGTAGCCACTGATTCATATCTTGAAGAAGTTATTGCATTTCTGGCTGATGGAAGAGGAGCTTGGAAATTAAAGAACAATCATAAGGTAAACATTTCTACTTCTATGCTAAATGCACAGTCCAAAGCTTGGCACTATTTTATTTCTACAAGACTGCTCCCATCAAATCATCTTAGTGAAGTGACTAAGGAGAGAGCCATACTAAATTGTTGTATTCAACAAATGAAGAGTATTGATAATGGTTCTCTCATTCATCAGAATGCCATCAGTATTTCTAAGGGTGGGACTTTTGAAGGTTTAGGCTATCCTGCTCTGATTTTCACTTTATGTGAACAATCAGGAGTAGATTTTGATAGGAATAAGGAATTAATACAGCCTTTAAAACCTATTGGTAAACCCAATGATCATAATTATGAATCACATGTTGGATGGAGAGCTAGAGGTGGAAGTAGCGATATACCTTCTACATCTTCTTCTAGACCTTCCACCTCTGATACATTTTCCCTTGAGGATGTCATGGATCAGCTAATGATTAAACAAGGAGATATTGTGACAATGCATAATCAAATAAGTGGTATGGAAGCCAGAAATATTCATAATGATGAATACATGCAAAGAAGAGTCAAATTTTATATTGCTTATCATGAGGCTATGACAAGATATATGAGGGGTGATCACACTGTAGAATTCCATGCTTGCCCCAGTTTTATGCCTTGTGTATATGATAGTTTTGAGATGAAACAAGAGGAAGAAGAAGTTGATGACGAGGAGGAGGAGAAGGATGAGTAGTCTTCTTTTATTTATGTTCTCTGTAGTTTGTTTGTTTGGTCATCCTTGTTAGCTAGTCTGATTTATTTTTATGTCATGTAATCTGTGATGTGGAACAATGTTATTTAAAATTTTTAATTGTTTATTGTTGCGTGTTTCTTTTTAAATTTACTGCTTATGATTTGAATTCCCCTTTCTTTAGCAAAATCCTTTGATATATCATGTTTTATATACTGCTTTTTTGATCCATTCTTTTTAATTTGGTACCTGCAAAGTTCATGTTCAAGACCCTCAACAAGTTAGTCTTATTTAATGTATTTAATGTTTTCTTTCCACCTACTTTTCTAAATTAAATATTTATCTACTAAAAATTTAAGTTTGGGGGGAAAGAAAAATTTTCTTAAGACTAAACTTTATTTGTCCTCAATTAGCTATATTTTTAAAAATTAATTTAAAATGACTTTTGGTATTAGAGGTTGACTTTAGATGAATATATATATTTTTTTAAATATCATAGTAAGTTTAAGTAAAAGTCTTTAATAATAGGGTTAACTCTGGAGTTGAGCTTCAGTATGAAAGAATAAGACTATGAATTTTCTATTTAAAGTAAAGGAAATTGTATTTTTTATATACTAAGAATCTTAGGGATACATACAAGAAGAAAAAGGTGGGACTTTATGAAAAATCTACAAAGCTAATATGAATTTATAAAGTGAAGGAATGTGAGAGGTTTTTAACTTTAAGAGGAGGATAGTGAAGTTCAAAATTATTATTAAAGGGCTATCCATATACAATAATTCTCACATGAAAAAGAAAAAAAAACAAAACAAAAGAAAGGATCGAAGATGATCCTAAAAGAAAACGAAAAGCAAAAAGAAAAGAAAAATATGTGAGGAGAAGCTTGAGGAGATGCTTTATTAAAAATTGGCTTCACTTGAATCATCTTGAGGAAAAGGGCTTTAATACTTTTCTAAACTTGTATAGTATTAGCATCCTTACTAATAACGTTTTCATGAAATTCCTTTTCATATAAATCTTCTAAGCAATTTTAATATGACAAATTACAATTCTTCTTGAAATAAATGAATAATCAGAAATCTTAAACTTGACTACTAAATATTCTTATACTTTTAGTATTAACCTAAGTTATTAAAATCATACTACTATATTTATTAAATAAAAATTTTAGCTATCTGTAATTAAAGCTCACTACCATAAGTCATACTTTTATATAATAAAAAAGTTACTTTAGGACAAGTAACGTTTAAGTTGGCGTCGACCGATGAGTGCTTGTCGATTGTTGTTTCACGTCCCCTTCGTCGGTGTCTGATCTAAGGTAGAGCTATTGGCCGACCGGTTCAGAAAGGTCGATCATGATTCCGAGAGACACGGTCCTCTGGTATGTTTGAAGGCGGGTGTCCTATCTAGGGGAGTCAAGGGGCTTGCTAGCTATCATTTGAAGCATCCATCAGTCGTTCGAGACCGTCCGTCATTACTACACGCAGACGATCAGTTATTCAATCCTCCCTTTCCCTAGGCCTTTTGATTGTTTTGAGATTCGTGACAATATATTATTTGTATACAACCACAATAATAGATGGTTGGCAAATGATAATGGTCGGCTGTGGCCAAAAGTTGCAACGATAATGCTGAGGGTATACATAGTAAAGCGCCTTGAAGGAGTGTATTTAAAAATAATTTTAATTTGATGTTTATCAAAATACATCATAAATAAATTGGGACATCAATTTCAAATGCCTTGAGTTGTTTAATTTGAATTTATTCATTCAACTAAACTGTTGTATTTTTAAAATCCCTACATGTAAAATAGGTTGCATTCAAAACTCCCGCAACCTAAAATTTTCAAACTCTTTCTAACTTTGAATGGATATAATCTCGATCTATTCAAGCCTAAAGCATGTGTTGGCTATATCTCTCAAATTACTTTTAAAATCATAGAGGCAGTGTTAGAATCCAATACGTATGAAGTGGAAAGACGAAATCAACAATTAAGGAGTGGCAGATATTTAGGTTTCGAATTTTCCACTTAAAATTTTTTAAATAACATGATTATTAAATTACATATCATATAATATCAGCTTTTATTATATATTTCTGTTTGCGTGGAAAAGAATAATGTAGTACATAATATTAAAAAAATTAACAAGCCATTTTCTAGATTCGCACGTTTTATATCATTTATGTGGGAATTGTGAGGTGGTGAGCAGATAGCTGATAGTGGGAATATCAGTAGGTGGAATCTTGATGTGAATGCCACAGTAACGTATGGTTTATTTTTTTTAATTTTTGTTTATTTCGTGAGTGCATGGTGACGTATGAGATGAATTTTAACGTGCGAAATGCAATGTAGGAGGTACCAATTTTGTTGATTGTCCATGTTGACGATGACACCCTAACAACTGTGACTTAGTGATAGCAAGGGTGTTAATTGGGTGACGATGATTTAGAGCTGTCTTAATGCCATAAACGCAATAGTGATCAGACATAGCGACAACTAAGCGTTGATGATTCAACGTTGTTTGTAGTATTCCATTGATGGCGTCCTGATGGTGGCTATAGCAGGTGGCTTGTCAACATTTGAATAACAATGATCTCAAGGTAGCAACATCCCAATAACGATGGTCCAGCATAACATTGGCGGTCCAATGACGGTGACCTGATAGTAGTGGTGGCTCAGCATCTGTCAAGTGCTTATACGATTACATTTCTGCAAAGTACTAGTGATACACATAAGTATATGTGTCGATTAAGTAGTATACGTATCTGAGTTTGTATATCGATCCTACGAGGAATAAGTGAACTCTCAAAGTCTGGAAATGTTCCAGTCTATTGGGTTTGAGTCCAGCTTAAAGGTTGGATATTTTGTGATTTTTAATACATCTAATCCTAATTTTTATAAAAAGTAAAGCCTATAAATAGTTGTGAGTTTGAACAAGTCAAAGAAAGCTTCTCCTAAATTGGTCTTATGCAAATCAAATCAAAGTGATTCTAATGAAATTGACAATTAGAAATAACAATTTGTTTAAACCCCAAATTTATGATTTCATATTAACATGCAAAAACCTCAATGTTTGCAAATTTCCTTATACAATTGCACCACCCTAACAACATTATTCTTATTCTCCTTCGATATAGTGGTTAACCTAAATTGTTTCACCAAATATCTCAGTAGTACTAGATCAAAACCCATTTTAACTTCCTTGGTGATCAATTTAAGATTAACTTAAATTAAAAAAGACTAAACCATCAACCTAAGATCCAAATTATACAACAATTAACAAGGATGATTCTAATTTGCATAAAACCTAATTTAAGGGAGAAAGAAATTAAGTCATATACATAATGGACGAACAAAACACATATTCCATTACAAATTAATTGTATATATACTTTAGAATGATCTCACTGATATAATTTCTCAAATTACATGAACATACAACTCAATCTTTGATTTTCCACCCTTTTGAGTTCAATAATTACACACTTGTTCTCTCCTGAGAGAGAACTCTCAAGCACACTCTCACACTCTCTACTTAGGATTCCTCCAATGAAGCTTTTTGATAGCTACAAGTACTCTCTGGAGACTCCCTCTGATATATGTCTTCTTCCTTCGGTGTCACTCAAAGGGTTGAACCTTTCTTTGAAATATGGTGGAAGTGTGAATCACCGATTCATTTGAAATTACGCAGTTTGTATCCATGGATCACTGCGCCTACAAAGAACTTCGTAACCCCCTAAGTTAGTTTGTTAGTTCTAGAGTTCCTCATGGAAGCACCCAAGTCTTGCTCAGTCGGTGTATTTCTCATATAAGCGCTCTTAAAGGTGGTGCCATAACACACTAAAGATGTTCCAAAGTTAAAGTGGAGCATAGGCGCCCCATATATGGCACCTTGGCACCAAGCTTCTATATGATACCTAGGAGATGCATTTATATGGTCGCATTATGAGCCATTAAAGTAGTGGCTAGGTGCTTGGGTGGTGCATAGGTGCAAATAAGGTGGTACCTAGGCTTTTGGGTGGTGCATATGTGTCAATAAGGCAGCGCCTTGGTGCCCCTTTAGCTGAACTGGATTGGTTTTCTGCAATACTTATTTAATGAATCTTTAAGCTTATTAATACCTATAACATGCAATTGCACACAAAAATAACCTAGAAAAGCATAAATAGAGAAAAAATAATGAAGGAAAATACAAGAAAGTGTAAACAAATTATCACATATTTCACACAACAAATTCCCCTAAAGTTTTACAGTACTTGCTCTCAAAGATTTTCAAAAATATAATTTTAAATTTAATAAAGAGCATGGTATATTTTGATAAATACTTTAAGACTTTTTTAATACTTTAGTAAACAATTTAAATCAGAGTGCTTATGTCCTTCCTTTAGGTAGAATTCTAATAGCAACTCCCTAATATCCTTATAAAATTCACATTAATACTAGATCTATGTAATTCATCTCAAATTACATAAGAGAGGTCAAATTTTCATTAAATTAATACTTCACTTATGAAACCGGTTAATTGCGTGTCTAAATCAAATGTGGGATGACTACCATGTCATAGTCATGCTTGAGAGAAAAGTGAACCTGTGTACTCACCATTTATAGAGGACCTATGCTCTCTATTATTGTAACTTAATCTTCCCTAATTCTGGTGAAGAGTGGACACGTATACTCATCATTCATACTGGATTATTTTAATTGGGTCATACTTATAGTCCGCTTTTCAAGCTTTTTCAGGTAAAATTGAGGTGTCTCCTCCCGATTACTTCTTTATAACTACTTATGAGTTATCTATATTTTCTTGCAATGCCGAAATGCTAAATTTATGACTCCACCGCCGTGGACTTTCCAACACACTTTTTATGTATGTTTGTGTGTATGTATGTATGTATGTATAGGACAAACACACACGCACACACGCACACGCACGCACACACGCACACGCACGCACACACACACAATCGGTGGTCTGTTGGAAGTCAGCTTCGGCGTAAGTCCTCTCTGTCCCGATTCGAAACCATCTGGGCCGAATTAGCACAAATGGAGTGGATAGTTACATTGTTGCCCATCCGTTATATATATATATATATATATATATATATATATATATATATATATATATATATATATATATATATATATATATATATATATATATATATATATATATATATATATATATATATTATATAGGTGGTGTGCTCGCATGCATGTTGAAGTTCATATAATTAAAACTTATACGTAATTTCTCCTTAAATGAGTCCTCGAGTTTACCACGTAGACTCACATTTTAATAAATTTATGAACAAATATTGGATTTCCCCAACACTAAATTATATAAATTGAAGCAAAAAAAGGTATGCACAAAATTATATACAAAACCCTTACAAATTATTTAAATGTTTGTAAGATCTTTATTGGTAAATACGCATAATCAAAGGGATTTTCTTCTTTAGTAGATTCCCAATTATAATAGTAACAACAACAATAATGATGATAATAATGATAATGCATGTTGAAAGGTTCACGATAATAAAGTAATGAATTATCATGTTTGCAGTATACAAATATTGAGTACACACATAGGTAATTATAGAAAAGTAAGCATGAGGAGGCACTTCAATTTTTACATGAAAAATCCTAGAAAAGAGAAAAATTGCTGGGCTAAGCACGACTGAAATAATCCACTATGAGTGATGAATACATATGTCCACTCTTCTCTTGAATTATAGAAAATAGAATTATAAAGTTAAGTTGATCATTGTAAATATACAATTGTAGTTACTCAATGTTATACTTATCTGGTTGTAATCACTATAGTTCTTAGTGATAGCGGGTTGCATGGGCCAAAGTCCATTGCTATGGAGGTAGTAGTCCATCGTAAATTTTGTAAATGATTGTAGCAACCTTATTGTATAGGTTGTAGTTGAAAGTCATGTTTGTAGTTAGTTGTGTAGACTGCAAGTTGTTGCTTCAGGAGCTTCGGTTGGCCACAGAGGCTATAGTAGGAAGCTGCAAAAGCTGAGAGCTACTTAGGTCAAAGTTGGTCACATAGTTGTGGTGGTAAGTTGTGATAACATCGGTAAGCTATAGAATTCAAAGTTAGGAGCAATATGGGTTATGGGTTGTATATGTCGTAGTAAGGCATGTAGGCTGTGGCGAGAAGTGTGATGACGTTTGTAGGCCACAAGGGTCGAAGTCATAATTTGCACAAGTTGTAAGTTATGTAGGCTGTAGTGGCGAGCTGTGATGATGTTCGTAGGTCACATGGACTAGAGTCAGGAGCTACACATAGTGAGCTACAAAGTCATAGTTTGTCAGATAGACCATAGTGGTGAGTTATGATAACATTCGTAGGTTGTAGAGCCTGGAGTTAGAAGTTTTATGAGATGTAAGCCACGTATACCATAGTTGTGAGTTGTAATGATGTTCGTAAGTTATAGTAGTCGAAGTTGGTAGCTACTCAAGCTGTGGACCACGTAGGTCATAGTTGGTCATGTATATCATGGTGGTGAGTTGTGATGACATTCAAAGGTCATAAGGTCTGAAGTCGGGAGTTGCATGATCTGTGAGCCATGTAGGCCATAGTTATGCTGTGATGACATAAATAGGCTAGAGTTAAGAGCTACATGTGTTATGAGTCGCATAGGCCATAAGTGACCTGTGATGACATCCATAGGTAGTAGGTGAGCTATGATGATGTTCATAGGATACATGGATCAGATTTAGGTGCTTTAGAATTCAGGAGAAAGTCGCTGTCTTTGAGGTATATTATTAAAACATGTTCGGGAGGCATTACTGCATCATATGTAAGGTGCAATGTTAGAACATCATTATGGTGTCATTGCACGATGTACTATGTGGTGTATTGCTCCATCAGGTAATTCACTATTATGTAACATGTGTTGGGATTCCATAATTAATGTTGTGACTCCACAAGGGACTTCACAGCAAAGATCGAATGATGTTCAATGGTGGTTGATGGTAAAGGGCAGCCTATGGTGGTAGACGATAGCCAACTACTGACAGATGGCGGTCGACAGTAGTTGGTGGTTATAGGAGCAAGAGGAATTTATCGAAACTTTGCTATAAAAATGTTGTTCACCTTCAATTCATTCTTCTCCAAGCTCTATTCTTCTTCTTGCTCTCATTTTTTATCCCCTCTCAAAACGTGCAAGGTTCTATTCATAAAATCTGGGCTGCAAATATGGAAGTAATCCAGACCACTCTGATTAGAAGATATAGAGAGGTTTCCTTGGTCGGGAGTGTTTTATGGGCATTTAAGTGGCAATTTAAGTGCCTTAAGAATGTTGGAATTATGTGATCTTGGGACGTTGTATTCGTCTTATTGAGATGTTTGATTTGAATATAAGCTTGTGAGATTTGAAATTTGTTTCACCTTCCAATTATGCACATAAAGCTTTTAAAAATCGTTTAAAAACTGAATATGGGCTTAATTTGATTCAAAGTGGGTAAATTTTAATATAATTGGGTCCTATCTATTCAATCAAGTCAATTTAACTATAATTTTATTGAAATTGGAGTTCAAGATAGATACTAATCAAATTTTAAATGTTTCTTGCTAAAAAAAAATGCCTTGTGTTTCATGCTACGCCTAGAGATTTATGTTGGATGATGATAAGTTATTTATGTCATATCAAATAATAATAATAATAATAACTGTTGAATTTAGATTTGTACACTAGTCATACCCTAATGAATATGGTGTAAATTAGATGAGATACACATACAGAGAGAGACTGAAGGGATAGACTGAATAATGATGAATATTGATCAATTATTTATCATTCATGAAATGATTCCCAAATTTATAAAGGAGAGTGTACAAAATGATTATATTACGTTTTTGCATATATTTTAAAGGGTTTAGTAGTTTGTTATTTTTGGTATTTTATATAGGTAAGCTTGTCATCTAGTTATTTTCTGACTTGGCTGACTGACCTTAGTTGGCTTCAGGTCGACAAAATTAGCTCAACCGGCTGAGCTTAATCGATATGGATTGAATCAATTGGTCGAGCTTGGTTGGTATGGATCGACTGGATGATATAGCTTGACTTTTAATTCTTAACCCTTGAAGAATATCATCTGGGAGTCCCTGGGATGGTTGGAGATGCTAGGGAATCAAAGCTTCCCTTAGGTCATCTTTCCTATGGTGGTTGGCTCAGATATCTTTTTGTTCCATTTCTATTTGAGTGGCTTATTCTTGTATCCTTCATTAACCATTGCTTTGTCTTCTGGTTTGATCAACTTTGACTTTGCAAGCATGGCTTAGATAGTTTCACTTAAGTCGAATAAGTAGGCCTCATGATTTTTTCTTAGTGGGATCTCCTTCAGCATATTCTTCCCGTATGAACTGTTTGATCTCCTCAAGGTCAGTGTTGGCATATTTTTCAATGTACATATTTTAGTTTCTTAATTATCCTACTTCTTAAAACTAAAATTGTGATTAGAAAAAGGAATCAAATACAAAAGTATATTTCATTTATTGTTTTATTAATAGTTTAATAATTGAACTTCCTTAATTTTTGCACCTTTGAATCTTATAAATAAGGCACAATGTAACTCCTTCCAATCCTTAAGTGCTCTGCAACTTCTAACTTTGATTCGGTTAGCTTCTAGAAGTTGTGATGATTAACATATCAAACCCCCTATGTGTTATCCCCAACAAAGAATTGATTCGCTTTGCCTTCGTAAAATCGAAAACTTAGGGCATCTAGAGGGTAAAGGAAGAAGAAGTCAATGCTATGAAGAGAAAAGCGATTGCACTCTCACTATTAGATCAGGTGGGGTTTGTTGTTATCAGTTTTTGATAATGTATATGTATGTTGTCCATTTGAATGATATAGGATTGTGTTCATAGTTTCTCGTAGCCTATGACAACCATTAGGACCTCTTAGTACGTTTACTAAGCATCGAGGTGTAACTGTTGCTGATTCAGCTTTGTCTAGGCAAGCTCGTCATTGGTGCCATCCATTTTCATATAACACATTTGGTGTACATTCTGATGTTTAGAGGTCATTCTCCAACCCTTTGGAGCCTCCCATGGCCATAAAAAGTTATAAAACTCTCCCACGCACGTTTTGGATAACATCAGAGTTCGGGCTGCTACATCTTCACGATGGTTCGGGATGCCTGTTGACATTAGAAAACCCCTATTTAAAATCTATAAAATGTTCAATTTTGAAGTTATCAGAACATATTTCAATGATATTTTGTCTCCCATAGCTTATGATTCAATAAAACCCTTAGCTGAATGTTTTTCATAAAAATTATTGCTCATTGAGTCATACCGGTAACTCCCAACACCTCAGCACCAGGCCCTGACGCCTAAGTGTCAGAAATAGCCCCAGGAGTAAAAAAACCATGCAAGCAGAAAGTGGGCTCCCAGTTCAAGTTTTCTAGTTACTAGGCACATAGGCTTCAGTCCGGGCGCATAGGCACCTGAAACTGCGCCTCAAAGCCATAAAAACCAAACAAAAGGGTAAAAAGTAGATGTCAGACCATCGGTGCCTAGATGACAGACCCCGGCGTCTAGGCACCCCAGAATCTGCTAGGCTCTAATTATTTGATCTTTTTTACCACTAGAAGCCAAATTTGAGCTTAGAGAAAGGATGGAAGAGGTTTTATGAATATGTATAGCCTCCTACTATAAATGTTGTCCAATCACATGCCTCATGAGGAGTTCAATTCAGAATAAGTATGGGTCAAAGAGCTTGGACTTATGGAAAGGCATTTCCCTCCATTTCCCTTTGATTCAAAAGAAATTTGAATTGGTGAAGGAGTCTCAATTGCTAGGAAGGATGAAGAGAAGAGAGTTTGGAGTGGTGGAGTCTTTGAGGGGAGACTTCTTCCTCAACTTCATCTTCCTTTCTTCAACTACATTTTATTCTTCTTCCTTCATCAACCTCTTGAGAAATGTGCGAGGGGAGATTTTGTAAAAGCTTCTTAGAGGAAAAACTTCATATCCTTGGTAAAGAAGAGCTTCATCCCACTTGAAAGAAGGAAAGCTACAACATCTCTCCTAAAGGAAGAGGAGAGCTTCATCCTGAAAAGGTAGGAGCAAGGAGAAAAAAAAGTGAATGCTTCAACAAACACCACAAATGTGAATATCTCTAAAAATTCTTGTATTTTTCATTCCTAGCCCCTTATGTCTAGATGATAAGAATTTAGGGACCTAGGCTTTTTGCTAGAGAAAAAGCCCCCTAGGTTAGAGGTATTTTGTTGAATCCCTATGAATCATGGAGTTTTTTTTCCTAACCCTAGCATTTGGCCTAAACCAAGAAAAGGGTACACTAATCTTATTGTTTATCTCGGTGGCTTCATTGATGGACATTTGAAGTCAACATATTAAGTGGATGAAGAAATTATTTTGGTCTTCATTCTCTCGATCAAAGAGAGTTCTCTTTCCAGAAACCCTTAACTTTAGGTCAGGCAAATGGAGGTGGGTGTCTTGTTGCCTCACGCAATAAGATGTTGATACAACTCTCCATTCAATCAAAGCCTAGGATCCTATGTGAGTTAGTTCGGAAAAGCATAATTTATTATCAAATGCATTTGTTTCATTACTTGTAAGTGTTACATGTCACTTTGATCATTTGAACCACCTCCATTCGATCGTCTGGCCTGATCGACTAATAAATTTGGTTCAGACGGCAGCTAAGTTACATCAACCACTTAGTTAGGTTCGATCAGCCACCAAGACTCTATCAAGTAATCAATTTGATTTGATTCGCCACCAAACTCCAGTCAACCACCCACTTAGGTTCAATCAACTTCACCTGCCCGATCAACCAATAAATTAGGTTCGATCGGCCACCAAGGCTCAATAGACCACCCACTTTGGTTCGAGCGTCCATTAAGGTGATGTCAAATACTTGATCCTTCAACCTTTGTATCTACTGGGCTACGATCTTTCTGGTGCACTCCATGTTATAGGTGTCTCATTTTTTGTTTATTCTCTTTATGTCACTCCTCTTCTTATTTGTGAGATGATCCACGCTCACTGCAACTTTAGGATATTGAATTGTGACTTGTCTGGGAATCTCACCCAAGAAATAGAGTGCTAACAAAGAGAGATAGAGAGAGAACGAACAGTGATAAATAATGATCAATCTTGTATTAGTCATAAAATGATTCTTCTATTTACAAAGGAGATGATACATAATGATGATATTACATATTTGCCCCTACTTTAAAAGTCGGTACTTGGGTATTTTTTGTATTTTACATGAATAAGCATGTCGATCAGCTACATTTTGACTTGACCGACTGGCCTTAGTCGGCTTCGAGTCGACATGATCAGCTCAGTTGGCTGAGCTAGGTCGGTATGGATTGACTTGGTCGACTGAGCTTGATCGTTATGGGTCGGCCAACTGATACAACATGACTCTTTATCCCTGACCGCTGATGAGGTCCTCTAGGCATCCTAAAGACGGTTGGAGATGTTAGGAAACCAGACCTTCCATTAGGTTGGCTTTTCTTTAGTAGTTACTCACATATGTTCTTGTCTCTTTTATAGTTGAGTAGCTCGTTCTTGTATCCATCAATTGTCTTTGGCCTTGTTCACATGGGTCTTGCTGACTTGGTTGGACAGCTTCACTCGATCAAATAAGTAGGCATCAGATCTTCTATAAATGGGTCCTCCTTCTCTGTACTTTTTTTTTTACCATTAAATCTCCTCAAAACAATGCAGACACACTGTCGCTGTACAATAATAATCATATAAGTCAGAAGTTTATTTGAGTAAATATACACTTTTAAAACTAATATTCATAAAAGTTAGACCACCATCACATCTTCTTCATCTTTTCCATGAAAAACTTAAATTGAAATTTTGAATCCAATTGAACAACTTTGATTTATTCGGTTTGGTTTCAAAAATACATTTTAATTTTTTTTTAGAAATATCCATATTCAATTTTTATTTATTCTGGTTAATTTTTAATGCATAATCTAATTTATTGTTCAGCTTAATTAATTATTTGAGTAAATCCTTATCCCAATAGCCTTGCAAGAGATAGAGAGATGAGTGATCTACTCACCAATAAAATGAGGAAATGATCTCTTATTTTAGAGATTGGGTACTAGAATTGAAGTTACATTTATGCCTCTATTAAAGTAGTGTCTATACATGTTATTTTGGGGGTTATACCATTGTGGGTCTGGAGTCATGTCGTTCTCTGGCTTAGTCGATTGGAGCCGAAGAGGTAAATCAATCATTGCTACCTATCAACCTTCTAGAAAAAACAGTAGATTGGTCGGTCCTTCAGATCTAGGCAACTGAATGAATTTCTGGTGAAGGTTGATGAGGTCCATCCGGTTGGTTGATATTGGCTAGCAAGTATGTCGGGTCGGGCATCAATCGTTAGTTCTTGCAAGGGGAATTGTTATCTGCTCAATAGACTCATACTCTCGAGCAGAGGATGTCATCTTGACGTGTATCATTTAGCCTCTTTGAATAAATTATAACAGGGTAAGCTTTTCTGGTGGTCAGTCATTTTTTGGTGGGCCCACCTCCACAATATAATTTGGCTTTGGCTATTGAATTGCCTCGAGATTCGTGCCGACGCATTTTCTATCTAGAATTACCTTATAAACGAATTATTAAATAATTCTGTTAAATTAAATAGCTCACAAATTAATTTAAACCTCTTAAATTCTATTATTTGTTAAATGATTTCTTAGTAGTTTCTGTTTAACTTCATACCCATCATTTCATTATTGATGCATGTTAGAAAATTCACGGCGGTAGAGTAGCAGATTATCGTCTTAGCGTTGTATGAAAAGTCAGCACACATACAGATGAAAGAAAAATAAGTTGTGACAACTCCAGAAGTTTTTACGTGGAAAACCTGTAAGGGAAAAACCACGAGGTCTAGCCCAGTTGCGGAAATCCACTATTGATTAATGATTATAGAAATTCCTTGTCCTACAGACGGAAAATGGTAACTATATTTTTCAGATTATAGCGTCAACTGACGGTGTATGGTTGGTGGTGATTGGAAATGATTGGTGTTGATCGACGGTGATAGCCGATAGTAGCTGACGACGATTGGCAGCTATCGACGACGGTCAGCTGTGGTTGATTGCGATCGGCGTTGGTCGATAGCAATCGGCGATGGTCGATAGAGGCCGATGACCGTCAACCACCGCCGGTCTCTGTCGACCACCGTCGGCCTCTGTCGACTACCGCCGGACTCTGTAAAAATTTCTTTCATCTTTAAAAATTTCTTTCATCTGTAAAAATTTTGAGCTGACTTGGGGTCGTCTCCAAATTGGCTGGAAAAAAAATTCAATCTAAAATTTTGGCTCGAGCTTGGCTTGTTTACATCAATCCGATGTCAATCCAGGCCAGAATTCAAAGTAGTTTTGGCACGATTAATAATTTTTCAACTAAATTCATTAAGTTGACGGCCCTAATATTAATGGGTCAACTAATAAACACAAAATTATCTGACGTTTACATTTATATTTCAATCATCCAGATTCCAGCTTATCAAACTCAGCAAAATAAATAAAATAAAATAGGAAGCTTACAAACATTTCACTTAATTCGTATTTCTTCACATATTTACCACAATTTTCAATTTTCTATACATATCACCGTATTTATGGATAAGAAAATATATTTCATAATTAAAAAATAAAAATGATTTTATTTTTTACGTGATATGAAAGATTTGGAGGGTATAAATATATAAAATAAATTTTAGGTGTTAAGAATGTAAATACATGAAATTTAGATGGCATGTATGTAAATGTACCAATAAAAATCAATGAAATTGAGAATCTGGGAGCAAAAGGGCATCAGCCTTCCATGGGATCAAAAAGATTCCAAACGACTAATGCCAAAAGTCGTTTCCATAAAATAAGGATATCTTTTCATTAAATATTCTCATCTATTATCTCCCATATCTTATAATTTTATTTATATCTTATAATTTTATTTATATCTTATAATTTTATTATCCTGTAAATACTTTAATAATCAATACCCCCTCCATACCCTACTAATACTCTCAAAATAAGAGTATTGGGAGGTTATTCTGCACCCAGCGCTGAGTACTTGCTCCGTATACAATAATTTTCAGATCTTCCCATGTATATCTAACATATATACTTCAATTTTTAATAAATATTATCTCACCTATGCATAAAAATATGTATTTAATTTTTTAAAAAATTAACATAATATTTTTGCTATGATATGATAGATATTAGTTATGTAAATATAAAAAAAAAATCTAAATATAATATTTTAGCCATCTAAACTTGAAATTTTATTGTCCTTCAAACCCTTCTATTTTGATATTTTGGATAATTCAAAAGTAAAAATCCCATTATAAAAATGGGCCAAAGAGTGGGTATACATAACAGTAATAGCTTCATGAATTTAATTTTCAGGATACTCAGATCAAATCCTTCTTATATTATATCTTGATACTTCATCTTTCAGAAAAGCAAAAGAGGAAAAAAGCAGAGCATATTATACATACGGCAATTTATACTTCATCTAATCCAACAAAAATCTCTTCTCCTTGAGTTGCCAAATGGAGAAATAATAATGATATTATCGCTTCGAATTAGCGTTCCGTCTTCTCCTTCCTCGTTCTTCATCGCCGAGGAGATCAGACTATGCCTACAAAGCGGACAAGTTTGCCGCTTGCTCTGCTCAACCCATACATGAAAGCAGTGCTTGTGAAACACATGCTTGCAATTCAAACAATCACTCTTTTGTCCTCTTCGGATCTCGCAGAGACAAATAACACAATTTTGTTCATTACAGATCACTTCAGAAACCAAAGGAGGGGACACCAATGCTCTGAAGATTGAGATCATGGTTTCTTTGATGAAGCAAATGAAGGAAGTGAAGGAAATGAGAGGTGATTTTGTCATTTGCTCTTTGAGAAAGCTCATTGTTGCTGCTGTTTAAGGGGACATTGAAGTGGCTTTTATAGAGGGAGTGAAGCTTGGGTAGGTGAGAATAGGAGTAAAATTGTGGCTGGCTTTTTTTTTTTTCTTTAAAGTTTTTAATTATTAGGTTTTAATGAAAAATGATATGTATTAGATATTGATATTTCAATTTTGTGACATATTTAAGAGCATCATTGTCGGGCCCATAATGTTGGAATTGAGTGGAAAGGGCCCAAAAATTTTTCTTCTTCCATGCACACTCTTGGATGTGGTTGTCATGGCTCCAGCCATCCCATCTCCTTGGGAGGTTCACGTATGGTGTTTGATGACCACATATTTTTGGAAAGTCATGGGATTTGAACCACAACTAAAACCAATTAGCTGTTAATTGAACTATAGAACTTTCCTTACTTATATATATATATATATATATATATATATATATATATATATATATATATATATATATATATATATTATTAATGACTCTCACTTACTTGGCCTGAGATAATGACACAGCTAGTGTAAATTCAACCTACCAGCTCACTCACCTCTCACAGACCAACTTTCTTGGTTTGTATAAATAGAGAGAGTGGGAGGTTTGTAGAGAGGGGTGAGGAGAAGAACCAAGAAGTATGAGAGCGAGGAAGAAGTAGAGAAGAAAAGGAGAGGCTTCAAGGATTGAGGGGGTAGATCTGGAGATGAGAGCTTATTCCTCAATGGTATAGAAGTCTTGTAATTCTTCTTTATTCTCTTAGTGAATTATTTGGTTGACTCTCTCCCGTGGATGTAAGTCCAAAGGACCGAACCACGTAAATCGTTTTGTTCTCGCTTGCTTGTATTCTTTGTGATTTCTTCTAGCCAAGCTCCATTTCCCACAACAATATATATATATATATATATATATAGTTGCACGTCAAAACGGCTCGTGTTCGTGAACAACTCTTGTTGGGCTCGTGAAGAAGCTCGTGTTCCGCTTGTTCGCTAAGTTAACGAGACTTTACTGAGCCAAACACTAACAAAGATTTGTTCGTTCGTGTTCGGCTCGTTTTTGCTCGAAATAGTATTCATCGATTATATATATATATATATATATATATATATATATATATTGATGAGCAATATTTTTAAAAAATTTAAAAGATTTATAATCAATTAAAATTATTAATTAACTAAATAGAATAAAAATTATTAAATTAGATTCAAATGATATTTTAATGTAAATAATAATTCTTAAATCTTGCCACAACCCTTAACATTTTATGGTTACGTGATTAGGGTTGTCAAAACGACTCTTTGTTCGTGAATAACTCGTGTTCGGCTCGCTAAGCAAACGAGCCAAACACGAACACACTTTCTGAGCTCGAAATATAAACAAGCCGCACGAGCTAAGCCTGAGCTCACTCATGTTTGGCTCATTTACAACCCTACGCGTGCTACATTCATTAACTGTGAAAAATTATTTCACTTTTTAAAACTTAAAGTAGCGGTATTTTTAGATGATTTGAAAGATTTAGGCGGTATAAACGTTAAAAATCAAAATTGAAATTTTAAGCACGTAGAATTAGGTGGTATGTTTGAAACTGCCATTTTAAATTTTGATTACCTCACACTAGTGTTGGGCGAATTATTCCATCTGGAGCACGTACGCAACGTTGGGTGCGGATTTTTTGGGTACTGGATGGGTACTGGATGGGTATGGATGGGTATGGATGTGTATTGGATATTGGGTATTAGCTATTAGGTGAGTATTGCTGAGTATTGGAGGGTACTGGATGGGTATTAGGAGGGTATTGGATGGGTATTGGAGGAGATACGTGCGGATGCGTGTGGATGCGTGCGTTCTCCGTATGGAATAATGGCTCCTTGTGTTGGCATTCATCACATTAGTAGCTGAAGATGAATTTAAGAGCCTTTATATTAGCCAAGCTATCAAAGGCCACCGAAAATTCTAAGATTTTTTTTCTTTATTATTATTATTATTATTTTCTTTGTTTAAAAAAAATTTTAAGAAAAATACACAACTTGTAAAATCTCTAAGAAGTTTAAAACTTTAGATTATAGATATCTATTAAAAAATATTGATGATATTCTTAAATTATTCTCTGTTAAAAGTAAAAAAGGGTGGCATTTACATGCATACATGGGGCACAATTCATATGTGATACACCATAAAATAATTGCCCATCACATGCATGAATTTTGAGGTGTGACACGAATCTCGAGGTAGCAAGGAATATTCAAACTTTGATAAAAAATTATCTGGAATTATGAATTCAATAAACTTACAAAAACTCGTGGCTTGATAAGACAGACGCAACACCGCCAAAATTGGTCCAATTTGAGTCGAATCAGTCCCAAATTGAGCTATTAAAGTATTTTTTTGAAGCTTTCGGTGCACAATTGAAGGTCAAATGGATCAAATTTAACAAAATAATAATCAAATTGAGTCTTGATAAGATGAATCTAACAAGCATAAGATCACTCAATTTTGATATCATTAAAACACTCAAATGTCCACAGAATGTCATATGGTCGAGAGAAACTCTCTAGTTCATCCGATGGAGTGGCCCAATTTTATTCTTTATTTGCACATTGGGCTTTCCGAGATTATATAAAAAATGCCTACCTCCTCCATAAAAGAGACATGGGAGCTAGAACTTGAACAAGAGAAAGACTATAATATAGAGGATTAGAACCCACAAGTTCTACATTGATGATCCGGTGAATGCCACCTAATTCTACAACCCTCAACCACCGTCGACCACCCAATGTACATTGTAAAACCGCAAAGCTCCTAACAAAGTAATACAACTTTTTGAATATGGTGCAACAACACACTAACGTAACATGAAGACAACGCAACAACGCATCTTGAAGATGGTGTAACAACATTTTTGAAAGACAGTACAATAACGCTTTCCAAAGATGGTATAACAATGCACCCCACGTAATGTAACTCTCTCAAAACTTCTAAAGTTCTCTCCTCACAACTCCCCACTACGACCTATCTAGTTCACTACAACTATAATACCCTATTATTGCCCTGACGTCCAACTAACATTACTACGGCTTATGTGACCAACTACAACCTCCGTGATTCATAGCTCATACAGCTCATAACTCTAGCCTCTACGGTCTAAGGATGTTATCTTAGCTGGTGCAGCCTTTAACTCTTACCTTTATGGCCTACAGACATCATTGCAGCTCACCACCACGGCCTACAAAACCAACTACGACCCACATGGTCCAGAGCTCATGCATTTGGCACCTATGACTAACGTACATTATTGCAACTTACTACTACAATGTGAGCAAATCTGGCCTCCGAGACCAACTAATGTTATTATGGCTCACTAATACAATCTACGAGACCAACTACGAAATACGTAGTCCACAACCATGTAACTCCCAACTCTAGTCTATGTAGTCCACAAATGTTATCATAGCTCATGCAACTTCTAACTCCGGCCTTACTATCTCATCTCATGCAGGTTTCAACTATATCCTTTGCAGCCTACATACATCATCTCAGTTCATACAGCTCAAAAGTCTAGTCTTTATGGTTTATAGACATTATCTTAGCTCATGCGGCTCTCAATTCTGGCCTATGTGACCAACATATGCTATCATAGCTCATGCAGTTCTCAACTCTAGCATCTGAGCCTATTTATCTTATCACAATTCATGAAGCTGCTTTCTTTGGACTCTGCTGCCTATGGGCATTTTCATGGCTCATTCATCTCACAACTCAGGCCTTTACGGCCTACGAACGTTATCACATCTCTTGCAGCTCCCAATTTCGGTCTATGCATCTTACAAATTTTATCACATTCTGTGCATCTACAAACTCTAATTTCCACAGTCTACACATTATTATAGCTCTCTATTACAACTTATATGACCAATTACATCCTACGCCAGTCACAGCTTATACAGCTCCCAATTATGGTCTATGCGGCCTACAAATATTATCACAGCTCACCACTACAACCTATGTGACCAACTACCCTCTACGTGGCTCACAGCTCCTATAATTTTCTACACAGACTCTTTGGCCAACCGATGATCCTGAAGCAACTATCTATGGCCCACATGATCATCTATTACCATGTCTTTCAACTACTGTCTATATGACAAGTTGGCACTATAACCCTCATATACAACATTTACGACGGACTGTTGCCTCTATAGTAATCGACTAAATCTCTTGCAGACTATTATCAACTAGAACTTCATTCATTACAGTCTTATTACAACTATCATCGATGAAATACTATTATAAAATTTTGTAATTCCATCTTCTTTAATTCAGCAAATAAGTAAACCTATGTACTCAAACATAGTGGATTATTTCAACAAGGCTAGATCACATGGTTATTTCCTATTTACAGAGTTTTCTACATAAAAAATCGAGACATCCCTCGAGCTTAATATTATTTTTTTATTTGTGTACTAGACCTTGATACAATGATAAGACATGAAATAATCGTTCTAATAACTTCATGCACATAGCACTGTATCTACATATCTAAAACCAAAATTTTGCTTTTTATATTTATACCATTTAAAATTTTAATGACGTATTAGAAGTATCATTAGTTTAATTTTTAAAGGTTAAATGCACATTTTGATGTCTAAATATAGTAGTATGCATTAGAAATGTAAATGCATAGGAATAAAGTGGTACGCATGTAAATATTCAAAAAAAAAAAATCTAACTTAGGCACTCTGAACCTCCTCAATATATTCGCCCCCAATTAGACATCAGGTTTCCTCAAATTATCAACTATTATTCCGACTAGCGTGCTATTTTTTCATAATTCCATTTAATATGTGAACGATATCGCATTAATTTGATAATCATCTTAATTATAGATCAAAATTAATGTGCTGAAATGCATCGGTAAAAAAATTATAGCTGCAGCTAATGAATTTAAACCGTCTGAAGCAGAAAATTATTTCATACAGATAATATACGCAGCGCTGCATACAGAATTCTCAAATAACCACTGAATAACTAACGAATAACCCGTGAATAACATTAAAATGAAACTGTGGGGGTTATTGACAGGTTATTAGGAAGTTATTGCACCGTTATTTGAGCAATAACCTCCCAATAGCCTCACAATACTCCAAATAATAGATAAAAAATATAAAATGAAACCTTAGAGGTTATTGGGGAGTTATTAAGAGGTTATTCGCTGGTTGTTCGGAATAATACCGCAATAACTTTTTAATAACATCTCAATAATCATAAAATACACTATCTTAAAATTTATAGAATTTATTAACCGGTTATTTAGTGATTATTTGCGTTACTCATGCATAACATTACATACATTTGTCCGTATAAAATAATTTCCCTCTGAAACATCTTGCTCTGCCACACTGCAATCCATCTTAATTATTAAAATGACAGAATCTCCCTTCGTGTTGAAAACATCAGATGCTTTGAATACGACAACAGAAACAGTAAGATTCCTGTTTTCGTCCGGTCAGAGTTGTGAAAGGTTTACGGTAATTTAAACGTGATATGCGTTATCCTCCACAGAGCCAAAACATACGGTTGAAGAATGGACAAATATTAAATGTCGATTAAAAATTTGTAAAAATTATAATCAAATTTAATATTATGTCTACCACATAAATTTAAATATGATTGTAACATTCGAAAATATTATAAATAAATATTATGATTTGAGTTAGAAATATATATGTATAAGACATGTGTGACACATGGATGAATCTTTCGTATGGGTACATGATATGCTAAAATGCATAATTTTCTAAACCGATAAGAATTTTAGCATCAAATTATGTCTCAACACTCTCGAATCAACTTTTATTTATAGCTATACATACATACATATATATATATATATATATATATATATATATATATATATATATATATATATATATATATATATATATATATCTAACTTACTATTATTATTATTATTATTATTATTATTATTATTATTAAATAATTTATTAAACTTTACATACATATCACACAATTCTTATGAATATATTTAACACCACTTGTTGGATATTTAAATTTATAAAACCTCGGTGCTATAGCCAATGCATAAAAATGAGCATTTTTTACTTCTAAAAAGAAAGAAAAATGATATTTTTGATGTGTGGTTAAAAATTTAAGTGTGTTATAAAATTTGTGGCACTCAAATAAATGAAAACAACTAATAGAGACAGTACAAGTTTTTACATGAAGAATCTGGAAATGAAAAAGATAACGGGATCTAACCCAATTAGAATAATTCATTATGAATTAATGATTACACACCATCACTGTCCTACAAGCAGAAGGGAACTACACATTTTCTCAACATACAATCTCTGTTACGCAGTAGTCAGAGGTGACAACAATTTGTAATACTTGTTGGGACATTAGTATTTCGTCTTTGAGATGCGTTGGTACCCAACATTAAAGACAGAGTGTAGCTTTGTCGGGTGCTTCGATGTTCCGTAATGTACATTGAGATGGCATAACACACGTTATGATACTACAAGAAGCTTTATCGTGAGAAGCAGGTGGCAGCCGATGGTGGTTGGTGACGACTAACGAGTGGTGGTCTGGTGGTCGAATTGATTGGCGGCTGGCGGGAATAAAAAGCGTTTGCCAGATCATTGATGTATAATTTTAGACTTCGGATCTCTCTTCTCCAGGCTCTGGTCTTTCTCTAGCACAAGGTCTAGTCCTCTTCTCAAGAGGGGGAAAGGCTCTATTTATGAATAGAGTCTAGATTACATATAAGGAAGAAATCTGAACCACACAGTTGAAATGAACTGAGGAGATTCTCTCGATTTGACGGTGTTTTGTAGACCTTTATTGCTTTAATGATGTTAGAATTGAGTGATCTTGAGGTTGTTAGATTCATGTTTCTGAGACTCTCAATTTGACTATAAGCATGTTAGATTTGGAATTTATTTGATCTTTTTATTATTTATTGAAAGCTTCTAAAAATAGTTTAATGACTGCACTTGAGCTTGATTTGACTAAAATTGGACTTTTTCTTGTATCTTTCTATGTGCACTGTTGAGCCGGTCAGTTTGACTATAAATTTATTAAAAACAAAGTTTTGGATGACAATTAATCAAAGTTTGAATATTTTTTGCTCAAAAATTTGTTGAGATTCGTGCTAAATAATAAATTTGTGTATGACGTATAAATTGCCACCATGTTTTGGGGTGGGCCAACTTAATCTTCCGAAAATATCATATATATATATATATATATATATATATATATATATATATATATATATATATATATATATATATATATATATATATATATATATATATATTGTACTGTATATTCATATAAATAAAGATTTTCAATCTAATTGATAGCTGGTTGGTCTCACATAAGTGAGGTCATGAATTCGATTATCTTGGATTTAAAAAGAATTGGAATATTTTTGTTGCCAGAGTCAATGGTGCTACCGTAAGACAGAGGCGAGTTGTTGACCTACGACTGTTGTGACTACAGGCTTAATACAAGTGTACATATCAATTTTATAATAAGGAAATTTTGAGTCCACAATGTCAAATCCACAGGGAATGAAACAGTTAAACTTAAAAGAAGTTCCCACCTACTAAAATTAGTCTTAGGCTGGAAGAAACATTAGTTTTGATTTGTGCTAACTAATTCTACATAATTGCAAATTATAATTGAAGATTTATTCCTACAGAAATCCTACTAAATATATTTAAATTGGTGGCAATCAAGAGATAAAATT
Organism: Papilionanthe hookeriana x Papilionanthe teres; assembly: GCA_022702705.1. NCBI lineage: Eukaryota > Viridiplantae > Streptophyta > Magnoliopsida > Asparagales > Orchidaceae > Papilionanthe > Papilionanthe hookeriana x Papilionanthe teres. The sequence goes on along the minus strand of CM040423.1, from coordinate 62,522,147 downwards.
ACCCTCTCTTGCAATAATATACGTAGTGTATAGGAAAATGAAATACTTAAAATTGTAACTATGGTAAGTGACAAATAAAAGCAATTCATTTTTTTTACTCTCTTCTGAGTGTATAAAAAAAGTTTAATTAAACTAGGTTTAATTCCTTAATCCCTAATTTGAACTCATCAAATATTATTTCTCTATCTATTTGCATCTTTCTATAGTTTACTTTTGCTTCATACCCTATAGTTTAACATAAATATTCTAATCGTTCATCCTTAACTCTCCTGAGTCATTATTGATCACAACATATATTAACTAATCATTTGTACAGAATGAAAAGTAATTAAATAATTGAAGAATACTCATCGCATTAAAGATTAAAAACCAATTTTAAAAAGCATTCAACTATTCCTACACAACTTACGTAATCATTACAAGGGAAAGATGAAAAGACTACTCACAAAGCATGGTGAAACCACCACAAAATGTCTTTAATACAAAGCAAAATTACAACAAAAAATACATAATACATGGCTTCTTATTCTTTATAATGCTCTGCGAAAGCTCTCCTAGGATCCCCTTGACTCTTGTTGTTATTCTGAATATTCTTCTCACAATACTCTCTCAAATCTCACCGGTTTCTCTATGTTAAAAGCCCTATTTATCTCTTACAACAATTCTTTATACTCCTCTCATTTCCTCTCCTCAAAAATCATTTCTAAGTCTTCCATAAGACCTGATGTTAACCCCCAAATAACTCTCGCGTCATAGGGAGAAACTGTTGAACAACTGCCCAAACAACTGTTGACGCCTAAGCGCCAGCCTCTCTTTCTGCTCGGTTGGGTACTGGGGGTTAGGCGCCTAAGTGAGTGATGCCAAGGAGCTTTTTAGGAGTGCCTTGGCACCCAATGGCTGGCGCCTAGGCGCCAGTTCCTTGGTTCTCCAATTGCTCTGTATCACCTCTACTTCGCTCTATTTCTTCTCCACTTCGTTCCAAAACTACTAAATTTTGTATGTGAAAGAAAAACACAAAAATACCCTTTAAAGTGTAATTTCATCCATAAAAATATGCAAAAATTTAAATGAAATTAAAAATGTTTTCTACATATCAAAATCTCTCAAACTTAGACGTTACTTGTCCTTAAGTAACACAAGAATTTTAAAACCAAAGCTATTAATTTGAAGAAGTGGGTTTCATTAAAATTATCAAAAATTTAGCTTCAAGAAATTCATAATGTAAATTTTGATTAACTCTGTCAAATAGGTTTAATCCTATGGTACAGGAGAACTTTTTATCTAACTAAGAAAACTTGATTTTCTATTCAATTCACAAAGCAGCTAATAATCGTTAATTAAAGTACCTTAGACGATGAAAATACAAAATTTAAGCTCTCCATTTAAAAAGAAAAACTTACACATTCAGTTTGTATATATATAATCTTAGGAATGTATTATTACCTCAACTTTAAAAAAATTCAGTGAAACCAATTTGTCATAAAGCTTCTCCTGATGCTAACATAAATGTTAAGATTTTTATGCCTATTTTATATTGATTTTAATGATATTGCACTTTAAAAAAGAGTATTTTGGTATTTTTCTACAGGTATAATGATTTATGGACAATGAAGCAAAAATATGCAAAAAAGAGTGAATTTAGAGCAAAAAGGACCAAAATTGTGAAAATTTGATCTAGGGCGCCGACGGCGAGGTTGATGCTACCGACAGCGTGTTTTTCCCGAGAGTTCAGAATATATTAAATGGAAGCCTGCTGACGGCGAGATCGAGGCCGCCGACAGCTGGGCTTATTCAGAAGGGGTTTAAGGCTAAGTATTCTAGAAGGTCGTCGACGGCGAGCTCGAGGCCGCTGACCCTATTTTTGTACTTCTAAATACAAGAATTTGTTACCACCTACTAGAAAATTTAATTTCTGGCGAAGGCGCGAAACACTTGACCTGGAATAACTTGATATATAGATGTGTACCAAATAAAACTTTTTAAATATATGTTTATATAGCAAAATATAATTTTAAAAAGAAAATATTTTATATATTTTTTGGGTACTACGCAAGTATACGTATTGTTTCAAGTAATATAGGGCTTTGAAACAAAGACCCCAGTATCGATCCCACGGGGAAGAATTATAGTAATAAATTTCTAAATATTGTATTTCAAAAAAAAATTTTGTATTTTAATCTAACTATAAGTTACTATTAATTTACTAGATGCAAATAAAGAAAACAATAATAAGACAATGATTTTATGAAAACTATATAAAATAAACAACTTTCTTCCCTTCAATTAATCTAAGATTTTTAAGATAATTTAATATTCGTTGAAGAATTTGATTTATGGTATTGTGCCAAATAGAAGCATTCATATTCTTCACCATTTGATTCTGGTGCAAAGAACATTAACTAATTTACAGATCAGGTCCGAATGTATTGTCAGTAGAATGAGTTAATCTAGACTCACACTACTAGATGTCCAAGGGTGGCTATGGTCGGCCCTACTAGTGACCATTTCCTAATCTATAAATCAAATTATAAGAATTTAGTCACATCACTCTAAAAACTTATCAATTCTATGCCCTTTAAATCTTATCTTCCTATTTATTTGCACTTCACCTGAATAGCTCGCACATGCGCCTTCGACTACCCAAGGATTCATGTGACACTTACAAGTTAAGAGTTTTTCTCCTTCTAGGTCTCAAAACTCTTCAACAGATTTTAACAATTTAAATGACCAATTTAAAAAGTAAAGTAAGATCAGGTATTAATGTCGTCACAATGTTTTGAAAACCTTTTGAATTTCAATTCTCCATCGAATCTTTTATTATCTTATTTATCTCTTCATAATTGAATGAAGAAAGTAAACTAACTACTCAGAACACATTGAATATAAACAACAAAACATAATAAATAAACTTTGAATCAAATGTAAAATACTTATCTCAAATATTCCGTCTACAGATCTTCTGATTCCTACTGACTCCACAGTGAGATGAACTCCAGATGCAAAAACTTGAAAATAAACTCACTAAACTAAATAAAAGTGGCCCTAAATTTCTCTCTCTATTTCTCTCTCTAAGGATGAGAGATCCTAAAGTGGATAAGAGAAAGGGGTTATAATGGGGGGCACGTTTTTCTAAAGAAATGGACTCCTATTTATAGGCTCGAGGTTGCCTTGAGGCACCTCTTCAAAACATGTCCACATTCAATGAATCTTCTAGAAGGTCCGTCTGGCGCTTAGGCGCCGGACACCGCGTCCAGTTCTTCGCACCTCTTCACTTTGGCTGGCACCTCTTCGCGATTAAAACCATTTTGGAGCGTCCAAATGCAATGTATCACATGTCCTACTATCAAGGAACAACTACCAGTCTTCTAGAATGTCCAATAATCGCTCACTCCGTCAAAATAATCGTTCAAACGTTGTCAAAAACTTGACAGTTTCTGTATCGAGTCTGGCGCTTAGGCGCCAACTTCTGGCGCCAGGCCATATTTTTTTATACTTTTTGTATTTTGTTCTATTTTTGCTCATTTTTGCTTATTTTTGCTCTTTTTTCCTTTTTGGACCTTTTTACATCTCCTACATCCAAAAACACAAAAAAATACCTTTCATTAAAGCATAATATTCTTAGAAATTGATAAAATCCCCCAAACTTAAATGTTACTTGTCCTCAAGTAACTCTTTCTACTATATAAAATGAATAACCTTTGAAATAAAAGATAAATATTTAAGATTCCTTATAATTTTTGATTTTATAAAGTTTTTAGTAAATTATTAACCCAATTTCACTAACTAGGTTTAATTTTAAGAATTTAAAGAATATCTAACTACCAAATCATAAGATTTCAAAGTTTTCATTCATTTTGAAAATAATAGAAGTCTATTATACTAAGCTCTCATAGATTATTTACAAGAAAAAGATCTTCTTAAAAAATCTTTCCTAAATAAATATTCATGTATAAAAATTAAGTAAAATATGTAATTAGTTTTCTTCTTATAAGATAATTCAAGTGAAGCCAATTTTTGATTAGGCATTTCCTCAAGCTTCTCCTCTCTTCTCTTTTTTTTTTAATATATATAGAGAGGATTACTTATATCCGGATAGATTCGTTAATGATTTTGAACTTCACTATCCTTAATTTATATTTTCAAAACTTATACATTTCCACTTAATTATTATAACATGAATAAGAATTCAAAAAGATTTTCAATCTTTTCTTTTTCAAGTGATAATTTTTTATTACTTAATATTTCTAAAATTCTATTATTTCTATCACGAATAGAAAAATTTCTTAATCTTATTCTTCTTTAAGTTAAATAATTTTATTCTCAAAATCAATCAAAGTTAATAAAATTTTGGTTAATTTCACTAAATTGTTTATAATTTCAAAAAAAAAAGTGATCTCAAATAAATTCTTCATTCCTTATGTTATGTTAAAAAGTTTTTTTTTATGAAATTATTAGCTCTTTAAGGACAAATAAAATTTAAAATTGAATGTATTTTCACTTCCCCCAAACTTAAGTTTTGGTATACTATGATAATTTGAAAGTATGAGAGAAAGAAAATCATAAGAATTTTTATAAGTATGTAAAAACAATCTTAAAAAGAAAAATTAACTTCTATCATGCTTTTATGAATAATTAAGATAAAATTGAAGCATGTATAAAAAGTAAACAGGCTAATTTTTATAATTATACTAAATTTGAAACAAAATTAAAACAGTGCAAAATTACTAATTACTAAACAGTAGACTAAAACAAACATATCATAAATTAACTCTAACTTCAGTCTCAACACAATATACTAAGAATATTTTAACAAAAGAATCTTAACACTAATCAATCCACACAGATATTTAAACAAAATCAACATACATCGAACACAAAACTAAACAAACAATCCAAATAAAACAAACCAACAGAGTAGCTCATCATAAAGATCTATAACTACTAGTCACTAGTTGTAGCCTCATCATCATCATCGTCACCAAAGGAAAATTCTACGTCCTTAGGATCAACAAATGGTGTGAAACTAGGAAAAGTAGGGAAACTAACATCATGTTCACCCTTCAAAATCGACTAGGGCTTCATCATACTCGAGCATCATAACTACTCTTCCTACGGGTATGATCATATAAATGATCGAGTTTCCTATCAATAGTATCGATCTTGTAGTGAGTTTGAAATAACTCTCGTTCTTCGCTCTAAAACTGATCATGCATTGATTCCCAGAAACTCGATGGTGACTCAGCAGAAGTTGAGGGTCGAGAAGTAAAAGGTCTACCTGGAGTATGTGCAGAAGTAGAAGGAGTGGTCGATCTTTTCCCTCGAAGACGATCATAGATACTAACACTCTCCTACCCAATTGGCTTGGTAGACTTTAACTTCTCCTCAGAAATATTAGCAGTGACTCCATTACTAACACATAATGAATAAATCAGAGATGGGAATCTCAATCCAACAGAAGTGCTGGATTTCGCAGTAGAATCCACAGAATCATAAATAATACTCCCGACATCAATAGGTTTCCTTTCCTGAATGCAGTAGTTTAAGATCACTCGATCTCTAGTCACTTGACTCAGGTGGTTGGAAGGTAACAATCTCGCAGAAATAAAATAGTGCCATGCTTTAGAAATACCATTTAATTTGGAGGATTTGAAGTTTACCCTTTTCCGTTCCTGATCTTCCAAGATCCAGCACCGTCAGTCAATAAGCAATGATCATCTACAAATCTCCCTCAGATGGTGATAATCCAGAATAATGACATTCAATAGTTGGTGGCAGGCCATAAAATATATTGATTCTTTCAAGACTAAATCTTACTCCGATACCTCTGACAAAGACTTCATAATCTTCATCATCCAGAAAATTTGTATAAAACTCTCGAACAATAGGGATAACAGCAATAACAGTGAAATAACAGAATCGTTGCCAATTGTGTGCAACGACAGTGTTTTCAATCATTTCTCCTGGATGATAGAAACTTCGTTACGAAATGAACTTCCGGACGTCGCAAATTCGTGGAAGCGAAAAAACGTGACCGCGATAGAAAATTTCTTCGCTATCAAAGTTATCTGGTGCCTTCCCGCATTTAGATTTTGGAGTCATCTAAACGTGAAAGAAAATAAGAACAAATTTAGGAATCAAAGATTTAAACTCTTTTTAAGTTTATAAAACTTAAAATAAGTTTAAAAATTCAAAGAAATCATTAAAAATCAAAATTTTTTACAAAATTTTGGTTCTTAGCAAAACTAGGGAAATCTATGGTGAAAATCAAAAATAAATGGTTTAAAGTGTAGATCTGACCTTGAGATGAAGAAATCGAGTGGTTTCGCGCTCAAATCCTTGATGTTTTGACCTCAAAATGGATCTAAAAGGTGTATTTTCACAAAAATGGGGAAGAAGATGAAGCTTAAGCGTCAAAAATGGCTTTTGGGGGTTATTTAAGTAAATTTTCGGGTACAGGCCGAACTGGCGCTTAGGCGCCTAATTCTGGCACCAGACTCGCCTTTCACAAAAAATTATTTTAAAATTGAATTTTCCACCAAAATTCATAAATTCAACTTCCAATTACTCATATTAGAGTAGGGCTTCAGTTTCTAACTTCCACAACATTTTTCAAAAATTTATAAAAATTAAATATTTAATCCACCAATCAAACATAAGGTTTAAATCAAACTCACTAAATTCCATTTATAATCTTCAATATTGACTCAATACATTCCAGATAAGTATTATACTTGATTCAAGTTCCTAATACACACTCAAACACAACAATTTCTAAGCAAAAACAACACATATTGAACGTAAAAGCAAATACACAAACAAACACAATCTATTCTCAAAATCAATACAACAACTCAACAAACCATATAATAATTATCTCATTACCATAATATTCTAATCTTCACAAGGGAAATTGTGTATTCCACTTGGAAAGAACACTGAAGCTCTCGGGAAATCTGTAGCCATCTTTTCGTTAATCCACTTGTTCTTCGCATACATTTCAACTTGAGCATCTTGATAAGCCGCAAAATGATCAAATTGAAGTTTCATTTGCCATTCTAGATGTTCAACTTGATGAAACATCTCATGAAGGCGATATCTAATGCTTTGAAACTCCGCTTCAAACTTATCCAAACGACTAGAAATTTTCTCTAAACTTACAGCGATGAAACCATTGAAGTAGGGTTGAGGATCCTTTGAGACCTTGTCCCTAGCTTCTTCTCCATGATTTCTTCCTTCCATATTCTTCAAAAATCTCTCAAATCTCTCAAGAATGAAGTGCAAGGGAAGTAATTGTGATTGCTTGATGGTTAGGGAAGAAGATGGGTTGATTTAACGGTAAAAATCGTGTGAAAAACTGAAAATTTTCGGTTTTTGCACAACCCAGTAACTGTGGCTCTTAGGCGTCGAATCTGGTGCCTAGGCGCCTGACCTATTGATACATAGTTTGATTCTGGCACTTAGGCGCTGAATTCTGCGCCTAGGCGCCGGAACTATGTTCAACTTCATTTCGCCTAATCGTTAAATTTCAAAATTTCGTTCTCCAAGATAGGTAAATTATACTGGTAAGAGTAATTTAGACTCAATAACTAACATTGTAAACTATCGTAATGAAGGTTAACTTGATCTCCTTTTTACTCATATTCAGAATAGAGTGATCCAATTTCTAAATCTTACATACTTCACAATAATTTTCAGCCTAAGTCAACAAAGACTTATGAGCATCAAATTTTTCTAAAGTAATATAAAATTAATCAAGATCGAGGCATAACCTTACATTAAAACACAAAAACACTCATAACAAAAGATAATTATGGGTTGCCTCCCACAAAGTGCTTGGTTTAACGTCGTCAGCCCAACTTAAGTAAATCTTTAATCAGGTTGACTCAATTCATAAGCCTCTTTAAAAATCTTTTTAATATCTCTCAAATAAGGCTTCAATCTTAATCTATTTACTTTAAAATTTTTTCCTGTTTTGGGATCTTTAATATCCACAGCTCCATAATGGTATACTTTCTCAACTATATAGGGTCCAATCCATTTAGATCTTAATTTTCCAGGAAAAAGTTTTAAACGAGAGTTAAGCAGTAATACTTCTTGTCCAGGTTCAAAAATTTTTCCTGAAATTTTCTCATCATGCAACATCTTCATTTTCTTTTTATAAATCCTCGCATTTTCATATGATTCATTTCTTATTTCATCCATCTCATTTAATTGCAATAATCGCTTTTCTCCTGCTTTATTCAAATTAAAATTAAACTCTTTTATCGCCCAATAAGATTTATGTTCAAGTTCTACAGGTAAGTGAAAATGTTTACCATAAATTAACCGGTAAGGTGACATTCCGATTGGTGTCTTATAAGCTGTTCTATAAGCCCATAATGCAGAATCAAGTCTATCAACCCAATCAATTCTTTTAGGATAAACAGTCTTCTCTAAAATTCTTTTAATTTCTTTGTTTGATACTTCAGCCATTCCACTTGTTTGTGGGTGATAAGCAGTTGTAATTCTATGTTTGATTCCAAATTTTTGTAGTAATGATTGAATTCTGATATTCCTGAAAATGACTTCCACCATCAGTGATAATTACCTTAGGCATTCCAAATCTTGAAAATATCATTTTCTTTAAAAATTTAGAAACACTTTTGGAATCACAGATTGGTAAAGCAACATCTTCAATCCACTTTGAAACATAATCAACTGCTAATAAAATATAAACTTTTCCAGATGATGGAACAAATGGTCACATAAAGTCTAAACCCGATATATCAAAAATTTCTACTTCCAATATATAATTTAAAGGCATTTCATTCTTCCTAGATATATTTCCCATCCATTGACATCGATCACATGTTTTCACATAATGTCTCACATCTTTAAATAAGGTAGATGAATAAAATCCAGAATTTAAAATTTTAAATGCAGTTTTATCTATGCCAAAGTGTCCTCCAAAATCGGAATCATGACATTTTTGAATAATAGCAAAAGTTTCCTCATAAGGTACACATCTTCGAATCATAGAATCTTTACCAATTTTAAATAAACGAGGTTCTTCTGAAATATAAGATTTAGCATCATATTTAAATTTCTTAATAAATTTGTTATCCAAGTCATAAGGCAAAATATTGCTAACTAAATAATTAACAATATCAGCATACCAAGGTGTTTTGCATCCTTGAATAACATATAAAGATTCATCGGGGAATTTATCATTTATATTTTCATCCGAAATAATATCATTTTTAATTCTAGACAAATGATCAGCAATTTAGTTTTCAGTTCCTTTTCTATCTACTATTTGAAAATCAAATTCTTGTAGAAGTAAAACCCATCTTATAAGTCTAGGTTTAGAATCCTTCTTAGATAATAGATATTTAATAGCGAATGATCGGTATGAACTATGCATTTAGTACCAAGAAGATAAGGTCTAAATTTATTAAAGGCATATACTTAGAGCTAGAAGCTCTTTCTCGGTGGTAGTGTAATTTCTTTGTGTTTCGGTGAGAGTTTTACTAGCATAATATACAACTTTGAAAATTTTCTCATATTTTTGTCCTAATACGGCTTCAATTGCAAAATCACTTGCATCACACATTAATTCAAAAGACTTATTCCAATTAGGTGCAACAATGATAGGTGCAGTTATTAATTTTTCTTTTAGAATATTAAAAGTATTAATACATTCTTTATTAAATTCAAATTTTGAATTTTTTTTCAATAAATGACAAAGAGGTTTAGCAATTTTAGAAAAATCTTTTATGTATTTTTATAAAATCCAGCATGACCTAGAAAACTTCTCGCATCAGTAACAGTAGTAGGTGGTAACAATTCAGCAATAATTTTCACTTTTGCTTGATCTACTTCCATCCCTTTTTGTGACACTTTGTGAGCAAGTACAATGCCTTCTGTGACCATGAATTGACATTTTTCCCAGTTAAGAACTAAATTTGTTTCTTCACATCTTTTCAGAACTTTGGCAATGTTTTCCAAACAAGATTCAAAAAAAGTTCCAAAAACTGAAAAATCGTCCATGAATATTTCAATTCCTTTGTCAATCAAATCACAAAATAATGACATCATACATCTTTAAAAAGTTGCAGGTGCATTACATAAACCAAAAGACATTCTTCTAAAAGCAAATGTTCCATAAGGACTTGTAAATGTTGTCTTTTCTTGGTCCTCGGGAGCAATAAGTAATTGATGATAACCGGAATATCCATCCGAAAAACGAAATATGGATGTCCAGCTAATTTATCGAGCATTTGATCCAAGAAAGGTAAAGGAAAATGATCATTTCTAGTGGCTTTATTTAATTTCCTATGGTCAATACAAATTCGCCATCCAGGTAACTTGTCTTGTAGGAATTAGTTCATTTTTATCATTAACGATGACGAGTTACACCTCCTTTCTTCGGAACACAATGAATAGGACTTACTCATTGACTATCCGAAATATGATAAATAATACCAGCATCTAATCACTTAATAATTTCTTTTTTAACAACCTCTTTGATGATAGGATTTAATCTTCTTTGCGACTCTATAGTAGGTTTAAAATTTTCTTCCATTAAGATTCTATTCATGCAAATGGAAGGGCTTATTCCTCTTATATCAGCAATAGTCCAACCAAAAGCTTTCTTATAATTCTTTAACACACCTAGTAGTTTTTCTTCTTGATCTCTACTCAGTTCAGAAGAAATAATAACAGGTAAAGTTAACGAATTTCCAAGAAACGCGTATTTTAAATGTGAAGGTAACATTTTTAACTCCAGTTCAGGGGCTCTTTTAATTGATGGTAAAAGTATATCATTTTGAGTTATGTCTAAAGTTTCCCAATTATCTTTAACAAAATGAGTCTCTTCTTCTTCTACTACTTCATTTTTATCAGTTAAAAATTTAAATTTTTCTTTAGAAATGACTTTACATTTTTCTTGATAATGTTTTTCAATTAAATAATCAATTATATCCATTCGATAACATTTCTCTTTATCAGGGTACTTCATTGATTTAAGAACATTGAATTTAATTTCTTGATCATTAACTCTCATGGTTAGTTCTCCCTTTTGTACATCAATCATAGCTCGTCCAGTAACTAGAAAAGGTCTCCCTAAAATAATATGTATCTCTTTATCTTCTTTCATATCAAGTACTATGAAATCTACAGGGAAGATAAATTTATCCACTTTAACAAGGACATCCTCTATAACTCCTTTAGGATAAGTGATAGATCTATCAGCTAATTGAAGGGTTACAGTGGTGGGAGTAATATTTCCTAAATCCAATCTTCGAAAGATAGAAAATGGCATGAGATTAATACTTGCTCCTAAATCACATAAAGTTTTTCCACAAATTTTTTCTCCAATAGCACAGGGTATAGTGAAACTTCCTGGATCCTTAAGCTTTTCAAATAATTTCTTTTGAATTATTGCACTGCATTCTTCACTTAATGCAACAATTTTAAAAGCTTCAAATTTTCATTTTTTGCTTAAAATATCCTTCATAAATTTTGCATAAGTTGGCATTTTTTCCAAAGCTTCAGCAAAAGATATGTTAATAGTAAGTTTCTTAAAGATTTCAAAGAGCTTAGAAAATTGATGATCTAGTTTCTGTTGTTTAAATTTTTGAGGAAAAGGTGGTGGTTTTTCAAGTTCCACATTAACAGGTATAACAATTTGATCTTGACTAGGAGAGAGAGTTTCTTTAGGTTTTTCAATCTCTTCAACCTCAATCTCTTTTTCAATTTCATTCTGCATTCTTTCTTTTAATTCCTTTCCACTTCTAAGTTGCACAGCTTTAACTTGTTCATGTTCTTTTCCAATTTCCTTTGGATTAATTTCAACATTACTAGGAAGTGTTCCTACAGGTATGTTATTAATTAAAGTAGCAATTTGCCCCATTTGATTTTCAATATTATGAATAGCGGTATTTTGATTTTGTAATTGATTATTCATTTGTAAAATTAATTCTTCTATTGATAACTTTTTCGTTGATTATTAAATCCAGGAGGTTTATGATTTGGATTAACTTGATTATTCCAATTTCCAGTGGGATGAGATTGATTATTACCCCATTGTTGTTGTGAATTATTGCAGTTAAAATTAGGATGATTTTTCCACCCAGGATTATAATAATTTGAATAAGGATTATTTTTACTTGCAATAGCTTGTAAAGTTTCAATAGTTTGAGAATCTTCGATATTAGCGAGTTATTATGTGAAATATTGATTGCAAAATTATCTAATTTCTTAGACATTGCTGCTACTTGTGAAGCTAAGATAGAAAAGGCTTCATTATCGTGAATACTTGCCATCTTTTTAGGATTATTCCTTTAGGAAGGCCATTGAAAATTGTTATTAGTCATTTCTTCAATTAAGGTGTAAGCTTCTTCAAATGATTTAGACATTAAAGAACCTCCAGCAGCATCATCAATAATTGATTTTAAAGATCCAATTAATCATTATAAAATGTTTGAATAATTAACCAATCAGGTAAAGCATGATGAGGACATTTTCTTAATAGTTCTTTAAATCTTTCCCAAGTTTCATATATTGTCTCCCGTCAAATTGACTAAACGAAGTAATATCATTTCTTAATTTAGCAGTTTTAGAAGGAGGAAAATATTTAGCAAGGAATTTTTGTGCCATTTCAACCCATGTTTTAATAGAACCAGTCGCAAATGAGTTTAACCACATCTTTGCTTTATCTCTTAAAGAAAAAGGAAAGAGCCTAAATCTAATAGCATCATCAGAAACATTGTTATATTTAAAGGTAGCACAAAGTTCTAAAAAACTAACAAGGTGTAAATTTGGATCATCATTTAGTGTTCCACCAAATTGATTGTTTTGCACCATTTGAATAATAGACGGTTTAAGTTCAAAAGAATTAGCATCTACAGTGGGTATTTGAACCTTAATGGTTTATAAACATTTTGATCATTAAGTTCAATTGAATTTTGTAAAGTAGGCATTTCTTGAAATTTTTGAATTTGTTTTCCCTTTTTAAATTTTCTAATTGTTCTTTCTAATTCAGAATCTAAAGGTATTAATCCTTCAGAACCAAATCTTCGCATAAAACAAGGAATAAAATATATATCTTTTTTTATATATATATATATTTTTTATTTTTAGAAATATAATATTTTTTTAAAAAAAATTTATAACTATTCTATTTCTTCCCTGGCAACGACGCCAAAAACTTGACCCGATTTTTGTACTTCCAAATACAAGAATTTGTTACCAATGCTAGAAAATTTAATTTCTGGCGAAGGCGTGAAACACTTGACCTGGAATAACTTGTTATATAGATGTGTACCAAATAAAACTTTTAAATATATGTTTATATAGCAAAATATAATTTTAAAAAGAAAATATTTTATATACTTTTTGGGTACTACGCAAGTATACGTATCGTTTCAAGTAATATAGGACTTTGAAACAAAGACCCCAGTATCGATCCCACGGGGAGGAATTATAGTAACAAATTTCTAAATATTGTATTTCAAAAAATCTTTTTGTATTTTAATCTAACTATAAATTACTATTAATTTACTGGATGCAAATAAAGAAAACAATAATAAGACAATGATTTTATGAAAACTATATAAAATAAACAACTTTCTTCCCTTCGATTAATCTAAGATTTTTAAGATAATTTAATATTCGTTGGAGAATTTGATTTATGGTATTGTCTCACATAGAAGCATTCCTATTCTTTACCCTTTGATCCAGTGCGCAAAGAACATTAGGTAATTCTAGGATCGAGTACGGATGTATTGTTAGTAGAATGGGTTAATCTAGACTCACACTACTAGATGTCCAAGTGTGGCTATAGTCGGCCATACTAGAGACCCTTTCCTAATTTATAAATCAAATTATAAGAATTTAGTCTGTCACTCTAAAAACTTATCAATTCTACGCCCTTTAAATCTTATATTCCTATTTATTTGCACTTCACCTAGAATAGCCCGCACATGGCCTTCGACTACCCAAGGATTCATGTGACACAAGTTAAGAGTTTTTCTCCTTCTAGGTCTCAAAACTCTTCAACAGATTTTAACAATTTAAATTGCCAATTTAAAAAGTAAAGTAAGATCAGATATTAATGTCATCACAATGTTTTGAAAACATTTTGAATTTCAATTCTCCATTGAATCTTTTATTATTTTATTTATCTCTTCATAATTGAAAGAAGAAAGTAAACTAACTACTCAGAACACATTGAATATAAACGACAAAACATAATAAATAAACTTTGAATCAAATGTAAAATACTTATCTCAAATATTCCTTCTACAGATCTTCTGATTCCTACTGACTCCACAGTGAAATGAACTCCAGATGCAACAACTTGAAAATAAACTCACTAAACTAAATAAAAGTGGCCCCAAATTTCTCTCTCTATTTCTCTCTCTAAGGATGAGAGATCCTAAAGTGGATAAGAGATAGGGTTACAATGGGGGGCACATTTTTCTAAAGAAATGGACCCCTATTTATAGGCTTCAAGGGTTGCCTTGAGGCACCTCATCAAAACATGTCCACATTCAATGAATCTTCTAGAAGGTCTGTCTGGCGCCTAAGCGCCGGACACCACGTCCAGTTCTTCGCACCTCTTCACTTTCGCTCGCACCTCTTCGCGATTAAAACCGTTTTGGAGCTTCCAAATGCAATGTATCACATGTCCTATTATCAAGGAACAACTACCAGTCTTCTAGAATGTCCAATAACCGCTCACTCTGTCAAAATAACCGTTCGAGCTTTATCAAAAACTTAACAATTTCTGTATCGAGTCTGGCGCCTAGGCGCCAACTTCTGGCGCCTAGGCGCCAACTTCTGGCGCCTAGGCACCAGGCCTTATTTTTTTATACTTTTTGTATTTTGCTCCCTTTTTACTCATTTTTGCTCCTTTTTTTCCTTTTTGGACCTTTTTACATCACCCACATCCAAAAAATTAAAAAAATACCTTTCATTAAAGCGTAATATCCTTAGAAATTGATAAGAATTAAGACATAAAGAAATAGGTATTTTTTTATAGATCAGCCGCCGATGGCGGGATCGACGGTTCTTTCACGAGGTGCATTGAATGTGGACGATTTTTGAAGGGATGTTTGGAAAACTTGGAGACTCTTCATTTACTTTAAAAGGAACAATTTGGGGCCGAAAAAAGGGTCCACTAACGTCCAATTGGGTCCACTACGTGTCCATTTGTGTCCACCACGTGTCATTCTAATCCATTAGAGAGTCAAGTGTGTGAGTCTAGTGAATCCATATAGAGTTTCTAGAGTGTTAATTAGTGAGTTCAGATAGTGAAATTTGTGAGGAATTGTTCAAGAGATTGTAAGAGTGGATGGGAAGTGAGAGATCTCTTCTTCATTTTCATTTCGAAGGAGAATTCTGCATGTTGTAAAGAAAGGAAGAGATTTAGAGGAACTTTAAGGAGTTTGCTTGGGGAGGAATTAAAGATAAGTTGTGTTTACTTATTTTAGTCTGTAAAACTTTGTTTTTATATATGAAATCCAAGTTTTATAATATCCTCTCCATGAATTCTGAGTGGTTTTTCTGTCTTTCTCATTGTTTTGATATTTTTGTAAAATGGAATTTTGAACTAGTGTGCCAAAAAAAGTTTAAAGAGGTTGTGATAATCTTTTACTTAGATCTTAATATACTTTCAATTTGGTCAATTGATTAGTTAAAATATGTTGAGTTTAACAACTATAGTAAAGATTACATCCGAGATTCAGGGAGATCAAAATCCTTGGAAGTAGGGTGCAAATAAATAGGGAAATAATATTCATCGGGCGTAGAATTAGAGATTTTAGAGTGACAGACTAAAATCCTCAATTTGGTCCTATCGTTTGGCGTCTCGAAGTGTAGATTGTTAGCCCTCGAGCTAGGGGAACGTGGGAGCTCCGAAGTGAGAGCCGGTATCCTCCCGCAAACTAGCTGCGCATTCAGCTAACCGAGCATAGGATTAGTCAATGTTCTTTATACCTGGACCAAAGGGTAAAGAATAGGTATGCTCCTATTTGGCACAACACCATTTAAACTAATTCAAATTATTCATTCACTTAAATTTCTTAACAAAAGAAAAAGATTTTTTCTTATATATTTGAACTTCGCTTTATTAGTAGAATTAGTTATCGGTTAATATAACTAATTTATTTAAAACTTCATATTATTGTCGATTGCATATTAGTGACAGATAGACAATTTCAATTTACAAGTTGTGATTCTGAATTGGGTTCTATAATCCTAGTTTGTAGCCTCTAAAATATTCCCTGTGGGATCGATATCCGGGACTCCAATGGAGCCCTGTATTACTTGAGTGATATGTATACTTGCGTTGATTAGTAACTCTGCGATTAAAAGAATATATTATTTACTTGTTACAAAAATTAAAATTACGCTAAGTGCACGGAGTGGGTCAGTCTACCCAAGTTGGATCTAACTTCACCTCCTAGGTCTTAACCCACATTAGACCTAAATATCGATCCATTTAAGACAAAGCTAAATTTGACCTGAACTCAACTCGAACCTTTTAGGTCTAACTCAAACTAGACATAACTTCAACACTCAGGTCTAGCTACAGCATAGACTTAGCCTAAATCACTTTAGGTCTAACTTATATTAGACTTAAATACGAACTATCCTAAGATTAATCTAACTCAGGCTTAGTCCAACTTGAACTTTCTTTAGGTCTAGCCCAATCAAGATCTAGCCTAAGTTTGACTTAACTTAGACATAGTTCAGTCTAAACACTCTTAGGTCCAACTTGATTTGTTTGAGGCAATTGCGACTTTCCAGCTTTTCCAATTATAATGCTACTGCACTGAAAGTTTGTCATGTGAAGTTGTGCTGCTATTCATTGCTGAGTGTGTAAAACAGTACGTAGAGACATTATTTCGAAAAAGTCGACCAATTTTGCCTGTGTTCGATAAAGTTGTTTAAATAGAATTGTGATAGCCATAATTTGGATACTTCTGAATCACAAATTCATTTCAAAACAGAACAAAAGTTCAGATACTACAATAAAACAAAACAAAGAAACCCAACATCAAAATCAATTAAAAAATAAGAAATTATGATAGTACATGTGTAGCAATAGAATTCAGGTTGCCCATTCCATTGCCCACGTTCCAAAGCAATGTAGGTTACTCCGAATATAAATAGAGAATCCCACTACTTGACAAGAGTCGAACTCTAAAATAACTAAATGGATTACCTTTTATGATGTTTTTCATCTTCATGCCTTATATATATGGGACAATTACAAAGATACCACACAATTCTTTTGTATTTACATATCTAACATCTAAACATTCAAATTTAGAAAAATAACACAATAACACTTAAATCTTTACCACAACAACAACAACAACAAAGCCTTAATCCCACTAAGTGGGGTCGGCTACATGAATCCTTTTTCTCCATTGCGTCCTATTTAGTGTCAAATTTTCGTTTAATTCTAATAAATTAAGATCATTTTTTATGCAATAAGCCCAAGTTTTCCTAAGTCTGCCTCTGCCTTTCTTAACATAAGTTGTATTTAAAACATCTACTCTCCTAATCGGATCATCAGGTGGTCGACGTCTAATGTGACCAAACCATCTAAGGCGACTCTCTAATTTTATCCGTCACTGGTGCAACTCCAACCCTTTTACGGATATATTCATTTCGCATTTTGTCTCTAAGTGTAAAGCCACTCATCCACCTAATCATTCTCATCTCGGCAACACTTAACTTAACATTATGCTTCTCTTTTAAAGGCCAACATTCAGCACCATAGAGCATTGAAGGTCTCACCACCATCTTATAAAATTTTCCTTTCAGTCTAAGCGGTACTTTTCTATCACACAATAGGCCAGATGCATTCCTCCACTTAAATCTTTACCACGAAAAAAAAAATGCCACAATCACTTCCATCTAAAATTGAAATAGACATTTGAATACATAAAAATATGGCACGAATGAGTTATAAGTGTAAATATCAAACATTGAGTGCTAGATTTACATGCATATCACTCTATTCTTATTTATTTCCATATTTTAACACTTAAACTACATTTTTTATATACACCTTAGCTAAGCATGAGAACGTGTTTTCATGAGTCAAGATCCTACATGAGTCCTCTCCAGACAAAAAAATCAAATTAAAAAAAATAAATAAATAAAAGGTGGAAAAAGAGCAAACCTAGGATTGAATCAGAAATCAGAATTTGGGTGGTATGTATGTAAATCTTTTTTTTTTTTTTTACGTTTTTGCTGTAAATAAAAAAAATTCTGAGTGGCATGCAATTAAATTTTCCTTCTCCTTTTTTTTTATTTTATTTATTTATTTTTTTATTTTTGTTATCCATACACGAAGAAGAAGAGCATCCATGGGAGAATCACTTCAAGCCAAATCGAAAGGGCGACGACAGCTTCCGCCGCCGCCGGCGGAGACGATCGGTTGGTGGTGGAGGGCACGCCGCCGATGCTGTCTTTGGGCGAGGCCTGGGAAGTTATCTCACACGAATCGAAGACGTTATGGTGGAGGCTCGATCGCTGGCGCAGCAAAGCTCGATGGCGAGAGACGGAGATTGCCTAGGCAAAGGAGGAAGAGCTGCTCAACAACACGGGACCACGGGAGGCGGCCCGCATTCAGCTATTTTAGCGGCCGATGGCTGCGAACATCATATCCAAACAATAAATTCAAACTCAACTTCGTTGTTTGGGGCCTTATCATGCGAAAAACGCAGCCCTAATCGAACCCTTAACATCGAGTGGACAGAATCTCCTTGCTGTTGAAGACATCAGATACTTTGGATACGACAACAAAAACAGTAAAATTCCTGTTTTTGTACCGTCAGAGATGTGAAAGGTTTAATGTAATTTAAACGTGATATACATTATCCTGCACAAAGCCAAAACATACCGTTGAAGAATGGACAATCATTAAATGTCGATTAAAAATTTTTAAAATTCTAATCAAATTTAAAATTATGCCCACCACATAAATTAAATATGATTGTAACAGTCGAAAATATTGAAAATAAATATGAAGATTTGAGTTAGAAATACACATATATAAGACTTGTGTGACATATAGATGAATCTTCCATATGGGTACATGATATACTCAAAGGCTTAATTTTTTGTAGTGATCAGTCATTTTTAGCATCAACTTATGTCACATCATTTTCGATATATATATATATATATATATATATATATATATATATATATATATATATATATACTTATATACTTACTATTATTATTATTATTATTATTATTATTATTATTAAAAAATTAAATAATTTATAAAACTTTACATACATATCACACAATTCTTATGAATTTATATATTTAACACCAAGTGTTGGATATTTACATTTATAACACCTTAGTGTTATAACCAATGCATAAAAAGGAGCATTTGAAAAATGATATTTTTGTTGGAAATTTAGGGTGATAGAGTAATGACTTACAGTTTTAGTTTTTTAAGAGAATTCGACAGACACTCAAATAAAAGAAACTAACTAGCAGAGATATCATTAGTTTTTACATGAAAAATCTAGAAATGAAAGAAACAATGGGGACTGACCCAATAAGAATAATCCATTATAAACTAATGACAACACAAACAGGACTTCGTTCCACAAGCAGAAGAGAATTGCACATTTTCTCAATATGCAATCTCTGTTACACATTGGTCAAAGGTGACTGCAGTATTTAATAGTTGTTGGGACTTCAATATTCCGTCTTTGAGGTGTGTTGGTACTCGATATTAAAGACGATGTGCAGCTCTACTGGGTGCTTCGCTGTTCCACAAAGTACTTTGAGATGGTGTAATGCACGTTATGATACTACATGGAGCTTCATCATGAGAAGCAAGTGGCAGATGATGGTGGTTGGTGACGGCTGACAAGCTGTGGTCCGGTGGTCGATAATGGTTGGTGGTTGCTGAAGTAGAAAGCGTTCGTTGGATCATCGATGCATAAGTTTAGACTTCGGATCCCTCTTCCCCACACTCCGGTTTTCCTCTAGCACAAGGTTCAGTCCTCTTCTCAAGAGGGGGTAGAGCTCTATTTATAAATAAAGTATAGATTGCATATAAGAAAGAAATGCGGACTGATCACAGAAAAATACATCAAGAAATTCATATCTATTTTTGATGAAACTGCACTTTAAAGAAAGGTATTTTCTTTATTTTATTGCAGGAATGAAGATTTATAAGTGATGGAAGCAAAAAACATGAAATGGAGCAAATTTGGATCAAAAAGGAGGAAATTCATGCAAATTAAACTAAGTCGCCGACGGCGAGATCGAGACCGCCGACGGCGAGATCGTGAGGAGAATTTCTGAAGGAATTATAACTACCTCGCCGACAGCGAGCCCAAGCCCGCCGACAGCGAGATCGCACGGCTCAAGACCTCAGAAGCCCCGTGACGGCGAGGTCGTTTCCCGCCGACGGCGAGACAGTTCAAAATGCATATACATTGAACCTGGACACTTTTTGAAGAGGTGTTTAAGAACCCCTTGGACCTTTACTTACCTATATAAATAGAGGCTGAATTCTAGTGATTTGGTGTCTCTTTTTAGTGTCTCTTTCTATTGTCTTAAGTGTCATTTGTGTGTCTAATTTAGTGAGTTTGAGTGTGTTTAGTGAGTTCATTAGTTGAGTGCTATTTAGTTTGCTGTACTAGAAGGAAAAGTCAAAGGAACTTCGAGGAGTTCGCTTGGGAGGAAATTAAGATAAGTATCTTTGTTTATTGTTGTTAACTTTAAATGAAATCCATGCTTTGTTTTATTCTCATGCATTCTGAGTAGTTTTCTTAGTCTTTCTCCTTGTTTATGAAAATTATGCGGATTGATGAAATTAAATAGAAGCACCTAATATAATATAAATAAATTGTGATAATTTTTACTTAAAACTTAATTTACTTTCAATCCGACCAATTGAGTTGTTAAAATATGTTGAATTATCAACTATAGTAAAAATTACATCCAATATTCAGGGAAATCAAAAACCTTGGAAGGAGGGTGCAAATAAATAGGGAAATATTAATTATCGGACGTAGAATTGGATATTTTAGTGTGACAGACTAAAATACTCAATTCGGTTTTATTGTTTGAGAGCTGAAGTGTAGATGTTAGCCCTCAGGTGAGGGGAACGTGGGAGCTCTGAAGTGGCGACGGTATCCTCCCGACCTAGCCGCGGATTCAGTAATCAAACATAGGATTAGTCAATGTTCTTTGCACCTGGACCAAAGGGTAAAGAATAGGAATGCTCCTATTTGTCACAAAACAATTCAAAGATTCTATTTAAATTCGTCATTCACTTAATTTTCTAAAAAAAATAAGGAGAATGATACTTTTTCTGAATTATTTAAATCAACTTATTTCAAACATTAGTTTACTTTTAGTTCATTTTAGTTACTTTGAATTTACGTTCACTTTATTCTTAAGTAATTCCTTTAAATTTAGCTGATAACAAATCTGTAAAAAACTTCCTTGTAGGATCGATAACCAGGGGACCACTAGAGCCCTGTATTACTTGATACGATACGTATACTTGCGTAGAATCCACATTATACATTAAATCATATATCTATATTTAAAGCGGGATCAAGTTTTTGGTACCGTTGCTATAAACATAAATTGCATACATATTAAAAGTGGGTCAAGTTTTTGGCGTCGTTGTCGGGGAAGTAAAGAAATTATTTACTAAAGTAACGGACTATTTTATTTTATAAAATTGTATGCGAAAATTTGGAAACGAAAATTTAATACCTTACGATTCAGAATTAGAGCGTACAATTAAAAGAATTAGAAAATAAAAAAGAGAAATTATAAATTTAACGTAAATGGCAAATATACCTGAAAATGAAAATATCAATCAACCAAGACCATTACGAGATTATGCCAACCATACATTAGATGAAATTCATTTAACTATTCAAAACCACGATGTAGGCTGCTAATTCATTCGAACTTAAACATCGCAATTATCTAAATGGTACAAAATAATCAATTTAGTGGTTCACCTACTGAAGATCCTAATTTACATCTTGCTAGTTTTTTAGAATTATGTGCTACTTTCAAATATGAAGGAGTATCTAACGATGCTATTAGACTTAGACTTTTTCCTTTCCTTTTTCTTTAAGGGATAAGGCTAAAATGTGGTTAAATTCGTTAGCACCTGGATCTATTAAAACTTGGGGAGAATTATCACAAAAATTTCTATCATAATATTTTCCGCCATCTAAAACTGCTAAGCTTAGAAACGATATAACTTCTTTTAGTCAGTTTGATGGAGAGTCAATGATCACAGAAAAATATGTTAAGAAATTCATACCTATTTTTGATGAAATTACACTTTAAAGAAAGGTATTTTCTTTATTTTATTGCAGGAATGAAGATTTATTGGTGATAGAAGCAAAATGCATGAAATGGAGCAAATTTAGATCAAAAAGGAAGAAATTCATGCAAATATAACTACTTCGCCGACGGCGAGATCGAGGCCGCCGACTGCGAAATCGTGTTATAACTACCTCGCTGACAGCGAGCCCGAGCCTGAGCCCGCCGACAGCGAGATCGCGCGGTTTGAAGACCTTCTAGAAGCCCCGCTGACGGAGAGATCGTTTCCCGCCGACGTCGAGCTAGTTCAAAATGCATATACATTGAACCTGTACACTTTTTGAAGAGGTGTTTAAGCACCCCTTGGACCTTCGCTTACCTCTATAAATAGAGGCCGAATTCTAGAGTCTTGTGTGTGTCTTTTGAGTCTTCTGTGAGTCTATTTCTAGTGTCTTAAGTGTAGTTTGAGTGAATTTAGTGAGTTTATTAGTTTAATTGAGTACTATTTAGTTGTTGTACTATAAGGAAAAGTCAAAGGAACTTCAAGGAGTCTGCTTGGGAAGAAAATTAAGATAAGTATCTTTGTTTATTGTTTTTAACTTTAAATGAAATCCATGCTTTGTTTTATTCTCATGCATTCTGAGTAGTTTTCTTAGTCGTTCTCCTTGTTTATGAAAATTATGTGGTTTGATGAAATTAAATAAAGGCGCTTAATATAATATAAATAAATTGTGATAAGTTTTACTTGAAACTTAATTTACTTTCAATCTGGACAATTGAGTAATTAAAATATGTTGAATTATCAACTATAGTAAAAATTACATCCAATATTTAGGGAAATCAAAAGCCTTAGAAGGAGGGTGCAAATAAATAGGGAAATATTAATTATCGGGCGTAGAATTGGATATTTTAGTGTGACGGACTAAAATACTCAATTCGATCCTACTGTTTGAGAGTCGAAGTGTAGATGTTAGCCCTCAGTGAGGGAACATGGGAGCTCCGAAGTGGCAACAAGTATCCTCCCGACTAGCCGCGGATTCGCAATCAAACATAGGATTAGTCAATGTTCTTTGCACCTGACTAAAGGGTAAAGAATAGAATGCTCCTATTTGTCACAATACAATTTAAAAATTCTAATTAAATTCATCATTTCACTTAATTTTCTAAAAACAAGGAGAAGGATACTTTTTCCGAATTAATTAAATCAACTTATTTCAAGCATTAGTTTACTTTAGTTTATTATAGTTACTTAGAATTTCTGTTCACTTTATTAAGTAATTCCTTTAAATTTAGGCGATAACAATTCGTTAAAAACTTCCTCGTGGGATCGATAACTGGGACTCCACTAGAGCCCTGAATTACTTGATACGATACATATACTTGCGTAGAATCCACATTATACATTAAAACATATTCTTATATTTAAAGCGGGGTCAAGTTTTTTGGTTCCGTGGCTATAAACATAAATTACATACTACAAAAAGTGGGTCAAGTTTTTGGCGCTGTTGCCGGGGAAGTAAAGAAATTATTTACTAAAGTAACGGACTAAGCTAAAAATTTAATTATAAAATTGTATGTGAAAATTTGGAAACGAAAATTTAATACCTTACGATTCAGAATTAGAGCGTACAATTAAAAGAATTAGAAAACAAAAAAAGAGAAATTATAAATTTAACGCAAATGGCAAATATTCCTGAAAATTAAAATAACAATCAACCAAGACCATTACGAGATTATGTCAACCCTACATTAGATGAAATTCATTTAACTATTCAAAACCCCGATGTAGTCGCTAATTCATTCGAACTTAAACCTGCAATTATCCAAATGGTACAAAACAATCAATTTAGTGGTTCACCTACTGAAGATCCTAACTTACATCTTGCTAGTTTTTTAGAACTATGTGCTACTTTTAAATATGAAGGAGTATCTAACGATGCTTATTAGACTTAGACTATTTCCTTTTTCTTTAAGGGATAAGGCTAAAATGTGGTTAAATTCGTTAAGCACTTGGATCTATTAAAACTTGGGGAGAATTATCACAAAAATTTCTATCCAAATATTTTCCACCATCTAAAACTCGCTAAGCTTAGAAACGATATAACTTCTTTTAGTCGATTGATGGAGAGTCAATATATGAATCTTGGGAGAGATTTAAAGAACTTCTTAGGAAATGCCCACATCATGCTTTACCAGATTGGTTAATTATTCAAACTTTCTATAATGGATTAATAGGATCTTTAAGATCAATCATCGATGCTGCTGCTGGAGGATCATTAATGTCAAAACCATCTGATGAAGCCTATGCACTAATTGACGAAATGGCAACTAATAATTTTCAATGGCCTACTGATAGATTAAATTCGAAAAAAATAGCTAGTATTCATGAAAATGATGCACTATCTATGTTAGTTCACAAATTGCTGCTATATCTAAAAAATTAGATTAATTTGGAATGAATTACTCTCCAACTATATTAGAAGAAAATTCATCTGGACAACTTATAGAATCCCAATCTCAATATGAAACAATTAATGCAATTAACAACAGACCCAATAATCCTTATGCAAATTATTATAATCCTGGATGAAAAAATCATCCTAATTTTAATTGGAATAATAATACAACTAATCAACCATGGATGAATAATATGACACAACAAACAGGAAATCCATCTAATCAAGGAAATCCTAATTATAAAACCAATTATCCACCTGGATTTAATAATAATAACCCTCAATTTAAAGATAAGAAATTATCTATAGAATAATTAATATTAAATATGGGTCAACATCTACAAAATCAAGGAAATCAATTACAAATACAAGGAAATCAATTACAAAATCAAGGAACAGCTATCAAAAATATTGAAACTTAACTTGGACATATCGCTACTGCACTTAGAATACCTGGAACATTTCCTAGTAATGTGGAAATAAATCCTAAAGACAAGGGAAATGAACAAATTAAAGCGATACAATTACGAAGTGGAAAAGAATTAGAACCTCAAATTCAGAAAGAACTTGAAAGTCAAAAAGAGGAAGTGGAAATTGAAAAGGAAAAGAATCAATGAGATCCAAATTTAGAAAATCCTTTAATACCTATGAAAATTTCGTTGAAAAACCTCCACCACCATTTCCTCAACGACTAATTCAACATAAAAAAGACAAACAATTTGCTAAATTCCTTGAAATTCTAAAGAAATTAACGATAAATATTCTTTTCGTAGAAGCTTTAGAACGTATGCCAAACTATGTAAAATTCATGAAAGATATTTTAAATAAAAAAAGAAAATTTACTCGATAATGAAATGGTTGCACTTAGTGAAGAGTGTAGTGCTATTATTCGGAAAAACTTCCTAAAAAATTAAAAGATCCTGGTAGTTTCACTATACCCTGCGTTATTGGAGAAAAATTTTATGGAAAAGCATTGTGTGACTTAAGAGCAAGCATCAATCTAATGCCTCTATCAATTTTAAAGAGATTAGGATTGGGAGAAATTTCACCTACTTCAGTTAGCTGATCGTTCTGTTACATATCCTAAAGGAGTTATTGAAGATGTATTAGTAAAAGTGGATAAATTTATCTTCCCTGTAGATTTTATTGTTCTAGATATGGAAGAAGATAAAGAAATTCCTATCATTTTAGGAAGACCATTTTTAGCCACTGGAAAAGCTATGATCGATGTTCAGAAAGGAGAATTAACTATGATAATAAATGATTAAAAAGTAATTTTTAATATTGCTAAATCAATGAAATATCCTGCGCTAGAAAAAGATGATGAGTGTTTTCGAATGGAAGTACTCGATCAATTACAAAAAGAAAATTTTAAGGAATATTATGAAGAAAAATTAGAAAAGGAAAATATTGAATTAATTGAAAAATCCGATATAAATGAAAAATTAGATTATATTCAAGAGAAATATGAATTTTTGGATAACACAGAAAACACTGAAAAGAATATAGTTCCATCAATTATTAAACCTCCTGAACTTGAGTTAAAAATGTTACCTAATCATTTAAAATATGCTTACTTAGGAAATTCTTCAACTCTACCAGTTATTATTTCATCTGAATTAAATGAATCTCAAGAACAAAAACTTTTAGATACATTAAAAAAATATAAGAAAATTTTTGGTTGGACCTTAGCAGATATCAAAAGAATTAGTCCTTCAATCTGTATGCACAAAATTATTTTAGATAATGAACATAAACCTAAAGCAGATCCACAAAGGAGATTAAATATAATAATGATAGAAATAGTTAAGAAAGAAATTTTAAAATGGTTAGATAATGGTATTATATATCCTATTTCTGACAGTGCTTAGGTAAGCCCAATTCACTGTGTACCTAAAAAAGGAGGAGTGAATGTCAAAGCTAATGAAAATAATGATCTTATCCCTATAAGACAAGTTACTGGATGGCGAATATGTATTGATTATAGAAAATTAAACACAGCCACCAGAAAAGATCACTTCCCTTTACCATTTATAGACCAAATATTAGATAGATTAGCCGAACACAAATATTTTTGTTTCTTAGATGGATATACCGGTTATCATCAAATACAAATTGCTCCCGAGGATCAAGAGATAAAACTACATTTACTGGTCCTTATGGAACTTTCACTTTTCGAAGAATGCCTTTTGGATTAAGTAATGCACCTGCAACATTCCAGAGATGTATGATGTCTATATTTAGTAAATTAATTGATAATGGAATAGAAGTATTTATGGATGATTTCTCTGTATTCGGAACAACATTTGACACATGCTTAAATCATCTTGAAAAGGTATTTGAAGTATGTGAGAAAACTAATTTAGTTCTAAATTGGGAGAAATGTCAATTTATGGTTACGAGCGGCATTGTATTAGGGCATAAAATTTCGAAAAAGGCATGGAAGTAGACCCGCAAAAATTCAAGTAATAGCTAAATTACCACCTCCAACTACGGTAAAAGGGGTAAGAAGTTTTCTTGGACACACGGGATTCTACGTGCGCTATATTAAAGATTTTTAAAAATTACTAAACCTCTATGCCAACTTCTTGAAAAGGACAAGAAATTTGAATTTACAATCGAATGCTCGAATGCTTTTGAATTATTAAAAGATAAATTAATTACAGCACCTATAATAGTTTCACCTAACTGGGAGAAACCATTTGAACTTATGTGTGATGCTAGTGATTATGTTAGAGGAGCAGTTCTTGGCCAAAGATATGATAAGATTTTCAAAGTTATATATTATGCTAGTAAAACTCTAAATAATGTTGAAATAAATTATAGAGTTACTGAAAGAGAATTATTAGCAGTTGTATATGCTTTTAATAAATTTAGGCATTATCTAATAGGAACTAAATGTATTGTACATACTGATCACTCTGCTATTAAATATTTAATACAAAAAGAGACTAAACCAAGATTAATCAGATGAATATTATTAATGCAAGAATTTGATTTTGAGATCATTAACAAAAAGGGAACTGATAATCAAATTGCTGATCATTTATCAAGATTAGAAAATCTCGAATTATCCGATACCGATAATGAAATTTTAGACAGCTTTTCCGATGAACAACTTTATAATATTAATGAGATGAAAATACCTTGGTATGTCGATATAGTAAATTATATTGTAAGTAACATTTTACCACCTATGTTAACTTTGCAACAACGAAAAAAATTCATTCACGATACTAAATCATACTTTTGGGATGAACCATACTTATATAAGCAATGTAAGGATCTAATTATTAGAAGATGTGTACCTTATGAAGAAATTGAACCAATTATTCAAAAATGTCATGATTCTGATTTTGTAGGACAATTTGGGACAAATAAAACTGTATATAAAATTCTACAATCTGGAATCTACTGGCCTACTCTATTTAGAGATGTATATAGATATATCAAAACTTGCGATAAATGCCAAAGAATAGGAAACATTTCAAGAAAAAATGAAATGCCTCTAAATTTTATATTAGAAGTTGAAATTTTTGATGTTTGGGGATTAGATTTTATGGGACCTTTTATTCCGTCATTTGGAAACTCATATATATTAGTAGCTGTTGATTATGTTTCCAAATGGATTGAAGCACAAGCTTTATCTAGGTGTGATGTTAAAAGTGTTTCAAAATTTTTAATGAAAAATATTTTTACTAGATTTGGAATGTCGAGAGTGATTATCACTGACGGAGGAACTCATTTTAGAAACAAATACATTCACAAACTAGTGGAAAAGTATAATATTATGCATAAGATATCGATCGCTTATCATCCACAAACTAGTGGATTAGTCGAAGTTTCTAATCGAGAGATTAAACGTATATTAGAAAAGTCACGTAAACCGTAACGAGTCGGTCGGTCTATAAAACTAGCACAATCGCATTATGGGCATACAGGATCGCTTATAAAACTCCGATTGGAATGACTCCTTACGAGGCTTATATATGGAAAAACTTGCCACTTACCAGTCGAATTAGAACATAAAGCATATCGGGCGATTAAAGAATTTAATTATAATATGAAAGAAGCTGGTGAGAAGAGATTGTTGAAATTAAATGAATTAAAAGAATTAAGGAATGAATCATATGATAATGATAGGATTTATAAAGAAAGAATGAAATTATGGCATGATCGGAAGATTAATCAGAGAAATTTTGAACCAGAACAAGAAGTTTTGCTTTATAATACTATATTGAAATTATTTCCTGGGAAATTGAAATCTCAATGGTTAGGACCTTTCACCATAACTCAAATATTTTCATATGGAACTATAGAAATTGAAGATCCAAAAACGAGACATAGACTTAAAGTAAACGGACATAGATTAAAACCATATTTTGAAGGTAGAAGACCAAATTTTAAAGAGGTTTTAATGCTTAGTCAACCTAAACACTAAACTAAATTAGGTCGGGCTGACGACGTTAAACCTAGCGCTTTATGGGAGGCAACCCATAATAGTCTTTTATTTTTAAATATCTACATATTAGTTAGTCTATATTATTAAAACAAATCTTACTACTCCAATTTTTATTAGAATCATCACAAAATTGAACCTATTGGATGAGATCAGAAAATATTCGGACTAGAGCTAAATTGGGCGATTTTTAAGAATCTCGCCGACAGCGAGCCCGAGCCCGTTGACAGCGAGATCGTGGACCATTACTTCATTCAGTTTTATAACTAAGTCGCCGACGGCGAGGAACTTCCCGCCTACGGCAAGGCAGTTGAAAATTTGGTTTCTTAAAAATTTTTCGTGCTGTTTTGGACGGATCTAAGCCATTCCTTCGTAAGAAATTATTCCAAACCCGATTTTACACCATTTTCTTCCTTAGGAACGACTAGAGACCAATCCTTTCCATCCAAAATGGCCCCAAATTCTTAGAAACCACAAAAAACTGAAGTTTTCAACCGGAGAAAATTCGTCAGTTCGGAGGCACAACGAATCTTCAACAAAGGCTTGACATTATGAACCTGTTCAATTATTTTAGTTATGTGAGAAGATTATAATGTCAAGCCTGTGCATACAGATTGAAGGAAAAGTCAAAGGAACTTCAAGCCTGTGCATACAGATTGAAGATAAGTAGGGGTGACGATTCACTGTGTACCTAAAAAAGGAGGGGTGACGGTCAAGCCCAATTCACTGTTAACAACGAATCTTCAACAAAGGCTTGACATTATGAACCTGTTCAATGGAAAAGTCAAAGGCTTGACATTACTTTCCTATTAGTTCATTAGTTGAGTGTTATTTAGTTTGTTGTACTAGAAGGAAAAGTCAAAGGAACTTGAGGAAGCTCGCTCGGGGAGGAAATTAAGATAAGTATCTTTGTTTATTATTGTTAGCTTTAAATGAAATCCAAATGCTTTGTTTATTCTCGTACATTACGAGTAGTTTCTTAGTCTTTCTCCTTGTTTATGAAAATTATGCGGATTGATGAAATTAAATAGAAGCACCTAATAATATAAAGCAAATTGTGATAATTTTTTACTTAAAGCTTAATTTACTTTCAATCTGCCGATTGAGTTGTTAAAATATGTTGAATTATCAACTATAGTAAAATTACATCCAATATTCAGGGAAGTCAAAAAACTTGGAAGGAGGGTGCAAAATTTATAATAGCCTACCACACTAGCTCTATCAACGAGTTATTTTAATCGGCTTTTCGGCCAGATTATTCGATAAAGCTGCGGTTACTACAACAGACTCTTACATCATCCAAAAATATTATATTATATTATATTATATATATATATATATATATATATATATATATAGGAAAAGGTATTTGAGTCCGAGTGGGCCCCAAATACCGCTTCCCCTGCGCTCGGGCACTTATGATGGGGTGTACTGCGTCATGTGCCTAATATTCCGGGGCTCCCGCGCCACGATGGGATTGAATTCTTGACACGAGGGGACTTACGGAGACGCCATCACCAACAAGCCAAGATTTGCCGCATATATATCCCGCCACCAAGAGGCATATATATATATATATATATATATATATATATATATATATATATATATATATATATATATATTCATTTCATGTAAAGAAAATTTTTTAATCCAGTTGGTCGACGGTGGCTACCATAGTTGGTCGAAGGTAGCGACAGACAATGCCTGAGCTGATGATAGGGCCTATTGTGGTGGCTAGAGGCTTCCATCAGTGGTGAATATAGCCTTTGGCTTGCGGGGATGCCAAATGAAGAGGCTGCTAGTGGTGGTGGTTGGTGGCGGCTAACGGAGTTGGAAAGAAGTTGAAGTTGTTGGCAATCAAAGGTGGTCGTCAACAGTTGTCTAACTTATTCAGAGGTAGAGGTAGCCAAAACTCAAACCAACGACTGGAGGTAGTCGATGGTGGCTACCATAGTTGGTCGACGGTGGCTACCATAGTTGGTCAAAGGTAGCGACAGACAACGCCTGAGCTGATTATAGGACCTATTGTGGTGGCTAGAGGCTTCCGTCGGTGGTAGATATAGCCTTTGGCTTGCGGGGATGCCAAATGAAGAGGCTGCTAGTGGTGGCGGCAAATAGTAGTGATTAGATGGCATGGAAGATGGGTTTCCATGTCAGTGATTCGGGGATACGAAACCAGATGATGGGAGGCAGTAGAAATTTGGTACACAGTGGAGGGCCACATTAGTGATTCGTAGGCATGGACAACAAACTATCGTGTCAGCAATCCAGAGAATGTGGGATAAGATTACATAAGGCATGAGCGGTTTGGTGGACAGTTGATGACCACGTCAGCGATCCATGGGCAAAACCATTATTAGATTATTTTTTAGTTTATCTTTTTGGGTCATTTTGAGCTAATAAATAGGCCAAAAAAAGGAGGAAAATGTGGAGTCTCCCAACATGCTTGTACGATTAACAGACCTCCCAGAAGAAAGTTTGGAGTCTCTTATTCTGTTTATGCTTTCAAGGGGCTCCCATAAGAGAGAAGACAAATTCCCCCCAACCTGCTTATTCAGTCAAAGAGGTTTGCAAAAGAGTATAAATGAAGCCTCCTAGCCTGATTTTATTTGATCAAAGAAGCTCCACTTTGGCATTATTTTTTTATTTTTTGGAGGGGATTTACTTCGCTTCAATCGTGATTCGTGGAGGAGATTTTTCGCACTGTTGTAATGATTTTTGGAGAAAATTTTTTGTGTTTATGTCGCGCTTTCTAGAGGAGAATTCTTGTGTTGTCGTTGTGCATTCTCAAGGAGATATTCGGAACCACTATAGAATTTTTCATAGTAGAATTTTTGCACAGTTGCCACATTTTCCGAAGGAGAACTTTTGCGTTGTTAAGATGTTGATATCTGGAGAATCAAATCTCCTAAAAATTCAACAAAAGTACCAGAATATTGAGGCGGGGACGTTGACACTATTCGAAGATGAGCTAACCATTTTGTCGAAGGCATGGAAGACCGAGGTTGCAAAGTACAACCTTATTTTATGTGAGAATAAAAAGAAAAAATACTCAATAAAAAAGTAGAGACCATGCAAGCTTTCCAAGTTAGAATATTTGCTTTTGAAGAAGTGAACATGAAGTTGAAAACCCTCTAATGATAAGATGATGTTGTAGTAATTGATATCTTTTTTTTTTTTGGTCTTGTTGTTGGTTTTATAACAATATGTGTTGATCTTTATAACCTTTTAGTCTCCTGATGTGACATTTATACATGACGACATGTTTTTAGTCTATACGACTTCCTTTTGTTGGATAATGTAAAAATTTTAATGTTGTTTCTTTTTTTTCCTTGTGAGTTATGATTGCTACATCTCCTCGGCGGATACAAGATATTGATGCCCAACTTGTGAGCCAATGTTGCCTGGTTTCTATGTTGTCGCTAAAACTGTTTGACTTTTCTTAGGTTGTTTTGCTAAAGTGTGTTCGCTCAATAACTATAGCTTCGAGTGGAAGAAGTCAATTGTAATTTATGAAGGGTGCAAGATCTAACCAAGATTGTAAAGTCAGAGATGCTCGACGACATTAGTCTGTATCAGAATAGAGTGTAAACGAGAATTCGTTAGTGTTGTAAGACATGTCCTAGGATGTAAAACTAGAGTTCTTGGACAGTTTTAAGCTGTAATAGTCAAAGTCATATGAAATCTACCAATGATAGTTGAACTATTCAAGGTTTTTAGTCAAAGCTTTTACTTGATGATTACCTTATTATAAAAAAAATGTTGAAGGAAATCCACCAAGAATTCTTGACCTACCTGAGGTTGTTTATTGACACTTATTGATGGCGATGAAGCATATGTGGGGGTCGCATGTCGTCGCCGTCAATTCCTGTATCATGTCAATGTCAAGGAGTCGCCACTCTCTTTCTCTATCCATTACCCTAATTCTTATTCTACTTAGACTTATTGTCAGAAGTCTTTGGAGAATTTGAAGAAGGATTAATCATGATAGAGATTGAGAGAAAAAGAGCTCGAATGATAATCTCATAGAAAAAGTCTTCAGATTGTGTAATTACTGAAGTTTTTCATATAAGAAGATATGAAGATCTTTGGTAACCGAGAGAGGTCTTGTAGGTAAAATACCCATCACGAGTTCTTTAATCTCACATGGGAGCAAGACTCACATAGTTAATTACATCCTGAGCAATTAATACTACCTAGGAAAACTCTCGATTAAGGTTAACATTTATCCTCGAAAAAGAGTAAGTGTTGTTGTAGAAGCGCGTTTCTGAAGAATCGATACTACCAGAAAGTTTTATTTATTTTGGGTGTATGTCGTTGCTTTGTTATGTTTTGTCTTGTTGTTTTGGTTTCATGTCATGTGATATGTCGAGATGTTGTAGTTTGTTTGTCGTGTCATGTCATAATGTGATGTCGTAATGTCATGTCATTTTATGTCGTGTGATGTCGTAATGTCATATCATTTTATGTCGTGTGATATCATAATGTCATAAGATGTGATTAATATCTCGATTTGTCATGAGATATTTTATCTCCTATAAGAAGATGTCGTTATTACGTCATGAGATATCTTCTATGATGTCAAGAAGATATCATTATTTATTTATTTTTGTTATATTGTTTATGATTTCCTTTTGTTTTAAGTTTTGGTTTTGTGGCCATCTCAATTTTATTTTGTCATGTCATGTTGTCATTTTCTTGTTTTGGTTTAATGTTATGTCATCATTTTGTTGTGGTATAGAAATGTCATTGTATGTTGTTGTCATGTCGATTAATGATTTTGTCGTTTTATTTTAGATTTTGTGGCTAATCTAATAGTCCAGTTGTCTGTGTTGTCATGTCATTTTTGCTTTATTGTTTGTAGAAAGTTTAGGTTTTGTGGCTATCCTAAAAGTCCTGGTTCTGTTGTTAATGTTCCGTCTTTGACGTCCTGCAAAACAGAGTTAGCACACCCTATAACATGCAAAGAAAATCTAAACGAAACTTCATGTCTTCATTCTGCAAGGAAAATAAAGTTAGAAATAATGTCATATCAAGATATTTAGATTATCTGGTCAAAGTGTCCGTTGATCCAGAGTTGTCTGATGTCCAAAAGTGGTTGAGATGTCGATTTAGATTTATGTCAATTTATGTTTAAATTTTGATTTGTCTTGAATATTGATTTGGGTTGGATTTTGGATTTTATATCGATTTGGATTTGATTTTGGATTTTATGTTAATTTCAGTTTAATTTTATGTCGAGTTAAGTTCAACGTGGGTCGAACTTTAAGAATTATGATGTCATATGTTAAGTTAAATTTGATACAGTTCGAACTTAAGAACTATGTCAGCTCATGTCGTGTTAAGTTCGATCATATCGATTTATGTCGAATTATATCAATTTATGTTGAGTTCTATTGAGTTTGGTTCAAAATATCGGTTAATGTCATTTAATGTTGGTGTTTATTGAATTTGGTTTGAAATGTCATTTAATGTTGAATTTGATTTGAAATGTCGATTAATGTCATTTAATATCGGTGATTATTTAATTTGGTTTGAAATGTCAAATTTATGTCGGTTATGTCGATTTTGGTTTGAAATGTCGAATTTATGTCGATATTCGTTTGAAATGTCAAATTTATGTCGGTTATGTCGATATTCGTTTGAAATGTTGAATTTAGGTCGGTTATGTCGATTTATGTTTGAAATGTCAAATTTATGTTTGAAATGTCAAATTTATGTTGATTATGTCGATTTTTTTTTTTTTGAAATGTAAGATTTATGTTGAGTTCTTGTTTGAAATGTCGAATTTATATCGGTTATGTTGATTTCAGTTTGAAATGTCAAATTTATGTTGGTTATGTTGATTTTTGTTTGAAATGTCAAATTTATGTCGATTTTGTCAATTAAACGTTTAGAATGTCAAATTTATGTCAGTTTTGTCGATTAAATGTTCGGTTTCGTCGATTAATTGTTTAGAATGTCAAATTTATGTTGATTATGTCGATTTTGGTTTAGAATGTCGATTTTATGACGGTTATGTTGATTTTTGTTTGGAATGTCAAATTTATGTTGATCAAGTTAATTTATGTTTGAAATGACAAATTTATGTTGATTATGTCGATTAATTGTTTAAAATATCAAATTTATGTCGATTTGGTTTAAAATGTCGATTTTATGTCAGTTATGTTTGAAATGTCGATTTTATGTCAGTTATGTCGATTAATTGTTTGGAATGTCAAATTTATGTCGATTATGTCGATTTTGGTTTAGAATGTCGATTTTATGTCAGTTATGTTTGAAATGTTGAATTTATGTCGATTATGTCGATTAATTGTTTGAAATGTCAAATTTATGTCGATTATGTCGATTTTGGTTTAGAATGTCGATTTTATGTCAGTTATGTTTGAAATGTCGAATTTATGTTGATTATGTCGATTAATTGTTTGGAATGTCAAATTTATGTTGATTATGTCAATTTGAGTTCAATTTTGTCGATTTAAGTTCAATTTAGGTTGAACCTAAGGTTTATGTAGAATTAGATTCAATTTGGGTTGAATCTAAGGTTTATGTCGAATTAGATTCAATTTGGGTTGAATCTAAGGTTTATGTCGATTTAGGTTCAATTTCGGTTGAACCTAAGGTTTATGTCGATTTAGATTCAATTTGGATAGAACCTAAGGTTTATGTCGATTTAGATTCAATTTGGGTTGAATCTAAGGTTTATGTCGATTTAGATTCGATTTGGATTGAATCTAAGGTTTATGTAGATTTAGATTTAATTTGGGTTGAATCTAAGGTTTATGTCGATTTATATTCAATTTGGGTTGAACCTAAGGTTTATGTTCAGTTTAGTAGAGTTAGGTTCATTGTTAGTTGAATCTAAGGTTTAGATTTGGATTTAAGTTCAATGTAGGTTGAACATAAGTTAGGTTTTTTGTTTAGGTTCAAGTTGAGTTGAACCTAAGGTTTAGGTTTGGACTTAAGTTCGATGTAGGTTGAACTTAAGTTAGGTTAAGATTAGGTTCATGTATGTCGAACCTAAGGTTTATGTCAAGCTAAGTTGAGTTAGGTTCACTGTTAGTTGAACCTAAGGTTTTAATATGAGTTGAAATTAAGTTAGGTTTAGGTTAGACTTAGGTTCATGTCATGTTAAACCTAAGTATGATTTGACTTAAGTCTAATATGGGTTAGACTTAAGTTAGGTTTGCGTTAAACTTAGGTTCATGTCAGGTTGAACCTATGTATGGTTTGACTTAAGTCTAATATAGGCTGGACTTGAGTTGGTTTAGGTTAAACTTAGGTTCATGTCAGGTTGAACCTAATTATGGTTTGACTTAAGTCTAATATGGGTTAGACTTAAGTTAGGTTTAAGTTAGACTTAGGTTTATGTCAGGTTGAACCTAAGTATGTTTTAAGTCTAATATGGGCTAGACTTAAGTTGGTTTAGGTTAGACTTAGGTTCATGTCAGGTTGAACCTAAGGTTTGATGTTTGACTTAAGTTCAAGTTAGGATTGAATCTAAACTTAAGGTCGACTTAAGTTCAATATGGTTTGAACTTAAGTTAAGTTTTGAGTTTAGGTTAAGTTAGGTTCAAGTCAGGTTGATCCTAGACTTAAGGTCAATTTAAGTTCAATATGGGTTGAACCTAAGTTAAGGTTTGACTTGGATTAAATTAGGTTATAGTTGGATTGAACTCAAGTTTAGTTCAGTTTAGGTTAGGTTCAATATAGGTTGAACTTAAGGTTTCAAGTTAAGTTAGGTTCGATGTGGATTGAACCTAAGGTTTAGGTTAACTTGAGTTCGAGTTAGATTGGACTCGAAGTTATGTTAGGTTTAAGTTAGGTTCGATGTGGGTTGAACCTAAGGTTTAGGTTAACTTGAGTTCGAGTTAGGTTGGACTCAAATTAGGTTAGGTTTAGGTTAGGTTCAATGTGGGTTGAACCTAAGATTTAGGTTAACTTGAGTTCAAGTTAGATTGGACTCAAGTTAGGTTAGGTTTAAGTTAGGTTCAATATAGGTTGAACCTAAGGTTTAGGTTAACTTGAGTTCAAGTTAGATTGGACTCGAAGCTAGGTTAGGTTTAGGTTAGGTTCGATGTGGGTTGAACCTAGGGTTTAGGTTAACTTGAGTTCGAGTTAGGTTGGACTCGAGTTAGGTCGAGTTTAGGTTAGGTTCGATGTGGATTGAACCTGAGGTTTAGGTTAACTTGAGTTCGAGTTAGGTTGGACTCAAGTTAGGTCAGGTTTAGGTTAGGTTCAATGTGGGTTGAACCTAAGGTTTTGGTTAACTTGAGTTCAAGTTTAGGTTGGACTCAAGTTAGGTTATGTTTAGGTTAGGTTCAATGTGGGTTGAACCTATGTTTTAGGTTAACTTGACTTCAAGTTAGATTGGACTCAAGTTAGGTTAGGTTTAAGTTAGGTTCAATGTGGGTTAAACCTAAGGTTTAGGTTAACTCGAGTTCAATTTAGATTGGACTCAAGTTAAGTTAGGTTTAAGTTAGGTTCAATGTGGGTTGAACCTAAGGTTTAGGTTAACTCGAGTTCGAGTTAGATTGGACTCAAGTTAGGTTAGGTTTAAGTTAGGTTCGATGTGGGTTGAACCTAAGGTTTAGGTTAACTTGAGTTCGAGTTAGATTGGACTCAAGTTAGGTTAGGTTTAGGTTTGAATTTAAGTTGATGTAAGTTAAACTTAAGTTATATATTTTATGTCTTATTAGAGTTAGGCTTACTTGGGTATATAAGCTGCTTAAGTCCAATGTAAGTAAGACTTAAGAGATAATTAAGTCTAATAGGATTAGACTTAATTTAAGGTTTAAGGATTATTTAAGCCTGATGTGAGTAAGGCTTAAAGATTAATTAAGTCTAATTAGATTAGACCTAATTAGGATTTAAGTATTACTTAAGCCTAATGTAAGTAAAGCTTAAGGATTAATTAAGTCTAGTTAGGTTAGACTTAATAAGGGTTTAAAGGTTACTTAAGCCTAATGTAAGTAAGGCTTAAGGATTAATTAAGTCTAATTGGGTTAGACTTAATTATGGTTTAAGAGTTATTTAAGCCTAATGTAAGTAAGGCTTAAGGATTAATTAATTCTAATTGGGTTAGACTTAATTATGGTTTAAGAATTATTTAAGCCTAATGTAAGTAAGGCTTAAGGATTAATTAAGTCTAATTGGGTTAGACTTAATTATGGTTTAAGAGTTATTTAAGCCTAATGTAAGTAAGGCTTAAGGATTAATTAAGTCTAATTGGGTTAGACTTAATTATGGTTTAAGAGTTATTCAAGCCTAATGTAAGTAAGGCTTAAGGTTTAATTAAGTCTAATTGGGTTAGACCTAATTATAGTTTATATTTGATTAAGTCTAATTTAGTTAAGACTTAATGGTGTAATTAGGTCTAATGGATTAAACCTAATTAGGGTTTAGGTTTGATTAAGTCTAATTTAGTTAAGACTTAATGATTTAATTAGGTCTAATGGGTTAGACCTAATTATCGTTTAGAGGTTACTTAATCCTAATATAAGTAAGGTTTTATTAATTAGGTTTAATAGGGGTTAAACCTAACTGGGGCTTAAGGGTTACTTAAACATAATGTAAGTAAGGTTTAAATTGATTAATTAGGCTTAATGTGGGTTAAACCTAATTAGGGTTTAAGGGTTACTTAAACCTAATGTAAGTAAGGTTTAAGTTGATTAACTAGGTTTAATGTAGGTTAAACCTAATTAGGGTTTAAGGGTTACTTAAACCTAATGTAAGGTTTAAATTGATTAACTAGGTTTAATTTAGGTTAAACCTAATTAGGGTTTAGGGGTTACTTAAACCTAATGTAAGTAAGGTTTAAGTTGATTAATTAGGTTTAATGTAGGTTAAACCTAATTATGGTTTAAGGGTTACTTAAACCTAATGTAAGTAAGGTTTAAATTGATTAACTAGGTTTAATTTGGGTTAAACCTAATTAGGGTTTAAGGGTTACTTAAACCTAATGTAAGTAAAGTTTAAGTTGATTAACTAGGTTTAATGTGGATTAAACCTAATTAGGGTTTGTTTATTATTAAACCTAATGTCTTTAAGGTTTAATTATAATTAATTAAGTTTAAGGATGTTTTTAAACCTAATTAATGTTTTTTTATGGCTAATTAACCAATTAAGGTTTAATTGGGTAAGGTTTAATTGGTTAATTAAGTTTAGTCTGTCCTTAAACTTAATTAAAGAAGCTTAACTTTTATTAAACCTAATTTAGGTAAGCTTTAATGGGTTAATTAAGTTTAGTGTGTTCTTAAACTTAATTAAAGAAGTTTAATTTTTTTATTAAACCTAATTTAGATAAGATTTAATGGGTTAATTAAAGAAGTTTAATTTTTATTAAACCTAATTTAGGTAAGGTTTAATGGGTTAATTAAGTTTAGTATATCCTTAAACTTAATTAAAGAAGTTTAATTTTTATTAAACCTAATTTAGGTAAGGTTTAATTGGTTAATTAAGTTTATTATGTCTTTAAACTTAATTAAAGAAGTTTAATTTTTATTAAACCTAATTTAGGTAAGGTTTAATTGGTTAATTAAGTTTAGTCTGTCCTTAAACTTAATTAAAGAAGTTTAACTTTTATTAAACCTAATTTAGGTAAGGTTTAATGGGTTAATTAAGTTTAGTGTGTCTTTAAACTTAATTAAAGAAGTTTAATTTTTATTAAACCTAATTTAAGTAAGGTTTAATGGGTTAATTAAATTTAGTGTGTCCTTAAACTTAATTAAAAATGTTTGATTTTTATTAAACATAATTTAGGTAAGGTTTAATTGGTTAATTAAGTTTAGTATATCCTTAAACTTAATTAAAGAAGTTTAATTTTTATTAAACCTAATTTAGGTAAGGTTTAATGGGTTTAAATGTCATTTTAAGCCTTAATTGAATCTAATCTTGTCATTTTAGGCTAGAACCATTTTGAAACTTAAATTGTTGATGAAAATAGTTCAATTTTATAAGGGGTCATTTTAGGATCAAAATTATTTAATTAATAAATGATTTTAACCCTAAATTTCCAAATGTCATTCAAGATTGTTTCTATGACTTAGAAATATTTTTCCTAGGGTCATTGTACATGTGCCTCTATCATTCCTAGTCATTTGTATTTTTACTTTCTTAATTTTTAAATTTTTTATAATTATTATTTGAAATAATTACAAAGAAACTTGAAAATTCAAGAAAAGTATCCTAGGCATGTTTTCTGTTCTTAGAAAAATTATGGAAGGTCCCTAAGAACTAAAGATAAATACCTCAAAGTTTCATAATTTTTTTGATTTGTAAGGAATTTTAAATAATTAAAATACTCCAGAGAGTATTTAATTAATTAAAAATTAAATACTGAGAATAAAATTATGATTTTAGTCTCATAATTTTCTCTTCTTCAAGAGCTTTCCAGAGGTATTTTTATTTTATTTTTATGACCTCTGGTTAAAAAGATATGAATTTTTGAAGTTTGAAGGGTTAAAAAAAAGAATTTTTCTTTTTTTTTATTCGGCGCCGCCAAAGCTTCCCGCCGTCGACGTGTGTCCTCGGACGTGTCGAACGGGCGAAAAGATCATGTGTAACGGGCGGACAGTGGACACCATACGGCGGGATCTGGGCCGTTGATCCGCGAAGCGCGGGATCGGACGGCTGAGGAAATTCGAATTTAATTCCAGAAAATTCCATGGCCCTTAAACTTCAAATGTTAATATCTCACTCATTTCTTGACGAAATTGAGTGATGCTTTTTTTAAAATGCTCATCTGTATGAGAGGTATCTATCCATACGGTGATGATACACTTTTGAACCAGTATGACACATGATTTATCAAAAATACGATTTATTTTGCAAAGATAAATTCCATACCTTGGCCACAAGCAAATCAAGCTAGATCAGACTTTACGGTTGCCTTTTAGGACCCCCAATAGAAGATAAGTGCTACAGCAATTTGTTCCAGAAGTCGGGCTTCGATAGGAATTTTGAAAAAGTGCCTAATTTGGGCTGTTTTTGAAAATTGGTCAAATTGGCTCAAATGGGCTGAAACTATGGCTTGAGATTGATCCTAAAAGATTATGGAAGCTCTTAGGAAGAAGTTTTGTGTTGGGAGCAAGAGGGTTTGAGCAGCCTATGGACCTCCCTAAATATTTTTCTCCCTCTTTTCTAGTTTCGGCCATGGGGCCTATTTATAGCAAGGGGATGGTGTTGGCTTGACTTAGGCTGTTCTAGGGGATTACTTACCTCTTCTATCAGCCTATTGGGTGATCAATTGGCTGAAGATAGGCTTGGATGCTTCTCCCTAAGTTTGCCATGATGAGTTTCATCTCTTTGTCTCTTGTCCATTGGTTATTGTGGGAGGTGAATGGTGAGCTGCCTATACCTCTCTTAAGAAGCTTACACCTCACTTCTTAGGCTTGGCAAATGGTGACACATATGCCTAGCCTTCATCATTACCTTTAACCATGGTGAGGGGGGTTTCATGTGTGGTTTTCCTCCCATTGGGTGGCTTGGGAGGTGGAGAAGATGGCCTTGTGTTGGTCGGCCACCTTGAGGAAAGATGGTGCTTAGGGTGAAGGAGGTGGTGACACCTCACCCCATGCATAACCATGGATGTTAAGCCATGGGTAATGGGCCTTAAGATGGGCTTAATTAAGTGTTAAATAAGCATTTAAGATGGTTTAGCCTAATTAATTATGAAGAGGCTAAAAGTTATTTCATTTCTTCTTTAATTCCCATTTTAATTAATTATTTTATTAACTAAAATTGGTGGAAATTATTTTATTAATCAATTTATTAATTGAAAATAATTTCAAATTAATTAATTGATTATTTTTGTCATTTTTGTTATTTTATGATTTTAATTTAATTTTCATTTTAATTAATTATGTCAATTAAAATTTTGAAAATTAAATCATTAATCATTTTAATTAATCAAAATAATTTTGAAATTAATTATTTGATTAATTTTGTTATTTTTATTTCATTTTTATCTATTTTAATCAAAATAGATAGGTGTTGACCGATTTTGACTTGGGTTGACCTAAAGTCAGCCTAAATTGATCAAATTGATTTTAAGATGTCCGATTCTTGTGATTTTGTCATTGTGGTGTTTTAAATGTGTCGAGTGGGTGAAAAGGTTGATTTATGGGTCAACAGGATCGGTCATTGGGTGCAGTGCGACCAATTTGACGAAAGTTGACTTTTTAGGTCAAAAGGTTGACCTATGAGGTCAATTGTGTAGGTCATTAGGTGCGGTTTGACCAATTTGACCAAAGTTAACTTTTAGGTCGAAAGGGTGACTATGGGAGTCAACAGGTGTAGATCATTAGTGTCGGTTTGACCAATTTGACCAAAGTTGACTTTTTAGGTCGAAAGGTTAACCTATGGGGTCAACGATGTAGGTCATTAGGTGCGGTTTGACCAATTTGACCAAAGTTGACTTTTTAGGTCATAGGGTTGACCTATGGGGTCAATGATGTAGGTCATTAGATGCGGTTTGACCCTTTTAACCAAAGTTGACTTTTTAGGTCAAAAGGTTGACCTATGGGGTCAACGATGTAGGTCATTAGGTCCGGTTTGACCAATTTGACCAAAGTTAACTTTTAGGTCGAAAGGGTGACCTATGAAGTCGATAGGGTAGGTCATTTGGTGCGGTTTGACCAATTTGACCAAAGTTGACTTTTTAGGTCGAAAGGTTGACTATGGGGTCGATAGTGTATGTCGATAGGTGCGGTTTGACCAATTTGACCAAAGTTGACTTTTTAGGTCATAGGGTTGACTTATGGGGTCAACGATGTAGATCACTTAGGTCCAGTTTGATCGATTTGACCAAAGTTGACTTTTTAGGTCAAAAGGTTGACCTATGGGGTCAACAGTGTAGGTCATTAGATCTGATTTGACCAATTTGACCAAAGTTGACTTTTTAGGTCAAAAGGTTGACCTATGGGGTCAACAGTGTAGGTCAATAGGTCTGGTTTGACCAATTTGACCAAAGTTAACTTTTTAAGTCAAAAGGGTGACTATGGGGTCAACAGGTGGAGTCATTAGGTCCGGTTCGACCAATTTGACCAAAGTTGACTATTAGGTCAAAAGGGTGACCTATGGGGTCGATAGGGTAAGTCATTAGGTCCGGTTTGACCAATTTGACCAAAGTTGACTTTTAGGTCATAGAGTTGACCTATGGGGTCAACGATGTAGAGTCATTGGGTCTGATTTGACCAATTTAACCAAAGTTGACTTTTTAGGTCATATGGTTGACCTATGGGGTCAACAGTGTAGGTCACTAGGTCTGGTTTGACCAATTTGACCAAAGTTGACTTTTTAGGTCATAAGGTATTGACCTATTGTAAAATGAGGTCAACACTTATGCTTGACGATCATGGGCTGTAATGGAAGAGGTTCAATCGAATCCTCTTGGGATCAATTAAGCGCAGAATAAGATGTTAGAGATACTCTACTTTTTTTCGAGACTTAGTCGAAGGTTGCCATGGATCATACATTTTCTGAGAAATAGGTTGAAAACATATTCAATAAAAATATTGAGTGACTTGCTAATTTCTACTTTTGAACTTGTTGTCCCTTAGCATGGGTCTTTTCCACATAAGCTTATAAAATAACCTTTGTATCAAATTTTGAAGAGATAAGCTTCCAAATCTAATTGAGGAAAACTTTAGTATGCCGAGAGCGATGTTGAGGAAGCCTTCTTTATGAAGTTGCCCCTAGCCTGGACATGGTTCTCAAAGACTTAATGTCTAAATGAAATGTGGGATAACTATACCACCACAATCGTGCCCGAGACATTAACGTAAACAATCTTTCAAAATTGCAGTAAAGCTTTTCTCCTAGTTTGGACGAATTTATCATGATGATTGTGTCTGAATAGGATGCAGGAAGGCTACACTACGCAATCTTGACATTAACTTTGTAATTAGGTGAGTTTGGGCTCGTTGGATTCGTCTTATCAAGACACTTGATTTGATTATAAGCATGTCTGATTTAGAATCCATTTGAACTTTTAATAATCCATTGAAAGCTTCTAAAAATTATTTAATGACTTGATTTGAGCTTGATTTGAATCGAATTTTTTACCAATTTTTGTGTCATTGCGTTCGAGCTAGTCAATTTGACTGTCTGTATGTTTGCTGAAATTAGAGTT
Source organism: Papilionanthe hookeriana x Papilionanthe teres (assembly GCA_022702705.1). Taxonomy (NCBI): domain Eukaryota; kingdom Viridiplantae; phylum Streptophyta; class Magnoliopsida; order Asparagales; family Orchidaceae; genus Papilionanthe; species Papilionanthe hookeriana x Papilionanthe teres. The sequence goes on along the minus strand of CM040423.1, from coordinate 62,477,764 downwards.
CTAGCTGGTTTTTAATCGAAATTTAAATATTTATTGATAAAAACTTAATCTCGAGATTTATGTCTTATCTCAAGATTTATGTTGAATGATATATCTTTTGATGTTGATCAATATGAATGTTATAAACGTAAATATTAAAGTATTGGTATTAAATATATAAATACATAAGAATTGTGTTGTATGTATGTAAATTCTTTGATTATGTAAAGTATTTGCTACTAATAAAAATAATGAAAACATTAATAGATAATAAATATATATATAATAAATCAGTTAGTTATCTTGTAAGTGATTGATTGTTAAAGCATACGCATCGACCTCAGAAATCAATAGATAAGTATAGGTCAGCATCACCCAAGAAAGCTGGTCGTCCAAGTTAAATGCACATATTCCTTAACAGAACTCACGTGATTTATTAAAGCATCGGTACAGACCATTTCATCAATTACACACAAAAATCTTGTTGGTTTAAATTTGAAGGGCATACATATTTTTAAGAAACATGCAGATTCGAATATTTAATTATTTAAAGAATTGAACACATCATTAAAAGCAATGTACTATCTCGAAACATTTAAAGAATTAATATATTTGTTATTATGTTTTAAACATAGGTATTTTTTATACCAGAGTAGATTAAATGGAAATCATAGGACCAAGGTCTTCATAATAAGATGAGAGCAAAATCCATGGAGAGGACATCGCACCATATTTGATCGTCATAACTAACAATCTTTATCTGAACGAGACACCTAAGTGTGATGGGTAGAGATGTATGATTGACCCAACTAATATGAAAGGTTCAGGAAACGGTCCAGTCTTAAGATTGGCTCTAGTAATGGCATAATTTGAGATGACATTCATTGGACTTTATCCATAATAACTAACCTACACCTTCTCACATAACAAACAACATGGATATTGAAAATATTCTTTCTTCTCCAATCCTCAATTTCCCTTTTTTTTTTTGTAACAGTTAAACATCTTGTTGTTATTAGAAGGTCATTAAGGAATTATGTGTCATCCTCAAAAAAAAGTGTGTCATCTTAAACTTCTTCCATGTCATCATTAAAAGGATTTTCAATTTTGTCCATGAAAAGAATATGGGCCTTAAATTGGTTTTGCATATATCCCTTTTTATTGCATTTGAAACAAATGAAAATTTTATTATTTTTTAAACTCACATTGGTAGGAGCTTTTGGATGTTGAGTTTGATCAGTATGATGATTTGCTCTAACAACGGATTTATGTGATGAAGTGGAGGTTGGATGTTGAGTTTGATCAGTATGATGATTTGCTCTAACAACGGATTTATGTGATGAAGTGGAGGTTGTCTGTCCTTTAAATTTTGAAAGATAGGAGAATCTACTTTGATTTTCTATTAACAAAGCGTAATGAAAGGTCTTTTCTAGGGTTTGAGCTTCAAATAACTCAACTTCATTTTTAATGTCCACTCTTAAGGCCAACGACAAATTTATTGGCCAATTGCCAATCGTTGTCAATGCAGTCGGCTCTGGCAATTAGTTCTTTAAGTATGTTCAAGTACTCAATCACGGGAAGACTACCTTCCCTAACATCAATAATTGCCCGTAATTTTTTTTCATGATGTCTAGAACAATATATAGTTCTTAACATCTCTTTCATTTCATTCCATTTGAGAGTGTTCATTCTTAACCTCCATTATTTAGCTAATGTATTATTCCAATAAATATTAGCATGACCAATCAAGTTCATTTTGGCAAATGCAACTCTTTGATAATCATTCATCTTACATCAATAAAAAAAATCATCCATTTGGACTAACCAATCCAAGAACTTATTAGGATCATGAGTTCTATCATAGGATGGAGCTTCAACTTTAACTGTCCTAGAGAGGTCATAAAAGTAATCATTATTCCAATAAAGATGGTCCCTTTTACCTTCATTCATAAGATTAGGTTATCCTCTATGATTTTGGTCTACCCTTGAATCTAAGAATGAATCATTTTCTTTTAATTGTGTAATATGAATTTGGGTTGGCGGTGTACCGGGAATTTTATTTTGAAGAAGATTTAGGATTGTTTGAACTTAATCTTTTAAATCTTGCATTTGATTTTTAGTCTCCTCAAATAACTCTCTATTCTCGGTATCACTTTATTGAATCCTTAGATTTAAAGAATCAAGCATTTGAGTTAAATTTTCAATTTGACCTTGGGAAACAAATTTTGGTGCCATGATGGTTCTATTTTTTTTGTTATTTTATTTTATTTTGTTTCTTTTTTTTTGTGAAGAGAAATGAGACATAAAAGACGATAGAAGAGAGAGACGAAAAAAACATATATATGTAAAAATAAAGTGAATCTTAAGCTAAATAAAATTCAGGTGATGAGGGGGTACAATGATCACTTACGTCCTAAGCTCTCATTAGGTAGTTTAAACCCTGTGTACAAAGTTCTTTTTAACCTCAAATACACTAAATTTTATACAAATATACTCTTATGAAAAAAAATTAAGTTAACTTTGCTTAGTTCCACAAACCTCAAGTCCTTAAGATGGCAAAAGATCTTTATGTTTTAACATTATTAGCAACTAGTTTACCATAAATATTAACATAAAAAGTAAAGCAGAAAACTTAATATTTTTATTACATCAAAATAAGGTTGTATTTTTTAATTGGAGCACTCCCTTAAAAAAAATTTCACTCAGGAAAAAGAAGCCTAGGGATAGGTTCACATAAGGGATGTAAGTCAGGCTTTATAATGGAGTTCGCTGATTAGACTTCATGTGCACACCATATTTTTAGAAGAAATATACCATATATCCAAGCCATTAAAAGAAAAGAAAAATCTATCAATAGAAGAAATTAACTAGTCTCAACATTTTTAGAAGTAACTCATAAGCTTGTAGAAAAATTCTACCATAAAGAATTTCTTCATAGATGTCCAATCAGCACCTTCCCACATTCACTCTATCCAAATATGATGGAGGCGGGTGGTCTTTTCATGAGATGAGGTACTAAAATTTGGTATTGATGTTTAATTTTTAAGTCTAAATATGTGATGTGGATGTTTTGGTAGAATTATGAAAGATTTAAGAGAGAATGGTGGCTAAAATATCAAGACTAGTCTGAATTATGCTAGTTTAGGCTAATTTTAAATATCTCTTTGGCAAAGTGGCTTAATAAAGGGTAAGTGGCTAGAAATATTTATTTGTGGCTAGCATAGGATGTATACTTATGATATGAAATTGATGGTTAGGTTTGGAGGGTTTACAATGGTGTTTATGATTAAGTAACATGATTAGGTCTTAATATGCTCTTGCTTGGTCAAGAGCTACAAAGAGGAGTTTGGAATGGTTGTGAGGCTTTAGTTTTCAGTTCATTAATATTTAAAGAATCTTAAAATTTAGTTGAAGAGTTTTGAAGAGTTTAAGAGCAATTTTTATAAACAATTAATAAATAATATAAAGGAAAAGCGAAGATAAATTTATAATCTCACAAAAAAATGCAATACTTGAAGCCACCAAGCACTAAGCAATATGAGAGAAAGTTATCATTAAATTATTTCATTAAATAACTGATTGAATTCATTACATATCAGCCCTATTTATAGGGATTACAATGACAAATATTCAACAAAAAGAGGAGGAACTTTCGGAAGGGCAGTAGGTGGCCATTAATGAAGGAAGTTGCCAGCCACCATCCTAATTTATTATTATTTTTTCTTTTTATGACCAGCCATAAAAGCTCCAAATTTAAAAAATTAAAAATTCTAGAATCTGAAATTAAAGTATAACTAATAAAATACAAACTCATTTTTTTCTTCTTGATATGGCTCTTATGATGAGCCTTGAATAGGCTCTTAATTAGCACTTTCTTGGGCACTTGTAATGATCTTTGACTTAATTTTAATGATATTCATTATGACGATATGCTACATCAATTATCATATAAGCAGCATAAACAAACCATGCCCCAACCATAAAATATGCACAAATATAGTGATCATCAATCTACAAATTTCCCTAATACATTAAAACCAAAAGACATAAAAATCTAACCCCTACAAAGGCATCAAAATACACACAAACACAACTAATGCATGTTGGAAAGTCTGTGTCAGTAAAGTAATAAATTATCATCTCAATGTAATATAAGAATCCAACATACACAAACACACAGATAAAATAAGAGTAGCATGAGGTGACACCTCAACATTTTACGTGAAAAACCTTAGAAAGGAAAAATATATGAGGCATAGTCTAGTTAAAATAATACACTTTGTAATGGTGAGTACACAACCCCATTTTTTTTCTAAATTAGGGAAGATGAAATTATAAAATTGATATACAACGATATTTCAGTAATAATAGTCAAAACAGGTCGTGAAGATTGTTGATGATTGTTATGGAGGTATTAGTTTGCCATGAATGTAGTAGACAGTGGTTATAGTGCTAGCTTATCATAGAGTCCATAGTTGAAAGTAATCATAGTAGTTGGCCATGTAGGTCATAGGTGGTAGCTTCAAGAGCATCCCGCGATGGTCGTAAGTAGGAGTTATGATAGCTTTTGTAGACCGTAGAGGCCAGAGTTCGGAGCTGCTTAAGTTGTAAGCCTAGTAACTCATAGTTGGTCACATCGAGTGTAAAGGGAAGTTGTAATAATGTTTGAATGCAACAGAGACTGGAGTTGGGAGTTGCATCAGTTGTGAGCCATGTAGGTCATAGTTGGTCACATGAGCCATAAAGAGGAGCTGCAATAACATCTATAGTTCACAGAGGCTGGAGTTTGGAGTTGCATGAGCTATAAGTCATGTAAGCCATAATTGGTCACATAAGTCATAGTTGAAAGTCATGGTATTAGTTTGTCATGTAGAAGATAGGTGGTAAATTCAAAAGAGTCAATTAGCCATAATGATCATAGTTGGGCACTGCAAAAGTATTTTTAGGTCATAGAGGCTGGGGTTGGGAGTAGCCTGATTTTGTGAGCCACATAGGTTATAATTTGTCTCATAGGTCATAATAGATAGTTGTAATAATGTTCATATACTGTAAAAGCTAGATTTGGGAACTGCATGAGCTATGAGCCACATATGTCATTGTGGTGAGCTCTAAAAATATTTGTAGGCCGCAAAGATCAAAGTTGGGAGCTACATTAGCTGTGAGCCATGTAGTTTGTATTTGGTCACATAAGCTATAGTGGTGAGTGTGAGGAGAGAACTTCAGAAGTCTAGAGAAATTCAACATATTCTGAGTATGTTGGTTATAAGTTGTTATTACGAGCAGCATTATTGCACCATCTTCATGGTGTGTCATTACACCATCTTCGGTGAGCATCATTGCACCATATTTATGGTGCATTCTTACACCATATTCAGGTTGTGCCATTACACCATCTTAGAGGCACATTATTGTACCATATTTGGGGTGTTTTCTTACATCATTTTTATGATGCATAGTTGCAACATCTTTGTGTTGTTTCCTAACACCATATGTGTGGGGTATTATTGCATTGTATTTAAAGTGTGTGTTCATTATATTTGGGGTGCGTTGTTGCACCGTATTTAGGGTGTGTTGTTACACTATGTTTGGGGTATGTCGTTACATCATACTTGGTGTATTCTTACACAATTTTAGAACAATGCACTACTCCATAGGGTGCTTCATTGCTTCGCAGCATACATTATAACTCAGTAAAGGGCTTCCTTACAACAAGTAGGGCAAACCAATGGTGTTTAATGATGACTAGCAAGTAGTGGTCATACTGGTTGGCAGGTACATGAGCGGGAAGTTTTCGTCAAGTCTTCGCTTTAGAATCACATTGGAATTCAACTCATTTCTTTCCTGGTCTATAAATAGCTTCTAGTTAAGCTCTTCCTACCTTTTCATTAATGATGGTAGAGCTCTATTTAAAGAGTTTGAGAGAAAACTCTTTGCAAATAAGAAATGTGTCTGGACCACTCCATCGGACATCCCAGATAAATTTCGTTAATTGAATAAAGTTTTGTGGATATTTATATGTCTTAATGATGTTGAATTTGTGTGATCTTGAGCTCATTTCTTATGGAGACGTTTAATTTGTATATAAGCTTGTCGGATTTGGAATCCATGTGGCCTTCCAATTAACTACCCAAAGCTTCCAAAGGTGGTTTAATAGCTTGACTCAGGCTTGATTTTACTCAAATTGGGCAAATATTTGTGTCATTAGGATGGTCTCGTCATTCTGGTTACTTTGATTATAATTTTGCTGCAAAAGGAGCTATGAAAGATTTTTATTTTGAATTTGAAGATTTATTGCTCAAAAAATCTTCTAAGATTCATGCTAATCGTATAGAGAATTGTGCCAAAGATAAATTTTGATGATTTTATATCAGTTACCCTCACATTTATGGATAGTATAGCTTGCTTGTCCCAAAATTATCAAAATCATAGAGATCAGGAGAATTTTCAAGAAAATTTGATGCTTTTGTGTTTCAAGCGGTGCACGATGGTGGAGACCGGCGAGCAGTGCCGAAGGCAGTTGCAATGCAGTTGAAGCACACAGCTAAGGCATAGCACAGTGCAGCAGGTTGATGAAGCGGGTTGGGTCCATGTACAGAGCCACGTGGTCACATGGCGCATGCGACGCCCCTGCATTATGAATTACTGACAGGATGGCAGCTGACTTACAATCTACGGGATGCAAATCAAGTTGCACACATAGTCTAAAGCGAATGATGGGATACACTAAACATGAAATTGCATGGATCTGCATGGTTCTACTTGTTGTAGAATGCAAGATATGCATTTTCATGTATATTGGCCCATGCAATCGTCCGATTGTATGACATCATATGAACTACATAATTGTTGTGGTAAAAATCATATTCAAGCAATTTTGGAGAGTTTTTCTCATATTTTGAGCTTATAAATAGGCAGAAAGACAAAAAATTTTAATGTCTCCCAGCCTATTTGTCTGATTAATGGAGTTCCTTTGGTCTATTAACTAGAGTATACCAAAATATGTGTTCAACAGAGCTCCCTCTTGCGCTATTGGTGTAGACCTCAGAGAGTATTTTCCGTGTTACTGTGACATTTTCTAAAAGAGATTTTTCGTGCAACTGTTACATTTTTCGAAGGGGATATTCTACACCATTGTTTCATTTTTTTAAGGAAAGTTTTTTGCGCAACTGTTGCAATTTCTATAAAGGATCTTATACATTATTGTCACTCTTTCTAAAGGAAATGTTTTACATTGTTGTCGCACTTCTTGGAGGATGTTTTTCACACCACTATGAACATTTTCTAGATAAAATTTTTTGTGCAACTATTGTGTTTTTTAAAGGGAATTTATTACGCAATGTGGCATTTTCTAGAAGGGATTTTCATGCAACTGTTACATTTTCTGGAGAGAATTTTTCGCACTATTGTTGTGCCTTATATAGAAGATTATTTGCACTTCCATTGTGCATTGTGGAGGGGATTTTTTGCGCGGCTATTGCGTTTTCTAAAAGAGAGTTTTTGTGTTGTTGTGGTCGTTTCTGAAGAGGATTTTTTCATCGTTTTTGTTCTTTTTAGAGAAGATTTTAAGTGTTGCTGGTTGCTTTCTAAAAGAAAATTTTTGCACTGTTGTTGTGTTATTTGAGGGAGATACTATATGATGCCACTTTGAGATGTTTATGTTCCAGGAACCTTAGCCACTCAAAAAATTAATAAAAGCACAATAATCTTGAGGAGATGATGCTGATACTCTTTAAAAATGTGCTAGATATTTGTGGAAAGTCATGGATGATTGCGCTTGCAGAGATCGAAAATCTTCTTAGTGAGTACAAATAGGTGAATAACTCTCATGCAATATGTGCATTGTTATTAGGATGTTTGTTAACAATGTGCAAAAACAAAATATTCTTCTTGGGAGTTTTTCTCTCTCAACAATACCGAAAACTAATGGATTCTCGAGAAGAACTAAAAGAGATACTAGCTATTTTGATAAGAGCACGAAGATTATGAAGGCTTTTTGATCGATGGTGTTATCTCTTTAAAAATAGAATGTAAAGCTATAATCCCACCAAGCAAGAGGATAATTTTAACTAAACTTCAAGAAAAGCATTTGTGGGTCATACTATCAAACTATAACTGATCTTAAGGATATTTTTTTCATCCAAGTGTCTAAAGATACCCTCTTTAGGCCAAAAAGAGGGTCCAATTGAAAGGGACTTGTATGAGTGTACTCGTGCTGATGAGTGGAATGTTGTAATGAATTGGATTTTTTTTTGTTATCTTGTTGTTTTGTATCAGTGTATGCAAGCCCTTATAGTTTTTTAGTCATCTGTTGTGACATTTATACACGGTAACTGTGTGTTTTACATATTTCTTTTGCATGATATTATGATATTAAATTTATTGCATATCTCTTAGCATCTTTGGTGTAGAAATAATTTTTTACATCACTTTTGAAGTTGTTTTCTCCTTCCTTCGGAGATCTTATTGCCCAATCTCCTAGGCTGTTATAGGATGTTGCCTAACTTCTGGGTCAATTTTGCCCCACTTCAGTTCATAATGGCATTGAACTTTTATAAGAATTATGCTTTCTGAGACTTTTTAGCTTCTCAAATATGTAAAAGCCTACATATTTGATGCTCTCATTGAATCATTCTAGTGAGGATCATGCCCAGTAATAGCTTCCCATTGAGGCTTCCTCATTGACATGTTTTCTCAAGGTGTAAGTGAAGACTATATCTGCCACTAAGAATGTTTAAACTTTCCTAGACTACTTAGCCGTTGCGTGCCTGCTTGAAGACTGTAGCTTGTAGTGAAAGAATTCAGTTGTAATCCACGAAGGATGTAAGATTAGTCCTAGGTTGTATAGGCACAGTATTAACCTATCATGGATGATGTTATATGAAATCTACCAAGGATTTTTTTTACATGTCTAAGGTTATCACTTGAAGCTTTTGCTTGACGATTCTAACCTGCTATGAATGAGGTTAAAGAGAAATCCACCAACTATTTTTGACCTATATGATATTGTTAGTCATAACTTCTACTTGACCACCATAGTCTGTGATGTAAAATGTTGAATCGAGTCCCCCTAGGTTCGAATAACAAAGCATAATGTGTTAGAAATGCTCTATATTTCTTGAGGTTAGGGCATAGGTCAAAATTAACTATATTTTTTTCTACAAATATGGTTGCAGTCATACTTAAAAATGATGTTTGACAATTTGTCAACTGTTAATTTTGAATTTATTGTCCCTTAGCGGGGCATTGTCCACATGAGTCTGTAAGCAACTCATGTAAGAGATCAACTTCGTCATCGAGCTGAGGAAGAAGCCAAGTATGGTAGAGGCATTAAGGGATTACTTTTTGTAAAAGTTGCCACCAGTATGGAAATGATTATCATAGACTTGATTTCTGAATAAAATATAGGATAGTTACCCCCACTACAATCGTGCCCATAATGTTAATGTCAATAACATTTCAAGACTAAAGTGAATGCCGCCCCCACGTCTGTATACAGTTTTTATAGACTTTATTTCTTAATGCAATTTATGAAGACAACTTTACCATAATTGTGTCTGGGATATTAAGGTGAACAACTTTTGAGATTGTAATGAAGTTGCCTCTCATATTGAAAAATTTGGCATCCTAGAATTGAAGACTATGCCAAACGGAACTTTTTTTACAACAAATAATGTAAAACTGCGACGTGTTAGAAGGCATATTGTGGTGGAATAATCAATTATAGTTTTAGTGTAGTACGAGAATGTAGCGCACACATAGATAAAAGAATACTAGCAAAAGAAAACATCTTAATTTTTTACGTGGAAATCTATGGTAGGGGAAAAACATTGCGGCGTTGCCCACTTGAAATAATCTATTATATAATGGTGAGTACACAAACATACTCTTCTCTTTATTAGAGAAGACAAAATTACAAAATTGGTGTACAATGATATTTTATCAATAATAGTTATAATGGGTTGCGAAGGCCGTAGTCAATTATTATAGGGGCAGTAGTATATCGTGAATGTTGCAAATAGTGGTTGCAGTGTTAGCTTTGTCATAAAGGGTGTAGTTGAAAATTATGGTGGTATTCAGCACTGTAAGTCGTAACTGGTAGCTTTAAGAGCTTCAATTGGAAACAACTATCATAGTTGAGAGTTACGACATCGTTCGTTGGTATATGCTTAAGCTATGAGACCTGCAGACCATAATTGGTCATATAAATTGTAGAGGGGAGTTGTAATAATGAATGTAGTTTGCGTAGGTCAAAGTTGGGAGGTACACGAATTGTGTACCACGTAGATCATACTTGATCACATAGATGATATTGGTGTGTTGTGATAATGTTTGTAGGTTGCAGAGGTCCGAGTTGGGAGCTATATGGGCTGTGAGACACTTAAGTCACAATTGGTCACATAGCTCTTAATTGAACGTTATGGTAGTAGTTGGCCATGTAAAAGGCAAGTGTTAGCTTTAGGAGAGTCAATTAGCATAAGTGTCATTGTTGGGGGTTGTGATAACATTCATATGCCATATAGACTAGAGTTAAGGGTTGTCAGGGCTGTGAGTCACACAGGTTATAGTTGGTAATATAGGTCATAGTGGGAAGATGTAAATAACTTTCGTAAATGCAAAGGCTAGAGTTTGGGCTATATGAGATGTTAGCCACGTAGGCTATAGTTGGTTACATAAGTTGTAGTGGTGAGTTGTGATAATGTATGTAGGCATTCATGGCCAAATTTGAGAGTTATATAAGCCATGAGATATGTAATTCATTGTTAATAATATAGGTCATAGTGGTGAGATACGAGGAGAGACCTTTAGAAGTCCGAAGAAAGTCACCATATTTTAAGTACAGCAGTTGTAAGCCGTTATTGCAGGGTGCGTTATTATACCATCTTCGAGTTGTGTCACTATACTTTCTTCAAGATGTGTTATTGCACGATATGTGTGATACATCATTGCACTGTATTTGTAGTGTGTTGTTACACTAGTTTGAGGTTTATTGTTACATTATCTTCGGAGCGCATTGTTGCACTTCATGTGAGATGCATCATGGCACCATAATTGGGGTGTTGTTACATAACTTCGGGGTGCATCATTATATCAACTTTTGGGTGCATTAGTGCACTGTCGTTGAGGTGTTGTGTTACATCATTTTTCGGGTTGCATCATTACACATCTTTTGGGGTGCATCGTTGCAACACATGTGGGATGTGTCATTGCATTGTATTTAGGATGTGTGTTGCACTGTATTTAGTGTTCATCATTATACCATTTTTGGGGTGCATTGCACCATATTCGTGATGTATTCTTACAATGTGTTCTAGAAAATGCATTGCTCTGTAAAGTGCTTCGTTATTCTGAAGAGTATGTCATGACTCAACAAGGGGCTTTGTTGCAACAATTAGGGGGCAAATAATGGTGGTTGATGAGACCGAAAAGAGGCGGTCGATCATGATCAGTGAGTTTTGGTAGGCATATACGGGAGAGGGAAGCGTTCGTTGGGTAACTGGTCCATAACTACACTAGAATTTACCTGCTTCTCTTGGTCTAGCTCTGGCTCTAAGCACAAGTCTTTCTCCCTTTTCTTGAAGTGGGTAATGCACAATTTATAGAATATGGGATAATCTTTCCTGCAAATTAAGAAAAAAATTTGAATCACTCCATCAAACTGCCCGGACAGACTCTCTCAACCGAACAATTTTTTTGTGGGCATTTTATTGCCGTGATAATATTAGAGTTTTGTGATCACGAGCTTGTTGGATTTGTCTTATTTAGATGCTTGGTTTGATTATAATCTTGACAGCTTTGAAATCTATTTGGCCTTCCAATTACCTGCTCATGGCTTTTAAAAGTGGTTTAATTGCTTGATTGGGATTAGATTTGACTCAGAAGGGGTCTATTTTGGTGTCATTGGGTTCTCTAGCTGACCAAGTCAGTTTAATTATAAGTTTGTTGAAATCGGAGCTCTCGGAAATTTTCAATTTGTGTGAAGGTTCTTACTCAAAAAATAGTTCGAGATCCATGTTAGTCATCTCGAGGTTCATGTCTCATTAGAGTATTGCCTATTAGCTCAGAAATTAGTTACATGTCAATTCTAAGTCAACCCATGAGCTTCAGGACGAATTATTTTATACCTTCAGCCTACACGCAACTAGCAGCCGCTTAGGACAAGATAAGTAATCCCGAGCATCTGATATTCTTTTGAAAGAATTTTATTAAAGTTTGAACGTAAAAGGATTCTATTCTAAAAATTTAAATGCAAAGGGATTTATCCTATAATTCTTTTATAACAAATTTCAATGTTTTGTTTATATTAGTAAGAGCACAAAATATCTATACATCATTATGCTTCTAGTAATGTCTAATAAAATGACAATCGCATAGTTCACAAAGAAGGGCCAGGGCAATTACACACATCCCACATACTTATTAGATATTTACATACATATACTTTAATTTTTACGTACATACCCCTCAAATCATTAGCATCACATCAAAATTATCACCATCATTAACTGTTTAAAATTAATGCAAGATTTTTAATGCCAAGATATTATAAATATAACAATCAAACTTTAAATGTTAGGTATGTAAATGCCTAACAATTGTGTGGTATGTATGTAAATCTCCCAAAACATAGTAATGTTAGGTCCTTAGATCCCTTAAAATTGTGGTATGTATGTAAACTTCCCAGAACATGGTTAAGGAATCTCCTTATCCATAATTGAATTTCCCAATATATATATATATATATATATATATATATATATATATATATATATATATATATACACACACACACACACACCAAATTTAATCCCTTTAATTTGTTTGAGTGGTTTGATTTTTTGCAAATAAGTGCAATTTATTTATTTTACTAGAATTTTAGAAACCGTAATATTGCGTACGATAAATTACAATTACAATTCAAAAATTACCGTGGTGGCATCGAAGCACAACTTGTCATCATCTTTACTTTCACTCAGCCGCCAACAATCTCCACTCTCACTAGTCATCAATCTCCAATTGTCACACGCTCATCCGCATAACATTAAAATAAAATCTCTCATTTATTTTATACTAGCCCAAGTTACATTAAAATATTCCAAAAACAATATATTACATCCATCTTATTAACCAAATCAAACGCCCCCTTAATAAAAATAGCATATAAAACTTATAAGATATAATGTTCCAATTTTAATCCAAAATCCTTTATTTATTTATTGTTTTCAACCGATTCCCTATCTAATCCAATACAAATCTCTACTCCTCGATTCACCAAATGGAGATACAATAATGAAATCACTGCTTCCGATAAGCCCTCCATCTCCTCCGCCATCGTTCGAGGCCGTCAAGCAGCCGTCGTCGATCAAACTAACTCTACAAAGAGGACAAGTTGGGCACTTACTCTTCTTCACCCATTCATCAAAGCATTGCTTGTGGAACACATGCCTGCATCTCAAGCCATCAGTCTCCTTCCCTCTTGGAATCTTACAGAGACAAATAACGCAGTCTGCATCGTTGCAGAGCTCTTCGGAGACCAACAGAGAGGCTGCAAAAGCTCTGAAGCTTGAAATCATGGCGTTTGTTAAGAAGGTGATGAAGGAAGCAGAGAAGATTGTGATTAAGAAAAGGATAAGCGATTTTGCCATTTGTTGTTGGGGCTTATTATTGCTGTTTGAGGGGGGTTTTGAAGTGGATTTTATAAGAGGAATTAGAGGTTGTTGGTGCGAGGATTACTTTGATTTAGGCCGGCGATTAATTTTCTTAGCCGCCTTTTTATTAATATATTTCAGATCTGGACACGTTTGTCACGGATACGGAATTTAAATTTTGAAATAATATTAAATTTTTGGTGATTGGTATATAAAAATCTACAAAAATTTCAAAATAATTTTAGAGAATCGTAATTTTATAATTATTACCTAGTATAAAGAAGTTATAAGAGAGGTATTTGCGTACGTAAAAACGTACGCAGTACTGCGTACACCATCTAATGGGAGGCGGCCACGTACGTATAACCTCCATGCAACTTACATGTAACCTGCAAAAATAAGGAGGTTACAGTGAAGTTACAACCAGGTTACAGAAAAGTTACAAGAGATAAAATACGGAAATACCCTCATATAACTTTCATGTAACCTCCATATAACCTGTGGGACGTACGCAGCGCTGCGTATGCTTTACGTACATAATTTTTTTTCCATAAGAGAGCTTGTAAGATGTATAAGATAACAAAAGTTGATCGGGTCTAATAAATCTTTGAAATTGATTCTACAATTTTCTAATATTGAAGTGTTGGAAAGCAGGGTAAATCTGTTTTCTCAAATAGGTTAAGCCGGTTTTTTAGAATTATTTTTTCTATTTTGTGACTTAAATGAATATTTTGCAAATTTCTAAAACATATAGGACTTTATTCACAAGCCAAGTAGCCCTACACGAAGAATTTAATTTCAAATATATATCATTTTTGTTTCATATTATAAAGAATAGTCATGAATCTTTATTTATATAAAATATCTTACAGGAAAACTACCTGAATATGGATATGCTCTTGCACACAATATTTATTTCAATATAGTTTGATTGATTGCCGATCTCATACTTATCTCTCTCCGTTTGGAGTTTTAACAAACTTTTTGTACTAAAATTGACTTCTTTATATTTGATAGGCCAGCAACAAATTTTTATCACCTGACATAAATCTTAAACATACATGAATCTCGAGGTAATTTTATAACAAGAAACATTCAAACTCATATTAGAGTCATCAAGAACTCTGATTTCAACAAACTCACACTCAAATTAATCAGATCAACGAGATGAGCCCAATTGTACGAAAATTAATCTAGTCTGACTCAAATCAAGAATATAAACTGCTTTTGGAAGGTTTTAGTGAATACTTTAAAAGTCACATGAATTCTAAATCTAACTAGCTTATAATCAAATTTAGAATTTTGGCAAGATAAACCAAACGAGCCTAAGATCGCTCAATTCTGACATCCAAAGGCAATCAATGTTCTCTGAACCTCATCTGATTAAGAGAATCTCTCCTCGTTGTCCAATGGAGTTGTTTGAATTAATTTCTTGTTTGCAGAAAGCTCTCTCCCAGACTCTATAACTAGAGCCCAACCTCCTTATTGTGAGGAGGAAAATCTTGAGCCATAATAAGACTAAAACTTGTAAGACGAACTGAAGTCAAGCAACGTTTCTGCTAGGCAGATTGGGCAAATACCTCCCACTTCTACAGATGACAGTCACTGTTGAACACCGTCCACCGACCACCATCAACTACAGTCGCCCGCCAATGACTCGTTCCAATAAAATCTCTTGCAAAATCATTATGTACACCGCAGATTTCGGTCGTACATTATAGAGTAATAGGTATCCAGAAGAACAATGCACCCCCACATACGGCGTGATGATGCCTCCTAAAATTGATGTAATAATGCATCACAAATAAGGTACAATGACACAGCCCGATAACAGTGTAACAACACACCTCACATACAAGGCAAAGACACTTCCCAAAGATGGTGTAACAATACAATTTGAGCTCCTAAACCTCTGTCCTTGCAGCACCACTATGGCCTACATGACCAACTAAGGCCTATGTGGTCCACAACTCGTGCAGCTCTCAACTCTGGCTTTTGCAACTACAGACCTCATCATAGCTCATCACTACAGTCTACGTGACCATCTACGACCTACATGGTCCACAGCTCATGCATTTGCTTGCTTCAGCCCATGCGGCCACAGAAGTCATCATAGTGTACACTACAGCCTATGTAACCAACTATGACCTACATGGTCCACAACACATGCATCTCCCTACTCGTGCCTCTACAGCCTATGGACATCATCACAACTCACAATTACAACCTGTGTGACCAACTACAACCTACGTGGTCCACAACTCGTGTAGCTCTCAACTCTGGTCTCTTAAGCCTACAAACGTCATCAGAGCTCACCGCTATGGCCTATATGGCTCACAGCTCATGCAGCTCTCGAACTTGGCCACTATGGCTTACGGAATCACCAATATGTTTTATATGATCAACTATGACTCGTGTGGTTCACAACTCGTGTAGCTTTCAACCATGGCCTTTGTATAATACGAACTTCATCACTGCTCACCACTACGACTTATGTGACTAATTATGACATATGTTGTTCACAGCTCATATAGCTTCCTATTACAGCCTCGACAGCCAACCAATGATCTAGAAGCATCATGTGTTCCACTAAGAATTCCCATTGTATATTGCAGAGTAACGAGGCATATTGCAGAACAACGCACCGACTCTGGTTGTTGTGGCCTACATATTTTATCATAGCTCATCAGTATGTTTTATATGATCAATTACAGCCCACATGACTCATAACCATGCAGCTCCCAAGTCGGCCTCTACAACCTACAAACTTCGTCAAAGCTCACCACTATGGCCTATGAGACCAACTATAGCTTATGTGGCTCACAGCTTCGATAGCTTCCTACCGCAGCCTTTGTAGCTAACCAATGCTCCTAAAGCAACCGTCTGTGGCTCACACGACCAACTACTATCATAGCTTTCAACTATGGTCTGTACGTTAAGATGGTGTTAGAGCCACCATCCACAACATTCACAGCGGATAGCTGCCTCAATAACAATCAAACTACGGCACTTGTAGTCTGTTATCATCGTGAAATACATTCATTACATTTATAATGCAACAAATATCAATGAAATATGCAATCTGCCTTCATTTTTATGCATTTACAATGTTCAACTTTGGAACTCCATCTTCCCTAATTTAGGAGAAGAATAGACATATGTACTCACCATTCATAGTGGATTATTTTAACTGGGCAAGTCCTTATGATTTTTTCTTCTTACCAAGGTTTTCTACGTAAAATGCAGAGATGTCTCCTCCTACTTCTCCTTGATTACCTGAGTGCATGTGTTGAAGTTTTCGTACAATGCTAAGATGGTAATTCATTATTCTACAAACCTTCTGGCACATAACAAAACTTATCTCTCTTCATTTGGATACTTAGCATGCTTTTTAATTAAAACTAACTTCAGTCACTCCTAAGTTTCAACTAATGAAGAATCTTTATCATTTTTCTTGATCACTCAATGACTCAATGACCAAATCTTTTAATCATGTAATCCTATTGACTTAGTGAAGCCAACCATGAGCTAACATATAAACCCATAGCTAATGTTTTAGTTTGAACCTCATTGCCGCTAGGTAATAAAAGATTAAGGGCCCGTCTGGGGCCGATTATTTGGCGCGGCATGGTACCAAAACACGCTCCATTTTTTTCCCATTTGTTTAATGCATTTTAGGGCAATGGTGGGAAAACCCAACGGAACACGGGCCACAGGTTCAAACCTGTGATTCGTGTTTCCTATTACTTACACCCGCACTATTTACTGACCCACACCCTCACCCCCCCCCAACATCTTGAGGAACCTTCTTTCTACACAGTGTCGCGACCACGCAGCCATCTTCCTCCCCCTCTCTTGACTGCGTCAGTATCTCCCTCCCCTCTCTTATGACTAAAATGTGAGAACGTTGATTTCTTTCGCTTGAGTAATTTTTTGTGTTGGATCTGTTAACTTGTTGGTTTTCTTCAGTTATTTGGATCTTTGTTAAAGATCTTCAATTTGGATTGTTCATTTTGGCTCAATTTCCCTGTGGATTGGCGGATTTCCTTCATTCACTTGAGCTCTAAACTTTCATGAATTACACATTTTTTGATTTTTTGGTTTCTTGAGCATTAACACCCCAATCCATCTTTATGCCTTCACCATTATTTAACATATTGTTCATCCAACATTCGTTATGAATTTTTTTAAAGATAGGCAAGATAATGTTCAAGCCAGTATAAATTCATGTCATAACATAGCATAATGGTACTGATAGATAGAAAGCTTCATGTCTGTGATCATATTTTTAAATATAATTTAAATAGTTTTTTTTAGCAATACCGATACTTACTGTTAAGTGAGGTGTATATACTATTTTATATATTATTATGAAGTTTTCTTTATCTTCTCAAGTATCAAATATATTGTTATGATGGTTCTTTTGAAAATATCACTACTCACAGGGGCAGAATGGTTAATTATCTAGAAACAACTGCTTTTGTGGTTGTTTTCTAACAACATAAACCTAACAACTAGCCAGCTTATCCAAATCAGCTCCTGCGCAACACCTTATTTGCAGCAGCTTGTTATCATCATCTTATTAATAAGCTTCAGCGGCCTCAAACAGACCCTAAGTGCTAGAGGAAAGAAAGCTCAAAAGCCAATAATTCTTGTCGTAAGCAGCCGCTTATGCCTTCTTTTCTCTTTTTTTATTTATCAGCCTTTTATGTTTAATATGCCCTACCAAAACACTAATCTAGAGGATCAACATCAATGTGCACAAGGGAGAATACTTAATCCAAAGATGGTTTACATAACATTTAACTCAAGCTTATCATCTATCTCAGGGTATTCTATCTCAACACCTCTTCAAGAGCTAACTATTTCTATAAATTCTCTTGTCTGACTTTTAGGTTACATCTCAGAATCATCACGAGAACTTAGCTATCAATCTTTACTCCCTATCAATTATAACTTGTAAGTGAGTTTCATATAAATGCTGACTAATCTTCTTGCTCACAAGATCTCAACATGTTTACTAGTGCCTAATTCTCACATTCATGATTCAAGTGAGACTACCTGTAGCACACACTATTTTTTTGAATTTCAAGGGAGGAATATGTCATGTATGCTTACTCCCAATATTACGTGCAACATTATAAATTAAATAAAATCAACTAACGTGTTTTTTATAGAGTTAATATGCTCAAACGTTGCTAGTTTGTTATTGAAATCCAAAATTAGGGGGAATGAAATTATTTTGTTTTAATTTGGCTATGATTTTAATAAAAACATTAAACTTTCCCCTTCCTCGGATAACCATTTGAACATAATGGGATCAATGAAAAAGTTCTTATTTAGTTTATGGGAATTCATTTGAAAAGATGAGTGTACCATGAAGGTTATGTCGGCATTGATGGTAAGGCCTACAGGGCTAAGATGAATCCAACCTTCTCCTCATTGTTATTTGGTATGTGTTGATAATTACCTTTACTTTTTTTAGCACCTCGTAGTAGAATATCTCTGGATCAAAATATATCAGGATCCTAGGTAAGCCTAAGTTGATATATAATCAATATTAAATGTTAAAGCCAGATTGAAGTATCACAAACGCAAAGTTCATGTCTCATTTTCACTCCTAGCCAGAGTACAACCTCCCATTCTAACATCAAATACTAAGAGCTGGCATTAAAATCCATAACCAAGGTGGGAGTTTGAACCCCCTCGACCCTAAGTGCTGAAGCATTAAGAAGACGGAGGGCTTAAAAACATTTATATGTGATCACTTGTGCCTACATTGCCTACCAAAACACAAGATAGAGGATACACCACGGTGTACATGAAGATTCTATTCAAACATAGTCTATGGAGAATCTAACTCAATGTTACCAATCTATGGAAATTCAACCACAATCCCTTTTTCAAGGGGTCTTAACTTATGCAAGTTCTCTCGTCTATCCTGCACTTCCACTCAATTATATCATGCAATCAAGTATCATATTTACCAACTAATAATCTTGCTAACGAGTCCTCAGCATAGCTATTAGTGTCTAACACTCGCAATCATTATTAAAATAAGACAATGTATAACACAAACAATTATGTTGAATTTTCAAGGAAATAATATACAACATTTATCTTCTCCCAACCTTCTCTTGTACTATTGTGCATTAAATAAAATGATCTAATGTGTTCTTCCATAAAATAAATAAACCAAAACAATATTAAAGCATTACTGGTGTTGAAAAAAAAGAATCATTTGATTCAATTTATCTAATGATATCATCAAGCTATCTAATTTTTCCCCTTCTTGAACAACCATTTGAATAAATGGGACCATGAGAAGAAACTCCTATCATTTATTATGAAGTAATTTGAATAGAGGAGGGCACCATGGAGGTTTCTCTGAATTTTGTTGGTGGGTAGTCCAACTTTCTCCCCCTCATTGTTTGAATTATTGGACATCTTTCTTTTGTGAGAATCAGTCTTTGATGTAATAAGTTAAAATACTAAAATGAAGAGAATGGATCATTAGAAGAATTATCTAACGATATATCATCAAGCTATCCGATTTTTCCCACTTCTTCGGCAACAATTTGAAAAAAATGGGACCATGGAAAGAAACTCTTATCATTTATTATAAAGTAATTTGAAGAGAAAAGTGCACCAAGGAGATCCAAATTTGCTCCCATCTTTGCTTGACTTGTTGAACATCTTTCTTGAGTCAGAATCAATCTGTGAAGCAACAAGTTAAAGAAAAATACGAATAGACAAGTTAAAGATAAATATGAATAGACGGGATAAAATCATAAAAACAATTATTCAATTTTGGCTCTTCGACCCAACAAAATGATTGAATATTTCAACACCTTGGTTACAATATTGATAAGGAAATTTGCATTAAACATATATAACTTTATGAAAGAAATAATCACGACTCATTCAAATTTACTACAACATGAATGATTGAATTTATACTAAAACAAACTAAACAAATAAATATATCACATTCACAATAAAGAAAAAACTATCAAACAATGATATATGATTTATGTTTAATTATTCATCCTTTCATATAAAATGCAGAACATAGGTTTACATAAAAACATTTTGAATAATTGCAATCAAACTTTCATACAGCACTATGTAACTAGATGTTGCCAATCACTACCAACTGTTAAGGATATTAGCACAAATGGCCTCAAAAGCACTTGCATTGACCACTAAGTTGTTCTTAATTAGATTAGCATTAAATGATTATAAGAATATTTTAACATAATTAGCCGTCATAATTTTTTTCCTTTATTAATGAACATTAAAAGAAGATGATAATAAAAAAAGTAAGAAATAACGTAGCCTCATGTGAAGGACATTTAGTCCCACATTAGCTAAGTATAGGGTCGAAAAGTAGTATATAAGTTCTGGGTACGTCCACCTCTCGTAAGAGTTCTTTGGGAGCATGACAAATGGTATCAGAGAGGGATATTATTTGTTGGGTGGAGGAGAATGTCAGGGACGTTTAGTCCCACATTGGCTATGTATAGGGCCGAAAAGTAGTGTATAAGTCCTAAGCTGCACAACTCTCTTAAAAATTTTTTAGGGGTGTAACAGTGAGCTATAAAATTTCTGCTCGTGATCAATTACAATAAAATAAAGGGGGCATTTACATTAAGGCCACCTATTTCTTATGTATTTACATAATTAAAAATGCAGGCTTAGTACTTGAACCTGGCAATATAGATTATTTACTTTGTTTCTAAAATAATATGTTACGAATTCTAGCACATATAAATTATACTTTTTTTACATTTACATCTCCGTGTGAATATAGCTCGAAGATCGTTAATTACTCGAAAATTAATTTAAATTTTGGCTTGAATTGTGATCAGATCATAGTAAACGAGGCGCGCTACGAGTCAAAATTTTGGATCTAATTTTTTTCAAGCTGGCCGCAGATCGGCTTGAAATTAGATCCTTAACAGCCCAAAATTGATGTTAGGACTATGAATTTAGTGAATTTAGCTCGAAGATCATTAATCACTCGATAATTGATTCAATTTGGCTTGGATCAAGATCAGACTGAAATAAACGAGCTGAGCTACAAGCCAAAATTTTAGCTTGAATTTTTTTCAAGCCAACTATGAGCCGACCCTAGCTCGGCTGGAAATCGGATCGTTAATAGCCGTACATTTACACCACCAAAACCTTTCACATCACATTCAAGTATCACTATATTAAATTTGAACAAATGGAATACACATCTTCATATATAAATGATAAGACATATATGTAAAAAATTAAAGTTGATTAGATATGTAAATATATTAAAATTGAGTCGTATGTATGTAAATCTTTCTAAAATAAAACTATGAAGGCATCAATTTTCAACAACTTGAGATTATCAACAAACAATAGAGGCAGCCAACTGAGTCAATTGAGACTAAAGAGGAAGCAAACTACTTGCAGGCTGCAGCAATCGTTCACAACTGAGACTAACCTATTAATAACTAAAATAAAAATTCAAGCCAATATGTGTGCGTCTCTCTCTCTCTCTCTCTCTCTCTCTCTCTCTCTCTCTTTCTATATATATATATATATATATATATATATATATATATATATATATATATATATATATATATATATATATATATATCTATATAAAATTTTAAAAACAAATAATACTGCTTGAAGTCACTTTGATGAATAAAAATAGTCAATGGATAATCTTACTGTATTATATTTATATGACTAAATTTTACTACTTTCACATTGATAATAATAAAATAAAAAGCTCCCTTTCCACTTAAATTTAAAATATCAATTTCGACCATATACAGGCAAGGCTAGGTTCCAATATCAGATGTTTATATATATGATGCGTGGTAGGAAATTCTGGATAATAGAGTAGTAAATTATCGTCTTTATATGATACGAAGATTCAGTACAAACTCAAAAAAGAGAAAACAATTAATAATTACATCATAAGTTTTTGTGAAAACTCGAAAAAGAAATAACCACGGGATCTGACCAAACTGAAGAATTTCATTATAAAAAAATACTTACAGTTGCAATCACTTGTCTCATATGTGGAAAATTTCTAGTAGGTTTTCCACGTTACAACGTGGACATGATGATGAATAGTTTCTTTGAAGGGACGGCGATCGATAGCGATTGGTGGCGTCCGCTCAATGGTTGTTGGAAGTGATCGATGGAAATGAGAGTGATCGACGTTGGTTGGCAGTAATCAACGGCAGTCGGCGGTAGTCGAAAGAAATTTACGGTAATAGATGACGATCAGTGGTGGTCGACGGAGGTTAGAGGTAGTCGACGAACGTCAATGGTGGTCGACGACAATTGGCGAAAGACGGTGACAGTCAACGGTAGTCGACGGAAGTCAATGGTGGTCAACAGTGATCGGGAATGGTGGTGTTGGGCTTCAGCTCCTTCTCAAATTTTCAAGCTCTTCCTCAAATCTCAAACTTTCATCCCCCTTAAGACAGAGATGAGAAACTATTTATAATGTTTTTGGTAGGATTAATACAGGAATATGAATCACTTTAATCAGACGGTCTTGAGAGTTTTCTTCGATCACCTTAACATGTCGGAATTGAGCAATTTTTTGCTCATTAGATTCTTCTTGTTGAGACGCTCGATTCGACTATAGACTTACTAGATTTGGCATATGTTTGAGGTTCCAAATATGTCCGGAAAATTTCCAAGTGTGATTTAATGACTTGATCTGAGCTTGATTTTACTCGGATTATACTAATTTTGGTATTATTTGGTCCGTCTCATCGATCCGGTTAGTTTGACTATAAATTTGTTGAATCAGAGCTCTCGATGACTCTTAATTAAAGTTTGAATGTTTCTTGCTCAAAATATTGACTTGAGATTCAGGTAGAATGATGGAGATTTGTTAGAGGCGTATCAATTCTCTATTTTCGGAAGAGTCTAATTTTCGGCATCCAATATCAAATTTGGAGCAGTTTATATTTTTATTTTATATATATATATATATATATATATATATATATATATATATATATATATATATATATATATATATATATATATATATATATATATATATATATAATCCTCTTTCATATCCCAATTTCTATTCATGCCATTTAAAAACTTCTCAAACGAAGTGCGGCAAAAACAATCACCGACAGTGGCTAAGCTAAATTACTTTGAAAACATTTGAGTTTATATGATTAATAGTAACACAACATATATATATATATATATATATATATATATATATATATATATATATATAATCAGAATTCAGAATGACAGAATAAATTTGGATTTTATTTTATTATTATTATTAATCAAGATTAACTGAAATCAGGTAAAATTAAGTGTTTCCTTATTTAAATTGTTGTATTGAATTCTCTATATTAATTTTACTTATTCTTTCCTTATAGGTGAATAGTTAGATTTGGATGTATTATTGCAAATTATTATCTATTACTAGAACACCTAAATTAGATTGTATGGACTATTATTTATTGGAATGAAATCAAAAGAACAAGAAAAAGCAAAAAAAAAAAAAAAAAAACAGTCTATTTGTTCAAAATCTTGAACATGGTATCAGAGCCAAGTTTTTGCCCTAACCACCAGTAGACATTGGAGGACAGTCAAGACTTCCTTCCTGCCGGTCTTCTTGTGGGAATGGTGGAAGTATTTCCTTGCCTTTGTGAATCATTCACCTTTATCTTCGACTCGAGCTCATTCCATCTCGTCGGCTACTTCCTACACTTTTTCTGCTTCAGCTCTGTCCGCTTCGACTTCGGTTTCTTCGTCACACTCACGGATTGAAGACTTCGACATTCCTTTCAAGAACGATGGTTTCAGCTTCGGCAAATCCTAAAACTCTCGGTTTCGACACTCTCGGCTTCGACACTCTCGGCTTCGACACTCTCGTCTTCGATACTCTCGGCTTCAGCACTCTCGGCTTCAGCACACCTAGCTTCGGCACACCCAGCTTCGGCACTCCCTGATACAATTTGTTTTGAATTTTCCAAATAGATTTTGATCGAATCAAAATCTATTAGAAATTCACCACGAGAATCTTTCATTCACGTTCATATTAATGAGAAAAACTGAATCGATACAATAGCGGAAGCGTACCTGAATCCATTTGATCGATTGCAAGCAATAATCTTCAAATCTGCAGATTTTTCGGAGTTTTCCTTAGTCTCTCTCATTGATGGGGTACAAGAGAATAATTTTTTCTTTCTCTTACTCTGCAGACCAGTGACAATTACCTCCTTGTTTAATATAACTAACTGGTGGTTACAAGAATTGCTTAATTCCAATTCTGCCCCTCATCAAATTGGAATTTGCACTTAGGGTATCCACATGTATAATTTCATGACAAATGTGTCTAGTCATAAACTTTATTCTTAATTAGACCACAATAATTTTGACTTATTAAATGATGACCCAACACATTTATTAATTACATTGTAGTCTCATAATTGATCCAACAATCTCCCACTGGACTATATATGTATAAGATAAATGTGTCAACCTTAGTGCGCCCAAAATTTGTTGTCATCATTGTAAAGACACATTACAATCTCGTTCATTAATCATATCAATATAGGATCAAAGCAGTCTTCGTTGTATTTGTCACAACTAAACTCATCAATGGTCACATATATTAATATAATCAAATTACATAAATCAATCATGAATGTGTAGAATGAAAACTACATGCAAAGTGGTCTGTTCATGTCAATTTTCAACTGGTCCTACTTTACTTAAGTGAGATCAAAATTTAACTGCACAGAGTGTACTGAACTGAATAAAATGTCTCATTTATGATCAGAAAATATCCAAATATGTTTTATATACAAAATAAAACATAAAGCTAAAATCACAAGTTAACAAACTCCCGTTGAATCTAAATTTCCTCAAGCTCTATAACACCCATATGAGCAGTATGCTCATGAAAGACCCTGGGTATTAGACCCTTTGTAAGGGGGTCCGCAATCATGGAGTTTGTTCCAATATGCTCTATGTGAATCTGGTCACTCTGTATTCTTTCCTTCACAACAAGAAATTTGATGTCAATATGTTTTGACTTGGATGAACTTCTGTTGTTATTGGCATACAATACAACTGATTTATTGTCACAAAATAACTATAGTGGTCTTTCAATTCCTTCCATAATGCGCAGCCCAGTGACAAAATTTCTCAACCATATGTCATGGTTGGATGCCTCATAACATGCTACATACTCTGCTGCCATAGTGGATGAAGCTATTAGTGTTTGTTTTGCATTCCTCTAGGATATAGATCCACCACTTAACAAAAATATGTAGCCTGATGTGGATCTTCTGCTGTCTTGGCATCCAGCAAAATCGGAGTCAGAATACCCAATGATCTCCAAATGATCTGATCTCCTATATGTAAGCATGTAATCTTTTGTTCTCCTTAAGTATCTCATAACTCTTTTGGCTGCTTTCCAATGATCCATTCCTGGGTTGCTTAAGTATCTGCCTAAAACTCTAACAATGTACGCAATATCTGGCCGCGTACAAACTTGAGCGTACATAAGACTCCCTACTGCTGAAGCATACGGAATCTTTTGCATTTCCTGAATCTCAAGGTTTCCTTTTGGGAACTGCTTGAGACTGAACTTGTCTCCTTTAGTGACGGGGGTGTCAATTGGTCTACAATTTTGCATGCTAAATCTTTTAAGCACTATATCAATATAGCCTCTTTGTGATAATCCAAGAATATACTGAGAACGATCTGGGTGAAACTGAATTCCTAAGAAAAATGAGGCCTCACCAAGATTTTTCATCTCAAAATTAATTGATAGAAATCTCTTGGTTTCCTGCAACATGCCTATATCATTTGTGGCAAGCAGTATGTCGTCTACATACAAAATCAGAAAATAATGCTTTCTCCCAGTGAATTTATGATATACACAATCATCAACTGCATTCATTTCAAAACCAAATGATAGAATCACTTGATGAAATTTGTGATACCATTGACGGGAAGCTTGTTTGAGCCCATAAATAGATTTTGTCAGTTTGTAAACCATATTCTTTGGGTCTCCTGACACAAAGTTTTCTGGTTGCGCCATATAGATCATTTCATCAATGTCTCCATTGAGAAAAGCGGTCTTAACATCCATTTGATGTAGCTCCATATCATAATGAGCAACTAGTGCCATGATTATTCTAAAAGAGCCTTTTGTTGAAACCGGAGAAAAAGTCTCTTTATAATCAATCCCTTCCTTTTGAGTATAGCCTTTAGCTACAAGGCGAGCTTTATGTCTCTCCACATTACCCTTTGAATCTCTTTTGATTTTAAAAATCCATATGCAACCAATGGGTTTCTTTCCTTCTGGCAATGGGACAAGTTCCCAAACTTTATTGTCTTGCATAGACTTATACTCCTCATTCATTGCTTTAATCCATTTTTCTGAATTGAAACTTTGTATAACTTGATGAAAGTTGATAGGATCATCTTTCATCATACTAATATTTTCCTCATATTCCTGAAGAAATACAATATAATCATCTGAAATAGCATTTCTTCTTTTTCTAGTGGATCGCCGCAAAAGCACTTGCTCTTGAACTTGTTCTTGAGGTTGTTGAATTTGTTCCTCAAGGGGTTGATTAATAATGTTTTGTTCTTAATTTGCAACTTAATCAATGTCAGGAGTAAAATCCTGATCATTATCAAAAGCAATTATAGGAATAGGAACCAATTCCTCTTCAACAAGAGTAGTATGGTCCGATTCCTCCTCAAAGACAAAGTCTCTAACCTGATTTCTCCCCCCAAATTCAATATCCTCAACGAAAACTGCAGTTCTCGTCTCAAAAATTATCTTTAATTTCGGATCATAAAACTTGAAACCCCTAGATCGCTCCGAATAACCAACAAAATAGTTGCTCACTGTTTTAGGGTCTAACTTTTTCTCAAGTGGCTTGTAAGGCCTTGCCTCAGTAGAGCAACCCCAAACATGAAATTGCTTTAAACCGGGTTTTCACCTCGTCCAAAGCTCATAAGGTGTATTTGCAGCTGCTTTAGTTGGTACTCTATTTAAAATGTAGGTTGTTGTCTTAAGTGCTTCTCCCCAGAGTGATTCTGGTAAGGTAGAATGATTGATCATACTTCTTACCATGTCTTTAAGAGTGCGGTTTCATCTTTCAGCTACACCATTCATGCTAGGTGAACCTGGCATTGTGTATTGAGGGACAATTCCACACTCCTCTAGGAATTTAGCAAATGGTCCCGGACGTTGTTCACTCGAACCGTCATATCTGCCGTAGTATTCACCACCACGATCAGATTTGACTTTCTTTATTCTTTTGCTTAGTTGGTTTTCAACTTCAGCCTTATAAGATTTGAACACGTCCAATACTTGGGACTTCTCATTAATAAGAAATAGGTATGCATATCTTGAATAATCATCTATGAACGATACAAAATATTGTTAACCATTCTAAGAAGCTGTAGAAAATGATCCACAAATATCTGTATATATCAATTCTAAGACTTCTGTAGCTCTATATGCACCTAATTTCTTTCTTTTGGTCTGTTTTCCCTTAATGCATTCAATACAAACATTATAGTCCGTAAAAACAATGGAACTTAGAATTCCATCTGACACAAGTCTTTCAACTCTATTTTTAGAGATGTGACCTAAATGATTGTGTCATAATGCTCCTGAATTTTCATTATTAATTTTACGCTTAGTACCTCGTGATTCCACATTCAGAGTTTCATTATAAGAAGCAATAGTATCAAGCAAATAAAGATTGTCATACAACATAAGGGAACTAGTTCCAATAATATTGGAATTAATAAATAAACTGAAAAAACTGTTTTGAAATGAACAATAATAACCCAATTTGTCCAAACGACAAACAGAAACCAAATTCCGTCTAAATGACGGTACAACAAAAGTATCTATCAAATCCAAATAGTAACTGGTACATAATAACAATCTAAAATGCCCAATTGCTTCCACTTCTATCGATTTTCCATCTCCCACATAAATGCATCTTTTAGCATCATTTGGTTTTCGGTAGCTCAGGCAACCCTGCATTGAAACACTTATGTTAGTAGTAGCACCAGAGTCTAACCACCAAGTGTTTCTAGGTACTGAAGCCAAATTTACCTCAGAACAGACCAAAGTTAGAAATGTACCTTTCTTTATACGCCAAGCGTGATATTTTGCACATTCCTTCTTCTGATGTCCTTCTTTATTGGAAAAGAAACAACTGATACTTTCAGGATTTTGAACTTTATTTTGTTTCTTTTGAGAAGGGCCCTTATTCTTAGCAGCTTCATTCTTTCTTTTAGTGCCCCTTTCTTTAGAGGTGTTCATCAAATGTGCACTATCAGTCTTTCCTTGCTTCAATCTTTCTTCCTCTTGCACACAATGAGAAATAAGCTCATTAAGAGTCCATTTCTCTCTTTGCATATTATAGCCGACCGTAAATCGCAACTTGTGGAGGAAGAGAAATAAGAACTAAATGTACGAGTAAATCATCCGTCAACTCGAGTTTTAGTTTCTTTAACTTTGAAGCAATGTTAGACATCTCAACGATGTACTCCCTTATACTTTCCTTGCCTTTGAACCTCATTGAAATCAGTTTCTTTAAAAGAATACCAGTTTCAGCCTTTATCGCTTTTTGCAAAGCATTTCTCTATTTCGACGAGGAAACTTGCAGCATCAGTGATCTCACTAGACACCGCACCTATAAAGGCCTCAGGTATGCCGCGCTTTATGATCATAAGACTCAAGCGATTAGAACGGTCTCACTTCTCATAGATTCTCCTTTCCTCGAAGGAACTAGCATCCGTAAGAGGAGCGAGTTTATCCATTCTTAACGCTAGATCTAGATCGATGCAGCTAAGAACAATGTGAATGTTCTCTTTCCAATCCTTAAAGCTATCACCCATAAGGATTTGAACCGAATTGAGATTAGCAAATACATTAGCAATATCTGAAAAATAAACAAAATATTACATAAATAAAATGTTTTAAATTCAATTAATGGTAAATCCCATCTCAAGACACCTAATGCAACATTAATATCAAGTCTTTGGACAGTAATATTAATTGCTAATGGTAATCTTGTTGTAATGATCAAACATTAACAATAACGTATATCAAGTAATAAATCTATCTTTGGATATATTTTTTACTCATATATTATTCCTTATAATTATTACATGCTTACCATCACAAGTGTGTATGCAGTTTGGCCAAGTATTAAATTTTTCTTTGGGCCAATTAATACACACATGAACCCACATACACACAACATCCAACAATTTCATTACGAACTATCTACACAAGAGAGGTCACTTTGCAACATCATGTTTCAATAAGTTCATTAAAAATTGATGGACAATTACAAAGTACTCATTTATTCGAATTTAATTGAAATTTTCATTTAATTTTATAAAATCTTATATTTATAAATAATGAGTCTAATTTATAAGTCATAAAGTTCTATGATTTACAAAATAGATTTATTGATTTTATAAAATTAATCAATCCTAAAATGAGTTAATTAATTCATTTATTTTATTTTCTAACTCATAAAAAAAATTAAATAACTCATTTTATTGTCCAAATTAAATGAGTAGTTTAATTAATTTAATTTAATATATATACATATAATATTTTTTTATTACTGTTCGCGCGAACAGTTTACGCGAACTGTTCACAAACCGCGAACAGTTGCGACTGTTGGCGAGTCGTGAACAGTTCGCGACTTTTCGCGAATGGCAGCGCCGCCAGGAGCCGCCACCCTTCTGCGCCGCCTCCCGGTGTCGTCCCCTTTCGCCGCTGCATTCCGCTGCGCCCGATTCTGCCGCCGTCGAAGGCCGCGCTACCGCAGCCACCTACGTCGCAATCCTACTGTCGCATTCCTGTCGCCGCAACCCCGCCACCGCAGCCCTTTGCGGATGATTCCTACAAGGGTAAGGGCAAACGAAAAGGGATAAAAATAAGAAGGAGAAGGAGAAAATCCTCCGGCCATGACGCTAAAATTCCTCGTTCCTCAATTTTGTGTCGTCGCCGCAAAACTTTACCGACAACGATTGCAGAGGAAAAAGTGAAGCGGAATCTCAAAAAATTGAACATGAACAAGAGGCTCTGATACAAATTGTTATAATTGGTTTTGAATTTTTCAAATAGACTTTGATCGAATCAAAATATATTAGAAATTCACCACGAGAATCTTTCATTCATGTTCATATTAATGAGAAAAACTGAATCGATACGATAGCGGAAGCGTATTGACCTCCGGTACGCAAATATAATAATTCAGCCTCGGGGGAGAGTAGGGTAATAATTAGAAGGATGTATATAATTGTTAAGCTTAATAAAGTTGTAAATGTTTTTCAAAGTAAAATAGCAATTGTACTCCCTCCCCTTTAATCAACGCAAGTATACGTATCGCTCAAGTAATAAAGGGCTCTATTGGAGTTCTAGATATCGATCTCACACTGAAGTTAGAGATTTAAAGACTAATTTTTAGTAACAGTAAATTACTAATCTATTTTAGTATAATATACGAAAATTGAAGAACACTTAAACTTAAAACTAATACTTAAAAGACAAATTATATAAGTCAATTTAGAAAAGTATATTTCTCCTTATTAAGAAGATTAGGTGAATAAATAATTAAATGAGTTTAGAATTATATTGTGCCAAATAGGAGAATTCCTATTCTTTACCCTTTAGTCTAGGTGCAAAGAACATTGACTAATCCTATGTTTAGTTATCGAATACGTAGCTAAGTCTGGGAGGATACTGGCTGCCACTTCAGAGCTCCCACATTCCCCTCACCTGAGGGCTAACATCTACACTTCAGCTCCCAAACAATAGGACCAAATTGAATATTTTAGTCTGTCACACTGAAATATTCAATTATTCGTCCGATAATTAATATTTCCCTATTTATTTGCACCCTCCTTCCAAGGCTTTTGAATTCCCTCAATCTTGGATGTAATCTTTACTATAGTTGATAATTCAACATATGTTAACAATTCAATTGGCCAAATTAAAAGTAAATTACGATTTAAGTAAAAGATTATCACTATCTCTATTTAATATTATTAGGCACAACTCATTTTAATTCTTCATTTCACAAAATCTCAACAACAAGGAGAAAGACAAAGAAAACTATTCAGAACGCATGGGAATAATAACACAGATTTTCGATTTCATTTAAAGTTATAAAACAATAAACAAATATACTTATCTCAATTCTTCTCCCCAAGCAGATTCCTCAAGTTCCTTTAACTCTTCCTTCTTGTACAACACACTTAGAACTCACCAAGACACTAAACACTAACTCTTACTACAAAAGGAAACACTACTTTGACACTAACTGACACCCATTAATACATAAAATCGTCTCTTATTTATAGAAGGAGTTAAATTTCCAAAGGTTGCTTAAGCACCTCTTCAAAATACGTCCAGATTCATCGTATTTAGCTTGAATCAACTGTATCGCCGTCGGCGGGCTCTATCTCGCTGTCGGTGGGCTTCTATAAGCAAGGCTAACCATTCAGGCTCGCTGTCGGCGGGCTCGATCTCGCCGTCAGCGGGCTCTAATATAATATATTAAAAACTTTCACGAAAATATTGATGTTGGTAGCTTAAATCTCGCCGTCGGCGGGACTGTTCAATTTTTATCATTTTTTGTCCTTTTTGCTTCAGATTCAGGCCTTTTTGCTATTTTTGCTTTCAGCACCTATAAATCTTCATTCCTGCAATAAAACACAGAAAATACCTTTCTTTGAAGTGTAACTTCATATGAAATTGGTATGAATTTCTCAATATATTTTCTTGTGGTCAAGTACATGAATCCATTTGATCGATTGCAAGCAATGATCTTCCAATCTGCAGATTTTTCAGAGTTTTCCTTAGTCTCTCTCGTTGATGGGGTACAAGAGAATAATTTTTTCTTTCTCTTACTCTGTTGATCGGGGACCATTACCCCTTATTTAATATAACCAACTGGTGGTTACAAGAATTGCTTAATTCCAATTCTGCCCCTCATCAAATTGGAATTTTCACTTATGGTATCCACACGTATAATTTCATGACAAATGTATCTAAAGTCATAAACTTTATTCTTAATTAGACCACAATAATTTTGACTTATTAAATGATGACCCAACACATTTATTAATTACACTGTAGTCCCATAATTGATCCAGCAGTCTCGGCTTCGGCACTCCGGGTTTCGGCATTCCCGGTTTCAACACTCCCTGCTTCGGCACTCCCTACTTCGGCACTCCTGGCTTCGACACTCCCAACTTCGGCACTCTCGGCTTCGGCACTCCAGGCTTCAGCACTCTCGGCACTCTCCGCTTCGACACTCTCAGCACTTCCGGCTTTGGCACTCTCGGCACTCTCGGCTTCAGCACTCCCGGCTTCGGCACTCTCGGCTTCGGCACTCCCGGCTTCGACACTCCCGGCTTCGGCACTCCCGGCTTCGACACTCTCGGCTTCGATACTCACGACTTCAACACTCACGGCTTTGACACTCAGCTTCAGCAGTCAAGGCTCGAGGACTTTATTGCTTCAATTTCGGATTCCTCTCTCTAATCGCGTCTCCAGACAGTAAGTCTCCCTGATTTTGCTTGTTCCCGGGTCTTCGACTGCACTTCTGGTTTGCTCGACTGGCTTGTTCATTCTTCTGGACTGCTTCATCTATTCTTCTCTATATCTATTCGACGGCTTGGACTCAGGCGCCCGATCCTTCTCTGTTCATATCAATACCTGCCTACTCGTCGACAATCATATTTAGAATGTCTTCTGATTCTGAAACTATTAATATATTTACTAAAACAGTTTCTCGGCAACATCATCAGTTTCTTATTGGCAAATTGATGTTTCTTAATTAGCCAACATAAATTTGAGGAGAGATATTAATCTAAGATTAACTGAAATCGGGTAAAATTAAGAGTTTTCTTATTTTAATTGTTGTATTGAATTCAATATATTAATTTTACATATTCTATCCTTATAGTTGAATGGTCAGATTCAGAATATATATTATTACAAATTATTATGTATTATTAGAATACCTAAATTAGATTATATGGACTTATTATTTAATGAAATGAAATCAAAAGAACAAGAAAAAGCAGAAAACAGCAGCCTATTTGTTTAAAATTTTAAACAAATATTATTATTTAAGAGAATTTAGAAGATTAAAAAGTGGTAATATGAAATGATATTTCAACTTTTCTTTTTTATTTGAAATGAGGGAGCTAAAAGAACATAATGAATGCAGATTTTATTTTATTTTTCTTTTTAAACTTATTCCCATTTTTTAGATAATTTAGAAGGCTAAAATGTGAGAATATGGAAAGATTTTTAGTTTACATTTTTTTTCATTAAAATGAGAAAAACTAAAGGCCATAAGATTGAAGTCTTAAGGCCCAAAGCTAGAAGCCGGTAATACAAAATGAATGCAAATTTTAACTTTTTTTAACTTAATTGTTTTAAATGTTATGGCTCACCTTATGCCTATAAATAGATGTCTTGTTAAAACTTGTTGGGAAACATAGATTATGAGTTTCATATCAAAAGTGAAGGTCACATTCAATCTCCTTGAATGAGTGGCGTAGTTCATGGAGGTTGGGTGTAAATAAATAGGGAAATATATTTTGATGGGCGTAGAATTAAAGATTTTAGAGTGACGGACTGAAATCCCCAATTTAGTCCTGGGGTTTGGAAACCAAAGTGAGGGTTAGCCTTCAGGCGAAGGGAAGTGGGAGCTCTGGAGTGAGAGCGAGCATCCTCTCAGCCTAACCACGGATTTGGGAACTAAACTTAGGATTAACCAATGTTCTTTATATCGCTCGGAAGAGGGTAACGAATAGGAATGCTCCTATTTGGCACAATACTATGGCATCACTGATTTATGTCACTAAATCATTACATTATGATTGGAGAGGAGGAGGATTTTTTCTTACATTTGAACTTTTGTTATAAATTTAGCCTAGTGTTAGTTCACTTTGTTAGAAAGTTAGAACGTACTTGGTAGAATTACTAACTGCAACTGTTTATTCATCTTTTATTATTAGCAATTACTGCAATTGTGTTGTGATTCATGAAGTGATTGTTGTGCTACATTATAGAATTAATTATCTCCTCATGGGATTGATAACCAGAACTCCATTAGAGCTCTGTATTACTTAAGCGATATGTATACTTGTGTTTAATTGTGTGGCTCAATATAAAACAAAACAAAATCAATATATATATATATATATATGTGTATAAATCTGAGTTCATAAATTTTGGCAATTTTAAAAAGTCACACCAGTATTCAACTAGTATTTTTATAAAGTTTTTTTTTTTTGTGTTTTTATGTTATTATGATGTTATTTGGTGGTATTATGGCCATATTTTTTAGGTTTTGTGCTTATAGTTTAGTGAGTTCAGTACTTAACCATGTTTAAACTATTCTATAAATGTGTAGCTATGTAAGACTAAGAATGTTGGTAATGATCCAATTGTAAATAGATTGCTCAACACTATTGTACACAATGAAAAAGAAGTATATGATATATATTATGCTTTTTAATCATGTTGGATTTACTATTTAAAAGGACCACAATAGTTTTTGCACGAATTCAAGAAAAACGAAGTCGAAGCACTTGTTATGTGGTAAAGGTGGTTTTAAGGAGTTGAAGTTCATCATCACGGTGAAGTTCAAAAAAATGGACACAAAGACTGGTTGTCAAGCATGATTCAATATGAAGTTGATGTTAAAGACAACTGGAAAGTTAAAAAATTTAAAGAAACTCATAGCCACTCATTAGTAAAGCTCGGTGATAAGCATCTTCTCTGTTACAGCAGAAAGATAAGTGAAATCAATGTAGATGTACTCAGATCGATGACAAAATTAGAGATTAGAACTATTAAGACATTCAACTTTCTTGCTACATAAGTTGGGGTAGTGGGGAAAGTTGGATATATGAAAAGAGATGCCTTCAATTTCATTACAAAAGAAAGAAGAACTATAATTGAAAATAGTGACACTAATTCTCTATTATAATTATTCACGGAGAAATAAATTGAAGATAGTAGTTTGTGTGGGACTTCCAAATTGATGAGTGTGGTGGTTGTTGAGCTTATTTAGAGTGATGACACATTTAAGTTTAATTATGACTGCTTTGGGATGTTATTATTTTTTTTCAAGTTATAGACTAAATAAATATAATTTATAGCGTGCTCATTTTGTTGGCGTGAATCATTATTGGAAAAATGTTCTATTTGGAGTTGGTTTTTTATTCGGACGGGATGATTGATTCGTTCAACTAACTATTCAAGACATTTATCCATATAATGAATGATAAGCATCCAATAACGATCTTTACTGATCAAAATCAAGCAATGACAAGAGTTATAGAAATTTCTTTACCACATACACATCATAAATTATGTTAGTTACATATCTACAAGAAATTTTCTTCAAAAGTGCAATTGTGTTGTGGGTAATAAGGCAATCAACAACCTCTTCTACAAAAACGTCACTCTGAAGAGAAGCTTGAACGTTTGGCTGGATGATTTGTACAACATTAAATATAAGTGGCCAGTACACTTTAATTAAGAAATATTTGAAATGAGAATTTTGTCAACACAAAGAAGTGGGTCCACAAATAATGTTTGACATGATATCTCCAAGATAATAAGTTCTATTAAAGATTGTTTTTTGAGACCTGAAAATGTCATGAAAGTATGGAGACGAAATGAGAAGGATAAGAATTTTAAATGTGCTTAGTCTATAATTGCTTTGTTGTTAAAAGCAGCCTAGTATTGAGGCAAGCAGCTTCATTTTATTCAAGGAAGCTGTATTAAATGTTAGAGAAAAAGTTCTTACGTGGGGTATGTGGTCTTGAGATAGAACTACAAATAGTTCTTCAAAATTTTACATTAAAATTTAATAATTAAAGAACAAACAGGTCTTGGATTACTAAATTTGAGTAGTTTAATTCTGAAATAAACTGCACTTGCAAAATAGTTAATATGATGGGGTTATTATGTGTCCACTGTCAATGAGTTTTTAGTTTGGGAAATATAACAAATATACCCGATAAATACCTCAAATTACAATGGTCTGTTCATGCTAAGAGGGACATATATTACGATTATAGATATAGATATCTCAAAGTGGCATGAGTGAGGAATGGTTATTCAAGTGGCCTCATATTTCACACGCACATCCATAAATTTTCATATCAAATTAGTACCAAATCACAAGAAGATTAAGAAGCTGAGCAATATATGCCAGAATCATTAAAAAAATTATCTATATATGTTGATGGCATATTAAGTGGGAGAGCACCTCAGTCAAAGCAAAAAGAGAATAAAAAATTAGTCAATAAGGAATGCTATGTAAAATTGAAGAGCCAAATGAAGATGCAGCCAAAGGGAATATCTAATTCAAGTTAAAAGGGTATTGAGAGAAAATTTTGAGAACCAAAAGTATATATTCTTGTATTCAATATCAATTTTAATATATGTATCATTAAGTTTCTTTAACTTAGACCCTATTTTATAATATAAAAAAGAGAAAGAACCTTCATTAAACCAAGAACCAGCTACTTCCCCATGGGACAAAAATTTGTGTCTAATGTCAGATTACTTCCTGCAAGTATAAAATGAAAATTTTACAACATTAAAAATTTTCTATTATTATACTTTCTTAAACATTTACTCATTATTCCTATAACATAGCAGAAATTGTATCCACTCTGTAGTGTTTTACAGCCCATACAAACATATATCAGTCTGGTGATGGATTCCATTGAAGAGCACATAACATAGCGCTAGAAAAACATGCAAAATTGTACTTGCTGTTTTTCACAATTTTATAAATTCTTCTTGTCCAATGTAATATTTTTTGGATAATTTTATGTTAAGCTGCAGTGGAAGTTGAGAGATGCATAAATATTAGTATAAAATCAGAATTCAGGTGTATCAGTTGTAGAACCAATAGTTATAATAAAAATAAAATCAATTTTAAGTTATCACAGTATCAGCCAATTAGTATAACATAACAGACAACGACAACAAACAAAATTCATACATGAATTCAACTCTATATTTTGACATTTCTTCCTACCAGCCAAATTTATCATTCCAATTAACTTTCTCGATGCCTACTAATGATTCGATATACTTGCATTAAAACATGCCACAGTCAATATTGTTCATTTATGTAGGGGTGCCTCTAGCCATAACAACTGACCTTTTTGATGGATTTCATCAAAATGTTTTCTCAGCATCTTTTATAAATAATTTGATATGCATCGTTTAAGGTCAAATTAAAATGTGCACCCTAATGCAAAATAAATATGAATTGAATATTGAATCACTGAACTTCTGATGAATATACTTACAATGCTACAGGTGATCTCCTTGTGTGTCTTATTGGAAATGGAATCATATACTCTCTGCATTTTAGCTTTTAAATCCCCCACCAATAAAGTCGGTGTTATTTATTTAAAATAGGAATTAGTATAATTTTAGCTTTTTTTAATTTTTTCTTTTGTGATGTTTAAAAAATGTTATTTTAACTTTACAAAATATAGTTGAATTGAATAATTAACCAACGTAGTATAAGAACGATATATACGATGTCAGTGATTTAATTTTTTCCCCTATTAAAAGTGTAAAAGCATTTGAAATATTTATTTTCAAATCAATTGTTTGGTAGAATATTATCAATATCAGAACAACTAAATACTACGTGCCCAACATGAATCATAACACCACTTAGGTAGCATCAACACATAGCTAACATTAGAATTAAAAATAGGAGTATTGCCTAAAATAATTGAAAAATATGAATATATACTGACTTATCATTATATCTTCTACAACACTGATCAATTACTTGCTGTATTTTAAGTGGGATTTTTGTTCTCTTAGAAAAATCTACATCTTTCTCAATCGGACAAGCTTACATAACCAAAAATTAATCATCTTTAATGTCAACTTACATGTTATGATACAAATTACTTATAGTTATTTTTTCATAAAATACATTTGACGCATAATCATCTGCATAAACAACATATTTCATATTCTCTTGGACATCTCCTTCATCAGCAGTGATTGTAATATGCACAGGCTTCTAGATTCCACAACATCTATTATTCTTAGCTACTCTAGTTGTTCAATATCTACAAATAACCCATCACCTCTAACAGCTGGAGTATCAGAATCAGTTGATATTTGAAGATTCAGTTGAACATCTACAGATTTGGTTTTCCTCCTCTTCAAATCAAATGCAATGTAAGGGGAACTCAATTTTCTTTTCTCCTGCTTTGTGGGGCCTTAAGCCTTTAAATTTTACTGTCAAGAGAAGATTGATATGTTTTATTATTCACTTTGTTCACTTCCAATACCATTATTCTATTTTCCAATTTATTAACTTCACACTGGAGCTCTATTACTTTATTATGTAAATCGGATACTCTACTATTAATAAATTTTTGAAATTCAAAATGAATTTTTTTTCTCGAGTTCTCAATAATTGAATAATTTCTTTAATAGTTGTGTTAATGTTTATACACTTTGGTTGCGGGGTGTTGCCACCTGCATCGAAAGGGTATGTACCAAATAAAATTGATAATTATGTTGTGAAATAAGTTCCATGGGTGATGGATTGGGGCACTTTAATTGAAGTGGTTGCTCTTCAATTGAATGAGCAAGCAGAACATATTCTTCGTCTTTCAAATCTAAAAATGAATCACAAAACTATGATAATCCATCATAACAATCATACATGAACTGAATTTCCAAAGAGAAAAAAATATTATTATGTGAGAGAAATACCTACTCTGGGTTGAGTTGCTTTACAGTTTGATGTATTGAGGATGAGCTCCACATTTTTGTTGTCCACTGATGCAATGTGACTTTATATATGCTTTAAAATACAAGAATTTGATACCACTTTTTAGAATATTTAATTTCCAGCAAATGGCTTCAAAAACTTGATGTGCAAGGCTTACTTTTATAATTTTATATTTAGATTTTATTATTATAAAAGTCACAATTTTAAACGCAAGTATACGTATCATTGGAGTAATACAGGGCTCTAGTGGAGTCCTGGTTATCAATCCCACAGGGATAGAGAATTTTATAAAAAGTAAGAAATATAAGTAATATTTTGACATATTCAAATGCAATTTATATATACTTCTTTTTTATTTAAATATTTAAATTTAATTGACTAATAATTTTTACTAAAATAAAGTAAGCAATAAGCAGTAAAGTAAAGTAAACAGTAATTAAAATTCAATGCAAGTATAAAAACGACTTTCTCCTTTTTCAACTAATCCAAGAATTATAGAATAATTATCTTTTGTAGGGAATTAAGATTATGGTATTGTGCCAAATAGAAGCATTCCTATTTTTTACCCTTTGGTCCAGGTGCAAAGAATATTGATTAATCTATAGATAGGCTCAGGATGTTTTATTAGTAGAATGGGTTAATCTAGGCTCACACTACTAGATGTCCAAGGGTGGCTATGGTTGGCCCTACCAGTGAACCGTTACCTTTCTATAAACTAAATTATTAGAATTTGGTCTGTCACTCTAAAAACTAATTAATTTTATACCCAATAAATAATATCTTTTTATTTATTTGCACTTCACCTTAAAAATTCCGCATATAGCCTGCGATTACCTAAGGATTCATGTGATGTCTACTAGTTAAGAATTTATCTCCGGATAGGTCTCAAAATTCTTTAATAGGTTCTTACAAATTAAATGGCCAATTTAAAAAGTAAATTAAGATCAAGTATTAATATCATCACAAAGTTTTAAAATATTTTTTATTTAATTCTCCTACAAAATTTAATTAATTTATAATCTTTTCATAGTTGAAAGAAAAAAGATAACTAACTACTCAGAACACATTGAAATAACACAACAAAACATATTTATAAAACTTGAACCAAAGTACAAATACTTATCTGAAGTGTTCCTTCAAATGATCCGCTGACTTCTACTGACTCCAAAGTAATGATGAAAGACTCCAACAATGAATAACACACAATAAAAACCCAAAATAAACTCACTAGATACAAAATAAAGTGGCACCCTAAGTATGGAAGAGACTAAATATGACTAGAGATGAGAGAGAAGATGCTAAAATGGGTAACTAAGAGGGGGGTTTTGGTGTGATTTTCTCTATAGAATGGGCTCCTATTTAGAGAGCTCTGAATTTGACCAGGGGTTGCTAAAGGCACCTCTTCAAAATTCGTCCAAATTCAATGTATATTCTAGAAGGTAACCGTCGCGCCTAGGCGCCGGGATCTGGAGCCTAGGCGCTGGACTCCGTGACCAGGTATTTCACACCTCTTCACTTTGGGTTGCACCTCTTCGAGATCCAGACCGTTTCCTTATGTCCAAATACATTGTATCACATGTCTTATATATTAGGAGTAACTTCTAATCTTCTAGAAGCTCCAATAACCGCTTAACACTATCAAAATAACTGCCCAAAGTCATCAAAAAAACTTAACATCGTCTGTATCGAACTGACGCTTAGGCGCTGGATTCTGGCGCCTAGGCGCTAGGCCAATAATTCCAAACTTTTGCTCCATAAGCTCCATTTTTGCTTCTTTTTGCTTCTTTTTCATTCTTTTTCTTTCTTGAACTCTTTTTAAATCATCTACATCCAAAAACATGAAAATACCTTTCATTAAAGCATAATATCCTTAAGAATTGAATCATAAATAAGGCATAAATATGGGTATTTTTTAGGTAGATCAAATTCCCCCAAACTTAAATATTATTTGTCCTTAAGTAACCCTTTTAATTACATAAAATAGATAACATTTGGAATGAAGTTAAAATATTTAAGATTCCTTATAATTTTTGGTTTTATAAATGCTTTAACAAATCATTAACCAAATTTCACTAATTAAGTTTAATTTTAAGAATTTAAGAATATATAACTACCAAATCATAAGACTTCCAATTTTTCATTTATTTCAAGAATAATTGTAGTTTATCATATCAAGGTCACATAGAATATTTACAATAAAAAGATTTTCATTAAATATTTTTCTAGTAAAAATATATGTACAAGAAATTAAGTTAAAAATGTAATCAGTTTTCTTATTATAAGATAATTCAAGTGAAGCCAATTTTTTATTAGGCATTTCCTCAAGCTTCTCCTCACTTTTTTTTTCTGGATTGTTTTTCAATCCCCTTTTTTTTAAGTGAGGATTACTATTTTGAACTTCACTATCCTTAACTTATTTTCAAAAACTTATACATTCTTGCTTAATGAATATGACCTTAATAATTTTTTTATTTTTCAAATCTTATTTCAATCTTTTCTTTTTCAAGCAATAATCTTGATTCCATAGTATTTCAAAAATACAATTCTCTTTACTATAAATAGAAAAATTTTGATCTTATTATTCTTTAAGCTAAATAAATCTATTCTTAAAATCAATCAAAATTTTTGAAATTTTAGTTAAGTTTACTAAATTATTTATAAATTCAAAAATTTAGGCAATCTTAAATAGATTTTTCAATCCTTATGTTATGTTAATATATTTTTAGAGAAAATAGAAGTTCTTTAAGGACAAATAATATTTAAATTTGATAAATGTTTCCCTTCCCCCAAAATTCAGCTTTAGTATAAATATGAATTATGAAATTTTCAAAAGCATGAGAGAAAGAAATAAACAGGAATTAATTTAAGTACAATTAATGATGTAGTAAGGAAAAACTAACTTCTACTTCTACACATGCTTTAATATGAATATAACAGAAATATTAAGCATATATAGAAAAGTTTTGCAGAGCAGGAGTTAATTTCTAAAAATAAATCTTATATATATATATATATATATATATATATATATATACATATATTTGAACATGCAAATTTACTAACTATTCATGAACACTAAACGGTAGACTGAAACAGAAATAAACTTTTATAGAAATTCATTCACACCTCTGTCTTAAAATACACATCAGATAATCTAAAAACAGTTTTAACGTAAAAAGTTCACAATAACACTAACAAATAACATCACAATAAACATCACAAAAAATAAGAAAATACACTAAAAACAGAATCAATAATCTCTAGAGATAAGTCAAGCTACTAATCACTGTCTGTAGCTTCATCATCACCAAAAGAAAACTCCATATCCTTGGGATCAACATAAGGTGAAAATCTGGGACAAGTAGGGAACTGATCATCATGCTCTCCCTTCAGAAATCTCACTAAAGACTCTGAATACTCAGCATCAAAATCACTCTTTCTTTGTGTATACTCGGAAAGATGATCGATCTTCTTGTCTATCGTATCTACTTATGCGGTGAGTTAAGAATAACTCATGTTGTCGCTCTATAAACCGATCATGCATGGTTTCCCAAAAAGTAGATGATGGCTCGGCGAAGTAGATGGTGCAGAAGTAGAAGCTCTACCGAAGTAGGTAATGAACCGAGTTGTCGGCATATTTTTAAGTTGTGTGTTTTATTTTGAAAAGGGGGTCGCCTAACAGAAATTGTCGGCGAATTTTAGATTTTAAATTTGATTTAGATATATATATATATATATATAATTTAGAAAGTAGCATTTGATTTTGAAAATAATTTTAAGTTTGAAAAATTTTAAGATATGAAATCAAACCGATTTCACATCCCAAATAGTTTATATAAACGAGCACCACACCACAAACCGTGTATCTATCCCTAAGGATAGACACACCGCTTGATGGTGGGGCTCGATTAAATAAACTAAAAGATTTGTGACATCCGTTTGGTCCGCGAACCAATTTTATAAGTCGACAAATTCCCACGCTAATATGAAAGCATTAAACG
This sequence comes from Papilionanthe hookeriana x Papilionanthe teres, assembly GCA_022702705.1. Classification (NCBI taxonomy): domain Eukaryota; kingdom Viridiplantae; phylum Streptophyta; class Magnoliopsida; order Asparagales; family Orchidaceae; genus Papilionanthe; species Papilionanthe hookeriana x Papilionanthe teres. Next base: position 62,434,267 of record CM040423.1, on the reverse strand, counting down.
AGGTTTATATTACCTAGGTTCTTTAAAATTTCCTATAAGGGCAAGCCCCTATAGTTAATTACATCTTAAGTGACGGGAATCACTTAAGAAAACTCTCGATAATAATCAATAAATCTGCTCTCAAGAATTTCAAAGTTTAAGGTTTTCAAAGGATTGAATTTTGGAATTTCAATAGGGAATGGATCAAATTTGGAAGATTTTGTTTTGGGAATTCAAAGGAAGAAAAGTAGGAGAAATTACAGGTTCAAAGCGAACTTCGGTAATTTCCCGACTATCCTATTGTTTGGCTTGAATTTAAGAAGGTCCTAATATTTATTTAATATTTTGTTCTTGTCAATTTTAGTTAATTAGGACTTATATTTATATGATAGAATCATACAAATAACCTGGAAGATGTGAGGGTTTATGTGGTATCGGACGACTACCTCGGAATCCTAAGTCCGGTTAGGGCTTAATTTGCAATGCAAATGCCTAACGAAGAGGTTGAGGATTTATGTTGCACTAGAGCAAACTACCTCGAAATCCTATGGCTTTGTTGTTTAATTCTAGGAAAGTTTTCTTGATGTAGATTCAAGTTTCTGTCGACGACGATGGTCGTGCTTGCCCACCATGCTCCAAGCTCCTTGTTGTTGCGAGAGGTTTGGTTTTAGAAGTCATAAATCAAGAGATGAGAAAAGTGTTTTGGTTTAGAGAAAATCTTAATTTCCAAGTGTTTTTTATGTTTTAATTAAAACAAATCTTAAAGTTGATCATAACGACATCGGTTAAGATCCCACGGTTCCATCCTTCCGCATCATTATTTTTATCGGATTCACTTAGTCCAGATGAATTTGCTAAACTCAACTGAATGAGTTCCACACTTTCATTTAGACCGTGGGAAATCCCGTTAGCAACACGTAGGTTACATCATTCGAGGTATTCCCGATCATCCAACAGGACGTTTTAATTTAGTTGTAATTGTAGTTTTGTGTTCGTTTGTGATTAAATTTTGAGTTGTTTTATATTTTGAGATGTTGTGGCGGTGAATTTTATCTTGCAATGACTTTTAATTTAGTTTTGGTTTCGGTTTCGGGGACTATCCTAAAGGTGTGGGTTTTCATGCAACAGTTGTTTATCATGCAATAAAAGTAAGTGCGATGCGATTAAAGAAATTGCGATAAGGTAAATTGCAATAAAATAAAAGCGTACCGGAGGGTCTTCCCGTCATCTCAAGTTGCACTTAAAACACAATTAGAATATTTAAGCAAGTTCCTAGGTAAAGCTAAGGGAAGGGTTATGGTTTTCTACCAAGTTCCTAATCCTATAGCTAGTCATTTCCTATGACGTCTAGGTTCTTGTGTTTTGGTTTGAGGATGATTTTCTTCATCAAAGAATAATTAAGTTCAATTGTTCTTATAAGTATCCTATCATATTGAGGAAGTGCTTAAGAAGAATCTTAAACATCTTTTCAATATTGATGGGATTGTTTTAAGTCCAAATGGATTTAATCAATCAGGTGAAGTAATCGTCTGAGGTTTAGTTAAGTTTTGTTGTTATCTTACTCAGTGAACTAGGATATTTGAATGTCCTATAAGTGAAGTAACATTTCATTTAATGTTCTGTTTAGGAGTTATGATAATTAAAATTTTGAAGGTAAATTGGTGTTCAAATGGTTTGTGATTTAGTTTAACTTCAGTTAAAGGGTTTAAATTTGGAATAGTGTTTAAGTTGCTTTATATTTAATTTCTTTATGTCTTAGGTGATGTTATTTAATTCAATTTAATTTTAATTTAATTTAATTCAATTTAATTTGATTTGATGTGCACAAGGGAGAATACTTAATCCAAAGATGGTTTACATAACATTTAACTCAAGCTTATCATCTATCTCAGGGTATTCTATCTCAACACCTTTTCAAGAGCTAACTATTTCTATAAATTCTCTTGTCTTTTAGGTTACATCTCAGAATCATCATGAGAACTTAGCTATCAATATTTACTCCCTATCAATTATAACATGTAAGTGTGTTTCATATAAATGTTGACTAATCTTCTTGCTCACAAGATCTCAACATGTTTACTGGTGCCTAATTCTCACATTCATGATTCAAGTGAGACTACCTGTAGCACACACTATTTTTTTGAATTTCAAGGGAGGAATATGTCATATATGCTTACTCCCAACTATTACTTGCAACATTGTAAATTAAAGAAAATCAACTAACGTATTTTTTATAGAGTTAATATGCTCAAACATTGCTAGTTTGTTATTGACATCCAAAGTTAGGGGGAATAGAATTATTTCATTTTAGTTTAGCTATGATTTTAATAAAAACATTAAACTTTCCCCTTCCTCGGATAACCATTTGAACATAATGGGATCAATGAAAAAGTTCTTATTTAGTTTATGGGAATTCATTTGAAAAGATGAGTGTACCATGAAGGTTATGTCGGCATTGATGGTAAGGCCTATAGGGCTAAGATGAATCCAACCTTCTCCTCATTGTTATTTGACATGTGTTGATAATTACCTTTACTTTTTTTAGCACCTCATACTAAAATATCTCTGGATCAAAAATATATCAGGATCCTAGGTCAGCCTAAATTGATATATAATCAATATTAAATGTTAAAGCCAGATTGAAGTATCACAAACGCAAAGTTCATGTCTCTTTTTCACTCCTAGCCCGGGTACAACATCCCCATTCTAACATCAAATACTAAGAGCTGGCATTAAAATCCATAACCAAGGTGTGAGTTTGAACCCCCTCGACCCTAAGTACTGAAGCATTAAGAAGACAGAGAAAACATTAAGCTTAAAAACATTTATAAGTGGCCACTTGTGCCTACATTGCCTACCAAAACACAAGATAGAGGATACACCACGGTGTAAATGAAGATTCTATTCAAACATAGTCTATGGAGAATCTAACTCCATGTTACCAATCTATGGAAATTCAACCACAATCCCTTTTTCAAGGGGTCTTAAGTTATACAAGTTCTCTCGTCTATATTGCACTTCCACTCAACTATATCATGCAATCAAGTTTCATATTTACCAATTAATTTCTTGCTAACGAGTCCTCAACATAGCTATTAGTGTCTAACACTTGAAATCGTTATTAAAATAAGACAACGTATAACACAAAAAATTATGTTGAATTTTCAAGGAAATAATATACAACATTTATCTTCTCCCAACCGGCTCTTGTACTATTGTGCATTAGATAAATTGATCTCATGTGTTCTTCCGTAAAATAAATAAGCCAAAACAATATTAAAGCATTACTGGTGTTGAAAAAAAAAGAATCATTTGATTCAATTTATTTAATGATATCATCAAGCTATCCAATTTTCCCCCTTCTTGAACAATCATTTGAATAAATGGGACCATGAGAAGAAACTCCTATCATTTATTATGAAGTAATTTGAATAGAGGAGTGCACCATGGAGGTTTCTCTGAATTTTGTTGGTGGGTAATTCAACTTTCTCCCCATCATTGCTTGAATTATTGAACATATTTCTTTTGTGAGAATCAGTCTTTGATGTAATAAGTTAAAATACTAAAAGGATGAAAATGGATCATTAGAAGAATTATCTAATGATATATCAAAAAAAATGGGACCATGGAAAGAAACTCTTATCATTTATTATAAAGTAATTTGAAGAGAAAAGTGCACCAAGGAGATCCAACTTTGCTCCCATCTTTGCTTGACTTGTTGACCATCTTTCTAGCAACAAGTTAAAGATAAAAACGAATAGACGGGGTAAAATCATAAAGAATATTATTTAATTTTCGCTCTTCGACCTAACAAAATGATTGAATATTTCAACACCTTGTTTGCAATATTGTTAAGGAAATTTGCATTAAACATGTCTAACTTTATGAAAGAAACAATCACAACTCTTTCAAATTTACTACAACTTAAATATATTAAATTTCTCCTAAAACAAAGTAAACAAATAAAAATATTGCATTCACAATAAAGAAAAACTGTCAAACAATGATATATGATTTATGTTTAATTATTCAACCTTTCATATAGAACGCAGGACATAGGTTTCCATTAGAGGCCTGCGGACTGTTAATAATAGTAATTACAAAAGATGCCCGTCAGGTTTACATAAAAACATTTGAATAATTGCAATCAAACTTTCATACAGCACTATGTACTTTGATGTTGCTAATCACTTCCAACTGTTAAGGATATTAGCACAAATGGCCTCACAAGCAGCACTTACATTGACCACTAAGTTGTTCTTAATTAGATTAGCATTAAATGATTATAAGAATATTTTAACATAATTAGCCGTCATAACTTTTCTCCTTTATTAATGAACATTAAAAGAAGATGATTATAAAATAAAGTAAGAAAGAACGTAGCCTAATTTTGGATCTAATTTTTGTCAAGTTGGCCGCAGCTCGGCTTGAAATTGAATCATTGACATCCCTAAATTGATGTTAGGACTATGAATTTAGTGAATTTAGCTCGAAGATCGTAAATCACTCAAAAATTGATTCAAACAAGATCAGATTGAAATAAACGAGCTGAGCTACAAGCCAAAATTTTAGCTCGAATTTTTTTTAAGCCAACTATGAGCTGACCCTAGCTCGGCTGGAAATCGGATCGTTAATAGCCCTATATTTACACCTCCAAAACCTTTCATAACACATTCAAGTATCACTATTTTAAATTTGAACAAATGAAATACACATCTTCATATATAAATGATAAGACATATATGTAAAAATTAAAGTTGATTAGATATGTAAATATATTAAAATTGAGTCGTATGTATGTAAATCTTTCTAAAATAGAACAATGAAGGCATCTATTTTCAACAACTTGAGATTATCAACAAACAATAGAGTCAGGTAACTGAGTCAATTAGCATGCCTAATCAACTTCTTCTATGAGATAAGAGGAAGCAAACTACTTGTAGCAATCGTTCACAACTGAGACAAACTTATTAATAATTAAAATAAAAATTCAAGCCAATATGTATATATATATATATTTAGTTAAAAATTAAAAAAAAAAAATACTGCTTCAAGTCAGGCTCGCTTTTCCATCACTTTTTATTAATTGAGCAGATAAATATCACTTTGATGAATAAAATAGCCATTGGATAATCTTACAGTAATATATTGATTTGATTAAATTTTAGTACTTCACATTGATAATAATAAAATAAAAAGCTTCCTTTCCATTTCAATTTAAAAATTCAATTTCGCCCATATATAGGCAAGACTTGGTTCCAAAATCAAATGTTTTCATATATATGATGCGTGCTAGAAAATTCACAATAATAGAGTAGTAAATTATTGTCTTAATGTAAATACGAAAATTCAGCCCATACTTAAAAAGATAAAGCAATTAAAAATTACACCAGAAGTTTTTATGTGGAAAACTCGTAAAGGAAATAACCATGGGGTCAAACATAGCTGAAGAGTTCCATTATAAAAAGATGATTACATGTACAACCACTTGTCCCACAGGAGGGAAAGGGTTACTAGATTTCCCAAGTTACAACGTCGACATGCTAATTAATATGTTGCTAGAAATGGGTTGTGACCAATAGCGATTGACGATGTCCGTTCGGCAGTGGTCGGCGATGGTTGGCGGTGATCGATAGCAGTTGTCGGTGGCTGACGATGGTGAGTGGTGATCAACAACGGTCGTCAGTGGTTGACAGAGATTAGCTGTGATCGACGACGGTCCCCAGTGATCGCCGAGGTCAGTGGTGATTGACGGCAATCAACGGTGGTCGACGGTAATCGGTGGTTGATGGCGATCGACAAAAATCGACGATGGCCAACAGTGGTCGGTGGAGGCCAGCGACGATCAATAGGAGTTGGCGATGGTGGTGTTAGACTTCAGCTCATTGTCAAATCTTCAAGCTCTTCCTTAGATTTTAAACTCTCGTCCCCCTCATTAGAGAGGTGAGACTCTATTTATAGTATTTTGGATACAATTAATGCAGAAATATGAACCACTTTGATTGGACGGTTCATAGAGCTTTTTTCGATCATCTTAATGATGTACAAAATTTATCAAATTTAGGCTCACTGGATTCGTCTTGTTGAGCTGCTTGTTTCGACTATAAGCTTGCTAGATTCGACATTTATTTAACCTTCTGAATATGTCCAGAAAACTTCTAAGAGTGGTTTAGTGACTTAATCTGAGGTTGATTTTAATCAGATTGGAATAATTTTTTTATCATTGAGTCTGTCTCATCAAATCGGTCAGTTTAACTATAAGTTTATTGAAATCGGAGCTCTCGATGACTCTAAATTGAAGTTTGAATGTTTCTTGCTCAAAAGATTACCTCAAGATTCATGCCGGATGATGGAGATTTGTTAGAGGAATATCAATTTTCCCTCTATTTCAGAGTGAGTCCAGTTTTGTCATATATATATATATATATATATATATATATATATATATATATATATATATAGTTATTAATAATTATATACTCAAATGTATTCAAATTACTTAAGCTTAGCTTTGTCGGTGATTGTTTTTGCCACACTCCATTGTGAGAATGTTCGAGTTCTGAACAAAGAATAGGCTTCTTTATTTGTTGGGCAGGCAACACGGCAAGTTTATCACCAGAAATTTGCAATTTTAAAAGCACAACATCATTACAATGAATTTCTTATATCGAAGAAGTGGATAGCAGAACGAAGCTTCTTTAGGCCTGGAGGTTCTGTGGAGAATTGCAGCACGACACTGGGAGAGTTTCTGCTACTTCACTGTCGTAGCAATTATCTCAGTAGTTCATGAATTCTGTGTAAATCTCCCAGAGGAATTAGACGATTTGGTATTCGTTAGGGAGAGGAGTAGATTATTATTATATTCATGTCAATGCTATAGCATTTGTCTGATCTGCCTGATTGTTGTTACTCTTCATTTGAGCCTACTGAGGACAAGCTGGATGAGATTATTACATTTCTGACTAGTAGGCAAGGATCTTAGAAGATCAAGAATGATCACAAGGTAAATTTTCTTTATCCAAGCTTAATGCTCATTTTAAAGCATGACACTACTTTATTTCTGCTCGACTTTGTCACTACTGGATTATTGCTGTCGTAGCCGCCAATTCTCTGCGATTTTCGTCGAGTGTCATCATTTGTCGGTATCGTCGATGTTGAGGAGTCGTCATTCTGTTTATCTATTATGTTGCTCTAATCTCAAACTAATGTATTATTTCATATCATGTGAATGATATTAAGATATTAAGAAACTTGGTGGAGGAAGGGAAGGGCGAATAGAAATAGAAAACATACAAAAGAAAAATGTTGAGAGAACTTCATTATAGCAATCATTACAGTGAGACATCAGAGCGTTTGACTCCTGAGATACTCATACAAAGAAAATCACATGAAGAATTTCATGACTAGAGATTTAGGTATGATACCTATTTTGAGTTTTTCATTCTTCTATAAGAGCAGACTTCTATAGTTAATTATATATTAAGTAGTTAAAACTGCTTATAAAAACTCTGATTAAGGTTAGTATTTGTTCTTAAAGAAATTTTAAATGTCAAGCTTCAAGGAAGAGTTCTTACATGGGATATGTGGTCTTGTGGTAGAATTCTCTAAAAATAGTGATTTAGAATTTTACATTAAAAATTTTAATAATAAGGTGACAAATAAATCTTATATTATCATATTTGAGAAGTTTAATTCAGAAATAAACTGTAGTTGCAAAAAAATTTGAAATGATGTTGTTATTATGTGCCCACAGTCAACGAGTTTTTCAGCTTGGAAAATTAAATGAAAATACCTAATCGCAGTTGTCTCAAATAAGAACTTAAAATGTATTTTCAGTTCAGACACAAAGTATAATCAATTCAATAAGAAAGCAGTCAATCTATACCCAAGTATACGTATCGATCAAGTAATACAAGGCTATAATGGAATCCTGGTTATCGATCCCACAGAGAGAACGTAAATCTTTAAAGCGTAGCACGAAAATCTAATATTCAAACTACAATGCACGTATAGTATTAAAGTTGATAAAGTTTAATGATGCTAAAGATTCTAAGATCACTAATGTACTTTATAAACTTTGAAATAAAGTTAACTATCGCTAAATTAAGTTTTCTATTGACATGTTCAAATTTGGAGAAATTGTCCTCTCCCTTACAATGATGTTATGATGAATGAATAAATAAGATTGCTGAAAATTTTGTATTGTGCCAAATAAAAGCATACATATTTACTCTCTTCCGAGCGTTATAAAGAACATCGATTAATCCTATGTTTAGTCCATAAATCAATGGTTAGGCTAGGAGGATACTGACTCTCACTCCAGAGCTCCCACTTCCCTTCACCTGAAGGCTAACTCTGACTTTAGTTTCCAAACACTATGACTAAATTGGGGATTTTAGTCTGTCACCCTAAAATCATCAATTCTACGCCCAATAAACAATATTTATCTATTTATTTGCACTCAACTCCCATGAACTACATCACTCATTCATGGACATTGAATGTGATCTTCACTTTCATTCACATGGCATGTCCAATCTAAATCATCACTTCACCATATCTCATTGTAAGAAGAAAGACAAAGAAATATAATCAGAATTCATGAGGAAGATACAACAAAACGATGATTTTATATATAAAAGCAAAATCATACAAACAATAAGAAGTAAACATAACTTATCTTAATTTATTCCCCAAACAAATCCCTTGAAGTTTCTTTGAATTTCTTTCCCTTTTCACCAAAACACATAATTCCCTCTTAGAACATTAAGGAAGAAACAATTTCTCACTTTCATTCTCCTCCTACAACTCTTAGAGAAGAATCCCTCACAAAACAATACTTTCTCACACCAAACCCTCGACTCTATACTCTCTACAATAACCAAAATTTGACTTCAACACACTTTCACACGTTTATGGCACCAAATTCACTTTAAAATAGTCTAGGGATGAATTCCACAAGAGATGCCTCAAGAAACCCTCCAAAAGTCATTCAAATGCATGAATATGGCCTCCACCGACATTTGGTGCCGTAGACACAGTTTCTGGGCGCCGTCAATGTCGTTTCTAGGCGTCATCGGTGCCCAAAGCATTTTAATTTCTGGTGCTCTCTGGATGGCGTCGTCGGCGCCAAAAAGCAGAATTCTGAATTTTGCCTCATTTCGTTCCAAATTCGTTATTTTTTGCTTCTTTTTGCTTCAAATGTCTAAAATCATCATACATACAACAAAGCATGAAAAATACATTCTTGTAAAGTGCAATATCACAAAAAAAAATGAGTAGAAAATATATATGAAAATCCAACATATTTTTGATCCGTCAATACCCAATAAATATCTCCAATGGCATATTCATGATAAGTGGGACATCTATTACGATTATGGATATATATATATATATATATATATATATATATATATATATATATATATATATATATATATATATATATATATACAAAGTGGCATTCAAGTGCTTCTTGTTTCACACCCACGTTTATAAATTATCATATTAATTAGTATCATAAAACAAGAAAATGAAAAAGTTGTGCAATATATGTTGGAGTTATTGAAAAAATTATATGTCGAAGTTGATGGCACATTAAGTGAGAGCGCACCTCAGTCGAAGCAAAAACAGAATAATAATCAGTTAATAAGGAATGTTATGTAAAATTAAAGGACTCAAAGGGAATATCTAATTCCAGTTAAAAGGATATTGGGAGAAATATAATAGAACTAACAATATATATTCTTGTATTTAAGATCTTTTTTTATTATATATATCACTAAGTTTGTTTAACTTAAACCCTATTTTTTAATATAGGAAAAGAGAAAGAACCTTCATCTTACGAAGAACTAATTGCTTCCCCATGGGATGCAAATTTGTGTGCAATATTGGATTGCTTCATGCGGGCATAAAATAAAGATTCTACATCATTAAAATTTTTCTATTGTTATACTTTTTTAAACATTTACTCATGATTATTGTAACCTAACAGGGATTTTATACACTCTATAGTGCTCTGTAGCCTACACAAACATACACCAGACTGATAATGGATTCCATTGAAGACCATATAACATAGCAGTGGCAAAACATGCAAAGTCGTACTTGTTGTTTTGCATAATTTTATAAGTACTTCTTGTCACACGTAATACTTCTGGATAATTTTATGTTAAGCTGCAGTGGAAGTTGAGAGATGCATAAATTTCAGTATAACATAAGAATTCATATGTATCAGTTGTATAACCAATAGTTACACTAAAAATAAAATCAGTTTAAAGTTATCACAGTATCAGCCAATTAGTTTAAAATCAATTACACAGCATACAACAACCACAAACAAAGTGCTTACACGAATTCAGCTCTAAAATTTGACATTTCTTCCTACCAGTCAAATTTATCATTCAAATTAACTTTCTCAATGCCCTCTACTGATTCGATATACTTGCATAAAATATGTCACAGTCGTCATTGTTCGTTTATGCAGGAGTTCCTCAAGTCATAACAACTGAACATTTGATGGATTGCATCAGAAAGTTTTCCCAGCATCATTAATAAATAATTTGATCTGCAACATTTAAGGTCGAATTAAAATGTGCACTCTATCACAAAAATTATGAACTGAATAACAAATCACCGAACTTCTGATAAATACACTTACAACGCTGTGGGTGATCTCCTTGTGCGTCATATTAGGAATTGAATCATATAATCTCCACTTCTTAGATTTCAAATTCCCCACTAGATAACTTGAGTTTTTTCGATATTTTCTTTTGTGATGTGTTCTATGATTATTAAGTTGTCTTTCTCTTTATATAGCTTTATAAATGACACAAAGTCATCATGGAAGAAGTATACAAATAAATGCTACTTTAACTTTACAAAATATAGTTAAACTTGAATAATTACCTAATGCGATGACGATATATATAGGAATAGTCTGTACAATGTTGGAGATTTAATCTTCTTTTTCTCTATTAAAAGTGCAAAAGCATTGACATATTCATTTGCAAATCAGTTGTTAGGTAGAATATCAACCATACTAGAACGACTAATTACTACATGTCCAACATGAATCTTAACAACATTCCTGCAGCATCAACACATAGCTTACGTTAGAATTAAATATAAGAGTATTATCTGAAATTACTAAAAAATATGAACATGTACTAACTTATCACTATATCTCCTACAAGATTGATCAATTACTTATTTTATTTCAAGTGGGATTTTTGTTCTCCCAGAAAAATCTACAACTTTCTCAATCGAACAAGGTAACATAACAATAAACCAATCATCATTAATGTCAACTTAAATGTTTTATAGTTTTTTTTTTCCATACAATTGTCACATAATCATCTGCACAAACTTATTTCATTTTCTCTTAGACATCTCCCTCATCATGAGTGATTGTAATATGCACAGACTTCTAAAATTCAACAACATCTATTATTCTTTGCTACTCAAACTGTTCAATATCTGCAAGAAACCACTCACCCCTAACAGCTAGAGTATCGCACATCAGTTGATATTTGAACATCCAGTTGAACATCTACAGATTTGGCTTTCCTCCTCTTCAACTCAACTGCAATGTAAGAGGAACTCAATTTTCTTTTCCTACTGCTTTGTGGGGCCTTAAGCCTCTAGATTATACTCTCAATGGAGAATTGATGTTCTTGTTTCTTCATTATGTTCACTTCCAATACCATTATTATATTTTCCAATTAATTAACTTCACTCCGGAGCTTTGTTAATTTATTATGTAAATTGGATACTCTACTGTTAATTAATTCTTGAAATTCAGAAAGACTTTTCTCTTATGTTCTCAGTAATTGAATAATTTCTTTAAAACCCGTCTTGATGGTTGTACACTTTAGTTGTGGGGTGCTGTCACTTGCAATGAAAGGGCCGGTACCAAATAAAATTGATAATTATGTAATGCAATCAGTTTCATCGGTGATGGATCGAGGTGTTTAAATGAAATAGGTTACTCTTCAATTGAAGGAGCGAGCAGGTCATGTTCTTCGTCTTTCAAACCTAAAAATGAATCTTGAAACTACGATGATCCATTATTACAATCATAAATGAACTGAATTTTCCAAATAGAAAAAAATTGACATATGAGAGAAATATCCGCTCAGGGTTGAGTTGCTTAAAACTTTGATGTATCCAGAATGAGCTACATCTTACATTTGTTGGCCACCTCAACATGCGAGGCCTAGCATCGGGTGCAGCAAGAGTAACTAGGGACGTACACTCATAAATACAGAGCTGTGTAGAAGTTGAATCATAACCTGATTTGATTAAGAAAGATAAAATTTAAATGGTATAAACATCATACTAATCGTGAGCGGAAAGAAAAACTATTAATATATCCCAATGAATGATTCTACTTTAGTTTTGTAAGGACGACATCAAAAAACTCACAAATGATAATAGACCAATCAAATGAAGAAAATGAATGTACATTCTCAACGAAAGTGTAAAGTCTCTTTGGCACACTAAAGCTGCTCGAAGGAAATAATAAGTTTTGTTAATAAAAACTTTATAAACAGTTCATCAAAGGGCATTGAATACTTCCTGGATAAAACCTTAACGAAGTCATTCTATATCTGTATTGAAGCTACACCATACGACGGAGCTTTATCCCAATGGACTAGTTCTCCTCTGTTGGGCATGCCTATCAGTAAGGCAACTTGTTTGGAGTCTAAACTTAATTCGTTCCTGCCCATCTTGAATACCCTTTGTTCAATATCCCAACGATTTAGGATGTGCAGTGTAAGGACTTTATTTTGCGGATATGGAGGCAAAATGAAAAACTGAAATACATTTAAATCTTTCAGGGTGATTACAATTTCTCCATATAGGGTATGGTTGACCAACTCAATAATAGATCATACCATAGATGGTCGACACCTACAGTTGAGCATCCTTAGGTTCATAAACCTACAAAAGAAGACAATGCAAAACAGACAGTTTGTTAACATCAAATATGTCAATAATAACACCACTTAGGTACCTAAACATGAATGCAAAACTAAATAATACCAACACTAATTATAGATCAACATAAAAATAACAACAATAGAATAACACCAAAATATGTTTATAATAACACAATTTCAATACCACATATCACAATAGTACATCCAAATTAGCACATTAATAACACCAAATAAAAACCATGATACAACAAAGATATCGCCATAATAACACCAACTCAATAAACAGAATGACTCCAAAATGTCCAAAATAGCACCACTTCAATATTACAATATCATCACAGTATAGCCAAATTGACATCTTAATAACATCACATCAAAACTAGGATAAAACATAGATATCACCATAATAACTTCGACTCAACAATATAATAACAATAAAATATATTCATAATAACATCAAAATTTGTTCAGACAAATTAGGCACCTTAATAACACCAACATATGTCCATGATACAACATAGTATCACTATAATAACACTGAATCAACAATAGAATAACACCATGTTACCCCAAAATGTTTAATTTATTAAAAAAAACTAAAATAACACCAACCCAACAACAAAATATGACCAAGTTGCATTTGCAATAACACCATTACCACATGACCGACAAAACTGAACAAAATTACCACCATGATAACAACTCAAAGCCAGAATACAATTAAGAAACCATAATAATAACACCAAATTAACACGTATATACAACAAATTTACCATCAAAATACATGCATGAAAACACAACCTCAACATCAGAATCACATCATATTACCACCATAATAACAACAAATCAGCACCTAAATAACATAATATAAACTCTGATAAACAATTATAATAACATCCACTATACATCACTAAACAATCAGAATATCACAAGAATACCCCCATTAAAACACCAAATTAAAACCATAATACAACCAAATTAACCCTAATAACACTAACTTAGATGCATAATACTACCAAAATTTCCTCCATATACCAACATTACCCAATAAAACCATTTCACTTTAGAATAACACCAAATCTAGAGGTATTGTGCTTGAATTCAGGCGGTATTTTACTGGATTTGTGCTGGTATTCAGTTAATATTGTGATGTTATTAGTATGGTAGTATGATGTTATTAGTGTTGTATTATGGTATTATTGTGATACAAATGTGGGTGTATGGTGGCGTTATTAGAGTGGTACTATGATAGTATTATGTTAATTTAATTGTAATATTCTATTGTTTCGCTCGTGATAAATCATACAACCATAATATTGTGGTAGTAAGATGAAATACTTCTCTTCCAATACTAAATCATCAATTTTAATTTATTTCTCAAGCTTATCATTGAACAAAGCATATAAAACGCATATGTGACAATGCTTATGTCAGTTACATATAGTTAAAATCGTAAATAATAAATTTTTGAATGCAACTACAACCACACTTCTGATTTACCAGAATGTTTTGTCGAATTTTACGTTTTCTATTTTTCTTAGAATCTTTCATTCTTTTACATTAACTTGCTTGAAAACTAAAAGGAAAATATAAGAGTTCACACCATAGATCTTAAATCATGACGCAAGAGTTGTTTCAAAAAAGCCTAAACATCACAATAACTTACATGATGAGGGAGAGCGACTATGAATGGTTGTTGTCGGCGACCGACAATGCAAAAGATTTTAAATGAGTGAAACCCTAGCTACCAAAATCACTGGTGAAAACTGTTCTGTGAAATCATACCCAATGGCGATAGAAGAAAATAAAGATTGAAGAGACGCGCAAGATTTTATTTTAGAAGTCTCTCCCCAAAATATATCTTTTTCTTAATTATTTCCAACGAGTCATGCACTTTTTATAGTGCGAAGCCTATGCAATAATTTTTTGCTTCGAAACGGCACAATCACTACCTTTCCTATAAATATCATACTAAGAGCGAAAACCTAGCGGTAGTGACCAAAAAATATATCGACCAACCCAGCCGCCAGCCGCCAGCCGCCAGCCGCCAGCCGCCAGCCGCCAGGCCTTCTTCTCGGAAGTTTCCCTCGCTGACGCATAGGGCACGATCCGGTTGCATCTTCTTCCAACGATATATCTCTTTTGGCACTTCCGCTGTTCAGCGCGCGTGATCTGCAACCCAAGCCTCCAAGAACCATTAGTTTGCTCAGACATTGTTTCACGGCGGCCCAGCTTCCGCCAGCATTGCTATTTTCACAGAGCACCAGCTGGTTTTGTGCCCGATGTGCGCTACTTTGCCTCCGCGCACAAGAACCTTCCAGCAATCTCTTAGTCTCACGTGAATCCGCTTGACATCGCTTCACTTTCGCATGCGCACTGTCCTGCGCTTTGCTGCTGCTCTGGATCCTTCATTCACGCGAACTGCCTGACCACCCTCACGTAGCTCCGCTGCTCTTCACACCCGCATCTGTATACCTTAAACTTATTTATGTTCTGTCTCATTTCTAAGCTGATTCATGGGCATAGTTATGATGGCACTAGCTGCGGTATGAATTACCTGGTTATTTTTGTACAAGTTGCTCAAAATTTCAAAATTCACCTATTTTGGTTAAGATGCCCTGGATTCTCCCGTATAAGCTGAGTTAGGGGGTGTTTGGCTGCCTCTTGGATTTAAGTTAAGTGGATTTACAAAATCCGGTAAATCCCGTGATGTTAAATCCAAATATTTTTTTTGGTATTATTTAAGTTAAATTCAGTTAAATCTGTAACAGATGTTTGGCATTTGTTTTTAAGATTTAACAGATGAAGGAAGTCTTTTTCTTAAATCCACCTAAAGTTTGGATTTAATAAATCCTGAGTTACCGTCACGGCATAGAAATTTTTGGATTTAGCCCATGGCGAGATTTAAATGTGCCGAATTCGTGTTTGTCGGATTACATTAAACCCATACTTACATCCGCCTGTAAATAACATACCAAACACCGCCTCAGAATAGTTGTTGGGAAATTCTCGAACTATAGACACCGTTATTCTAAAAGTAGCAGTCTAGCAAGTTATTCTTATATTTCCGGTTGCATTTGAGTAAGCTTATTAGCGATACTGAGTCAATTTGTTCGCACTAACAATTTAGGATTTAGTTATCTCAAACTAAATTTTGCTCGAGATCAATTCTTTTATGGGTTGAGCTAGCTTGCCTCAAAATGTGTCTGGATTTCAAATCCAGTTTGAGTCGAGCTAAACTTGAGAATATCAAGTTTTGATTCATAACATGTAATTTATTTGAGGTTAAGAGCGCAAATAGAAAGTTTGTTTTGTCGTGTATCCTTTCAAGCTATTCAGTTGTTGAGAAAAATGGTCATAACTCTTTATTTTATTAAATTTCTTTTAGTGGTCTTCAGTACTTATGTTTTTTTATAATTTTAAGTCAAATAAAGTAACATTCTTTATGTAAGAAAAAAATTAATGAGGTTTTTATAGCTCTTTTTGTTCATGACATGATGCATTATAATATAAAGCTCTTAAAATCTCCTTGAATTTGCATCATTGCATTGTGCTAAACATTAATTCTTGTTTGCACCATGCAATGTAAGTTTGATTGATTAATATTAATCATCAGACCCCAACGTGCATTCTACTTTTTAACATAGAATAAATGCTATAGACCTTAAAATTGATTTATATGATATTTTAAACTATATTCTTTAATATTTATATATTTCCCATTTTAGGAGCACTCAGACTTTCTGATTTTTGTAAGTTTAATTATATTTTTCTGATAGTTTCAGCTGACTGATTACACTTTTATTAATTAATCAATAAAATTGATTACACTTTTATTTATTAATCAATAAGGTTGAATAATTATAAAACATATAAATAATCACAGTGGCATTTAATGGGAAGTTCTAGAAGTAACTCATCAATGCTGAAACTAGCTTAGTTTTTAACTACTTTGTTTGCTAGTTGTTCACTTTGTTATTACTTTTTGTTCAATCTTGCTTCACTCCTTTGTTTATTGTTCGGCAAGTTATGTTTTTTGTTTTTTAATTTCATTTTATATTTTTTTAAGTTAATCACTTTCAATTCAATCTAATTAAAATTCACTTGGCATATACACTGCTTTTATTTAGATTTGTAATTTCTTTTTGATCCATACTGCTATGATGAAATTATTGTAAGACTAATTTCTATTGTTGTTCGTTGTTTTTATAAATGCTGAATTTCAACATAAAATCATAAGCTCCCCTCAGCAGAACTTTCATGGGCAAAGACCCATGTAAACATAAATTTATTTTTTTCCTTTCTACATTATATAAACATTTCACAGCCAATCCCCCTTTTTAATTTATTATGTGGCCTTTTGCGGGCTTCTCTTGAGTGTATCTTATTTGGGATTTTTGAGTTTCGCACTTTGCATTCGTACAATGAATCTTTAGTTGTTCTCCTCGATATATCGTTGAAATTGTTTTTTAGAATTCTTTTATAGGCACATGATGAAACTAAATGTTAAATGTGTAATGTGCACATGTTATTTGAATTTTTATTTCCATTGATGCTATCACTTAGAAAATTTTATGGCTTTTCTTTTTTTTCCCCCAGTTTTTCTTGGTTATTTTGCATATAACGAATACTAGATTGGTAGTTAGTGGAGTGAAATGATGAATAGTAAATCTTTTCTTTATTAGTTTGATGACTGTTATGATGGCTAAGATTGTATTAGCTCTATCTGATCACTCCGCTCCATCCAATGCAATAAGGTCCGTTATCAGAAACTCTAAACCAATTTTATGGCTTCTCTTTTTTTCCTTAATTTCAGTTTTTCTTGTTTATTTTGCATACAATTTCCACTAGTTTTTTGGTTAGTAGAGTGGGATGATGAATGATAAATATTTTATTTATTAGTTTGATGACTGCTATGATGGCTAAGATTGTATTAGCTCTATCTGATCCATTCCATCCAATAAGGTCTGCTATCAGAAAGTCTAAACCAATTTCATCAATGCATTTGTCATTTTATGTCATGAAAATCTGTCTTGTGGTTCATATTTGCTGTGCATCCATCTCGATTGCTATGATTGTTCTAGATTTTTACTTATTTCATCTAGAATGGCGTAGTTTCTTTAGATGATTCTATGCATATTTTATTATCGTCGTAATTTAATCTTTTTGGATATCTATTTTGAACAAATTTTGACGTTCAGAATTAGTTATTAATAAGTTATATATATCCCTTTCTTTTAAAAATACCATTTCGATCAAAGGGGTGGTGAAGGACCCAGCGGAGGGGATGAATCTCAAACATTGAGTCCTCTCTAACAGTTGCAATAAATCCTTCGCAGATGAATGATGTTTGAGCCAATTTGTAAGATACTTTGGATTTGGTTTCATGGTGTCTGGCAACATGGCTATATAAAATTCTCATTTCTAATCGATTTTTCAGCTTTCATTAAGTGCTTTTTATATATTTTTTACAACTCTATCTTTTAGATTCATAGTGATTCAAAATGATTTGTTCTAGTTTTCTTTTAATGTATATAGTTTTTTGAGTACTTTTTTGAATCACAAGTTCATTTTCGGTAGTGGTCCTTCATACTTTTTGTGGAACCATATTCTTTTAATTCTTTTATAGCATTTTATTGTAAGATTATATTTCACCCAGGTCTCTCACAGCTCAAATTAGCATTAAGGTAAACTATTTGTCTAAAAGATTTTGAAAAATATTTATGCGGTCTTTGACCCTAATGATTTTTAAATAAACTTCTTTTGTTCTTTCAACTGTATCTTTTTAGTGCCATGTTACTATAAAGTTAATGAAAGATTTATTTTATTTGATGTTCACTATTTTTGCAGATGCTAAACTTTAAAATAAAATCATTCACAATTATAAAATCAAACGATTAAAAAAATGTATACTTGCTTTTCCTATGAATACTCCTTAATCTACTTATACGATATTTTTAGATGGTTTGCGTTGCATGATTTTTTTTCTTATGTTGACTTCCATGTTTATTCCTTAGCACTGATTTCCTGTTATGATGTCTTGGAATTGCCCAGATTTTTTTTTTTCTCAAATGAAGTTGAGAAAATATATTCTTTTCATGCAAGTTGGGTAAGCCCATTGGGTTAATCAGAAAATAAAGTTTGCCTGTTGCCCCATGTGAACCACATAAAAATATAATGCTACTTGATCAAGCTCCACATGAAGAAATCAAATGTATGAAATTAAAATGTTTTTGACACTATTACTTTTTAGGGATAATTACATACAGAGCACCCGAAACATTGATATTTACAATGTTTTATACATGCCATTATCAAACTATTCAGAAATTGATGAAAGTGAAAAATATGATTTGGGGGTTTACCATGAATTTTAGGAAAAAAATGTATTATATTTTTTCATTTGAATCGAATTTTCTTTTTAAGTTCTTTACTCTCTTCTATAGCCAATCCTGAGTGGAGTTTACCTAGGACTCCAAGGTTTCTTCACACTCCGGACTGGTATGACATGTATGCATTCTTTTTCTAGATCTTTCCTTGAAATCATGCTTATTTGATTTTATGGTTGCCAGATGACTATCCTTAATGTTTAAATGGCTAATTTTTATTTGAGATTTTATTTTCTATTACTGTTATCACCTGGGAATCTATTGCTTATTTGGGGTTTTCTTTGGTTTTTATCCGTATTAATTCTTCTATGTCGCTGTGGAATAGAGTGAGATGATGAACAATAGACGTTGACCTATTGGTTTAACTGCCAATATGATGGCTAAATTTGTATTAGCTCTATCTGATCACTTTGGTTGTCAAAGCTCTTAACTAATTTCATTGGGATGGTTGTGATGAAGATGTCATCATTGCATATTGATCACTAGATGTGAATTCAGTGGCGGGAAAATATTTCGTATGGTTCGTATTCGCTGAGCATCCATCTCAACTACTTATTGATATGATTGTTCTATATGTTTGTTATTGGAAGATTCACATACATACTGCTTAATTCATATGTGTTTATATATCTAACACTTAATACTTCAAATTTCAAATTTTACATGCATGACCTTAGCTACATGAAATGCTGAATTTCACTTTTTAGAAGTTACAATGGCCGTATTTTTTATGTGATATGAAATAATTTGAGTTGTATTAACGTAAAAAAGTAAAATTTATGTGCTAGATATGTAAATACATAAGAATTGTGTGGTATGTTTGTAAATGCCTCTTTTTAATTTCATCTAATGAGATGAAGGTCCTATAGAGGATTCGCTTTATGTTTTAGTGCGATATCTTCTAAGTTTGCCTTCAAATAGTAAATGAATTCTCCGAAGTTTTGATTTTGAGTTTCATTTGGTGACTCAAATCTTTTTGGGTATGGATTTCATACAAATTTTGAAGTCAATCAATTTTTGATGATTTAAATAATGTTCTTTCTTTTTTGAAATAAGGTGGATAAAAAGGGAATTGAAGGACTAACCTAAAGGATGGATCTCGTGTGTCGAGTTCTTACCATTTGTATTAGCAGGTAAATGAGTTGAGTTGATCTATAAAATGCCTTGGTTTTGTGTTATTATCTTCATTCTATCTACAAAGAAGGCCTATATAATACAATGCTCGGTAATGAGTTGTCTGTTATCAATTTATTTTTTTCATTTTTTGTAAAAATCTATTTGTGAGATGCTTAATAATGATGGAAGGATTTTGTTCTAGATTACTTATATATATATAAGTCTAATTTATACTTTCGCATCTTGTGGTTGAGTAACTACAATGGTATTTTAGTTTAAAGAATTAGAAAATATTCTGATATAAACCAAAAAAAATTTCCACAAAAATTAGGGCAAACAAATATTTTATTTCATCAAAATAAAACAACAAAGCCCTAATACATAAGGATATGCACCTATAATTCTAGAGGTAGACGATCTTTCCCAACATCTACAATATAAGGGTAGGCGATCTCTCCCAACCCCTAAACTTAAGACTGAGGACCACAATCTCGTACATAATTCTAATCCTAAATATATTATTCGTATTTATACTAAACAATAACAAATAAGAAAAGGGTAAATTGTCTTTAGGCGCCGATACAACAATACTCACCTCCCCAAAAGATTGTGCTCAAAGAAAAAAAATGTTGGATCCCACATGACATCCTCATTTGACAATCATTTCCATTTGATCAGAAATTCGTAGCTACTTTTTAGAGTTTGAAATGTAGCCTTGTGCACATTTTTTGACTGCATGCAAACATGTTAATACCATGACTTAAGTCAACCTTGGAGGATATTGTAGCCCCACACAACTTGTCCAATAGCTCATCAGTCGCTAGGATGAGAAAATTGTCAGCGCTATTTATGCATTCACTGCCAGATAATCCACACAAAAACATCAACTCCATCGTTCTTCTTCACTAACGAGACTGGGCTAGAGAAGAAGCTCACCCTCACCCTAGGTTGTATGATTCCGACCTCCAACATCACTCAGATCCAACATTCAATATTGTTCTTCTGTAGCTCGGGGTATTGATATAAGCGCACACTGATGGAAGAAACTCTCTATCTTAGGATTGTTGCATGCTCGAGTCCATTTTTGATTTGTTCGCTCGATCCCACGACTCTAGTTCCACCTAAGGCAATGACACTACCCTGATGTCACACAAATTCTTTATATTGCTGCCGATCGAGTTCGCTCTCAATCCTTGCGCTTGATCCCGTTGCTCCAGATCCACCCGAAGCAGTGATGTTGCCCTAATGCCGTGTGAATCCTTTTGATTGTTTCAACTCACCTCCGTTTGCATGAAACTCAACTATCTTATTCATTATTTCCTCTAGGACAGTGAATCAAATTTTTATCCTCCACTCCATGGAGAGCGTCGCCCCTCCATAAAGGTGAAACACATTTGACTCACATCTTTCTCTAATTTCTTTTACCAATGCATCAACATTTTTGGGCACCATTACTCTTTCAAAACTCCTTTCTCATCATTGGTTTCTGTATTGTCTCATTTCACAATTGTATTATGTGCTTGGTGGCTTTCTGGTTGTCTCAAATTGCGACATGATCGTTACGATATCATCGTGCCCTTGTATTGCGCCACGATCCTGTAATCCTTTCCCTACTATCTCTTAGATTGTATCAAACAGAGGCAGTGCTTGTTTGTCACAATACCATCGGTGTTTGCTTCCATATTGATTGGATCGAGCGCTTTGTACGTCACAATCCTTCTTCCCAGTCCCGATTCAATCCCTTTTCGGCTTCCCAGGTGTGATTTGGCCCCTTCGTTGGCTTCCCAGGTGCGATCCTTTCTTTGCTTCAATCAAAGAGTCGTGATTGTTTAAGCCTTGTGCATCGTGATCATTCCACACAGGTGAGGGCAAGACTAGTTGATGCCTTTTAATTGGGTATCCTTCTCAAATTGAATTTTTTGATACCAATTTGATATGAATCGAGACACTTTTTCCATAAAAAATAAGGATAAATAAATATTTTAGTTCATCAAAACAACATAACACAATCCGAATATATAAAGATAAGCTCTTAAAATTCAAGAGATAGGCGATGTCTCTTGACATCTATAATTCAAGAGATAGTGGATCTTTCCCAAATCTTAGACTTAAGACTTAAGATCACATCTTATATGTAACCCCACCCCTAAATATGTTAGCCCTATTTATATTAAATAATAATAAATAATAAAAGACTGAATTACTCATATTATCTTTGTTCTTAAATAAAGTCTTTTTACTCATTTGTTCCCTTTTTAATATTTTATTCTCTTTTACTTCCTACTTATGGGAATGTTTTAAGGAATAATTTGTCATGTTTGCATTTGGATAGGCAGGTCCATGCTATATTGGCACTATTTCCAATCTCTTGGCCTAAAAGGAATCAAAAAGTTCTCACATCATTGTTAACATTCTTTAGTCCACCTTAAGAGTTCTTTTATTTGATGGTTTGTAAATGAGATAGTGGCTTCTATTGATAGGCCTTGACCTTTCTTATATAAGTTTCTAGACTACAACATGTGCAGATGATTCTAGAATATTCTGTACGTTCATCCTGTATATTTCAAATATTCTGGAGTATCTTACAGATTTCTTGAATTATCTAGAATCTTCTAAATGTGTTTTAATTTTTATAGAATTTCAGAACTATCTAGAATATGATGGTTTATTCTAGATTCTTCTAGAAGCTTCCAACTTATCTCCATAAATTATCGAAAAAAATTTCTTCAGCTGCTTGCTTATCAACTGGACCTCTCATTCTCCCCACCTAAATTTGTGATGTCCTCATCGCTTCTTAATGATATTATTGGATTTTATCTTTGAATTGCCATAGCGTGTCTTCATACTCCTAACTAGCTTTTGTCTCTGGTGGTCCCTTCCATTTCATAAAATATTCTTTATGATTTGGCACACCACGCCGATGAATGATCCGATCAGCTAATATTTCATCCATTTCTTTATCGAAAGAAGTGATTATTGTTGTTGGTGCTCGCTTAGAGATTCTTCTTGATGGTTCTTTTGGGTCCTCATGATATGGTTTTAACATGCTTACATGAAAAACTAGATGAATTTTTAGTTTTGGTGGAAGATGGAGTTTGTAGGAAACTTTTCATATACATTTGATAACTTCGAAAAATACCTCATGTTTACGTACCAACCTTTTATGCACCTTTCTAAACACCATCTATTATTGTGGTAGGAATTTCACTAATATAAATCTTCTTTAAATTGCAAGTGTCTCATTTTCTTATCTGCCAATTTCCTCATTCATTTTGCAATCTTGCATAGTGCCAGAGCTATGTCAGCTTGCTCACTTCAACTTTTATGCAGCTAGACTCTTTCTTTCATATCAAGTGGTAAGTGATAGAGGTTTTAATGGTTTTTATACCATGATAATCTTGAAAGGACTGTTAATTTTTGCTTCGCTTTGTTGCACGTTGTAGGAGAATCGAACAAAGTCAAGAAGTTTGGCCCAATATTGCTGATTGACGCTCATATTGTGTCGTAAATATGCCCCGGTAAAACATTAAATTTTTCATTTTGTCCATTATTTACAAGGTGAAAGCTTGTAGAGAAGTTTAATTCTGATCCTAAATATTTGAACAACCCAGGCTATAATCTTCTAATGAAGCCGGGATCTCTGTCAATAATAATGTTCTTTCGGAATCTGTATAATTTAATTATGTTGAGAACTCAATTCTTATCCTAAAATATTGAACATCTCAGGCTAGAATCTTCGAATAAAGTGAGGATCTCAATCAATAACGATGTTCTTTGATACTCCCTATAATTTAATTAGGTTGTGAATATATAACGGCCAAGTTCAATTGTACAATTAGTGGGGGCGGCTATAAAGGTCGTATGTTTGTTGAATCTGTCCACCAAAACTATTATGCTTCCAAATCCTTCAAACTTTGGTGGTAGGCTAGAAATGAAGTCCATGGAGATATTTCTCATGGCCTCTCACGATAAATAATGATTCCAACAAGCCTCCTGGTTGTTGGTTTGTCTCATATTGTTGGCAAATAAGGCAAATTCGTACATACCCTTCAATATCATCTCGCATCCTCGATCAATAGTTAATAGGCTTTAAAAGAGTAAATGTGGGCTTCATTCTTGGATGTTCTACTCGTAAGGAGTCATGACACTCCTTGAGCAACTCCTTTCTCAGATTCTCTTTCTTGGCTTTTGTATATTTTCTTGCGCTTGGTATAAATGATGTCTTCCTCTAGCTAAAATATTCAGGTTTTTCCCTGATTGATCAAGACGATGCTCTGAGTTTGATGATCAGCTTTTAGTTATTCCTTGATTCTTCCTAGTGCACTAGTGACCTGTGATAGGCTTGTGTGCATTGCTTTTTGACTCAATGAATCATTTGCCACATTCACTCTTTCTGGTTTGTAGTTCATGGTTTAATCAAATTCAGCTAGGAAGTCTTGTCATCTTTATTGTTTTGAATCCAATTTTTTTAGGGTTTGAAAATAAATTGTAGGTTGTGTCGTTATGTTCAAAGGAAGTGGATCATTACGGTGATCTTTATTTTTTTGGTATCATGTGATGTCATTATGTTTCTTTGAGCTTCCTTCTTCTTTCTTCTTTCTTCTTTCAAAGGCAATTGAATGCCCTTCTTGCTTAGAAACATCCGTAATAGTAAAATTTGAAGCATTAGTGTGAACTTTACATGGCCTAACAATTTCAGGTAGTTGGAGTACAAGCTTCTCGCTTATTGATATTTTGGGATCTTCAAAAGCTCGTTGGCTTTCCCTTGTCTATTCCCATGGTTTGTTCTTAAACATATATTGGAGTTGTTTTTGCTGAGTACTCCTTGATGAATCAATGATAGTAGTTGACTAAGTCAAGGAAGCATCATAGTTCATTAACTTTGGATGGTGGTTCTTAATCCTGAATATCACATAGCTCACTATCTTCTATCATCAACTTGCCATCCTTGATCCTTTGTCTTAAGAATCCCACTTTTAATGTGTCAAATGAGCATTTTTCTTTCTTAACATGTAACTCATTCCCTAGAAGAATCATGAACATTTAATTGCATAATATGCTTTTCGATGTTCTTGCTATACACCACTATATTGACCTAGCAGACTATGAACTGAGCAAGGTATTGGTGGAATAACTTGTTCATTAAGGTGCAAAATATTTCTGGTGCATTAGTTAAGCCAAAGGGCTAAAAAATTCATAAGAACCATATCTTGTGACACATGTAGCATTTGGCTCATCTCCTTTAGCTATCCATATTTGTAGTTACTTGAACGAAAATCTAATTTTGAGAAGTAGCGAGCTTCCCACCAATTGATCAAATATTTCAGCAATCAAATGAATATTATACTTATTCTAAATCGTGATCTTATTGGGAGCCCTATAGTTCGATGTACATGCGTAATGATCTATCATTCTTTATCTAGAAATGGGGATTTAGGAGGTTGGATGAGCCCAACGTTCAATAATTACTTCAATTATCTCTTTTATTTTGCTAATTAAGGAGATGTCATATTGTGAGGACCCATTGATGGTGGTTCCCAATCTTGAATATCACATACCTCACTATCTTCTATCATCAACTTGCCATCCTTGATCCGGTGTCTTAAGAATCCCACTTCAAATGTGTCGAATGAGCATTTACAATAACACCAACGAAATAACAAATTATGATCAGGTTGCTTTTACAATAACACCATTACCACAAGACCACCAAAGTTGAACCGAATTACCACCATATTAGCAACTCAAAATTAGAATGCAACTGAGATACCACCATAATAACACCAAATTATCACATCTATACAACCAATTTTCCATCAAAATACCTGCATGAAAACACCAATTCAACATCAAAATTACAGCATATTAGCACCATAATAGCAACAAATCAGCACCAAAATAATATAATATAAACCCTAATAAAAAATCATAATAACATTCTCTATACACCACTAAACAATCAGGATATCACAAGAATACCCTCATTAAAACACTAAATTAAAATTATAATACCACTAAATTACCCACACAATAATACCACATTACCACCCTAATAACGCAAACTTAGATGCATAATACCACTAAAATTTCCTCTAGATACCACAACATTACCCTAATAAAACTATTTCACTTCAGAGGTATTGTGCTTGAATTCAGATGGTATTCTACTGGATTTGTGCTGTCTTTGAGTCAGTATTATGGTGTTATTAGTGTGGTAGTATGGTGGTGTTATTAGTACGATATTATAGTGTTATTGTGATACAAATGTAATTGTATTGTGGTGTTATTAATGTGGTAGTATGGTAATATTATGCTAGTTTAATGGTAGTATTCTACTGTTTCGCTCGTGATGAAACCTATAACCATAATATTGTGGTAGTAAGATAAAATACTTTCTCTTCCAATACTAAATCATCAATCTATATGGTCAATTTTAAGCTGTCAAGCTTGTCACTGAGCAAAGCTGGTAAAACATATATGAGGCAATGCTCATCTCTATTACATATGCAAAACCGTAAATAATAAATTTTTGAATGGAACCACAACCACACTTCCTATTTACTTGGATGCTCTCTGTCAACTCCTACGCTTTTTATTTTCCTTGGATTCGTTCATTTTTTTATATGAACTTGTTTGAAAACTAAAAGAAAAATACATTAGTTTGCACCCTAAATCCTAATTATTGACGCAATAGTTGTTTTGGAGAAACTTAATCATCACAATAACTTACATGGCAAGAGAGAGTGACTGTGAATGTTTCTCGTCTGACGACCGATATTGCAAGGGATTTCAAACGACTAGCTACCAAAATCGCAGGTGAAAACTGCTCTATAAAGCCCTACCCGGTGGCAATAGAAGACAATTGAGATTAAAAAGACGCTCAAGGTTTTGTTTTTGAAGTATTAGGGTGGTTCGGGTCGGGGGTCGGGTCTCTTGGCTTTCACCTCTTTTCTTTTATTTTCAATGGGTGTAACATTTTACACTTGATGAAATATTTTTGGAGTATGAAGCCTGTTGCAATATTTTTTCCTAGTAAACAGCATAATCACTTCCTTTCCTATAAATATATACTAACAGCGAAAACCTAGCGGCAGTGACCAAAAAATATATAGACCGCCCAAACCAGCCAGCCACCAGGCTTTCTTCTCGGAAGATTCTCTCGCTTACGCTTAGAGCACGATCCCGATGCATCTTCTAACACTACGTCTCTTTGCTACTTCGCCGTTCTGTGCGAGTGATCTGCAACCCAGGCCTTCAACTATCACTTTGCTCAGACATTGTTTCACATCGCCCCAGCTTCCACTAGCCTTGCTATTCTCACAGAGCAGTAGCTGGTTTTGTGCCCGCTGTGCACTATTTTGCCTCCGCGCAAAAGCATTTTCCAGCGATCTCTTACTATTTCACGTGACTCCGCTTGGCATTGCTTACACTTTTGCTTGCGCACCGTTCTGAGCTCTGCTGCTGCTGTGGATCCTTCATTCACGGCGGCTGCTTGAACACCATCAAGTTGCCCCACCACTCTTCACACCTGCATCTGTATACCTTATTTATATCCTGTCTCATTTCTAAACTTACTCCTGAGCATGGTTATGATGGCCCTAGTTTTGGTATGAATTACTTGATTATTTTTATACAAGTTGCTCAAAATTTTGAAATTCACCTATTTTGGTGGAGATGCCTTGCATTCTCCAGAATAAGTTGAGTTAGGGAGTGTTTGGCTGCTTCTTGGATTCAAGTTAAGTAGGATTTACAAAATCCGGTAAAACTTGTGATGTCAAATCCAAATTTGCGTTTCGTATTATTTAAATTAAATGCACAAAAATTTTTGGATTTAGCCCATGGCGGGATTTAAATGTACTGAATTCGTGTTGGGCTGATTTACTTTAAACCCATACGTAAATCCGCCTGTAAATAACATATCAAACACCGCCTTAGTATGGTTTTTTTTTTATTTTGAATATATATGAATTATGTTTGGGAAACACTCGAACATTAGACACCATTATTATAGAAGTAGCAGTCTAGCAAGTTATTCTTATGTTTTCCGGTTGCATTTGAGTAAAAGCTAATTAGCTGAAAGATATTGAGTCGATTTCTCCGCACTAACAATTTAGGATTTTAGTTTTCTCAAACTAACTTTTTGTTGTTTGAGATCAATTCTTTTATGAGTTGAGCTAGCTCGACTCAAAATGTGTCTGGATTTCAAATCCAGTTTAAGTCGAGCTAAACTTGAGTGAGTTTTGATTCAAAAGATGTAATTTATTTGAGATGAAGAGCGGAAATAGAATTCTTGATTTGTCATGTATCCTTTCAAGCTATTCAGTTGTTGAGAAAAATGCACATAACTCTTTATTCTATTTATTTTCTTTTAGTGGTCGTTGGTACTTAGCTTTCTTTATAATTTTAAGTCAAATAATGTAACATTCTCTATGTAAGAAAAAAGCAAATGAGGTTTTTATTGTTCTTTTTGTTCATGACATGATGCATGATAACATAAAGCTCTTAAAATCTGCTTGAATTAGCATCATGGCATTGTGCTAAACATTAATTTTTTGTTTGCGCCATGTCATGTAGAAATTTAGTTAGCACGTAAGTTTTGATTGATTAATATTAATCATCAGACCCCAATGTGCATTCTAGTTTTTAACACAGAATAAAAGCTGCAGACCATAAGATTGATTTTTATGATATTTTAAACTATATGCTTTAATATTTATATATTTCCCATTTTAGGAGCACTCAGAAGTTCTTATTTTTTATAATTTAATTATACTTTTCTGATAGTTTCAGCTGACTGACCAACTAGCATAGTTTTTGACTACTTTGTTTTCTAGTTGTTCACTTTGTTATTTCTTCTTGTTCACTCTTGCTTCACTCCTGCTTATTGTTCGGCAAGTTATGTTTTTTGTTTTTTATTATATTTTTAAAGTTAATCACTTTATTTCAATCTAATTAAAATTCACATAGCTTATACACTACTTTTATTTAGATTTTTAATTTCTTTTTAGCCATCTATGATGAAATTATTGTAAGATTAATATCTATTGATGTTCTCTATTTATATAAATGCTGAATTTCAGCATAAAATCATAAGCTCCCCTCAGTAGAACTTTCATGGACAAAGACCCGAGCAAACATAAACTTATTTTTCTTTGTCTACATTATATAAACATTTCACAGCCAATCCCTTATTTTTTTTAAAGTTATTTATGTCTTTTCGCGGGCTTTTTCTTGAGTGTAGCTTATTTGGGATTATTGAGTTTCACACATTGCATTGGTACGATATATCTTTAGGTTTTCTCATTCATATATACTTGAAATTGCTTTTAGAATTTTTTGATTGGCAAATGATGAAACTAAGGGTTTGTTTGGGGGGACTTATTCACAGCGGTGGCATTTTTGAAAACGCCACCGACTGTTTGGATGATGCGTTTTATTGGCTTATTTGAAAAAGGAGTTTGTAATTTCTATTAAACGCGGATCGCACGGAGGACCGCGCGATCCGCATTTCGATCGAGCAAAAGACAGTCGCTGCCTTTGCGCCCTTGCTCTCTGCCCTAAGCATTCAACCGAATGGCTATTTTCTCTCCTCTCGCACGATCGCAGAACTCCAAAATGCCGGCGAACTCCCCCGTCTTCGTCCACCAAACCCTAGCATCCTCGTCCTGCCCTCACATCCTTATCCTCCTGTTAGTCTCCCTGCTCCTCTTTCCGCATACTTGTTTCATACACTTCCCAATTCTCCTCTTTCGCCTTCGGGTCCTCTTCCTCGCCCTTCTCCAACATCGCCGCCACCTTCTGTCCTCTACCGACTCGCCTGCGTTTTGCCCCCGTTCCTCTCGGCTCGAGCAAGAGGTCGGTAAACTGCTTCAATTTTTTTATTTTTTATTTTTTATTTTTTATTTTTGTTATTTCCTCTCCTTCGATTAAGGTGGATCCAACAAATGTGTAAGCTATTTTAGCTATGTTATCATAAGGAAACATGAATGTAGGACACTTAAATGTTTGACATTTTTGAAAACAATAAGTAGTGAAAAAAAATGTAAAAAATTATTGTAAATGTAAGAGTAAATATGATATTATCTTAAACATAACATGCAAATATTTGTCTGCTCCAATTTTCGTGATAAGGAGAAGCCTTAAATTCATATTTTTTTCACAAATTATTGCAAATCAGTTGGTCTCAAACCGCTGAAATCAAACAGCTTAAAATATTATTCAGA
Organism: Papilionanthe hookeriana x Papilionanthe teres; assembly: GCA_022702705.1. Taxonomy (NCBI): domain Eukaryota; kingdom Viridiplantae; phylum Streptophyta; class Magnoliopsida; order Asparagales; family Orchidaceae; genus Papilionanthe; species Papilionanthe hookeriana x Papilionanthe teres. The sequence goes on along the minus strand of CM040423.1, from coordinate 62,403,613 downwards.
ACAGAGGCAGAATTGTCATTTATCCACAAACAGATGTGATTCAGCTGTTTTCCAAACGCTCAAATCAAACAGACAGACATATTATCCGAATCAGCTGCTGATCAGCAGATTATCAGGATAATCTGTTTATCCTGATAATCTGGATAATCTGCAGCTGCGCCAAACAGACCCTAAATGTTAAATGTGTAATTTGCACATGATATTTGAATTTCTATTTCCATTGATGCTATCACTTGGGAAATTTTATGGCTTCTCTATTTTTCCCCCCAGTTTTTCTTGGTTATTTTGCATGTAACGTATACTAGATTGGGGGTTATTGGAGCGAAATGATGAATATTAATCTTTTCTTTAACAATTTGATAACTGTTATGATGGCTAAGATTGTATTAGCTCTATCTGGTCAGTCCACTGCATCAAATAAAGTCTGTAATTTTCAGATTCTCCTTCAAACTAACAAAAAGATGTAAAATTGTTTTTAAGCTTAGCAGTTTTTTTTATGGAGGGAAATATTTTTACAAAAAATTTGTGATAGTTCTCCCCAAGTTTTGATATATCCAGGTGCTAACAAATTTAACCACGCTTTAGCTTTATTCCTTAATGAAAAAGAAAAAAAAATCGAAGTCTGACAGCGTCATTTGACACTGTTATTTAAATTTAGCACACAATTCTAGAAAATTAGCAAGATGTTAGGATCTTCATTCGGTGTTTCACTAAATTGATTATTTTGTATCATTTAGATAATAACATGTTTAAGTTCAAATGAATTAACAGCTACATTAGGATTTTGAATAGTTAAGTGAATTCATCTGATGTAGGGTGTTGACCTAATTTTTGGTGAGACATTTAGGATCTAGCCATATGATTCCTTTTGACTATCCTAGAGGACTAGAGATTGGACCCACTTTATTTTAGAAACTCAAATCAACTTCCTACTCATTTTTGAAGTTCCACATGTATAGCTGCCGACCTCTAACACTTAGAAGGTCGAAACTAACACGACGGAGCTCAAAATGAGTGTCTATAAGACCACTAAGCCATAGGGTTCTCCCGTGCACAATTCGCACCTCCGCACGCACGAATTTCGTAATTCGAATCGTCGACATGTTCAAACGTCGAAATTTGCATGACACATTTATTTGTTCTGAAATTAATCAGAATTAAAATTAAATTTTGAAACGATCGACATAAGCTGGAATTTCGACGAGAATCGACTTCGACTCATTTTTTACCAGATCGTCAACAAAGTTGTCCGGTTCATCCTGGATGACAAAATGGACTGCTCCGATGTGTCTGGAACATCGACTTTACGTAAGGACACTCACATTGCTATAATTCCACACACGAACAAATTACATGCAAATCGATGAAATTGTTCGGATGACCTGGGATGACGAAACGGATTGCGTCAGTGCGTCCAGGATGTCGATTTTAGCTAGGGAGGATACCCATATTGTTTGGGTTGGTTGCACGAAAAAAATGCGCGATTCGAGATATTTTAATATTAAAAAATTATTATAAAATTAATAAATTACAAAAAAAATAATCAATTCTTCTTACTTTCGCACCTTCAACTTTCCCATGCCACGCAAGCCCCAGCGCCTCACCTCCTCAATCCCCGCTCGACCGAGCAGCCTCCCAATCGAGAGCGAGCCTGGCCAACGCTTCCTCTGCTCGATGTCGCCTACTCTCTCCCGCTAAATGCTCATACTCCCTCGCCATTCAGATTGATCTCAACACTACAGCTCTCACCGCCTCTCTACATCGCAGACTGAAAGCCCACTCGCTCGCCTCCTCCCTGCACCGAAGAACCCAATCATTTGCTCGCCTCCTCCTCACACCAAACGACCGCAAGCCTTCGCCCCTCCTCATGCTGGACGCCTTTGCACGACGAATCCCTAGCCGCACGCACTCGTTTCGCTTGCTCTCCTCTCTCACGTGACCAATGCCTCGCCCTTCCACCTCACGCAGAAGAAGCGTATTCTCCGCCTCCCTCCTCTGTGCTCGAGCTCCTCGCCTGCCTCAGCTCCCTCTTCCACGCTTGCCCGAAACCTTCGCTAGCTCGCCTCATCCAAAAAAAAAAAAAGAAACTCTCACCTGCATTCGACCCCCCTCTTCTTCTGCTTGCAATCTCCTCCTACTCGCGCCTCCCCCTTTCAATCTACAGAGACCCTGCACCGAACCCTCTGCTCCCTCTCCCTCGACATCAAAAGGTATGCTCGACTCCTCTGCCTTTATGACTGAAGACTTTGTCTCTCTGATAACTGTGTTTGCCGGTAAGCTTAACTTTCTTTCTCGTATGGTGTTAGGGCGCTTTCGACCCTAACCAGAATGAAACGAAGCTACGACACAATTTTCATGGCTATGTTTGGATGTTGTTGATTTGAAAATAAAATGTTTTCTTTTATTTTTATTTTCTTTCTGTCCTCTTCGCATGGTTGTGTGAGATATGTGGCACATTGCACCTTAAACCCTATAAGGGACTGAGTGGCATGCTAGTAAATCTTCTTTTACCTTTTAGGGTCTGTTTGGTCACGATGCAGCTTTCCAGCTTCTGCAGATTGCAGATGCTGTTGCCTGTGAAGCAGCTTGCGGAAGTTCATTGTCTGTTTGGTTATAGTTGTAGGAAAACAATTACTTGGCAGTAAAATGACTGATCGCCTCGTTTATTAAAACTGTTTTAAAATTTTGATATATTTATGTGGTATACAGTATTTGCAAATGAATTTTTTTTAAAAAAATTTATATTTTAAATATACAAACTAATAAATTTAAATTAGATTTTTTTTATTTTATATTTTTAATATATATTTTCTAGCTTTATTATATGTAGATTATATAGTGAATTATTGATTCAATGCAATAATTCACTATATAAGTTGGAGAGTGATTATTATATCTAAGATTATATAGATAAAATATTTACGAGCTTGATTATATCTTAATTTTAATAAAATATATATATCTCCTAAAAATTTTATATTTTAAATAGATTGTTCAAATTAATATAACATTTACGAGCCTTTAAAAAATATGAAACTAAATAATATATCTACATATTTTAAAAGACTCTTTTACTTTCAAATTGTTTAGGTATTTATATATATTAAAAGCATTAACAATTTTTGATATTAAATCATAAGTCTACACAAGATTTGAAACGAAAACACAGCAAGAGAGCGATTGCAAATCTCAAAATAGTCATAGAGTTCTACAACAAAACATATATTCCTCTCAAGCACGTGTAGCAGCAGTAGAATGAAAAAAAAACTGAAGGACTATTCCAACAACAATCAACAATATAATAATGTTCACTTTAATTTTCAGAAACTGTAACTCCCGTGTCACTCCGTCTTCCGTTGTGGTCGTACACTCCCCAGCGTCGGACTCGTGAGAATCTGGTAAACTATCTACCCATCGGAAGAAACCGCACTGATCTGGAATGTTCCGAGGACGGACATAAAACTTTCGGCGAAAGCTTATGCTGGTGACGTGATGTCAAAAGAGATGTCTGCAACTTCACAGTGACATAAAGATTGGCGAGAGGTAGCAGACGTCTTGGAGCTCATGTTTACTCGAAATGCAAGCACATATGCAACTTTAATTAATTTGAGTATCAAATGGTCAAACAAAATGAAAAGAATCAAGCTAGAGTGTAGAATTGTAAATAATGCGAAGTAAAGTCGCTCGAAAAGAGTGTAAAAGACATACATCAGACCGCTTCAACAAAATCACTCCCAACTAACAATCGAGTAATGTCTTCTCGAAGTCTTGTCATTCTTTTGCACCCTCCCTTCTTTTGTACAAATTGGTGCACTATTGTTCTCTTCCCGTGGTCGAGACGGTTTAATGCGATCCTCTAAACCGTCGATCGTGAAGAACTTCGTCAAAATCAATATCGCCTCGAGTTGGATGCCACTTCGATATAGTTATGCGGGCCATAGTTGCCAACACTATCTCGCACCTTGTTTGGGAACGGATAAGCCGGCATATCCCGAAGAATGACCCATTTCTTCTTCCAAACTCCGAATGTTCTCTCAATAACGCCTCGCAAGGATGATCGTCTCTTATTAAACAACTTCTTTCTAATTTTCGTGCGATTACTACTTCTTTCAAAATCCGAATATGATATCTCTGTATCGGGATAGAGTTTAAGATACCCCTCTCGCATGGGATAGCCAAGCATCTACCAAATAATACTTACTTGTAATGATAGAAAATATAGTAAGGTATATGACCAAAACATCAACTTTTTATATTACAAATGACCTTACCGATGCGGTGGGTGAGGAAAATTGTAGTCCGACTTTCTTGTTGCAATTTTAAAGAGTCTATCGTCATGTCATGTCGCCCTCCCATCCAAATCAACGCAAATGTAAAGCACATGTTGAAATCACAACACGATCATTATATTTTGAGTTGTCCTCCCGTAACCGCTCGATAAAAGCAACTTTTTCGTTATCCAAGCACTATAAGCATGTAACGTGCGTTCCATCTATCGCGTCGATGCAATTCTTAAGAAAAAGTAATCATTTCAATATGCAATCCATTCCATAAAAAATTGTTCTAAGTAAATATTTGTACCTCGAAATATGACATATATCGTTCATCGTTAAGAATCTTCGTCGAGTCCTCGCAAAAGTTGGATCGGTTGGTTTTAGTATATCATTCGCTAAACCGACTGTAGAAGCCAAACCAACCGAGAAATATCGGTTAATTGTTTCCGACGAATGCCTGGAAGCGTGTCCATGGCTCCCGCATCGACTCGTTTCGTGACGATATGAAAAGTGTGATGCCCAATACTTCACGGTGCCGTTGTCCTATAAGACCCATGAAGTCCATGAGATGTTCTTAAGTCAAATAGAAGATCTCTGAAAACATCATGTGACATTCGGAAGATGTTACGAAATCTCGTTGGGTGTCCTGAAATCATTTCACCCATCCATTTTTCTCCAAACTGAGATGAAGTGTAGCAAGGTTCACGATCGACGTGCGTATTATAGTATTGCAGCATTATATTTATCGTTGCGTTTCTCCTACGGCATCGGATCTCCTCTGGATTCATGACGGTATAAACTGCACCTTTTAAAAAAAACAGGTTACTCTCCATAGAAATCAACAACTAACTTAGCGAAGCAAATGAATGAACTATATTAAGGAAGGAAATAACTCAAATATTCCAACATTCAAATTGAACTTGTCCAAACAACATCGCTAACAGCAACAATGATAGATGAAATAAAATCAACAGTTTCATATCAGATCACATGGTGCGACGGTCATAATAATAACGTATGTACTCTAATCGTAGCTATCTATCAACTGCAATGAAGAAGTCTCGGTGGAGAGAGTCCCGGAGGAGGTCGATAGCAAAGAAGAAAAGATCACGATTCCCTATAATGTCCGGGTCTTCCTTTAGAAGCCTAACAACCTGCTGGACATCGTTTTTTTGAACTCTATGTGGAGCATCATTTGTTGATTCCACAAGTAATGATAGTTGATCTTTCATACTTGCAACAAGTACTTTTCCTCTTCTTATCGATCCGGGCCGCTTCGTACGGTTTGTAGATTGCATTTCGGTCTGATCGTATATGCGGAGTTCTCGTTGAATCGTTTGAAAGTTCTACGGCGACCTCTTCAGGGGTTGTTTCAATCATTGTTTGGCTAGGTGCAGCTGCGTATTTCCCTGTGGCTACTGTCCCACCAAACATTATATCGAGTTTCTCCTCGAATTCTGGTTCTATCCCAGCTGTTTTGAACTTCCTCGCCGTAGGAAAAATCTGTAAGAATAAATAATTTTTATTAGAAGTTGTGCAATAAAACTGCAAAACATAACCAAAACTAATTCAATAATGTCTTACCGCTAGCCTTTCAGTCCACCATTCTTCTGTAGCAGCAGAAGAATAGTTCGCTTCGACGGTCCCAGCCTAGCCGCTCGATCCTTGTTTTAAGTCCTTCCAAAGTTTTTATTCTTTCTTTAGTTGGTCCCATTTATTTTTAAGTTCGTAACCTCTCGTAATCCCCGCTCGTCACCTCCCTAAAATTTGTTACTTATGTTTTGTCGCCTTCCTCGTCGAAGAAAGAGTTTGGTCTATTGCGCTTTTTCGACTTCCGCTATGCATAGATCGCGAAAATTAATTTTATGTCCTTCTCCCAAAGTGCAGGAGTGGCAACTTCTTCGTTCTTATTTGTCATACTATTAATAGGAGACAAGTTAGCAATATCTTTAACTATGAAATAGTTCAACAAACATATGCATGACTCGGACTAATATGCTTTCAAATGCGAAATAATAAATTGAAAATGCTATGAAGACAAAGGAACACGAGAATTTATGTGGTTCGGTCAAATCGACCTACGTCCACTTGGAGAAGAGTATTATATTTTCATTAATGAAACTTTTGAACATTTACATAGCTTTTACAAATAGATTCTAAACAGCCAACCCCTTCTAAACATTTACATAGCTTTTACACTGCACTACACAACACTGCACTACACTGCACTACACAATTATGCACTGCACTACACAACACTGCACTGCACTGCACAATTTCACTACAAATACTGCAGTGGACTTCAAACTCACACAAACACACACAATTCTGCACTACACTGCACTACAAATACTCCACTGCACTGCAAACACACACAACACTGCACTGCACTGCACAATTTCACTACAAATACTGCAGTGCACTTCAAACACACACAAACACACAATTCTGCACTGCACTACACACAATTCTGAACTGCACTACACACAATTCTGAACTGCACTGCACAAACACACACAATTCCCCACAATCCACTGCACTGCACAATCCCAATTCAAGTGCTAAAGGGGACGTGAACAACAAAACAGAAACAGCAGGTAAGGATAAGTGCAGGTTAAAAATTAAGTCAAACCCAGGTACAGATCAGGTAAGGATAAGTGCAGGTAAGACAATACTACCATTGGGAAGAATACTATCATGCTGCAAGTACACATCAGGTAAGTGCAGGTAAGACAATATCATAGGAAGAGTACTACCATCATTATCTATAAAAACCGATTCAAAGAGAACTCGTATCCCCGTATGCTCCCTCAGATAACCGTATCCATGTATGCTCCCTCAATGTTAACATTTTTTTTCAAGCTTAAAATGTAACAAGTTAATTGAAAAAGAAAATGGGAATTCTCTCCTCTTTCCCACTGTATATTCAGCAAATGTTGAAGGCTAACAAGGGTAAACAATAATTATTGGAAAGAACTTTAAACAAATTCCTGTGGGAAAGCCAGTAGACAAACTTCTGAGTTTATAAAGCTTCCATATCAGAGAAGGATATCTGAGGCTATTCAAAACGTGAAACATCTTCCATATTTCAATATAACTAAACTAAACTCAAACAATCCAACTAAACTCCCCTATGTGTATAGTTCGTTTAATGTTCACATGCTCTTCATTCAAGAGAAAGCTAAATGAGGCTCGTTCAATAAAAACTTTAAAGCCTGATCTAAGTTGAAAATATTAAGAGCACTGAGGTTTCTTTGAATGCTATGGGCCACACCTAAACTTTCATATTTACATACATAGCACGTATGAATTTACACATCTCACACATAAACCTTCATATCTACAGACATAGCACTTTGGTATGAACAGCTATATACATTGGAATTTCTGCTATTGTAAGAAAGTATCCTAAGATGGCTGCTGTAATCATATTCATACACAAGTTAGATGCCATACAGAAGTAATGTAAAGCAAAAGAGAAAGAGTTACAGCCACGCTATGTAGGTTAGCAGAACTTCATAAAGAAAAACAAAGCCACGCTATGTAGATCAGGACAAAAGAAGAGGGACAGCAGAAGAGGGACAGCAGAAGAGGGAGCATAAGCATATCATTTTGATGCATTTAAAACAAAAACATATGTAGATCGGGACAGAAGAAGAGGGAAGCAAATCCAGCGCAGCCCAACCAAAATCGCCATATAGAAGTCGCGGGGGATCGGGCCGCGATACAGAATGATAGATCGAAGGTAGGTTACCTTAGATTCGAAGGTCTCTCGGTCGAGGAAGAAGAAGAGCAGTCGGCTCACGAGAAGGGCCAGGGCAGAGAAGAGTTCGGGGAGAGCAGCGGGACGAGGGCAACGCAGGAAAACCTTTCGACGAAGATGGTTGAAAGTTGGGGTCGCGGGGTATATCCCGAGGTCCGCTTTCAATGCCGCTTCGCGGCAGGTCGCCACGGATTCGCGGCTGCGCGACCCTTTTTACCGCAAATTTGCGGTGCGGTAAAGCGCCGCACCGCGAATTTTGCTTTCCAAACAGGCCCTTAAATTATACTTTACATTGGCATGCTATATTCTCTCATCTGCACTTCAAGAATTATTTCAAACCTATTTAATCTGCATTGATTCGCAGCACTATCTCATAGCAATTGGTATTAATCTGTTCTATACTCTAATATAAAGTGTTGTGGTTATGTGCAAGTTAAATGATAGTGAATTGAATTATATTGTAAGTTGAGAGTATCATATAGTGTGATAAGCAACTAAGCATGGTTAAAAAAAATAATGACCACGATTGAAATCTTTTATAATTATGAAATCTTTTTTTATTAAAACAGTGAAGAACCTTATGTTTATTAAATGACTTTGCCTACCGGAATCATTTGTTTAGATATGAAGAATTATATACATACCATGCAATTCATATGTATTTACGTATCCAACACTCAAACTTCAATTATTACATATCACCCGATGACTGAAATGTATGCAAGCTTGAAATTCATATGAGCGAGTTTTGTGAAAGAGCCATAGTTTTCTTCTTTTGCCCCGTATCTTTACCATTTTTGGGGCTGGTTTTTTAGAGCTTTACATTCTGTCTTAGAGCTGATTTTGAGCAATATAAATCACTATTTTTTGATATTTTTGTGGGCTAATTTTAGACAACCAATGTAATGTTTTAGCACTCTTTTTGGAGCCATTTATATGTCGATTTGGGGGGCTTTAAAATTACTATTTTTGGAGTCTTTTATATGCCGATTTGGGGGCTTTAAAATTACTGTTTTGGAGAGTTTTGCATGATGTTTTACCTATCTATGTTCACTCTCTCTGGGATATTTTGTATGCTGCTCTAGCTATGTATATCCACTGTTTTGGAAAGTTTTACATGATGCTTTAGCTATCTATATCCATTTTCTTTGGGATATTTTGTATGCTTCCCTAGCCATGCGTATCCACTGTTTTGGAGCTTTTTGAGGACTGGTTTTGGGGCAGTTTTTACACCATTTTGGAGCAATTTTGGCACTCTTTTTTGGGTGGCTTTTGCTTGCTGACTCAGAAAGTTTTGCACAATATTTTGAGGCGAATTTAAGGACTGTTTTAGACACTATCAATTGCTGATTTTTAAGACTGTTTTGGGGCACTTGGGGGGGGGGTCTGATTTGAAGCAGTCTTCACACTGTTTTGGAGGTATTAAAAATATTGGCTGGGGGTGATTTGAATCAATCTTCACACTGTTTTGGAGACATTAAAAATATCATTTTTGAGGCAATTTTATGCACTGTTTTGGAGGCATTAAAGATATCATTTTGGGGTTTCACGTGATTATTATTTAAGTGTTTTTTTAGGTCGATTCACTTTTTTCCCTCATTTTACTTTGCTAGTTTTGGAAGTGGATCGACCTCCTCCATTCTTTTGTTTTATTTTTAACGGTTAAGTCAAAATAGGGAATTTCTGATTTAATTGAGAAGCATTTAGAAGGCATTTGAGTAGTTGGAAATCTCTTAGTTAAGGGTAGAACACTCTAAAACACTTCAAGCACAAATCACAATGTAGGTTTTCTAGAGTTTAGGATCACACTTTTGGTGAGTCATTATACCTAGTCCACAGTGCAGCCTTCCCAGATTTTAGGACCACACTTTAGGTGAGAGTCATTCTACATAGTCCACAGTGTAGGTTTCCTAGAGTTTAGGAGCACACATTAGGTGAGAGCCCATCCACCTAGTTTACAGTGTAAGTATCCTAGAGTTTAGGAGCACATCCTAAGTGAGAGTCTATCCACCTAATTTGCAAATGTAAAGCTAGGCACTCGATCCTAATTCACAAACTGATTAAGACACTAGACATAAGATTGCACCGAGAGGTAGTTCACGCTTCCCTAATTGAATCAATTGTGAAATTCCCGCCATGACTTAACCTGCAAAAATACCCAATGCTCCGGGATTTGAGTTTGAACCTTATACTCAAATCCTCCTGGTAATTGGGGATATTCCCAATGTCATATAAATCATCTTCCCCAATCTTTTATATGTGACTTATTATTGTTTTATTCGTTTGTGTCATTTTTCTACGATTCATTTTGAGTCTCTGTGGGTCATTTTAGTCTTCTACAGGTTTTATATATGTGGCTCCGTTATTTATCCTTTTATACATAAACATATACTTGTCATTCTAGCTAAACTTCTTCACTATACCTGCTCTTTTTCCTGCGATATTGACATCATTTACAGGGATAATAACAAGTAGCAGGGGGCCCAGGGACCCGAAATCTACAGTACATTTGTAGTATTTTACTGCATTTGTCTCATTTTATTCTACTTTACTACACTCACTGTTACTGTTTTATTTTACTGTACAATCTTACATCATAGCCTGCTTATACATGTCACTACTCTATGTTACTATATATTTTACTGCTTTCTCTTTTATATTGCCTTATTTTATTTTTTTTTATTTCATTTTTCGCACTTTACACTGTTTCCTTTATTACATTTTCTTATAGCATAGCTTTTTGTATGCTTTAAATAACTACAAAACCCCTTAGGATATAGTTTGGTTTAAGAGAGTCACAGTAGCAAAACACAAATTTAACAATTTTGCACATTCACATATAAAACACAAAACCTAAAACTACTACTACATGGAGCCTGAAGCAAGTCCTTGTGGGCAGCACATCAGCGATGCAGCAGACGGAGGTGGGTGATCTACAACAACAAAACAATTCTACGTCAGCAAAACTTTCCTTCAGTTTAAATAACAGCTCATAGGATTTTGAGGTAGTTTGTTTAGGGCAACTTAAATCCTCGCCTTGTCTTTTGGACTTTTGCAAAACCTGGTTGTGCAATATAAGTGCTAACACTTCTGAGGTTGTCGTACGGTACAGTGTAAACCCTTCTATCCTTCTAGGCTATTTGCATGATCATATATCGTGCGAATGTAAGCCCTAAATTCTAAAATAAATTGCAGGATTAAATTTTAAATAACATCATTTAAAAAACATAAAGCCAAATAATAGAATAGTTGGGAGGTCACCAGGATTTTTCTCGGATCTGTAGCTTCCCCTACTCTTCTCTTCTTTGGATTCCTTAAAATAACTATTCCTACTTGAGACATTCCTTTTTTATTTTCATATGTCCAATCATGAAAACCTAAACTTTGAAAATCTTTAAGACAAAACCACTGATCTTAATCGACAGTTTTCTTAGGTGACTTCAGTCATTTAAGATGTAATTAATTATAGGGGCTTGCTTCTATAGAGAACTAAAAACCCAAGTAAAATAAACCCTATCTAATCCTTATATTAGGTAGGAGAATTTGTCGGCCTCACAAAAAGTTTCGCAGATCAAACATATGTCACAAAACTCTTTACTTTAAGTGGCTAAGCATACTATCAAGTGGTATGTCTATCCCTCGGGATCATGTATTTCGTGTGATATTACGCTCGGCCATCTAAACTATCATATATGTGAGACTCGTTTGGTCTCATTTATTTTAGAAGTTAAAATACTTTTTTTCAAAAATCATAATTATCCACATATATATGAATATTATATTTTAAATTTAATTTAAAATTATTTTCAAAATTCTATGGTCGACATAGGGTTAAGCATAATCTCTTAAAGGTCTAGCTTAATGTTCATTTTTATTTCTTTGATTATCTAAATTGTTCGCCATATTGTTCAAATTTTTAGATTATTTTTATTATTTTCTAATTTTTCTAATAATACGTTCTAACTCTAAATCGTAAGGTACTTAGCCTTCAGGTCTAACATTATGTATACACAATCACAGTAAGCACACTTAAAAATAACTAAGCACACAATTATAAATTATGAAATAAATGTTTTCAATTACTATTAAATGTACTGCTACATTCCCGACAATGGCGTCAAAAACTTTATTGCGACTGTCTTAAATAAGTATTTAAAAAGTATTTTTAGTTTAGTCACAAAGTATAATCAGTTTAATAAAAAAACAACCAATTTATACACAACTATACGTATCACTTAAGTAATATAGGGCTTTAATGGAGTCCTGGTTATCGATCCCACAGGGAGGATGTAAATCTATAAAGCGTAGCACAAAAATCCAATATTAAAATTACAATGCAAGTACAGTAAATACTAGAGTTGCTAAAGTTTAATGATGCTAAAGATTCTAAGTTCACTAAAGTACTTTCTAAACTTCGAAATAAAGTTAACTATCATTAAACTAAGTTTTGTATTGAAAGGTTCAAATTTGGAGAAAGTGTCCCCCCTTACAATGATATTATGATGAGTTAATGAATGAAATTGGTGAAAATTTTGTATTGTGCCAAATAAGAGCATATATATTATTTACTCTCTTTGAGTGCTATAAAGAACATCGATTAATCCTATGTTTAGTCCATAATCTGTGGTTAGGCTGGGAGGATACTGGGTTTTACTCCATAGCTCCCACTTCCCTTCATCGGAAGGCTATCTATCACTTTAGTTTCCAAACACTAGGAGCAAATTGGGGATTTTAGTCTGTCACCTTAAAATCTTCAATTCTATGCCCAAAAAATCATATTTCCCTATTTATTTGGACCCAACCCCAATGAACTACATCACTCATTTATGAACGTTGAATGTGATATTCACTTTTGTTATAAAACACATAGTCCTCTCGGATCGTATGTTTCACAACAAATTTTAACAATTCAATTGGCCAGATCGAAAAGTAAATGAAGTGTGAAATGAAAAATCATCATAATTTCTTAATATTCATATGACACGTGCAATCTAAATCATCACTTGACCATATCTCATTATAAGGAAAAAGACATAAAAATTTACTCAGAATTCATGAGGAAGATACGATAAAACAAGGATTATATATATAAAAACAAAGTCATAAAAATGATAAGGAGTAAACACAACTTATCTCAATTTCTTCCTCAAACAAATCTCTTGAAGTTCCTTTGAATCTCTTTCCCTCTTCACAACAACACACAATTCCCCCTTAGAAAGTAAGGAAGAAGCAATCTCTCACTTTTCTTCTCCTACAACTCTTAGAGAAGAATCCCTCACAAAACAACACTTTCTCATACCAAACCCTAGACTCTAAACTCTATACAATGACCAAACTCTAACTTTAACACACTTTCACACTTTTCTGATGTCAAATTCACTTTAAAATAGTCTAGGGACGAATTTCCCAAAAGATGCCTCAAGCAACCCTCTAAAAGTCGTCCAAATGCATTGAATCTAGCCACCACCGATATTTGGCGCCGTCGGCGCCCAGAGCATTTTAATTTCTGGTGCTCTCTGGATTTGGGCGCCGTCGGCACCCATTCTGGCATCGTCAGCGCCAGAAAGCAGAATTCTGAATTTTGCCTCTTTTCGCTCCAAATTCGTTACTTTTTTGCTTCTTTTTGCTATAAATACTTAAAATCAGCATACATGCAACAAAACATGAAAAATATTCTTTTAAAGTGCAATATCACTAAAATTGAGTATAAAATATATATGAAAAATCCAACATATTTTTAGTGCATCAATACCCATTAAATATCTCCTATTATGATGACCTATTCATGATAAGTGGGACATATATTACGATCATGGATATATATATATATATATATATGCACAAGTGAGGAAGGTTATTCAAGTGGTCTCATGTTTCACACCCACATCTATAAATTTCATATTAAATTAGTACCATAGCACAAGAAAATGAAGAAGCTGTGCAATATATGTTGGAATCATTGAAAAAATTATGTCGATGTTGATGGCACATTAAGTGAGAGAGCACCCTAGTCGAAGCAAAAGTAGAATAAAAAATTAAGTTAATGAGGAATGCTATGTCAAATTAAAGGACCCAAAGGGAATATCTAATTCCAATGAAAATGATATTGAGAGAAAAATAAGAGAATTAAAAATATATATTCTTGTATTCAAGATCAGTTTTATTATATGTACCACTAACTTTCTCTAACTTAAATCCTATTTTATAATATAGGAAAAAAGAAGAACCTTCATGAAACCAAGAACTAATTGCTTCCCCATGAGATGCAAATTTATGTGCAATATTGGTTTGCTTCATGCGGGTATAAAACAGAAATTGTACATTATTAAAATTTTTCTATTTTTATACTTTTTTTTAACATATACTCATGATTTTTCTAACATAACAGGGATTGTATACTCTCAGTAGTGCTCTGTAGCCTACACAAACATATTTCTGGCTGATAATGGATTCCATTGAAGAGCATATGACATAGCGGTGGCAAAACATGCAAAGTTGTACTTGTTGTTTTGCATAATTTTATAAGTACTTCTTGTCACACGTAATATTTTTGGATAATTTTATGTTAAGCTGCAGTGGAAGTTGAGAGATGCATAAATATCAGTATAACATTAGAATTCACATGTATCAGTTGTATAACCAATAGTTACAATGAAAATAAAATCAGTTTAAAGTTATCGCAATAGCAACCAATTAGTTTAAATTCAATTACAGAGCATACAACAACCACAAATAAAGTTCAAACGCGAATTCCGCTCTAAAATTTGACATTTCTTTCTACCAGCCAAATTTATCATTCAAATTAACTTTCTCGATGCCCACTACTGATTCGATATACTTGCATAAAAAATGTCACAATCATCACTGTTCGTTTATGCAGGAGTGCCTCTAGCCATAACAACTGACATTTTGATGGATTGAATCGGAAAGTTTCCCGACATCTTTAATAAATAATTTGATCTACAACATTTAAGGTTAAATTAAAATGTGCACTGTATCACAAAAAAATATGAACTAAATAACAAATCACTGAACTTCTGATGAATATACTTACAACGCTGTGGGCAATCTCCTTATGCATCATATTAGGAACTGAATCATATAATCTCCACTTCTTAGCTTTCAAATCCCCAACTAGATAATTTAAGTTTTTTTTATATTTTCTTTTGTGATGTGTTCTATGATTATTAAGTCGTCATTTTCTCTTTATATAGCTGCATAGATGACACAAAATCATTATGGAAGAAGTATACAAATAAATGCTACATTAACTTTACAAAACATAATTAAACTTGAATAACTACCTAATGCAGTGCCGATATATATAGGAACGGTCTGTACAATGTTGGAGATTTAATCTTCTTTTTCTCTATTAAAAGTGCAAAAGCATTGACATATTCATTTGTAAATGAGTCGTTTGGTAGAATATCAACCATACTAGAACCGCTAATTACTATATGTCCAACTTGAATCATAACACCATTCCTGCAGCATCAATATATAGTTTACGTTAGAATTAAATACAAGTGTATTATCTGAAATAACTAAAAAATATGAACATGTACTTATCACTATATCTCCTACAACATTGATCAATTACTTGTTGTATTTCAAGTGGGATTTTTGCTCTCTCAGAAAAATCTACAACCTTCTCAATCGGACAAGGTAACATAACAATAAACCAATCATCTTTAATGTCAACTTAATGTTAAGATACAAATTACTTGTAGTTTTTTTTTTCATAAAATACATTTGTCACATAATCATCTTCACAAACAACATATTTCATGTTCTTTTAGACATCTTCCTCATCATAAGTGATTGTAATATGTACAGGCTTCTAGGATTCTACAACATCTATTATTCTTTGCTACTCTAACTGTTCAATATCTACAAGAAACCTTTTACCCCTAAAAACTAGAGTATCACACGTTAGTTGATATTTGAACATCCAGTTGAACTTCAATAGATTTGGCTTTCCTTCTCTTTAAGCTTTGTGGGGCCTTAAGCCTCTAGATTATACTGTCAAGGGTGGATTGATGTTTTTCTTTCTTCATTATATTCACTTCCAATATCATTATTATACTTTTCAATTAATTAACTTCACTCTGGAGCTTTGTTATTTTATTATGTAAATTGCATACTCTACTGTTAATTAATTCTTGAAGTTTAGAAAGACTTTTCTCTTATCTTCTCAGTAATTGAATAATTTCTTCAAAACCATTTTTGATGGTTGTACACTTTAATTGTGGGGTGTTGTCACTTACAATAAAAGGGCATGTACCAAATGAAATTGATAGTTATGTTATTGAATAAGTTTTATGGGTGATCGATCGGGGTGTTTAATTGAACTAGGTTGCTCTTCAATTGAAGGAGTGAGCAAGGCATGTTCTTCGTCATTCAAATCCAAAAATGAATCTTAAAACTACGATGATCCATCATTACAATCATACATGAAATGAATTTTTCAAAAAGAAAAAAATATCATATGAGAGAAACATTTGCTTGGGGTTGAGCTGCTTAAAACTTTGATGTATCGAGAATGAGCTTCATCTCACATTTGTTGACCATGCCAACATGTGAGGCCTAGCATCGAGTGCAGCAGGAGTAACTAGGGATGTACACTCATAAAAACAGAGCTGTGTAAAAGTTAAATCATAACCTAATTTTATTAAGAAAGATAAAATTTAAATGGTATAAACATCATACTAATAATGAGCAGAAAAACAAATCTATAAATATATCCCAATGAATGATTCTACTTTAGTTTTGTGAGGATGACATTTATTTGGTCAAACAACTCACAAACGGTAGCAGACCAATCAAATGAGAAAAAGGAATGTACATTCTCAACAAAAGTGTAAAGCCTCTTTTGCAAACTAAAGCAGCTCGAAGGAAATAATAAGTTTGTTAATAAAAACTTTATAAGCAGTTCATTGAAGGGCATTGAATACTTCCTAGATGAAACCTTAACGAAGTCATTCTATATGTGCATTGAAGCTACACCATATGACGAAGCTTTATCTCAGTGGACTAGTTCTCCTCTGTTGGGCATGCCTATCACTAAATCAATTTGGTTGAGCCCAAACTTAATTCCTTCCCGCCCATCTTAAATACCCTTTGTTTAATATCCCAACGATTTAGGATGTGCAGTATGTGTACTTTATTTTGTGGATATGGAGGCAAATTGAAAAACTAAAATACATTTAAATCTTTCAGGGTGTTTACAATGTCTTCAGATAGAGTACGGTTGACCAAATCAATAATAGATCTTACCATATATGGTCGACACCTACAGTTGAGCATCCTTAGGTTCATAAACCTACAAAAGTAAACAATGCAAACTATACTATTTGTTAACGCCAAATATGTTCATAATAACACCACTTCAGTACCTAAACATGGATGCAAAACTGAATAATACCAGCACCAATTATAAATTAACATAACAATAACAACAACATAATAACACCAAAATTTGTCTATAATAACACAACTTCAATACCACATTATCACAATAGTACAACCAAATTAGCACCTTAATAACACCAAATCAAAACCATGATACAACAAAGATATCACCATAATAACACCAACTCAACAAACAGAATAACTCCAAAATGTCCATAATATCACCACTTCAATACTACAATATCATCACAGTATAGCCAAATTGACACCTTAATAACATCACATCAAAATTAGAATACAACATAGATATCACCATAATAACTTCGACTCAACAATAAAATAACAATAAAATATACTCATAATAACATCAAAATTTGTCGAAACAAATTAACACCTTATAACACCAACATATATCCATAATATAACATAAATATCACTATAATAACACTGAATCAACAATATAATAACACCATGTTACCACAAAATGATTAATTTATTAAAAAAAACTGAAATAACACCAACTCAACAACAAAATAAGACCAAGTTGCATTTACAATAACACCATTACCACATGACCGCTAAA
The DNA here is from genome assembly GCA_022702705.1 of Papilionanthe hookeriana x Papilionanthe teres. NCBI lineage: Eukaryota > Viridiplantae > Streptophyta > Magnoliopsida > Asparagales > Orchidaceae > Papilionanthe > Papilionanthe hookeriana x Papilionanthe teres. The sequence goes on along the minus strand of CM040423.1, from coordinate 62,385,582 downwards.
GTTGAACCAAATTACCATCATAATAACAATTCAAAACTGGAATACAACTGAGAAATCATAATAATAACACCAAATTAACACGTATATACAATAAATTTACCATCAAAATACATGCATAAAAACACCGACTCAACATTAGAATTACACCATATTATCACCATAATAGCAACAAATCAGCACCTAAATAACATAATATAAACCTTGATAAGCAATTATAATAACATCCACTATACACTACTAAACAATCAAAATATCACAAGAACACCCCCATTAAAACACCAAATTAAAATCATAATACCACCAAATTACCACCATAATAACATTAACTTAGATGCATAATATTACCAAAATTTCTTCCATATACCACGGCATTACCCCAATAAAACCATTTCACTTTAGAATAACACCAAATGTGGAGGTATTGTGCTTGAATTCAGGCGATATTTTACTGAATTTGCGTTGGTTATCAGTTAGTATTGTGATGTTATTAGTGTGGTAGTATGGTGTTATCATTGTTGTATTATGGTGTTATTGTGATACAAATATGATTGTATGGTGGTGTTATTGGAGTGGTAGTAAGATAATATTATGCTAATTTAATGGTAATATTCTAATGTTTCACTCGTGATAAATCATACAACCATAATATTGTGGTAGTAAGATGAAATACTTCTCTTCCAATACTAAATCATCAGTTTTAATTTAGTTTTCAAACTTATCATTGAACAAAGCAAGTAAAATGTATATGTGACAATGCTTATATCAGTTACAGATAGTCAAAACCGTAAATAATAAATTTTTGAATGCAACTACAACCACACTTCTGATTTACCAATATGCTCTCTGTCGATTGTTACATTTTCCTTAGATTCATTCATTCTTTTATATTAACTCGCTTGAAAACTAAAAGGAAAATACATGAGTTCACACCCTAAACCTTAAATCCTGAAGCAAGAGTTGTTTCAGAGAAATTTACACATCACAATAACTTACGTGGTGAGAGAGAGAGCGACTGTGAATGCTCCTCGCCGGTGACCGACAATGCAAAGGATTTCAAATGAGTAAAACCCTAGTTACTAAAATTACTGGTGAAAAGCACTCTGTGAAATTCTATTCGGTGGGATAGAACAAAATGAACATTAAAGAGGCGCGTAAGATTTTGTTTTCAAAGCAATAGGTTGGTTCGCGCCTTTTTGACCTTTTATTATTATTATTATTATTATTATTATTAATGGACCAGCACCTTCATAGATGATAAAATCATTGTAGTCCGAAGCCTATGCAATATTTTTTTCCTTCGAAACAGCACACACTACCTTTCCTATAAATATTATACTATGAGCGAAACCCTAGCGGTAGTGACCAAAAAAATTATCGATCACCCAACCATCCAGCCGCCAGGCTTTCTTCTCGGAAGTTTCTCGCGCTGACGCTTAGGGCACTATTCCGTTGCATCTTCTTCCAATGCTAAATCTCTTTTGCTGCTTCTCTTTTGCTGCTTCCGCCGTTCCTCGTGTGTGATCTGCAACCCAGGCCTCCAAAAACCATCACTTTGCTCAGACATTGTTTCACAGCACCATAGCATCCGCTAGCCTTGCTATTTTCACAAAGCAGCAACTGGTTTAGTGCCCGCTGTGCACTACATTGCCTCCGCGCATAAGCACCTTTCAGCAATCTCTTACTGGTTCACGTGAATCCGCTTGCCATGCTTCACTTTTGCGTGCGTACCGTCCCGCGCTTTGCTGCTGCTCTGGATCCTATTGACGCCGACTTCCTGAGCACCCTCACGTAGCCCCGCTACTCTTCACACCCGCATCTGTATACCTTAAACTTATTTATATCCTCTCTCATTTCTAAGCTGACTCCTGAGCATAGTTATGATGTCACGAGTTGCGGTATGAATTACTTGGTTATTTTTGTGCAAGTTGCTCAAATTTTCAAAATTTAACTATTTTCGTTAAGATGCCTTGGATTCTCCAGTATAAAGCTGAGTTAGGGGGTGTTTGGCTTCCTCTTGGATTAAAGTTAAGTAGGATTTACTAAATCCGGTAAATCCCGTTATGTTAAATTCAAATTGTGTTTGGAATTATTTAAGTTAAATCCAGTTAAATGCGTAACAGATTTTTGGCATTTGTTTTTAAGATTTAATAGATGAAGGAAGTCATTTTCTTAAATCTACCTCTAGTTCGGATTTAATAAATCTGAGTTACTGTGATGGCACATAAATTTTTTGATTTAGCAGATGGCGAGATTTAAATGCGCCGAATTCGTGTTTGGCAGATTTACGTTAAACCCATACGTAAATCCGCCTGTAAATAACATACCAAACACCGTCTTAGAATAGTTTTTTTATTTTGAATTTATGTGAATTATTGTTGGGAAACACTCGAACTTTAGACACCATTATTCTAAAAGTAGCAATCTAGCAAGTTATTCTTATTTTCCGGTTGCATTTGAGTAAGCTAATTAGCTGAAAGACATTGAGTCGATTTGCCTGCACTAACAATTTAGGATTTAGTTGTCGCAAACTAAATTTTAGTTGCTCAAAATCAATTCTTTTATGAGTTGAGCTAGCTCGCCTCAAAATGTGTCTGGATTTCAAATCCAGTTTGAGTCGAGCTAAAACTTGAGAATATCTAGTTTTGATTTAAAACATTTTATTTATGTGAGTTGAAGAGCGCAAATAGAAATTTTGTTTTGTCGTTTATCCTTTCAAGCTATTCAGTTGTTGAGAAAAATGGTCATAACTCTTTATTTTATTAAATTTCTTTTAGTTGTCGTTGGTACTTAGGTTACTTTATAATTTTAAGTCAAATTAAGTAACATTCTTCATGTAAGAAAAAAATAAATGAGGTTTTTATAGTTTTTTTTTTCATGACATGGTGCATTATAACATGAAGCTCTTAAAATCTGCTTGAATTTGCATCATGGCATTGTGCTAAACATTAATTTTTGTTTGCACCAGGTCATGTAACAATTTAGTTAGCACGGAAGTTTGATTGATTAATATTAATCATTAATTTTTGTTCACTTCGTTATTATTTCTTGTTCACTCTTGCTTAACTCCTCTGTTTATTATTCAGCAAGTTATGTTTTTTGTTTTCTTAATTTCATTTTTATATTTTTTTAAGTTAATCACTTTTATTTCAATCTAATTAAAATTCACGTGGCTTATACACTACCGTTATTTAGATTTTTAATTTCTTTTTAGCCATACTGCTGTGATGAAATTATTGTAAGATTAATTTCTATTGATGTTCGTTGTTTTTATAAATGCTGAATTTCAACATAAAATCATAAGCTCCCCTTAGTAGAACTTTCATCGACAAGGCCCCAGGCAAACATAAACTTATTTTTCTTTTCCTCATTATTAAACATTTCACAGCCAATCTCCTTATTTAAGTTATTTTGTGGCCTTTCTCGGGCTTCTCTTTAGTGTAGCTTATTCATGATTGTTAAGTTTCACACTTTGCATTGGTGCAATATATCTTTAGGTTTTCTCATCGATATATCCTTGAAATTGTTTTCTAGAATTTTTTTATAGACAAATGGTGAAACTAAGGTACCGTTTGGGACAGCTTATTGGGTGCGGCGGCGTTTTGAAAACGCCGCCCTGCCGTTTGAATATAGCATTTTGGGCCGGATTATTGGTGCCGTTGCTTATTCGTAACACACATTTCTACCTAATAGGATAAACGGCTCGCTTCCCGCGTCCCGCTTATCCGCTCTGCGTTATGTAAAAAATTCCATAGGAGCCCCTTCGCGTCCATCGCCCCTTCGCAGGTCGATCTCCTCCTTTCGAACTCCTCCTTCACGTCTACTGGAGATCGTCGCCTCGCCTCGCAGCTCCATCTCCTACGATCGTCGTCTCGCCTCGCAGCTCCATCTCCTACGATCGTCGCCTCGCCTCGCAGCTTAGCTTCGATTCTGAGTCCCAGCCTCGCCTCGCAGCTCCGATCGTCGCCTCGCCTCGCCTGGCAGCCTCGATTCCCAGTCCCGTTAGGTATTCACAGCTCCGATTGTCACCTCGCCTCGCAGCTCCGATTGTCACCTCGCCTCGCAGCTCCGATTGTCACCTTGCCTTGCAGCTCCGATCGTCGCCTCGCCTCGCAGCCTCGATTCCTAGTCCCGTTAGGTATTCGCAGCTCCGATTGTCATATGCTTGAATTCAGCTATTACTATCTGCTTTAAAGTAAAATTTTAATTGAATAACGTGGCTTTTTGTTGTACTTGCGAGCGCTTGTATTTTTGCATCAAACTAAACTTTGCATTTGGATCAGATCGAATGAGATTGCTTTGTTGATCATGGAAGCACGGGGATAAGCTTTGTTTTGCTATTTTCCCTTATTTATTTATTTACGTACTAGCTGCAAAAGAATCTATTTTTAATTCGGATAGAAGCTTGTATACATCTATTCCTTTCTGGATTTCAATTCTTTGTATCGATGAGAATTTTATGAGCTCGAAGCTACCTTAAGTACTTGGCCTTTGGATGATTTATCAGTTGAAATTCAACCGCCTGGTAGCAGGCTAGGAGCTATGTCAATGCCGTGGCTTTATAGTCCCGGGTGTCTCATATGCATCTAATATGTCCTGCATTTTGGAAACTATATAAACTTTTTGTTGTTTTATTGTTGGTGTACATGGCTTCATCATTATATATGATCAACAATGTAAAATTTTGAAATATTGGTGTTGTTATGTCATTTATCAATAGACATAGTGAAATTATTCTTCATATTTTGATGCTACAAGTAGCAGGCATATACAGCGTTCAGGAGCATAAGAGTCATTTATTCATAAACAGCTGCTAATCAGCTGTTTTCCAAACGCCCAAACCAAACAGACAGACAACTTATTCGAATCAGTACAACTATCGCAGATTATCGGAATAAGCGAGCATATTTGAATAAAGTTCGAATAAGTTCGCAATTGCTCCAAACAGATCTTAAATCTTAAATGTGTGATGTGCACGTGATATTTGAATTTCTATTTCCATTGATGCTATCACTTAGGAAATTTTATGGCTTATCTTTTTTTCCCCCAGTTTTTCTTGGTTATTTTGCATATAACTTATGCTAGATTGGTGGTTCGTGGAGCGAAATGATGAATAGTAAATATTTTCTTTATTTAGTTTGATGACCGTTATGATGGCTAAGATTGTATTAGCTCTATCTGATCACTCCACTCCATCCAATAAGGTATGTTATCAGAAACTCTAAACTCTAAACCAATTTTATGGCTTCTCCTTTCTTTTTTTTTTTCTTTGTTTTTATTTATTTTGCATACAATTTCCACTAGTTTGTTGGTTAGTAGACCGAGATGATGAATAATAAATATTTTATTTATTAGTATGATGACTGTTATGACGGCTAAGATTGTATTAGCTCTATCTGATCACTCCATTCTATCCAATAAGGTCTGCTATCAGAAACTCTAAACCAATTTCGTCTATATTCATTTATCATCTTATGTCATGAAAATCTTTCTTGTGGTTAATTCGCTCTGTATCCATCTTCATTTCTATGATTGTTCTAGAATTTTTTTTATTTCATCTAAAATGGCGAAGGTCTTTTAGATGATTCTATATATATTTATTATAATATCGTCTGATTTCGCTTTGAAATGGTAATTGAATCTTTTTGGATATCTATTTTGAACAAATTTTGACGTTCAGAATTAGTTTTTAGTAAGTTAATGTATTTTTTCTTTCCTTTTAAAAACACCATTTCAATCAAACGGGTGGTGAAGGACCCAGCGGAGGGGATGATCTCCAACATTGAGTCCTCTCTAACAGTTGCAATAAATCCTTCACAGATGAATGATATTTGAGCCAATTTGTAAGATGCTTTGGATTTGATTTCATGGTGTCTGGCAATACGGCTACAGAAAGTTCTCATTTTGAATCTACTTTTCATCTTTCAATAAGTGTTATATATATATTTTTTACAAATCTATCTTTTAGATTCATAGTGATTGAAAATGATTTGTTCTGGTCTTCTTTTAATGTACATAGTTTTTTGAGCAATTTCTGTATCACAACAGTTCATTTTCGGTAGTGGTCCTTCAAACTTTTTGTGGAACCACATTCTTTTAATTTTTTTATATCATTCTATTGTAAGATTATTTTTCACCCAGGTGTCTCACAGCTCGAGTTAGCATTAAGTTAAACTATTTTAGTCTAAATGATTTTGAAAAATATTTATGCGGTCTTTGTCCCTAATGATTCTTAAATAAACTTCTTTTGTTCTTTCAACTGTACCTTTTTATGTGCCATGTTACTATAAAGTGGATGAAAGATTAATTTCTCTTGATGTTCACTTTTTTTGCAGCTGCTAAACTTTAACATAAAATCATTCACAATTATAAAATCAAACGATTAAAGAAATTTAAACTTGCTTTTGCTATGAATATTCCTTAATCTACTCATATGATATTTTTAGATGTCTTGAGTTACATGATTTTTTTCCTATGTTGACTTCCTTCTTTATTCCTTAGCGCTGATTTCCTGTTATAATGACTTGGAATTGCCCAGAATGTTTTTATTCACATGTAGTTGAGAAAGTATATTTTTTTCATGCAAGTTGGGCAAGCCCGTTGGGGTAATCAGAAAATAAAGTTTGGCTTTTGCCCCATTTGAACCACATAAAAATTTCATGCTACATGATCAAGCTCCACATTATTACTTTTAGGGATAATTACATACATACCACCCTAAACATTGTTATTTACAATGTATTTATTATACATGCCACAATCAAACTATTAAGCAATTGATAAAAATGAAAAATATGTTTTGGGGTTTTACCATGATTTTTTTTGAAAAAAATGTATTATATTTTTTCATTTGAATCAAATTTGTTATTAATTAAAGAATATCTGACTGCTCTAAGCCTGTAACAAAACTATTTCCTTAAGTCAAAGGAAGTACAATAATTATTATTGTACTTTTTTAGGATCATTGATTTAAATTCTTGAACCGATGACCCAATCAAAGAGACCCTAACGAACCTTAATTTTCTCCCTTACACCATATACAAACATTTCACAACCAATCTCTTCTTTTTAAGTTCTTTGCTGTCTTCCATAGCCAATCTGAGTGGAGTTTATGTTTATGTAGGACTCTGAGGTTTGTTCGCCCTTCATACTGGTATGACACGTATGCATTTTTTTATTCTAGATCTTTCCTTGAACTCGTGCTTATTTGATTATATGGTTGCCAGATAACTAACCTTAATGTTAAATGGCTAATTTTTATTTGAGGTTTTGCTTTCTATTACTGTTATCACTTGGGAAATCTAATGCTTATTTTCGGTTTTCTTTGGTTTTTTATCCATATTAATTCTTCTATGCCATTGTAGAATAGAGTGAGATGATGAACAATGAACGTTGACCTATTGTTTTAACTACCAATATGATGGCTAAATTTGTATTAGCTCTATCTGATCACTCTCTTCCGTCACATAAATTTGGTTGTAGAAACTCTTAACTAATTTCATTTGGGATGGTTGCGATGAAGATGTCATCATTGCATATTGATCACTAGATGAGAATTTGGTGGCGGGAAAATATTTCTTATGGTTCGTATTCGCTGAGCATCCATCTCAACTGCGTTTTGCTATGATTTTTCTATATGTTTTTTATTGGAAGATTTACATACATACCACTTAATTCATATGTGGTTATATATCTAACACCTATACTTCAAATTTTACATACATGCCACCTTAGCTATGCACGAAAAGCTGTATTTCACTCTTTAGAAGTTACAATGGCCGTATTTTTGATGTGATATAAAAGAATTTGGCTGGTATAAATGTAATGTTAATACATAAGAATCATGTGGTATGATTGTAAGTGCCTCTTTTTAATTCATCTAATGAGACGAAGGTCCTATAGAGGATTCGCTTTATGTTTAAGTGCGATATCGTCGAAGTTTGCCTTCGAATAGTAAATGAATTCTCCGAAGTTTTGATTTTGAGTTTCATTTGGTGAATCAAATCTTATTGGAACATGGATTTCATACAAATTTTGAAGTCAATCATTTTTTTCTGATTTAAATAATTTTCTTTGTTTTTTGAAATAAGGTGGATAAAGAGGGAGGTGAGGGAACTAACCAAAAGGATGGATCTCTTGTGTCGAATTGTTAACATTTGCATTAGCAGCTAAATGAGTTGAGTTGATCCGTAAGATGCCTTGGATTTGTGTTATTATCCTCATTCCATCTACAAAGAAGCCCTATATAATAACAATGCTCGGTGGTAATTTGTTTGTTTTTAATTTATTTTTTCATTTCTTTTAAAAATCTACTTGTGAGATACCTAATAATGATGGAAGGATTTAGTTCTAGATTATTTCAATATATATATATATATATATATATATATATATATATATATATATATATATATATATGACAAAAGTCTAAATGTTAGTCATGTTTATTTATATTATTTTTGAGAACTAAAACTTGCACTTTTTGTTCTTCGAGCTGAAGGATTTATTTTCACTCGTTATCTTTCACATCTTTGTGGTAAAGTAAATGCAGTGGTATTTTAGTTTAAAGAATTAGAAAATATTCTGATATAAACTAAGATAATTTTCCGCATAAATTAGGCAACCAAATATTTTATTTCATGAAAGTAAAACAACAAATCCCTAATACATAAGGATATGCACCTACAATTTGAAGGTAGATGATCTTTCCCAACATCTATAATTGAAGGGGTAAGCGATCTCTCCCAAACTGTAAACTTAAAACTCAGGATCACAGTCTCATACATAATTCTAATCCTAAACATATTATCCTTATTTATACTAAATAATAATAAATAATAAAAGATTAAATTGCCCTTAGACGCCGATGTAACAATACTCTCCTCCCAAAAAGGTATATTGTGCTCAAGGTAAAAAAAAAAGACTATTGGATCAAATTGTTTAGCTCCCACGTGGCATCCTCATTTGAGATTCATTTCCATTTAATCATAAATTTGTAGCTACTCTTTAGAGTTTGAAATGCAATCTTATGCACATGTTTCAGCTTCATGAAAACATGTTGATATCACGACTTCAAGTCAACCTTGGAGGAGATTGTAGCCCCACACAATTTGTCTAATTGCTAGTCACTGAAATGGGAAACTTGTCAGGTGCTATGGATGTATTCACTGTCGGTTAATCCACACAGAAACATCGACCTCCATCATTTTTTTTCACTAACGAGACTGGGCTAGAGAATGAGCTCACCCTAGGCCGTACGATCCCGACCTCCAACATCTCTCAGGTCCATCATTCAATATTGTTCTTCAGCACCCTCAAGGTACTGATATAGACACATTGATGGAAGAAACTCTCAATCTCAGGATTATTGCATGCTCGAAACCTTTTTCGATTCCTTTGCTTGATCCCACGATTCTAGTTCCACCTAAGGCAATGACATTGCTCTGTTGCCGTACAAATTTTTTAAATTGATGCTGATCGACTTTGCCCTTGATTCTTGCGATTGATCCTGTGGCTCCAGATCTACTCGAAGCAGTGATGTTGCCCTGATGCCATGTAAATCCCTTTGATTGTTGCAACTCACCTCCGCTCCATATGACATCACTCAATCCTGTTGTAATTGGCGTTGGGTTTGTATGAAACTCAACTATCTTCTTCATTATTTTCTTTTGGACAGTAAATCTTTTCTTCATCCTCCACTCCACTGAGAGTGTCGTCCCTCCATAGAGGTGAAGCACTTTCATTTTTTATCTGATTTATCTCACATCTTTCTCTAATTTCTTTTCCAATACGTCCACTTTTTTAGGCACCATTACTCTTCGTACGGTTTCCAAACTCCTTTAATCTCATCATTGGCTTCCATATTGTCTCATATCGCGACTGTATTATGTGGTTGGTGGCTTTTCGGTTGTCTCAAACTGCGACATGATCGTTGCAATCTCATCGTGGCCCCTATATTGCACCACGATCCTGTCGTCCTTTTCTCTACTATCTCTTATCACGACCTTATCAAACAGAGGTAGTGCTTGTATGTCACAATACCATCAGTGTTTACTTCCTGATTGATTGGAGCGAGCGCTTTGTACGTGGAAAACCTTTTTACTCCTGATTCAATCCCATTTTGGCTTCCCAAGTGTGATTTATTCCCTTCGTTGGCTTCCTAGGTGCAATTTTATTTTTTTGCGGCTTCCCAAGTGTGATTTATTCCCTTCGTTGGCTTCCTAGGTGCAATTTTATTTTTTTACTTCAATAGAAGAGTTGTGATTATTGAAACCTTGTGCATTGTGATCCTTTCACAAAGATTAGGGCAAAGACGAGTTGACGACTTGTAATTGGCAATCCTTCTCAAAGTTGAATGTTTTGATACAAATTTGATATGAATCAAGACACTTTTTCATAAAAATTAGGATAAATTAATAAATTTTATATCTCATCAAAACAAAACAACACAACCCGAATATATAATGATAAGCACTTAAAATTCAAGAGACACCTATAATTCTAGAGCTAGTAGATCTCTCCAAAGCTTAAACTTAGAACTTAAGAACATAATCTTATATGTAACTCTAAACCTAAACATATTAGCTCTATTTATATTAAACAAAAATAAATAATAAAAGACTAAATTATTCATGTTATCTTTATTCTTAAATAAAATCCTTATATTCATTTGTTCCCTTTTTAATCTTTTATTCTCTTTTACTTCCTATTTCTGTGAATGGTTTAAGGTGTAATTTTGTCATGTTGGTATTGAGATAGGCAAGTCCATGCTATATTGGCACTATTTCTAATCTCTTGCCCTAAAAGGAATTAAGTTCTCATTTCATTTTTAACATTCATTAGTCTGTCTTGAGAGTTCTTTTATTGGATGGTTTATAAATGAATGTTGGCTTTATTTATAGGCCTTGACCTTGCTTATAGATATTTCTAGACTTCAACATGTGTAGAAAATTCTAGATTACTCTCTACATTCATCCTGTATATCCCAAATATTCTAGAGAATTCTACAGTCTTCTTGATATATCTAGAAACTTTTAAATGTGTTTTGATTTTTATAGAATTTTCTAGAACTATCTAGAACTTGATGGTTTATTCTAGATCCTTCTAGAAGTTTTCAACTCGTCTCCATAAATTATCGAAAAAAATTTGATTTGCTTCTTGCTTATCAACTGGACGTGTCATTCTCCCTCGCCTCTCCTCGTCACTTCTTAATGATATTATTGGATTTTATCTTTGAATTGCGATAGTGTTTCCTCATACTCCTAATTGTCTTCAGTCTTCGGTGGTCCTTTCCATTTGATAAAATATTCTTTATAATTTGGCACAACATGCCAACGAATGATCCAATCAGCTAATATTTCATCCACTTCTTTGGCGAAAGAAGTGATTATTATTGTTGGTGCTCGCTTAGAGATTCCTCTTGATGATTCTTTTGTGCCCTCATGATATGGCTTTAACATGTTTACATGAAAGATTAGATGAATTTTTAGTTTTGGTGGAAGATGGAGTTTGTATAAAACTTTTCATATACATTTGATCACTTCAAAAATACCTCATGTTTATGTACTATCCTTTTGTGCACCTTTATAAACACCATGTATTATATTGGTAGGAGTTTCACTAATACAAAATCTCCTTTAAATTGCAAATGTCTCATTTTCTTATCTGCCGTTTTTCCTTATCCGTTTTGCAATCTTGCACAATGTCGGAGCTAAGTCAGCTTGCTCATGCCAAGTTTTATGCAGCTGGACCTCTTTCCTTCGTATCGAGTGGTAAGTGATTGAGGATTTTACGGTTTTTATCCCATGATAATCTTGAAAGGACTCTTAATTTTTGCTTCGCTTTGTTGCACGTTCTAGGAGAATTGTACAGAGTCCAATATTGCTGATGGACACTCATATTGTGTCGGAAATATGCCTCCGGTAAAACATTAACTCTTTCAGTCTGTTCATTACTTATAAGGTGAAAGCTTGTAGAGAAGTTTAATTATGATCCTAAAATATTGAACAACTTAGGCCATAATCTTCGAATAAAGCCAGGATCTCAGTCAATAACAATGTTATTTTGGAGTCCGTATAATTTAATTATGTTGAGAACTCAATTCTGATCCTAAAATATTGAACATCTCATGCCAGAATCTTCGAATAAAGTGAGGATCTCATTCAATAACGGTGTCCTTTGGGACTCCCTATAATTTAATTAGGTTTGTGAATGCATAAAGGGCAAGTTGAACCATACAATTAGTTGGGGCGGCTATAAAGGTTGTATGTTTGCTGAATCTGTCTACTAAAGCTATCATGTTTCCAAATCCTTCAAACTTTGGTAGGCTAGAAATGAAGTCCATAGAGAGATTTTCTCATGACCTCTCGCGATAAGTAATGGTTCCAACAAGCTTCTTGGTTGTTGGTTTGTCTCGTATTGTTGGCAAATAAGTCAAGTTCGTACATACTCTTCAATATCATCTCGTATCATCAACCAATAATGAGTAGGCTTTAAAAGAGTAAATGTGCACTTCATTCTTGGATTTCCTACTCGTAAGGAGTCGTGACATTCCTTAAGCAACTCCTTTCTCAGATTCTCTTTCTTGCCCTTTGTATGTTTTCTGGCACTTGGTATAAGTGATGCCTTCCTCTAGCTAAAATATTCTGTTTTTGTCCTAATTGATCAAGACAATGATGCTCTGAGCTTGATAATCATCTTTTAGTTATTCCTTGATTCTTCCTAGTGAAGTAGTGACTTTTGATTGGCTTGTCTGCGTTGCTTTTTGAGTCCATGAATCATTTGCCACATTCGCCCTTCCGGTTCGTAGTTCATGGTTTAATCATAGTTCAGCTAGAAAGACCTTCCATCGTCATTGTTGTGAACTCAAATTTTTTTTAGGGTTTGAAAATAAATTGTAGGTAGTATCGTTATGTTCAAAGGAAGTGGATGATTACGGTTATTATTATTATTTTTTTGTATCATGTGATGTCATTATGTTTCATTGAGCTTCCTACTTTTAAAGGCAATTGAATACCCTTCTTGCATAGAAACATCACTAATAGTAAAATTTGAAGCATTAGTGTGAACTTCATATGGCCTTGCATGGTCAGGTAGTTGGAGTATAAGCTTTTCGCTTATTGGCTTTTTGAGATCGTCAAAGCCTCTTTGGCTTTCCCCTGTCTATTCCCACGGTTTGTTCTTCTTAAGCATATATTGGAATTGTTTTTACTGAGTACTCCTTGATGAATCAGTGATAGTATTTGACCAAGTCGAGGAAGGATCATAGTGCATACTTTGGATGGTGGTTCCTAATTTTGAATATCATATATCTCACTATCTTCTATCATCAACTTGCCATCCTTAATCTTGTATCTTAAGAACCCCACTCCTAATGTGTTGAATGAGCATTTTTCTTTCTTAGCATGTAACTCATTCTAAGTGTTAAGTGCATAATATGCTTTAAATGGTCTTGCTATACACCACTATATTGACCTAGCAGATAACTATGAATTGAGCAAGATATTGGTGGAATAGCTGGTTGATTAAGGTGTGTTGCTGGTGCATTGGTTAAGCCAAAGGACATAAAAAAAAAAAATCATAAGAACCTTATCTTGTGACACATGTAGCCTTTGGCTTATCTCCTTCAGCTATCCATATTTTGTAGTTGATCTAATTTTGAGAAGAATCGAGCTTCACCCAATTGATCAAATATTTCAGCAATCAAAGAAATATGATACTTATTCGTAATCATGATCTTATTGGGAGCCCTGTAGTCGATGCACATGAGTAGTGATCTATCATTCTTCTAGAAATGGGGATTTAGGAGGTTGGATGAACCCAATGTCCAATAATTACTTCAATTCTCTTTATCTTGCTAATTTAGGAGATGTCATATTGTGAGGACTCGTTGTTGGCGGCTTTTTCTATGATATATTAATTGTCACAGATTAACTTTCTTCAAGTTAACCGTACGGCCTTAGCACATTTTTTTGGCGCAAGGCAGCCTAAAATTCAAGAATACTAGGGTAGAAAACTGAGAACTTAAGAGGGGATAAGAACTTTAAAGGAGAGTATTTATATTATACTTTGGGAGGATTTTACAATGTTAAGGACTCTTATTCTTTTTATGGAGGATTTATAAATGAGATGGTGGCTCCTATTTATAGGCCCCCCTTACATGTGTGGATGATTCTAAAATACTCTACATTATTCTTATATTTATATAGAATATTCTGATAGTTGTAGAGACTTGAATTATCTGGAGTCTCTTAGATTAGAATCTTTTAGAACTATTTAGAATATGATTTCTTGAATGTGATGTCCTATTTCAGATTCTTCTAAAAGCTTTAGCTTCTCTCGATAAATTATCCAAAAATATGTGGTTAGCTTCTTACTCAACGGGGTGTGACATAATGGTTTCAATTTAGGTTTGTGTTTTAAAATGTGGACCTTTTTATTTTTGCTATATAAGAGAGCAAACAAATAAGCTCCAAATGATCAATCTTTAGAGCAATGACAAGTGAGTGATAGTGGAGAGAATTTTATGATCTCAAAAAAGGTCATCCGATTAAACTCTAAACCAATTTCATATTTGCATTTATCACAGGATGAGAATTTATCATTCTATATTTTTATTTATTGTAGTTTAAAGAGATGAATTGATGTACAGTTCTGTGCCACATCTTCTAAGCTCTCCTTTAGATATTGAATTTAGAATTTTTTATTTTGTGTTCAATTTTGTGATCAAGTTTTATTTGGACATGAATCTGGAACAAATTTTGATAAGTTAAATAATGTGCTTTGTTTTTAAAAATAATATTTGGATAAAAAGGGAGGTGAAGGTCCCAGCAGAGGGGATAGATCTCCAACGTTGAGTCCTCTAACAATTACAATAAATCCTTGGAAGGGAAATGAAGTAGGGCCAATTCTTAAGACTCCTGGCATTTGTGTTATAAGAACCATTGCGTTTGGAAATGCGGCTATATAAAATTCATATTTGGAGCGATGTTTTTTTAGTTTTCAAAAGTTATTTTTTTATTAATCCTTTTTAGAGAATGATAGTAATGGTTAAGGATTAGTTCTAGATTAGTTTTGATATATTTTTGTTTTTGAGTTTTTATTTTTATTTGTATTTTCTTTTATAATCATGAGTCCAATTGTAGGGCATTGCAAGCTGCACTTCATGTGTTTAACGTTTATGTAACACATGATTTCTTGGTTATTTTTCACCAATAACTTTCTAAACACCATGTATTATTGTGGTAGGAGTTTCACTAATACAAAATCTCCTTTAAATTGCAAATGTCTCATTTTCTTATTTGCCAATTTCGTCATCCGTTTTGTAATCTTGCATAGAGCGGGAGCTAAGTCAGCTTGCTCATGCCAAATTTTATGCAGTTGGACTCTTTCCTTCATATCGAGTGGTAAGTGATAGAGGTTTTAATTTTTTTTATCCCATGATAATCTCGAAAGGACTCTTAATTTTTGTGTTGCTTTATTTCACGTTTTAGGAGAATTGTGCAGAGTCAAGAAGTTTGACCCAATATTGCCGATGGACATTCATATTGTGTCATAAATATGCCTCGGTAAAACATTAACCCTTTCAGTTGTCCATCACTTGCAAGGTGAAGAGAAGTTTAATTCTGATCCTAAAATATTGAACAACTCAGGCCATAATCTTCGAATAAAGCCAAGACCTCAGTCAATAACAATGTTCTTTCGGAGTCCGTATACTTTAATTATGTTGTGAACTCAATTCTGATACTAAATATTGAACATCCCATGCCAGTATCTTCGATTAAAGTGAGGATCTCAGTCAATAACGGTGTTCTATGGAACTCCCTATAATTTAATTAGGTCCTGAATATATAACGGCCAAGTTCAACTGTACAATTAGTGGGGGCGGCTTTAAAGTTCGAATGTTTGTTGAATCTGTCCACCAAAACTATTATGCTTCCAAATCCTTCAAACTTTAGTAGGTTAGAAATGAAGTCCATAGAGATTTTCTCATGGCCTCTTACGATAAGAAATGGTTCCGACAAGCCGCCTAGTTGTTGTTGTTTTGTCTCTTATTATTGGCAAATAAGGCAAGTTCGTACATACTCGTCAATATCATCTCGCATACCGCATAGGCTTTAAAAGAGTAAATGTGCACTTCATTCTTGAATGTCCTACTCATAAGGAGTAATGACGCTCCTTAAGAAATTCCTTTCTCAGATATCTCTTTCTTGCTTCTATATATTTTCTTGCGCTTGGTATAAGTGATGTGTTGCTCTAGCTAAAATATTCTGATTTTGCCCTGATTGAGCAAGACAGTGATGCTCTGATCTTGATGATAGCTTTTAGTTATTCCTAGTGAACTAGCGACTTGTGATAGGCTTGTCTGTATTGCTTTTTGACTCAATGAATCATTTGCTACATTCACCCTATCTTGTTTGTAGTTCATGGTTTAATCAAATTCAACTAGAAAGTACTGTCATCTTCATTGTTTTGAACTCAATTTTTTTTAGGGTTTGAAATAAATTGTAGGTAGTGTCGTTATATTCAAAGGAAGTGGATGATTACAGTTTTTTTATTATTATTATTATTATTTTTATGGTATCATGTATGTCATTATGTTTCATTTAGCTTGCTACTTTCAAAAGCAATTGAATGTCCTTGCATAGAAACACCACTAATAGTAAAACTCGAAAGCATTAGTGTGAACTTCATATGGCCTAGCATGGTCAGGTAGTTGGAGTACAAGCTTTTCACTTATTTACTTTTTGAGATCTTCAAAGGCTCTTTGGCTTTCCCCTGCTATTCCCATGGTTTGTTCTTCTTAAGCATATATTGGAGTTGTTTTTGCTGAGTACCCCTTGATGAATCAGTGATAGTAGTTGACTAAAGTTGAGGAAGGATCGTAGTTCATTAACTTGGGATGGTGGTTCCTAATCTTGAATATCCCATACCTCACTATCTTCTATCATCAACTTGCCATCCTTGATCCTTAGTCTTAAGAATCCCACTTCTAATGTGTCGAATGAGCATTTTTCTTTTTTAACATGTAACTCATTCTCTAGAAGAATTGTGAACACTTAAGTGCATAATATGCTTTTCGATGTTCTTGCTAGACACCACTAGCAGTTGACTATGAATTGAGCAAGGTATTGGTTGAATTGCTTGTCCATCAAGGTGAAACCATTGCTGGTGCATTTGTTAAGCCAAAGGGTGTAACAAATAATTCATATGAACCATCTCTTATGACACATGTTGCCTTTGCCTCATCTCCTTCAGCTATCCATATTTTGTAGTTACTTGAACAAAGATCTAATTTTGAGAAGTAGTGAGCTTTCACCCATTTGATCAAATATTTCAGCAGTCAAAAAAATATGATACTTATTCTTAATCTTGATCTTATAGAGAGCCCTGTAGTCGATGCACCTGTGTAGTGATCTATCATTCTTATTTTAGAAATGAGGATTTAGGAGGTTGGATGAACCCAACGAAGGTATCGGTTGAATAGCTTGTCCATCAAGGTGAAAACCATTGCTGGTGCATTTGTTAAGCCAAAGGGTGTAATAAATAATTCATATGAACCATCTCTTGTGACACATGTAGCCTTTGCCGGATCTCCTTCAGCTATACATATTTGTAGTTACTTGAACAAAGATCTAATTTTGAGAAGTAGCGAGCTTCACCCATTTGAT
This sequence comes from Papilionanthe hookeriana x Papilionanthe teres, assembly GCA_022702705.1. Classification (NCBI taxonomy): domain Eukaryota; kingdom Viridiplantae; phylum Streptophyta; class Magnoliopsida; order Asparagales; family Orchidaceae; genus Papilionanthe; species Papilionanthe hookeriana x Papilionanthe teres. The sequence goes on along the minus strand of CM040423.1, from coordinate 62,367,916 downwards.
CAAATATTTCAGCAATCAAAAAAATATGATACTTATTTGGACATGAATCTGGAACAAATTTTGATAAGTTAAATAATGTGCTTTGTTTTTGAAAATAATGTTTGTATAAAAGGCGAGGTGAAGGTCCCAGCAGAGGGGATAGATCTCCAACGTTGAGTCCTCTCTAACAATTATAATAAATCCTTCGTAGATTAATGAAGTTGGGCCAATTCTTAAGACGCCTTGCATTTGTGTTACAGAACCATTGCGTCTGGAAATGCGGCTATATAAAATTCATATTTGGAGATATGTTTCTATAGTTTCAGAAGTTTTGTTTTTTATTAATCCTTTTTTGAGATGATAGTAATGGCTAAGGATTAGTTCTGTATTTGTTTTGATGTATGTTTGTTTTTGAGTTTTTATTTTATTTGTATTTTCTTTTATAATCATGAGTCCAATTGTAGGGCATTGCAAGTTGCACTTCATGTGTTTAAAGTTTTTGTAACACATGATTTCTCGGTTATTTTTCACCGTTAACTTTCTTAGTCTAAAATAAATAGAAAATTTTCAATGATGTCTTTACCTATAGTTCATATTAAATAAGCTTTTCTGTTCATATGTTTGCTTTCTCAACTTCCCATTTTCTGAATCCTTAAATCATATATTGTTAAGATGTATTTTTGTCAATGTTATTTGCATTGTATTGTTCATGTTTTTTGTTCGTTTCTAACTTATAGTCATAAAAATAACTATGAAATCAACTGTCAAGTAAATATTTATTAGTTAAAAAATGACTCAAAAATTTTTATTCAGTTAAAAATGACGTGAGAATTCTGACAATAGTGAGAATATAGCAGAGGGTTTTGAGGCCCAGTTTATATTTGAATTTACAAGTCTATTATTTTGAATTTAGAGCTGAAAAAATAGTTCCCGTGAAGAAAATAAGATCTCTTTTAAATTTAGGTTTGCTCTTGTGTATGCTTTTATTAAAGCAAATTTGCACTTGCAAGCTACATCTTAAAGCCTATTTACAAATCCAGCACATTCCGGACTCCATTTCCCAAACTTTTATTCAAATAATGAAATTTATTAAACGTCAAACAATATTTGATGCTACTTCTTTTCCGTTAGTTGAAATATTTCATAAATTTATCACATTGTAAAACAGTGATTGATGCTAAATTGTTTTTCTAAGATGTCACAAAAAGCTTTATCAGATTTCATAACTTCTGAAAAAAGAATTCGTAGTCTTTCATATCATCATCTGTATACTATCAAACCTAAAAGAAGCCTATTTAACTTTATTTATATATTTTTTTCTATAATTATGATCTTATATTTCAAGTACTGTTTTTATGCAACTTGATCTTTTATCCCCAAAATGTAAAAAAACTTACAAGCAATCAAATGATTTCTACACGCATATTTTATCATTATAATATCGTTTGTCTTAGCGTTTAAGATGCATGGGCATGTGAATAATATGGATTTGCTAGTCCAAATTTGTTTTCTGATGTAAATACTTTCTTTCAAAATGGATTAAATGCTTTTCTTTTAATGATTTTTGGCTGCCACATCCATTTTTCTGCATTTGAGTTTTATTGATTGTGGTTCGTTTTATTTTATAAACATTCTTTTTTTGTCTCAATCCTAATCCAACCTCCAGTACGGTAGGAAGAATTCATTTGTGGTATGACTAGTTGATCTATTTAGTATGTTCTGCGTAAATTTTGAAATGTTTTCCAACTGGGCTTCCGTTTGGATGGGTGCCGTCTTATTAGTAGGATCTTGAAAGCTTTAATGCGTGGTGTCTTCTATGGAGGAATTATAAGGGGCACATTATCATATTTAACTCACTTCGGGGTTTCAGATGCATAGAACATTATTTTTCATTATTTACGCAATCAATACTGAAGCTTCAATTTTTTACATGCATGATACTCAATTCCTTGATATCGCATTAAAATTGCTTTTTTTATTATCTTTTGTTACGAACTATACCTTTTAATATCTAAAATATCTTGGTGGAGTCATATATGTATAAATATTAAAATTAAGGTGTTAGATATGTAAATGAATAATAATTTTGTGGTATGTAAATCCTCCTAAATGGGAGTTTATTCATATTTTTCATAAATGTCCTGCTTTATATATTATTTGTGGTTAGCAACACCAAGTAATTGCAATTTTCTATGATTAGAATGTGATCAAATGATGTCGGTTTAACCTTCGTGCTTTCATTTGGGCAGATCCGTTTTTATGTTATCTGATTTAGGCTACTCGCAAATGATGATAATATCCTCTTTATTTTTATATGATAGGCTCCTCTTTTCTGAAGGAGTACTTCGTGGCAAATGCTTCTTCGACCCGTGGCATGTGGAGGCTGAAAGTAAGGGTATAAACGAGCCGAACATGAGCGAGCCCAGACTCATCTTATGTTTGGCTCGTTTATTTTGAGCTCAAAAAGTGAGTGTTCGGCTTGTTTGTTTAACAAGCCGAACACGAGCTGTTCACGAACAAAGAATCATTTTGACAATCTTAATCACGTTGCCATAAGATTTAAAAATTATTTATGTTAAAACTATCATTTGAATCTAATTTAATAATTTTTATTATATTTTTTTAATTAATATTTTTTATTGATCATAAATCTTTATAGCTCTGCAGTTAATTACACAGACACACACATATATATTTATATATACATATATATATATATATATGTATATATAATTAATGAGTAGTATTTTGAGTCAAAATAATTTGAACACAAACTAACAAATCTTTATTTGTGTTTGGTTTGTTAACTTAGCGAACGAGCCGAACATCTTTTCTTAACAAGCCAAACGAGCTATTTGCAAACAATGAGTTGTTTTGACAGCTAAAAGAATTTCAAATATTAGCTTTTTTAACAAGCTGAACATGAGTTGTTCTCAAACAATGAGCTGTTTTGACAGCTAAAAGGTCTAATATTTTGTGAATGATTTGCATGGAACTGATGTCCACTTTTTTGGGTATCGATAATCGTTTGAATTGTATGAATCTGGAGTCAACAATGTCATGCATTGGATTTTGCGATGGGTTCTTTATGCTTGGTAGTTTCGAGTTTGTTCAGTGTTTATTTATTGAAAGGAGAAAAGCAAACAAGTACTTTACATTAGTTGTCGTGACCTGATCAATTTTCCTGCTTCCAATTATTTGCACTATTGCCCAGAACAAGCCTCAATGTATGTGACATTCATAATTATTTGAAACAAAATATTCTACCCAATAATTTTTGTTCTCACCATCTTTGGTGAAAAAATATCATGTGCGGATGATCTGTGTGTGAATGAGTGTTCTAGGGTAAATTTTGGATGTAGTTGAATTTAAATTCTTTTCCCACACAACACAATTGGGAAATTTATTGTCCAGTCCTCTCAAAACCCCACTCTAATGGCTAATTGCACCTAATCTTACAACATCATGCAAAAATAGCATGTAAGAGCATTATAAAACCCACATGAATACTTGATTTGTACATTTCTATCGTCGCCTCTCCATGTATCTTTAGCTCTCTATTAATAACCTCAAAAGCTTTCCATTAAATCAGTAGCAATGTGCTGTTGAAATCCGTTTGTTTTTTTTTCTTCCGTGACCTAATTCTATCATGCCCGAGTTGATGAAGATGATAGTGCTATGTTAATTCTAAAAAAATTTAAGTACACTAAATTTAACACTATAATCAAACTTAAATAGCCCTGCAAATGAGATTTATACGTAATTAAGCTCTATCATGAAGAAAGAACTGATATCAATCTTGTAAGTATGTTAATCTAAATAAGTGAACACCAATAACCAATAAGAAAGGTGGAACTAAGGAATTGTTGAGAGATTTAGGCCAAAGAAACATAAGAATCGACACAAATCAAGAACACGGGATTCAAGGTGGTTCAACAAAGATGTCTACGTGCTCAGGAGCAAAGCGGTGGCTTTCCTTTCAATTTTAGAAAAAGAGTACAAGAAACAGAATAAGCCTTAGGGTTACATGCATGCATATATATAATCCTGGAGTACAATATGTAATTACAAAATTACCAATGTATTATATCGAGGGGTGTGAACCCGCACCCCAAACCCAAATAACGTAACTCTCCCGATTTGACAATTCACTCCGTTCCAACATCTGTAATTTATTTGGTATATGAGTCATATCTAACAAATCTCCACATTGGCCAATATCCAACCCCTACTTGGGAGTTATACATGCACCAATGTGGGTTGGGTCATCATGCTTCTCTAGCAATTGTGAATATTCAACAAGTTCAAGTAATGCAAGAACTTGTTGATAGTAACTAGTTTGGTCAACATATTAGTTGCATTCTCATTAGTATGAACCTTCTGCAACATTATCTCACAAGAAGCAATCAATTCTCTAATATTGTGGTACCTGACATCAATATGCTTGGTTCTCGCATGGTACATCTAGTTATTAGCCAAATAAATAACAGTTTGACTATCACAATGCAACTGAACTCCACCTTGCTCAACACCCAGTTCCTTTACTAGCCTAGTAAGCCATAAGACTTCTTTAGCAGCTTCAGCTACTTCCATGTACTCAGCATCAGTTGTAGATAATGTCATAATATACTGAATCGTTGATTGCAACATATAGGCTCTTCATCAGGAGTAAACACATACCCAGTTGTAGACTTTCTGCCATCCAAATCACATGTATAGTCTGAAACAACGTACCCCACAGTTGAAGGATCATCATGTTGATTGCCAAAAATAATTCAATGTCCTACAGTACCTTTCAGATACCTGAAAATTCACTTGACTGTTTTCTAATGTCGCCTTCCTGGTTTATACATGTATTTGCAAACATGACTCGGCATGAGTTAAATCATGGCGAGTACATACCATTGCATATATCAAGCAGCCAACAACACTGACATATGAAACCTTTGTTATGTCTTCGATTTCCGCATGTCTTCAGACACTGTTCTGAAGAAAGCTTGAAATGATTTGCCAATAGAGTTCTCACAGACTTTGCTTTGCTCATCTCAAACCTGTCTAGCACTTTTGAGATAAACACAATTGTCTTGAGCCTCTATCTTGCTGAATCTCCATTTCGAGAGTCTTCTTTGTAGCATGTCAAATTCCTAGCTCAATAAAGCTTTCAAAGCAATGACGTCATTCATATTCTTTGCAATAATCAATATATTGTCAACATACTATCGCAGAAAAATAAGAGAATCATCATCAAGTCTCTTAACATAAACACAACAATCATACTCACATCGCTTGTATCCAATTTGAATCATGTAGGTGTCAAACCGCTTGTATCATTGTCTTGGAGACTATTTCAACTCATACAACGATTTCTTTAACTTGCAAACCAGATGCTCCTGTCTAGATTGAGTGAACCCTTATGGCTACTCCATGTAAATCTATTCCTCAAGATCACCATGCAAGAAAGCAGTTTTAACATCCATCTGATCCAAATGCAAATTCCAGATAGCTACTAATGCAAGCACTGCCATGATTGAAGTATGTCTGACCACAGGACAAAAGATTTCATCATAATCTATCCTCTTCTGCTGTGAAAAACCCTTTGCTACCAATCGAGCCTTGAACTTTTCCCCTTCTTTTCTGTTACTGCTGGTTTCTTTTTGTAGACCCATTTGCCCCCAATAGCCTTCTTTCCCTAGGAAGCTGAACTAGCTCCCATGTGTGATTTATCTGCAAAGACTCCATCTCCTCAACAATTGCACCCATCCATTTCTCTTTTTTCTGGCTGGTGATAGCTCCTTAAAAAGTGGCTGAATCATCACTACTGATGAGAAGTGCACAATAGACCAAGTCTTCATAAACCAATCTGTTGGTGTGTCTTTGTCTATCTCTGGCTAGATTGTAATTCTGCAATTCATCTGTACTGGAATCACCAGGTGTTGGATCTAAACCTTTAACTCTCTCAGCTGCTACTAAATCCTGTTCTAGATCCATCTGCACTGTATCTGAACTGGAACTATTCCTTGACACCTTGTCTAGATTTTGCTGTAACATGAACTGCTCATAAAAAATGACATCTTTATTGATCATCGCCTTCTTTGCAATCAGATCCCAAAACTTCTATTCTTTCACACCTTTCTTATAGCTTAGAAAGATGCACTTCTTGGATTTTGGTACGTACATGCACATAGGCAGGAGAACCAAAAATTCGCAAGTGATCAAACTTAACTAAATTACATGTCCATACCTCTTCTGCAATCTTGAGACCCAATGATGCCCTAGGTGATCTATTGATGAGGTGGCACGCCATATTCACAACCTCTGCCCAGAAGCTTTTAGGAAGCCCTACATTCAGTCTCAAGCATCTTACACTTTCAAAGAAAGAGCCTGTTCATCCTTTCTGCAACGTCATTCTGTCGTGGTGTCTTTCGCACTGAAAAATGCATCTAATTCTCACGCTCCTCACAGAACTTCTGAAACTGTGAATCTGTGTACTCTGTGTCATTATCAGATCTCAAATACTTGATCTTTTTATTAGTTTGGTTCTCCACCACAGCTTTCCACAGCTTGAATTTAGAGTAAACTTCATATTTTTGCTTCAAGACATACACCCAAACTTTCCTGGAGAAGTCATCTATAAAGGTAACATAATACAGAGATTCTACCAATGATGATTCCCTGGTAGAGCCCCATACATCAGAATGCACATAATCAATAATCCCTTCAGTTTTTTGTTTTTCAGTCATAAAACTGACTCTAGTATGTTTTCCAACAGCACATAACATACAGAAATCGAGCTTGCTGCTTTTAACACTATGTAACAAATTCTTTTTATGCAATTCAGTCATCTCACATTTACTAAGATAACTCAGACGCATATGTCATAGTTTTGTATTATCATCATCTGAATCAACTAAATGAACTCCATCTAAAACTGTACTTCCCTAAATATTACTTGCAGTTAACTTTTCTTCCATCACAGTTAGTGCACCATTAACAATTATGATGGTTTCTCTATCCTTATCTGCCTTAGAAATAAAATCATTTATATGTAGAGTGCCCAAGGAAATCAAATTCTTCTTCAAATCTGGAATGTGTCTGACATCACATAATGTTCTAACAGTGTCATCATACATCTTAATCCTGACATCACCAATACCAACAATATTGCAGCATCTATCATCACCTAAATAGACTGAGCCAGAATTAGATAACTTGTATGAAGTAAACCACTCATGGTTATGTGTTATGTGATAAGAGCATCATGAATCAAGAATTCATGCATCCATGAACTGAGTTGATGAAACTGAAAGCATATCACCATCATTGTCATCTGAATTGTCAAGTTGCACCACATTTACATACTTGGATGATACATCTTATTTCTCCTCAGTCAGCTTCTTAAGCTTTGGATAATATATCTTCATATGACCCGACTCCTTGCACTTGTAGCAATGAATCATATTTTTGCCTTTAGACTTTGATCTGGAATTTCACCTTCCAGAACTCTTCTTCTCTTTCTTCCTTCCACGATCCTGATTACCTTTAACATATAAACTGTCGCTATGAGAGCTTTCCCCTGCATTCTGCATCTGCTGGTTGTGAACCAATAATGCTGTAGTAATCTCATCAATTTTGATAGTTTTTTTCTCATATGTCAGAGCAGTCACTAGGTGTTCATAAGAATAAGGCAATGAACACAACAAAATCATTGCTCGGTCTTCATCCTCATTACTCACATCAAGCCGTGATAAATCTGTGATTGTTTGATTGAAGTCATTAACGTATTGCGCCATATCAGAATCTTCTTGCATCTTCAGCCCATACAAATTTTGTTTCAGATACAAATTATTCGTTAAAGATTTGGACATAAACTGAGTTTTTAGTTTCTTCCATACATTCCCTATAAATTTTAGATTCATCATGTGATACATAACCTCATATGCCAGACATAGGTGTATGATTGCTGTCGCTCGTTGTTGCAATTCTTCCCAATCATCATCCTAGGTTCGTAGCTCGCAAAGCCTTCAAAATTCCTTGTTGTGACAACAAATCTTTCACCCTTGTTTGTCACAATCCGAAGTTCCTAATTCAATCGAACTTCACCGCTTTATATTTTACAGCAAAAATTGTAATATGAAATTAATCCTACAATAAATTCTTCTGATTAAGAAGGAATATTCCTTCTGGTGGAAATCGAAGATTCCCTTCCTCCATTACTAAGCGTTGAAGCCTAGTCGAGCGAATCAGATGCCAGAGAGACGTCGCGCGATGCCTTCCTCCTCCGTCGTGTGCGAAACAGAGCCTCATCTGCAAATCTGCGAACCAGGTCGCCCGAATCTGGTCGCGAGAACTACTCCTGCTCGCCAAACTCCTTGTCGTTGTCGCGCGAATCTTCTGTGGCCGAACGGTGCGAGCGATTCTCTCCTGCTCCTCCTGTGCAGGACAGTCAAACCCGCCAAACTTCTCTGCCGAAGCCCTAGCCAAACTCCCCTCTATCGCGATACGAACTGCCATCGTCGAAGTCGCTGAAGCCCGAACCCTCTGCAGTCTTCGTCGTCGAATCTCTCTGGCCGAACCCCTTCGTCGAATTCGTGAATGCCAATTCCTTACCGAAACCCTGGCCAAATTCGTTCTGCGGAATTGGCCTCCTCTATCTCGATCCAAGCCGCCGAAATTCTCTCTTCCAAATCTTTCTCTTCCTGCGTCGAAATTCCTTGCGTTGAAAAATTTAAGGCAGAGAAACACAAAAATCGACACAAATCCAGAAGAATACGGAGATTTAGCGAGGCTCGACAAAGATGCCTACGTCCTCAGGAGCAGAGCGGTAGCTTTCTTTTCAATTTCAAAAAAAGAGTACAAGATACAGAATAAGCCCTAGGGTTACAAAAAGACACGTATATAACTATGGAGTACAATATATAATTAAAAAAATACTTATATACCGTACCGCGAGTGTGTGCCCCTGCACCCCCAACTCACATAATGTAACTCTCTCGATTTGACAGCTCGCTCTACTCCAACATCTTTCTTTTATTTGATATATGAGTCATATCTAACAGGAATGTATAGCGATAAATTTATTGCTCAAATTTTGATTAGTTATATTTTATCAATCAATATTTTTTCCTATCTTTGAGAACAGATCCTGTCAAGTCTTATTGGCCTGTTAGTTTCATTGTTTTAAAATTTGAGCTATGCGAGCCAATTCAATTTGTTAAATTGTGAATTCGCCACTCAATCAGTTTGGTCAAAACTCAAAATTATTCTTATATGGAAATAAAATTGAACTGGTCAGGCCTAGGGTTGAATTTGAGAACTATTGATCAATTTTATTATTGTCTAATTCTAGTTTCCTGATTTTGATCAAATGCATGATTAGAAATAAATGGCCAATCATTTATTACAGTGGTCAATATTCAATTTAAAAAAAGTTTGGGCCTATAATAAAATTTATCTCTTGCACAACTTTGAACATGCAGGCATTTTTCTGCTAGAAAGTTTGGGCCTATCATTTATTACAATGGCCAATGTTCAATGTTAAAAAGTTTCTTAAATGATATTAAGTGCAATTAAAGAATCATAAATTATTGTTCATTGTAAGAATAATTTTAAAGGAAATCTGATTAATTGTAAAATACTATCATTTTGAGGACCGAACTACAAGAATGGTGCCAATAACCTAATTTAAACATGAATAATTCCAACTCGATTGACTTGATGGATGGGCAGAGGTTCAAAATTTGTTATTGCTATATCCCAATTGATAGTGATGGCGAGTGAAATGACAAGATAATAAGTTTGCTAAAGTATGCATTGTTTGAAGAATGAAATTTAAATCATCTTCGCCTTATACGACAAGATAATAAGACATACTAATTAACTAATTCCATTTTCCTGTTAAGAAGTGCAATAGAAATAAAAGAAGAAGTGAAAGAGAAGAAGAGAGAACACAAAGTGGCTAGGGTTTCAATTACATTAACCATCCATTACAAGAGTAAAAGATAAATATATAAACAATAGGTAGGAAGATTAAACTAGTAGGCAAGATAACTAAACTACCCTTAAGTAGGGTAAAATAATAAAAATGTAAACAATATAATATCTAACATCCCCCCTCAATCTCACGATGCTTCAAGCGGAATCATCGAGAGTTTGCTAGTCAAAAGCGAAAGCGTTGAGTGGAATGCAATTTTGTAAATACATCAGCAAGTTGCATAGATGAAGAAATATAGGGTAAGGTGATGGTGCCCTATTGATAGTGATGGCGAGTGAAATGACAATCAATCTCAATATGTTTGGTGCGCTCATGAAAGACTAAGTTGTGAGCAATTTGTATAGCACTCTTATTATCACAATACATTGGAGTTGGGCTAGAGAAAGAGACACCAATATCAGCAAGTAACCAGCAAAACCAAACAATTTCAGCAGTGGTGGATGTCATGACACGATACTCAGCATCGGTAGAAGAGCGAGAAACAACTGCTTGCTTCTTACTCTTCCAAGAAATGAGAGAATCTCCTAGAAAAATACAATATCCTGTGGTAGACTTGCGACTAGTGGAATCACCACCCCAATCACCATCTGAGTAGGCACGTAAGTCCAAGGAAGAAGATGTAGGAAAGAAAACTCTGAAATTGAGTGCCCCAAAGATAACGAAGAATGCGAAGAACAGCAACCCAATGAACTGTAGTAGGAGAGGCAACAAACTGACTAACAACATGTACTGCATAAGCAATATCAGGTCTAGTGATGCTAAGATATACCAGGCTGTCAACAAGTGTATGATACAAAGTGGGATCGGTCAAAGGAACACCATCAGAAGAGGTATAATGAACATTAAGTTCAAGGGGAGTAGCAGTTGTCCGAGTATCAGAGAGATGAGCTTGTTCAAGGATGGTGCCAATATACTTACATTGGGAAAGAAGTTAACCTCTAAGATAATGAGCCACTTCAATCCCCAAAAAAATATCAAAGAGTAACCAAATCTTCTATCTCAAACTGTTGAGCTAATTATAATTTTAACTCTGCAATTCCATTATCATCATCCCTAGTAATAATCATGTCATCAACATATAAAGAGAGTATGATAAGACCATAAGAGGTACTCTTGAGAAACAATGCAATGTCATGTGAGCTAGAATGAAAACCAAGAGATGCAATCACAATAGAGAACTTTTCAAACCAAGCTCGAGGAGCTTGTTTAAGGCCGTAGAGAGCTTTCTTTAATTTACAAACTTCGCCATGGTTATGAGACACCTGGTGGAGGCACCATGTAAACTTTCTCTTGAAGGTCACCATTTAAAAATGCATTTTTAACATCAATTTGAGAGATATGCCACTGATGAATAAATGCAAATGCAATAAGAGTACGAATAGTAGTTATTTTGGAACAGGAGCAAATGTTTCTTCATAATCGAGACCATACTGTTGAGAAAGCCCCTTAGCAACCAAGCGAGCTTTATATCGCTCAACAGATCCATCTGACTTGGTTTTGATCTTATACACCCAACGATAACCAATTGCACGTTTTCCTGGAGGAAGAGAGGTAAGGTCCCAAGTATCCGTCTTGTGCAAAGCAGAAAGTTCTTCAGCCATAGCTTTCTGCCAAAGAGGATCAAGAACAGCCTCTTGATAGGAATAAGGCTCAGACAAATTGTGAATAGAGGTTAAAAAGGAAGCAAAAGAAGTTGAATTAGTGGAGTGAACAAAATCTGACAATTTAGTAGACTTACAATCATATTGAGGGTAATGAGGAAGAGGAGGATCCACAGTCATAGAAGGTTCTTGGGGAGCAGTAGGGATAGAGCGAGCATCAAGATATGTAGAACTACCAGTGTCAACCCTGCAAAGCTCATTATCAACATTATTTGGATGATGACACACATGATGAGGTTCAATATCTGTATCTCTGTGAAAAGGATCAATTGTGATAAGATCAGACTTTGTAAAGCTTTGATGAGAAGGAGGAATTGAGTAAAATGATATATGCTCAAGAAATATAACTTGACGCAAGACAAAAAAAAAATTGTGTGACAGGATCATAACAACGATATTCTTTCTGACCATCACCATATCCAAGAAATACACAGATTGCTGAACGCGAAGACAATTTATTACGTTGTGCATGAGGAAGAAGAACAAAGCAAGTAGAACAAAAAACTCTCAAAACGGAATAATCAGGAGCGTGATCATATAGTTTTTCAAAGGGAGACAAACCTGAAATAATAGAAGATGGAATTCTGTTAATAATATAGACTGCAGTAAGAACACCTTCCCCCCAAAATTCACTTGGAACGGAGCCAGACAAAAGAAGGGAACGAGCTGTTTCAACAATGTGACGATGTTTCCTTTCAGCAATTCCATTTTGTTTAGGAGTGTCAGTGAAGAATTTTGAAGAAGAGTCTCATCAGACGCAAGTAATTCAGAGAATTTAGTAGAAGTATATTCACCTCCCATATCACATCAAAAACACTTAATAACAGCATTATGTTGAGTTTTGACAAATGTACGAAACATATGATAAACACTAAAAATTTCAGAACGATTTTTCATAAGATAAATCCAACAATAAAGAGTATACTCATCAATGAATGAGACATAATATCTAGATCTACCTTTGGTAAGAACCGGTGATGAACCTCATACATCCAAATGAACCAAGTTAAAAGGTACAACAGAAAGTGAAACACTTTTGGAAAAGGGTAAAGCAGGAAATTTAGCAAGTTTACAACCACAACAATTAGAAATGTCATGAGTTTTTAACTCGTCCAAAACTCCTGTAGAAACTAAGTATTTTAGACGCGAAGAGGAGACATGTCCAAGACGAGAATGCCATAGATAAAGTTTAGTAGATGATGAATTCAAATGAAATGATGACAGGTCAGCACTAGAAGCTGCAACTTCTGGAACTCTTAGCTCATCCAGAATATAAAGTCCGCCTTGCCTAGGGCCTGTCCCAATTAGCCTCATGGATTGTGGATCCTGCACATAACAAGAGGTGGAAGAAAGTAAAACTGAGAAACCCGAATCACACAATTGATCAATAGAAACTATGTTTAAAGTAAGATTGGGAAAACAATAAACATTTGAAAGGGATAAATGTTGTGTGCATATAGACTCAGTGCCTGCTAGTGGCATAGGAGTTCCATCAGCTGCCATGACCGAGACGGATGATGCAGGATGTAAGGATACAAATGATGTAAGATCAGATAACATATGATGAGAGGCTCCAGAATCAAGAATCCAAATGGATGAAGATATACCTGATGAGCTAGAGGAAGGCAAACCTATATTTGAGGAGACAGACATGACATGTGGATGTGTGGCAAGAAACTTTTGAAACTGCTCAGCAAGAGCGGATGCTGTAGGACCCGAAGAATATACATGTCCAACACCAAGAGAGTCTATCGAAGGAACAATAGCTGCAACATTTGATGTTGGAGTCTTGAAGCTTCGTGGGTGAAACTGATTGAGTTGTGTCTGTTGTGATTTGTTCAACAACTTTGGACATTGAGCTTTCCAATGTTCCTTTTGCTTACGAAAGCTACATTCATCAAAACCAACCTTTCCATGAGATTTGATTTTATTATGAGTAGCTGCAAAAACAAACATATTAGGAGTGGGGAGGATCCCTTTCTCAACATTTTTTTTCTCAGATTGAGACTCGAGACGAATTTCTTCAGCCAACAACTCATTAACTACCGAGTCAACTGTTGGAAGAGGATTGCGATGTAAAATTGTTCCACGAATCCCTTCAAAATCATCTCGAAGAGCCATTAAAAACTGAACCAAACGTTGTTCTTCTCTATGATCAATGTATGGTTTAAAAGCTCGTAATTCTGCAGATTTAGTAAGAGATAACTGATCTCAAAGGTTAGTCATGGCAGAATAAAATTATTGAATGCTCATATTGTTTTGTAGAAGAGCTCGAATATCTATTTCTAATTGATATTGCTTTGCAAAATTTGACTGCACATATAATCTTTCTAAATGATTCCAAATTTGTTTGGCGATTTCATATTTTGCTAATTGAACAACGATCAATTGCGAAACCGAGTTGTTGATCCAAGTGATTATTTTTGAATTGTTTGCTTTTCATATTTCCAACCTTTCTTCATATTTTCCATCACTTTCATCTATGGGCTTAACAGAGGTTTCAGAAACATAACCTCACATTCTTTTGTCTTTCAAAAAATTCTTCAATGCATAACTCCAATAGGAGTAATTTTGTCCATAATTGCACACTAATAGACTGAAGAGAATCATCTTTTTCACCAGTCATAGCTACTATTATCAATATGAAAAGAAAAGCAAAGAAAAAGAAAGATCAAATACCAATAGCAATTGAGCACCCAAAAAACTGCAACTGGATCTATCAGATCTATTGTTGTAGACTGCAAATGAGGCCGAAAACTTCAAATAGATCTAGATTTATCGGATCTATTGCTGTAGATTGCAAATGAGACAGAAAACTTCAAATAGATCCCTGAAAGCTATGGATGTATCAACACTTGCTCTGATACCATTTTAAGAAGTGCAATAGAAACAAAAGAAGAAGAAGTGAAAGAGAAGAAGAGAGAACACAAAGTGGCTAGGGTTTCAATTACATCAATCATCCATTACAAGAGTAAAAGATAAATATATATACAATAGGTAGGAAGACTAAACTACCCTTGGTAGGTGAGAAGACTAAACTACCCTTAAGTAGGGTAAAATAATAAAAATGTAAACAATATAATATCTAACACCACTCATAAATCCCTCGTGCAGTGATTAAGATTTGAATTTTAGATGCAAGGTGACAAAATTGTGGTATTTATCCTCAACTATTTCTCATTTAATTAAGTTCATATATATTTACAAAACCTAAGCTTAAAAATTAAGCTTAAGAAACTTCTTGATTTAATTTTATAATTAAAGTTATGCAGTGATTCTGTCTCTCTGATTTGCCTCAAGCTCTTCTTATGTTGCGTCACAAATTGTGCTGTGCCAGAAATATTTGTCTTCCCAACTTTCTTTATTACATTTTGATTTTTTTCAACTAAATGTTCTTATAGTTTACTTTGTCCAATAATTATTGCCAAGCTGCAAATTAGACAGGTAATATGGTTATAATTTTTTCTTGATTATTCATAAATGTTAGACATTCAATCAGAAACATGCCATCTAACTTAATTTTTTAAAAAAAATTAAATGAATACATGTAATTTTTATGTAATTTTATTGTCAATTAATCTGATTTGAAACGACTGATTTCTGTAGCACCAGTGAACTCGTTGTATTGGAAGATGTCTCGTCTCCTCCTCTCAAACTCGAAAGTATCGTATTTTTATTAATACTAGGTGTATGAGTGAGTCAAGTTGACTTGAGCTCAGCTTGATAAGTGGCTCTTGAACTGAGCTTGATGAGCTAATAAGCCAAGCTCAAGCTTGCCCCAACTCGACTCGTTAGGCTGACTCGTTTACAAAAAATATAAATACAAAATATACTCAAAAAATATTAAGTTTAAACATTATCTTTCAAATATAAAAAAAAAAAATTAGAAATGATATTTTGTATTCTATATTAAGTATTTCTTATTATTTCTCTCATAATTGTTCATTCTATTTGTTAATTTATTATAATATTGATTTAAATTAATTTTAATCTCTCTATTTTATAGAAAGCAAGTTAGCTGATGAGCTCCGCTCGAACATATCGACTTAAGCCCGAGCTCATACTTGATAAAATTCATAAAGCAGAAACCTAAATCGAGGGTGGCTTAAGCTCGACTCGACTCGTTTACACCCTGCTAATTATTGACATTTTTATTTTGATCTCCAACTTGCCAAAAAAAATCCAAATTTATTTTCTTAATTCGAGGTGGTAAATCATATCCAAGTCGAGATCAGAGTTGAATCGGAACTTTATAAAATCACAGATGCGAACAAAAATGCTCCTACATGTTTTCCAACCCTATCAAAGCTGTACTCCAAAAGCTTAAGACAGAGTAGATGGCCACATTTATTTATTGCTTTGCAACCTATACATGCTCAAGGAATCAATCTCTTTCTATCTCTTTGATCAGGAAGCTAATTGTTTTTTTCCAGCTCAACTACTCTCACATGAAGCTTGGTATGTGTACATGCATAAAAGGACAAAAAATTATTGCATCAGAAGAACTCCAATCAGGAACCGTCACGTGGCAGAACTTGATTATAGTTCCGATGCAAAACTGCATCAAGACGCTTGATGCAATATTTTTTCTTTTAAGGACCCCTAAGCTTCTTTTATGAAGGGTTGAAGGAGAGCTTTTTTAGAGGATTGCAACACATTAAAACCCATTTCTTATGTGCAGTTTGAACAACAACTCAGCATGAAAGCCATTCTAAGAGTTCTTTTTGTTATTATTTCCGCTTTGCTTCTTCTTCTCCATCTATGTTTCCCATCTATATCTCTTGAACAGAGAGAAGTCGTTCTAAGAGAGAAGATCAGACCAAGAAGGCTAATATTTCATCCGGCCACATCTTCTGCAGATCTGAAGGTTCAGACTCAATCGAACACGCAAACTCAGAAAGCATTTGATACCAATTTGAAAAAGGTGCCCGCAAGCAAACCGAGCCCAACTCAGAATTAGATAAGATCTCAAAAGGAGAAACTGGAGACATATTCTACATTGAATTTCTGTAGTAAGTTTCATATTTTTGTTTTTTCTTTTATTTTGTGACCTGAGATCAGATAGGAGAAGTTGCTGTTTTGTACCATGGAGTTGTAGAGGATGTAGTTACAGATGTAGGCTTCTCTTGTTTATATTCATCCTTTTTCAGATTAATTAACTGGCTTTGAATTTAATTTTGGATAAGAGTGAAAATTTCGTCTTTTTTTTTTTTTTTTTTTTGTGCTGCATTATTCCCCTGTTGAGGAGGAAAAATCGAAGGTACCTGTTTTAAGATCTGCTAACCGGGGCTCATGTATTGTAGGATTTGCATTTATTTCGGTTAAATTTCATGTTAAAGGTAAGCAATATTGTCTGCATAGAAGGATGAATTATCTTGCTATTGGATATAAAAATGACTGGAGTTGCTGATTTAATTTGATCACGAACTTTAGTAGTTCATTATTCCGCTTATATGGAGAAAAGAAAATCAATGTCATTGATTAGTTTCAGAATCAATAAATAATTACAGCAAGGTTAGTCCTTAAGAAAATATAAAATATAAGATATATATTGTCGCCGCTAACCCTGAGAAGATCTCACATTCCAAGGGAGAATAACACTAGAGTAGGTCCACAAAGAAAAGAACATGAGACCCACTTATCCGGCTGAACGCAGCCATCTGAACCAAGAACAAATGATCCGAGTCCAAACCTTTCAGTCATGAACGAGAGCCAACCATTACCAAGAAGCTAGCCCAAGGGAAGGCCCAATAAATTAGCATCTGCGATCATATCAAAGATGTCTAGAAGCTCCCTCATCCATTATTAAGGGTTGACAGTCATACTAGATCAACTGATCGAGTCATTCCTGCCGAACTGAAGCATATCAAGTTTAGCCGACCAACAAAGATGATCAATCATATCCTACCCAACTAGTCCTGTCGACGTGAAGCTAATTAAGCTTAGCTGACCGAGTCAGAAAGTAACCGAACGGTGGGCACATACATGTAAAATACTAAGAATAATATGTACAACTCACATTAAAGTGGGAAAAAATGTGACATCATGATATTGTTCTCTCTCCCTTCCAAATAAAGATACTATTTTATGAATAAAGAAGGTCAACAAAATTGACATGATTGATACGATGTTTTAGTATTCATTACACTTTACTATTACTCGAGACTTACGTTCTATTTTTTGGGGTGTATAGATCTTGTTAGTGCTAAAATGAGGAGCAGCTCAAGGAGAAGAAACCCACAATAGGCACACCGACAACCTGGAGTGCAACAGAGAGTTTGTGAAGATCTAGGTGTTGAAGGCTCGGGGAAAAGAACAATACCTACGAGAGGAAAGGTCGGCGTCTAATGATCAAAAAGTCTCCCAAGCCTTTGAAAGAGAAGGAAACTCCCAATACTTCGATGGTGTTGGGTCGACACTGATTAACTGTCACCATTCTAGCATACTATTGCATTCTCTTGGCAAATCCTGTAACGCAAAACCCCCAGAGAGGTAAATTCTGCCACTAGAGTCTTAGAAGAGTAAAACAGATCCGACCACGTAGCCTCTTTCGAGTCAATTGTGATTATTGAGGATCATCAACATGCTGAAATCTCACCTCTTCTTTACAATGCCGAGAGAGTGAGCCGGCCCTCAGGTGATTCAATGAATTACAGTCGGAAGTAATCACTTCGTTAATTGATTTTTAAGCGAATGTCTGTGGTGTAGTTTGTCAGCGCCCAAAAGTCTCTAAAAAACTCACAGGACTTCCTACAAATCTAACAGGGACAGAGTGAGAGCTTTCATTTGTTCATCACACGCTTTCAAAATGATATGTTGGAAGTGCGAGACCTAAAGCCCGCATTAGCTCATTTCTCCTTAGCTCTAGGGCTAATGGAAGAACCATTCTGGTATAAGTAAAGCCTTTAGCGACTAGGGACACTAACCAAGCTGTCGGAACTAGCCAACAATCACATATTAATAGAAAAATACAACTCCTCCCGCGCATTATTCAGAATCGAACAAGCCAGTCACCATCCACCGAAGAGAACGTCCCATGGAGAAAGGCAAGAGCTGAGTCACAATCATAACCGCTCGACTCGAGCTCACCTCAAAGACTTACGAAAACACTCAAATAATTGAACAACTGACCTAGTGTACCGCCGAGGTCCTGCGACCGACTTGGTATGACGAATGTCGAATATCTTACCGCAACTACCCAAACAAACCCTGTTGAGTCACTTCAACCCTTGTATTTTATTGTCAAGTTCATTAAAATGATTAAGTATTTTTTTTTATAATAGTACATACATTCGGAGGTCCAACTGACACTCAAGTAAATTGAGAATTTTGTGTAAGAAATTGTCAAAATTCTATCAACACTTGGGGAACTCGAATCAACCTATCAATGGTGATTCCATCAGAGCAGCAAAGACTGGCAGTGACAAGTAACTTCTGATTGGTAAAGTTTTCAAATAACTAGCAACGATGGGTAACATTTGATCAGCAAAATTTTCTAGATAACTGACAATGACAAAAAAAACGTCTGATTGATAAATTATTTAAGATCTAACCCACAACGAAAATGCATCATAAAATTCATGTCTATTAGCTCAAAAAGAGGGTCAAGCTATGGCATCAATTCCCTACATATTAGCGATAAGATCTACGATGAGTAGCATATGAATCATCCCAACAACAAATCTTGATAGTTACCCTCGCAAAGTTTGCTATGAGGTATGCTTAATAGCCCTGACATAAGGTGCGACATGTTCAAGACGATGACCTAATCTAGTAGCCAAGACATGGGAAGTGTAATTGAGTCGAGCAGTAGCTCAACAAATCAATCAAAGACGTTTTTGAAAAAGTCAATCCATCAATCATCACAATCAAGCATTTATCACAAGAAAAATAAAATGTGTAGTAAAAATAAAATAAAAAGAACAAAGGTGAAACAGATCAAAAGATTGTTTTTATTCATGATACAAAAATTTACAGATTTCCTAACATTTCTTTAGAGGTATTCAAAAAAGAAAAAGAAGATTTTTTTTTTAAGCTATAGATGAAGCTGAGGGAGAGTCCCACATGCAATGACCCTCCATCATCTTCATCGTTGTCATCTTTCTCTCCCTCTTTTAAGTCCAAAATCAAGGTAGCAAATTTATCCATATCGGCCTACTCGAAAGATACTAGCATCGCTTTCACCATCCCGTCGACACCAAAAGCCATTCCTTTCCTAAGTTGTTCAACGAGAAGTTCCACGTGACGAGAGAAGAAAGAGAATTCAACAAGGAATTCTTCATGTGTCTTCATTATTCCATCCTCTCCTATCAGGCTCGATTTTCCTCTTGTAGCTTAAGTGCTTCAGCTTCAGCTGTTGTCACATGTTTCTCTGTAACCTTTAACTGTTAAATATATGGAGTCTGTGACTCACCTACCTCACCTACTACTTATCACCAGTCTCTCGCCCACCTACCTCTCTCCCATTTTTTTTAAATAGCCTTGTTTGGTCTGTTATAAATGGCCAAGTCAAGTCCTCTTAACCCCTCTCAATCAATCCCTTAATCCCTCCACTTTGTTAGGCTTATGAATCGTAAAAGAAAAGTTGCTTGCCCTTTTGCTTTCCTCGATTTTCTGATAGGAAAGAGAATCTTTTTCTTTTGTTTTTCACCTCTTCACGTGGATTTGGAGAGAGAGAGAGAGAGAGAGAGAGGAAGTAAGGTGAAAAGAGAGAGAGAGAGAGAGATAAAGAGAGAAATAGAGAATTTTTCTGAAACGTCAAGGCGATCAATGGGTGTAAATTCTCAGGTAATAAAATCCTCTGTACCTCCGTGGATGTAGGTAATTTATCGAACCACGTAAATCTGTGTGTTCTTTTCTAATTGTGAATTTTTCTTGATCCAGTTTTTTGTTTTATTGCCGTCATTTTTTTACAAAAATTAGTATTAGAGATCTGGTTCAAATTTGAGAAAGCATGATGACCGGAGACAAAGTGAAGGTTTCAAGGATCGAGAAGTTCGAAGACATAGATTTTGGTTACTGGGGGATGCAGATAGAGGACAACCTCTATGGAAAGAAACTCCATTTTCTGTTACTGAGAAAGAGATCAGAGAAGATGGATGAGGCCGATTAGAATATGTTGGATTGACAGGTTCTAAGGGTAATTCGATTGACCCTATCGAGATCTGTTACCCACAACATCATCAAGGAAAGGACAACTCATTGCATCTTTATCAAGTATGTACGAAAATCTATCAGCGAATAACAAGGTGCACTTGATGAAAAAGTTATTCAACTTAAAAATGGCGTGTGTTCATCGCTCAGCATCTGAATGATTTCAACACCATCACATATCAATAATATTCTGGTGAAATTGATTTTGATGATGCGATATGTGCATTGATATTGTTGGCATTGTTGTATAGCTGGGAAGCTATGAGGATGGTAGGTAAAACTAAGCTGAAATATAATGATATTCGTGATTTGATTTTAGCTGAGCAGGTGCGCATGAAGGATTCTAGCGAGTCCTCATGTTCAAGTTCGGCACTGAATGTTGATTCCAGAGGGAGATCACATGACAGAGACTCAAACAGATGAAGGTCAAAATTAAAGCATTGAGGCAAAAGTAAGTCAAAGCCTGGTCAGCAAGAAGCCTGCTGGAATTGTGAAAAAACTGGCCAAATAAAGAAGAACTGCAAAAATTTTAAGAAGAAGGAGAACAATAGTGCTAATATTGTAATTGAAGAAGTGCAGGATGCACTATTACTTGTAGTTCATAGCTCTGTTGACGAGTGGATACTGGACTCAAGGGCTTCTTTCCATACATCTTCCCATCGGGAGTTAATGCAAAACTATGTTGCAGGTGACTTTAGGAAGGTGTATTTGGCTGATGGAGCAGCTTTGAATGTGGTTTGGATGGCAGATGTAGAAGTCACACTCCCTAACAAAAACAAATGGATCTTGCAAAATGTCAGATACATTTTTGAGCTGAACAAGAATCTAATTTTTTTGGGCAGCTCGATGAAGGGGGACATTCAGTTGTGCTCTCAAATAGCACATGGAAGGTCTTTAAAGGAGTGTTGACCTCATTTTTGATGAGGTCTTCCTTTTCTTCTTTTTAGTGCTTAGGATCTAGCCTTAGGCTTTTCCTTTGACTATCTTAGAGGACTAGAATTGGGACCCGCCTTTTAGAAATTCAAACCACTTCTAAACTCCCTGCAAACTCCACAAACTTGACTATAGACCCCTAATCACCTAGAGGGTTGAAATCAAATACGGAAGTTTAAAGGATGAGTTCCTATAGGACTCTTTGGCCTTAGGACTCGCCTCAGGTGGCTCGGTCCGATGAAGGGGTCGACATACACTACACTTACACACTACATTTCCACACACTTCCTAAAACCACACCCATACCCAACTTGACCTCCCGACTCATGTAGGTGATTCACATGGATGGTCCTTAACCCCTAAGCCCTCGCTAAGAGGGTTAGGAACAACATAATGAATGCCTCAAATGAGTCCTTTCATGGCTCATATGGGCTTGAAATGGCTTCATGGCTCAACCAAAATGATTTCACCCCACCCAAATTCACCCAATCTTCAATTTCCCAAATTTTCGATTTTTGACCCCGGGACCCTACACCTACTAAACCTACCCAAAACCTTGAATTACCCAAATTTTTGCAAAATCTCCAAATTACCTAAAATTTTCCAAAATCAATCCCAAACACCTCCACATCACTCAAATTGATCATCCATACCCAAAAATACCAAAAATTCCAAAAATACCCCCCAATACCCTCCAAATACCCAAAATACCCTTCTTGGCCTAAAAATCCAAAAATTCAGAAAATTCCCAGAAAATTCCAGAAAATCCCAAATATTCCCAATTTCATTTTGTCCAACTACACCATGGGCCAATTTTGTCAATTTACCCTACTTTTGTCAAAACCCCAAATTGACCCATTTTAACCCAAATTTGGACCCATGACCCAAACTTAGTCCAAACTACCCCAAATTTGCTTCAAGTCACTCATGACACATCCATGAGCTAAACCCAATAATTATTTGGCCCAACCTCTTTACAAAATTTCATCCCAAAATCCATTTTAAAATTCAAGAGCCCACTTTCCTAATCCATCTTAAAAGCCCATCTAAAACCCTTTCAAAAAAAGCCCAAAATTCTTCCAAGGCCCATATGACATTTCCCCTCATCATACTTTCAATTAAAATCATCCCTAAGTCCTAAATTCATCATCAAATAAGTCCAAATCAAGCCTCATGCCAAATCACCCCTAAATACCAAAATTTTCCTTAAATCCATTTCCATGAAATTGACTTTACTTTTCCCAAGCCAAATGGAGCCATGGAGCCATGCATAAGCCATATGCAAGCCATGAGAGCCTCTTTACATGTCACCATGCCATTTTGGGCAAAAGGAGGAGGCTCTTTCCTTAACTCCTAAAGGTGGTTAACCACTTACATGATTCCACTAAACCATGCTTAAGCTTTAATTGTACTTGGATTGTGACTTGACCCCACTAATCAAGCTGATCCAAATCACTTTCTCCTCAGCCTAAACCAGGCCTTGGGTGGTGCACCTAGCCCAAATGGGTGGGTTGACCCATTTAGGTCCAAATCTAGCCATGCCCCATTCCACTTTGGATCAAAGCCTTTACACATGTCCATGGCCGATTGATTGCACAAACCTCCAGCCCCGACCCACCGACCACGAGGGTGACCCATGCACAGCCGGCCGGCCACCGGGCCGCCGGAAAACACCATGGCCGAGAGCTCGCATGTGAGCCGACATTGAAATTCTCACTTGCTGAGCCGCCCCATCCCTAGTGGTCACCATGGCTGATCTTCTCCTCACTAGAGCAGGTCGATCCCGAGCCCTAACTCTCCACAGGAGGCCCCCGACCAGCTACATTTAAACTCCACCCCTCTCGGCCATAAGGAGAGCCAAGCACAAACCTTGCCGAAACTGCGCCAAAATTGTTCCAAACCCTTCACCATCCTTAGAGCGGTTGATCCCAGGTGTCGATTTGCCCTAATCCCCACCAACGAGCCCGATTTCTCGGCCGAAATTCCACCCAAAACCAGGACACTTTGCCACGGTGAGCCGATCCTCAAATTGACTGGTCCTACACCTTCATCTGGACCAAGAGGAGAAGTTTCCACCGAAAGCCCCATCTCCGGGCCACCCGGTTGCTCCGGCCTCCAAGCTTTGTGATCGAGCTGTGGTCACTTTCATAGCTAGGCAATTCACTGGACCAGGAGACTTCATCCGGAGCTTGTCGGGACCCGATCGAAGGTGCGACAACTCTCGGATTGAAGCCACACTTCTGCGAGCTAAGGTATGAGTTAACTATCCATCCCGAGCTTCGGAGATTCTCCATTTCAAATGCCTTAGTTTCAATGCATGTTAGCCGTATAGATGTGTTCGTCTCTTCGAGACGAATCCATAGAGCATAAGAACATGAAAATCCATTGAGAATCGAGTGAGATCTTAGGGATTTAGTGTGGACGGCTCTCGGGTGAGAACACTTGGGGACGATGAACGGATGCCGTCCATTCGATACACGCGCGCACGGACGGCCGGGATTGCGTCGGACCGAGGAGACGGTACGAGAACCGCGGGGCCCGGCCGCCGACTCGAGTGGCGGCGTCGAATGGGAGCGCGACGCGTGTGCGTTCGGAGCTGCCGAGGTTGACGCGGCGCCGCGTGGATAAATAGAAAATTAGAGTATTTTTCTATTTATTTAATTCCCTAAACTTCAAAAATTCATATCTCTGTGTAGAAAAATCACAAAAATAAAATAAAAATACCCTCTTGCTCAGTGAACGGAGGAGAATAATGTGGAAAAGAAATCATTCAATTTCATTAAGTATTTTATTTTTTATGATTTATTTACTCTCTGCATACATTTAATTCTCCATGCATGTATACAATTCACCATGGCATGAGACCATAGAGCTTTTGAAGCCTCGAACTTGGGAACATTCCCTGAATTTTCCAAGGTCGAAGGCCATCTCGTGAAAAGTTATTTATTTTTCAAATGCATGTTGTTGTTTTGAGTATTTTAATTCCAAAAATTAGCATGTTGTGAAATAAATTCTAGAAATATTTGGTGATGTTCCTTATGACCGAGAGAACTCTAGGAAAAATAGGACTTGAGTTAATTCACTCAGATTAACCCTAATTGGCTTAAACACCTAAAATAGGTCTTTAATTAATTAGAGTTAACCAAGTATCAAATTGACTTGAAATCAATTCTCCACTGACCTTTAGGATCAGAGGAATCCACCATAAAAATTTGAAGTCAATTGGACTTGGTTAGCCCCACTAATTGGGTTGATTAAGCCACTTAGCCATTTTAAACTTTAAAAATTCATAACTTTTAAAATACCTTTTAAAAATTCACCAAATTGGTTTTGGAGCCTCTCTGATATCAGGGGAACCTAAGAAAATTAAAATTTCAATTTTCTAAAAAAGTTGATTTTTAATAATATTTTAATATTTTTAATAATTAAAAAATAATAAAAATCACAAAAATAATAAAATTCACCAAAATGTCACATTTTGAATTTTAATCACTTAGGAACAAATCCACATTTTTCCTAAGTCTATTTAGTGAGATATTAAATTTTAAAGCCCTAGGGTAATTTTAAAATTAAAAAAATGTATTTTCTAGCATTTTCACTAAAATAATTACTATAAATCATAGAAAAATCAGAAAATTGCAAAATTTGATTCTCTGGTTTCCTTGATATCAGAGAGATTTTTGAAAAATATAAAATCCATTTTTCAACATTTATTTTATTTTTAAATTAATTAACACTCCAAAACTCAAAATAATTATAATAAAAATAATATAATTCAAAAAATCACCAAAATTGGTCCAAGTGCTTCTCTGGTCATTAGGAATGTCCCCTAATTTTCTTAAGGACAGAAACTTTCCCTTGGTCATATTATTAAATTTTCCTTGAAAATCTCTATTTTCCACCAAAAATAATTATATAAATAAATTAAACACAGAAAAATCACATTTTCTCCTCTCATGTCTTTATTGACATATGAGTGAAGTCACATAAAAATTTCAAGTTCATTTGAGTTCAATTTAGTGAGTTATGAAATTATTAAGCTTAAAGGGTAAAATGGTAATTAAAATCTTTAATCCTTAATTAAAACTTTAGGTTTAATAAAAAGTCAACAAGTAAAATATTTGATCCTAATCTGATTTGGATGATTGAAATTTAAATAATTAAAGGGTAGCAACCCATTAAATAATTTTAAAATGATTAAACTTTAATTAAATAATAGATTAAATTTGGAGGAATAATGAATTGGAATTATTAAAATAAGGGATCTTTATTAGGAAGAGATTTATTCTTTAATTTAAAAATCCCTAAATTAATTATATCAACTAATACTCAATTTTTAATTAAAATGATAACTCAAATTTAAAATATTTAAAGACTTAATTAAATCATTAAAATCTTTTGAAATTTCGATTAAAATTAAAAATAAAGTAAATTAAAGATAAATTAAATTAAAATTAAATTAAATTTAATAATTAAATTAAATTAAGACAAATTAAATTAAATTAAATTAAATTAAAATTAAATTAAATTAAATTAAATTAAACAATTAAATTAAATTAAATTAAATTAAATTAAAATTAAATTAAATTAAATTAAACAATTAAATTAAATTAAATTAAACAATTAAATTAAATTAATTAAAATTAAATTAAATTAAATTAAACAATTAAATTAAATTAAATTAAATTAATTAAATTAAATAATTAAATTAAATTAAATTAAATAATTAAATTAAATTAAATTAAATCAAATTAATTAAACATCAAATCAAATTAAATTAAATTAAACTAAATATAAAACAACTTGAACACTATTCCAAATTTAAACCCTTTAAATTAAATCAAATCACTTGAATACTAATTTACTCTTGAAAGCTTTGATTATTATAACTCCTAAATAGAACATCGAATGAAATGTTATCTCACTCATAGGATATTCAAATGTCACTAGTTCACCGAGCGAGTTAACAAGACTTGAAAACCTCGGATGATCGATTCATCTATATAATTAAATTCATTTGGACTTAAAACAATCCTAGAAATATTGAAAAGATGTTTAAGATCCTTCTTAAGCACTTCCTCGATATGATAGGATATTTATAAGAACAATTGAGTTTGATTATTCTTTGATGAAGAAAATCGTCCTTAAACCAAAACCCAAAGAACCTAGACGTCATAGGAGTTGACTAGTTATAGGATTAGGAATTTGGTAGAAAACCATAACCTTTCCCTTAGCTTTACTTAGGAACTTGCTTAAATATTCTAATTGTGTTTTAAGTGCGGCTTGGGATGACGGGAAGACCCTCCAGAGTACGCTTTTATTTTATTGCAATTTACTTTCTTGCAATTTACTTTCTTGCAATTTACTTTCTTGCAATTTACTTTATTGCGAAATGCATTTTACTTTTCTTGCATGATAAAACAACGAGTTGCATGAAAACCCGCACCTTTAGGATAGCCCTAAAGCCGAAACCAAAATTAAGTTAAAAGTCATTGCAAGATAAAATTCACCGCCACGACATTTCAAAATATAAAACAACTCGAAATTTAATCACAAACAGAACACAAAACTACAATTACAACTAAATTAAAACGTCCTGTTGGATGATCGGGAATACCTCGGATGATGTAACCTACGTGTTGCTAACGGGATTTCCCACGGTCTAAATGAAAGTGTGGAACTCATTCGGTTGAGTTTAGCAAATTCATCCGGACTAAGTGAATCCGATAAAAATAATGATGCCGGAAGGATGGAACCGTGGGATCTTAGCAGGTGTCGTTATAATCAACTTTAAGATTTGTTTTAAATAAAACATAAAAAACACACTGGAAATTAAGATTTTCTCTAAACCAAAACACTTTTCTCGACTCCCGATTTATGATTTCTAAAACTAAACCTCTGCAACAACAAGGAGCTCGGAGCATGGTGGGCGGCACGACCATCGTCATCGACGAAACTCGAGTCTACTTCAGCAAAACTTTCCTAGAATTAAAACAACCAAGCCATAGGACTTCGAGGTAGCTTGCACTAGTGCGACATGAATCCTCAACTCTTCGTTAGGCATTTGCATTGCAAATTAAGCCCTAACCGGTCTTAGGATTCCGAGGTAGTCGTCCGATACGACAATAAACCCTCACATCTTCTAGTGCTATTTGTTTGATTTTATCATACAAATATAAGCCCTAATTAATTAAAATTGGCAAGATTGAAATATCGAATAAACATTAGGACTTTCCTAAATTCAAGACAAACAATAGGATAGTCGGGAAATTATCGAAGTTCACTTCGAATCAGTGATTTCTCCTACCTCTCTTCCTTCGGATTCACAAAACAAAATGTTCCAAAAATTTAATCCATTCCCTATTGAAACTCCAAAATTCAATCTTTGAAAACCTTAAACTTTGAAATTCTTGAGAGCGAGAATCATTGATTATTATCGAGAGTTTTCTTAGGTGATTCCCGTCACTTAAGATGTAATTAACTATAGGGGCTTGCCCTTATAGGGAATTTTAAAGAACCCGGGTAATATAAACCCTGTTTAATGTTTTCATATTAAGCGGGGAAACTTGTCGGCTTATAAAATTGGTTCGCGGACCAAACGGATGTCACTAATCTTCTAGTTTATTTAATCGAAGCCCCACCATCGAGCGGTGTGTCTATCCTTAGGGATAGATACACGGTTTGTGGTGCGGTGCTCGTTTATATAAACTATTTGGGATGTGAGATCGGTTTAATCTCATATCTTAAAACCTTCAAATTTAAAATTATTTTCAAAATCAAATACTACTTTTCAAATTATTTATTTTAATTAAATTAAAAATTCGCCGACGATTTACGTTAGGCGACCCCTCTTCAAAATACAACACAACCCTAAAATATGCGCGACGGGATTTACGGCGACTCCGTGTGGGAAAAATTCCTCTCTCCATTATAATCGAAATAATTCCGCTTTCAAAAATCGGTAGTGCATCCATGTCCTTAGTGGATCAAACTACCCTTCTTTCCGTTGGAATACTATGTTCATTTCTATCTTGAACAAGTATAGCCAACATTCTCTCGGATTTAGGAGCCACTTGTTTAGACACCCCTAAACGAGAGAGGTTCCGAGATCCTTTTACCTCATTTACGAGGTGGGGTGGACCCCGATAGGTGTTAGTTTAGGAGTGATCCTTCGAGTCGGGAAGTCTTGCTTAAGACTTTCTTTTCCTTTACGAATCGGATTCCTTACCTTCTCTACACCTTTGAACATTCCGTTCTAAATAAACAAACCCTCTAATAAGTGATTCTTTTAACAAATAATTCCTTCTTATAAATACATGAACAAAGAATGCGTTCGGACTCTTTTCAATTCCTTTTCGTCCTAAAGAGAAGAAGCATAACTTGGGACTGACAACCAGAATCTACCTTGCAGAAATGGAAGCCCCGAAACTGATTTTCTCCTTCACCAACGGACTGGACTTCGCTGTCTATAAGGATGAAACCGCCCGACAATGGGGTCATCCAGATTTGGACGGGGATTTGAAAACTACGAACGTCGAGGTCACCGACGTCTCCCTCTTTGCAGCGACGAACAAGGTATCCGAGCGAGGAACCACGCGCTCGAGTTCGACCTTAGGTCGACCCGAGAGTTTCCTCCTCCGCAAAGGGTCCCGACTAGGAGGAGTACTGCTCGTCCGCGGAGGAGCGTTCTCACTACCCCCACTGGTCTAGTTGTTTCTGCACCTGCCCCGACTTCTGCCAAATCGAAGGGAAAGGAATCCAGAACTATGATAAACCTGTTACCGTGGAGGGTACGGATCTTCCTGTAAGACCTTCTGTCTTCGAAATCGGGTCCAGTTCGAAGATTCCTTCGGCGACAAAGACCCAAAGAAGAAATAGAAATAGAAGGATCGCCGGGGAAGCGGAGCTGGCGAGGTTGCCTTCCGGAGGAAATTCCGGAGTTGCCGGAATATACACCGTTACCGAATATACACCACTGCCGACTACATACCACTTTTGGGAGGAAGCGGGTTCCATCCCCTCTCGCCGCGAGAGGATGAAGAGAATGTTCGAAAGATTCTCTGCCACATTACCACGACCCGCATACTACAACGATAGCCGCAAGAAAAGAATCGGAACTACGCCGTTTGCTCGATCTGCAAACTTTGGTAGAAAAGGCTAGCGAAGAAGGAAAATTGCCCCGTGTCGAAATTCTACGAAGGATAGGGCGGGTGCCGGTCGAATCCCGTCTTGGGCCCCGAGTAGAACCCGCCGTCATGATAGAAAAGCCAAGCAAGAGAATGAAGGCTAGCCCGCCCGTCGTAGTATCGGGGTTACGGATTAGGGAGGATACCACCTTCCGGCATTTGGCCGATGGACCATGCGGTCATAGACCTTCCGTCGCTGTAGAAGGATGGTGTGGCGTCCCACTACGGGGCGGTTGAGGCCGAAACGAGCGGCCGAGAGAGAAAGTCTCGCCGGGAGGCTGGAATGCGAAGAAAGTGCTACTTGCGATGAAGGGGACTCGTGAAAAAAGGACCCGCAACCATCGCATGACAACCACAAAGATACACGAAAGCTCCGCTAGAAGATGCCATGGAAAAGTTGAGAACCGACATCCGACGGTTGGCGAAAGAAAGAGAAGAAAAGTTCGGAGATGAGATCGACTCATCGGAATTCATGGACAACGAATATGCGAGAAATCGACATGGTTGAGACACGAGCTTCATCATCTTCTCGAGGTGCTCCTGCGGCCGCAGAAGAGAGGAGCCGGAGCCGATGAAGAGACGGCTTCGAGGAAAAGGACGACACGATCGCTCGAATGGCGAAGAGGATGGAAGAGATGGGCGCGTAGCTCTAGCCACTCTCCAAAGTCGAATACAACCACATGCAGAGACACCCCCGGAAGTCATTCACATCGTAGACGGAGGAAAGGAGATTACATCCGTCAATGGGGATGACCGAGTCGAAAAAGGATACAACACAAAGTATGATCCCCGAAAAGGATATCAAGAACTTGGTAGAACGGCGAGTGCGAGAAGCCCTAGCACAATCGAAGAACGGGACATCTATTCGAACGGGTAGACCTTACCGGAAGAATTCGACATCGTCCGATACCCAGAGGGCTTCGTACCACCTCTGTTTAAGACCTTCGACGGAGCAGGAACCCCGACGGCATGTTGCACACTTTCGTGCCGGTTGTTGCAATGCCGGCGGGAGCGATGCGCTACTCTTCCGACGGTTCGTTAGCGATCTGTCGGGAATCGCCTTCGGCCGGTATGCGGAATTACCCAACGGTTCCGTGAAGACATTCTCGAGCTAGAGAGCCTCTTCATTAAGCGATTTGCGGAGCTCGGCACCACATCACTATAGGTGATTTAGTGGTAGAGAAACAAAGGCCGAATGAAACTCTAGTGGATTACATACTTCGATGGAGAAATTTAAGTATGAAGTGTGAACCACAACTGCAAGAACAACATGCGGTCGGCATCTTGCTTAAAAGCATTCACGGCCCGATAGCACTTCTCCTCAAGGGATTCACTATTAAGACTTTTGAGAAGTTGTTAAGCAAGGCCGGAAGCTTGCAAGAAGAGGCGAAGCAATTAAGTTTTGCCGACAAGACGGACAAGCGAAGCCGGTGAAGACTTTCGAAAAGAAATGCGGGGTCGTTGCGGCGAGTTGACAAAGGCAAACAACCGATGCAAATACCACCGAACGGCCGCAGACAACCACAACAAAATTACCAGCAACCCCGGTCCAGCTATCGGTCGTCTCCGCGGTATGAACAACCGTCTCGTCCGCAACGTACATTGAGGGAGCTTCGAGCGGAAGAATATCCGTTCAAGAATGAAGCGATACTAAAGATGTTCCGTAGCTTAATGAAAACTCCGGATTTCCAGCTGCCGGAGCCCAAAAGACCGGAGGAAGTCAACAAGAAAGGTGATCCCGACTTTTGCCCCTACCATCGAATGCTTGGGCACAAGATAGAAGACCGCATTACCTTCAAAAGTTGGCTCAACGACAACCTTCGGAAAGGAAATATAACAATCCCGAAGGAGTACATGAAGGAACCCCGGAAAGGAGGTTCCGTCGATGTTATCTCAGCCGATCCCGTCATTCCGATAGATCCCTATGCAGCCGACGATGGATGGACTACCGCTGGACGAGATCTTCGAAGAAGATTTTAGACAACATCCGAACCGCTTCGGTACGAGCTTCAATTCAGAGTTCGAGACCCGTTAAGCCGGTACTATCACTTGCGATAGAAGAACCACCTCGACAGGAGACAATCGAAGAGAAGAAGAAAATTGACGAAGAAGAGGGGACCGAGACTCCTAAGGCTAGACTAGGGGCTGCTTATCCTAGGATAGTTGTTTCCATTCGGGGGAGAAATCCCTCGAACCTCCGATTTTGTATGATTATCCGCTCACTTCGGTGGGATCATATAATGATAAGGGTGATGGCGTTGGCTACGTTTTGATTGTTTCTAACGATTACGTAACTAGCGACAATCCGGGCGTCGATTTCGATACCAACAACAATTCTCGAATCATGCAAGATCTCGACGATCAAAATGACGAAGAAGGCATCCATCGAGGAGGCTACGAGAGTTCAACAAGCAACGGATCTATACGCGAGGTTTCGAGGAGCTCCGATTACTAATAGAGTTAGAGCCTTCGATTTGGAAGATAATCCGGAAGAGCCGAGTCATTCCGATTCGGGGAGGAGACACCGACAAACTCGATACTAGATTCGAAGAAATTACGAAGTCGACCTAAGAAGTGGAAAAGTCCTACCTCCGAGAATGGGTCCAAAAGACAAAGGAAAGCGGTGGTTGTTCAGAAGAACCAACCCCGGCGAGAAGACATACCCGTTCGAGAAGAAGCCGAGACACGGGAGAACAAAGTGGACTACAACGTGCTAGCCCATCTTAGGAAACTACCGGCTAAGCCGAGCATCTACGATGCTCTCATCTTATCGAAGGAGATGAGAGAAGCTCGATCGAGGCCTTACTTGATCCGGAAATTTGCTTAGCTCGAATGGCCGGAGATTCCTTGGATGAGGTTTGCTCGTTAAAGGAACGACGAGGTGTTACCTTCACGGACAATGACCTACTACTTGGGACGGCAGATCACAACCGACCGTTGTACATTTCGATTACAATTGGGAAGTTTACGCTCTCCGAGTATTGGTGGATCCGGGAGCATCAATCAATATAATGAGTCTTCGAACACTAGCATACTTGGAGATTGATGCTCGTGAGCTCGAGGCCGACAAAATGTTATTAAGAGGATTCGACCGGAAAGGAGAAAGAGCCCTCGGGTCGATAACGCTAGCGATGAAGACCGGTGATTTAGCAAAGACAACCGCAAAATTTCATATAATCGATTCGAAACATCGTTCAACGCTCTCTCGGGCCGACCATGGATACATGAAAACGGGATGGTACCATCATCTCTACACCGAGTGCATCGAAGTACTACGATGGAGGGGAACGAGTGCATCAAAGGAGACTTACAACCATTCTCCGTACATGAAATTGGAATCCATGAAGATGCGGCTTATTATGCACCGCCAAAGAAAACAATCTTCTCCGGAGATACCATAACAAATGAAGCAAAGAAAGTTCGGGACAACGAAGAACCTCGAAGTTCTAGTCCAACGATCACTCACCACTCCCTTCCGGCGAGATGGTGAAGGTTTCTCCACAACTCGCATCCGAGGTCGAGGCCGGGGACGAGGCCGTGGTAGAGACACTAGGACAATTGGACGAGAAGAAACCAACCATCAATGTTGATTGGGATGATAGTTACGAAGAAGAAAAAGAAATCGAGCAAGAAGCAGCAACAATAAGTCGAAAGAAGCCGCAATACAAGATCTCCCTCGAAGATGAAAAGAATGAAGAATACAAATCAATGTACGAGAAGATTAACCACTACGTACATACTATGACCCTAACTCCGATCCATTCTAATAAGATCGAGGGTATGGAGGTCGAAGAGGTACGTAGTGACGATGCGAAGCCGATCAGAATTCTACCGTGGTGCTTCTTCCTCCAAAGCGAAAATAATGTACAATTCGAAGATGTCACTTCATCGGAATTAATGGAATTACCTTTTGAGTGGTACTCTCCCTGTGTTCAAAATTTAATTCAACGTGGTTTCTTACCTCGACAATGGACAAAAGGCCGATCACAACATTTTGAAAAGTTATGGAATAACTCCGGCCGTCCTCCCGATTCAAAGTATGGACTCGGATTCGGCACGGTAGGGTCGATTGACGATACTTGAATTTTGCTTGGTTGTCACTTGCAAATCCGATAAGCGCATGGAAACTACGAGACGAACTCGAAGATTTACAAATTGGAGACGCTCCACGGAATTCGAAGAAGAAATCAAATCTACGATAGATGAGTTAACGGAAGTTAACTTAGGTACTAGCGAAGAGCCTAGACCTACCTTTGTTAGCTCCTTACTCGATAAAGAAGACTACGAAGAAATAATCAAGTTATTAATGGAATTTAAAGACTTGTTTTGCTTGGAGCTACGATGAAATGCCGGGATTAGCCCCGGGGGTTGCGGTCCATAAGCTAGGAGTGGATCCTACTACGTTCCGGTCGGACAAGGTCCCGAAGAATGCGTCTGGAAATCGAACAACAAGTCATAGCCGAAGTTAAAAAGCTAATAGACGCTAAATTTGTCCGTGAAGAACAATACCCGACTTGGTTAGCCAACGTAGTGCCGGTCGAGAAGAAGAATGGTCGGATCGGAATTTGTGTGGACTTCGAGAGATTTAAACAAGGCATGTCCAAAAGATGAATTCCCTCTACCAATTCCGGAGGCGATGATCGATATTGCTTCGACACATGAAATATTCTCATTCATGGATGGATCTTCGGGATACGACCGGATAAAAATGGCTCCGAGAAGATGAAAAGCTTACGGCATTCGAACGCCGATCGGAGTATTTTGCTACACGGTGATGCCATTCGGACCGAAGAACGCGGGAGCAACCTACCAAAGAGCAATGACAAGAATTTTTGATGATCTCATCCACAATCAAGTCGAGTGCTACGTGGACGATGTCGTCATCGAAAGCAAAGTAAAGGAAAACCACCTGTATGATTTGAGAATTGTTTTCGAACGATTAAGACAATTTAACCTTAAGATGAATCCCTTAAAATGCGCCTTCGGCGTCACCTCCGGGAAATTCTTAGGATTCGTTGTCCGACATCGTGGAATTGAAATCGATCCGGAGAAGATTAAAGCTATCTTAGAAATGCCGCCTCCCAAAACCTTAAAACAACTACGATCTTTTCAAGGGAAGTCGGCATATCTTCGACGCTTTATCTCGAAACTCGTCGGGTAGGTGTCGGCCTTTCTCGGCACTAGTTAAAAAGGACGCCAAATTTATTTGGGAAGAGAAATGCCGAAAGGCCTTCGAAGACATTAAACAATATTTAATGACACCTCCTGTCTTAGCAGCCCCGGTCTCGGGTAGACGGCGATACTTTACACCGCGGCTTTAGACGACTCCTCGGAGCCACTGTTAGCCGGGTCGATGATGAGGGTAAAGAAAATGCTCTTTACTACTTAAGCCGTCGTTTACTCCCGACGGAAGTAAGGTATCCCGCAATTGAAAAGCATTGTTTGGCCACGATCTTCGCCGCTCAAAAGCTCGGGCACTACATGCTTTCTCATAAGGTCAACTTGATTTCGAAGTTTAATCCATTGCAATACTTGATGACTCGTCCAACACTTTCCGGCGGACTTGCCGGATGGTCGATGATATTATTGCAATTCGATATAACTTTCGTGCCTCTGCGTGCCAGTAAAAGGACAAGTCTTAGCGGACTTCCTCGCGGCACACCCTTTGCCGGCCGAATCTCCTCTCGATGACGATCCGCCGGATGAACAAATAATGAACCTAGAAGACCACGATGATCGACGTTGGGAATTGTATTTCGACGGAGCATCTTCGACACACAAAGACGAAGAATCGCAAGTGATAGTGCCGGTAAGGCGGGAATCGGGCTAATCTTTATAACACCGGAGCGGGGGATGTTAAGATACTCCTACCACTTGACGAACCGTGTACGAACAACGAAGCAGAATACGAAGCCCTCATAACGGGATTGGAATTAACCATTCGAATGGGGATAACGAGACATCAACATCTACGGGGATTCACGGTTAATCATTCAACGGATCGTCGGACAATACGAATTTTTAAACCAAGACTCGAACAATACTTCCAGTATGCCATACGAGTTGTTGGAACAGATTCCAAATGTGACAATCTACAAGATTCCTAGAAAAGAGAATGCTTTAGCGAGATGCTTTAGCCGTCTCGCAAAAGAATTTGCACATTTGCAAGATGAATCGATGGAAGTGTCGGTTCGCGGACGTCGGAGTCCTATCACGACTTGACATAGACACAATACACAAATCAGCAAAAGAAAAAGAATCGAGTTGCGGTAGTGACGGAAAACACGAGAAGATTGGCGACAGCCATTGATGAACTACTGCAAACGGGAAAGCTACCGGACGATAGGTCGGCGGCCATCGGATCAAGAAAAGAACTACGTCTTACGCATTAATAAACAACACATTATACGGAAGGTCTTTTGATCAAATGTGGCTAAGGTGCCTAAGCGGGTACGAGGCCCGTGAAATTGTTAAAGAGGTGCATTCGGGACTCCGTGGCGCTCACCGGTCGGGTCCAAAGATGAAGATGAAAATTAAAAGACTAGGGTACTACGGCCCTCGATGATGACCGACTGCATGAAAATCGCCGAGAGCCGTCACCAATGCCGAGTGCACGGAGTGGTTCTACACCAACCTCCAAATGTGCTACACCCGACAATTGCGTCGTGGCCGTTTGAATGTTGGGGCACGGATATAGTGGGTCCGATAGAACCACCATCTTCGAAAGGACATCGTTTCATTCTTGCGGCTACGGATTACTTTTCCGAGTGGGCGAGCGAGTTCCACTTAGAGAAGTGAAAGCACACCACGTGCTACGGTTTTCGAGAACCGAGTTGTCTACCGTTTCGGAGTGCCGCGCGGGATCATCTCGGATAATGGGTCGGCATTCGGAAGCACACAAATCAACAATTTTGTCGGGAGACACGGAATCGGCTGGCGATACTCGACAATTTACTACCCGAAGCAAACGGCCTCGGCGAGGCTTTTAATAAAACTCTCGTTCAAATCTTAAAGAAAACCACGGACGATAATAAGAGAAATTGGCACGAGAAATTGTTAGAAGCCTTATGGGCCTACCGGAAAACCTTCGAACTCCTACTCGAAGCTACACCTTACGCTGCGGTGTATGGGTCCGAGGCGATGTTACCTTTAGAGGTTCGACTTCCTTCACTCGGAGTGCGAGTTGCAAACAAGATCACGACGAAGAAAACGCCGGACTACGACTCGAAGAATTAGAAAGCTTGGAAGGGAAAAGACTTGCGGCGCAACGGAATTTAGAACTATACCAAGCTAAGATGGTTCGAGCCCACGACAAGCCGAGTCCGCCCAAGAACCTTGAAAGTTGGTGATTTAGTTCTCGTTCTTAAGAGACCTATTCTTGCACACCGCAAGATAGGAGGAAAATTTGAACCCACTTGGGAAGGACCGTTTGTGGTTGAAGCGAGTATACTCGGGAGGTTCCTACCAGTTAGTGAATTGCCAGGGAGAACGACATATGCTTCCAATCAACGGACGATACTTGAAAAAATATTACGCTACCTGATGTTTCGAAGGAATGAATTCTTCATCCCTAAGAAACACGGGCGAAGTAATTACTTATGATTGGGTCCGAACCAAAAAAAAAAATAAAATGTGCTAAAATAAATAAAATCATGATAATAAAGTTTTCCTCGTTTTCTTCTCCAAATCAAGATCTCTTTCCGGATCTTATCCTACTTCATTCTCGTTAAATTCGAAAATATAAAAAAAAATCGAAAAATGACAAACACTAAGTTCACATGAACATTAAATAAACAATAAAATAAAATTTGAACCATTAAAAGATAAACGAAATCAACACAAATCTCAAATTCAATCTTTCCAAATTCCGAATCAAATTTCAATCTTTTCAAACTTCAAAATCAAATTCTATCCTTCCAAACTTCAAAATCAAATTCTCGATCAAATTCCAAATCCACTCTCGATCAAATTTCAAATTTGATCTTCCCAAATCTCAAATCAAATTCTCAATCAAATCCAAATCCAATCTCGATCAAGTTTCAAACTTGATCTTTCAAATTTCAAATCAAATCTTAAATCAAGTTTCAATCGAGTTCAAACTCATCCTTCCAAATTTCCAAATTTCCAAATTCAATCTTTCCGGGCTTCAAGTCTCGATCAAATTCAAATTCAATCTCTATCAAATCTCGAATCCGATCTTCTAGATCTCACATCAGAATTCAAACCTTTTGGGTCGAGGATTTTACATCCAAGCTACCTTCGCTTTAGGATTCTCTTCCTATTGCATCTGAAATACACCAAAATTCAAACCTTTTGGGTCGAGGATTTTACATCCAAGACTCATATTGCTTTAGGATTCTCTTCCTATTGCACTTGAAATACATCAAAATCAAACTCTTTTGAGTCGAGGATTTTACATCCAAGACCTGCATTGCCTT
This sequence comes from Papilionanthe hookeriana x Papilionanthe teres, assembly GCA_022702705.1. Taxonomy (NCBI): domain Eukaryota; kingdom Viridiplantae; phylum Streptophyta; class Magnoliopsida; order Asparagales; family Orchidaceae; genus Papilionanthe; species Papilionanthe hookeriana x Papilionanthe teres. The sequence continues at coordinate 62,329,575 of CM040423.1, read as the reverse complement.
AGGATTCTCTTCCTATTGCCCTGAAATACATCAAAACTCAAAACTCTTGAGGTCGAGGATTTTACATCCAAGACTGCACTGCTTTAGGATCCTTTTCCTATTGCACTGAAATACATCAAAACTCAAAACTCTTGAGGTCGAGGATTTTACATCCAAGACTGCACTGCTTTAGGATCCTTTTCCTATTGCACTGAAATACATCAAAATCAAACCTTTTGAGTCAAGGATTTTACATCCAAGACTGCACTGCTTTAGGATCCTTTTCCTATTGCACTGAAATACATCAAAATTCAAACTCTTTTGGGTCGAGGATTTTACATCCAAGACTGCACTGCTTTAGGATCCTTTTCCTATTGCACTGAAATACATCAAAAATCAAACTCTTTTGAGTCAAGGATTTTACATCCAAGATGCGCACTGCTTTAGGATCCTTTTCCTATTACCTTTGAAATACATCAAAACTCAAAACTCTTGAGGTCGAGGATTTTACATCCAAGGCTGCACTTGCTTTAGGATCCTTTTCTATTGCACTTGAAATACATCAAAATTCAAACTCTTTTGAGTCGAGGATTTTACATCCAAGACTGCATTGCTTTAGGATTCTCTTCCTATTGCCTTTGAAATACATCAAAATTTAACCTTTGGGTCGAGGATTTTACATCCAAGATCGCATTGCTTTAGGATCATTTCCCTATCGCAATGAAATACATCACATCGAAATCAAACTCTTGAGGTTGAGGATTTTACATCCAACACCGCTTTGCTACGAGATCTCTTCTCATTGCAACGATTCAATCTAATCAATTCAATTTTCTTTCGAGGTTGGAGATGTTACATCTAAAACCTCGAAATTCCAATTTTCATTTCAAGTCGAATCCCTCGAATTAATTTTGACAAAACTTCAATCTAAATTGAAACTCCAAACTAAAATTTAAACTCACACATCAAAACATAAATTGAAGCAAAATAAAATCTAAATCGAAATTCCCCCAGATCATGTGATTTGGGATTCACCTCCTTTTCCTTTCCCAGGCGAGAGTTCGAAAATCTCCGAGTTCCGGAGATATACTTGACACTCCCCGGCGAAACTCTTCTACTTCGTCCTAAGTTCGTCACTTGGACATACGTGTTGGTTTTGTTAATCGCTTCGGTCAACACCAATACGCGCGGTGTGCTCCGTCGGCTCACCACACCTATCGGGGGTCCATTTGTTGACCTCATTTTTGATGAGGTCTTCCTTTTCTTCTTTTTAGTGCTTAGGATCTAGCCTTAGGCTTTTCCTTTGACTATCTTAGAGGACTAGAATTGGGACCCGCCTTTTAGAAATTCAAACCACTTCTAAACTCCCTGCAAACTCCACAAACTTGACTATAGACCCCTAATCACCTAGAGGGTTGAAATCGAATACGGAAGTTTAAAGGATGAGTTCATATAGGACTCTTTGGCCTTAGGGCGCCTCACGGGTGGCTTCGGTCGATGAAGGGGCGACATACACTACACTTACACACTACATTTCCACACACTTCCTAAAACCACACCATACCCAACTTGACCTCCCGACTCATGTAGGTGATTCACATGGATGGTCCTTAACCCCTAAGCCCTTGGCTAAGAGGGTTAGGAACAACATAATGAATGCCTCAAATGAGTCCTTTCATGGCTCATATGGGCTTGAAATGGCTTCATGGCTCAACCAAAATGATTTCACCCCACCCAAATTCACCCAATCTTCAATTTCCCAAATTTTCAATTTTTGACCCCGGGACCCTACACCTACTAAACCTACCCAAAACCTCGAATTACCCAAATTTTTGCAAAATCTCCAAATTACCTAAAATTTTCCAAAATCAATCCCAAACACCTCCACATCACTCAAATTGATCATCCATACCCAAAAATACCAAAAATTCCAAAAATACCCCCCAATACCCTCCAAATACCCAAAATACCCTTCTTGGCCTAAAAATCCAAAAATTCAGAAAATTCCCAGAAAATTCCAGAAAATCCCAAATATTCCCAATTTCATTTTGTCCAACTACACCATGGGCCAATTTTGTCAATTTACCCTACTTTTGTCAAAACCCCCAAATTGACCCATTTTAACCCAAATTTGGACCCATGACCCAAACATTAGTCCAAACTACCCCAAATTTGCTTCAAGTCACTCATGACACATCCATGAGCTAAACCCAATAATTATTTGGCCCAACCTCTTTACAAAATTTCATCCCAAAATCCATTTTAAAATTCAAGAGCCCACTTTCCTAATCCATCTTAAAAGCCCATCTAAAACCCTTTCAAAAAAGCCCAAAATTCTTCCAAGGCCCATATGACATTTCCCCTCATCATACTTTCAATTAAAATCATCCCTAAGTCCTAAATTCATCATCAAATAAGTCCAAATCAAGCCTCATGCCAAATCACCCCTAAATACCAAAATTTTCCTTAAATCCATTTCCATGAAATTGACTTTACTTTTCCCAAGCCAAATGGAGCCATGGAGCCATGCATAAGCCATATGCAAGCCATGAGAGCCTCTTTACATGTCACCATGCCATTTTGGGCAAAAGGAGGAGGCTCTTTCCTTAACTCCTAAAGGTGGTTAACCACTTACATGATTCCACTAAACCATGCTTAAGCCTAATTGTACTTGGATTGTGACTTGACCCCACTAATCAAGCTGATCCAAATCACTTTCTCCTCGGCCTAAACCAGGCCTTGGGTGGTGCACCTAGCCCAAATGGGTGGGTTGACCCATTTAGGTCCAAATCTAGCCATGCCCCATTCCACTTTGGATCAAAGCCTTTACACATGTCCATGGCCGATTGATTGCACAAACCTCCAGCCCCCGACCCACCGACCACGAGGGTGACCCATGCTCAGCCGGCCGGCCACCGAGGCCGCCGGAAAACACCATGGCCGAGAGCTCGCATGTGAGCCAACATTGAAATTCTCACTTGCTTGAGCTGCCCCATCCCTAGTGGTCACCATGGCTGATCTTCTCCTCACCGAGCAGCGCTGATCCCGAGCCCTAACTCTCCCAGGAGGCCCCAGCCCAGCTCTGTTTAAACTCCACCCCTCTCGGCCATAAGGAGAGCCAAGCACAAACCTTGCCGAAACTCGCGCAAAATTGTTCCAAACCCTTCACCATCCTTAGAGCGAGTTGATCCCCGGTGTCGATTTGCCCTAATCCCCACCAACGGAGCCCGATTTCTCAGCCGAAATTCCACCCAAAACCGGGACACTTTGCCACGGTGAGCCAATCCTCAAGGTGGCCGGTCCTACACCTTCACTGGACCAAGAGGAGAAGTTTCCCCACTGAAAGCCCCATCTCCAGAGCCACCCAGTTGCTCCAGCCTCCAAGCTTTGTGATCGGGCGTGGTCACTTTCATAGCTAGGCGATTCACGCGGACCGGGAGACTTCATCCGGAGCTTGCCGGGACCCGATCGAAGGTGCAACAACTCTCGGATTGAAGCCACACTTCTACGAGCTAAGGTATGAGTTAACTATCCATCCCGAGCTTCGGAGATTCTCCATTTCAAATGCCTTAGTTTCAATGCATGTTAGCCGTATAGATGTGTTCGTCTCTTCGAGACGAATCCATAGAGCATAAGAACATGAAAATCCATCGAGAATCGAGTGAGATCTTAGGGATTTAGTGTGGACGGCTCTCGGGTGAGAACACTCGGGGACGATGAACGGATGCCGTCCATTCGATACACGCGCGCACGGACGGCCGGGATTGCGTCGGACCGGGAGACGGTACGAGAACCGCGGGGCCCGGGCTGCCGACTCGGGTGGCGGCGTCGAATGGGAGCGCGACGCGTGTGCGTTCGGAGGCTGCCGAGGTTGACGCGGCGCCGCGTGGATAAATAGAAAATTAGAGTATTTTTCTATTTATTTAATTCCCTAAACTTCAAAATTCATATCTCTGTGTAGAAAAATCACAAAAATAAAATAAAAATACCCTCTTGCTCGGTGAACGAGAGGAGAATAATGTGGAAAAGAAATCATTCAATTTCATTAAGTATTTTATTTTTTATGATTTATTTACTCTCTGCATACATTTAATTCTCCATGCATGTATACAATTCACCATGGCATGAGACCATAGAGCTTTTGAAGCCTCCGAACTTGGGAACATTCACTGAATTTTCCAAGGTCGAGGCCATCTCTGTGAAAAGTTATTTATTTTTCAAATGCATGTTGCTTCGTTTTGAGTATTTTAATTCCAAAAATTAGCATGTTGTGAAATAAATTCTAGAAATATTTGGTGATGTTCCTTATGACCGGAGAACTACTAGGAAAAATAGGACTTGAGTTAATTCACTCGCAGTTAACCCTAATTGGCTTAAACACCTAAAATAGGTCTTTAATTAATTAGAGTTAACCAAGTATCAAATTGACTTGAAATCAATTCTCCACTGACCTTTAGGATCAGAGGAATCCACCATAAAAATTTGAAGTCAATTGGACTTGGTTAGCTTCACTAATTGGGTTGATTAAGCCACTTAGCCATTTTAAACTTTAAAAATTCATAACTTTTAAAATACGCTTTTAAAAATTCACCAAATTGGTTTTGGAGCCTCTCTGATATCAGGGGAACCTAAGAAAATTAAAATTTCAATTTTCTAAAAAAGTTGATTTTTAATAATATTTTAATATTTTTAATAATTAAAAAATAATAAAAATCACAAAAATAATAAAATTCACCAAAATGTCACATTTTGAATTTTAATCACTTAGGAACAAATCCCACATTTTTTCTAAGTCTATTTAGTGAGATATTAAATTTTAAAGCCCTAGGGTAATTTTAAAATTAAAAAAATGTATTTTCTAGCATTTTCACTAAAATAATTACTATAAATCATAGAAAAATCAGAAAATTGCAAAATTTGATTCTCTGGTTTCCTTGATATCAGAGAGATTTTTGAAAAATATAAAATCCATTTTTCAACATTTATTTTATTTTTAAATTAATTAACACTCCAAAACTCAAAATAATTATAATAAAAATAATATAATTCAAAAAATCACCAAAATTGGTCCAAGTGCTTCTCTGGTCATTAGGAATGTCCCCTAATTTTCTTAAGGACAGAAACTTTCCCTTGGTCATATTATTAAATTTTCCTTGAAAATCTCTATTTTCCACCAAAAATAATTATATAAATAAATTAAACACAGAAAAATCACATTTTCTCCTCTCATGTCTTTATTGACATATGAGTGAAGTCACATAAAAATTTCAAGTTCATTTGAGTTCAATTTAGTGAGTTATGAAATTATTAAGCTTAAAGGGTAAAATGGTAATTAAAATCTTTAATCCTTAATTAAAACTTTAGGTTTAATAAAAAGTCAACAAGTAAAATATTTGATCCTAATCTGATTTGGATGATTGAAATTTAAATAATTAAAGGGTAGCAACCCATTAAATAATTTTAAAATGATTAAACTTTAATTAAATAATAGATTAAATTTGGAGGAATAATGAATTGGAATTATTAAAATAAGGGATCTTTATTAGGAAGAGATTTATTCTTTAATTTAAAAATCCCTAAATTAATTATATCAACTAATACTCAATTTTTAATTAAAATGATAACTCAAATTTAAAATATTTAAAGACTTAATTAAATCATTAAAATCTTTTGAAATTTCAATTAAAATTAAAAATAAAGTAAATTAAAGATAAATTAAATTAAAATTAAATTAAATTTAATAATTAAATTAAATTAAGACAAATTAAATTAAATTAAATTAAATTAAAATTAAATTAAATTAAATTAAATTAAACAATTAAATTAAATTAAATTAAATTAAATTAAAATTAAATTAAATTAAATTAAACAATTAAATTAAATTAAATTAAACAATTAAATTAAATTAATTAAAATTAAATTAAATTAAATTAAACAATTAAATTAAATTAAATTAAATTAATTAAATTAAATAATTAAATTAAATTAAATTAAATAATTAAATTAAATTAAATTAAATCAAATTAATTAAACATCAAATCAAATTAAATTAAATTAAACTAAATATAAAACAACTTGAACACTATTCCAAATTTAAACCCTTTAAATTAAATCAAATCACTTGAATACTAATTTACCCTCGAAAGCTTTGATTATTATAACTCCTAAATAGAACATCAAATGAAATGTTATCTCACTCATAGGATATTCAAATGTCCTAGTTCACCGAAGCAAGTTAACAAGACTTGAAAACCTCGGATGATCGATTCATCTATATAATTAAATTCATTTGGACTTAAAACAATCCTAGAAATATTGAAAAGATGTTTAAGATCCTTCTTAAGCACTTCCTCAATATGATAGGATATTTTTAAGAACAATTGAGTTTGATTATTCTTTGATGAAGAAAATCGTCCTTAAACCAAAACCCAAAGAACCTAGACGTCATAGGAGTTGACTAGCTATAGGATTAGGAATTTGGTAGAAAACCATAACCTTTCCCTTAGCTTTACCTAGGAACTTGCTTAAATATTCTAATTGTGTTTTAAGTGCAGCTTGGGATGACGGGAAGACCCTCCGAGTACGCTTTTATTTTATTGCAATTTACTTTCTTGCAATTTACTTTCTTGCAATTTACTTTCTTGCAATTTACTTTATTGCAAATGCATTTTACTTTTCTTGCATGATAAAACAACAGTTGCATGAAAACCCACACCTTTAGGATAGCCCCTAAAGCTGAAACCAAAATTAAGTTAAAAGTCATTGCAAGATAAAATTCACCGCCACAACATTTCAAAATATAAAACAACTCAAAATTTAATCACAAACGGAACACAAAACTACAATTACAACTAAATTAAAACGTCCTGTTGGATGATCGGGAATACCTCGGATGATGTAACCTACGTGTTGCTAACGGGATTTCCCACGGTCTAAATGAAAGTGTGGAACTCATTCGGTTGAGTTTAGCAAATTCATGCGGACTAAGTGAATCCGATAAAAATAATGATGCCGGAAGGATGGAACCGTGGGATCTTAACCGGTGTCGTTATAATCAACTTTAAGATTTGTTTTAAATAAAACATAAAAAACACCCGGAAATTAAGATTTTCTCTAAACCAAAACACTTTTCTCGACTCCCGATTTATGATTTCTAAAACTAAACCTCTCGCAACAACAAGGAGCTCGGAGCATGGTGGGCGGCACGACCATCGTCATCGACAAAACCCGAGTCTACTTCAGCAAAACTTTCCTAGAATTAAAACAACCAAGCCATAGGACTTCGAGGTAGCTTGCTCTAGTGCAACATGAATCCTCAACTCTTCGTTAGGCATTTGCATTGCAAATTAAGCCCTAACCGGTCTTAGGATTCCGAGGTAGTCGTCCAATACGACAATAAACCCTCACATCTTCTAGATGCTATTTGTTTGATTTTATCATACAAATATAAGCCCTAATTAATTAAAATTGGCAAGATTGAAATATCAAATAAACATTAGGACTTTCCTAAATTCAAGACAAACAATAGGATAGTCGGGAAATTATCGAAGTTCACTTCGAATCAGTGATTTCTCCTACCTCTCTTCCTTCGGATTCACAAAACAAAATGTTCCAAAAATTTGATCCATTCCCTATTGAAACTCCAAAATTCAATCTTTGAAAACCTTAAACTTTGAAATTCTTGAGAGCGAGAATCATTGATTATTATCGAGAGTTTTCTTAGGTGATTCCCGTCACTTAAGATGTAATTAACTATAGGGGCTTGCCCTTATAGGGAATTTTAAAGAACCCGAGTAATATAAACCCCGTTTAATGTTTTCATATTAAGCAGGGGAAACTTGTCGGCTTATAAAATTGGTTCGCGGACCAAACGGATGTCACTAATCTTCTAGTTTATTTAATCAAGCCCCACCATCGAGCGAGTGTGTCTATCCTTAGGGATAGATACACGGTTTGTGGTGCGGTGCTCGTTTATATAAACTATTTGGGATGTGAGATCGGTTTAATCTCATATCTTAAAACCTTCAAATTTAAAATTATTTTCAAAATCAAATACTACTTTTCAAATTATTTATTTTAATTAAATTAAAAATTCGCCGACAGATTTCTGTTAGGCGACCCCTCTTCAAAATACAACACAACCCTAAAATATGCCGACAAGGAGCACCGGTACTGCTTGGGTTAAGAAAACTGGTACACTGTATATGACTACTGGTTTAATTAATAGTGTTGATGCTATAGTTGGAGAGAGCACAACAGATATGTGGCATTGCAGGCTTCGACACATGAGTCAGAGAGGCATGAAAGAACTTCAGTCCAGAGATAAGCTACTCGAACTGAAGTCAGTTGATCTCGACATGTGTGAAAGTAGCATTATGGGGAAGCAGAAGAAGATTAGTTTCCTGAAAAGTGGCAGAGCATCATAGATAAGAAAATAAGAACTTGTACACACCGACGTTGCTATGTCACATTCATAGATGACCACATCAGAAATGTATGGGTTTACTTTTCGAAGCATAAATCTGATGTATTTATTGTGTTCAAAACTTGGAAGGTCATAGTCGAGACAGAGACATATCTAAAACTGAAATGTTTGAGGTCTGATAATGGTGGTGATTATATCGATGGTGGGTTCAAGGATCCGGGGACACCAATAAAATGGAGTTGCAAAACGTATGAATAGGACCATCAATGAGCGTGCCAAAAGCATGAGATTGCACACCGGACTACCACTAATATTCTAGGCAGATGCAGTCAGCACTGTAGTTGACTTAATCAAGAGGGTGTCATCCATCCCATTAGACAGTGAATTACCAGAGGAGTCCTGGAGCGATAAATATGTTAAAGTTTCTCATCTTAAAATTTTTGGTTATCTTTCTTATGTTCTAATCAATCTTGATGCTCGTAGCAAGCTTGAGGCTAAGTCAAAAAATGTTACTTCATGGCTATGGAGACGAAGCATTTGGCTATTCTTTCTGGGATGATCAGGATCGAAAGATTATCTGAAGCATGAATGTGATCTTCAATGAGAAGATGATGTATAAAGACAAGGCTAGTACAAATTCTGAAGCAGGTCCTCTAGAATCGGAGTTCGTGAGGTTTGAAGATCTATCAGAGGTTATAATACATGATTGAAATTTGAATGAAAAGAAGAGTGGGTCTGGGACACCCATTCCTATTATTCCACAATCAGGTTCTGAGTCATTCACTACAGCTACCATTCTCAGGTTAGTCAGGAGCAAGTGTTCTCCACAGCGTTACTCACCAACCATGAACTACATCATGCTAACAGATAGTGAAGAGCTACAGAGCTACGAAGAAACCTTGGCAGATGAAAATTCTAGCAAGTGGGAGCTGACCATGAAGGAGGAGATGGATTCCCTGCTGGGAAATCAGACATTGTCCACTAGGGAAGAGACATTGCACAACAAATGGGTGTATCGGGTAAAGACTTAGCTTGATGGCAATAAGAGGTACAAGGCTAGACTTGTTGTAAAAGGCTTTCAGCAGAGGCAGGGCATTGACTATTAAGAGATATTTTCTCTTGTGGTTAAGCTAACCATCAAAATGGTGCTGACTATGGTTGCTACTGAAGATCTATTCCTTGAGCAGTTAGATGTGAAGATAACTTTTCTTCATGGACATCTTGAAGAGGACATGTGCATGCACCGATGATGCACAAAAAATATGTTAGATTTTTCACATATATTTTATACTCATTTTGGTGATATTACACTGTAAAGAATGATATTTTTCATTTTTTTTGTTGTAGGTATGTTGATTTTTGGCATTTGAAGCAAAAAAAAAGCAAAAAAGATGAAATTTGAAGTCAAATGAGGTGAATTTTGGAAAAAAAAGGCTCTAGGAGCTGACGATGCCATCTTACGGAGAGTCCAGGATTTAAATCGCAGCTCGGCAACGACGGCGCCCAGGACAATTACAGGCGATTTCGTTGTAGAGTCGACATATTTTGACGCTTTTTAGAGGGTTGATTGAGGTATCTCTTGGAATACTCGTCCCTACACTATATTTCAAATGCTAAAAATGTTGGAAAGAAGAGATTGGAAAGGAGGAGAGGAGAGTTCGCTGATTTAAGTGCGTTATGCATGGTTATGAGTGAAGAGTCATTGTAGAGAGTTTGTGGAGTCTTGTTTGGAGTGAGTTTTGAGAGTTGTTGTAAGAAGAGCAAAAGAATCAAAGGAACTTCAAGAGATTTTCTTTGGGAAAGAGTTACAAATAACTTGTGTTTGTATGAACTTTCTTTTATATATAAAATCCATGCTTTCTCATATGTTCCATATGAATTCTAAGTAGATTTCTTTGTTTTCCTCCTTGCAATGAGATATGGTGAAATGAAGAAATAGATTGAAAATGTCTTTTAAATGTTAAATACTTGTGATGATTTTACACTTCGTTCTTCATTTACTTTTCGATCTTGCCAATTGAAATGTTAAAATTTATTGTGAAACATAAGATCCGAAAGGACTATGAGTTCCATAACAAAGTGGAGATCACATTCAATTCTATGGATGAGAATGTAGACCATAGAGTTGAGTGCAAATAAATAAGAAAATATACTTTGTTGGGCATAGAATTAGAGATTTTAAGAGTGACTGACAAAAATCCACAATTTGGTCTTCATGTTTGGAAACTAAAGCAAAAGTTAGCTCTCATGCGAGGGGAAAATAGGAGCTCTGGTGTGGGAGCTAGTATCCTCTCAGTCTAACCAAGGATTTAGGGACTAAATATAGGATTAAACAATGTTCTTTATACACACGGCAAAGGGTAAAGAATATGAATGCTCTTATTTGGCATAATCAATTTCTAACAATCTAAATCATTCACTAACCATAAACTCATTGCAAGAGGAAGGATGATTTCTCAAATTTGAACCTTTCGTTGTTAAAATAGTAAAACTTTAATTAGAATTAGTAAATTTACTTTGAAGTATAAAAAGTATTGTAAATTTAGTTCCAGTAGCATAATCAAATTATCAACTTATGCTTTTCACTGGTAAGTTTTAGAAAGTTTAAACATTGTGTTTTAGTAAAATTGTCATAAGTTTACACCTTCCTTGTGGGATCGATAATCATGACTATGGATTACTTGTGTGATATGTATACTTGTGTTTGTATTTTGGTGTCTATAAGAAAATATATTGAAATATAAAACACCGCATCAAACATCCTGAGGGGTTCGTGGTACAAGGAAAAGAAGATTCAGTTTGCAAATTGAAGAAGAGCTTGTATGGCCTAAAGTAAGCTCTTAGACAGTGGTACAATAAAATTCATGGTCAATACAGGGTACAACCTATGTCAGGCAGGTCACTATTATTATGTCAGGTACTTTAAAAACTCTTTTATCATCTTAATGTTGTATGTGGATGATATGCTTATTGCAGGGAGCAACATTAATGAGATCAATAATATGAAAAAGTTGATGTCTGAGCACTTTGCAATGAAGGATTTTAGAGCGGCAAAGCAAATCCTTGACACGAGGATTGTCAGAGACCGAGTCAAAGGTACTTTGAGGCATTATAGGCTGAATATGTGAAAAAGATGTGTAACAGGTTCAATATGGATCAGGCCAAACCAGTTGGCACACCTTTAGGCAGTCATTTCAAACTCAACAAAAATCAAGCTCCCAAGTCAGAGGAGGGACAGGACTACATGAGTAAGGTTCCTTATAATTCAGTTATTGGTTCATAGAATGAACATTGGGAAGCTGTGAAGTGGATCTTAAAATACCTAAGATACTCCTCAGAAACCTGCTTGTGTTTCTCAGGAAAGAGCTTGGAAGTACAGGGCTATGTTGATGTAGATTTAACTGGAGACATTAATAGTAGGTCGAGTACTACATGTTATGTTAATACTCTTGGTGGTATTACAGTGTCATGGGGCTCAAAACTATATAAGGCAGTTTTGTTGTCCACCACAGAAGCTGAGTACATTGCAGTGTGAGAGGCTGTAAAGGAGATGATATGACTACAAAGTTTCTTGGAAGAATTGGGTAAGAAGGTTCAAAGGGGCACTCTATACTGTGATAGTCAGAGCGCTATATTACTTGTCAGGAATCCATCGTTTCAGTCTAGGACTAAGCACATTCAGATCAGGTATCACTTCATACGGTCATTGTTAGATGACAGGCAGTTGCTACTTGAAAAAATTTATGAAAGCAAGAACCTTGCTGATATGTCGACTAAGGCGTCACTCTTGAGAAACTGAAGTTGTGCTCGACTTTTATTGGTCTTCTAGCATGAAGACAGAGGTTTTGAGTTGCAGAGGTGGAGAATATCATGTTTGAAGAAAAAGGTTGATACAGCCAACAGATGATAAAGCCTGTAGGTGGCACAATCAGTGTCTCAGTCTCTAAGTGAGAGAATTGTTAAATATATGGAGTCTGTGACTCACCTACCACGTATCACCTACCTCTCTCCCCCCTAAGTCTCTCTCACATACCTCTCTCCACCTACCACTCTCTCATTTTCTTTAAATAACCTCTTTTGGCTTGTCATAAATGGCCAAGCCAAGCCCTCTTAACTCCTTTCAAGCAATCCTCTAATCCATCCACTTAGTTAGGAAGAAAAAAAAACTGCTTGCCCTTTTGCTTTCCTCAGTTGTCTGGTGGGGAAGAGAATCTTTTTCTTTTGTTTTTCACCTCTTCACGTGGCTTTGGAGTGAGAGGAAGTAAGGTGAAGAGAGAGAGATAGAGAAAAAGAAAGAATTTTTCTGAAACGTCGAGGCAATCGACAGGTGAAATTTCTTAAGTAATAAAATCCTATGCACCTTCGTGGCATAGACAATTTGTCGAACCACATAAATCTGTGTGTTCTTTTCTGATTGTGAATTTTTCTATCTGATTTTTCACTTTATTATAGGAATTTTTTTTACAACATTATCCTCTCTACAACCATGACCAGCTTTTCCTCAACTTCCAGTCGTCCTTCATTTTCTTAGAGAATAAATAGCGACTGGAAGTGAAAAGCCTCGAAAGCCAGTAGTTTATACTGATCGTTCATCTAACACGGACCCAAGAGGTTGTGTTCATTAAGGATGCTCTCATAAACCTGAGGTGAGATGACATCAGTGATGTTCAATGGGTACTTAGTCGCAGTGGGGATTCAGAGTATCAGTCTTTCCTCGGATCAATTAACGTAAACCAACCATCTGTGCTGGTGCTCACTTTCACCCCTCATCTTACATCGGAACCAAATTAAGCTTGAATGTGTATAGCTTCTTTTGAGGGGATGAAGGAGGCAATTCACTTAGATCAAATGTGGGCGCCTTCCCCTTTTGACGCGCTTCATCTTGGTTGAAGGGTTTGGGCTCAGACTCAGGTCTGCTCGGACTGGCTAGAGAAGTGTGGCTCGCCTTATCTCTAGTTGGAAGATTGATGAAGGAAGGAGTAATCGACTGAGGGGTGGTGGATTTTTCTTCTTATTGCTCCACCAAATCGTCCCTTTCGTGCTTGCTCGACTCCACCAAGCTAGTTGTCTTCTCCTCTTCTTAGTGTTTTGTGTCTAAGGGACTGCAACTAACATAGAACTTTTAGCGGCCACCACAGTAATTTTTCTCTCGATAAGGTAGAGCTCACCAGTGGCCATTCTTTGAAAAAAAAATAGAAGAATCATACACAGAACAAACCATTTCGTACCTTCCTGATCCTCCCAGTGCGGACAATTCTTTACAGCTCGAGCGACAACCATTGCCTCCCGCTTAGCCTTTTGAGCATAAAAAGTCGCTTAGTCACACTGTTATCTACTAAAAGGCATCCGACTGCAGCACTCGGCTGACAATTAGCAGATCAAGGTACTGGTGGACTGAAAATTGACATCGTTCAACCTTCTTCACTTACACCAATACTTGTTATGTACCCTTCTTCTTTGACTTAGTGGGGGCAACTCCAAACGAAATAGTTTAGACATACTAACCTTGGGGAGAAATCATGGCAAAAGTGAAGTTTGTGATCCTTCACTTTATTCTCCAGCCCTAACTGGACCATGCTAAGGGAGGTAAATTGAATGTAGTCGTCTGACCTATAATGAAAATAAATATATGAAGAGCTTCATTGACTAGGGGATCCTGGACCGACAACCAAAGGTCCTAGGAAAATATTTTGGAGCTATCAAGAAGAGCACAAAGGAGAAATACGAGGGATTGAAGAAGAGTAAAGAGAAAATAAGTTAAATCTAACATGTAAGATCGAGACTCCTCAAACTAAAGAGTCAAAACCACTCAGACGCCATAATTGATACGTCGCCCTCATTGGATGGTGGCAGAGCACTAACACTTCTTGCACCTTGAGGGCGGTTGAACATTGGTAGCCTCTTGTGCAGTTAGTTTGATATATGGGTCGTGAGCCGCAACAGAAGTTTGAGCCAACAGATTGATGATTAGGTCGATTTCTTGAACATTCCTCCGCTAAGGACCAAAGAACAATCAAAAGAACCTACCTGATCTGCCAATACAATCACTTTCTGATGATTTTGTTCTTCTTTTTCTCTCCTTCCGGATGGTACCCTTTTTTTAGTCTTCTAAATGCAACAAGAAGTAGATCTTTGCTAGTAACGCCGACCGAGTCAATCTTACTGACTTGAAGCCAATCAAGTTCGGCTGGCCGACAGCGTTGATCAAGCCTAGCCGACCGAACCAGTTTTGCAGATTCAAAGTCAATTAAGTTCAATCGGCCGAGTGTGAAAGCAATCGAGCGATAGACTTATACATGTTAATTACCTAGAATATCTTCTACAGCCCCCATTAAAGTAGGAGAGAAAATATAACATCATGACATCCTATAAATTGAGAGATCATTTTATGAATAAATGAGATCAACATAATTGACCCGATTAATATGATGTTCTTTTTCTAATGATGTTTTAACATTTATTATTCACTCATCTCTTTCTTTCTCGTGACATGCTTTATTCCTTTGGGTGTGATTCAAGGATAAATCAGAATTCAACACACACACGTATACATTAGTTCTTTTCTTTTTTAATAGCAGAAAAGTTGAGTTTACTATTGTTAAAATGACAATTTACATCAACTGGTAGGAATGTTTAATCAGCAAAATTTAGGCCATTTATTGTTTTTAACTACTATTTTATAAATCTTATGTAATTAACTCATCAGTGTAAGAAAAGCCCGTTCTTACTATATGACATTAAATTTCTTCGATAAATCAGCACACTTTTTGTGTAACTTTTAATCTCATATAACCTTATAAGCATGAGCGGAATCAACTTCTCTTTTGAGAGCGAGCAATTTGAGAACAAAAACTTTTCATAATTTTAGGCAAACAAATTTAATAAGATTTAAGGATATACCACTATATCTAACACCTAAATTTTAGTTTTTACCTATTCACGTATGCATGAAAATATGTATTTCACATTTTAAATATTAAAATAGTGATATTTTTGATGTCATATAATAGAATTGGTTGGTAGAAAAGTAATAAAAATAAAGCTTAATGTTAGATATCTAAATATATAGGAATTAGAAGAAAAAAAATCATAGTGGGCAATTGAATTACAGCTAGTTCCAACTCTACTCTTTAAGAACTGATAGGCTAGTGTGCAATAATTATGAATTTGAAGATCCCACATTGTGAAATAATGCAAATCTCAAGGAACAAGTTTACCTGCCCGAGATTGAAATTGCCTGTAATTTTCAGTCTTATGTCAAGCTCGAAATGAACCTTAATAGATCAGCCAAACTGGGTCAAGTAATTAGCAAGTTACAAGCAATGTTGTGTTTAGCTTTTCTTAATAGCCTGGTGTGTTGTTGGTTTTATGGCCTTGCTAAACAAGGCTTTAAAAATAATTAAATGGCATCGATCTAGATCTAGAATATTTAAGAATTGATTATTATTTGTGGTACAATCTAAATAAATTGATCAAGTCACATGGCATGTAGATAAGCAAAACACGAATGGGCTATTACTTCTATTGAGTGGTTCAAGAGATCTATGGGAATATTTTCTTGTACTTCCCTCCATCTTTATTAACATTATATATTATATATTGGTGTATCATTGAAAAATTCATTTAATCAAACAAGCATTTTGACTTAATTTTTTAGTTCTTAAAATGTGAAGTATACGAATAATTTTTTTTGCAAAATCAAATCTTAGATCGATCTTTTCTCAAAAAAAAAAACATAATATATCAAAATATCTCAATGAGATTAATTTAATGCTACTTCAAATGAGCACACATTAAACTCTCAAAAGTATACTAAAAAACTTACAAGTTGTTTGAGAGACCGAGTGATCTTCTAATTTGGCATTCATAGTTGAAACGAATATTTTGATTCAATGAACATGATATTTATGCACTAAGACATCAAAAAAAAAAAAAAAAAAAAAAAAAAAAGATGAGAAAATGAGATCAATAAGGATTGTTCAATGGAAAGTTAAAAAAATCATAAATATTCTAAAAATCCAAGTCAGCATCATACTATTAGTCACCCTTATTTGCCACTGATATCATGGTCAACAAGTTCAATGCCTATCATGGCTATTAAGATTGACGCCCACTATCACTATTAAGGTAAACACCAAAAACAACGCCAATCCATCGCCACTAATGCCAATGTCCATGGTCATCAATAAGAACAACACTTGTTGTGGCTGTTATTGCATTATGTAAATTGATTCGCCAAATTTAAAGTTGTTTTTTAAATCTAACAAGTAATCATATTAACATCAGCAACAATAACAGCGCAACAGAAATATTATTTTACTTGTAAAAGTAAACAAAAAAAAAAAATTTAACAAGATTTTGTGGGTAATGAAAACAAAATTCATTAAAGATTAAAGCTCAAATAAACGCAAAAGTTTGAATTGCTAAAAAATGAATTTATACAAAATAATAATCTCAATTAAACTACGCTAAACCATAATTCCACTCACTGCTCACTTAATAAGACCGCCAAAAATATTTTGTTAACAAACAGCTCATGTTCGGCTCGTTTGTTAAGTAAACAAACCAAACACAATATTTTTCTTAAGCTCGAATTATAAACGAGCCAAACATGATCTGCTCTTTGTTTGACTTATTTTAGATCAAAATTAAAAAATCATATAATATTTATACTATAATACATTATATATTTTTATATCTAAATTTAAATCATAATAATTTCTGCAACAATATTGACATGTGCCTTCTTCTGCATAAATCTGATCCCAAGTTCGAATCCATCACTCAACATCTATTTTTTCCAATTAAATTTAACGAGCCGAATATAGACAAGAATATTAAATCAAATCAAACAAAAACACTGTTCATGAGCCAATTTGAAACACAAGTTAATTTTGAACACGAGTAATTTTGAACTAGCCGAACACAAACCAAACCTAAGCTCACTCAAGCTCAATTGGTTTACAGTCCGACTTACAAAAAGTAAATTTAAGATCAAGTAAACTTTGCAGCACTTTATAATTTTACCTAAAAGCACATAACTCGTGATCATCAAATTAATTAACAATTTCCAAATCATCATTAACATCTTAACTATTTAAAGCCCTAAAACTACTCCACATAGGGATCCTTAATAGAATTCTCTCACACGCCGTCTCTAAAAATAAAAAAGCACACAGGTGAAAAGATATAAGAAATTTAAATGAAAATTTATATTGAAGTTTACATATCTAACACCTACAGATTCGATATATACATCTATGTAAACATGAAAATGTATATTTCATTTCAGAAAGTTGATAATAATGATATTTTCAATATGATTTTAAAAATTTTAGTGTCGTGAATATATAAATATGTAAGTTTAGGGTATGTAAATACACAAACCTTGAGCGGTAGGTACGTAAATACCCAAAAAATAAATAATATTCACAGTTTAAAGCTAAATTATCATTTCATTATTTAAAGATTTGAACAAAGCATAAATAAAGTTTCAAGCACATTCATGTTGAACCTTGTTCAAGCAGCAGTACAATATATATTTTTAAGAAACTTAAGTTGGCGCCAACATTCATTTTTCCAAAGCTTGCAGAATTTAAAAAAAAATGAAGAACCAAAGCCATATTTCATATAATCACTGAACCCCAGGAATGGGCTTGAGAATGTCAGAATCGCCTGAAAGCGAAGTTAAAAGAAAAATAAATTCACAAATAACCAGAGGAAAATTCAGTAGATATCACAAGCTTTAGGGACTAAACAATAATATAGAAGAAAGAAGAAATACATCAAGCTGGATTAATGATGCTGAGACAACAAACTCGGAAGTATTTGCCACAAGCAGTTCCCAAATCCGCATTATCTGCTTCAAAAGAATGATGCAGCAGTATATAAATTGACAGACAATAATATGAAAATCAGACCTGGTTGCCTTAAAAACTCATGCAGCGTCATAAAATCATTGTTTCATGAAACAATGATAAACAAATGGAAGAACAATTACTTTATCAACACAACATTGGTTTCATTAAATTTGTTAAAAATAGGTACAAGCAATCCTTTTCTTGGGAAATCATGGCATTTAGCTCTGAGTTAGAGACCCTGTGAACATAGCATGACTATAATACAACATTTTATATAAACAAAATAAAGCAGGGTAAAACAAGTTATCCCGACATAGCGTAATACTTGGTTTCAGACTTTAGAAGAGGAGGGCAGTTGTTATCCCGAGGTACCAACCCAACATATATTAAGTGCAAAAAAGAACTCCAAAAAGGAACAAAACGGCAGTATCAGAGGGTCTCCAGCTTCTCTTGAGATTCATAACTTAAAGCAAGAATTAGAGTAATTATATCAAGTTTTATTATCTGAAACGTACAATCGTTTAATCTTATAGGCCGCTACATTGACTAATTTTAGCAGTGAGGAATCACTACAGTTCCCATAACAAAAAAAATTAAACCACCAAAAATTGTTACATAATAACAAAATTGACAAGTGTCAATAGACCAGAATCTGTTCATCTTGCAACTAATCATTTATCAGCAGTGTGTGCATACATACATCGCATGCATCCATCCATCCTATAAGCATACATAGATATTCACCATTTAGTTCATTCTAGTTCCTACCTTTTGGTTGGTTTATAATGCTGATATAATTACAGTTTTGATTTAGATTAGCTTAATTCTAACAGAAGATGAGGAAGATATGATGAACCGCATTATATCTACATTTTATTTGGAGTATCAGGTGATTTCCTTACTTCAATTTGCTTTTGAGTTGGCATAAGATGGTGGCTTGGAATTATTCATTAAAAAAATGAAAGAAAAGTAATCAAGGAGTTATATTTTATGTTTAGCATGACACTTGCGTTTGTAAGCTATAATACTTAATCATAAATTTGTAAAGATATAAACAATTACTCTTGATCATGAACTTCATAGAATACACATCTCATATAAACCATCACCGACACTATAAGCGTATTTGCTTGTGCACTTGCTTTAATTATTTACTTTCTTCTACATGCATGACTCTGGGGATATTGAGTTCAGAAGAATTGCAAAAGATGTTCAAAAATCAATGCACATGCAATTCGTGCAATCGATAATATGAGTTGTATGAATGTTATGTCTAAATCAGCCCTACACGTTATGAATTTAAAACTTATATCCACAAACAAAGAAGGTAACACTGAGTAGATAAAATTATTGTATTTGTGTCCCAGAGATGCAAAAGTTAAATTCAATTGGCTATCTTGTATTGATAGAATATAATGTGATGTGTTGCTCATAGATATGGATATGATTTAGATGTCATTTATTTTGAAAAGTATAGTACTTGTGCTTTCAAGGCTATCGGGAGAAGGGTAATTTTGAAACCTATAAAGCTAATGGGTAAATCTTAAATCTACGCAAAAGCTTTATTCTCTAAAAAAAAGTGAAAATCTTTGTATACACTACGTAAACATGCATTCAAAAAAGAAGGTAGGTATAGAGGCATGATAGATGTATTAAAAACAATGACATGGAATAATGAGACACCAAAAGTAGCAACATTGTCTAATAAAATTAATCAATTATTGAGTGATTTCAAAAAATATTTTTACAAACAAATTTTCAGATGAATTGTCATCATTGAGAGATGTAACGTTAAATTTATTTAGCCCTTAGATCATAATTACCTAGTTTATACTATTATGTATTAAATCCGATTTGAATATGTTGAACTTAAAAACTAGGTTCATGGAATCATTTAGAAATGATATATTAAGGAAGGTATTAGTCCTTGTGTTGTACATGTTTTGCTTACAAATAAAAAGAATGGTAACTAGACAATATGCATAAATTGTAGAGCCATCAATAAAATCATGATAAAATACAAATTTCTTATACCTTGTCAAAATATATGCTAGATAGGACAATTGATGATACGATATTTTCTAGGATTAATGGATAAAAAATGACCACAGTTAAAATCAGGGAAGGTAATGAATGAAAAAACTGTATTAAGGACTAACAAAATGGAGTATATGAATGATTAATGATGTCGTTTAAATGAAACATTACACCTAGAATTATATGAATGACTAATGATACCATTCAAAAGAAACAATACACCTAATACTTCATAAGAATAATGAACCCCGGATTATAAATGCATCCGTACTTAAATTGCCTACTTTAATAGGGTGTCTTAGGATTACATATTGAATGTGTCGAGCCAATTTGACATTCCATTACATCATATAATGAAAAATTGAATAAATTTGAATAAAAATATTCCAACTATAATAGTGAATCCTATGTTATCATGCAAAATCGTCAATTTTGAGGCATTATTCGCCACTTAAAAAGTTAGTGTTACATTATGATCATCTAGCTTGAGATATTTAAGTTCACAAAAGAAGTTGGGACACAAACAGGTTATTTGGTTAAAATTTTTACATGAACATCCTTGTGTCTTAAATACTGCATGGGAACTGAGAATGAACTTGTTGACAAGTAGAGGTTTATTTATTTTGCATATCACGCAAGTAACCATGTGAACAAAGATTATGTCACACAGGGCACTTTCGATCAAATCTACCAAGCCTTAAATGAGGACTTGTTCTCATTGAGATTTTTTTTTTTTTTTGAATTGCACTTTAGAGATAATTCTAGACATTTTGTAGAGATGAAACTACTAAAATGATTGAGCAAAAATATTTTTGGTCAAACCTGAAAATAGATGTTGCATGAATAATTTCACAATGTAGAACTAATCAATCTACCAAAAGTAGAAAAAAAATGAAGGGCCATGTACACTTTTACCAATTTCATATAAATCTTTGAAGAATGTTAAGATGGACTTGAAATTAGGTTTTCCACAGACATTAAAAAGACATGGCTATTTATGTTGTGATTTCCCATTTTTCATAACAAGCATATTTCAGACCAAGCCATTAAAATGTAATTACATGATTTATCTAAAATAATCACATTTAATCGTAGTGTAAAATGGATAAGTTATTTTTTAATAAACATTTGAAAAAAAAATGGGATGATGGTTTAAAGTTTTAACTTCATATCCCCATTAATTGATGCAGTTGATAGAAACTTAGGAGGATCTGTTATTTTGTCTAATAAAATACCGTGCATCAAGTGAGATTTGATAATGCCTACGCTTAAATTTGAATACAACACATATGTTGTTATATTTATGAGCATAAATCACTTTGAAATTGTTAAAAGATATCAATCTAGAAACTTAAAGATCTTGTTAAACTATCAATAGAACCTAAGCCTGGCATTTGCATCATTTGCATAACAGATGCATGATCTTCACGAGAAATTTGCATAATTAGCTAGTTATGAAAATTACAAATTTTTATTTGACGGGAATAGAAAGTATGTGGAATTTAAACTCTAGAAATAAGATAAATATAAAGAAGGGTTCCATCTAGAACCTCCAAGGCGTTAGATACATAATGCATTTGAACTAAAAATTGAAAAATCCAACAGAATATAAGCATAAATAGTTTTCAATATGTTTGATTTGTCCTTGTTTTATGGGTCCACAAGAAAATTACTTGAAACCTACTCTTTTCAACCTCTTGTGACTCTACATCTAATTGTTAGTCTGAAACTTCTATGCAATTTATTCTTGAAACTATTAGCATGTGACATGGTTTGCAAGAGTTCTACTTTCACCTTGGCATGGCAACACTAATTGCATGTTCATGTTTTTCCTCTGACGGTAGCGGATGTATAATGGAGTTTTATTTAGTTGAAGATTTAAATTACATTGAGATTGTTTTTTATATTCCATAAAATAATTTGAGCATGAATAAAAATTGATCACAGTTTAAGCTTATACAACGGTCAAGATTATAAGTATATTAGTAATAGAAGGAATGTAAAGCACATTGTTATCCTGAATAAAAAATTTAGCATTTCAATTTCAATCTTATGAGTGCACGTTCAATTGTATGATTCCTCTAATTAGGCTTAAATAAAATAAACTGCTGAAACAATTAGTTAACAAAGATACGACAACATAAAAAAACCCATTTGTTACATATTACACATCAAAATGTTGCTATATCGTGAAATATGTCAACATTTTTATTTGTAACATGCACGCGCGCACACACAAAGTCAAGTCCTGCCTTAGAGAAATAGATGGAAAGAAAAAAAACTTGAAAACCTACATGATTGTGTACTGCAACCAAATCATTTTTGCCAACACATCAAAACTTTTTGATCCTATGGGTAGAGTAGTTTAGCTTTACTTCTATTCATATTCTTTATATGAAAGCCTATATAAAGGATATCGTAACTATTAAGATCATTTATGAATTGCAATAAGAAATGATTCTATTATGATAGTGCCTAAAAGCAATTTAGTTTTTATTAGCCTAAGGGCAATTTAATTATTTTTCATTTACTAATGTTTAGTATAAATAGGGATAATATGTTTAGGGTTAGGGTTATGTATAAAATTGTTGACTTGAGTCATAGGGTTAGGGTTTTGGAGAGACTTTCAAACTCTCAAATTGTAGGATTTGGGAGAGATCACCAACCTCTCGAAATGTCAGTGCTTATCTTTTTATGTATTTGAGTGTGTTGTTTAGTGTCCTTACAATAAAATGTTTTAATTACCCTTAATTTCTGCCAAGAATTCGATCAAGTGGTATCCGAAGACAATTAATTTTTGGGGATGACCAACAAGATCCAAGGAGATCACCAACAGGATCCTGGTGAACATGGTATGAGCTCATTCTGCCCTAATCGGGAATCTCGGGATCTCCACGTACAAGTGAATAGGCTTGAGCGACGACAAAATCGCGTATGAGATCGTGATACAATTGTGATAAAAGCTAGCTTGGTCTGAAGCCTTCCTTGTCCCAACGAGATTGTTGCGTGCCTCGATACAATCACTGTATGAGCTAGCTGAGAAAGCGGCATCATGACCACAACCTAAAGATGCGACGTCAGCATCACTCCATCTGTATCACACGATTAGGTTTCGGAAGCCATTATATTTACGACAACGGGATCACCATGTCTATATCGCTTTGTTTGTATTAAAGTTACTGCATTCCAACATACAAACGTGATTCGGACCAACAACAGGCTTGCACCCCGCAGACCACCTGGAAGCGATCAATTTTCAGCCTATACAAATTTCATTTTTGTGATTGAAAATATTTATGGAAGGGCGGAATAAAATATGGAATAGAGGAATGTTTCTTGTCGACGAAAAGGTAATTTTCGTCCCTAGAGGGCTCCATGGAGGGGCAATTTTTGGACATGGAATGCAGATTCAAAACCTGAGAAGAAATGATGATGAAGATTATTAAATTTCAAACAAAATAACTTCTGCACGCCACAGAATCGAGTGACGACATCAGGAACAAACATGTGCAACGCATTTACGACAACGAGATAGTTGTGTTTGTATCAAAGTTATTGGATTTCAACATACAGACGATGAGCTTACACATCATGATTCAGACTGACGACGGGCTTTCAACTCACGGACTACCTGGAAGTAATCGGCTATTAGCGTACACAAATTCCATTTTTGTGATTGAAAATAGTTATGAGTGGAGGAATGACAACCAAGAAACTAGATGGTTTGGAGAAAAATTTGGACGAATAGATGAGCCAAATAAAATCTAAAATGGAAAGGCATTTTCGTCGCTAAAGGGCTCCATAAAGGGGTGATTTTTATCCATGGAGGGTAGATCCACGGTCTGAGAAGAAATGATGAAGAATATCATGAAGTTTCAAATAAAATCGCCTCCGCAAACTGCAGGATCGAGTGAGGACGTCGAGATCGAACGTTTGCAACAGCAACCAGTAGTATTCCCACAACAACAGGGCAGAGGCGTTGGTTTAGGCAAAACGAGAGCTGCAGTATCGAGTGAAGGAATCATGAGCAGATTCAAGTACAACACTTTGAATAAATAGTGCAACATTCAGACAACTGGAAGAAACGGAAAAATGTAGGATCGAGTGAAGGAGGAGTCGGGAGTGGATTCGAGCAGTAGCCTTTGGAGGGATTTGCACAACATCTTAAGGTTTTGAATGAGTCGCATATGCATAACGACACGACATACGATTAGGGCTTAGAGAAGATAGCTTTGAAGAATTTTGGACTAAAATAGGGAACCACAGAGGGTTGCATCTAAATGCGACAGTGCCTTTTGCGCGACAACCTTCTGGACTAATGACGATTCATAAGTGATGATAGGAATGCATCATGTGAAGAGTGGGAAAGTTTGTAAAGACTGATTTGGGCAATGCAAAGTATTCAAGAGGGAGACAAGTCGTGGTGTTTCATGGTGACCCCAATTTGAGCAAGACGGTAACATTGAAGACTATGATGAGGTCGATTCAGAACGTAGGCCTGAGATTCTTGAACGAGTTGCATATCATGTAAGAGACATGATACGGTGTTGGCCGAGATTTCGAGGACAAATAAGCTACTAGCTAAGTATTTTTGGGCGCTGCTATTCTTCAAGATTTACTTGAAGTTAGGAAACAATCAGATTTGAATACAGCCGAAGAATATACACCTGACATTTCAGGATGGTGAGAGTCACTATGAGTTTTTGATTAAAAGTAAAGGATTGTTAGATGATGACGCCGCGTGAGAATCATGCAACCTGATTCAACAATAATTTCTTCCACCTTGAGGATAAAGTGTCTCTTTGGGAGTGGAGGATGTCACATGAGGTAAAATTTAGTCATTCATTATTGGTTGATATAAATAAAGCTAATATGTTTAGGGTTAAAGCTATGCATAAGATTGTTGTCTTGAATCTTAGGGGGTGTTGCTTATAACAATGATTTAGCGTTACTAGGATTTAATAAATCTAGATTTATTAAATCCACTCTAATGTTGGATTTATGAGATCGGGATTGAACATGAATCGAAGGCAAAATTTAGACCTTCAATCCAAAATTTCACAAATCCATAGAACTTGCACTTTTTATGTTTAACTAGATTTAGTAAATCTAACCACAAACTCTATTAATAGGGTGCTACCAAACACCCCCCTTAGGGTTAGAATTTAGGACAGGCTTTCTGCCTCTCGAATTATAGGGGAATTGTAGGACTTGGTAGAGATCACCTACCTCTCGAATTATAAGTTCTTATCTTTTATATATTTGAGTGTGTTGTTTGGATTTCTTGCAATAAAATAGTTTATTTATCCTAATTTCTGCCAAGAATCCTATCGCATTCATCGCATGAATGAACAAAAATATGACATTTTAAATGATAAGGCTGTCCTATGGGAAATATTCTTTTAAAAAAATGGAAAGATCCAATAAGAATATTTCAGCATAAACTTCACTATCACTATTTTTCTTTTCTATCCCCCAGAAAATTATCTGCATCTCTGAAGTCGGTGTTGAAAACAAAAATACTTTCCAAATTATATGCATAACATAACCAACTTCAATTACACTTTAAAGAGTGCAATATCGTTGCTACCATAACCATATTTAAGATACAAAGAACAAATTAATCAATCACGATCCAATTAAGTTTAATAAAAAGTATAATGCTAACAGATGATTAGAAAGACAAAAACAATCAAGCAAAAATATTCCAACCATGAATGCCGTCATCTTATATGTATTTACTGCAAAATAGAAACTAACTAGCAATCCATTCATGTAATATGCCAATTATCAATGTTGAACTAAAACACGAAGTAAGAGTAGCATAAAGAGAAAATTAGAAACTTTGGATGAATGCATAGTCAACTTCTTTGACAGCTTCACAATAAATCAGCATCTAGAAGGAGGAAAAAAGACTGCACAAAGAATCACGCAAAATGAATCCACAAATGAAAACTCATACATGGAAGAATGCCTACAGGACTAATAACATCCAATGCGATGTCTCAGCATAAACAGATTCATCTAGATATAAAATAGTTCTCTAGATGAAAAAAAAGTGGGGTAAAAATCTGAGATTTATATAGGGAACTGCATTCATCTCTGAGGCATGTTAAGTTGCCAAAGGGTCAAATATCAGTCCCAAAACAAGCCATACAAATTATCACACAGATGTCAAACTAATCATAATCTTCAATCCCAAAGGGTAGCAGAGGTAAATCAGATGCTAAAATTTTGTTGCCTCATCCGAAAGACCTTAGGGTTACTCCCAGAAGAATAAAATGATCAATCTCATTAGAAGAATAAGTAAAACGTTCAACTTGAGTCAAATAAAGACTAAAGGCATAGCAGAGCATGAGGAAGAGAGAGAAAAACTATCATGCAGAATATAGCAATTATCGATCTTGAACTAAAATAGGAAGTAAGGGCAGTACTAAGGTTTTGGATGAAAGAAGGAAAGTCAGTCATGTTCTTTAAAGTCTTCATAATATATATGCAACAAATGGGTTGAGATTTTGCAATCCATTTTTTATTTCTTCACTATCTTTCCACACCTAAATGGTTCATAATTAAAACATTGAAGAAGAATAACAGCAAAGAATATCAGCTTACAATTACAATTACATTAAAAAGAAACTTACACATGAAAATATATGCTTGCAATTACATTAAAAACGACAATGTCTGTGTATAAACAAACCTAATTGGATGTAAAATAGTTCTGGATGAAAATAAAGTGGGGTAAAATATTAATATTCACAATGGAGTTGCAGTCAACTCTGAGAAATGTTAAGTAGCCCATGGGTCAAATATCATTCACAAAACAAGTCATATAAATCTCTACACACCTTAACATAACCTTCAATCTCAAAGAGTAAAAAAAACAAATCAGATGCTACCATTTGTAGCAGCAATCAAGTAATCCGTGTTTATCTTTAAAGAATAAAAATATCAAGATCATAGGAAGAAAAGGTAAATTGTACAAGTCAAGTTGATTAAGCATAAATGTATCAATCTCAAACCAAACTATGAGGTGGGATTAACACAACAACAACAACAAGCCTTTATTCCACTAGGTGGGGACGGCTACATGAATCCTTTTTCTCCAGCATGTCAATTGAGTGTCATATTTTCATTTAAGTTTGATAAATTAATATCATTTTTTATACAACGTGCAAAATTCTTTTAGACTTACCTCTATCTTTCTTAGCATGCGTCGAATCTAAGACAACTACTCTCCTAACAAGGTCTATCAATTTGTCAACGTTTAATATAATCAAAACATCTAAGGTGACTGGCTCTAATGTTGTTTGCCACTGGAGCTTTGCATTTTGTCTCTAAGTATGTAGCCACTCATCCACCTGAGCATTCTCATCTCAACAACAATTAACTTAATTTTATGCCTCTATTTTACAACCAACATTATGTCATAAAATATTGTAGATTTCAACACTATATTATAAAATTTTTCTTTAAATTTGAGCAATACTTTTATTTCACACAATAGACCCAGTGCATTCCTCCACTTCAACCATCCAACTTGAATTCTACTAGTATCATCCCCATCTATATCACCATCACTTTGAAAAATATACCTCAGATATCTAAAACGATCACTCCCTTTAATGACTTGATCAACCATTGTTGAAAGCCAACTACTAAAACTACCACCACTACTAAAATTACATTCCATGTATTCAATTTTAGATCTAGTCAAATGAAAGCTTTTAAACTCTAAAATTGACCTTCATAATTCAAGTTTTTTATGAACTCCGTGCAGTCTTATCAAAAAAAAAAAAAAAAGATATCATCAACAAAAGGCATATATTAAGGCACGACCTCTAAATTTTCAATAAAAACATCCATAACTAAAGCAAAAAGATATGGACTTAACAGCTATCCTTGATGTAATCCAACCTAAATAAGAAAATACTTGATCAATCCCCATGTGTTTGAACACAAATAACAACTATGATATATATATCTTTAATGACTTGACTATAAACAATATCAATACTTTTCTTTTCTAGAATTCTCCTAGAATTCTCCAAATTACTTCTATTAGAAATCAACAAAAAACATATGTAAATTCTCCTTACTCTCTGGATATTTCTCCGTCAAGTTTGTTAATAAATATATGGTTTTCATAATAGACTTGATCGGCATGAATTCAAATTTCTTCCTAAGAAATTTTGTATATGTCGTAACCTGCGTCCAATTACCCACTCCCATAACTTTAACATATGACATATTAACTTAGTTCTTCTATAATTTGCACACTC
The DNA here is from genome assembly GCA_022702705.1 of Papilionanthe hookeriana x Papilionanthe teres. Taxonomy (NCBI): domain Eukaryota; kingdom Viridiplantae; phylum Streptophyta; class Magnoliopsida; order Asparagales; family Orchidaceae; genus Papilionanthe; species Papilionanthe hookeriana x Papilionanthe teres. The sequence continues at coordinate 62,300,992 of CM040423.1, read as the reverse complement.
TTGTGCATTCATTTATTTTTAAAAATAAGAACCAATAGATCTTTTCTCCACTCATCACTATGTTTTTATTTTTTAAAGTAATATTAACAAAATTAATAAGCAAAAAAATATCCTCAATAATTTCGCTCTACTATTGCAATATCATAATGTCATATTGTTTATCCACACTTCTTTTTCTTTAAAACCTCCTCAAATTCTATTTATTAGTGCGAGGAGAAAATAAATTTTTTTATTAATATTTACGATATTAAGATCACTAAAATTGATCATATTGTACCATATTCCACCTATGTTTGAATATCATAATTTAAGAAAAATAATATATATATGACGTCGCTTAATCTAATTTATCATTAAAAATATTAAAAATAAACTTGTAACATCACAATTTTTTCTTTTAAACTTCCTATGACGTCGCTTATTTTTTCCCAATTCTCCAAACTTTACATCCACACGAATTTTTACAAAAAAATTTTAATTCTTTCTAATATATTATTATTTAAGCACAAACTATTTTTATTCAAAAGAGTTTTTATTTTAATCGTCCAAGCATATCTTTACATATAGTTAATAGTATTCACTAATTTAACTTTTTCATTCCCAAGCCCGGATGTGAAAAGTGGAAGATTGCGTTAGGTAGTCGACAACTAGCGTAAAACTTGTCGAAAAAAATCATGAAAAAATCCTTTTGGAGATAGAATTATAACATTTAAGATTATTATTGATACTGAGATTTTTAATATTATAAGTGTTTATGCTCCTCGAGTTGGTTTAGATATAGAGCTCTAAAGATAAATTCGGAATGATTTAGAAGACTTAATACACTCGATACCATTGAAGAAAATTTTTTTATTGGAGAAGATTTAAATGGACATGTAGGTAGAGTGGTAGGAGATTTCGAAATATTCATAGGTAGTACTACGGTTATGGAGCGATTAACGAAGAAAGTAGAGCGCATTTTAGATTTTCTTAGCGTATGATATGATTATTACTTATACTTTATTCAAGAAAGAGATGAGCATCTTATTACTTATAAGAATGGATCTAATAAAACACAAATTGATTATTTTCTTATGAGAAGAAGAGATCGTCGAGATTGTAAGGATTGTAAGGTCATTCCAAGTGAGCGATTAAGTACTGACATCGTTTATTAGTTCAGATTTTAAGATGAAGAGTTGTAAAATAAAGAATACTTAGGATTCGACGTCGTAGAATAAGATGGGAGCGCTACAAAGACACAAATAAAATTATTTTTATGAGTAAAATTCAAGATTTAAATATTTGGGATATTTTTGAAGACGCGAATGTTATGTGGAAAAAATTAACTAATATTATTAATGTACTTGGAGAATCAAAAGAAAAAGTTTCTATAAATAAAAATAATTGGTGGTGGAATAATAATGTGCAAGAAAAGATAAAATATAAGAAGTTATGTTATAAGAATTGGTTTAAATGTAAAAGCGTAGAAGCTGGAAAAAATATAAAACGGCCATGCAGTGAGTGTAAAAGAAGAATCGTGACGTTAAAAATTCAGCTTTTAGTGATCTTTATAATATGTTAGATACTTAAAGAAGGTGAAAAATATATGTATAAACTAACCAAACAAAGAGAAAATAAAAGTAAAGATTTAACTCAAGTAAAATGTATTAAAGATGAAAATCGAAAAGATTCTTCTTGAAAAAGATATTCAACATAGAGTGGGTGAGTTATTTTGATAAAGCTTTTTAATGATGATGCTGAAAGTACGATCGACGCTTAGTGATCTTAATATAGTTAATAATAATAAAACTTTTTATTTTTACCGTCGCATTACTAAAAAAGAAGTTGATGAGGCTTTAAAGAAAACCAAGGGGAAAGTACGTAGGACTGATGATATCCCGATTGAAGTGTGGAAATGTTTAGGTGATTTGGGGGTTTCTGGCTTACTAAACTTTTTAATATTATTTTAAAAACTAAAAGAATGCCCGAGGAGTGGAGAAAGAGCATTTTGGTCCCCATTTTTAAGAATAAAGGAGATGCACGAGAGTGTGCAAATTATAGAGGAATTAAATTGATGTGTCATACTTTAAAATTATGGGAGAGGGTAATTGAACATAGGTTAAGACGTATTACGAAGATTTCTCATAATCGATTTGGATTTATGTCGAGCGAGTCTACCATGGAAGCTATACATTTATTGAGAGGTTTGATGGAGAAGTACAGAGATAATAAGGAGGATCTACATTTAATTTTTATTGATTTAGAAAAAGCTTACGATAAGATTCCTAGAGATGTTCTTTGGAGAGTTCTTGAGAAGAAAGGTGTTGATATGACTTATATTCAAGTCATTAAAGATATGTATGCTAGAGTCATTACATGTGTTCGAGTCGAAGGAGGATTGACCAAGTATTTTACTATCTCTGCTTGGTTTACATCGAGGATCGGCTTTAAGCCCATATCTTTTGCTTTATTTATGGATGGTCTTACCGGGCATTTACAAGAGGATGTACCTTGGTGTATGCTTTTTGTCGATGATATCCTCCTTGCGGATAAGACAAGAGAAAAAGTCCGGGAAAAGCTTGAATTATGGAGGTGTACATTGGATTCTAAAGGTCTTCGTTTGAGTAGAACTAAAGCTGAATACATGGAATGTAATTTTAGTAATAGTAGGTCTAGTGACGAAGTGTAACTTTGGATGATCAAATTATTAAAAGGTGTGAACGATTTAGATATCTCGGGTCCATTGTTCAAAGCGATGGTGATATAGATGGGGATGTTAATAGTAGAATTCGGGTTGGTTGGTTGAAGTGGAGGAATGCGTCCGTACTATTGTGTGATAGAAAAGTACCGCTTAGGTCGAAAGGAAAATTTTATAAGATGGTGGTAAGACCTTCGATGCTCTATGGTGTTGAATGTTGGCCTTTAAAAGAGAAGCATAATGTTAAGTTAATTGTTGCCCGGATGAGAATGATTAGGTGGATGAGTGGCTTTACACTTAGAGACAAAATGCGAAATGAATATATCCGTAATAGGGTCGGTGTTGCACCAATGACGGACAAAATTAGAGAGAGTCGCCTTAGATGGTTTGGTTACATTAAACGTCGACCACATGATGATCCGATTAGGAGAGTAGATGTTTTAAATACAACTTATGTTAAGAAAGGCGAGAGCGGACCTAGGAATACTTGGGCTTATTGCATAAAAAATGATCTTAATTTATTAGAATTAAACGAAAATTTGACACTAAATAGGACGCAATGTTGAAAAAGGATTCATGTAGCCGACCCCACTTAGTGGGATTAAGGCTTTGTTGTTGTTGTTGTTGTTGTGGTGTTAACTTTTTCATGAACAGCACAAATTTTAAGATTGTAAAGTTTACTTAATAAAATAATTGTAGTTGAGTTCTTCATCTAATTTTATGAAAATATATTGATATAATTTTCATCTTTTAGTCATTTATTTTAAAATCAAAATCAATAATCGATGTTAAGTACTTAAATTTTTACTTAGAATAACCTTACAACTTTTACAAACTCGTTGATCTATTTTTTTATAAGAACATAATCAATGCGTTTTATTAGATGTATTTTTATACGTGATGATATACTTATTTTTTTTCTTAAATAACATTAAAATAATAAGATCATATGTTAAAGGTAAAATCCAACATGACTATCTTTTTCATTAGTCATTCTAAAATCATAACCACTATAAACACTCCTAAAATTTTTCACCAATCTATCAGCATGTTCATTAAATTCTACTTTAATATTTTTTTTTCTTTATTCAAGGGCTATCCTTTGTATTAGTTTCTTTGAGTTATTCTAATTTTTTTTTAATATTTATCCAAATCGAATTGGAAAGTATAAGCATTTATAGCATTATGAATTTTAATATCAACAATAATTTTTATAGTCATAATTTTATCTCCAATTTATTATTTTTTATAATATTATTTTTCAAACTCTTATCTATAATTATAAATACATCATTTTTAGCACGACTCTTAGCTGAATATTAAAGTTTAAAACCTACACTATCAATCTCTTTAATATTTTATCTAACTCGTTTAGTTTCTTAAATGCATAAGATATTTATCTTTTTAGAATCATCATATCTTAATCTATCAAAAATAAATGAAAATATGACACCTACTAGGCCCCTCGAGAAAAATGATTAATGTAGCCAACCCCACTTGGTGGGATAAAGGCTTGTTGTTGTTATTGTTGTTGTGTAAGATCATAATATCATCTAATTTCATATATTCCAAATTTTTATCATAATATAAGTTTTATATACCAACTTTTTCGCCATCATCCATCTATAATATTAAAATATATGCTCATTTAACACAACACCAAGGTGATGATGCAGCGACACTTGCACACTATTCAATGTAATATGGCCATTCAGCATGTCACTTCCAAATAACGCTCTAAACTTAACACAATAATTTAAGGAATTCATGTCATAGCTTTTCAACAAAATTTTAAGATGGTTGCCGACTACCTATCACAGTCCTTCATTTTTCAAATTCGAGACTGTAAATCTGACAATGACAAAATTAGGATTAAGAAACCAAGAGAAATTTAAAGATTTTGGTTAACAAAGTTAAAGAAAATTAGTAAATTTTGTTAATATTTTTACAATATATCAGCAAAGAGTTGATTGAAATTTTTTTAATTCATTTTCCATTATTCAAATATTCTGCATCTAATGGTTGAGAATTAAAAAAAAGGAAGACCACACTCAAGTCTGGTCAAAATGAAATTGTAAATATATACTAATAAATTTAAGAATAAGCTTGCAGTTACTAGACCAAAAACATCTAAAGGAATATCTCGGTATAGACAAATCCACTCAGATATCAAATCGTTTTCTGCGTGAAATTATAACAGGCTAAAATGCCGAAATTTGTATAGGGAGCTGTATTCATCTCTGAGGCATTTTTAGTAGCCCAAGAGTCAAACTTAAGTCCCAAAACCATTCAAACAAACCACCACATATATCAGCCATTACAAAACCTTCAATCTCAGAAAAGTTACAAAAGCAAATCGGACGCTACCATTTGTTAAGAATTCAAATGCTTTCAGTGTTTGTCCTAAAAGACCAAAAGCATCAAGAACAAAAGAAGAAGAGGTAAACAACCTCAGTTAACTATGATCAAATCAAATATAGGAAAAAAGATGGACAAAATAAAAACCCGCAAATTACCTTTGGAGCTTCTTAGGGACCTAAGAACGGTCTTGCATCCGAGAGTATACATTCCACTCTTCGGAACATGGAGAACGCATGGTCATCAGTAAAACGAAGAGTAAAATTGCAATGAAATCAACTTAAGTCGGAAGAAAAAAAAAATTTTGATACGGCCTTCTTGGCGGGGGCCATGGCCGGTGCTCCGACAGGGAGGCAGCCCTAGGAAAAAGCCCTCGATCGAACGGTTCGAAGCGACAACCCTAGCGGAATGGTGGTGCATAAATATCATGGAGGGCAAGGCCATTGAAATTACAGTTATCGCCCTGAATTTTGTAGAACTTCTGGTTTATTTTTTCTTACATATAAATCAATTTATATGAAGTTATATATCAAACATGAAAATTTAACATTTATAATTATAATATTTTGATATTATAACTTTTAATTTTTTAATTAATAGTAATAATAATATATTGATGTAGCATTAAAAATTGAAGTGCTTAGCATGTAATATGAAAAATTAATTCTTATATATTAATGTTTTAAAAGATGCGGTCATCGCAGCATAAGCTTCGCAGTATAATAAAAGAATATAAATATTAAAAGATAAAAATATAATTTATTTACGTTTAATAAAAATGATTATAAAGACGCATTTAAAAAAATTACCCATTTAGTTTCAAAACAATATTTTTAGGATTAGAATCTTTAAGATGTTACCACATATTCACTAAAAAAATAGAAACATCTAAAAGTAACATATTTGAGTCAAAAAAAGCAAACATGATCTCAATTGATCCTAATCATTGAATGTTATTCATCATTCAAATTGATGTGCGTTGCAAAATTCACAACGGTAAAGTAATTGATTATCGTCTTAGTGTTGCACGAGAATTCAGCACACACTCAGGTAAAAAAAAACAATCAGTAATGACACACAAAGTTTTTACATGGAAAACCTGTAAAGAGAAAAAACCACGGGTCTGACCCGGTTGTATAAATTCACAATATGTTGATGATTACAAAAACTCCTAGTCCCCGAAAAAAGAATAGGTTATTAGGTTTTCAAAGTACAACATTAATTGGACGAAAGTAGTGCTCTACGACAGTCAATGATTGTCGACAGTGGTCGACAGCGATCGGCGACAGTTGGCGTTGATCAAAGGTGGTTGGCTGGTGGTGTCGACGACAGTCGGCAGTTGTTCAAGGAAGCCAGTGGTGTTTGAAGGCAGCCGGCGGCGATCGATAGTGATAGGGCTGGTGCTGGATTTCAGCTCATTCTCAAAGCTTTAAAGTTCTCTCAAGCCTTAACCCACCCCCCCCCCCCACCCTCCTCCTCCCACTCATGAGAGGGGTGGGGTGTTGACCTCACTTTTGTTGAAGTCAATTTTTTTTTCGTTAAAAGCCTAAGATCTAGCAATAAGATTTTCCTGATGACTATCCTAAAGGATTAGTGATAAATCATACCCTCATATAAATTCTAAACCACTTCTTTACTTTTCTTGGAGTTTCACAGGTATAGTTTCAACCTCTGGCACTTAGAAGGTTGGAGCCAACATAAGAAAATTCAGAGGAGTCCACATAGGACTATCAGGTCTTAAGGTTAGCCCTATGTGGCTTGGTCTTGAACAGGCTTACACACACATACAATTCAACCTATCACACGCAATCTTATGACCCTAAAATCAGTCACACTTTACCTCTTCTTTTTTCCCCTCTTTTGGAAACTCAAGGGGTGGTCCCAAGCCCTTAGCCTTTGGCTAAGGTGGCTATAACCAACATATGGAGAATCCAAAATAAGCTCTCCCATTGATTTCATAACTCTAGGAGGGTAATTTGATGATTGCATGTCCAATGACCTCCAATTCCACCTAAACATCCAACCTTAGCATCCTACCCCCAAAGTTCTGCAAAATTCCCAAAATTTTCTTGGAAATTGCTCAAATTCTTAAATTCTCTCCAAAAATTATATCAAACCACTCAAATTACTTAAATACCCCCCATTTTCCTCAAAATTCCCAAAATACCCCCTATACCCCCAAAAATTACCAAAATGCCCCTCATGTCCAAAAAATTGCCAAAATCTCCAAATTCACTCTATACCTCACCTAAATTAATCCTAACGACCTAATGTCCCCAATTGCACCCAAATCCACCAAATTTTGCCAAATTTCCAAATTGCCTCTAAATGCATAAATGCATAAATCCACAAATCACTCCCAATTTACACCAAATTCATTTCAAACTCCTCCAATTTCAAATCCAAATCAAATTTCATCATGTCCAAGCCCAATTGAAGCCAAATGCAAGCTCAATTCAACCCAAGTTCAAACCTATTTTCCAACTCCAAGCCAAATACCTCAAATTGACCTCAATTCGAAATATCATCAAAGTGAGCCATGTAAACACTCTCATTGTTTTCTAAATCCCTCATGAAAATTTCTTAAACCAATTTGAACCCTCAATTGGGTTAGACCCAAGCCTGATTCAAGCCTAAATCTAAACCCAAGCTTAAAGCCCCATTTTATGTCTAATCCTAAATCCACCTCAAACCTTGTAAATTGATCAAATGTTTAATCACTTGTGCCATGTTTAAATACCCTACGATGCTAATCACATCACCTCATGACCCTCTTTTAAGCCATGGACCAATGGTCCCCTAAATCATGCAACCGTAAATTTTGTTAACTCCCTAACGCATGCAACCAACCTTCCAAAGCTCTGAGCTCATCACCATTAAACTCCTCTAACCTTCCTGAGCCAGCTAACCACCTCCCTTGGCCTGGCCAACCGTCCTAATGGCCAAAAAACCAAAAACGGAGAAGACCCGCCCATGGTTTACACACCAAATTTGACATGTGCCTTATGGCAATCCTCAATTGGACAATTGCGCACTCAGCCCTCCACATAAGCTCATGTGCATCAGCCAATGACAGCCTGAGGCCTCCCCCTTGGCTAGAATTATAAATAGCCCTCTCCACAACCAAAATACAAGAGGTGTCAAATCCTTAGGGAAACTCTGCATAACTTCCAACTGTTCTCGGCCACACATTTTCACTGTTGTTGACCTCACTTATGTTGAGGTCTGATTTTCTTCCTTAGATGCCTAGGATCTAGTCATAAGATTTTTCTGTTGATTATCCTAGAGGAATAGTGATTTAACCTTACCCCCATTAGAAACTCAAAACCATCCAAATTGCTCTGTTAGCAATAAATTTTGATGTCACAAGTGTAGGGTATCCACCTACATGACTCGGGATAGTCTACGGCACGTCCGTAACATCTGGTAGTTCAGACACTCACCCAGGACCTTTCAAAGCGTGTTGAGGGGCACGTAGCCAGGTCTTTCTGTTAGGCTTTGGCTTTTTCTTAGGTGAAGGCTAGTCAGCATTTTGCAAGTTAGACGACTCAGGTCGAGGCGACGAATATTATACGGCATGTTGCGAGCAAAATCAACCTGAATTGGCTTGATCGTCGAAAAAGGTTGTTTGAACGACTCCAGATGATGAACCAGACCACACGAATGCGTCTGAAATGTCGATTTTACCTAGAGTGGATGTTTATTTCACGAAGATGTCGTGTTTGGGACAAAAAATATGAATGATAATAATAATATTATTATTATTATTATTATTATTATTATAACATTATATATATATATATATATAAATATATAAAGCAATTCTTTCCTAATATCCCCAGGCACCTGTACGGGATCCTATCCTATCTATACCCATGCGTAACAGCTCTCTCTCCCTTATCACCTTATCACGCCTCTCCAATAAAAAGCAAAAAAAGGGTTTATCACATGCTCTCTCCCTCTCTTTTGCGAACTGGAGCTGCACCCACTTGCTTCGCTATGCTTGCCTGTCGGTCTCCCTCCTCCTCGTCGACGAAACCGGCCATCCTCCAGCCGCCGGTCAAACCCACCGGTGCCACCTTCTTCTTCTCCGACATTTTTTTTCTTTCCTCGACCAAGCTGCAAGCCGAGCTTAGCCCCCACGAAGGACCGCCTTGCCAGCGTACTCTCTTCTAAATATTAGTTCAATAACTTTATATTGCTCATCATTCATCTGCTTAGGGTTTTTCTCAGGGTCATTAGGTGAAACCTCTGGGGAGTAACTGTTAATTGCATTAATAATCTGCCCCAATTAATTTTCTATATTCCTTATTGTGGCCCATTGACTTTCCAGCTCACTCTCTTAACTTCCTAACTGACTCGCCAATTGAATCACATCATCTTCTAATAGTGACTCATTTTTCTCATTATGTGGGTTAAAGTTAAAATTATGTGTAAAAGAGATTTCATTGTAAAAATCACCCTGGCTATTCCAATTACATGTCTAATTAAATTGATTGTCTTCCCAAAATTGGTTTTCTCCTCCAAAATTAGTATTCCAATTAAAGTTTGAATAATTTTCCGAACCTGAGTTGTAATAATCAGAATAAGTATTGTGTATCTCAGAGCCAGTTTCAATCAATTGTCTAAATAAAATTTCTATAATAACTGGGGTTTCTTAAGGATAATTCTCTATGTATTGATCTATTTTCCTTGCAGTATCGTCAACCTGAGAACTTAATAGTAAGCATATCTTCTAAAAAATTTGTCACTCTCTTGGGGTTTACTCTTTCGAAACTAATAACATTATAATCCAAATCTGAATATTTGTTATATTATTGATTCACCATTTTTACATTAAAATCATGGAGTCTTTTTGTAATTCATCAACCTCCTAAAAGTTCTCTCTAAATCTGAGTCATAAAATTCAAGGTCTGCAGCTCTTGAATTATTCATACAAATCTAAAGACTTAACTAATATGATAGATTTCAAAAATATTTTTGGCATTTTAGATTTTTCTTGAGAATAAACACACAATAATTAAACACACTATATAATAATACTATAAATTTTCATATCTAAGTCTGACAGGTTTAATTAAATTCTCCTAAAGTTCTGACCGAAGCTTTCCCGGCAACGGCGCCAAAAACTTGATGCGCCCCTAGTGTGTGTTGTTTTTCTACGTGTTTTATGTCAATCTAATTTTTTTGAGAAGGCGCCAAAAACTTGAATCAATCCACAATTATACAGTAATTTAATATGGCCAAACCCTTGACCCAATTTATTTAATAGCTAATAATTAAAATCAAAATGTTATAAAATGTAGATAATATTTCACACGCTATGAGTTCTACATGTTGGCATCAATTTTTGATGTCACAAGTGTAGAATGTCTACTCGAGCATCATGAAACCTTGCTTAATGCATGTGTTGACCCCCTATAGCTTAAGACATTTATTTGAGACATTTTGGCGCGTGTTGAGGAGCACGTAGCCAGGGTCATTATGCTAGGCTTTGGCTTTCGCTTAGGCGAAGGTCGGTCTGTATTTCACATCTCAGACAACTTTGATCAGATCGATGAATTTTATTTATCGCGCAATGCGTAAAAGTGACTTATTTTAACCCGATCGTCGAAAAAGTTGTCTGAACGATTCCGGATGACAAAACGGACCACACGATTGAGTCCGAAACGTCAATTTTAAATAAGAAGAACATCCGCTTCATCATGAGGGCATATGTAAGCTAAAAAATACATGGATGATAGTTATAATAATATTAATATTATATATATATATATATATATATATATATATATATATATATATATATATATATATACTATAGCTTACGTATCTCCCTCTTTCTCCCTATGGCATCCCTCTATATATATATATATATATATATATATATATATATATATATATATATATATATATATATATATATATATATATATAATTAAAAAAAATATATATATAATGTATGCTATTATATCGTACCCATGTCTATGCTTGCTGTCAAAAGAAAAGAATGAATAAAAAATAAAATCCTTTCTCTATCATATATCAAACTCACGCATGCTCTCTCTCTCCAAATAAATAAATAATAATAATAATAAATCAAATCATATCTTATAATCCTTTCCCATGCACCTGTACGGGATAAAAGATCCTGCTGCTCCTTCCTAGAGCCGCGAACTCCCACCATTTTCTTCTTTCACGAAAAGCTTCCAACCGAAACCTGCTTCTGGCTCGCGAAAAAGAGCTGATCTCCATCTCTCCTTAGCTTCGCCACCCTTGCCGGCAGCCCTTCATCCTGCCGGCGACCGAAGCACAGCCTTGCCGCCAACATTATGGCTTGCGAATGGCAGTGCCTGCAGCGTTCTCCTCCTCGAGCCAAGCAGCCGCACCCTCTTGCATCCCGAGAGGAAGCCCTCTCGCCACCGCTCCATGTCGGCGAGCACCTCCCGCCGAGCTTCGCCTCTACCTTCTTCTTCTTTTCTCTCGGTTGGTCGAGCTTCGACTTTCAGCCTCGTCACCGAGGTACCGCCGACACTCCTCACCGGCAAAAATCCCCTCGTCGTGCATCCTTGCCGCAAATTACCTTTCATGCTCCTACTCGGGATCATGGATGCAGAGGGAATTAGCTCAAATCAGGGTAAAATCCAGCTTCAAATCTTTTAAATGCGGGGATATTAATTTACAAAATGTGCCAACGATTTGTTGTGATCTCTCATAGTTTTGGGAAGCAGTAGAGATAACCTCGTTGCATCAAGTTCTCCAACATTTCTTTATGACTATGCTTGCGAGACAAATCCGAGCAAGACTTTGATCTAACCCTTCTTGAAGGTACCATTTAGTTGCATTTTTATATGCCAAAATCAGTTATTTTTGGGTACTTTGCATACCTCACTCAATTCCTGCTTTCCATGAGTCATGTTACGAGATTCGCCGGAAATTGGGCCTCTTGCCCTCACTACTCATGTTCTTCCTCGTTTGCATGGTTCGCTGCGAGGTACGTCGGTGCATGTACCGGAGCATCGCCGGAGTTGGCCAAAAATTGTGAGCTCTCCTTCAGCATAAAGAGGACGCGTCTGCAACCGCCACGATGGTGAGATCCCCAAAACTTCTAGTTGGCCCTAGGTTCAGTTGGTGTAGGCGTGTGGGTTCGATCGCCCACACGGGGTGTGTGCGCTGGCGTGAGCCAGCGCAACGACGTGCCTATGTGATGGATCGTTGATTTCCCTAGAGGAAGCTGTAGGGTAGGAATCCCGTAAGTGGCCAAATACCCTCCGCAGAGCCGAGTGTCTCCCTGTTGTTGTGAGTCTTAGCATCAATTCCGATGGGTCAGAGTCCCTCACCCCCCTTGCTCTGGATTCCCCAGTTTTACTTGGAGAAACTGGGAGGTCGGACTTGGCAAAGTGAGAGAAGCTTTGTAGCTGGCTCGCTTCGCAAAGTCCGGAGGAGTTCGTTAAATGGGAAAAGCTCTGTAGCTAGCCCATTTCGCGATACCGTGGAGAGTTTCCCCCTCGGACATCTGGGGAGAAAATCCTCACATTTCCTCGCCAAAGCAAGAGGCGGCGATGCCGCGCATCTAAGGGTCTAAACCACATGTTTCCTGGGTGAGGTCGTTAGCACGAGCCTGGTTGGTTATCTGCATTTGTTTGCTTCATATTTCACTCATTTTGCTTTGAGTATGTTTGCATTTCACTCTGCTCCGACCGGCCGCCCCGGCCCGTGGAGCATTCACTTAGCTCTGTCCTGTCTCCACTGCCCGACGAGCATCTCACTTTGGTTCGACAGGCCACCACAGCTCGGTCGATCAATCACTTGCATGTTTGTATGCTTCTACATCCTATTGCATATATGTTTGCATTTGCACTTTGCCTCAACCGGCTGGCCCGCCCTAGTCGACATGCACTTTGCCTCGACTGGCCGCCCCTACCTGGTCGACCGATCACTTTAGTTCGACCGACCGCCATGGCTCGGTCGACCCACCGCTTGCATGTTGCATCTTGTATGTTCATTTGCATGATCTTTTGCATGTTCACTTATTTATGTTGCATATCTTTGGGTCACTGCCGCCTCGACACACCTTCGTCCAGTCACTGCCTCCATGACACGCCCACCTTCGGGTCACTGCCTCTATGACACACTCATTTTCTCGGGCCCTTGTCTCCACGACACACCCACCTATGGGTCACTGTCGCTACGACACACCCATTTCTCTGGCCTCTATCTCTACGGCACGCCCACCTTCGGGTCACTGCCTCATGGCACACCCATTTGTTCGGGCCGCTGCTTCTATGATATGCCCATCTTTCCCGAGTCACTGTCCCATGGTACACTTATCACTTCTGTCACGTGACTGTCTGCATTTGCATTTGCATGTTGACATAGTAGCGAGCCAGGCTCGTTAGGAGAGTTACCCCGTGTCATTCGCGATGTCATAACGAGCATTGCTCGCTGGGTTGATCCCAGGGAGCAATGCGAGTTAAGTCATCAGGATATTGACACGAGTATGACTGTGCTAAGAATCCAATGACCCTTTAGATCCTTTGGATTTTTAGGTCAAGACCGGTGCGGCGACCCCGTCAAAGTCATACTATACTCAGACTTACCCCATACTTAGGCTAGGTTTGTGCACTTTTCGTTAGATGGTGTGCTAGGCTAGGACTTAGGTTGCTAGGTAGTCTTTTTGATGTCTGGTTATTGTTCTTTGATGAGTTGGTTGCCCTAGCCAGATATCCTTCTTTTGCACTGTGTTTGCGATGTGACTGCATGCTGCATATGTATGGTAGTATGTTAGGGTATTTTTCTGCAGTGAGTCATGCCTCCACGTGCACACAGGTATCGCTATGGGGGAGTAAGTAATGATTTCTGACAATTTGCTTGTAGGTGCTGTTTAGCTCGCCCACTTATAAGACATGGCTTACTATACGTCATATGCATGTAAACTTTCCCGCTAATACTTGTTTCCATGCAGGGTTGAGTCTTTTTCTTTTCCCATGTACTTTTAGAGACTAGGAGAGTCCTGTAGCAGAAATAAGATAAGGGTACGGGTTCCGAGGCGCTTTGAAGTGAGAACCACATTGAGGGAACCAGGAGCAGATGCTCGCGCCCCGTATATTAATTCTGCATTTTCATATTATTGTATAGAATTAGGACCGGGCATGTCTATGCGGAGTCCAACCACTTTTACTGTTTTTCCTGGGATATGTCGCCGGTCCAGCGGCATTTTGGCCTCTTTTAATTTATTATAGAGTGTTTTATTTTCTGCTTTATTGCATACATGTAAGCCTGCATGTTTGAATTTTTTCCTTTTTTCTTTCTATGATATGGGATTTCACGATGCAATATAGGCTTATTAGGACTTAAATTCCTAATTTTTCTACAAAAATTTTAAATAAAATATCAAGATAATTAAAATTTAGGATTAAAATATTCATGACTTTAAAAAGCTGAACTTTTATTTCCTGCATATATTAATAGGGCCTCCACAATACTTAAGGATCGCTCTAGATAACTGCATTCATATTTGCATGTCCAGAGGAGGAGTCCCCGTGCTTCTCCAACCTGACTGGCCCAACATACCTTCATAGGTGGTTGTCTAGTGCAATTAGGGTGTTAGAAGGTTCTCCGACCTAGACGGGGTGTAAGTCCTTTTGTTTGGAGCTTTTCCAGCTTTATAGTTGAACCTTCACTTTCTCTTTCTTTCCTGAGGCATCCTTACCACTTTGGCAGGTATAAGTCCCACCTCTTGGAGCTCCATCTTATAGTCATAGGGTAGAGTTTCTTTCCTTTGACCTTAGGGCTACCAAGATCCCCAGTGCACGATGCAATTCTTGGATTGCTACTCGGGGATCTCAGGATGTGTTGGGTCGACTACTTTCACAGTCGGGTATACTTAGGGTTTTATCGGCTTTGGATGACGGGTCTATGGCACCCCGACTTTGCTACATCTTCCCCTTAGGATTATTCCTCCTTCCCTTTGACAACCTCTGTTGAGCCCTTTCACTCCTTGACTTCGTTGACATCATTTCGACGACCCGACATTGATGAGCTGCCGCTCATTTAGGTTACGACGATTTGTCCTCTACCTTAATGGCCCAGACTTGCTTTGATGTGTTGGGATATACCCGTCGAGATGATTCAGTTTATTTTGTGGGCCCTGTATACTGATGAGTTCGTTACCCACATAGGGATGTGAGAGACTCACTCTCTGTCTCGTGACCTAGCGGGAGTTTTAAAAGCATCAGGACTTTCCCACACGGAAATGACCTTTCTTTGATATCCTATACCCCAAGTTCATAATAATATAAACGAAACTTCTTTTATCGAGAGTATTCTTGGGCACCCTCAAGATGTAATTAACCAAGTGGGATACGTCCCCTTGGGCATCTCGTGACCCCAGAACATGCACCTACACCTGACTCTCTGGTTATGGGTAGTCCACGTAGGCATTCTTTCGCGGATATCGGTTTAAGGTGATTTTCACTCGATCTTGTTTGGGCTGACACTCTTAACCTATCCTTGCGAGGTTTATTGCATGTAGGCTCTCCACGTTTTGTGTTTTCTCTTATTTGTCGAATTGTCGTATGTCCCTTCTTATTCGGTTCCTCTCCTCTTCAATTCACTTTCCTGATTCGGGAGGGAGATTTATTCGAATGTGAGAATTTATGATGATCGACAGGCTGGCGACTACTTCTAAAATAAAAGAGAGAAAAACGAACGAAAACAAATTGGTGACTCCGCTGGGGACGAGTCTCTCTCTCCATACTTGGAGTTTTGTTTTTTCTAGGGTTATAACCTCTCTCCATACTAGGAGTTTCGCCCATATTATCGTGACCTGATTCTTTTCCTTCGAGTCACAGTTGAGCCTTTTGTGAGATCTTAGTTTTCAGTCCATGTCTCAGTTGCTAGGGGTAGCAACTCGATGCATTTTGTCCCTTTTATCACCCTCGACAGTTCGATTGCTGCATTATCGTATGCATCGATGTCGTTGTATTTTTGTGATTAGTTTCTTGACCTGTCATTGTTTCTGATTGCTGTCTCTTTTTGCCCCGCTACGCAGAAGAGCAAGAAGGTGGTCACGATCGCTGCTGCCGGGGAAGCTTTTTTCCCTCTCCCCGAGCTTTTTCTGTGCTCCTGAGGGTGTCATAACCTTCAGTTCCTTCGAGCACCCCTATGGGATTACCTTACGTAATCCCACGCCCTTTGAGGCATTTACTCTATCCCCTCCCCCTTAAAAGGGGAGACATGCATATGGAACCATTTCGTTATGCTCTATGCTCTCCCCCTTAAAAGGGGATATGTGCATATTGAGTTGTTCCTACGCCATCTGAGGCGTTTTCCTCCGTGTCCTCCCTCTTAAAAGGGGAGTCGTACACAGTTAACTGTTTTTGTTGCAGTGGCTCACATCGCGTCTGTTTCTTTTACAAAAAAGAGGCTGATGCTCGATAGCGATGCATCGTAGCACCTGACGGTCTTTTCTAGACTTTTCCTTTTGTGTTCTCACAGATCTCCCTTCTTGAGTTAAGTGAGTCTTCTTTTAGCAGTATGTTTGTCACTGCTGTCGTCGTTGTGACATCTGTCCCTACTTTCTTTCTGTTATGGTTTCCCCTGAGGATCCACCTGTCCCTCAATTAGGTAGGAAGGCCGGGAGGACTAGGAATAGATTGCTGCAAATTTAGCAGCATTTCTTGTATCAGGTTTCTATACCTATTTCGACTTCAGTTTAGGAGGTGCCTTTGGCCCTCGAATTGTGAGTCATTTTGCTACTGTTCCCGGTTGTGCGGATGATGCACCAAAAATATATACTCTTTTAGCTATATGTTTTTACCTATTTTTGGTGATATTGTACTTTAAATGAAGGTATGTTTAATAATTTGTTGCAGGTATGATAATTATAAGTGATTGGAGCAAAAAGATGCAAAAAGGAACTAATTTGGAGCAAAATGGAGCAATTTGGAGGAAAACAGTTTCTAGCGTCGCCGGCGCCCATTGTCGGTTCATTTCATATTGAAGAGTTTTGGTGGATTTTTGAAAGAGTGCTTGAAGAAACTCTTGGAGAATTCGTTCCTAACATAAAATTAAGTGTTCAAAACGAAGAAGGAAGAGGATTACTGTAGAGAGTGTAAGGAAAGTGTGAGTGAGAGTTAGGGTTTGTGATTTGAAGAGAGATTCTTCTACAGGAGGGGAGAAGAGGGAGTAAAGTGAGAGATTGCTTCTTCATCTTTGTTCCAAGGAGGAAATCAAGTGTTGCAAGGAATAAAAAAGGAATCAAGGGAACTTTGAAGGAATTTGCTTGGGGAAGAGAAGGAGATAAGTTGTATTTGCTATTGTGGTTTGTATGACTCTTCTTTTATATATAAAATCAATGTTTTATTGTATCTTCTCCATGATTTGTAAGTAGTTTCATTTGTCATTCTTCTTTCATAAAGTAGTGATGATGTGGTGATGTGGAATTGATGTGCCCTTAAAGTGTTATAAAAGTTGTGATGGTCCTTTCATTTGAAACTTAATTTACTTTTCAATTCGGCCAATTGATTTGTTAAAATATGTTGAGGAACATTAATTCCAAAAGAATTGAATGTTCTACAACAAGAATGAAGAACCCATTCAATGTCCGTGAATGAATTGCGTAGTTCATGGGGATTGAGTGCAAATAAATAGGGAAATGAGTTTGGATGGACTTCAAATTAGAGGTTTCATGGTGACAGAATGGGATCCCCAATTTGGTCCTAAGATTGATAACTAAAGCTTATGGTTAGCCTTCGGGTGAAGGGTGAGTGGGAGCTCCGTAGTGAGAGTCGGTATCCTCCCAGCCTAGCCTTAGATTGAGTGACTAAACTTAAGATATGTCAATGTTCTTTACATGCTTGGAAGATGAGGTTCTCTGTTAAGGGTAAAGAAGCAAATATGCTCCTATTTGGCACAACACAAAAAATTATCATTCTTCATCATTCACACATCATAATCTTTATGCAGGAAGGAAGACACTTTTCACATAGAAGTATCTTATAAATCACATAAGTTAGTGTGTGTTAATTAAATTAGTTTAGTAAGTAGAAGTAATTGTAGTAGCTTTATTATTACCATACTTTGCATTCACTAGTTATAGTACACTTGAGCAATTGTTATCTTTTACAGTATAGTATTTGGTAGTGTTGACCGGGTCCCTGCCATGTCTTGTTTCGTTTTTGGCCCAAGATTGACGCTAAATCTCGTCGACTGAGAATCATTTCTCTCTTATGTCTGGTTGTGTGGACTACACTCCAATCAGGTTTACTTGAGATTCTTCCCTCGTCAGGATGCAAGTCATTCTCACCTTGCAGTCCGTACTGTTGTTGCTACCACGAGTTCTCTGACTTAGAAGATCGTAGGCGCAGCTTCCTCTTTAAGGGAAAATGTTTTTTCTAGGTTTGACGACCGTCCTAGCCCCCGTTGTTCTAATTTCTCTAAGGTTTCACTTATCTCTGCATTAGGCAAGGGCTTCCAGAGGAATAGAAACAAATTGCTGCAACTAAAGCAGTTAACTTAGTCACATATCTCTTTACCTGTTGTGGTTCCAGTTGATCGGACATTTTATGATCCCTTGGTTGAGAATCACTCTATTGTATTGTTTGGTTGTGTGGAATATACCCTGGCCATGATAGCTGTGAGGGCCCTCCCTCCTTAGGATGCAGATTGCTCTAAACCCGCGGTTCATATTGATAACTCCACTACAGATCTCTTGGAAGATTATTGGAGCAGTTTCCCTTTATGAGGACTGGGTACTCTTCCCTCAAAGAAGTTCCTTACCTGGATCCTTCAGATGTCCAAGCAAATTTTTTTACTCTTCTTATCCTATAGGTCCTAGTTGATGTTTGACTTGGCCGATTCTACTCTCCATGTCATGTTTCATGTCGTACTAAGCCGAGCTCTATTCTAGTCCGATTAGTCCATGCTTAAGCTGGGTGTTCTCACATCCGCAACACTCTCCAACAAGAGTTACCCCGCTCAGGCCCGTAAGGTGTTATAAAGTTGGATCGCTTTGTTCATCCAACCCTCTTTAGCACCCTGTTTAACTTTGTTGATTTTCATCACCTCGTCAAGGGACATGTTGCATTGGTTAGACTACCTTAGCTAGTCACTGATCCGTGTCCGATAGTGATATTTTGATATCCGACGGTACCTTGACGTTGTGTACGGTGAGGACCGCTTCACTCGGTCTTATTGACCCGTCCTGGATTGCTAAACTGCTTTGTCTAACTAGCATTTGACACCTTTAGAGCCATACGACGTTCTAGTCGGTTCTTTCATGAGGGTGTCTTGTCTCATGACGATTCTTTGGCTCCATAGCCACGTCCTACGATGTTACTCGAGCCATACGACGTTCTAGTCGGCTCTACTATGATAACATCCCGTCTCCGGACATTTTCAGCTCTATCGCCACCTACCATGATGACACATACGGTAAAGAGCGCTTTACTCAGCCTCACCGACCTGTCTTGGGCTGCTAGACTGCTCTGCTTGCTAGCATTTGACACCTCTCAAACCATGCGACGTTCTAGTCGGTTCTTTCATGAGGTTGTCTCATCTTATGACAATATGTTGGCTTTGTAGCTGTATACTATGATGTACCTCGAGCCATATGACGTTCTAGTCGGCTCTATTACGAGGACATCTTGTGTTTGACATTTATGGCTCTATAGCCATTTACTCTGATGCTTCTCATACCACACGATGCTCTAGTCGGTCCTTTTATGAAAACATCTCATCATTTGCCGATTTAGCTTTGTTGCTCGGCTTCCTAGCCAACATTTGCTACCTCTCAGGTGATGATGTAAAACTCTTAGTATTCATCACAGATGTAGTTCGGGTGTTGAGGTACGCACCTCGATCAGTTCGCAGGAGGGATTGGACCCCCTTGGCTCTCCCACCTAACTGATCAACATGGACTAGCACTCAGAGGGGTAGCGAAGTCCACTGGCATTCCCCTCTCGATCTAATCAACCTGTTACCGCTTAATGAGCGATGTGAGGACCCACTGCATTCCTCATTAAAGTGACAGGCGACTTTCTAGCCAACCTTCCTTCCTCTCATGAGCGACATAAAATCTATACGACGGTCCTCATTAATGGAGCGCAGGTGTTGAGGTACACACCTCGATCAATTCGCAAGAGGGACTGGAGTCTCATGGCTCTCCTTCTTAACTGATCAATGCGGACTAGTCCTCAGAGGCGAATTGAAAACCGTTGTCATTCTCCTCTCGATCTAGTCAACCTATTACCGCTTAGTGAGCGATGTGAGGCCCCATGACATTCCTCATTAAAGTGATAGGTGGCTTTCTAGCCAACCTTCCTTCCTCTTAAGAGTGACATAAAATCTATACGACAATCCTCATTGATGGAGCGGGGGTGTTGAGGTACGCACCTCGATTAGTTCGCAGGAGGGATCAGAGCCCCTTGGCTCTCCCACCTAACTGATTAATGTAGACTAGTCCTCAGATGCAAACTTTACGGCATTCCTTCTTGATCTAGTCAACCTGCTACCTCTTAATGTGCGATGTGATGCCTGACATTCCTCATTAAAGTAACAGGCGGCTCCCTAGCCAACCTGCCTTCCGCTCATGTGCGAAATGAAGCCCGACGGTCCTCATCGATGATGTGCAGGCATTTGAGGCTTTAACCCCTCCGTGTTATGTGGTCATGCCCCTGTGGCCCCTAAACCACCGAGTTGAGGCACGCCTCTATGAACTCTGAACTCACCTCTAGGTCACGCCTCTACGGCCTCTGAACCTGTTTTTTGTGGTTATGCCTCTACGGCCTCTGAATCACATTGTTGAGTCATGCCTCTATGGCCCTTGAACTCATTTGTAGGCCATTCCTCTATGGACCTTGAACCTACTGGGGGTGGTCATGCCTCTACGGCCTCTGAACCACTTTTCTGAGTCATGCCTCTACGAACCCTGAACTCATTCGTAGGTCTGCCTCTACAGCCACTGAACCTACTGGGCGTGGTCACGCCTCTACGACCTCCGAACCACTTTTCTGGGTCATGCCACTATGGCCTCTGAACCCATTGTCGGGGTGGATGTAAATCTCATGTGCATTCCTCCTCATCCCTCTAGGAGTGGACATGGCTCTCGTGGCTTTTCCTTCCTAGGGTAATTGGCTCTTTTTGGTCGCTTAGGTTGCGTAGCCTCATCACTAACCTAGGCTTGATAAAAAATTGAGCAGCTTCCAAAAAGTGCACTGTGCCTCAATGGCGCAGCACACTTGTGGGGGTCCTTTATTGGCATTAATTTTTGATGTCACGAGTGTAGAATGTCTGCTCGAGCGTCAGGGAACCTTGCTTAATGCATGTGTTGACCCCTATAGCCAAAGACATTTATTTGAGACATTTTGACGTGTGTTGAGGGGCACGTAGCCTGGGTCATTATACTAGACTTTGGTTTTCGCTTAGGCGAATGTCGGTCGGCATTTCTCATCTCAGATAATTTTGATCGGATTGACGAATTTTATTTATCGCGCAATGCGTAAAAGTGACTCAATTTAGCCCGATCGTCGAAAAAATTGTCCGAACGATCCCGGATGACGAAACAGACCACGCGATTTAGTCCGGAACGTCGATTTTAGCTAAGAAGAACAACCGCTTCACTGCGAGGGCATGTGCAAGCTAAAAAATACGTGGATGATAATTATAATAATATTAATATTATTATATATATATATATATATATATATATATATATATATATATATATATATATATATATTATAGCTTACGCATCTCTTTCTCCCTATAGCATCCCTGTAAGCATGCAATACAAATATCATTTATATATATATATATATATATATATATATGTACGTATATATATGTATATGTATGTATATGTATGTATATATATATATATATATATATATATATATATATGTATATATATGTATATATATGTAGCTAAGAGAGACAGGACTAGGCATGTGAGATTGACTCTTATATATATATATATATATATATATATAATGTATGCTATTATATCTTACGCATGCCTATTCTTGCTGTCAAAAGAAAAGAATGAATAAAAAATAAAATCCTTTCTCTATCATATATCAAACTCACGCATGCTCTCTCTCTCCAAATAAATAAATAATAATAATAATAAATCAAATCATATCTTATAATCCTTTCCCTATACATCTTCTGCATGCACCTGTACGGGATAAAAGATCCTGCCGCTCCTTCCTAGAGCCGCGAACTCCCTCCATTTTCTTCTTTCACGAAAAGCTTCCAACCGAAACCTGCTTCTGGCTCGCGAAAAAGAGCTGATCTCCATGTCTCCTCAGCTTCGCCACCCTTGCCGGCAGCCCTTCATCCTAACGGCGATCGAAGCACAGGCTTGCCGCCAACATTTTGGCTTGCGAATGGCAGTGCCTGCAGCGTCCTCCTCCTCAAGCCAAGCAGCCGCACCCTCTTGCATTGCGAGAGGAAGCCCTCTCGCCACCGCTCCATGTCAGCGAGCACCTCCCGCCGAGCTTCGCCTCTACCTTCTTCTTCTTTTCTCTCGGTTGGCCGAGCTTCGACCTTCAGCTTCGTTGCCGACGTGCCGCCGACACTCCTCGCCAGGAAACATCCCCTCGTCGTGCATCCTTGCCGCGAACTACCTTTCATGCTCCTACTCGGGATCATGGATGCATAGGAAATAGCTCAAATTCAGGTAAAATCCAACTTCAAATCTTTTAAATGAGGGGATATTAATTTACAAAATGTGCCAACGATTTGTTGTTATCTCTCATAGTTTTGGGAAGCAGTAAAGATAACCTCGTTGCATCGAGTTCTCCAACATTTCTCTATGACTATGCTTGCGAGACAAATCCGAGCAAGACTTTGATCTAATCCCTTCTCGAAGGTACCATTTGGTTGCATTTTTATATGCCAAAATCAGTTATTTTTTAGTACTTTGCATACCTCACTCAATTCCTGCTTTCCATGTGTCATGTTGCAAGATTCGCCGAAAAGTGGGCTTCTTGCCCTCACTACCTCCTGTTCTTCCTCGTTTGCATGGTTCGTTGCGAGGTACGTCGGCGCATGTACCGAAACATCGCCGGAGTTCGCCAAAAATTGTGAGCTCTCCTTCAACATAAAGAGAACGCGTCCGCAACCGCCACGGTGGTGAGATCCCCTAAACTTCTAGCTAACTCTAGGTTCAGTTGGTGAAGGCGTGTGGGTTCGATCGCCCACACGGGGTGCGTGCTCTGGCGTGAGCCAGCGCAACGACGTGCCTATGTGATGAATTGTTGATTTCCCTACAGGAAGCTGTAGGGTAGGAATCCCGTACGTGGCCAAATACCCTCCGTAGAGCCGAGTGTCTCCCTGCTGTTGTGAGCCTTAGCACCAGTTCCAATGGGTGTAGTCCCTCACTCCCCTTGCTCTAGATTTCCTAGTTTTACTTGGAGAAACTGGGAGGTCGGACTTGGCAAAGCGAGAGAAGCTTTGTAGCTGGCTCGCTTTGCAAAGTCTGGAGGAGTTCGTGAAATGAGAAAAACTTTATAGCTAGCCCATTTCGCGATGCTGCGGAGAGTTTCCCCCTCGGGCATCTGGGGAGAAAATCCCCACATTTCCTCGCCAAAGCAAGAAGCGGCGATGCCGCGCATCCAAGGGTCTAAACCACATGTTTCCTGGGTGAGGTCATTAGCACGAGCCTGGTTGGTTATCTGCATTTGTTTGCTTCATATTGCAATCATTTTGCTTTGAACATGTTTGCATTTCACTCTGCTCCGACCGGCCGCCCCGGCCCATCGAGCATTCACTTAGCTCCGTCCTGCCGCCACGGCCCGGCGAGCATCTCACTTTGGTTCAACCGGCCACCACGGCTCGGTCGATCGATCACTTGCATGTTTGTATACTTCTGCATCCTATTTCATGTATGTTTGCATTTGCACTTTGCCTCAACCGGCTGGCCCGCCCCAGTCGACATGCACTTTGCCTCGACTGGCCGCCCCTACTCGGTCGACCGATCACTTTAGTTCGACCGACCGCCATGGTCCGGTCGACCCACCGCTTGCATGTTGCATCTTGTATGTTCATTTGCATGATCTTTTGCATGTTCACTTATTTATGTTGCATATCTTTTAGTCACTACCATCTCAGCACACCTTCATTGGGTCACTGCCTCCATGGCACACCCACCTTATGGTCACTGCCTTTATGATACACACATTTTCTCGGGCCCCTGTGTCCATGACACGCCCACCTTTGGGTCACTGCCGCTACGGCGCACCCTTTTCTCGGGCCTCTGTCTCCACGACATGCCCACCTTTGGGTCACTGCCTCACGACACACCCATTTGTTCGGGTTGCTGCTTCTATGGTATGCCCATCTTTCCTGAGTCACTATCCCACGGTACTCATCACTTCTGTCACGTGACTGTTTGCATTTGCATTTGCATGTTTGCATGGTAGCAAGCCAGGCTCGTTAGGAGAGTGACCCCGTGTCATTTGCGATGCCTTAACGAGCATTGCTTGCTGGGCTGATCCCAGGGAGCAATGCGAGTTAAGTCATCGGGATTGACACGAGTATGACTGTGCTAAGGAACCAATGGATCTAACTCGTGTCACCCCTCTTTGTGACGCCCTTTAGATCCTTTGGATCTTTAGGTCAGGGCCGGTGCGACGACCCCGTCAATGTCATACTATACCCAGACTTACCCCGCACTTAGGCTCTAAGTTTGTGCACTTTTCGTTAGATGGTGTGCTAGGCTAGGACTTAGGTTGCTATGTAGACTTTTTGATGCTTGATTATTATTCTTTGATGGATTGGTTGCCCTAACCAGGTATCCTTCTTCTGCACTGTGTTTGTGATGTGACTGCATGCTGCATATGTATGGAAGTATGTTAGGGGCTTTTTCTGCAGGGAGTCATGCCTCCATGTGCACACAAGTATCGCTATGGAGGGAGTAAGTAATGATTTCTGACAATTTGATTGAAGGTGTTGTTTAGCTCCCCCACTTATAAGACATGTCTCATTATACGTCATTTGCATGTGAACTTTTCCGCTAATACTTGTTTTCATGCAGGGTTGAGCCTTTTTCTTTTCCTATGTACTTTTAGAGTCTAGGAGAGTCCTGTAGCAGAAATAAGATACATGCATGGGTTCCAAGGCACTTTGAAGCGAGAACCGCGTGGAGGGGACTAGGAGCAGATGCTCGCGCTCCGTATCTTAATTCTGCATTTTCATATTATTGTATAGAATTAGGACTAAACATGTATATGCGGAGTCCGACCGCTTTACTGCTTTTCCTGGGATATGTCGTCGGTCCAACGACATTTTGGCCTCTTTTAATTTATTATGAGTGTTTTCTTTCCTGCTTTTTTGCATACTTGCATGCCTGCATATTTGAATGTTTTCCTTTTTTCTTTCTGTGATTTGGGATTTCACGATGCAATATAGGCTTATTAGGACTTAAATTCCTAATTTTTCTACAAAAATTCTAAATAAAATATTCAAGATAATTAAAATTTAGGATTAAAATATTCAGGACTTTAAAAAGCTGAACTTTTATTTCCTACATACATTAATAGGGCCTCCATAATACTTAAGGATCGCTCTAGATAACTGCATTCATATTTGCATGTCCCGAGGAGAAGTCCCCGTGATTCTCTAACCTGACTGGCCCAACATACCTTTATAGGTGGTTGTCTAGTGTGATTAGGGTGTTAGAAGGTTTCCCTACCCAGATGAGGTGTAAGTCCTTTTGTTTGAAGTGTTTCCAGCTTTATAGTTGAACCTCCACTTTCTCTTTCTTTCCTGAGGCATCCTTACCACTTTGGCAGGTATAAGTCTCACCTCTTGGAGCTCTAGCTTATACACATAGGATAGAGTTTCTTTCCTCTGACCTTAGGGCTACCAAGATCCCCAGTGCACGATGCAATTCTTAGATTGCTGACCGGGGATCTCAGGACGTGTTGGGTCGACTACCTTCACGACCGGGTAGACTTAGGGTCCTATCGGCTTTGGATGATGGGTCTGTGGTACCCCGACTTTGCTACATCTTCCCCTTAGGATTATTCCTCCCTCCCTTTGACAACCTCTGTTGAGCCCTTTCACTCCTTGACTTCGTTGATATCCTTTAGACGACCCGACGTCGATGAGCTGCCGCTCTTTTGGGATACGACAATTTGCCCTCTGCCCTAATGGCCCAGACTTCCTTTGATGTGTTGGGATATACCCGTCGAGATGATTCAGGTTATTCTGTGGGCCTTGTATGCTGATGAGTCCGTTACCCACATAGGGATGTGAGAGACTTACTCTCTGTCCCGCGGGAGTTTTGAAAGCATCATGACGTTCCCACACGGAATGACCTTCCTTTGATATCCTATACACCTGGTTCATAATAATATAAGCGAAACTCCTTTTATCGAGAGTATTGTTGGGCACCCCCCAAGATGTAATTAACCAAGTGGGATACGTCCCCTTGGGAGTGCTCTTGACCCCAGAACAGACACCTACACCTGACTCTCTGGTTATGGGTAGTCTACATAGGGATTCTTTCACAGATATCAGTTTAAGGTGCTTTTCACTCGATCTTGTTTGGGCTGACAATCTTAACATATCCTTGCGAGGTTTATCACACGTAGGCTCTGTACGTTTTGTGTTTTCTCTTGTTTGTCGCATTGTCGTATGTCCCTTCTTATTCGGTTCCTCTTCTCTTCGAATCACTTATTTGATTTGGGAGGGAGATTTATTCGAATGTTGGAAGTATACGATGATCGACGGGCTGACGACACCTTCTAAAATAAAAGAAAGAAAAACAAACGAAAACACTAAACAAGTGCATGTATCACTTCAAGTAATATAGAGCTTTCTTTAAAAATCCCAGTATCGATTCCACAGAGAAGCGATTTAAGAAATCCCATAGGCTAATTCTAATCTACAACTATCCGCCCTTAGTTTGGAGATTGGTTTAAGTGGTTTTTTAACAAATAATTCTAAAGGTAAGTCTTAAGTTTAAAACAATCAATAACTACTTCTAAAGGAAAATATTAATTATAAAGATAACTCCTTCTGGATGAATTGGTTTGAAGAATTTTGAGATGTTAAAAACTATTATTCTTATGCAGTGATATAGATAAAGTTTAGGATTATTTTACATTAAATATTGTATGTGTTAAATAGAAGCAATCCTATTTTTTGCCCTCTTCCGAGTGCTTAAAGGATGTTTGCTAATCCTATGTTTGGTCCAAAAATCCGTGGTCAAGTTGAGAGGATACTGGCTCCCACTCCAAAGCTCCCACCCCCCTCACCTAAGGGCTAACTCTCGCATTGGTTTCTAAGCACTAGGACCAAATTAGGGATTTTAGTCTGTCACCCTGAAATATCAAATTTTATGCCCATCAAAGTTTATTTCTCTATTTATTTACACTTAACCCCATGAACTACGTTCTCATCCATGAAATTAAATGTGGATCCACTTTGTTGAGAATTACACCGCCCTCTCAGATCTTAATGCAATTACAATGTACTTTAACTTTACAATTGGTCCATATTTTAATGTAAATGAAGGTTAAGTAAAAACCATCACATTTATAATTAAAATATCTTCTAATATGCATCCCAAAATCCTAAACATGAATCCTACTCATTACAAAATAAAATTAGAATGAAAAAAAACGACATACTTTTCTCATGTCACTATTTCCAAACAAGATGAAATAGTAACAAAAAAACATCACAAAGCACGAAGGAAACACAACGAAAAAGTTCATTTCATCAAAGCAAATCTAATAGATAAGTATTTAAAAAATTCTAAGATAATGAAGAACACAATACATAACTTTTTCTCATTGAAAGAAAGTTGAAAATCTCTCCCACAAAATCTCTCGCTAATCCATGCTATGCTAGTTCATTATGTTACATATTCTATAAAAATTCCCTCTATAATCTTTCAAAAAATGTGGAAATCTACATTTCTACTCATATTTTAAGATCTCTCAACATTCCTCTCATTTTTCCTAACATTACCTCTCTTTTCTGACATAAAAAATACTATTTTATAAAGTAGGGACAAATTTCCTAAGAGATGCCTCAAGCAACCTGATCCCACCATTGAATACGTATGCTTACGATTTAGATATGAAAATTATGATTTTATAATATGAGATACTACGCAAGCATAAGTATCGTTTATCAAGTAATATAAGACTTTCTAATTAAGCTCTGAGATATCGAACCCACAGGAAAATGTAAAAACTTTTTAAAGAAATGACAAAATTATATTTTTACTTTTTAAAATGACTTTTGAAAGTATGTTTTGATTTGCAAAGTTTGAAAGTTGTTTTTTGTTTTTTTGATAAAAAGCTAAGTAAGAAATGAAAATTATCAGAACTTTAAAACACAATCTAAAACACTAGGAAATAAAATATATTTTTCTTTCTCTTATAAAACAGTAATTATTATGAAAGTATTATTGTGGAAGTATTTAAATGTGTTGTGATAAATATGAGCAAATTTATTCTTTACCCTTACTTGGTTCTATAAAGAACATTGGTTAATTTGAAATTTTAAAATTTTGAAAATGGTTAGGCAGGGAAGATACCAGCTCTCACTCTAGAATTCCCTCGATTCCCTCCACTTGGGGGCTAACATCTTATAACAAAATTTAAAATATCAAACTAAATTAGGGGGCTTTAGCCTGTCATTTTAAAGTTCTCTAATTTTAATCCCCATTAAAAACATATCTCCTAATATATTTGCATGCAATTATTAGGATTACAATTCTCACCCATAAAATTGCATGTGATTTTTACCAATTATTGATTGAGACAATACCGCATTGGATCTTACATAATCTCACAATAAATTTTAACATCTTAACTGGCCAAATTAAGAAGTAAATTAAGTACATAGAATTAAATCTTCACAACTTATTCCAACTTTAAACATTTATACATTCCACAACAGTCCTACATAATTTAATTACTTCTTCATTTAAGAAAGAAAAAGATAAAGAAAACTACTCAGATCTCATGAAAAATACACAAGCACACATTAATTTGAAAATAAAAATTATAATGAAAGCACAAGTTTTAATTAAAAACTAAATATAAAAACAGAAGTAAACACTTATCTGAAAATCCTTTCTACAAGACTCCAGAAGTTCCTTTGAAACTTGACTTTCCACTAACACACTTCTCAGAGTGGGTCGCCCAACTCTGATGACTCAGAAACAGACTTCAGACTTCAATAAAAACTAAATAAAAGGGAGGA
Source organism: Papilionanthe hookeriana x Papilionanthe teres (assembly GCA_022702705.1). NCBI lineage: Eukaryota > Viridiplantae > Streptophyta > Magnoliopsida > Asparagales > Orchidaceae > Papilionanthe > Papilionanthe hookeriana x Papilionanthe teres. The sequence goes on along the minus strand of CM040423.1, from coordinate 62,271,726 downwards.
AGAGAATTGGTGAGAAGAAGACTTCACTCCAACCCCTTTCTCATTTCTTACTCTCTACTAACTCAAAAAGACTTTAAAAACTATAAACAATAAAAGACAAAAAGTAAAACTAGAAGAGAACTCCTTGAAACTAATTCCAAGTCTTCGTAATATAATTTTCCAAAAGGTGCTTTGGTGTCTCTTCAAATCATGTCTAGATTCAACGTATCCACCAAAAGATGCATCCCTTCATTCAAATTTGCCGCCATGGGAATTTAAGGAAGTTACCACAAAAAAGTTGCTTCAAACAACACTTGAAATTGGCGTAAAAAATGAAAAAAAATCGATTTTTAACTGAGGCATTTAAGCGCCAACCAGGCGGCGCATAGCCACCAGTGTCCAAATTTTCATTTTTTCATTTCTTTGCTCCAAATTTGATCCAATTTTGCCCCTTTCATCAAAATTACTCATTTTCATCATACATGCAAGAAAAACATAAAATACCTTTCATGCAATATCATCAAAAATAAGTATAAAAATGTGCATAAAAATACTATATATTTTAAGTGTATCACAACCTTTCCAAAAAACATCTCAATTCATTGATTCTTGGCCATAACCGCCAAATTCGTCCAAACAGTCTCTGGCGTCGTCGGCGCTGTTTATGGGCTTGAGAGTACCGTGTTGATAACGCTTTCACTGTTGCAGGTGCTGCCACCATTGTCCCGAATAAAAAAATAGAAAAAGCTAAAAAAATCAAAAAATAAAAATAAAAAATGCAAAAATTAAAAAAAATTAAAAACTTATTTTGACGAGCTTTTTTATTTTCTGAAATTTTATTTTGTGTATGCATAATTTGGGATCTGAAGGTTTAGTGCCCCAAGATTCTGAAATGTAGCGAACTATAAGAAAATTTTGAAAACAAAAAGGACTTCACAATTTTAAAGAAGTTGCAAACACATCACAAATTAACATCGATACTCAAACTGCTGAAAATGAACATCATAATTTACAAAGACCTTTAAGGGATTATGAAAACCCTACAAAAGATGAATTCATTTACTTATTCAAATCCCTATTGTAGTGGCTAACTTATTTGGACTTATACCTGCAATTATACAAATTGTACAAAACAATCAGTTTAGGGGAACATCATATGAGGATCTAAACTTACATTTAACAAGTTTTTAAGAAATGCGTGCTACATTTAAATATGATGGCATATCAAATGATGCTGCCGGACTTATATTTTTTTCTTTTTCATTAAGGGATAAATGTAAGATGTGGTTAAATTCGTTAGCACCTAGATCTATAAGAACTTTGGGGGATTTAACACAAATGTTTTTAGCTAAGTACATTTCATTTTCAAAAACTACTAAGCTTAGAAATGATATTACTTCTTTTACTCAGTATGAAGGAGAGTCAATATACGAAGCTTGGGAAAGATTTACTGAACACCTTAGAAAGTGTTCACATCATGCTTTACCAGACAGATTAATCATTCAAATTTTTTATAATGGGTTAGTAGGATCTCTTAGATTTATCATTGATGCAGCTGCTGGAGGTTCATTAATGTTTAAACCATTTGATGAAGCTTATTCATTAATTGAAGAGATGATTACAAATAATTTTCAATGACCATCTAAAAAAGTAAATCCACATAAAGTAGCAAATATTCATGATAATAATGCTATTTCAATGGTTGCAATTTAAGTTGTTGCATTATCTAGAAAAATAGACCAAATTGGAATTAATTTTCCTCCTACATCTCATATGATTGAAGAAAATTCATTAGGACAAATGATTGATTCTCAAACTTCATTAGAAACTATAAATGCTATTAATATACCCAATATCCCATATTCTAATTATTACAATTTAGGTTAAAAAAACATCCTAATTTTAATTGGAACAACAATTATAGTGGTGGAAGTCAACAATAAGGGAACAATCATGTAAACCCAGTGGGAAACTGGAACAACCAAGGTGATTTTAACTATAGACTTACTTATCCTCTTGGATTTAATGAAGAAGAAGTTGTCTATAGAAGAAGTGATGTTACAAATGGGAAATAAATTACAAAGTCAAAGTGCTGATATTCGAAACAATAATAATCAACTGAGACAAATTGCTAATGTGCTTAGCAATAGACCTCATGGAACACTTCATCGTAATATTAAGATCAATCTTAAAGATAAAAAAAGAACAAGAACAAGTTAAAGTTGTCCAACAGAGGAGTGGAAATGAATTAACTGTTAAAGTTCAAAACGAGATTCAAGTTGAGAGAGAAAATACTGAAACTGAAAAACCTGAGGAAACCATTCCTAAAGATGTAGAAACACCTGTCTCTCCAACTAAGAATAATTTAGAAAGACAACTTGTGTCATCCGGAGTTGTGGGATCTCTGCTCGTCGTTGCTGAGAATCTTTCATGTCGATGTAAGGTGTGAAAAGTAAATGTCGTTGTTTTAGGGAGTCGCCACTCTGTTTATCTATCATATCGCCCTAGTCTTCAAGAGATCTTATTTCTTTGGATCATGTAAAGGATCCTTGGATGTTAAGAAATTTGAAGAAAATAAGGGCTGATAAAATAGAAAACAGTAGAATAAGAAATATCAGTGATAATCCTTACAAAAGGGGATTCTAGAATGTCTTATTCTAGAAATTTTTATATAAGGAGGATCACATGTAAAATTTTGATAACTAGAGATTGTAAGGTGTGATACATATCATGTGTTCTTAAATCTCCTATAGGAGTAAGCTCTTATAGTTAATTACATCTTAAACAATTAAGATTGTCTAAGAAAACTCTTTATTAAAGTTAACACTTATTTTCTAAGAAATTTTAAGAACATAAAAAGAAACGTCAATGTTCAATTCTAGGGGTAATATCTTTCTAACTGTTACGTACTATCCTAAAGGTTTGATTTTGTCAATGCATTTGTTATGTCAGTTTTATTTTTGTTTTTTTATGTCATTTTATTATCATTTTGTCTTGTAGTTTGTTATTTGTTTGATGACTATCCTAAAAGTTTAGGTTTTGTAATTATCCTAAAGTTTAAGTTTTTTTTTTGTTGTTTGTCTTGATTATGTCATTTTAGTTTTGTTTTTAATGTCATTTATGTCGTTTTTTATTTTGTTGTTTGTTCCGTCTTCAGAATGTTGTCCTGCAAAAATAGAGTTAGCATATCCTAATAACATGTATAGTAAATCTAAACGGAACTTTTCTTCAACTTGTAAGAAGAACAGTGACATAGTAATACCAATTTTTTTCTTCAAATTGTTTTAGTTGGTTAATTTTTAATTCTTACACAACCCCGTCAAGATGTCCATGGCCCCATCGTCCCAGGGTCACCGATTACCTTAATCAACTTAATCTGAAAGGTGTTTAAATCAAGACTAGAAGACTCTAGTCAACAACCATGATTGCATCATCCAAGAAATCTTTGTAGATTAAGAATGTTGGGTTTTAAGTTGCATTCAGTGATCTTGGTTTATTAAGGTTTCATTTAAGTTTTAGTGTCTTTTGTCGAATTTTAGGGGTTGAAATATTTTAGGTTGTTTACAATTTATTTTCCATTTTATTTTGTCTTTTTGTTTTGTCAATTTTATTATTTTAGGTCGTTTGTGGTTTGAAGATATATTGTTAGCAACTATATCTCCTTAAACCTGGTTTTATTTTTGAATTCAAATTTTTTTTTAATATCTTTTAAGATGAAATTTGGTTGTCGAGGAAATTGTTTTAGGCTCAATCCGTCTACACTTAAAAATCAAGTTTTAAGTTTAGTATAGATTAATTATTCAGATTTAATGTCATTTTGAACTTAAGGTATTTTGGGTATGAATTAAATCTTAAAGTCTAACCTAAGTTAGACTTTTTATATTAAGCCTAACGTAAATTAGACTTAACGTTGAGTGAAATCTAACAAAAAATAGAGTTTAAGATTCTAGATTTGAATCTAGAAGTGTCAATTCTAATGTAAATTAGACTTAATGTCGGGTAAAATCAAACGTAAATAAGGTTTTAAGATCCCAGATTCGATGTCTTTTGAATATAGAGGTAATTTTTAAGCCTTACGTAAATTAGACTTAAAGTAAAATTTAACATAAATTAGACTTTAAGATTCTAGATTAGATGTCTTTTGAATCTAGAGGTTTTTAATTTTAAGTCTAATATGAATTAGACTTGTGATTTAGATAAAATCCAACATAAGTTAGATTTAGATTCGATGTTGTTTGAATCTAAAAATTGGGTTGACTTTAGATTCAATATATGTTGAACCTAAAAATTTGTACTTAGGTATATTAGACCTATGTAAGATTTGAATTAGGTTCAATGTAGATTGAACCTAATTTAAGTTTGGATCAGGTTCAAGTTTGGGTTAAGTTCAAGTTGGGTTAAAATTTAGTTTGACTTGAGTTAGGTTCAATGTAGATTTAACCTAAGTTAAATTTGAGTTAGGTCCAATGTAGGTTGAACTTAAGTTAAGTTTCAATTAGGTTCGATGTAGGTTGAACCTAAGTTATGTTTGAGTTAGGTCCAATGTAGGTTGAACCTAAGTTATGTTTAAATTAAGTTTAATGTAGATTGAACCTAAGTTAAGTTTGAGTTAGGTCCAATGTAGGTTGAACCTAAGTTAAGTTTGGATTAGGCTCAAGTTAGGTTGAACCTAATTTTGGTTCGAGTTAGGTTCACTGTAGATTGAACCTAAGTTTAGGTTAGGTTCAATATAGGTTAAACCTAAAAGATTTAAGTTCAACTTAGGTTCAAGTTAGGTTGAACTTAAATATAGGTTAAGGTTAGGTTCAATGTATGTTGAACCAAAAAGGTTTAAGTTTGGCTTAAATTCAATTTGGGTTGAACATAAGCATAGGTTAGGTTTAATGTATGTTGAACCTAAAAAGTTTAAGTTTGGCTTAAGTTCAAATTAGATTGAACCTAAGCATAGATTAAGTTTCAATGTATGTTGAACCTAAAAGGTTTATGTTTGGCTTAGTCTCAAGTTGGGTTGAACCTAAGTATAGGTTAGGTTCAATGTATGTTGAAACTAAAAGGTTTAAGTTTGACTTAGGTTTAAGTTGGGTTGAACCTAAGTATAGGTTAAGGTTAGGTTCAATGTATGTTGAACCTAAAAGGTTTAAGTTTGACTTAGGTTCAAGTTGGGTTGATTAGACTTAAATGTGATGAAGTATACTTTTGTTTTGTGGTTAATTAAACCTAATTTAGGTAAGGTTTATTTTGATTAGTTAGGCCTAATAAGGGTTAATCAAGTTAAACCTATTCTGATTAAGGCTTAACTTGGCTTTGTTAAGTCTAATTAATGTCTTAGACCTAATTAGAGTTTATTAAATTAAACCTAATGTGATTAAGACTTGACTTGATTTAATTAAGTTTAATTAATGTCTTAGACCTATTTATGGTTTATTAAGTTAAATCTAATGTGATTAATGTTTAACTTGATTTAATTAAGTCTAATTAATGTCTTATACCTAATTAGGGTTTATTAAATTAAACCTAATGTGATTAAGAATTAACTTAATTTAATTAAGACTAATTAATGTCTTAGACTTAATTAGGGTTTATTAAGTTAAACCTAATGTGATTAAGACTTAACATGATTTAATTAAGCCAACTAATGTCTTAGACCAAATTATGGTTTATTAAGTTAAAATGAGTTGGGGTTTAGGTTAGGTCCATTTGGGCTTGGACCTAAAGATGATGGTTTTGACTTGACTCAATGTAGAATGAGCCAAAACTAAGGTTCTTAGGCTAACTCTTAAACATAAGGGTTTTTTTAGGGTTTTAAATGTGATTTTGGAATTCACATTTTTAACCCTATGTGATAAAAATGTCATTTTTAAATTTCTAAATGGCTAAAAGTTGTCATTTTAGAGTTTAGAAATGTCAATCTAAATTTTTTAACCATTTTTAAATTAAATTTCCAATTTTTTGTAATTTTTGTAATTAATTTTGAAAAAAATTACAAAGTTTGATAGAAATTAGGAAATTGAATCCTAAGGAATTTTCATAGTCTTAGAAAAATCAGAGAATGTCTCTAAGGATGAAAATATTAATCTGTGAAAATTTGAGAATTTTAAAAATTATAAATAAATTTTAATAATTACATTACTCCAGAGAGTAACTAATTGATTAAAAATTAAAAATAATTTTGTGATTTTAAATTTTGGTCCCATAATTTTCTCCTTGTCTCCCTGAGTCTAAGGGTATTTTTATTTTATTTTTATGATTTTTTCTATGGAAAGATATGAATTTTCTAAGATTTTTGAATTTAATTAAATATGAAAAATCTAGATTTTCTTATTTATCCTCACAAGCGTTGACTGGATCCTCGGATCCGTTGAATTCACATGTAGTGCTACGGGATTGGCAAGGCTTTCCATGCAAGAGCTGAGCTGGCCCACTGTTTAATTTATTTCGTATGAACGGATCAACGATCCAACTTAATCTATGTTGTCCATTTCCAAAACACAGAAATGGATAACATTCGTTCGTCTTCCCCTTTTTGTTCTTCCCGTGAACCATTCATGATTTGAGCGTAAGATCTCGCTCATATCTTAATGAAACTTCATGGGGATTGTTCCATGAGCTTCATCTTGGCAAGACGAACTCATCCATATGGATTTATGGATGGTTTGAATCACTTCACTTCATAAAAGCTCAAACCGAGCACAAATTGAGTTATTTTGGCCATACCTTGGTTTGATGAGGTGAAGCCTCATCAAAATTTGACAGAAACGATCGTTGAGTCCTTACGAAGCTCGTGGTATGTCCAATTTAGGGTGAAATTGGGTCTGAGTTGGAATTCACCAAAATGGGTTCACGACCTGATGGGGAACTAGGTGGGTGCTTTCGGGAAGATCCAATTTTGATTGGAATCTTCTCCATTCACCTCAGGGAAGGTGTAGGAACTATTGATTGAAGATTGAGGTGGGTTTATGTAGGACCCGAAAGGTGTCTTGTTTTGGGGTGTTTCGGGGCAGTTAAATTAGGATAGGACATTGGGTTTGAAGGCTTGATTTTATGGGGAATTAATTGCCTATGGGATGGGGAGGAAGTTTGCTGTTGAAAGCTTTTGGAATGGGGTAGCGTGGTTGGGTCTCTCCTCCTTAAAGGCTCTTGGGTTAGCCTCTATTTATAGCCATGGAGGCCATGAATTAGCTTAGGACGGCTTGGGTTCACTTGGGGGATATTCTATCATGCTAATAATATTTGTGGATAAGTCTCTTGGCTGAGAATTATCACATTGGAGCATCCCCAAACATATCTATGTCAATTTTAATCATGGTGGAATTTTAACCCAAGGCTTTGGCTTCCTCCCATTGGATGCTCCATGAGGTGTTTTGGCCTCTCTTGTTTGAGTCAAATTTACCTCCCCCATGTAATCTCTCCAGCTCATTCGATAAGGAGACACTTAAGCTACATTTCCATCATTCTCATGTCTTAGTCATGATGGCCTTTAACTATGGTAATGGAAGTGGTTTAAGTGATATTTCACTTCCATTGGTGAATCCATGAGAAGTTTGAGATGTTACATGGATTGGTCGACCACCTCACCCCATGGAAACAAGTGATTCTTTCTTTAAATTAAGACAATATTTACACACGAACTCCTCTTTGTATTATTTCCTTAAGTAGCCATGATGAACTATCCATTTAATGAAATAGATTTGGTTCATGTCCATTGGGTGGGGAAGAGGTGTATGGTGACTCAAAATGAGTAAGTTAACCTTCATCTACCATTTCACCCATGGTTTTGTGAAAGCATGACACATAAACCTCCATGTTTCTTAATTTTCAAAATTTGGTGTTTATGAGCTCATCCCATGATGTACTGGTGATCTAAGTCAAGCCTCTTCTCCATTGGCTAGGGTTTGAGGTGCCCTCCACCTAAGCATACATGTCATTCTTCATTTTAGGATGGCATGACACATATACCTTGCCTTCATGATGGTGTCATGATTAATCTTAACCTTGGTTAAGGCTTATGATAAATGGATTGGTTAAGGTATATTTTATGTCATGATGAGTCTAATGGGTCATGGGTGACCCATCTATGACCCATAAATTAGATTTAATTTCAAAAATCAATTATGGAATTTTGATGTCATGTTTGATGTCATGGGTTTAAATTTAATTTTTGGGTTATTTTATTACAATTTAATTTTCAATTAATTATATAATTAATTAAAAATGTGTGAAATTATAATATTAACCTAAATTTTGGTCAAAGTGATTTTGGTTGTTGATCATTTGATTGTGCATTTTGATACAAGTTGACCAATGTTGGCCATGGTTGACCATGGGTAACAAGGGTTGACCAGTGTTGATTGATTTTGGTATTTGGTTTAACCTTGTTGGCATCTTTTTTTTATATATTACATGCACGGGTCGGACCTTATGCAAATAAGTCACCCGTGGCGCAATACATCTATTTGTACCTTTCGGCGCGTGTTGAGGGGCACGTAGCAAGGGTCATTTTGTTAGGCTTTGGCTCTCTCTAGGCGAAGGCTGGTCGACATTTCACATATCAAATGGTTTTGGTCGGGCTGATAGGTGTTGCTTGACACGTCGCACGAGAAATTGGCCCATCCATCGGCGAGCTTGTTCAGATGACCTCGAACGACGAAACGGACCACACGAGTGTGTTCAGGATATCGATATTACCTAAGAAGGACGTGTATCTTGCTACGACTTTGCGGGCGGGGTAAAAATTGTGCAAATTATCATTTTTAGCCCGATCATCAGAAAGTCACTAGAACGACTCCGTACGACGAAACGGATCACACGATTGTGTCCGAGATGCCGAATTTACCTACGGAGGGTGGTCATTTTGCTACGACGTCGCGGGTGGGCTTAAAATATGTGGATTATTCTTCGTCGAAGCTCGCAGCCTCCGGACGTCCTCCCTTCGCCGGAGCTTCCCTCCTTGTCGGCGAAGCCCAGCGCCGCCTCCCTCAAGGCTCGCTTCGCGAGCTCCCTTCCCGAGCTTCCTCTCTCGCCGCGCGGCCGTGCTTGGCCGGCGCGATCCTCTCCGGCGGACGACCCGCCGCCTTCTCCTCCGGCTTCCGGCGGAACCCGCAGGCCACCTCTTCTTCCTTCTCGGCTTGAAAAGCTTGGCTGTTCTTCTTCCTCTTGGCCGAGCATTTTCCTTTCACGGATCGAACTTGCCGGACCTCTTATTCGGCTGGCCTTTTGCCTCGCCGTTATCGTATTTACTGTTGGAACAAATCGGCGAGGTGAAACTTCAGAGTTTGGGTTCTCCTTTGCATTCCCTCCATTCTCGGTGTGCACCGCCGACGAGCTAGTCCCTACGCGTCACAGTCCTGCCTTCCCGGTGACCGGATACTTCACCGGAGCACCTCGACGTCGCGGAACGGTGAACGTCGTTGTTGTTCTAGGAGGCGCAGACTTGTTTTACCTCATGGTTTCCCCTCCGCCGTCGTCGAGCGACCCCTTCGCGAAGGTATATTTGTCGGCTATATTTTCCTACGTTAAAATTATTTATTTTGGATAGTTTGCATCCCTCTTGCCCTCACGTATTTCTCCCTTGTTTGCGTGGTTTTGTTGGAAGGTGTGTCTCTTGCCCTCACTGCGTCGTATTTTTCTCGTTGCATGATTCATTGTGAGGTACGCTAGCGCACGGGCTGGACACCGGTAGTTATCCGGAAACGTGGGCTGTCCTTCAGCATGAAGAGAACGCGTCTTCAACCTTCGCGGCGGTGAGATTTCCTTATCCCTTAGCCGACCCTAGGTTTAGTCTGGTCTAGGCACGTGGGTTCGATCGCCCACGTGAGTTCGATCGCCCACGTGGGGTGGAGGTGCCGGACGACATGTGTCGACCGATCGAGCCGCCTATGTGCTGGATCGTTGATTTACCTAGAGTGAGCCGTAGGTTAGGAATCCTATGCGTTGACCAGTCCTATTCGTAGCCGAGCGACTTCCTGTTGTAAGCTTTAGACTTTAGTCCTGCTGGGTTGGAATCCTAATTTCCCACAGTTTTGACGCTCCTAATCTCCCTTGGAGGGATTAGTTGAGTTCGATCTTAGAGGACGGGAAAAGCTTTGTAGTTAGTCCGTCCTATAAAATCGGGGTGTTCGTAGAACGGAAAAAGCTTTATAGCTAGTCCGCCCTACGAACGGTGGAGAGTTTCCCCTACGAGAAATCGGAGCGGAAACCTCTACATAGCCACGCGCAAATGCTGGAGGCGGCGATGCGCGGATCCGAGTGCGTCGACCACAGGTACCTATGTGAGGTCGTTAGGAAGAGTTCGACGTGTCGTCGACGGTTTGAGTTTCATCGCATGTGCATGGATCATCTTGTTGCATTTTTGCATGTGGTCGTTTGTTGCATTGTATGCATGTTCGCATGAGCACTTCGGGTTGATCGAGCTGTCTCGGGCCGATCCCGTCCTCGGTTGAGTTCGATCGGCTGTCCCAGTCGATCATCTATCCTTTAGGGTCGGATTGGTTACCCCGAAATAATCCACCCATTTCTTTGGTCCGACCGGCAACCGCGGCCCGGTCGGCGATCACTCATGTTTGTATGCTTTTGTATTTTCTTGCATGTTTTCCGGCATGTGCATGTTGGTGCAGGTTGCATGTTGCACCTTATTCTGTTTTTGCATTTGCATTTGCGATTGCATTTGCACCGCACTTTTATGATTCTCCCTAGTGAGAATTATTCCACCTTCGAGTCACTTGCCTCCTCGGCATACTCATTTGCTCGGGCCGTTGTCGCTACGGCATGCCCACCTCGGGCCGCTCGCCACTACGGCATGCCCACCTTCGGGTCCTTGCCTCCATGGCATACCCATCCTTTGGGCCGTTGCCTTCGTGGCATGCCCGCTCTTTTCGAGTCACCTGCCTTTATGGTATACTCACCATCACCACTTTGGTGCATTCTCTTTGCATGTAGCATCCTTGCATTTTGCATGATGTGTGTGCTTGCCCTTTTGGGCGCCGTTGTGATTGTTTCGTACTTCGGTCGAGCAATCACGATGTGGGCTTCTTGCATGATCTGTTTACTTACCCATTCCTCGATGGCTTGTCCTACTCGTTAGGAGAGTGACCCCGTGTCGGTCGTGATGCCTTAACGAAGCATTGCTTGTTGGGTTGATCCCGATGAGCGATGCGAATTAGGTCATCGGGATCGACACAAGTATGATTGTGCTAAGGATCCATTGGATCTAGCTTGTGTCACCCCTCTTCGTGACGCCCTTTAAATCCTTCGGATCTTTAGGTCGGGGCCGTTATGGAAACCCCGTCAAAGTCATACTAAACCCAGACTTACCCTACACTTAGGCACTAGGTTTGGGCACTTTCGTTAGATGGTGTGCTAGGCTAGGACTTAGGTTGCTAGGTAGTCTTTTTTATGTCTGGCTATTGTTCTTTGATGGATTGATTGCCCTAGCCAGTTATCTTTCTTCTGCACTTTGCCTGTGATGAGATTTCATGCTGCATATGTATGGTAGTGTGTTAGGGCGCTTTTTTTGCAGGGAGCCATGCTTATTTATACACACACACACAGGTACCACTATGGGGGGAGCAAGTGATGATTTCTAATCCTTTTACTTGCAGGTGCTATTAGCTCCCCCATTTATAAAGCATGGCTCATTATACGTTATTTTCATGTGAGCTTTCCCGCTAACACTTGTTTTCATGCAGGATTGAGTCTTTTTCTTTTTCTTTGTAACTTTAGAGTCTAGGAGAGTCCTGTAGCAGAAATAAGATACGGGCACGGGTTCCAAGGCATTTGGCGTAGGAACCACGTGGAGGGGACTAGGAGCTGATGCTCGTGCCCCGTATCTTAATTCTGCATTTTCATATTGATGTATAGAATTAGGACCGAGGCATGTATATGCGGAGTCCATTGCTTTTTCTTTTTCTGGATTATGTTGCCGGTCCAGCGGCATTTTGGCCTCTTTTATTTTTTTATGGAGTGCTTTCTTTCTTGCTTTTATTGCATATTTGCATGCCTGCATGTTTTTTCCTTGTTTCTTTCTGTGATCTGGGATTTCACGATATCATTTAGGCTCTTTAAAGACCATAAAATTGTAAATTTTATACGTTAAAAAAAAGTCCTAATAAAATATTCAAGATAAATGAATTTTAGGATTAAAAATATTTAAGATTTTAAAATATGCACTTTTACTTTCTTGCATGGCCTTCAGGCCTGATTTCAAATGGGTTGCATTGCATGGCTATCACCCAAGTCATACTAATAGGGCCTCCACATTACTTAAGGACCGCTCTGAATAGCTTGCATTCATATTTGCATGTCCCGAGGAGGAGTCCCCGTGCTTCTCCGACTGTGACCGGCCAAGCATACCTTTATAGGTGGTTGTCGCAGTGCGCCAGGGTGTTAGAAGGCTCTCGACCCGGACGGGGTGTAGGTCCTTTTGTTTGGAGCGTTTGCGGCTTTGTGGCCGAACCTCCCTTTCTCTTCTTTCTTCGAGGCATCCTTGCCACTTTGGCGAGTGTGAGACCCGCCTCTTGGAGCTCCGGTTTATAGTCGTAGGATAGAGTTTCCTTCCTTTGACCTTAGGGCTACCGAGGTCCCCGTGGATAATACAATTCTTGGATTGCTGACCGGGGATCTCAAGACGTGTTGGGTCGACTACCTTCACGTTTCGGTAGACTTAGGGTCCTACTGCTTGGGATGACGGGCACGTGTACCCCGACTTGGCTACCTCTACCCCTTTAGGATTACTCCTTCCTTCCTTTAACTACCCCTGTTGAGCCCTTTCGCTCCTTGACTTCGTTGATATCATTTTGATGGCCCGATGCCAATGAGTTGCCGCCTGTTTGGGATACGATGATTTGTCCTCTGCCCTTATGGCTCGGACGTGCTTTGACGTGTTGGGATACCCCCGTCAAGATGATTTAGGTTATTCCGTGGGTTCCGTATGCCGATGAGCCGCTACCTCATTTGGGATGTGAGAGACTCACTCTCTGCCTGATGGCTTAGCGAGAGCTTCGAAGCGTCGAGACTTTCCTACACGGAATAATCTCCCTTTAATTGCCTATACCCCAGGTCTATGATAATATAAAACGAAACTCCTTTTATCGAGAGTATTCTTGGGTATCCCCCAAGATGTAATTAACCAGTAGGAATACGTTCCTCTGGGAGTGCTCTTGACCCCATAACAGGTGCATACACTTGACTCTCTGGTTTTGGGTAGTCTACGTAGATACTTCTTTCGCGGATATTGGTTCAAGGTGCCTCTGCCCGATCTTGTTTGGGCGGACATGCTTGACTTATCCTTGCGAGGTTTATCGCACGTAAACTCTTCTTGTTTTTCTTTTCTCTTGTTTGTCACTTTGTCGTATGTCTCTTCTTAATCGGTTCCCCTCCTCTTCGAATCACTTATTTGATTCGGGAGGGAGATTTATTCGAATAGGGGAAGTATACGACGACTGACAAGCTGGCGACTCCTTTTAAAATAAAAAAAAGAGAAAGAATGGCGAAAACAAAAATGGCGACTCTGCTGGGGATGAGTCTCTCTCTCCATACTTGGAGTTTCACTTTTTCTAGGGTTAGCCTCTCTCCATACTTGGAGTTTTGCTCATATTATCGTGACCTGGTTCTCTTCCTTCGAGTCACAGTTGAGCCTTTAGTGAGACCTTGGTTTTCAGTCCATGTATCGGTTGCTAGGGGTAGCAACTCGATGCATTCTGTCCCTTCTCTCACCCTCGACATTTCGGTTGCAGCATTATCACATGCATCGATGTCGTTGTAGTTTTGTGATTGGTTTCTTGACCTTTCCTTATTTTTGATCATTGTCCCTTTTTGCCCCGCTACGCGGAAGAGTAGAAAGATGGATATGATCGCTGCCGCCAGGGAGAACTCTTTCCCCTCTCCTCAAGCGTTTTTGTGCTCCTGAGGGTGTCATAACCTTCAGTTCTTTCGAGCACCCCTGTAGGGTTACCTTACGTAATCCTACGCCCTTCGAGGCATTTGCTTTATGCCCTCCCCTTTAAAAGGAGAGATGTGCATATTGAGTCGTAATCCTACGCCCTTTGAGACATTTTGCTCGGTGCCTTCCCCCTTAAAAGGAGAGACGTGCACATTGAGTCTTTCATACGCCATTTGAGGCATTTTCTCTATGCCCTCCCCCTTAAAAGGGGAGACGTGCATATTGAGTTATTCTTACGCTCTCTCAGACGTTTTGCTCTATGCCCTCCCTTTTGAAAGGGGAGACGTGCATATTGAGTTGTTCCTGCGCTATCTGAGGCGTTTTCCTCCGTGTCCTCCCCTTTTAAAGGGGAGTCGTACAGATTTAGCTGTTTTTGCTGTGGTGGCTCGTGTCGCTTTCGTTTCTTTTGCAAAAAGAGGACAACGCTCGATAGCGATGCGCCGCCGCACCTGACGGTCTTTTCTAGACTTGTCCCTCCGTGTTCTCACGTGTCTCCTTGCCATAGGCAGGTGAGTTTTCTTTTAGCAAGTAGGTCTGTCACTACTGTCGTCGTTGTGACATTTGTCCCGACTCTCTTTACGTTCCGAGTTTTCCACGAGGATCCATCTGTCCCTCGATTAGGCGGGAAGGCCATGAGGACCGGGGAATAGATTCTTTGCAAATTTAGCGGCATTGCTTGTATCAGGTTTCTATACCCATTTTGACTCCCGTTTAGGAGGTGCCTTCGGCCCCCGTTTTGAGTCATGTTTGCTACTTTCCCCGTTAAGCGGACCACATCCTCATTGGACATTTGCTACGTGCCCCCCTTTGAAAAGGAGTTGTGCATGTAGTACTACTTTCGTTGTAGCAACTTGTATCGGTTTTACTTTTCCCTTAAGGAAAGGACTAGTGCCAGATGGCGATACACTATAATGCTCTTTCCTGCTTACTAGCCTCTATTTTAGTCCTTCCATATGTTTAGGATTTCTATCCTCACGGATGTTGCATTATGTAAGAGTGTTAGAGTTACCAGTTATGGTACCGTCCTCTGGCGGTGTGGACTGGGTCCCCGCCGTGATTTGTTTTGGTTCCGGCCCAAGATTTATACTTAAATCTTGAAGGTTGAGAATCACATTTCTTGTCCTCCGACGTTGTGGACCATGTCGACGTCATGGCTTGTTTTGGTTCTGGCCCGGGATGGTGCTAAATCCCGTCGGCTGAGAATCACCTCTTCATCTTCTGGCGATGTGGACATTGTCCCCGCCATGACTTGTTTCCGATTCGGCACGGGATAACGCCCGAATTCCATTAGGCGAAAATCATCTTCTCTCCTCTGTACGGTTATGTGAACTACACTCCGGTCGGGTTTGCTTGGGATTCTTCCCTCCTCCGGATGCAAGTCATTCTCACCTTGCGGTCCGTCTTGTTGTTGCTACCACGAGTTCTCGACTTAGAAGATCTAGGAGCATCTTCCTCTTTAAGGGGAAATATTTTCTGCTGGTTTGACGATTGTCCCAGCTCAGGTTGTTCGGTTTCTGCGAGGTCTCGCACTGTCCCTACATTAGGCGAGGGCGTCCGGAAGAATAGGAACAGATCGCTGCACCATAGTGGGCGATTCGGCCACGGGTCTCTTTACCTGTTGAGACTCTAGTTTCCTCTTTGAGAGGCAGGGTCCTATTTCTAGAGATGAGTTCCTTGCTTAGATCTCTAAAATATCTAAGCATGTTGTGTAAGAACTCCTCTACTTACCATACTCCCATGATTCTCATAGTAGGAGACCGAGATATACCTCTCAGTCCATTACGAGATCTGGATGTTTGTCATCTGTTGTGTAGGACATGAGACTCGCCGAGGAGTTGCATGGAACCCTTGGCATGGTATTTGGTGCCACTTACCAGATGTTTTACCAGGTATCATTAATGATCATGTTGGAGTGGCTTTTACCCATACATGATGTGCTAACTTTTTCCTGAAATCATGAGGAAAATTTTGTGGCTTCCTTTTCATCGCGCTAGATGAATTTGTCCTATGTCGATAAAGGGAGATCCGGGGCATACCCCGTCGATTCTCACCTTTTTTTTGGGACAAAAGTTGATCGTCTTTCTTCGGCGAATATCCATTGGGTTAGGCAAATTCTTGCCATCATGTCTCTTGATATTCCGACGCTGCATGTTGAATAACTTTCTACATTTGACAGCAAGGAGTTTACTTGCCTTTGCTTTGAAGAGTGCTTTATTCGACCTCTTTCATTTATTAAGCAAGGCTATAGTTGAATTTTTATACTTCGATTGGGGGACACCCAAAAAAAAAATATTTTGTTGATAACATGTTGTATTGACTAGTCTATTTTGCTAGCCTTAGTCGATCCATGTTTAGTCAGGATGCACATCTCGAGTGCGTTTGAGAGTGCCTCATTTGATTTAAGCTATGTTTGCTTTTTGGCTAAGCTCTTGATGAGAGCATTTCTTTGCTAAGACCAACTTATTTGTCTAGCATTTTATTTAGTCAGTCTACTTTGAACCTGACTAGGATTTGGTGCCTCACCTATCTAGGATCTTATTGACTTTTAGTCTATTCTTTGTGATAAAGCATCACGGTGAGATGGATTCATCTCCTATATCCAACCTCATGGATATTTTGTTTGACCTGGTTGATTCTTATCACCATGTTAATATTCATGTTGAACTGATTAAAACACTTTTTCATGATAAATCAGTCCATGACTCATCTGGATACCTCAATATCCGACACTACCGGTTAGACCTTGCTGCTTATCTAACCGAGATATACCTTGACCAAGAGGCGGTGGCTTCTTATCCTCGTACCTCTTGATATTTCGGCTCCATTTACAGAGGCCGTTGAGACGCTTCCGAAAGGAATTGTGCTCCTTAGTTGATCTTATCTTGCATTTTCCTTCGATGTTTTTTGAGGTTGAATCTATGATAGATCCTGAGGATGGGTTTAAGCCAGACCATGTATGCACCTTCTTAGGATTTGTTGATCTTCATGGTTCGAGGGATTTGAATTATGTCTTGATGACCGAATCCCTTACTTTAATGAACTTTCACCTAAGTCCTGAGAACACCTCAGAGTGACTAGATGGGTGTCATTGAGATGTGAGTAGTTTCAGAGACTATTTAGATCTCTTACTTTTCCATTCAGCTAGACCGATGGAAGCTTGACAAGTAATGTACCATAAAGTTCTAAGAATCTTTCTTCAGGAGATTTTTGAGTCAGAGTAAATTACTTTATAACAAAAAGAAACTCACCAGATTTAGTAATTCTCAGGAGAGAAAAAAAAAGTGTGAAAGGCTTCAAAATAAAAAAAAAGAAAAAAGATTGAAAAAAAATGATCAACACTCCTGAGAAGAAGCTTGAGGTGAGTGGGAAATCAAAAATTTCGATATAAAGAACCTTTTGATTTCAAAATTCTCCTGGTAAGATCCTTAGAATATTAAAGTTCAGATAATTGCTTAAGTGACATTGGGATGACTGATAAATTAGTAATAGATTTAAAGACATCTCCAAAATGAAAACATTTTCTTTACACCCGGATACGAACGACGAGGCCTACCTAGGCTAAGGGCGAAAATAATCAAAAGGACGAGGGACTAGGGAAGAGTACTTAAGGAAAATCCCACTGGACACAGATTTTGCAAATCTCATATTTTGCATGGTATATCTGGTCATGAGTCTAGGATGCTTACTTGAGAGCTCCACTTACCAGATTGAGTTGGCATGTCACGCCAAATCGTTCCCCATAACGACTTATGTTGGGAATTAAAAAATAATAATAATAATATTTAATGCCAATGAAAAAATATAAATGGCATGGAAGACTCTCAATAGCTTTGTGGGCATGTTGTACGACATACCGTATACCCACATTACATCACGCTTGATGCGTTGACCCTCTGGGTCCGGCAGTCCTTCCTTGGAAGTTGACTCTCTTTTTGTGTGTGGACTTTTCACCCACCACCCTTATGCACTATGTGTCAACCCTCTGGGTCCGGCGACCCTTCCTTTGGAAGAAAGGTTTGTCATCTTGTGGGCTCTCTACCCACCATCTTTATGCTTTATGCGTCGACCCTGCGGGTCCGGCAGCCCTTGCTTTGGATGAAAGGCTTGCCATCTTGTGGGCTCTTCACCCACCATCTTTACGCTTTATGCGTCTACCCTCTGGGTCCGGCAGTCCTTCCTTGAAAGTTGACTCTCCTTCTTGTGTGTGGACTCTTCACCCACCACCCTTACGTACTATGTGGCGACCCTCTGGGTCCGGTGGCCCTTCCTTCGGAAGAAAGGCTTGCCATCTTGTGGGCTTTTTACCCACCTTCTTGTACACTTTATGTGTTGACCTTCGGGTTCCTGGCAGTCCTTCCTTTGGAAGTTGACTAGCCTTCTTTGTGGGTATATTGTACGACACTGTACACCCACCCATTCCTTTGCTTCATTGCAAGTAAGAGAGGTCTTGTGCATCTCTTAAAACTGATTGCTAAATTGCTAAATAGATAAAGTGGAAGTCTTACGAGCGGCTTATACCAGTGCAGACCGGTAATCGGTGTAAAAGAAGCCAAGTACTTCTCTTATCTTTTCTCTTTGGCTCCTCGCTTTGAGTGGGTTTGAGCAAGTGTGTCCCACCCATCATAAATGAGTGTGGTAGATACATTTGTCCCTCTCGTCACAGTGAGAGTGGAAGATACCCTCTTTTTGGAGGATTTGAGCCTAGCTTTATGATTAAGCAGTTATGATTATCATACCTTGCTTAGCTAACCTTCGCAATATCTCGATTGACAGGAGTCAATTTCGATTGATATTTTCCTTATGCAGGAAAGTCATGCCCTTTCCTAGCATTCTTGTTCGGTTACCCATTCTACATAGGGTCCGAACGAGCACCTTTTTACGGATATGCTTGGGCCCACTCACTTCGGATGAGTGTGGTGTATTCCCTCTTAAGGGATATGTTTTGGTTTTCCGGCTAAATATCATTTGGTTGGTTCGCTCTATTTTGCTCGACCTTTCTAAGGTGTCTCGGCCGGCCGAGGTCAAGTTCGATTGATGCCTCTTTTATACAGGAAAGCCATACTTCTTTCCTCGACTCCTCTATTCGGTTGAGCACCATGTGTGGGTCCGAATTAGAGTCTCCCGCTCATTTCAAATGAGTGTGGCATTTTCCCTCTTAGGAGGATGTTTTTGGGTTGGTCTGAGATCCATGCACCCTTATGGTTGGAATGCTATATCTCGATCAACCATTCTTGGATACTGTGGTAATTCCCTAGTGGAATTCATCTTACCAAATTTCAGGTAGCAGTATCGTACAGGGTTGGTATGTTTTGACCATCCACCCTCTTTGATATTCCTGACTCGGTCAATTTTCATTGCCTTGTTGGAGTGACATGTTGTATCGATTTTAGACTTTGTCTATTCTCTATTCGATCCATGTCCCTTGTCAGTTGCACTTTTGATGCATGACATTTGACCCGATATTTTCCCTGATGAGAATTGTCTTAGCCAGTTCTCACAGGAGGTTCTCACAGGAGATACCAGTTGAGCTCTCCTCAGCGATAGCTACTTCGCTAGTTCTGAGGACCCTTTTAGCGAGACTTATTTCGCTAGTGCTTGCTTAAAGCACTCTACATTTGGACTTGTGAGTCCACCTCGATGATATTTCGATTGGCTTGGTTAGTTTGGTCCGCCTCATTGAATGACATGTTGTATCAGTCGCTCAGTTGATCCATGTCTACACCGGGATATTTGATGCCTCCCAGCATAATTATTTGCTAAATGGGAGAATCCCCTGCGAGATTTGTCTCGTTAGTGCTTACATAAAAGCACTTTATTGGTTAGACCATTTCAGTTACCTAACCCCGTTAATTCTTTCGATTATTTGGTTAGTTCTGTCTGCCACATCGAGTAACATGTTGCATCGGCCTTACCGCCGATCCATGTTTAGTTGGATCGCTCCATGCATTCAACATATACTCTAAGCATGATACCTCGGGCTATTTTAGTCATATGGTCGCTCATTTGATGCATAGACAGGATATCTCTCCCTGTCCTATTTGATATTTTCGCTACTTAGGTTGGTTCTATCTGCCATGTCGAGTGACATGTTGCATCGATATTACTACTTATCCATGTCCTGTCAGAGTACTCTGACATCCGACTATACTTTGAGCATCTTGTCTCATGTTGTTTCACCTTAGGGCTAGTCGTTTGATGTGTAGGCAAGACACATAGCTTTTGTCCTTTTTAGTATTTGACCAGGACACATACCTCTTGTGTCATCTGATACATTCAACCAGGATACATACTTCCTATGTTATTTGATATGTTTGGTCGGGATACATACTTCCTGCACCATTTGATATGAGAAGTAGGATACATACCTCCTACTCTACTTGATGTGTAGTCAGGATACATATATCCTAAACTACCTTGATCGGGATATATACCTTCCTGATCATTTGATGTTCCGATCAATGACACTATTGCCTTCACTTGGCCGACCCCTGATGATAAGACCTTATTATGAGGCACGTCGGGTTTCGTAGCCATTTGGCTTTGAGGTCTCTCGAACCGCATTCCCATTTCGGCTGGTTCTCTTATGAGTGCATTTTTCAGCTTCACATAGCCATATACCCTGATGTTTCTCGAGCCATGCGACACTTTAGTCGGCTTCCTTATGGGAACATCCGTCTCCGGACACTTTCGGCTTTCTAGCCATGTTCCTCGAGCCATATGAAACTTTAGTTGGCTCTGTTACGAGGTCATCTCGTCTTTTGACATTTTGGCCCCATAGTCGTTTGATACGACACTTTTCGAGTCATATGACGCTCTAGTCAGCTCTTATGAGAATATATTGTCGTATCTGGCTCATTAGTCTTTCGATACTTCTCGAACCACATGTCCCTTTTGAGCCGGTTCATTTACGAGAGTATCCCGTCTCCGGACGCTTTTGGCTTTCTAGCCATGTTCCTCGAGCCATATGACACCCTAGTCGGCTTTGTTATGAGGATACCCTGTCTTTTGACAACTTTACTTTTGTGTTCGTTTGATACGACACCTCTCGAGCTATATGACGTTCTAGTCAGCTCTTATGAGGACATATTGTCGTATCAGGCTCATTAGCCTTTCGATACTTCTCAGACCATATGTCCCTTTTGGGCCGGTTCATTTATGAGAGTATCTCTTCTTCAGACTTTCCTTGCTACGGCCTTTGAACCCACCCCTAGGTTACGCCTTTAAGGCCTCTGAACCTATTTTTGTGGTTATGCCTTTATGGCCACTGAACCACTGTGTTTGGTCATGCCTTCACGGCCTCTGAACCACCTCTCTCCTTTTCCTTTTGGGTCAACCATACTTTATACTCACTGGTTTGATCACCACCTCTGATCAGGATATGTTGTACTTTATAGCCGCCTGATTAAAGTGTTAGGTGTTTTGTCTCAAGGAGATCAATAGACTCGCAATCGGGGTTTCTTTCAGAGGAAACTTAACAGGAGACTTGGTCACACGAGATGATTGAGCCTTCTCCCCTACCGTTTCGAATGTGGTCAGGTACGGGGTTTTCATCGATTATGTTGTTTCGAATGAGGTCAAATAGATTGATATTGCCGTTTCAAATAAGGTCAGGTAAAACTTCGACGCAAACATGTCCAGTTTATACGGCATGGTCGAGTCCTTTCTCCCTACTTGTTTCGAATGTGGTCGAGTACGGGGTTTTCATCGATTATGTTGTTTCGAATGAGGTCGAACGGATCGATATTGTCGTTTTGAATAAGGTCGGGCAAAACCCCGGCCAGAACATGTCCGGTTTATCCGCTTTGATTGGAGTCCTTTCTCCCCTACTGTTTCAAATGTGGTCAGGTACGGGGTTTTCATCGATTCTGTTGTTTCGAATGAGGTCAAACAGATCGATATTGCCGTTTCGAATGAGGTTGGGCAAACCCCAACCAAATATGTCCAGCTTATCTGGCCTGGCTGGGTCCTTTCTCTCCTACCTTTTCGAATGTGGTCAGATACGGGATTTTCATCGATTCTGTTATTTCGAATGAGATCAGACAGATCGATATTGCCGTTTCGAATGAGGTCAGGCAAAACCCCACGAAACATGTCCATTTCATCCGGCTCGGTTAGGTCCTTTTTCTCTACTGTTTTGAATGTGGTCGAGTACGAGATTTTCATCGACTCTGTTATTTCGAATGAGGTCGGACGGATCCATTTTGCCGTTTCGAATGAGGTCGAGCAAATCTTTTCTCGATCATACCATGTCTAGTTTATACGGCTTGGCGAGCTCTTCGGTGGACGATTAACCCGATTGCCGACCACCACTCCCGACCATGCCTGCGCCGGGTTTTTGGCACAGTTGGGATTCTTGGTGTTTATGCCTCTATGGCCTCTGAACCACCCCCCTAGGTTATGCCTCTACGGCCTCTGAACCTATTTTTGTGGTTATGCCATTACGGCATCTAAACCACCCTTTCAGGTTATGCTTTTACGGCCTCCGAACCTATTTTTGGTGATTGACCGGTCACGACGGAGTTAGCCGCACCCTCGACCATACCATGCCCGGTTTATCGGCTCGGTCGAGCTTTCCTTTACTCTTTTCTTGGGATGTCGCATCGCTACCAAGAGATGCTCTCTTTAAGGATGCTTCCGACAAGTGCACTGTGCCTCAGCGGTACACCACACTTGTTGGGGGTCTTTTGTTGGCATCATTTTTTTTATATATTACATGCACGGGATGTCCATTCGAGCGTACCAGGGTCGGACCTTATGCAAATAAGTCACCCGTGGCGCAAGACATCTATTTGGACCTTTCGGCGCGTGTTGAGGGGTACGTAGCCAGGGTCATTTTGTTAGGCTTTGGCTCTCGCTAGGCGAAGGTTGGTCGACATTTAACATATCAGATGGTTTTGGTCTGGGTCGATAGGTGTTACTTGACACGTCGCACGAGAAATTGGCCCATCCACCGGCAAGCTTGTTCAGATGACCTCGAACGACGAAACGGACCACGCGAGTGTGTCCAGGATATCGATATTACCTAAGAAGGACGTGTATCTTGCTACGACTTTGCGGGCGGGGTAAAAATTGTGCAAATTATCATTTTTAGCCCGATCGTCAGAAAGTCACTCGAACGACTCCGGACGACGAAACAGATCACATGATTGTGTCCGAGACACCGAATTTACCTACGGAGGGTGGTCATTTTGCTACGACATCGCGGGTGGGCTTAAAATATGTGGATTATTCTTTTTGACCTAATTACTAAAAAAGTGGCCCGAGAGGCCCCGAATGACCCCGTATGAAGAAACGGGCTGCTCCATTGCGTCCAGAACATCAATTTTAGCTAAGAGGGACATCCGCTTCGCTGCAAGGACGTGCACATGCCAAAAATTCACGAAGGATAATTATAATAATATTATTATTATAATATAATACATATATCTAATATATATTATATATTATCCTATAATATACCGCCTGCTCCCTCTCTCTCCCCGGGAATCCATCGCGACACAGCAGCCACCAAGCTCCATTCGCGAACCCTAGCGTGCTCTTCGTCGAAGCTCGCCGCCTCCGGACGTCCTCCCTTCGTCGGAGCTCCCCTCCTTGCCGGCGAAGCCCAACGCCGCCTCTCTCAACTTCCCGAGCTTCCTCTCTCGCTGCGCAGCCGTGCTGGCCGCTGATCCTCTCCGGCGGACGACCCCGCCGCCTTCTCCTCCGGCTTCCGGCGAAACCCGCGAGCCGCCTCTTCTTCCTTCTCGGCTTGAAAAGCTTGGCTGTTCTTCTTCCTCTTGGCGGAGCATTTTCCTTTCACGGATCGAACTTGCCGGACCTCTTATTCGCTGGCCTTTTGCCTCGCCATTATCGTATTTACGCTGGAACAAATCAGCGAGGTGAAACTTCAGAGTTTGGGTTCTCCTTTGCATTCCCTCCGTTATCGGTGTGCACCGCCGACGAGCTAGTCCCTACGCGTCACCGTCCTGCCTTCCCGGTGACCGGATACTTCACCGGAGCACCTCGACGTCACGGAACGGTAAACGTCGTTGTTGTTCTAGGAGGCGCGGACTTGTTTTACCTCATGGTTTCCCCTCCGCCGTCGTCGAGCGACCCCTTCGCGAAGGTATATTTGTCGGCTATATTTTCCTACGTTAAAATTATTTATTTTGGATAGTTTGCATCCCTCTTGCCCTCACGTATTTCTCCCTTGTTTGCATGGTTTTGTTGCGAGGTGTGTCTCTTGCCCTCACTGTGTCGTATTTTTCTCGTTGCATGATTCATTGTGAGGTACGCTAGCGCACAGGCTGGACACCGGTAGTTCGCCTGAAACGTGGGCTTTCCTTCAGCATGAAGAGAACACGTCTTCAACCTTCGCGGCGGTGAGATTTCCTTATCCCTTAGCCGACCCTAGGTTTAGTACGGTCTAGGCACGTGGGTTCGATCGCCCGCGTGGGGTGGAGAGTGTCGGACGACATGTGTCGGCCGATCGAGCCGCCTATGTGATGGATCGTTGATTTACCAGAGTGAGCCGTATGTTAGGAATCACATGCGTTGGCCGATCTTATTCGTGGCCAGAGCGATTTCTCGTTGTAAGCTTTAGGCTTTAGTCTGTTTGGGTTGGAATCTCGATTTCCCGCGGTTTGACGCTCCTAATCTCCCTTGGAGGGATTAGTTGAGTTCGATCTTAGAGGACGGGAAAAGCTTTGTAGTTAGTCCGTCCTATAAGATCGGGGTGTTCGTAGAGCGAAAAAAGCTTTGTAGCTAGTCCACCCTACGAACAGTGGAGACTTTCCCCTTCGAGAAATCGGAGCGGGAAACCCTCTACATAGCCACACCAAATCTGGAGGCGGCGATGCCACAGATCCAAGTGCGTCAACCCTAGGTACCTATGTGAGGTCGTTAGGAAGAGTTCGACGTGTCATCGACCGTTTGGGTTTCATCGCATGTGCATGGATCATCTTGTTGCATTTTTGCATGTGGTCATTTGTTGCATTGTATGCATGTTCGCATGAGCACTTCGGGTTGATCGGCTGACCTGGGCCGATCCCCGATCCTCGGTTGGGTTCGATCGGCGTCCCGAGTCGATCACTATCCTTTAGGGTCGGATTGGTTACCACGAAATAATCCACCCATTTCTTTGGTCGACCGGCCACCACGACCCGGTCGACTGATCACTCATGTTTGTATGCTTTTGCATTTTATTGCATGTTTTCTGGCATGTGCATGTTGGTCTGGTTGCATGTTGCAACTTATTCTGTTATTTTTGCATTTGCATTTGCAATTGCATTTGCACCGCACTTTTATGATTCTCCCTAGTGAGAATTATTCACCTCCGAGTCACTGCCTCCTCGACATACTCATTTGCTCGGGCCGCTGCCGCTACGGCATGCCCACCTCCGGGCCGCTGCCACTACGGCATGCCCACCTTCGGGTCACTGTCTCCTTGGCATACCCATCCTTTGGGCCGCTTGCCTTCGCGGCATGCCCGCTCTTTTCGAGTCACTGCCTTTATGGTATACTCACCATCACCACTTTGGTGCATTCTCTTTGCATGTAGCATCCTTGCATTTTGCATGATGTGTGTGCTTACCCTTTTGGGCGCCCGTTGTGATTGTTTCGTACTTCAGTCGAGCAATCACAATGTGGGCTTCTTGAATGACTGTTTGCTTACCCATTCCTCGATGGCTTGTCCTACTCGTTAGGAGAGTGACCCTGTGTCGGTCGTGATGCCTTAATAAGCATTGCTTGTTGGGTTGATCCCAATGAGCAATGTGAATTAAGTCATCGAGATCGGCACAAGTATGTTTGTGCTAAGGATCCATTGGATCTTACTTGTGTCACCCCTCTTCGTGATGCCCTTTAGATCCTTCGGATCTTTAGGTCGGGGCCGGTATGGCGACCCCGTCAAAGTCATACTAAACCCAGACTTACCCTGCACTTAGGCAATAGGTTTGTGCACTTTCGTTAGATGGTGTGCTAGGCTAGGACTTAGGTTGCTAGGTAGTCTTTTTGATGCTCGGCTATTGTTCTTTGATGGATTGGTTGCCACTAGCCAGGTATCTTTCTTCTGCACTTTGCCTGTGATGTGATTGCATGTTGCATATGTATGGTAGTGTGTTAGGGCGCTTTTTTGCAGGGAGCCATGCTTATTTATACACACACACAGGTACCACTATGGGGGGAGCAAGTGATGATTTCTAATCCTTTTACTTGCAGGTGCTATTAGCTCCCCCATTTATAAAGCATGGCTCATTATACGTTATTTTCATGTGAGCTTTCCCGCTAACACTTGTTTTCGTGCGAGGATTGAGTCTTTTTCTTTTCTTTGTAACTTTAGAGTCTAGGAGAGTCTCGTAGCGAGAAATAAGATACGGGCACGGGTTCCGAGGCATTTGGCGTAGGAACCACGTGGAGGGGACTAGGAGGCGATGCTCGTGCCCGTATCTTAATTCGCATTTTTATATTGATGTATAGAATTAGGACCAGGGCATGTATATGCGGAGTCCGACTGCATTTTCTTTTACGGATTATGTTGCCGGTCCGGCGGCATTTTGGCCTCTTTTATTTTATTATGGAGTGCTTTCTTTCTTGCTTTTATTGCATATTTGCATGCCTGCATGTGTTTTCCTTGTTTCTTTCTGTGATCTGGGATTTCACGATATCATTTAGGCTCTTTAAAGACCATAAAATTGTAAATTTTATACGTTAAAAAAAAGTCCTAATAAAATATTCAAGATAAATGAATTTTAGGATTAAAAATATTTAAGATTTTAAAATATGCACTCTTACTTTCTTGCATGGCCTTCGAGCACCGATTTGAAATGGGTTGCATTGCATGGCTATCACCTAAGTCATACTAATAGGGCCTTCACATTACTTAAAGACCGCTCTGAGATAAGCTTGCATTCATATTTGCATGTCCAGGAGGAGTCCACTGCTTCTCCGACTGGCAGCCCGAGCATACCTTTATAGGTGGTTGTCTAGTGCGCTAGGGTGTTAGAAGGCTCCACGACCCGGACGGGGTGTAGGTCCTTTTTTTGGAGCGTTTGCGGCTTTGTGGCTGAACCTCCCTTTCTCTTCTTTCTCGAGGCATCCTTGCCACTTTGGCGGGTGTGAGACCCACCTCTTGGAGCTCCGAGCTTATAGTCGCTAGGATAGAGTTTCCTTCCTTTGACCTTAGGGCTACCGAGGTCCCCGTGGATAATGCAATTCTTGGATTGCTGACCGGGGATCTCAGGTCGTGTTGGGTCGACTACCTTCACGTTCGGGTAGACTTAGGGTCCTACTGCTTGGGATGGCGGGCCCGTGTACCCCGACTTGGCTACCTCTACCCCTTTAGGATTACTCCTTCCTTCCTTTAACTACCCTTGTTGAGCCCTTTCGCTCCTTGACTTCGTTGATATCATTTTGACGGCTCGATGCCATGAGGCTCGCTTGCCCGTTTGGGATACGACGATTTGTCCTCTCGCCCTTATGGCCGGACGTGCTTTGACGTGTTAGGATACACCCGTCGAGATGATTTAGGTTATTCTGCGGGTTTCGTATCTTCGATGAGCCGCTACCCATTTTGTGATGTGAGAGACTCACTCTGCGCTGATGGCTTAGCGAGAGCTTTGAAGCGTCGAGACTTTCCTACACGGAATAATCTCCCTTTGATTGCACTATACCCAGTGTACTATGATAATATAAAGCGAAACTCATTTTATCGAGAGTATTCTTGGGTATCCCCGAGATGTAATTAACCGGTAGGAATACGTTCCTGCAGGAGTGCTCTTGACCCCATAACAGGTACATACACTTGACTCTCTGGTTTTGGGTAGTCTATGTAGATACTTCTTTCGCGGATATTGGTTCAAGGTGTCTCTGCCCGATCTTGTTTTGGCGGACATGCTTGACTTATCCTTGTGAGGTTTATCGCACGTAAACTCTCCTTGTTTTTCTTTTCTCTTGTTTGTCACTTTGTCGTATGTCTCTTCTTAATCGGTTCCTCTCCTCTTCGAATCACTTATTTGATTCGGGAGGGAGATTTATTCGAATAGGGGAAGTATACGACGACTGACAAGCTGGCGACTCCTTTTAAAATAAAAAAAAGAGAAAAGAACGGCGAAAACAAACCTGATGGCTAATGTCGTGGTCTTTGGGTCATGGATTGACCATTTTGACATAATTTGACAATTTGGGGTAAGGGTTGACCAGTTTGGTCAATGGGGTGGGCATTGGATCATGGATTCACCATTTTAAATAGATTTGACCATTTGGGTCAAGGGTTGACCAATTTGATCAATGGAGTGATCACTGGGTCATAGATTGACCATTTTAACCAAATTTGACCATTTTGGTCAATGGTTGACCAGTTTGGTCAATGTGGTCGTCATTGGGTAATTGATTGAAAAATTTGACATAATTTGACCATTTAGGTCAAGGGTTGACCAATTTGGTCAATGTGGTGGTCATTTGGTCATGGATTGACCATTTTGACCTAATTTGACCACTCTGTTTGGTCAATGTGGTGGTCATTGAGTCATGGATTGACCATTTTAACCAAATTTAACCATTTGAGTCAAGGGTTGACCAGTATGATCAATGTAGTGGTCATTAGGTCATGGATTGACCATTTTGAGCAAATTTAACCATTTGAGTCAATGGTTGACCAGTTTGGTCAATGTTTGGTGCTCATTGGGTCATGGATTGACCATTTTGACCAAATTTGACTATTTAGGTCAAGGGTTGACCAGTTTGGTCAATGTGGTGGTCATTAAGTTTAGGATTGATTATTTTGACCTAATTTCATCATTTGGGTCAAGGGTTGACCAGTTTGGTCAATGTGGTGGTCATTATGTCATGGATTGACCATTTTGACCTAATTTAACAATTTAGGTCATAGGGTTGACCTATGGGTCAATGTGGTAGTTATAGGGTCACGAATTGACCATTTTGACCAAATTTGACCATTTAGGTCATTCGGTGACTAGATCGAGGTTTTTTTATTGCTAATCGGATCATTTTAGGATGTCATATGTATTTGAGTTAGAAGGGCTTCATTAGGATTCTGTCTTAGATTTTAAGGTTTAGTAACCCTTTAGGAGGTCTATATTAGTTGACTTCCTTTCTGGAACCGATCCTCACAAAAGTGAGGTATACAACAACCCCTATTTTTCCTCAAAGTCTTAAACAACAAAAGTTGGATAAAAAATTTTCAAGATTTTTTGAGATATTTAAGAAGCTTACAATTCATATTCCTTTTGCATAGCGTTGGAGCAAATGCCAAGTTATGCTAAATTTATGAAAAAAAAATTAAATAAAAGAAGAAAGTTTGAAGATTATGAGACTATTGCACTTAGTGAAGAATGCAGTGCAATAATTCAGAAAAAGCTTCTTTAAAAACTTAAAGATCTTGATAGCTTCACCATACCTTGTGCAATTGCAGAAAAAATGTTGTGGAAAAGCTTTATGTGAATGAGGAACAAGCATTAATCTCATGTCAGTATTTATATTTAGAAGGTTAGGATTAGGAGAGATATCTCTCACTATTGTAACCCTACAGTTAACTGATCGTTCTATTACTTATCTTGAGGTGGTCGTTGATTTTATTGTGTTAGATATAGAAGAAGATAAGGAAATTCCTATCATTTTGGGGAGACCATTTGTTGCTACCGGGCATACAATATAAATGTGCAAAAGGAGAACTAACAATTAGAATTAATGAGAATGAAGTTACATTTAATATGCTTAAATCAATGAAGTATTTTGATAATGGAAAAGATGGTAAATATTATAGAATGGACATTATTGATTATATGATTGTTAATCATTTTCAAGAAAGATGTGAAGTCATATCAAATCAACAAGATGAAGTTATATCATATTAGAAAGAACTGAAAAATAAAATTTAAAGTGATTTTAATGATAAATCAAATGCGATAAATACTAAGGATTCAAATTATGTTCAACAAAACTTTGAAATTTTAGGTACTACTGAGAATAGTAAATCTCTAATTCATTATATTGAAATACCTCCTGAAATTGAGATGAAAGTTCTCTACTCATTTAAAGTATGCATTTTTTTGGAACTCATCTACATTACTAGTTATTATATCCTTAGATTTGACTGAAGAACAAGAAGAAAAACTATTGGAGACATAAATCGTAAGAAAGCCTTTGTATGAACATCAACCGATATTAAAGGAATAAGTCATTCAATCTGTATGCATAAAATTTTAATATAAGAAAATCACAAGCCTAAGGTTGATCCTCAAAAGAGATTGAATCTTATAATGAAAAAAGTTATTTAAAAAAAATTTTTAAGTGGTTGGATGCTAAAATTATTTATCTGATTTCAAACAGTTCTTGGGTTAGTCATTATCATTGTGTTACTAAGAAAGAGGGAGTGACTATAGTTGTTAATAAAATGAATGAATTAATTCAAACCAAACAAGTTGCTGGATGGAAATCTATATTGACTATAAAAAATTTAACATTGCCACTCTAAAAGATCACTTTGTTCTATCGTTTCTGGATCCGATGTTGGATAGACTAGCTGGGCAATGCTATTTTATTTTTTGGATGAACCTTCTGGATACTACCAAATACTCATAGCTCCTGAGGATCAAGAGAAGCCAATATTTACTAGTCAATATGAGACTTTTTCTTTTAGAAGAATGTCATTTGGATTATGCAATACACCTGCAACTTTTCAAAGATGTATGACGTCAATTTTTTGTGATTTAATTGAGAAAGTAATTGAAGTCTTTATGAAAGATTTCCCAATTTTTGGAATATCTTTCAATTCATGTTTAGATCACTTAATAAGAGTTCTAAAATGGTGTGAAAAAACAAACCCTGTTCTTAATTGAGAAAAAATCCAATTTATAGTTGCAGGAGGAATTTTATTAGGACAATATATTTTAGAAAAAATGCATTGAAGTAGATCCAGCAAAAATTTAAGTTATTGTTGAATTATCATCTCCTATTAATGTGAGAGAAATTAGAATTTTTCTAAGATATGCTGATTTCTACAAGTGTTATAGTAAAGACTTTTAAAAAATTTCGAAGTCTTTATGTCATCTTTTGGAAAAAGACACTATCTTTTATTTTAGTGAGGAATGATTAAATGCCTTCAATTTACTAAAAAAAAATAATCACTGCTTCTGTTACTGTTTCACCTAATGGGAAAAAACATTTTAAATTAATGTGTGATGCTAGTGATTATGCTATAGGGATTGTTTTAGACAAAGATACGATAAAATTTTTAAAGTAATATATTATACTAGAAAAACCCTTAATGAAGCTCAAATTATTTACACTACTACTGAGAAAGAATTATTAGCTATAGTGTTTGCTAAGTTAAGTGTTGTCGAGATGAGTAAATATATATTAAATCATATATATATATATATATATATATATATATATATATATATATATATATATATATATATATATATATATGATTTTGCGATCGGCTAATTCACCGAGAAGTTGGTTGGCTCCTGCTGATCTTTCTACTTTTTGTTTTTGATTAATAAAATTTCTTTCGAGGTTCATAAGAAAAAAGTCTTTAGCATCCCATAAAAGTATATCATAATTGCTACATTTTTAAATTTGAAATACACATTTTGTTAACGTTAACATTAAGTTGATTGTGCCTTTACCCTTGATATGGTGATTGAGGGAATAATTTTCTATCACAATGTCCTGTGATTTAAGTCACACATGTTGTCACTTGGTCCCAAATTTATCAAAAAATATTAAATTGACTGATCGAAGCATTTAAAGGAAATAAATACTTTCCAAAATATATACTTAATATTAAAAGCAAATTCGTTCTTATTCTAAAATATTGACAAATATATCAAATATTTAAGTAAAAAATTCAGTTAATAAAATTTTATTAAATTTTTTTATCAAAATTAATTTCACATTTATTAGATTATTTGAGATTAGTATAATATAAAATTTAGATAGTCACTTATAAATTATATTAATTTTTTCTGAGAAAATGTGATGGCCCACCCAACTTTATTCAGAGAAAAAAATGAGTTACAAAATGAATACTCAAATTACAAATCACACAACAAATAAAAAAAAATAATAACACCAAAAAAATATCAACAACATCTAAACAAAAACAACTCCAAGAACAACAAATTCCCTAAAAAAAAATAGTTCACTAGGAACAAAATGTCAGAACACTAAAAACACTTTAATAACAACAAAACAACACTCCAACAACACTTTAACAGTAACAAAACTGAACTCTAACAACAACATAAATCCACAATAGGAGATATACAGTTCATCAGGAGCAGAAAGCCTTGTAAAGAAAACAAACAAACAAACAACATAAAAATTAAAAAGCAACAAAAAATACGAAGAGAAAAACAAAAATCAAAGATGAAAAAAATTAGAAATAAAAAAGGAAAAGGAAATCAAACCACCAGAGCTCATAACTTAACTGTAGAAAAGTATTAAAATTCCATACTAAAATTTTGAATAAGTAAAATCATATCAAAACATAGTTGAATTTTAATAGCAGTTGGCATTCATCACAGCCCAATACCAAACTCAACATTTATAAAAAGATAAAGCAATAAGAGCACATAACTAATCTCGAAAAACAACAAAGCTCAAGGCAAAACTACTAAAACAAGCTAGAACTAGAAAAATAACAACATAGTAGATGCTAAATGCTGCTACAGTTAAGAACTCCAAAATATAACAACAATGAAACATCACTCCAAACAACAGAGATCCTTAATAAAAGAAATACATTTCACTGTGACTAGAAGGCCTTGAAAAAAACTATTAAAATTCTATCTTAAAATTTTGAATAAAAAAATTTATTAAAAAACATGGTTTAATTTTAATATCAGATAAAGAACATCACAATTCCATAACCAACGTCAGCAAACTGAGCAAGAACAAAATAAAAAATGCAATGAAGCAAATGACCATGAAAAGCCCAACTAATAAGCTGCAAAACGGTAGGGAGAAGCAAACCAACTAATGAATAAAAAAATAGATATTATAATTTCATCCTAAAATTTTGAACATATAAAAATATATTAAAAAACATGGTTGAATATTAATAACTGTTGGAGAACGTCACAACTAAAAAACTAACTTGAACAAAACGAGCACGAACAATAAAAAACTACAACAAAGTAAAAAAACAAGAAAAACCCAACCAAGAAGCTATAAACAATAAGAGAATAAAACCAACTAGCCAATAGAAAACCAAACCCCACAACTAAGTCCACAAACAAAACTTCATAAAATCAACCAGCCGGAACAAAAAATAGGACCTAAGTCAAAAATTATAAAACTGTTCAATAAAAATAGGAATAGAATTTTAAAATTTCCATTTGCTACTCTTGTAGAAGATCAACCAATGAATATAATGAATATTAGAATCAACTGAAATATGGTGATGCCTAAAAATACTGGAAATTTTTTCATATCAAATCACATAAGCAACAACTCAAACAACCAAAAAATAGAAATGCTTATAA
Source organism: Papilionanthe hookeriana x Papilionanthe teres (assembly GCA_022702705.1). Lineage (NCBI taxonomy): Eukaryota > Viridiplantae > Streptophyta > Magnoliopsida > Asparagales > Orchidaceae > Papilionanthe > Papilionanthe hookeriana x Papilionanthe teres. The sequence goes on along the minus strand of CM040423.1, from coordinate 62,238,318 downwards.
ATTTTGCAAGATAAATGTTGTGCAATCTAGAGCGAACAAAAAGCAAATCCAAAAAAAGAACAAATTTTAACGAGGTTCGGCGAAGATGTCTGCGTCCTCGGGAGCAGCAGCGAATTCACTATTTCAGAGGAGTTAAGTTCAGTTGCATGCCCATAGGGTTACACATCTATTTATAGATAAAACCCACAAATAAATTACTAAAACGCCCTCGCTCCCCCCATCCATTAAATTCCAAGAGACACTCTTCTTCACCAGGAAACACACATCTTCATTCCAAAAGACTCCAAATTTCCGGTATATGAGCTATACCTAACAATTCTCCACCTTGGCAAATATTCAGCCCGTTAGAAGAAATAAATCATGGAGTTTCTTACACCAAAGTGAGTTGGACAACCATGTCATCTAACAATTGCAAACATTCAACAAGTTCAAGCAATGCAAGAACTCGTTGATAATAATTAACTTAGTCATCATACCTGCTGCATTTCCATCATATGATCCAACAGAGTAAACTCCATCTACAATTGTACTCTCCAACAATTTATAGATATTATCAGATTTCGTAGCTCGCAATGCCTTTAAAATTCGTTGTTGTGTCAACAAATCTTTCATTCTTGTTTGCCACAATCTGAAGTTCTCGATTCCGTCGAACTTCATTATCTTGAATTTTACACAAACATTGTCATTTAATCCTGGAGTGAAATTTTCTTGCCTTGCTTTTAAACAAAAACACGTCGCAAATAAATTCAAATAAACCTGAAATTTCCTCTGTCAATTGCAGCAATTTTTCCCGCGATTCTCCTGTGATTCATGAATCAAAATTTTCACACGAAGCACTTTTCTTGTTTGTGTAAAAATTCAACCGAACTACTACAAATACCTTATCCGAAGCCATTTTCTGTTTGCGTGAACATCTCAGCCGAACTCCACATGTCGCAACTACTCCTGCGACGAACTTGTGAACTGCAATGCTAGAACTCCACCTGGACACATGCTCGCGCAAACACCTCGGTGAACTGCTTCACGCGAGCCTCTTCCTTGGCTACGAAGAAAACCCACGATCCGTCCCCTTTTGCACCTGTTCGCGCCCTATTCAGCTGTCGCACAAAGTTACAACCGCTGTCGCGCGAACTCCTTGGAGCCAAACTCCACCTGTTCTCCGAACCCGCGACTTTCCTGGGCGTCGCGTTCTTCACGCCAAAGACCCTTCACGGACCTGTTCTGCCTCAACTCCTTTGCCGCAAAACCGCCCCAATTTTTCGCGACAACTGCACGCAAAGTATGCTTAGGCCCCGTCCGAACTGCCGAAGTCCCATCGTGAAATTTCCTCTCTAATGAGGAACAAGTGAAGCGGCTTCCTCGTGAGTCGCCTGTTTCGTGATCTCCCTTTCCTCCCCGAAGGCTTCTTGAAGAAGCCCTTGTTGCAGCCTGCGCAACACACTCGCCAACAGGAATTAAGAAGGACCTCCTGTAGCGACTTGAGAACTCCTGCTCTGAATCGTCTGCTCTCAAGCCCTCTGTATCGCGAAAATTCTTGTCGAATTCGTAAACACCGCAAATCGCCTCTTTTCCTGCTTCGAACCGCCAAACTGTCGCAATTCCTCGAACTTCAAAACCTTAGAAGCCAAATCTTTTTCTTCTTTATTTTTTATGTGCCGATTTCCTCCACTCTAGAACCTCGCTCTGATACTAATTATTGTGCAATTTAGGGCGAACAAAAAATAAATCCAGAAGAAGAACAAAGATTTAACGAGGTTCGACAAAGACACCTACGTCCTCGGGAGCAGAACGACGAATATACTATTTAAGAGGAGTCAAGTTTTCCCCCCAACTCACTAAATTCCAAGAGACACTCATCTTCACTAGGAGACACACCTCTTCATTCCAAGAGACTCCAAATTTCTAGTATATGAGCAATACCTAACAATAAACTATAAAAATGATTGATGACAAGAAAAATATTACTATGAGCTTTAAAAATTACCGTTATATAATTAATTGTTAAGAAGCATTTAAGAATAACAAACATAAAAAAAGAGATTATCATGATTTTCAAGATTATTCATACATAAAACACAAGTCAAATTGACATGCATAACTCTTAAAAGAAAGAAAATCACAAGTTTTGAGCCCTTTAATAATAACTTTTCAAGTATGAATTATATATTTTAAAAAAACCCTTATACCAAATAATCTTAACCCAATTAACACGAGGAGAAGATAAATAAAGATAACAATAAAAATCTTTATGAGAATAAGTAAAACTATTATTCCAATAAAAAGTGAGATAAATGAAAATAAGTACCTTGCTAATAGCAATGATACAAAAACTAGGAGCATGAATATTATAAGGTAAATTTCAATTATTATTAAAAACAATATCTTTAAGTTTAGAATTGAGAAGAAGAGTGAACCAAATATAAATAGAATCAAAATATTTCTTCATAACAGGAACTCCCTCAAACCAAGAATCAAAATAGAAAAATAGATGACAATTATTGGTAATAACTAATAAGAAAACATAGAAGATACTTGAATTTGATAATAATTAGGATAAGATATTTTTAAAATGAAGGACAAAGAATTACCTTTTTTTGCCAAAAGAATCGTAAAGGTTAAAAAGTCAAATAAGATTGAAAATTATAATATTTTCAAATAATTTTAATTTTGCATATCATTTTGAAGATTAAACATCATAATTTGATATATGAATAAAGATTTTTTAAAAAAAGATAAATTTAATTGCGGAGCACGTAGCAGTTGGGGTTGTGCAACCAACGGTTCGTTTGAGACGACGATGGGCCTCTGTTTTATCATAGAAACAGTTCCGAGAACGTCATGTTTCCGTTCGATAAATCAACCTCTACAGAAAGGCGTCCGCCGCAACGTCATTTTTCGCCGTTCTGAGATCGGGCATGTAAGCCTCCGTTCTGCCGATTCCCATCTTCGTTCTGTTGTTTCAGAAAGCCCAATTCCAAAATACCCTACAAGGAGCCCCACCTCGTCCTACACATCTCCATCATCCCCTCCGACATCACTGCTTGCGGGTAATGATGTTGCGGCGGAAACGAGAACAATGGAGTGAGGAGTCCGAAGGAAAGGTTTGTTGCTACCTCCTTCTGTTTGCGTCGATAACTAATCAAAACTCTCGGTGGTACATTGTGAAAAACGACGACGATAAAGCGAAAAATGGAATGAGAAAAATTGCACACAGAAAAACAAACACCAGAGTGACATACAGATTTACGTGGTTCGACAAATTTAGCTACGTCCACGGAGCTGCAGAGAAATTTATTACTTCGAGGAATTACACCGTCGAGCGCCTTGACGTTTACAAGAAAAATCTCTAACTTTCTTCTCTCACTTCCTCTCTTTCTCTCTTAGAGGACTTGGTTTGGCTCTTAGTTGGCTTTTGTTTGGCTTAGCTCTTCACTTGGCTTGATACAACCAATAACCAAAATAGGCTATTTATATAATCAAGGAGAGTGGTGGGTGGGAGGTAGGTGGGAGATAGGTGAGTGGTAGGTGGGAAAGTAGGTGAGTGGTAGGTAAACCCTATTAATTAGGAAGCTAATTAACATGTGGTGGACCGGGTCTCCACATTACCCAACAATTATCCCACTTGGAGACTGAGACACTCACTGCACCACCTACAGGCTGCATCATCTGCTAGCTATACCGACCATTTTCTCAAACATGATATCCTCCACCTCTGCAACTTGAAGCCCTTATCTTCATGCCAGAAGACTAGCTGAAGTCGAACACAACTTTAGCTTCTCACGAGTAACACCATCAGTTGACATATCACCGTCAACGTAGCCTTGTACCACCAAGCTCTATTCTGGGTTACTCTTGTATCTTTTTAAGAATCCTATTGCATTAACACTATCATGCCCCTACTGAAAGCCCTTTTCAACAAGTCCAGCCTTGTACCTCTTACAGCCACAAAGCGCAGTCTTCAGCTTGTACACCCACTTGTTGTGCATGTCTTCTTCCTTGGTGGAAGTTTTGCCTACTCCAAAGTCTGATTTCCTGGCAAGTAATTTGTCTCCTCCTTCTTGGTCAGCTCCCACTTTCTCAAATTCTCATCTTGCAAGATTTCTTCATAGCTTTGTAGTTTTCCACCATTTGTTTGTACAAGTCCGGTTTTCCTGCCTTTGGCGCTCTGCCACTTTTTAAGAAATTGACATTCTTCTACTTTTCCATAATGCACCTCTGACACATGTGTCCAAGTCTGCAATGCCGCAGAACTCTCATGCTCTCTGCGACCAGTAGTAGCAACGGTGTTGAGTAAACCGGTAGTTATATATGCGTATGTCGGTTTTCTTACCCAGAGCCGATCCTAATACTCCTTTGGTAATCTTTCGAGTCTTATCCGAGAACACTACTCAGAATGACCGCCCTTATTAAGTGCGCGACGGATATAAGGTTTTCTTGATTCGGGAACTTGTCGACCTTTTGCGAAGTCCATTTTCTCTTGTTAGGGAGTGCAATATCAATGTCTCCCATCCTCATCACGTCTAGAGCTTTTCCATCAGCCATATGTACCTTCCCAAAGTCACATGCAACATAATTTCACATCAACTTCAGGTGGGAAGATGCATGGAAGGAAGCCCCTAAATCCAGTATTCAGTCATCAACAGAGATGTGAACTGCCAGCAATAGTGCATCCAGTATTTCTTCAGTTACAACATTAGCGCCATCATTTACATTTTTCTTAGGATTCCTGCAGTTCCTTTTTATGTGGACAACCTTGCCACAATTCTAGCAGGTTGCCTGCTGATTAGACTTTGATTTTGATCTTCCTTTGTTTGAGTTCCTGTCATGATCTCCTACGAAATCAACGATCGATGCCGAACTCGAACCCGATGTCTCGTCGAAATCTTTCCTTCGCACCTCTTCGACCGAAATTAAATCACGAATATCATCATATTTCGGTTTATATTTACTGCAGAGCTATTGCTTGTCATCCTCGTGACTTCCAGTTATTGACAATAAAACCAACAATATCAATGCACGTATCTCATTATCAAAATTAATTTTAACAGACGACAATTGATTCGTGATTGTGTTGAAATCATTCAGGTATTGAGCAACAGAGACACCTTCATGCATCTTGAGTTGAATAACTTTTCATCGAAGTGCGTACTTGTTATTCGCCAAAGGCTTTTAATATATACCTGATAAAGCCGCCATGAGATCTGTAGTAGTCTTTTCCTTGATGACGTTGTGGGCAACTGATCTCGACAGGCTTAATCGTATAACCCCCAGAACCTGTCGATCCAACAGATTCCATTCCACCTCGTCCATCTTTCCGGTCGCTTTCCTAGTAATGGAAGATGAAGTTTCTTCCTATAGAGGTAGCCATTTATCTGCATCCTCCAGCAAGCAAAATTTTTGTCATTGAACTTCTCGATTCCTAATGTCATCACTTCGTTTCAGCCCATCTTTTTTTCTTAGATCTGAACCCAAATCTCTGATACTAGTTGTTGTGAAAAAAGACGACAATAAAGAGAAAAATGGAACGAGAAAAATTGCACGTAGAAAAACAAACACCAGAGCGACACACAGATTTACGTGGTACGACAAAATTGCCTACGTCCACAGAGCTGCAGAGGAATTTATTACTTCGTGGAATTACACCATCGAGCGCCTCGACGTTTACAAGAAAAATCTCTATTTTTCTTCTATCTCTTCCTCTCTTTCTCTCTTAGAGGACTTGGTTTGGCCCTTGGTTGGCTTTTGCTTGGCTTAGCTCTTCACTTGGCTTGACATAAACTAATAGCCAAAAGATGTTATTTATAGAATCAAGAAGAGTGGTACGTGGGAGGTAGGTGAGCGGTAGGTAGGATGTGATAGGTGAGCGGTAGGTGAGAAAGTATGTGAGTGGTAGGTAAGCTCTCTTAATTAGAAAGCTAATTAACATGTGGTGGACCGGGTCTCCACATTACCCAACAGTGGCCTTCTCGGAGGAGAAAGTCAATTCATATGTGCTCCGTTGGTACTCGAGTGAGGAGCAACACATCAGTCCATCGATTTGTTTTCATCGGTAGAGAAAATGGGAAAAGTTTCTTCCGGACCAATAATATGTCTGCTATATCAAATATACCTAAAAATTATTAGTGGAACCACAAATCACAGAGATTATTAGAGTAGAACTGTAGATGTTCTTGGAGTGGAACTGCGGATGTTATTTAAAGGATTATTGAGAGGTTATTAGGGTATTAACTCAAATAACATCACAATAATCGCTCGATAACCTCTCGATAACCCGAAATAACCTACTGCGGTTCGCTCCGATAATCTTACGCGATAGCCACACGATAACTCACGATAACGCCATTGTTACACTTTAATAACCACTATAATAATCTACTGCGATAGCACAATAATAATCTGCTGTGATTCAGACGATATCTCTCGAGATTAGCGCCACGATAATCATCAATAACTTCTATTTATTTCATTTAGATAACATCAATAGCATCCACGATGTAGCACACGTGACTACATATTACTGGAGTATGTATGTAGAGCTATGTTTGGAGTCCAGACAAAAAATTTTCTCACTAAGAGAATTTTTTTAGAGGTGAGGAGAAGAGAAAGAATATTATAGTATTTTTAGAACGTTATAAATGTTGAAAGAGACGTTTTTACCTTTAAACATTATTAATTTATCAAATTTAACTTTGTAACCCAAACTTGCTGATGCTACGTTTAAACGAATTTCTGTAAAATGTGAAGCCCTCTCAAACGAGCCCCAAATCCACCAGCACAGCGGGGCAGTTCGGAGGCTGGAAACACCCACCTTCATCTATGGAGGTCGTGGGCGATCGTCTACCCGCTCTACACTCGCCTGCAATCTCTGTTAATTCTAGTGGCTGGAACTCAGACGCAGTTCGGATCACCGAGGTGAAGTCATGGCTTTCATCTCAGTTTGAAGCAGCCGGCAGAGACGTGCCGGAGTTCGAGTATACCCCCCGAAGCGTCTCCCAGCTTCATGCCCTCGCAACTCTCTCCCAGTCCCGATCGCGCGCTGCCTCTATCGTCGCCGATGATCTCCGCCTCAAAGCTGCGGAGTACCGCGCTCAGGGCGCACGGATTCGCGAGGTCCTCGATAGCGCTGGTCTCTCCCAGGAGCGCCTCACTCCTGATGCGGTCTCCTCTGTCCAGGTTATTGCCAGCGTCGCCAATTTGCTGAACATACGCGATACTGAGTCTAGTAGGTCAGTACATATCAGGGTTTTGAGTCTTCGTGCTTTTACGATATCGTTTGCCTAATTGGAGTGAAAACGTTTCGAACCAAAACGATGAAATATTATGGATATTTTTCTGGTCAGACCTAATTAGAAATCAACAACGACTTTACTTTAAGCAATGAATGAACATAAGCTTTTCATTTTTGACGCACTTTTTCTTTCTACGGAGTTAAGCTTTTCCCTTTTTTTCTTCTGAATGTGTTCGCCAAATTTGCATCAGTTTTATTGTTGCCATGGGGGATTTGTCCTTGAGGAAGGCGGAGGTGGATGAGAAGAGGGCGAAGGTGCAGAAGGATTCCAAGGCTCTTCTGGAGTACACTCGCAAGGCTATTGCGAGGCTCAATGATCTAAAAAAGTAGGGATTCAATGCATTTTTTTTTTTTGGTGGGTTTCAGATGGGTCTTCATGTTGCTATGCAGTGATGTCTTTTTATTTATTTATACTTGTGTGATGCAGGACCTTTATAAAGTTTGATAATGAAATTGACGTTCATGAGGCTCAAGCTGAACATTGGCAGAGGAACATGGCTATCATGGACTCAAAAGAAAAACAGTACATACTTCAACACAATAATTACAAGGTTTGCCTTCTGTTTGGAGTTAATTTGGCTTGTCAAATGGCTTCTTTGTGGTTGTTGTTTGTCAGCAGCAGAAGAAACATGCTCACAGGAAGTATTATTTCCTTGAGTTTTGCTCATAATATAGCTCTTTAAATTAAATTCACGACACTTAATAAGTTTTACCTGTCAATGTTGCACTATAAGATAAATGCATCTTAGACTGGCCAAAGTAGCTGGGTATGAATAGGACTGTAAGCCAAGTCGAGCCGAGTATATCATAGTTCAGACTTGGCTTGGTATAATTTTAAGTTCACGTTCTTGCTTGAGCTTGTGTCAGCTTTCATATATTGTTCATGCTTGAATTGTTTAAATTTTTCAATGTTTGGACTTGATTTGTACTTAATTTGTTTATGACAAGTGAACAAGTATTTAAATAAGCTAATGAACGAGCTAAAAATTCAAACGAGTATCGAGATCTTTTATACAAAAAATTCAGTAAAATAATTTTATAGATTGGATCGCAGTTATTAATTTATTGATTATAAACTCTAAACCCTACATTATCTTAAATCTCATTTCTCATCTTTTTTTCCCTAAATCCCTTGCTTAGGAGATGTTTAGTAGAATAATTATGTAACATTTAAGCATAATTTAACCTAAATCCTTCCAAACAACTAAAAATAACAACTTTTAAATCTATTGAAACTTAATATAATGTATTTATATATCATATATGATATAAGCATTCATCGAGCTATCAACAAATGAGTTAATATTCTATTTAATTTTTTTTAAAAATAATATATCATATAACTACGAGTTATCATTGAGTTTAATATTGTGTATTTAATAAATGTCTTGTTGAACAGCAAATGAGTTTGTTCGTGAACATAAATGAACAAGTTTAATTGTGTTTATGTTTAGGTAATTTAATTCAAGCTTGTTTGTTTATTAATTTGAACGAACATGGCTGAGTCTTAATCAAGCCGAGTTCGAGTTGTTCATTGAGTGCTTAGGTTCATTTACCACACTAGGTATGAACAATTTGGATATCATCATCTTTTAAGACATTTTTAAGCTTTATTGTCTCACTATTGGTGGGATCGAAATTTGAGCACTGCCACATTATTGACTGCTGATTGCAATGTGTAGTTTGAGCTTGAATCTAAATAAGTGTTAATATGCATTCTTTTTAAAGGGAGCAGGCCATGTGTAGATTGAAGATATGGTGTGCAATTCTCATGGATTTCTTTCCATGAAATTTTAAATCCCATCAATTTTATTGTAAATGGAGTTTTCATGTAAAAGAGATATTGTCATGTATATTGAGTTTGTTATAGTTGTTTACATGTATCTACGTAGCATTATGTTCAATAAGGTGCATTTTGCTAAGTGATGCTCTAGTGTCTAATTGTCTTTCATTAGTTATATTGCCTTTATATGGTATATTCAAATTGTAAAGAGAGCAAATGAGTGGATCTTAGAAGGAGATATGCAAATTTCCACTCATCGGAATCAGCGAATGCATAAATGATCAGCAAATGCATAAATGCTTAGAGCAATTTAGTGTGCAGTTTAATTTTGTGTACATTATTTTATATTATTGTTTCAAGTTAGTGATTAAACATACTTGTGATGATATGGCCTATGAGAATGAAATGCACTCTCTTTATTTATGATATCTTGTTTGGTTCAAGTTATTGATTCATTGGTGCTAATACTGGCTTATTTGTTAGATTTTGATTTTCTATTTTGGAGTTATTGAGTGCTTATCCTATTACAGAGTTTGGTATGAGTTCCTGTAAACCTTATAATAGTAATTGGTGCAAAATCTCATTGCTTTCAATCCACATGATTTTGCATTGAGATGAAATTTTCTATAAGAGTTTTAATATTATGATTTTGCAAATTGAATGAGTTGTGCATTTGCATTTAACTTCAACACTAGATTTAAATCTACAACATGCTTCTTACTTTTTTACAACACAAGATTTTCACCCCAAATGATATAATAGCTTGAAGTAGATTTTCGATCCACAATTGATCCATCATAGTACAAATTTAAATAAACTTCAATCTAAAATGACCTAGTTAATGCTAAACCATATATTATCTTACATAATTTTGATATATTAAAAAAATCTTTGGATAACATCCCAATATATTTTTCTTAAGTTTTTCTTATGTTTTAACTGCCATACTAACAATAAAAGATATATTTGATCGAGTGGCATTTAGATATGTTAATTTTCCAACCATGCATAAATAGGGAGAAGCATCTTTACAGCTTTTATCATCCTCAGATAATTTCAAGGATTTCATGGAAGTTATCAATAATATTTGTAGTTTATTTTTATTAAAGGAGAGAGACACCTTTCTTAATATATGAAAACCCAATTCAAGAAAGTGTTTTGGATGCTTCAGACAATTAATGGCAATGTCTTCTATAGATACATTTTTATTTTAGTAATGTTTCAATTATCATTCTTAGTATAATTATAATGCCATTGATATACATAGCAAGAGTTAATGTGCAAGGGAAAGAGTTTACAATAAAGATAGTGATCAAAAATAATTTTTTGTAGTCCAATATTTTTGGGAACCTTATAGAGTTTGTCAAACTAAGCTTATGTACTTTTTTTAATCCATATTGCTTTTCAATTTTTTCCCCTCACCTGCCCACTCACCCCCACAAGCAACTTATTTTTGAAGAATATTAGGCTAATTTTCTAGGCTTCATTACAAAATCAAAATTAAGAGTGCTCAATATGGAATCAAAAGCTAAGAGCATGTTATCAAACAAGCATCAAAGAGTGTTTTGATATGAAACTAAAAAAATTGTAATAAAAATTAGAGCTTCAATATTTTAGTTTACTTATAGAATTTAAAAATTTTAATGTTTAATTTATTATTTTCATATGGAAGTCAAAAGTAATTCCTATGTGTTTTAGTTAGCCTTTGTTTTGATTAGGATGTTATTTGGCCAACGACTCCATTTGTTCCCCTATACCTTAGGGTCCGTTTGGGGCGGAGGTTTTCGCATGGCGCAGTGAGCGGACGCCAACGATGACTGTTTGGTTCGGCGTTTGAAATGCGGCGCGACGCCTTTTTGGCAGAACGAGGGCCGCGGATCGAATCCTGCGGCCTGCGTTCAAGCGATGGATTATTACTTGGGTTACCCTTCGTCGCTGTAGAGATGCGGGAGATACGAGAGATGCCGGAGATGGGAGAGATGCGAGGGATGTGAGAGATGTCGGAGATGCAGGAGAATCCAGATGGCTATGCACCGTTGCCATTGCTGAGAACTCTCGTTTCTCCGTTGCGGAAGGAGGCAGCAGGCAACATCGCCTACAATTCGCCCTCTTCCCTCCTCCCATTACCTCTGTCGAGGGATAGGTATGCAATCCATGCATTTCCAACAACTTTGTTAGCATAATTGTTTTTATTTTCTTCTTAATCGGCGCTTTGTTGCAAGTATTTTATCTTGCATTTATAGGATTACAATAATTTATCTTGCAAATTACTCGTATACCTAAATATATACCCAAGATTTAGCAAGTATTACTGTAATCAATAGGATTACAGTAATTTATCTTGCTTTTACTGTGGATTTTCTTAGCATAACATTCTTTAGTGATGCTTTTTCTTTTCACCGCACATAAAATGCTTATGTGGTAAAACATGAGCTTGATATGTATGACCTTGAATTATTTGGCTATTTATTATTGAATTCCTGAAATATGAATGAATTGCTATTTTTGAAAATTAACTCATTTAGATAAGTTGCATAATTATAATATTTTCATCTAGAACTTCGATATAAGGTGCATACTTCTCTGGACACAATTATAATATTTCTATCTAGAACTTTGATACGAGGATTTTCCATCAATAGGAAGTACCTGTAAAAGCATTCGAGTATCACATCGGGCATTCTCTGCCACAAGATGACATCATTAATATCATCATTATTTTAATCATAATTTTTTTTTAGTTTTTTTCTTTTTTTTGACACTTTCAATACTCATTGTTAAATGAGTGGTGTATTTGGACTTCTGTTCTGTTCTGAAATGAATATCTGCTTTTGAAGTTTAAAAAGTGTGACTTTTATAAGATTATTTTAAACAATTTTACAAAATAGTGGCATAATTATCATTTTTTCGAAAGCAATTGCTCTCATAATTGTTTCCAAATAAATTCATCTCAAAGCAATTGTACTGAAACAGACGATCAACTTCCCTCAATGAACTTTACTAGGACAACATGTACATTTGAAAAGCGAGAATCTGCAACTACGCCAAACAGAACCTTAGACTCCAATCACAACCAATAAAATCCTCGGATCAACTCTTCCAAGGCTAGATCAACTTTGAACTTAGAGCCAAAGGTTGAATTTTAGCAATTAAAGTCAAAGGAATGTTTTATATCTTTGGAGCTTCAATTATTAATGCTTGTACTTGGTAGCTTTATCTTCTACAAATCGCTGTCTCTGACTTTGGACTTGGTTAATTTTATTTTTTATGATTTGATAAAATTAATGAGAAAATTAGAGTATTATATGCTTTGTGTTTTGCTTATAATGTTATGTACTTCTACTCTTTGTCTCCATCACAAAGCTCAACTTACTACCTTAATCTGTAGTGAAGGAGTTCTCTGCATGCAAATCAACAACCTACCTAGAGTGCAAACCCATATTTAAATGCTAATTGATGTATTTTCTTTGGAGTAACTTATGGTTTACGCATAAGGCACACTTTATAAAAATTTAAGCTATATGCATATCCAAAATTTAGTGCAAAGATTTAAAATTATAAATACATGCACGATAAATCCTCTTGCATGAATAAAATATTTTGTTTATTTATAATTCTTTTTTTTTGTGGTTGACCCCTCAGAAGGTGTAAAAACTTACCATATATCGTCTAAGACATAATTTGGAAGAATTTCATGCTATATGTTTACCCAAAAATTAGTACTTATGATTTAAAATTATGAATGCATGCACGATGCATCTTTTTGCATAAAGAGAGTATTTCTTATATTTAAAAAAAAAAATGGTTGACCCCTTAAAAGGTGTGTGAACCTTATCATTGAAGATTATGCCATTTATGTTAATCTTAATAGATCAAGTTGAAGGTATAATTAAGATGTTAAAAGTGATAGATATTAGGTTACATGAGAGTGATTCGAGAGGCCAAGAATGTATGGAGGATACTAAGACCCAATTTATTAGAGCAAGAAATGGGTATTTTGGTGGAATGCAAAGCTTAGCCTTAGAAATCTCATTCCGACTCTTAGACTTATATAACATAGCCATCTTAACTTATTGGATGATGAGCCTTAAATAAACCTCAAAGAAATCAGAGTTTTAGGAGGCAACATTTTCAAAGGAATGGAGACCAAGAAGATTGTTAGAATATGTATGTTGAAAACTTTAATGATCCTTCTAGGAAAATTAATGTCGGGGCACATTCCTATGACGGTTTATATAATCCTGATAAATTATTTGGTTGAGTTGTGCAAATGTATGGGTTCTTTGAGTGATGTAGGTGGATTATTACTTCAATTTTTGCCAAGATGAAGCTTGCTGGAAATACAAATAGCTGTTGGGTTAATAGTGTTGCGAAGTTTTGGAGGGTCAACCTCACTTAGATAGAGATGGAAGTAAACTTTAAGTATCCAGTGCGTCCCAAGGCACTGTGATAAAAAACCTCATAGGCAATTGCTAATTCAAAGGCAAGACACCTTTAAGTTACTAAGTATCAATGCACTTTTTGATAACTTAATTTACAAAATTGATTGTTCAGATGATAATTGAGAATTGACCAATAGATTTGTTATTTGCTTTATAATGAATATTAAGAATGAGGTGGAAATATTTGACCCCTATACATTAGGGATGTTGTCTATTATGCCCTCATGCATAAAATAGAAGAGGGCTACCTCCTTTCTTAGATTTAAAAGCCAGACCACTCCAATTTCTACCCAAAGGTTTGTTGTACGCCTAACCCATCACTAATGGCACAAAAACTATTATGACTTATACTAAAAAGTTCATAGTTAAAAAAAAGGACACAAAATCCAATTGACTAATGCTGATTCAAATGAACTAAAACTTGTTTGCTCCATTTTTATAAGGGAGGCGGAGAGAGGGAGGGGGCAAATTGTGCGTCATACAGAGAGCAAAAGGGAGTAGAGAAGGTGAGCTAAGGGAGAAACCAAGAGACAAGGTGAGGCAGGGAAAGAAGAGGTGGAATGCAGCTTGTACAATGTATTTGATTAGGCGTCATGCGGTGCTCGAGTGCATGTGGCCGAGCATAAGGAAGGTGAATGAGCATTGTGGCAGCTATATATTTTAAACAATTTGCTTGTGAAAATATAATTATTATACAAGTATCTCTTTTAAAGCTTATAAAATTTACATATTTATAGTAAAATTATTGAGGATAGATTTAGGCACTTGATTCTTCCATTAAATTTGTGAACTAGAATCAAATCATAATTTGTGAGCAACAACCCAAATTGATCAGTTTGATTCAGGTCAAATTGTGTTTTTGGCTTGTTTTTTTTTTCTTTTCCACGCTTCTTGTGACCATACAATCCCTAATCTTTAAATCACAGATGCTTTCTTAAGAACATAGAAGTGTCTCTTCTGGAATGCCTTGTTAATTTTATAATTGTAGTATCAAACTAAATGATGGAATGATATTGCGATCTCTGAAGTAATAACTTAGATACATTAGTCATATATTAATTCAAGTAGAGGTCCCCACACTTCTGCCTCATATTCATTTAGAATCAATGACTTGCCTACCTTTTTACCTTAGTAAGGGACCGGTTTAATTGGTATTAGCTTGCTGTACTTCAGTATTTAACTCGGTTTGTCAGTTTGAGCTTGCTTCATGGGGTTTGTCATAATCCCAGTTCCCATCTCTTATGCTTGTTAGACGTACTAAACTAATATGAGTAATGTCTTTTATCCTATGAAGGAACATAGCCCTTTGTCTCTTTAAAGCATAGAAGATAACATAAATATGCTTACTTGCCAGATGACTTTCATGTCATAATGTGTGTGCCATTGACTATAAGTTTTGATTCCTTTCTTGGGATTATCTATGTCCAGTGTTGAATTCTAGAACGTTTATTCATTTCAATATGGCATTAACATCACAAAACTGAGATCTGTAATCTAAGTTGTAGATGCTCTCATGTAACTTATTGCAACTTGACATTCAAAAATACAATTGTCTTTTTTATAATTTGAGAAAGTTGTGAGACTTAATTCAAATTATGTGCATACCTATGGTAGCAATGACCAAACTTTTCTGTTTTCCTTTTTGGTTGTTTGTCATTTAGAAGTTGTCCTTGAAAAAATGTGCTCTTTGCAGGCTTTGTTAAGTCGTGTGGGTTACACTTCAGAAATCAATCATGGCGTGCTTATGGAAATGGCTGAGCATAAGAAGGACTTGGAAAAGATGACCAAGCCGATTTTGGATACATTAAGGAGCTATCAAGACTTACCTCCTGTATGTTTTATTATTATTATTTTTACTTAGTATATTTTTTGAACTTACCTCCTGCCTTTTTCTCTCTCTCTCTTGATTGATTTTATGTGCTAGAAAGTGAAAGTAATACTTTTCCTATTTGCATTCAGGATAAAGCTCTTGCTGCTTTGGCTATTGAAGATAAGAAAAGGCAATATGCAGCTGCTGAAAAATATCTTGAAGAAGTCCTACATTCTGCTCTAACTACACCAGAACTCTGAGGTTGTTTTTATTTGACTCTTCAGGGAAGATTGAATGCGGAGGTTTGGAATATTTTCAAACTTTGCATGCTTGAAGCAATTGTTCGAGATTTGGTTTGATGTTCTTGAGATTTGGATTGCAAGGAGTGAATTTTTAAACTTGCATGGCCGGCTACGTTGTGGTAGTGCGTCCTAATTAATTTTCCTATAAAATTCATCATGTTTTCGTGTCAAATGACCTGAAGTGTTCATTGCATTGTCTCCGAGGATTTAATTTTCGCCAAACTTTTCTCTTTACATCTGATTTTTGTTAGTTTGCACAGTGGGACTGAATTAAATGACGATTTATGTATAAATATCTACTTGATGAAAGAGCAATCATTTTAGCTCAATGATTTTGTCCATAAACTTGTGCTTATATTAACTTTGTTGATTTTTTAGAAAGCTGGAGCTTGAACACTAGCCAAAAATGACATTCAAAGAAATTTTGGTATCGATAACAAGTAGCACCAATTTTCTTTCCCTTGTAATTGGGATAATAAATTATTTGTTTAGGAACTTGTTTGAATAAAGTTGTAGTTTTTTATTACATGTAAATGACCTAAGCCTACCTTTTGGATCTCAATTTTATGAGTTAGGAGCTCTGCCCCATTATGGTTTTTTTTCACTTACATACCCATGTAACTTTTGTTTCTCATATAAAAACTCTAGAACTCATTTTCTAAGATTCTCTTTACCCTTATAAATGAAACTAAGCCCTAAACCTTCCTTCAAGTTGTTGGCATCATTTTTGGTGTAGCAGACATTTCAGTACACACCTTCATTGTCCTTAATCATCCTGAGAGTGAGCTCATCACAATGGTCATATTATTGGTGGTTTAAGACTCACCTTACTTAAAGGGTTTATACCAAGGCATTTTGTCTACAACGTCAAAGAGCTTCATGCTCGGACATCCTCATTTCCGCTCAAGGAGATCAGCACTTTAGCGCTCAGTCAGAATGCCTCAACACTGTTTTTTAATCATCTTGGCGCTACCTTTTTAGCGCTTCTGCGCCAGGATCTCTGTTTCAAGTACTTTTCATAAGGCATTGACGTGAAGAGCCCTGCCACATTGCTTCTGTAGACTTATTGGCAAGTGACCACCAAAATAGATTTCAATAGGCTTGCTTGGTTCAAACTCCTAGCCAGGTTGATTGATTTCTCTCATCTGTTAACGACACTTTAGTACATATCATTTTTGAAGCAGCTTTAGCAATACTTTGTCATCTTAATTTGGAGATCGGCTTGGGAAACTTGGTTAGCATAATATTCTCCACATTTTGAATGCCCAGTTCAATGACCTTGGATGTTTAAGTGTTCAGTAATGTTGTGGAGTCTGCTTAGTTTTGATTTGCTAAATACTTTTGTAATCTACAAGAAACTTGATTCTATTAGTTGTTGTATTTGTGCTACGGAGAATTTGTATCTATTAGGAGGCCATTTTTTTCTTGCTGTTCAGTTGGGTACTGAGCTAGCTTTTGGACAAATTTATTGACTGATGAAATGCATAATTGTGATTAATTTCGAGTAGAGTGCCAAAATAGTCACCGACTATTTACATGAGGCCGTTGTAATCTCAAAGTTTGTATAATTGCTGAAGTAGTCCTTAGACTCTTTAAATTGTGTCTAAAATAGTCCCCATGGAGGACTATTAGAGCTCAATTTTAAAATAGTCCGAGACTATTTTGACGCTTTTGTAAATTCTGTTACTAAAACGACTCCATGTAAAAGTTCGAGGACTATTTGGGACTTTACTCGATTTAATTTTTTTTTATTTTAGATTGTTGAATTTGTGCGTGCGAAGAAATTGTATCTATTAGGTCATTTTTTTTATCTTTTTTTTTTTGTGCGTTAGCTAGCTATTGGACAAATTTATTGATGGATGAAATTTGTAGTTGGTGTTTTGTTTTTAGGGTTAATCATATTTTTCTCCTCAATTTTTTGGTCAACAGCACAAGGATATTAATGTATTTTCTAGGTGCCTTCAATTATTTATCTTCTTAGATCTCATTTAATTCAAAATATATAAATTGGGGCATTTACATACATATCACAAAATTGTCATGTATTTACATATCTCATGCTTAAACTTCCATATTTACACTCATATCACTCAGCTTTAATATCACATCAAAAATAACAATATTATCACTTTTTAAAAATGAAATACACCTTTACATGCATAGGTTTAATGCAGAAAGCGCTATATATGTAAATATGAAAGTTTAAGGCCCCGTTTGGGACAGCTTATTCACAGTGGTGTCATTTTTGAAAACGCTGCCCCCTTTTTGGAAAGTGAGTTCTTCAGGAGTTTGAGAAAATGACGTTTTACATTTACATTAAGCGCTGATCGCGAGTCCTCCCCCGCAATCCGCATTTCGTTCGAGCGAAAGGCTCCTTTCGCCCTCCCATTCATCTGCGGGATCAGGTCTTTGCAGACGGAGAGGACGTCGGCTTTGAGAAGGCTCGGATAGAGGGAAATAGAGAGGAGGATTCACTTGTGCGATGAGCGAAGGTTTCACGCAACTAGGAAGTAGAAGGTCGCGGGGGCATGGGCGCGGAGGTGAGGGAGAAAGGCTTGATTCTTCCCGATCGCGATAATATCCTTGTTCTCCTCCACTGCGATTCGCCTTGCTTGGATTGATTTCGTGCTCACCTACTCCTCTCTACTGTTCCACTGGATCAATTCTTCCCCTGTGATTCTTCCCTTGCCTACGATTCGCCTCGCCGATCGCGGTATTACGACATCAGCTATTACCTCACTGCCCGATCGTCGCCCTATAGGATCCTCTGTCGAGCGTGCCTCCTTCATAGCTCCCCCGCCGAGAAGTTGCTCTCCCCTGGTAAAAATTTTTTCTCCTCCCTCCTGTCCTGCCTCCTCTACCCCATTTGGCCGAAAACCTTCTCTAATATCGCGGTGAAGAACGACCCGAGTTTATGAACATGTAGGATTTCATTTTCGTGTACTTGCTGTTGATTCATTTCTGACAAGCTGTCTATTTGTTTATAAGGGTATTTTTAAGGAAATTGAAGCTAAACAGTAACATGAAAGTAACAGAGAAACAAATAACAGATCAAAAATGAAAACCAAATGAGAATTGATTTCATATAGCAGTTCACTAGCAAGGATAAACATGCTAAACAAAGAAAACTTTAGAAAATAAAGGAGAATAACAGTAAGGAAAAATAAGAAATAAACTGTTTGGATAAAATTTTGTTTGCAGAAATCTTTCTGGCATGTTTAAACGCAGTTAATGGATGATTTTATAGTTCTCAATATCTCCATGGCCTTGTTTTGTGTTTTGTAGGCCACATAGCTTGTCGTTTTGTCTAGTTTAAATTATACTGACAGTCATTATGCAAATTTCTCTATATAGGGCAGACTGGTCATTTTTTCAGAATCAGCTGTTTTCCAAACCAAACAGTCAGACAACTTATCCGGATTAGTTGCTTATCAGCAGATTATCAGGATAAGCAGCTTATCTGGATAAGCTGCAACTACCCCAAAAAGACCCTAAGTGTGAGATATGTAAATGCATAAGAATTGTGTGCTACATATGTATATTTCCCATAAAAATTTTGCTAGTATTATCAAACCATTTATAGCTATTGCACTGAATGTTCATGCAGCATCAATTCTTTGGTATCTTCTAGCAATTATCATAAAGAATAAGATAGCATCAACCACCTGCCTTGCGTTGTTTGGAGAGGGAAAATTATTTTCTTCTGACCATGTTGCAATTTATTTCTAGAAATGTCTGTGGATTTCACCTTAAGTGGCGTTTGGGGTGGCTTAATGAGTGCGGTGGCGTTTTGATACCGTCGCGGCACTGTTTGAAAATAACGTTCGGGTGCGACGTTTTGATACCGTGCATACCGCGCTTCGTGTATTCTTCCCTTCGGTCGGAAGCCCCGGATAGCTGCTTATCTCGCGTTTAGGAGGCTTTTTTTTCCACGGTGCCCTTGTATACCCTCTCCGCCTGCTCTTCCCCGCTCCACCCGAACCCTCCCTGTCGAGCAGCTTCGCAGTGTAGATCGTTGGCTCCTTCCGCGAGTTTGCGCACCGTCTGCTCTTCCCGACCGCTCTATCACTCCCTGTCGAGCACCATCCCCGATCCCCTCTCGTTCGGCTAGATCGGCTGGTTCCGCAAGTTCTCCGCTCTATCACTCCTTATCCGACAGTTTAGGTACGTTTTCTGATGAGAGGTAGATCTCAAATCCATTCCTTCTCCATCCCCGATCCCCTCTCGCTTCGTGTAGATCGTTGCTTTTTTTTTTGCCTGCTATCGATGAGAGGCTAGATCGGTAGCTTCTATATCGTTTCCGTTTCGCTTCTATCTGGTTTCCATTTTCGTAATGTAATTTCCGTTGGATGTTGATGGCTCATTTGTGTATTTTTTTACTTTGTGTTCTTTTTCCATTTGCTTCTATCTTGTTTCCGTTGGATGTTGATGGCTCATTTGTGTATTTTTTTACTTTGTGTTCTTTTATCTTTGTGTTCTTTTATCTTTGATAGATGCATTCCTAAGAAATTTCTGGCCATGTACCTAAGAAATTTGAAATTTATCTTGTGCACATTTTATCATTACAAAAATTATCTAGGATATGTTTTTTATTGCTTCTCCATTTATATTAAGTGTTTGTTTAACTAGGTCCTACCTTGTTGCTAAAGAGCCATGAATTCATCAGGCATGACCTTCCTCTAATTAGGATTTTTCAGTGCTCGAGTATAATCTATGGTTATGGTGGGAGTTGTAGAGTGTGAGGTTGAGAATATATTTAGGTTTCAGGATTCAGGTTTTTGATTGAGTGGCCATTGAAGGAGTAGGTTGGGATGGAGGTGGATTAGTGGAGAGGATAAGATGTGGAGTTGTAGGTTGATCTATGGTAGTTGTTGGATTGGTATTGTCGTTTGATGTGGTTGGGGTAGTGTTGGTAGAGGAATTAGGTTGGGTTGATTTTTTGGTTATTGAGGGTATTAGTATTATTGGAGGATTGTGGAGGGGGATGTGGTGTGTATTGGTCCTTTAGAGTTTCTTGGGTTGTTGGAGACATATGGGAAATGACTTTCATTGAAGACCACATGTCTTGATATTATTAATTTGTTGGTGATGTCTTAACAATAGTAAACCTTATGTTATGCGGAGAAGCATAAAAATACATAATGAAGGTCTTTCCTGCTTCAATCAGCGGCTACTACAGGGAGGAAGACTAATGACTTCCCCAACCTTGACAGTCAGCAAGCCCCTTTTGTATCTCTACATAGACTACACAGCTTGCCTTTTGTCTATGTTCTTGTATAAATATAGTTTATTATGTCCCATTATTTTAGCACTCGAGACCCCTAATCTTTGCACATATATTCAGAATGTCAGGAGAGCCAAGGGTAAAAGAAAAAGTAATTCGATCTAGAATGGAACTGGATCCAGATTCCACTCAAGCATCAGTAAAAAAACAAAGATCTCATACGCCTAAGTCATGGAACTATACAAAAGGCACTTAGCTTCTACATGCTGAAAAATTAGGTAGCTTTATACTGTGCCAAAGCTGAATTATTAATACATATACATAGAAGAACATAATAGCTAATATAAAATGTTATATTAATCAACCACCATAGTACAAAACAAGTTAAAATTGGATTACAGTTCTTTGTTATCCATTTATGTGACTGAGCATCCATGGTGGGAGTAAAGTGTTGCCTAATCTTAACTGCGGCTGAGGTGATTCTTCTTCATTGGCTCTTGCTTGAAAAGTTCTATATATGAAAAAAATAAAAGCATTTACCCATTCAAGTTCGTATTTTCGACTTTTTATTGTTTAATACTTGATGTTATAAATAGAAGATGTGACAAGTTTTGCATTGAAACCTGCTGGTAGGAGTTGGGGCAGATTCTGAAATTACAGCATGAGGAGGTGCAGAGCTATACTGGGATTTGTTTTGCTGCTCCCATGCTACATTCTGCACCAAAACTTTGGCCTTCGCTTTAGCCATAATCTATGTAGAAGATGAGTCATGAATAGGATTGAAGGAAAAGAAAACTGCAAGGTGATCGCCAAAGCACAACCTAAGAAACTTGTGAAGAATACTACTCACCTGCAAGCTCTTGTTTTGCTCCAGCAATAATTTTTCCTGTGAATGATTCTGAATCACAACACAAATGTTTAAACCTGTCCAAAATTAACGCTTAAACACATGCAAATCAAAGCACAAATACACAACAACCGAATCAAAGTTCACAAAATAAAAAGACTATATTAGTGGGAAGGATAAAGCACACACCATTGAATTCATGGCTAATGATGCATTTTATAGGCCGGAATGCGTAAGGATCAGTGGGATGGATAAAGCACATGCCACTTAATTCATATTTACAGGTTTAGGTGAAGGTTTCAATGCAGAACAAGGTTTTACATACAGTTGGCTAAGAAGCGTCCCTCGAGACAACCTCATAAAAGTCAATTGATGATTCTTAATCCATTCCGTTGAAGTAGAACCAGAATCAAAACTTTTTTCTTTCACTTGTTTAATTGATTCCCATATATGCATCCACATAAAATGCCTCAAGAAGCTATCATTGTTAAGATCACCACAGTTAGAGCCAATATAAGATGCTATTTGACATATCCTTGCAGTTACACACATACTTCAACGAATACTTAAGTCCACACCAACATGTGGCGCAGCTATTGCTCTTAAAGACATGGGCCATCCAAGTTGCTTAATCACCCAACATGTGTAACAATAGTATTAAAGTTGCTTAATCACCCAACATGTTTTAACAATAGTATTAAAGATGCATGCTTGACATGGTGCTTCTCACACGAGGCAGAAGCTCCCCAATCAAAACCTTAATGTAACAAGAAAGCAATAAAGGAAGACTTTCATACATACCACTCAATTCTTATGTATTTACATATCTAACATCTACAGTTTAGTTTACACATATATGTCAACAATATACAGTCAGGTCAGGTTCTTGGGCATTTACATTTTGCTTATACAGACTTGGGCATAATCGAGAAAAGAAAGGGTCATTTTACATGCGTACCATCCCATTTCTATGTATCTGCATGTTTGATTCCTAAACTTCAATTTTTACAGATATGTCGCCCTAACTATTTTTTTGGTATTTAGGTTAGTATTGCAAAATTGGTACTACTTTAGAATTCATGTATTGGATGTTATGTATGCGAAATAGATTCGATGTTTTTATGTCAGCATTGTTTTATTAACGAATTGTTAGGACAAATGAAGCTGTGCATCAATGAATATGGGATAAGGAGACTACGAACATTTTCTCGTAACATCCGCATCGGTGAAATTGAGCTCGTAATAGGCCTAACACCCATTTTAGTAAGCGAAGGTTGGTTAAACATCGCTCAAAAGTTCAAAGACCAAACGAGAAGAGATTATGAAAAAGTGCGGTTCAAAAATAAATGGGATCGATTGAAGAAAGAGTGGAATTTGTGGAAGGGTCGAAGCTTGGATATACTGGAATTTGACTGGGACCCCATTAAACGGACAATCGGTCGTTGGATGCTTGGTGAGCCGAGAAAATTGCGGTATGATTTTATTATTCGCAAAATTTTTCTTCCATTCCTCATTTATTATAATTTTTCTTTATTTAAGCTACTATGTCCCTAAACCCTAATTTCAACGTTCACGTGTGCAGTGACAACGCATTGAAAAAATTCAAACATAGCGGAATTGAACCGGATTTGGAAGAAAAACTGGACATAATGTTTAGAGGTGTGGTGGCAACGGGACAGTATGCAGTCAGCCCTAGTGAGACAGGGTTTACTGGAATTCCAGATAATTCTTCACCAGATCCACTGTATGTTGACGATGAAATACACAGTGTCAACCAGAGGGAGATGGGTGAGTCAAGCTCACAGTCGAAGAGGCCCAGGCATGGGAGAAATAAGAAAGAAAAGGACAGTGTTCTATTGGAAAAGCTCGATCGTCTCATTGATGCTTTTGGAGCACCACCGCCAGCTCCAGGGGCAGAAAAGAAATGTTTAACAAGCGGCATTCTTTTTTGCGCAGTGTGATTGAAAGAACATTCGGCGTTTGGAAGAAGAAATGGGTCATATTGCGCGATATGCCGCCGTACCCATATCAAAAACAGGCACACATTGTGATTGCTACGATGGCGCTCCACAATTTCATCAGACGGCATCCATCCCGTCACGATACAGACTTCAACATAGCTGACGCTGAGGAGAGTAATATTCTCCCTACTGAGTACGATTCTCATCTTGGAGATTCAATGCCAGAAGAAGTCATGGAGTCTGAAGAAATTGTAACACAGGATGGGGAAGGTGCATCGGAAATGATTGCTTTGAGGGAGCGTATCACAGATGAGATATGCGAATCCTGAACTGATTTCACTGTCGGACATGGAGCAAGCAGATTCAAATTTGGAAGTTTTTTTGATTTTGTTTGTTAGAGCCAAATTTAAGAACTTTGGTAAACATGAGGACAGTACTTTTTTCATGGCTATATTAGTATTGTTATTCAAGGATGATCCGAATCAATTGTTCTAGAATTGACAACTTCTTTTCCATGATTGGATCTGGATGTATCATGAGCTTGTTTCCTTCTTTCAGTCTTGTTGCCTTGAATTTCTATGCTTTAAGTTTTGTTGAAGTAGAATTGAGAGAATTTGGAAATGTGCTTTTCATTTAGGTGGGAAGTCTTCATAAGCTATTCTTTTTATGTAAGACTTATTTGGTTGTATGCTATGGATGTTATTCACTGTGACAAAGCAAATACTAATATTTTCAAGCATATTAAAATGAATAAAAACTCTTAATAGTAAAATCTGCAGAAAATACATCATCCATAGCATTTATTTTGTATTCTTTCTCAAATCCTAAATTAAAGACAAAACCCTGATTTTACATCCTATGTCATAGGAAACACTATTTGGGATAATACTATCATTTCTAATTTTGATTCAATCTCCTTTTTTTGTCTTCTTTTGAACTCCTAAAATAAAGAATGTGGGTTTTGAGAGTTTAAGAAAGAATTTTTTTTTCTAATACAAATAACACTTAGCTTTTGTATGTAAAGAAAGTCACCCAATATTCATATGAGATTCACATGTTTGCTATAATCTCATCTCTCCTTTCTATAAACATACCACCTAATTTTTATGTATTTACATATCTAATAAACACCTGCAGTTTTATTTCTACATATAGCCGCTTTACCTATACATATAAGTTGTATTTCACATTTTAAAAGTTAAAATACTGATATTCATAATGTGATATGAAAGATTTGTTTCATATCTAAGTGTTAGATATGTAAATACATTAGAATTGAGTGGCATGTATGTAAACTTTAAGTGTTTGAGAACTATCCGGATTAAAATAAAATTACGTACATTTTTTTCTTTGCAGCCAATGGAAGAGCTTAATAAGTGCTTCTTCCAAATGATTGTCTTTGTTTTAGTAATTGCGCCAATTGTTAAATTTTAGAACGACAATAAGTTTCCAATTACGACATTTTCCTGTTAGAGGATTTAACTGATAATAATTGGGCATGTTTCAAAAATGATAGAAAAAATAGAAGCATACTATATCTAGTTTTGGATTGGCACGGTGTCTTGCAACGTAAAGAAGCAAATGAGAACTACATTATCATCTTCAGAGACCAAATATATTGCAACTCAATTAGCAAAATGTCAAACAATTTGTACAACGAGAATATTAGAATATCTTTAGTCTTCTTATTTTTCTCCTCAGTGTAGCTTTTCTCTCCCCCATAAGCGCTCGGAATTGCACACTAACTTCTCACTCATGGCCGATTCCAAATCCAATACCGTCTCTATTGACCAAAGAAGAAGAGAATGCTCATCAGCTCCACCATCATCATCATCTTTCAATATTTACAACCACTACATCCTATTTGATATGACATAATAGAGCACATATATCAAGTTTTAAAAGTTAAAATGATGATATATTTTGATATGACATAATGATTTGGGTAGTATAAAGCTGAAAAAATAAAAGTTAGATCTCAGAAATGAAAATACACAAGAATTGAGTGGGGGCAAGTATGTAAATCATTCTTCCTGGTGGAAACGGAGCACACTGGTCCTTTTCTGTTTTTCTCCATGAATTCATTAATGGTGGAGGGGACCAGCAACAGAGATCAGAAGGGCTGCTCAGTTCTTCTTTTCCATGAAGGAGGATCTGGTCCTTGTAGTTAGAATCATGTAGCAGACTGAATAAATTCAGAAACAAGTTATTTTTGTAACAGCGCGCAGCTTTTCCCAATCAGCCATGCAATTTAATAAGTTCATTTTTAAATAAATAGCGGTATTTTACTGGTTGCATGGTGACTTGTTAAGATGTCAAGCTAAATGTATCTTCAAAGTTAATGCTAAATCTCATATTTCTGTATGTCTGCCATGCTTGAGATCGATTGGACACCACATTCTTCATCATGTTGCCTTCTTGAAGAAACGGTACAAAGGTTTCTAGTGTTTAGAATGTGCTGTTTATTAGTTGTGAAATAAGCTCCAATGCTAAAATATCCTTCCGTGTTCTCTCACTGTAAGTAAAGGTCTCCTTTTCCTGTTAGGAAAAAAAAAACAAAATCTTATATTTAGTACTATTTGAATCAGGAGATCCTAATCCCTTTACATGATCTACATTCAAAGTGTTACTCTATTTTCAACCTGATATTAAGCATATGTTTGCATCATCATTTGAACAATATGTAGGCCATTTTAGTTGGACCGGTAAAAGTATATCCTGGATGAAAAAATTATCACCCAATTCTTAATGTATTTACATATCAACAACACATACATACATATCACCCAATTCTTAATGTATTTACATATCAACAACATATACACCTTGAGTTTCATTTTTTTTCATTGAGTTTCATTTTTTTCAATTTTGTTTGTGGAAGTTGAGATGGTCGGAAGCCTGTGCAGATGGTAGTATAAGCAAAACTTTGAAAATTTTTGAAAAACTTTGTATGTAAAATATAAGCAAAACTTTGAAATTTTTTGTATGTAAAATATGCAGTGTTTATTAATGTTGCAAAACTATTTTAAAGTTTGATCCTTTCAATTTCATGATATGAGATTTATTAAATTGATATGTAGTAGTTTGGTGTTTCATTTATGCACATCTAATCATTATATCTGTTTTTAATAATGATCATATTCCAATCTCGACAAATACATAATAATTGTCTGTTATATATGTAAATGCATTATTTAATTTTCTTACACCTGTCTTAAATATTTGCGAGGACGATGAGTCTACAGTGCATCGAGTAAGAGTCCGAGCGAGTACTTATGTCGTTGCGAGCTCGCGAAGCATAATACTAATGTCACGTCGTAACATGCGCTTACGGTCGACGATTCTGATGGATGTCCTCGGTGGGGACAAGGATTAGAAGATTGCAAGTTCTTCGGTGTGGTTTGACAATACGTCCAGTAACTACATTATCACGGTCGAACACCGTTGCTTCGGGGATCCATGGTATTACAAGTTCAAGCATATCGCTTCTAGTTCGACCGCTTCACACGAGACAAGTTTAGACACGGATCTGTTGTGTCGAACCAAATAACAACCATCGCGATACGCTTCTTACATCATAAAATGAATGTTGTCATTTTTCTCATTGTAATTTTAACCTGCTACTTCTTCTTTTTATTTAGGTTTAGTGAAACTCACTATTAGGTGCGGTCTTTATGTAAATGTATCATTGTCTTTTGAAAACATTTTATTAATATGTTTGATCCGGTTTTAAAATGAAAAATGTTTGAGTGGTGTATATGTGAATAATTCTTAAGTGTTACTAATCGTTGTCATTTTCGATTGTTCGAATATGTATTAGTAAGAAAATGGCTACGATAGTCGATATGTCATGTGAATTAAAGACTTCATATTTAGCGCAAATCAAATGTTTTTATTCATTTTAAAGCTTGTGCTTCGAATTATATTTAATTTGAATGATTCTACAAAATTATAAAATTGAATATTTTTTTGAATAAAGTAAACAAATTAATATAAAGTATTTATAATAATATATATTTCAGGAATAAGAATTAATGATTGTGATCGAAATTTAAAGCGAGCTTAAGAACTAATGGCATAAAAGTAAATCAAATTTGATGGTAGATTAGAAGCATATTGTACATTTCAAAGTGATTGGTTAGTGAGATGAGGTAAACGAAACTTTACGTAGGAATTGCATCGTATATAACTAAATATTTAAATGAAAATTTTTTTATTTAAAAAAATTTGTCGTTAAACTTTAATTAAGATTTTATAGTTAATAAGTTTTTATTAAAGAAAAAAGTTGCACAAATTGTTATTTTTGTACAAACAATCGCATATAATAGCTTTTCAAACCGTAAACCAAACAATTAAACAACTTATTCATTTCGAGTGCATAAGATCATTTATCCATAACATATTGCTTAGTCACTGTTTTCAAAACGCTTCAAACTAAACAGACATGACGAACTTATTCGAGATCAATTTAGCATATGAACTTTATATGAATAGTTGAACTTATCTCGAATAAGTCGACTACCATTCAGCTGCCCCAAACAGACTCTTAATTTACTGAATAAAATACAAAGTTAATGTGCATAAAGATGAAAATCTTTCGATTTGCATTTACGCTCACAGAAGCACATGTTTCTTTAGGTTCACCCTTGCAAGCAGAACACTCTCCTCTCTGAAAATGCGGATAGATGGAATTTATTTCCTTAAGCAACCATTTGTCCAAATCATAAAGTAATTGTGTTATAAAGGCAGTTTATCTTGGAAGACGTGCATTCTGTCCCTTCATGGAGTTCATGCGGTAATTTCATTATTCTGCTGTGGTTTTCTGAAGCATTCATTTAAATTATTCGTAGGTTCCAGTATTGCGGAATCTCCTACAGATCCCTTGCCAAGAAACTTGGAAGCAGATAGCATTCTGCGCATCTATGTATGATAAGCTTTTCATTGTAATGAACATAGAAATGTAAGCCTGTCATCCCCACCAGAATAATAAATTTAACCGGCACACTAATTAGGAAGATTTACATGCATACCATTTAATTACAATTTATTTACATATCAAACACCTAAACTTCAATTTTTTACATATATGCCACCTTACATGAAAAAGTTTATTTCACTTTTTAAAAATTAACATAGAAATTTTTTTGATGTGATATGAACGATTTGGGTGGTATAAATGTAAAAAGTAAAGTTTAGGTGTTCAGTATGTAAATACATAAGAATTGGGTGGTCCGTATGTAAATGGTCTTACTATTGTAGTATACAGAGAAACAGAAATATCAGGAATCAGGATGAAGATTGATATCATAAGCTTTGAGCCGGAGGTGTCGGCTCAAATTTTGTTTGCTTCTTCTGTAAGAACATGCAGCCAGCAATTTTAATCTATCAAATTTTCTGTTCGGAGCTTAGGGACCGGTTTGGTAAACCATATTTCCTGTATTTTTTTTGGTTCGCCAGATTCAACTGGAATATATCAGTTTTATGCACCTCATTTGTGGCCTAGTCAGTTTTCAATGCAATTTTAAATATCCATAAAATGGTAGCTGTCTGAGACCAAATGTGGCTGTTTTTCAAAGGAATTTATCAAACTATCTATTTCTAGGCATTTCTCTGTTAGTATTGAAACCTGGAAAATTGTATCATCATTACCTCTTGCCATCTACTGTAGGTTGATCTTAGGATTTCTTACAATATTTTTCAAGCTGCTGCTTGTTATTTCTTAAGTTAATGGAAGAACTGTTTTAGTTCACTCTAAAATTTTTTAGCCATGTATTTACAGTTTTCACTGTCATTCGATATTGAAATGATTGTTCAGATTCTGTTAAAAGCTAATAACTCCTATTCTAAGCAATTGTATCTATAGTTTTTCCCAAATTATAAGCATAATGATCATTTTTATAGTCTTTTCCACAAGAGTTCATACACCTAGCTCATGAAACAAAAAAAATTCTTGAGGCTTACTTATATAAGCATCATTCAAACTTAATTCTTGATTAGATAATATACTAATTCATCACCCTTATATAACCCTAATCTCAAGATTGGCACCTCCTCCCTTTTTGACTTGCTGACCATCCTCCTCAACTCTTATTCATTCTTCGATATCTCTCCGGCTCATTAGAGCTCCACTCCTTGATTGACTCACTAATAAAACGTCGTCATATTATTAAATAAAAATGTTATCCCATGTCAATAGTTGACTCAACTATAAAAGATCGACAAAATCATATCTCTAGTTCATGACTGTGTGGCGCCTGTTGCACATTGCTCATCTTGTTGCATGCTCTCGCTTGCACTAGTGCTTGTAAGTCCCCACATGCAGGAAAAATTATTGCATACGAACGGCGTATGCAGATCTGCATACGCCGTCCAATAATACCACAACCCCACCCAAAAAGTGTATGGGGTGGGGCCCACTTTTAATTTTTTTTTAAATTTCTCATTGGACAGCGTAAGCAGATTTGCGTACGCCGTCCGTATGCAATAATTTCTCCACATGCAGAGAGTAAGTGTAGGATACATTGAGTTGCACTCGTTCAATTGAAGAGTGTATGCATGTATGAGTTCTCCATCCCATTGATGTGGTTTTTTGTGCGTATAGCTTCGACATATGCCTTGGGGTTGGCCAAGCATTGTAAAAATTGCTTGTGTGACTAATTACTTTATTGCCTCATATTTATGTGCACTTAATTAGCTTGTTCACATAAATTGCTTAGAGTTGCATGATAGTTTGGTGATTGCTGAAATACTTTGTTTTGTAATGTGCCAAAATAATTGCGACTTCTATAATATCTGAGACTAAAATGTCGTCATATTATTAAATAAAAATGTTATCCCATGTCAATATTTGACTCAACTATAAAAGATCGACAAAATCATATCTCTAGTTCATGACTGTGTGGCACCTGTTGCACATTGCTCATTTTGTTGCATTCTCTCGCTTGCACTAGTGCTTGTAAGTCCCCACATGCAGGAAAAATTATTGCATACGAACGGCGTATGCAGATCTGCATACGCCGTCCAATAATACCACAACCCCACCCAAAAAGTGTATGGGGGTGGGGCCCACTTTTAATTTTTTTTTTAAATTTCTTATTGGACAGCGTAAGCAGATTTGCGTACGCCGTCCGTATGCAATAATTTCTCCACATGCAGAGAGTAAGTGTAGGATACATTGAGTTGCACTCGTTCAATTGAAGAGTGTATGCATGTATGAGTTCTCCATCCCATTGATGTGGTTTTTTGTGCGTATAGCTTCGACATATGCCTTGGGGTTGGCCAAGCATTGTAAAAATTGCTTGTGTGACTAATTACTTTATTGCCTCATATTTATGTGCACTTAATTAGCTTGTTCACATAAATTGCTTAGAGTTGCATGATAGTTTGGTGATTGCCGAAATACTTTGTCTTGTAATGTGCCAAAATAATTGCCACTTCTATAATATGTGAGACTAAAACAACCTCATGTAAATAGTCATAGAATATTTGACAAACTTAACCATGGATTATGCCATAGTATTGAACAAATCAGTTTTATTATGCTCAAAACTATACACTGAATTTGGCATAAATAACCCACTCGTCACCATATTTTGTGTGGATTATTATTATGATTACATTGTTATTGTGTAATTAGCATTGCAAGTTTATGAACTTGAGTTAACTATTTCATTGAGCATGATAGTTACATAGCTCAATTACTTACTAACTACAACCTACATAAGTAACCATATTTGGTATATCTTAAATAGTTTTATTCCACTAGTATCTTTGTTTCTATTATGTGCTTTCACATATTGATCAATATTCTATTATGTCCATTTTTTGGCTTTTTGAGAATATGAAGAAACCTATACACCATATTCATTAAAGGTCTAGGGTACTCAGTACATGATCAATGACAAGTACGCCATATTACGAGCTGTAGAGATGAAGTTTTGCCAAGTTCACTTTGCTCATCCACAAGATTTATAAGAGAAGCATAATCCAAAGTTCAACACAAGGCAATCACCTAATTATTTTTACATTCCAATCTTAATTAGAAAGGAAGGAATATATCTAAACGAAAGACATTTAGCAATAATTATGGATATTGAAGTGAAGTATTAACTGAATGGAAGCGTCAATGAATCTTGGAATAGATGAGTTATCTTAATTAGTATAAAAATAAAATTATTTTAAAAAGAATATTGGCAACTTTAATGACTACGAAAAATATTCATTTAATGCAATATGCCCATTTTTGGGCATGCAATTTTATGTTCGTCGAGATCTCATTGTTGCCACACCAAAGTTGCTTTGGTAAGGAATGGGAGAGATGTGAATATATTTTTATTTAAATAAATAAATAATTAATTTAAATATAAAAGAATCGAATTATATAATATGTAGAAAATAAAATAATGAGAAAAGCTCTCAAGATTCTTCACTTTTCTTTCTATGAAAAGGAAGATATGTATAAATCTTCCATATGAATTACAAAATAGGAATAAAATCCAAAAAGAGGGGAAGAATAAATAGGGTAGACAATTTGATACGAATTGGAGCCAAATTTATTGAATAAATTGTAAGAAATAGGCATGGCAGCGAAAATCAAGGATAATTTGGTTAATCTCCAGGCCTTCAAACAAGTCATAATGGGTGATCTACAATTATAGAGATAAATTGATTCTTCACAATTCCTATATGCCACCAGGAACAAGAAGAAGAAGAAAAAAAAAAAATGTAGGAGTACAAAGCATGAAAACCAACCTTATGTGATCAACCCTAATTAAACATCCCCAATACAAATTCAAAATTTCCCTCCAATATACATTCAAATTTCACCCCCAAAACGTTTTAATTACCCCCCAAAACCCATCTAATTTCTCTCCCGCATACATTATTAGGGTTTTAACGGGCTTCAGCTGGGAGTCAGAATCCTCCCATGTGAAAAACCCAGTTTTAGGTCCCTTAGGTTGGGTCAACCGGCTTGGATGGGCTGGATCGGTCAAGACTAGTCGAGGAACTAACATTATAATGCTTCCCTCCCAAGGAAGCACCTTGTTCTTAAGTGGAATGATGAAAACTGCTTCTAGATCACTTCATAAGGCTCCCAAGTTGCTGTATAATTTGACACATCTTTTGACTTATAATCATCGCCTCCTTTTCCCTTTTCACTCCTCGACACACCCTTTCTATCTCAAAAAGTTTCAAAATCACCTCCATGCCCTTTGTCAGCATTGAAGGCAGTGAAGATGCAGGTTTGTGGTCTCTGATAATAGGCCTCAAGTGTGATACATGAAATAATGGATGCAATGATGAGGATGGTTGTAACTTAGATCGTACGCCACAGCCCCAATAGAACCACAATCTCATAAAGTCCAAATCTCGTGGATAAACTTCTCGCTCTTCCTTCTGGCCAATGTCTTTTGCTGGTAAGGTCTCAACTTCAAATAAACCATATCCCTGGTCTTAAATTGTCCATCATCCTTCCTCTTCATGATTTGTTGGCTCCTCAGCAGATGTCATTTGAGCTCTACCAATAATATCATATCCATTTCCTCCAATTACTAGTCTACACTGTTTATTAGTGTAGTACTACACATAGTATGACAGGTGAGGTGGATCTCGACCATGCAAAATTCTGAAAGGAGTAATCTGTGTGGTAGTATGATATGAAGTGTTATACCAATTCGTAGCCTAAGCAATCCATCTTGCCCAAAACTTTGGCTTATCTGATTCAAAATAACTTAGGTATGCCACCTTGCTCCTGCTGACCGCCTCCATTCAACCGTCAGTCTGGGTTTGATATGATGTACTCTTTAGGACCGACCCTTGTAATATGAATAATTCTTTCAGACATGGCTAATGAACTTGTTCCTGTCTGATACAATGAATTATTGAACATCATGTAAACAAACAACTTCCCGTATGAACATACAAGGGAGTCGTAATAGAATGAAGCGTGCATACTTGCTTAGTTTGTCTACTACCACCACTATCACAATAAATCCTTATGATTATGGCAACCCTCTATAAAATTCATTGTCATCTCCTCCCAGACCTTTTTAGGTAAATCTATGATTTGCAGTAACCCTCTTGGTTCCATAGTTAAATACTTGTGTCATTGGCACACATTGCACCACCATGTTCTCTACATCTCTACGCATTTCCACCCAATATACCTATGTTGACAGCCTACTGTATCTCGAGTGATCCTTAACCACACTGCCATTAAACTTCTGCAATAGTTTGAGGATGTACTATGATGCTTTTGGTAACATGAATCATTTTTAATAGAGTAGTTGTTGTCCTCTCGATGCATAACTTGGATGATTATTCGGGTCCTATAACAATACTGCCCTAATCTTGCTCGACCCTTCATCCTGTTCACTCTCATGCCTCAAAGCTTCCTAATCTAAGAACACGTGTACTGATAAAATTGCCTGCTCGGTGACCCACTTTTTATATGTTTGCAAATTATGTTAATAGCAACGACACCAAAAACTTGATCCCGCTTTAATATATATATTTGATTTTATGATGAAATGTTTTAATATGGATTCTACGCAAGTATACGTATCGTATCAAGTAATACATGACTCTAGTGGAGTCCTGGTTATCGATCCCACATGGAAGTTTTTAACAGAATTGTATCAGCTAAAATTTAAAGGAATTACTTACTAATATAGTAAACAGAAATTTAAAGTAACTAAAGCAACTAAAGTAAACTAATGCTTCGAAATAAAGTTGATTTAAATAATTCGTAAAAAGTATCCTTCTCATTATTTTTAGAAAATTAAGTGAATGATGAATCTAATTAGAATTTTTGAATTGTATTGTGACAAATAGAGCACTCCTATTCTTTACCCTTTGGTCCGAGTGCAAAGAACATCGACTAATCCTATGTTTGATTATCGAATCTGCGGCTAGCCGGGAGGATACTTGTCGCCACTTCGAGCTCCACGTTCCCCTCACTCGAGGGCTAACATCTACACTTTAGCTCTCAAACAATAGACCAAATTGAATATTTTAGTCTGTCACACTAAAATGTCCAATTCTACGTCCGATAAATAATATTTCTCTATTTATTTGCACCATCCTTCCAAGGCTTTTGACTTCCCTGAATATTGGATGTAATTTTTACTGTAGTTGATAATTCAACATATTTTAACAAATCAATCGGCAGATTGAAAGTAAATTAAGTTTTAAGTAAAAATTATCACAACTTATTTTAATATATTAGGTACTTCTGTTTAATTTCATCATTTCGCATAATTTTCATAAATAAGGAGAAAGACTAAGAAAACTACTCAGAATGCATGGGAATAAAACAAAGCATGAATTTCATTTAAAGTTAACAACAATAAACAAAGTTACTTATCTTAATTTCCTCCCTAGCGTACTCTCAAGTTCCTTTCGACTTTTCCTTCTAGTACAACACACTTCTAACTCATTAATTATACTCTAAAACTCTTAAATTAGCACTCAAACACAAATAGACTCTCTAAATAAACAAACTGAAGACTCAAGAAACACACCAATGACACACACTAGACACACACAAACACTAGAATTCAGCCTCTATTTATAGAGGTAGGCAAAGGTTTAAGGGATACTTAAGCACCTCTTCAAAAAGCGTCCAGGTTCAATGTATTTTGCATTTTGAACTGTCTCGCCGTCGGCGAGAAACGACCTCGCCGTCGTCGGGCTTCTAGAAGGTCTTCAAACCGCGCGATCTCGCTGTCGGTGGGCTCGGTCTCGCTGTCGGTGAGGTAGTTGTAATTCCTTCAGAAGTTCTCCTAATGATCTCGTCGTCGACAGCCTCGATCTCGCCGTCGGCGACTTAGTTCATTTTGCATGAATTTCTTCCTTTTTGATCTAAATCTGCTCCATTTCATGCTTTTTGCTTCCATCACTTATAAATCTTCGTTCCTGCAGTAAAATAAAGAAAATACATTTCTTTAAAGTGCAATTTCATCAAAAACAGATATGAATTTCTTAATATATTTTTCTGTGATCAAAATCCCTCAAACTTAATTATTACTTGTCCTCAAGTAATTTTAATACTAAATAAAAATAATGATTTATGTAATAGAATTTTTCAATTCAGATATACTGATCACTGAAAATTTTATTAAGAAATTCATACCTATTTTTGATGAAATTGCACTTTAAGAAAGTTATTTTCTTTTTTTTGTTGCAGGAATGAAGAATTTAGGTGATAAAAGCAAAAATCATAAAAAGGAGCGGATTTAGAGCAAAAAGGAAGAAAATAATGTAATTTGTGCTAAGTCGCCGACGGCGAGATCGAACTCGCCGACGGCGAGGTTATGAGAAGAAAATTCTGAAGGATTTATAACTGTCTCGCTGACAGCGAGCTCAAGCCCGCCGACAGCGAGATAGCGCGGCTCAAGATCTTCTCAGAGTCTTCGTCGACAGACGAGGTAGTTCGTCGCCGACGGCGAGATAGTTCAAATGGCACAGATACATCGAACCCGGACACTTCTCAAGAGATGCTTACACACCTCTGGTCCTCTGCTCACCTTCTATATAGAAGCCGAAGTTCAGCTTCTAAGTGTTGTTATTTTTGTGTTCTAAGTGTTAATTAGTGTATTAGTGTGTGTGTTATTTTGTTAATTGGTGCAGTTTTTTAGTGAGTCTTTATTGAGTTAGTGAGTTAGTGAGTTTTTAGTGAATCTTGCTGTACTGGAAGGAAGAGTCAAAGGAACTGCTAGAGTCCGTTGGGATAAATTGAGATAAGTATTTGTATTTATTGTTTTTAACTTTAAATGAAATCCATGCTTAGTTTAGTCAACATGCATTCTGAGTAGTTTATTAGTCTTTCTCACTGTTATGAAATTAAGTGACTTGATGAACTAAAAATATAAGTATTTATATATATATTAATAAATTGTGATAATTTTTACTTAAAACTTAATTTACTTTCAAACTGGCCATTCGATTTGTTAAAATATGTTGATTATCAACTATAGTAAAAATTACATCCGATATTCGAGGAATTCAAAAGCCTTGGAAGGAGGGTGCAAATAAATAGGAAATAATATCATCGGGCGTAGAATCGAGCATTTTAGTGTGACGGACTAAAATATTCAATTCGGTCCTATTGTTTGAGAGTCGAAGTGTAGATGTTAGCCCTCGAGCGAGGGGAACGTGGAGCTGCGAAGTGGCAATCAGTATCCTCCCGACCTACCGCAGATTCGCAATCAAACATAGGATTAGTCAATATTCTTTACACTTGACTAAAGGGTAAAGAATAGGAATGCTCCTATTTGTCACAATACCTTAAAGTTATCTATTTAAATTCATCAATCACTTAAATTTCTAAACAAGGGGAAATATACTTTTTCTGAATAGTTAAGACTTATTTAGCAATTAGTTTAATTTCCTGCACTTTCAATTTGTATTAATTTTCTACTTAGTTAATTTACCTAATTGAAATACTTAGTTTTATTGCGCTTAAATTCAGAATTCCAAATTTTCGTATATTATTATTATTATTATTATTATTTTAAAATTAGCTGTTATTTAATTTTCTCTTTCACTGTGGGATCGATAACCAGGACTCCACTAGAGCCCTGTATTACTTGATACGATACGTATACTTGCGTAGCATCCACAACATAAACAATTACAATTCTATACATATAATATAGCGGGTCAAGTTTTTGGCGTCGTTACAATTAAATTAAAAATATCATAATATAAAATTGTGGGCCAAGTTTTTGGCGCCGTTGTCGTGGAAAGTAAGAAAAATTTACTAGAGTAACAGACTATTTTAAAATAATCATAATAAATAAATTTAATATCTATTCTAAAATTGTATGCGCAAATTTGGAAACAAAAATTTAATACCTTACGATTCTGAATTAGAGCGTACAATTAAAAGAATTAGAAAACAAAAGAAACAAATTATAAATTTATTACAAATGACGAATATTCCTGAAATTCAAAATATGAACCAACAAAGACCATTAAGAGATTATGCCAACCCTACATCTGATGAAATTCATTTAACTATTCAAAACCCTGATATAGCTGCTAATTCATTTGAACTTAAACCCGCAATTATCCAAATGGTACAAAACAATCAATTTAGTGGTTCACCTACTCGAAGATCCTAACTAACATCTTGCAAGTTTTCTAGAACTTCGTGCTACTTTTAAATATCAAGGAGTATCCGACGATGCTATAAGACTTAGACTTTTTCCTTTTTCATTAAGGGATAAGGCTAAAATGTGGTTGAATTCGTTAAGACTTCTGGATCTATTAAAACTCGGGGAGAATTATCACAAAAATTTCTATCCAAATATTTTCCACCATCTAAAACTCGCTAAGTTTAGAAATGATATAACTTCTTTTTGTCAGATAGATGGAGAATCAATATATGAATTGATCACTGAAAAATTTATTAAGAAATTCATACCTATTTTTGATAAAATTGGACTTTAAAGAAGGGTATTTTCTTTATTTTGTTGCAGGAATGGAGAATTTAGGTGATAAAAGCAAAAATCATAAAAAGGAGCGGATTTGAAGCAAAATCATGAAATTTGTGCTGAGTCGCCGACGGAGAGATCGAGCCCGCCGACGGCGAGGTTATGAGAAGAAAATTCTGAAGAATTTATAACTGTCTCGCTGACAGCGAGCTCGAGCCCGCTGACAGCGAGATAGCGCAGTTTGAAGATCTTCTAGAAGCCTCGCCGAAAGCGAGGTAGTTCCTCGCCGACGGCGAGCTAGTTCAAATGGTACAGATACATTAAACCTGGACACTTTTTGAAGAGATGCTTACACACCTCTTAGTCCTTTGCTCACCTCTATATATAGAAGCCGAAATTCAGCCTATTTGTGTGTTAATTTGTGTTCTAAGTGAATTTTTCTAAGTATATTAGTTGTGTGCGCTTTTTAGTGAGTCTTTAGTGAATTTTTAGTGAGTTAGTAAGTTTTTAGTGAGTCTTGATTGTATCGGAAGGAAGAGTCAAAGGAACTGCTAGTGAGTCTCGTTGAAGATAAATTAAGATAAGTATTTGTATTTGTTGTTTTTAAATTTAAATGAAATCCATGCTTAGTTTAGTCAACATGCATTCTGAGTAGTTTATTAGTCTTTCTCCCTGTTATGAAATTAAGTGACTTGATGAACTAAAAATAGAAGTACTTTTATATATATTAATAAATTATAATAATTTTTACTTAAAACTTAATTTACTTTCAAAGTGGCCATTTGATTTGTTAAAATATGTTGATTATCAACTATAGTAAAAATTACATCCGATATTCGGGGAATTCAAAAGCCTTGGAAGGAGGGTGCAAATAAATAGGAAATAATATCATCGAGCGTAGAATTGAGCATTTTAGTGTGACGTACTAAAATATTCAATTCGGTCCTATTGCTTCGAGAGCCGAAGTGTAGATGTTAGCTCTCAGTGCGAGGGGAACGTGGGAGCTCGAAGTGGCAATCGGTATCCTCCCGACCTAGCCGCAGATTCGCAATCAAACATGGGATTAGTCAATATTCTTTACACTTGGACCAAAGGGTAAAGAATAGGAATGCTCCTATTTGTCACAATACCTTAAAATTATCTATTTAAATTCATCAATCACTTAAATTTCTAAACAAGGGAAAGATACTTTTTCGAATAGTTAAGACTTATTTAGCAATTAGTTTAATTTCCCGCATTTTCAATTCGTATTAATTTTCTACTTAGTTAATTTACCTAATTGAAATACTTAGTTTACTTTATTACGCTTAAATTCGAATTCCAAATTTTTCGTAGTAATAAGTATTATTATTATTATTATTATTTTAAATTAGTCTGTTATTTAATTTTCTCTTTCCCCGTGGGATCGATAACTAGGACTCCACTAGAGCCCCGTATTACTTGATACGATACGTACACTCGCGTAGCATCCACAACATAAACAATTACAATTCTATACATATAATATAGCGGGGTCAAGTTTTGGCGTCGTTACAATTAAATTAAAAATATCATAATATAAAATCGTGGGTCAAGTTTTGGCGCCGTTGCAGGGATCGAACCCGGGTCACCCGCGCGACAAAGTGAATACTCACCACTATACTACAACGACTAGCTCAACATAAAAAAGATAAACAATTTGCTAAATTCCTCGAAATATTAAAGAAATTAACCATCAATATACTTTTTGTCGAAGCTTTAGATCGGATGCCAAATTATGTAAAATTTATGAAAGATATTCTAAATAAGAAAAGAAAATTCACCGATAATGAAACAAGTCGCACTTAGTGAAGAGTGTAGTGCTATTATTCGAAGAAGCTTCCGAAAAATTGAAAGATCCCGGTAGTTTCACTATACCTCGCGCTATAGGAGAAAAATTTTATGGAAAAGCTTTGTGCGACTTAGGAGCAAGCATCAATCTAATGCCTCTATCGATTTTTAAGAGATTAGGATTAGGAAAAATTACACCTACTTCAGCAACCCTTCAATTAGCTGATCGTTCGATTACCTATCCTAAGGGAGTTATTGAAGATGTGTTAGTAAAAGTGGATAAATTTATCTTCCCAATAGATTTTATTGTTTTAGATATGGAGGAAGATAAAGAAATTCCTATCATTTTAGGAAGACCATTTTTAGCTACTAGAAAAGCTATGATTGACGTTCAGAAAGGAGAATTAACTATGAGAGTAAATGACCAAAAAGTTACCTTTAATATTGCAAAATCAATGAAATATCCTGCGCTAGAAAAAGATGATGAATGTTTTCCGATGGAAATATTTGAACATTTACAACAAGAACATTTTAAGGAATATTACGAAGATAAATTAGAAAAAGAAAATACTGAATTAGTTGAAAATAATAATGAAGAACTAGATTATATTCAGGAAAGATTTGAATTTTTGGATAATACTGAAAACACTGACAAGAATATAGTTCCATCAATTATTAAACCTCCCGAACTCGAGCTAAAAATATTACCCGATCATTCGAAATATGCTTATTTAGGTAATTCTTCAACTTTACCAGTTATTATTTCATCCGCATTAAACGAATCTCAAGAACAAAAACTTTTAGAAACTTTAAAAAATATAAGACAACTTTTGGTCGGACTTTTAGCAGATATTAAAGGAATTTAGTACCTTCAATCCGTATGCATAGAATTATTTTAGATAATGAACATAAACCTAAAACAGTATCCCCAAAGGAGATTAAACCCGATAATGAAAGAAGTAGTTAAGAAAGAAATTTTAAAATGGTTAGATAATGGTATTATATATCCTATTTGCGACGATGCTTCGGTAAGCCCAATTCACCGTGTTCCTAAGAAAGGAGGAGTGATCGTCATCGTCAATGAAAATAACGATCTTATTCCTATAAGACAAGTTACTGGTTGGCGAATATGTATCGATTATAGGAAATTAAATACCGCCACCGGAAAGATCACTTCCCTTTACCATTTCTAGCACTAGATGTTAGATAGACTAACTGGACATAAGTATTTTTGTTTTCTAGATGGATACACCAAGTTATCATCAAATACAAATTTCTCCCGAGGATCAAGAGAAAACTACATTTACTAGTCCTTATGGAACTTTCGCTTTTCGAAGAATGCCTTTTGGATTATGTAATGCACCAAGCAACATTCCGCAGATGTATGATGTCTATATTTAGTAAGTTAATTGACAATGGAATAGAAGTATTTATGGATGATTTTTCCGTATTTGGAACATCATTTGACACATGCTTAACTCATCTTGAAAAGTATTAGAAGTATGCGAGAAAACAAATTTAGTTCTAAATTGGGAAAAATGTCAATTTATGGTTGCGGGCGACATTGTATTAATGCATAAAATTTCGGAAAAGGCATGGAAGTGGACCTCGCAAAAATTCAAGTTATAGCTAAATTACCACCTCCAACTACGTGTAAAGGGGTAAGAAGTTTTCTTGGACATGCTCGGATTCTACGTACGCTATATAAAAGATTTTTCAAAAATTACTAAACCTCTATGCCAACTTCTCGAAAAGGATAAGAAATTTGAATTTACAATCGAATGCCCGAATGCTTTTGAACTCTTAAAAGAAAATTTAATTACAGCACCTATAATAGTTTCATATAACTGGGAGAAACCATTTGAGCTTTTGTGTGATGCTAGTGATTATGCTGTAGGAGTAGTTCTTGGGCAAAGATATGAAAAGATTTTTAAAGTTATATACTATGCTAGTAAAACTCTTAATGATGCTGAAATAAATTATATAGTTACAGAAAGAGAATTATTAGCGGTAGTATATGGTTTTAATAAATTTAGACCTTATCTGATCGGAACAAAATGTATCGTGCATACCGATCATTCTCGCTATCAAATATTTAATGCAAAAGAAATATTCCAAACCAAGATTAATTAGATGGATGCTGTTAATGCAAGAATTCGATTTTGAGATCGTTAATAAGAAAGGAACTGATAATTAAATTGCGGATCATTTATCAAGATTAGAAAATCATGAATTATCTGATATTGAAAATGAAATTATAGCATGCTTTCCTGATGAACAACAATATAATATCAATGAGTTGAAAATACCATGGTATGCTGATATAGTAAACTATATAGTTAGTAATATTTTACCACCTATGCTAACTTTGCAACAACAAAAAAAATTCATCCATGATACGAAAACCTATTTTTGGGATGAACCATATTTATATAAGCAATGTAAGGATTTAGTTATTAGAAGATGTGTACCTTATGAAGAAATCGAACCAATTATTCAAAAATGTCATGTTTCGATTTTGGAGGACATTTTGGGAATGATAAAACCGCTTATAAGATTCTACAATCTGGATTTTACCGGCCTACTCTATTTCGAGATGTATACGGATATATTAAAACTTGCGATAAATGCCAAAGAGTAGGAAATATATCTAGAAGAAACGAAATGCCTCTAAATTTTATATTAGAAGTCGAAATTTTTGATGTTTGGGGATTAGATTTTATGGGACCTTTTATTCCTTCGTTTGGAAACTCATATGTATTAGTAACTCGTTGATTATGTTTCCAAATGGATCGAGGCACAAGCTTTACCTAGGTGTGATGCGAAGAGTGTTTCAAAATTTCTGATGAAAAATATTTTTACTAGATTTGGAATGCCGAGAGTGATTATCACTGACGGAGGAACTCATTTTAGAAATAAATACATTCACAAACTAGTAAG
Organism: Papilionanthe hookeriana x Papilionanthe teres; assembly: GCA_022702705.1. Taxonomy (NCBI): domain Eukaryota; kingdom Viridiplantae; phylum Streptophyta; class Magnoliopsida; order Asparagales; family Orchidaceae; genus Papilionanthe; species Papilionanthe hookeriana x Papilionanthe teres. The sequence goes on along the minus strand of CM040423.1, from coordinate 62,195,474 downwards.
AAAATACAATATTACTCATAAGATATCCACTGCTTATCATCCACGTACTAACGGATTAGTCGAAGTATCTAATCGTGAGATTAAACGTATTTTAGAAAAATCTGTAAACTCAAATAGGTTAGATTGGTCTATTAGATTAGACACCGCATTATGGGCTTATAGGACTGCTTATAAAACTCTGATTGGAATGACTCCTTACAGACTTATATATGGAAAAACATGCCACTTACCAGTTGAATTAGAACATAAAGCATATTGGGCGATTAAAGAATTTAATTATAATATGAAGGATGTCAGTGAGAAAAGATTGCTGCAATTAAATGAATTGGAAGAATTAAGAAATGAATCATATGATAATGATCGGATTTATAAAGAAAAGATGAAATTATGGCATGATCGGAAAATTAATCGGAGAAATTTTGAACCGGGAAAGGAAGTTTTGTTATATAATACTAGATTGAAATTATTTCCCGAAAAATTGAAGTCTCGATGGTTAGGACCTTTCACCATAACTCAAATATTTTCATACGGAACTATAGAAATCGAAGATCCAAAACTCGGACATAAATTTAAAGTTAATGGACATAGATTAAAACCATATTTCGAAAGTATAAGACCTAACTATAAAGAGGTTTTAATGCTTAGTCGACCTGATTAATAATTGAAATTAGGTCGGGCTGACGACGTTAAACCAAGCACTTTATGGGAGGCAACCCATATTAGTTATCTATTTTTATTGTATCTTAATAGTTAGTTTATATTATTGAAACTTTACTACTCAATTATTATTAAGAATCATCACATATTCGAACCATTATGATGAGAAATGAAATTATTCGATTTGGAGCAAAATTGGACATTATTTTGGAATCTCGCCGACGGCGAGGTCGATACTCGCCGACAGCGAGGTTCGTGCCTAAATTAATATCAGTTTATTTATCGAGCTCGCTGACAGCGAGAAACGTCCCGCCGACAGCGAGAACCTGAGAGGCAGTTTTTATAACTGAGTCGCCGACGACGAGAAACGTCTCGCCGACAGCGAGGAAGTTATAAAGATGAGTTATTTATACTTTGAATGCCAATTTGGACGGTTTCAAAACCAAATCCTTAGTGAAAACCCATTCTTAAACCATTCTAAGTCTGCCTTCTTCACTAGAATTCATTCCATTCACCATAATGGCCTCCAAATTCTTAGATTCCTCTAATTCTGGAGTATTTAACCGGAGGAAATTTGTGAGTGCGGAAGCGCAGCGGATCTTCAACAAGGTTTTGGTAAAGAAAAGAGTTATTAAGGAACGGGGATTTGTCAATCGAGGATTTGAGAATTCCACTACAAAGATAGAAGAAATGATCGCACAGCGGCACTGGGAGGTATTTTGTTACACTACGTCTGCTGTTGTTATTCCAGTTGTGAAAGAGTTCTACTCTCCAGTTGTGAAAGAGTTCTACTCTAACTTACATGCGATCAACAATGGGAATATCTACGTCCGAGGAAGATGGGTGACATTTACTCCATCAAGAGTAAATGAATCATTCTCTATAGAAAACACCCCGGTATGTCACTATTCAAATTTTGTGCCTTCTCGATATAATATGAATGAGATATTTCGATATCTGACTGATTTAACGGAAGATTGGGAAATGCGTGAAGACGGGTATGTTAGTTTCTCCGCATCACTTTTGAATCCCGTCTCGAAGCACCGACACTTTTTCATCTCATCTAAATTGTTACCTACTACGAGGGTAAACAAGGTTTCGAAAGAATGCGCTATATTGAATTATTGTATTCAAATTGGATTGCCTATTGATGTTGGATCAATAATTGTTAAGTTTGCATTGAGTTTAATTGTGCATGGGTCAGTTCACGGACTAGGACACCTATCTACTATCTTTGCATTATGCAGTCAGTACCAGGTTTCTTATGAAGCTTGGGAAAATGTTCTGTTACCTTGGAAGTCGCTTGATCCTACAAATATGTTCCCTACTTTGGACAATAATGAAGACATTACATTTATCTCTGATAGAGTTTCATAGAATAATCCTATAGCAATGCCTATTTCAGATAAAACAGAGTTACTTATGATGAAAATTAAAGGAATGGAGAAAGAACTGCAGAATGTGAGAGATTTAATCGACAATATGTCTGATTTATTTGATCACATTGACTGGAGGATGAAGGAACACTTTGATCATTCTGGACATCTGTAAGCTAGCTTTCTTCATTTACTGAGACAAAAGGGTTGGATCACCGAAGAATCCGTCGGAGTTTCCCTTCGGCCTTTCTATAACTTATTTCGTGCATCATCGTCATATCGGAAATATCGTAGAAGATAAAGATTCTGACCTTGAAGAGTAGTAGTAAAGATTTCCATAGTATGTTTGTATTTATGTTATTTGATTCGAGTTAGATTTTATTATGTGTGGAGTGATGATTCGAATATCTCAAACTTAATCGAGATATGCGTCATAGTTTTGTATCAGCATTTAGTGTGTCGTGGATTGGTTTGCGATGCTGATTAGTAGTAAGGATTGAAGTTTGAAGTTTGATTATAGAGTTTTAAATTATGTTAGTTTGTATATCTCATGGATTTCAATATTAAAGTTAATTTGTTGTGTTGTGTGAATTTGTTTGTGTATAAGTAGCTAATCTTCATTAATAAATAATATGATCGGAAATATAATATAAGACAAATCAAGGACGAAAATGAGTGACGAATTTCAAAAATTTTAAAATTTTTGGAATCTCGCCGACGGCGAGAAAAATCCCGCCGACAGCGAGATCGATCTCGCTGACAGCGAAGTATTTCTCGCCGACAGTGGATTTTTCCCGAGAGTTTTTGGTTCCGAAAAATATTAGCTCGCCGACGGCGAGAAAAATCTCGCTGACAGCGAGGTCGGAAAAAAAACATATATTTGGCCGGTCAAAAACACTATACATCATCCCAAACCTCCTATTTTCGCAAAAACCGACCTAGGGCTTGAGAGATCTTGGATTTGAAGCGATTTCAACACTTTTTGACACCAGATTTCATCTTCCCTTGGTAAGAGCTTCACTCCTATGCAAAAATTTTTGATTTTCACCATATATTTTCACCACATTGCAAATTTTGGAAAAAATCAAAATGTGGTAGAAATATTCGGTGAAAATCCATGGAATTTGATTTAAATTGCTTACAAATGTTGTAGGAAGCCTTCTTAGTATTATTTTTAAGTTTAGTAAAAATTTTCATGATTTTCACAGATCGATCGAATGGCTCCACGACAAAAACGTCGAGTAGAGTTCGACGAAAACCGATTCATCAATGCACGAGCACAGGCTAAATATTTTGAAACATACAAGGAAGAAAGTGCATTGCGGATTGGGTATTCAAAAATTCGGGAGGAGAAGTAGAGCGGATTATTAAGGAACGAGGTTGGGAGAATTTCTGTTACGTTCAATATAGAGCAGCTGTAGAAGTGGTGAAAGAATTTTATGCCAATTTGACTGCCGCTGAAGATGCACCAGTAAAGGTACGAGGGTTTTTTGTAGATTTCAATGCTGCAAGAATTAACCCGTTCTATGAAGTTCATGATTCACACTTTAGCGAGTATGAAACTTTTGGAACGATGGAAGGACCACTGGAGGAAGTCATTAACTTTCTCACTGATGGGACCGGAGTTTGGAAAATTAAGCAACAGGAAAGAGTGAATTTTCCTCTTTCTAAATTAAATGCAGTCTCCAAAGCCTGGCATTACTTTATTTGTTCTACTCGTTACCCACATATCACCATAGTGAGGTAACACGAGATAGAGCAATTCGAATTTCGTATTCGAATAACGAAGCATCAACATCGGGAGAATTATTTATCAAAACATCCTAGCCACTCCTCAAAATGAGAGTGGAGCCGGATCGGGACACCCCGGATTAATTTCTGCACTCTGCCAACTCTCTGGAGTTGAGGCTAGAGATGATGAAGAATGGGTGGAACCTATGAAACCACTCACAGCTGCCAATATCAAGAAGTATGAGTCTCATGAAGGGTGGAGATCAGGAGTAAGAAGTTATTTTACTCAGTCAAGTAGAGATATACCCTCTACTAGCTATGAACCACCTGAGCCTACCATCCCTACCCTACAAGATCTGATGAATGAATTGACTCTGCATAGGAGGAGTTTTGAGTAGTTTGGAGAGTCCATGGGGAGAAGGTTTGATCATTTTGATCAAAGGATTGATAATCTGGAGAGGAGACATGATTATGATAGTGCGTACCTCCAGCGACATTCGGAATACGAAATTGCATACTATGAAGCTGAACGTCGTTATAGGAGTGGAGATTTAGATGTTGTCTTTCCAGAATGCCCCAGGTATACTTAGTATCATCCTGCTCAGTCTTCTCAGCCTACAGATCAAGGAGGGGATGATATAGTTTGGGACTTTGATGCTGAAGATTAGGACTTTATTTATTTATTTTATTTGTTTGGTGTAAGTTATTTTGAGGACTTTATATGTTTGTAATATTCAGTACTTTATATTTTGAGACATTGGATGTTAGATTAATTTGCTTGAATTGTTATAGTAGTTAGTTTTTGTTTTTGTGTTAGTTAATTGCATTTGTTTTTATGTTAAATAGGATGATAGTTTTCTTTAGTGTGTTTTTATTTTATTTTGTATTGTTTTAAGTTTTTAAAAGTGTTAATCTGTTAGTTAAATTGTTTTAATATGTAGTAATTCATATGTGTAGTGTAGAGTTATTTTAATTGTTGTGTTTAATATTTATCTTAGATTTTATCCCTGCATTTTCTTTAAATTGTTATATATATATGGAGAATACTAATAAGTATGCGTTCAATGAAAAATGAAAAAGCTCGCAAAAAAAATTTCAAAGAAAAAAAGAAATACCTAAACTTCAAAGGTATGATTTATTTACTTTCCTTCTTTTTCATTATTTAGAGTAGATATAAAAATTTAAGTTTGGGGGGAGAGTAAAATATAAATTTAGTTATTAACTTGTTCTCAATTTCTATTTTCAAATTATTTTAAAATGATTTTTATAGCAAATTTTTCAATTTAATTTAATATGAATTATTTTATTTAATTATTATAAAAGGTTAAATGAAATATTTCTAGTGCTTTAATTAATTAAATAGAATAAAATATTTGGTTAAAGGGAAAAAGAATATAGTAAACTATTTTTAGTAAGGAAAACTATATTCTAAAATTAAAAATTCTTAAGTATTCAAGTGAAAAAGAAAAGATTGAAAATCAATGAAGTAAAAACTATGAAGTATATATAAGCTAAGAAATATTTCTAAGTTTCTAATTTAGGAAGATGAAAATGAAGTTCAAAATTATTAACAGGCTCTCCAGATACAGTAATCCTGATAAAAAAAAAAGAGAGAAAAAAAAGAAAAAGAAAAATGAGGAGAAGCTTGAGGAGATGTCTTATCAAAAATTGACTTCATTTGAATTAACCTAAAGGGAAAAACTTAGATATTTCCAAACTTATGTTTATGGATTAGAATTTTACCTAATAGTGTTTTCTTGAATTTCTTATCATATGAATATCTTAAGTAGTTATTCTTTAAATATAGTCATTCCTGAAATGAATAGTAAGCTAGAAATCTTAGACTCGATAACTAAATAATTTATTTCTATAAGATTAATTAAATTACATGAATTATTTTTTATTTAACTTTATTATGATATTAATTAATCTAATTCACAGTTTATTTAAATTGAAAAATCTTATTATAAAACTCATTATTTTTATGTAGTACTAAAATTACTTGAGGACAAGTAATAAGTAAGTTTGGGGGATTTTGATCACTGAAAAATTTATTAAGAAATTCATACCTATTTTTGATAAAATTGCACTTTAAAGAAGGGTATTTTCTTTATTTTATTGCAGGAATGGAGAATTTAGGTGATAAAAGCAAAAATCATAAAAATGAGCGGATTTGGAGCAAAATCATGAAATTTGTGCTAAGTCGCCGACGGCGAGATCGAGCCCACCGACGGTGAGGTTATGAGAAGAAAATTCTGAAGAATTTATAACTGTCTCGCTGACAGCGAGCTCGAGCCCGCTGACAGCGAGATAACGAGGTTTGAAGATCTTCTAGAAGCCTCGCCGACAGCGAGGTAGTTCATCGCCGACGGCGAGCTAGTTCAAATGGCACGTATACATCGAACCTGGACATTTTTTGAAGAGATGCTTACACACCTCTTGGTCCTTTGCTCACCTCTATATATAGAAGCCGAAATTCAGCCTATTTGTGTGTTAATTTGTGTTCTAAGTGAATTTTTCTAAGTATATTAGTTGTGTGCAGTTTTTAGTGAGTCTTTAGTGAATTTTTAGTGAGTTAGTAAGTTTTTAGTGAGTCTTGCTGTACTGGAAGGAAGAGTCAAAGGAACTGCTAGGAGTCTGCTTGGAGATAAATTAAGATAAGTATTTGTATTTATTGTTTTTAACTTTAAATGAAATCCATGCTTAGTTTAGTCAACATGCATTCGAGTAGCTTTATTAGTCTTTCTCCCTGTTATGAAATTAAGTGACTTGATGAACTAAAAATATAAGTACTTTTATATATATTAATAAATTGTGATAATTTTTACTTAAAACTTAATTTACTTTCAAATTGGCCATTTGATTTGTTAAAATATGTTGATTATCAACTATAGTAAAAATTACATCTGATATTCGGGAATTCAAAAGCCTTGGAAGGAGGGTGCAAATAAATAGGGAAATAATATCACTGGGCGTAGAATTGAGCATTTTAGTGTGACATACTAAAATATTCAATTCGGTCCTATTGTTTGAGAGTCGAAGTGTAGATGTTAGCCCTCAGGCGAGGGGAACGTGGGAGCTTCGAAGTGGCGGTCGGTATCCTCCCGACCTAACCGCGATTCGTAATCAAACATAGGATTAGTCAATATTCTTTACACTTAGATTAAAGGGTAAAGAATAGTGAATACTCCTATTTGTCACAATACCTTAAAATTATCTATTTAAATTCATCAATCACTTAAATTTCTAAACAAGGGGAAAGATACTTTTTCTGAATAGTTAAGACTTATTTAGCAATTAGTTTAATTTCCTGCATTTTCAATTCGTATTAATTTTCTACTTAGTTAATTTACCTTATTGAAATACTTAGTTTACTTTATTGCGCTTAAATTCAGAATTCCAAATTTTTCGTAGTAATAAGTATTATTATTATTATTATTATTATTATTTTAAATTAGTCGTTATTTAATTTTCTCTTTCACTGTGGGATCGATAACTGTGGACTCCACTAGAGCCCCGCATTACTTGATACTATACGTATACTTGCGTAGCATCCACAACATAAACAATTACAATTCTATACATATAATATAACGGGGTCAAGTTTTTGGCGTCGTTACAATTAAATTAAAAATATCATATTATAAAATTGTGGGTCATGAATCTTGGGAGAGATTTAAGGAACTTCTTAGGAAATGCCCACATCATGCGCTACCAGATTGGCTGATTATTCAAACCTTTTATAATGGATTAGTAGGATCTTTAAGATCAATCATCGATGTCTTCATCGGAGGTTCACTAATGTCTAAACCATTTGATGAAGCTTATGCACTAATCGAAGAAATGGCAACAAATAATTTCCAATGGCCCGCTGATAGAGTAAATCCGAAAAAAATAGCCAGCATTTATGAAAATGATGCAATATCTATGTTAGCTTCTCAAATTGTTGCTATATCTAAGAAATTAGATCATTTTGGAATGAACTACTCTCCTACTTTAGAAGAAAACTCATCTGGACAAATCATAGAATCTCAATCTATTTATGAAACTTTAAATGCTATTAACAATAGAACTATTAACCCTTATTTAAACTATTATAATCCTGGTTGGAAAACTCATCCAAATTTTAATTGGAATAACACATCTAATCAACAATGGATGAATCAACCTAATCAAGTAAATCCAAACTATAAAACTAATTACCCACCTGGATTTAATAACAATAACCCTCAATTCAAAGATAAGAAATTATCTATGGATGAATTAATTTTGAATATGGGTCATCAATTAGAAAATCAAGGAAATCAACTACAAATTCAAGGAAATCAATTACAAATTCAAGGAACATCTATTAAAAATATCGAAACTCAACTTGGACATATTGCTTATCGCGCTAAATAATAGAATACCTGGAACTTTTCCTAGTAATGTGGAAATAAATCCTAAAGATCAAGGAAAAGAACAAATTAAAGCAATACAAATAAGGAGTGGAAAAGAATTAGAACCTCAAATTCAAAAAGAACTTAAAAGCCAAAAAGAGGAAGTGAAAATTGAAAAGGAAATAATTCAACAAGATTCAAACTTGGAACATCCTTTAATACCTATGAAAATTTCTGTTGAAACACCTCCACCACCATTTCCTCAACGACTAGCTCAACATAAAAAAGATAAACAATTTGCTAAATTCCTTGAAATATTAAAGAAATTAACAATCAATATACCTTTTGTCGAAGCTTTAGATCGAATGCCAAATTATGTAAAATTTTTGAAAGATATTCTAAATAAGAAAAGAAAATTCACCGATAATGAAACAAGTCGCACTTAGTGAAGAGTGTAGTGCTATTATTCGAAGAAGCTTCCTGAAAAATTGAAAGATCCCGATAGTTTCACTATACCTTGCGCTATAGGAGAAAAATTTTATGGAAAAGCTTTGTGTGACTTAGGAGCAAGCATCAATCTAATGCCTCTATCGATTTTTAAGAGATTAAGATTAGGAAAAATTACACCTACTTCAGTAACCCTTCAATTAGCTGATCGTTCGATTACCTATCCTAAGGGAGTTATTGAAGATGTGTTAGTAAAAGTGGATAAATTTATCTTCCCAGTAGATTTTATTGTTTTAGATATGGAGGAATATAAAGAAATTCCTATCATTTTAGGAAGACCATTTTTAGCTACTGGAAAAGCTATGATTGACGTTTAGAAAGGAGAATTAACTATGAGAGTAAATGACCAAAAAGTTACCTTTAATATTGCAAAATCAATGAAATATCCTGCACTAGAAAAAGATGATGAATGTTTTCGGATGGAAATACTTGAACATTTACGACAAGAACATTTTAAGGAATATTACGAAGATAATTTAGAAAAAGAAAATACTGAATTAATTGAAGATAATAATGAAGAATTAGATTATATTCAGGAAAGATTTGAATTTTGGATAATACTCGAAAACACCGACAAGAATATAGTTCCATAAATTATTAAACCTCCCGAACTCGAGCTAAAAATATTACCCGATCATTTGAAATATGCTTATTTAGGTAATTCTTCAACTTTACCAGTTATTATTTCATCCGCATTAAACGAATCTCAAGAACAAAAACTTTTAGAAACTTTAAAAAAATATAAGAAAACTTTTGGTTGGACTTTAGCAGATATTAAAGGAATTAGTCCTTCAATCTGTATGCATAAAATTATTTTAGATGATGAACATAAACCTAAAGCAGATCCCCAAAGGAGATTAAACCCGATAATGAAAGAAGTAGTTAAGAAAGAAATTTGAAAATGGTTAGATAATGGTATTATATATCCTATTTGTGACAGTGCTTGGGTAAGCCCAATTCACTGTGTTCCTAAGAAAGGAGGAGTGACCTTCACTGCCAATGAAAAGAACGATCTTATTCCTATAAGACAAGTTACTGGTTGGCGTATATGTATTGATTATAGGAAATTAAATACCGCCACCAGGAAAGATCACTTCCCTTTACCATTTCTAGACTCGGATGTTAGATAGATTAGCCGAACATAAGTATTTTTGTTTTCTAGATGGATACACCGGTTATCATCAAATACAAATTGCTCCCGAGGATCAAGAGAAAACTACATTTACTAGTCCTTATGGAACTTTCGCTTTTCGAAGAATGCCTTTTCGATTATGTAATGCACCAATGAACATTCCGGAGATGTATGATGTCTATATTTAGTAAGTTAATCGACAATGGAATAAAAGTATTTATGGATGATTTCTCCGTATTTGGAACATCATTTGACACATGCTTAACTCATCTTGAAAAAGTATTAGAAGTATGTGAGAAAACAAATTTAGTTCTAAATTGGGAGAAATGTCAATTTATGGTTGCGGGCGGCATTGTATTAGGGCATAAAATTTCGGAAAAAGGCATGGAAGTGGACCCTGCAAAAATTCAAGTTATAGTTAAATTACCACCTCCAACTACGGTAAAAGGGGTAAGAAGTTTTCTTGGACATGCTGGATTCTACAGAAGCTATATAAAAGATTTTTTAAAAATTACTAAACCTCTATGCCAACTTCTCGAAAAGGACAAGAAATTTGAATTTACAATCGAATGCCTGAATGCTTTTGAACTCTTAAAAGAAAAATTAATTACAGCACCTATAATAGTTTCACCTAACCGGGAGAAACCATTTGAACTTATGTGTGATGCTAGTGATTATGCTCGTAGGAGCGATTCTTGGGCAAAGATATGAAAAGATTTTTAAAGTTATATACTATGCTAGTAAAACTCTTAATGATGTCGAAATAAATTATACTCGTTACGTAAAGAGAATTACTAGCGGTAGTATATGGTTTTAATAAATTTAGACCTTATCCGATTGGAACAAAATGTATCGTGCATACCGATCATTCTGCTTATCAAATATTTAATGCAAAAGAAAGATTCCAAACCAAGATTAATTAGATGGATGCTATTAATGCAAGAATTTGATTTTGAGATCGTTAATAAGAAAGGAACTGATAATCAAATTGCGGATCATTTATCAAGATTAGAAAATCATGAATTATGTGATATTGAAATTGAAATTATAGACATTTTTCCTGATGAACAACTATATAATATCAATGAGTGGAAAATACCATGGTATGCTGATATAGTAAACTATATAGTTAGTAATATTTTACCACCTATGCTAACTTTGCAACAACAGAAAAAATTCATCCATGATACGAAAACCTATTTTTGGGATGAACCATATTTATATAAGCAATGTAAGGATTTAATTATTAGAAGATGTGTACCTTATGAAGAAACTGAACCAATTATTCAAAAATATCATGATTCTGATTTTGGAGGACATTTTGGGACTGATAAAACTGCTTATAAGATTCTACAATCTGGATTTTACTGGCCTACTCTATTTAGAGATGTATACAGATATATTAAAACTTGTGATAAATGGCAAAGAGTAGGAAATATATCTAGAAGAAACGAAATGCCTCTAAATTTTATATTAGAAGTTGAAATTTTTGATGTTTGGGGATTAGATTTTATGGGACCTTTTATTCCTTCGTTTGGAAACTCATATATATTAGTAGATCGTTGATTATGTTTCCAAATGGATTGAGGCACAAGCTTTACCTAGGTGTGATGCTAAGAGTGTTTCAAAATTTCTGATGAAAAATATTTTTACTAGATTTGGAATGCCGAGAGTGATTATCACTGCCGGAGGAACTCATTTTAGAAATAAATACATTCACAAACTAGTAGAAAAATACAATATAACTCATAAGATATCCATTGCTTATCATCCACAGACTAGCAGATTAGCTGAAGTATCTAATCGTGAGATTAAACGCATTTTAGAAAAATCTGTAAACCCAAATAGGTTAGATTGGTCTATTAGATTAGACATTGCATTATGGGCTTATAGGACTGCTTATAAAACTCCGATTGGAATGACTCCTTACAGGCTTATATATGGAAAAACATGTCACTTACCAGTTGAATTAGAACATAAAGCATATTGGGCGATTAAAGAATTTAATTATAATATGAAGGAAGCTGGTGAGAAAAGATTGCTGCAATTAAATGAATTGGAAGAATTAAGAAATGAATCATATGATAATGATCGGATTTATAAAGAAAAGATGAAATTATGGCATGATCGGAAGATTAATCAAAGAAATTTTGAACCAGGACAGGAAGTTTTGCTATATAATACTAGATTGAAATTATTTCCTGGAAAATTGAAGTCTCGATGGTTAGGACCTTTCACCATAACTCAAATATTTTCATACGGAACTATAGAAATCGAAGATCCAAAAACTGGACATAAATTTAAAGTTAATGAACATAGATTAAAACCATATTTCGAAGGTATAAGACCTAACTATAAAGAGGTTTTAATGCTTAGTCGACCTGATTAATAATTGAAATTAGGTCGGGCTGACGACGTTAAACCAAGCTCTTTATGGGAGGCAACCCATATTAGTTATCTATTTTTATTGTATCTTAATAGTTAGTTTATATTATTGAAACTTTACTACTCAATTATTATTAAGAATCATCACATATTCAAACCATTATGATGATAAATGAAATTATTCGATTTAGAGCGAAATTGGACATTATTTTGGAATCTCGCCGACGGCGAGGTCGATACTCGCCGACAGCGAGTTTCGCGCCTAAATTAATATCAATTTATTTATCGAGTTCGCTGACAGCGAGAAACGTCCCGCCGAGAGAGAGAACCTGAAAGGCAGTTTTTATATCTGAGTCGCCGACGGCGAGAAACTTCTCGCCAACAGCGAGGAAGTTATAAAGATGAGTTATTTATACTTTGAATGCCAATTTGGACGGTTTCAACACCAATTCCTTAGTAAAAACCCATTCTTAAATCATTCTAAATCTGCCTTCTTCACTAGAATTCATTCCATTCACCATAATGGCCTCCAAATTCTTAGATTCCTCTAATTCCGGAGTGTTTAACCGGAGAAAATTTGTGAGTGCGGAAGCGCAGCGGATATTCAACAATGTTTTGGTAAAGAAAAGAGTTATCAAGGAACGAGGATTTGTCAATCGAGGATTAGAGAATTCCACTTCGAAGATAGAAGAAATGATCGCACAGCGGCACTGGGAGGTATTTTGTTACACTACGTCTCGCTTGTTGTTATTCCAGGTTGTGAAAGAGTTCTACTCTAACTTACATGCGATCAACAATGGGAATGTCTACGTCCGAGGAAGATGGGTGACGTTTACTCCATCAAGAGTAAATGAATTATTCTCTATAGAAAACACCTCCGTATGTCACTATTCAAATTTTGTGCCTTCTCGATATAATATGAATGAGATATTTCGATATCTGACTGATGAAACGAAAGATTGGGAAATGCATGAAGACGAGTATGTTAGTTTCTCTGCATCACTTTTGAATCCTGTCTCGAAGCACTGACACTTTTTCATCTCATCTAAATTGTTACCTACTATGAGGATAAACAAGGTTTCGATGGAATGCGCTATATTGAATTATTGTATTCAAATTGGATTGCCTATTGATGTTGGATCAATAATTGTTAAGTCACGCATTGGGTTTAATTGTGCATGGGTCGGTTCACGGACTAGGACACCCATCTACTATTTTTGCATTATGCGATCGGTACTGTGTTTCTTATGAAGCTTGGGAAAAGGTTCGTTACCTTGTAAGCCGCTTGATCCTACGGATATGTTCCCTACTTTGGACAATAATGAAGACATTACATTTATCTCCGATAGAGCTTCACAGAATAATCCTATAGCAAGGCCTATTTCAGATAAAACGGAGTTACTTATGATGAAAATTAAAGGAATGGAGAAAGAACTGCAAAATGTGAGAGATTTAATCGACAATATGTCTGATTTATTTGATCACATTGACTGGAGGATGAAGGAACACTTTGATCATTCTGGACACCTGGAAGCTAGCTTTCTTCATTTACTGAGACAAAAGGGTTGGATCACTGAAGAATCTGCTTTGGAGTTTCCCTTCAGGCCTTTCTATAACTTATTTGTGCATCATTGTCATATCGGAAATATCAGAGAAGATGAAGATTCTGACCTTGAAGAGTAGTAGTAAAGATTTTTATAGTATGTTTGTATTTATGTTATTTGATTTGATTTAGATTTTATTATGTGTGGAGTGATGATTTGAATATCTCAAACTTAATTGAGATATGCGTCATAGTTTTGTATCAGCATTTAGTGTGTCGTGGATTGGTTTGCGATGCTGATTAGTAGTAAGGATTGAAGTTTGAAGTTTGATTATAGAGTTTAAAATTATGTTAGTTTGTACATCTCATGGATTTCAATATTAAAGTTAATTTGTTGTGTTGTGTGAATTTGTTTGTGTATAAGTAGCTAATCTTCATATTAAATTAATAAATGATGTGATCGGAAATATAATATAAGGCAAATTAAGGATGAAAATGAGTGAAGAATTTCAGAAATTTAAAATTTTTGGAATCTCGCCGACGGAGAGAAAAATCCCGCCGACGGCGAGAAAAATCCCGTCGACAACGAGATCGATCTAGCTGACAGCGAAAAATTTCTCGCCGACAGCGGATTTTTCCCGAGAGTTTTTGGTTCAGAAAAATATTAGCTCGCCGACGGCGAGAAAAATCTCGCTGACAGCGAGGTCGGGAAAAACATATATTTGACCGGTCAAAAACACTATTCATCATCCCCAACCTCTCATTTTCGCAAAAACCGACCTAGGGCTTGAGAGATCTTGGATTTGAAGCGATTTCAGCACTTTTTGACACCAGATTTCATCTTCCCTTGGTAAGAGCTTCACTCCTATGCAAAAATTTTTGATTTTCACCATATATTTTCACCACATTGCAAATTTTGGGAAAAATTAAAATGTGGAAGAAATATTCGGTGGAAATCCATGGAATTTGATTTAAATTACTTATGAATGTTGTAGGAAGCCTTCTTAGTATTATTGTTAAGTTTAGTGAAAATTTTCACGATTTTCACAGATCGATCGTATGGCTCCACGACAAAAACGTCGAGTAGAATTCGATGAAAACCGATTCATCAATGCACGAGCACAGGCTAAATATTTTGAAAACATATAAGGAAGAAAGTGCATTGCGGATCGGGTTTTCAAAAATCCAGGAGGAGAAGTAGAGCGGATTATTAAGGAGCGAGGTTGGGAGAATTTCTGTTACGTTCAATATAGAGCAGCTGTAGAAGTGGCTAAAGAATTTTATGCCAATTTGACTGCCGCTGAAGATGCACCAGTAAAGGTACAAGGGTTTTTTGTAGATTTCAATGCTGCAAGAATTAACGCGTTCTATGAAGTTCATGACTCGCACTTTAGCGAGTATGAAACTTTTGGAACGATGGAAGGACCACTGGAGGAAGTCATTAGCTTTCTCACTGATGGAACCGGAGTTTGGAAAATTAAGCAGCAGGAAAGAGTGAATTTTCCTCTTTCTAAATTAAATGCGATCTCCAAAGCCTGGCATTACTTTACTTGTTCTACTCTGTTACCCACATATCACCACAGTGAGGTAACACGAGATAAGCAATTCTGAATTTCTGTATTCAGAAAAACAGAAGCATCAACATTGGGAGAGTTATTTATCAAAATATCTTGGCCACTCCTCGAAATGAGAGTGGAGCTGGATTGGGACACCCCGGATTAATTTTTGCACTCGCCAACTCTCCGGAGTCGAGGCTAGAGATGATGAAGAATCGGTGGAACCTATGAAACCACTCACACTCTGCCAATATCAAGAAGTATGAATCTCATGAAGGGTGGAGATCGGGAGTGAGAAGTTATTTCACTCGATCAAGTAGAGATATACCCTCTACTAGCTATGAACCTCCCGAGCCTACCACCCCTACCCTACAAGATCCGATGAATGAATTAACCCCGCATAGGAGGAGTTTTGAGCGGTTTGGAGAGACCATGGGGAGAAGATTTGATCATTTTGATCAAAGGATCGATAATCTGGAGAGGAGACATGATTATGATAGTGAGTACCTCCAGCGACATTCGGAATACGAAATTGCATACTATGAAGCTGAACGCCGTTATAGAAGTGGAGATTTAGATGTCTTTCCAGATTGCCCCATGTATACTCAGTATCATCCTGCTCAATCTTCTCAGCCTACAGATCAAGGAGGGGATGATAATATAGTTTGGGACTTTGATGCTGAAGATTAGGACTTTATTTGTTTTGTTTGTTGCATGTTAAATTAATTTTGAGGACTTTATATGTTTGTAATATTCAGTACTTTATTTTTTTGAGACATTGGATGTTAGTTAGATTAATTTGCTTGAATTGTGATAGTAGTTTTGTTTTTATTTTTGTGTTAGTTAATTACATTTGTTTTTATGTTAATTAGGATGTTAGTTTTCTTTAGTATGTTTTTATTTTATTTTGTATTGTTTTAAGTTTTTAAAATTGTTAATATGTTAGTTAAATTGTTTTAATATGTTAGTAATTCATATGTGTAGTGTAGAGTTATTTTAATTGTTGTGTTTAATACTTATCTTAGATTTTATCCTCGTATTTTCTTTAAATTGTTATATATATGGAAAATACTAACGAGACAAGTTCAATGAAAAATGAAAAAGCTCACAAAAATTTCAAAAGAAAAAAAGAAATACCTAAACTTCAAAGGTATGATTTATTTACTTTCCTTCTTATTCATTATTTAGAGTAGATATAAAAATTTAAGTTTGGGGGGGAGAGTAAAATACAAATTTAGTTATTAATTTGTTCTCAATTTCTGTTTTCAAATTATTTTAAAATGATTTTTATAGCAAATTTTTCAATTTAATTTAATATGAATTATTTTATTTAATTATTATAAAAGGTTAAATGAAATATTTCTAGTGCTTTAATTAATTAAATAGAATAAAATATTTGGTTAAAAGGAATAAGAATATAGTAAACTATTTTTAGTATGGAAAACTATATTCTAAAATTAAAATTCTTAAGTATTCAAGTGAAAAAGAAAAGATTGAAAATCAATGAAGTAAAAACTATGAAGTATATATAAGCTAAGAAATATTCCTAAGTTTCAAATTTAGGAAGATGAAAATGAAGTTCAAAATTATTAACAGGCTCTCCAGATACGGTAATCCTCATTAGAAAAAAAAAGAAAAAGAAAAAGAAAAAGAAAAATGAGGAGATGCTTCGAGGAGATACCTTATTAAAAATTGGCTTCATTTGAATTAACCTAAAGGGAAAAACTTAGATATTTCCAAACTTATGTTTATGGATTAGAATTTTACCTAATAGTGTTTTCTTGAATTTCTTATCATATGAATATCTTAAGTAGTTATTCTTTTAAATATAGTCATTCTCGAAATGAATAGTAAACTAGAAATCTTAGACTCGATAACTAAATAATTTATTTCTATAAGATTAATTAAATTACATGAATTACTTTTATTTAACTTTATTATGATATTAATTAATCTAATTCATAGTTATTTAAGTTGAAAAATATTATTATAGAACTCATTATTTTTATGTAAGTACTAAAATTACTTGAGGACAAGTAATAAGTAAGTTTGGGGGATTTTGATCACTGAAAATTTTATTAAGAAATTCATACCTATTTTTGATGAAATTGCACTTTAAAGAAAGGTATTTTCTTTATTTTGTTGCAGGAATAGAGAATTTAGGTGATAAAAGTAAAAATCATAAAAAGGAGCGGATTTGGAGCAAAAAGGAAGAAAATAATGCAATTTGTGCTAAGTCGCCGACGACGAGATCGAACCCGCCGACGGCGAGGTTATGAGAAAAAAATTCTGAAGGATTTATAACTGTCTCGCTGATAGCGAGCTCGAGCCCGCCGACAGCGAGATAGCGCGGTTTGAAGATCTTCTTGAAGCCTCGCCGACAGCGAGGTAGTTCGTCGCCGACGGCGAGATAGTTCAAATGGCACAGATACATTGAATCTGGACACTTTTTGAAGGGATGCTTACACACCTCTTGGTCCTTTGCTCACCTCTATATATAGAAGCCGAAATTCAGCTTCTAAGTGTTGTTATTTTTGTGTTCTAAGTGTTAATTAGTGTATTAGTGTGTGTGTTATTTTGTTAATCGGTGCGGTTTTTAGTGAGTCTTTAGTGAGTTAGTGAGTTAGTGAGTTTTTAGTGAGTCTTGTCGTACTTGGAAGGAAGAGTCAAAGGAACTGCTAGAGTCGCATTGGGATAAATTGAGATAAGTATTTGTATTTATTGTTTTTAACTTTAAATGAAATCCATGCTTAGTTTAGTCAACATGCATTCTGAGTAGTTTATTAGTCTTTCTCCCTGTTATGAAATTAAGTGACTTGATGAACTAAAAATAGAAGTATTTATATATATATTAATAAATTGTGATAATTTTTACTTAAAACTTAATTTACTTTCAAACTGGCCATTTGATTTGTTAAAATATGTTGATTATCAACTATAGTAAAAATTACATCTGATATTCGGGGATTCAAAAGCCTTGGAAGGAGAGTGCAAATAAATAGGAAATAATATCATCTGGCGTAGAATCGAGCATTTTAGTGTGACGGACTAAAATATTCAATTCGGTCCTATTGTTTGAGAGTCGAAGTGTAGATGTTAGCCCTCAGGCGAGGGGAACGTGGGAGCTGCGAAGTGGCAGTCGGTATCCTCCTGACCTCAATGGAGATTCGATAATCAAACATAGTGATTAGTCAATATTCTTTACACACTGGACCAAAGGGTAAAGAATATGAATGCTCCTATTTGTCACAATACCTTAAAGTTATCTATTTAAATTCATCAACCACTTAAATTTCTAAACAAGTGGAAAGATACTTTTTCTGAATAGTTAAGACTTATTTAGCAATTAGTTTAATTTCCTGCACTTTCAATTCATATTAATTTTCTACTTAGTTAATTTACCTAATTGAAATACTTAGTTTACTTTATTGCGCTTAAATTCAGAATTCCAAATTTTCGTATACTATTATTATTATTATTATTATTATTATTATTATTATTTTAAAATTAGCTGTTATTTAATTTTCTCTTTCCCTGTGGGATCGATAACCAGGACTCCACTAGAGCCCCGTATTACTTGATACGATACATATACTTGCGTAGCATCCACAACATAAACAATTACAATTCTATACATATAATATAGCGGGGTCAAGTTTTGGCGTCGTTACAATTAAATTAAAAATATCATAATATAAAATTTTGGGTCATATACTATGAATTAAATTTAAATAATATTATAGTAAAGTTGAATAGAAATATTTCTAAGTAATTAAATTAACTTTATAGATATAAGATTATCTAGTTATCGAGTCTAAGATTTCTAGTTTTCTATTTATTTCGAGAATGACTATATTTAAAAGAGTAAATTACTTAAGATATTTAGATGATAGGAAGTTCAAGAAAACACTATTTAGTAAAATACTAATCTATATATATAAGTTTAGAAATATAATTAAGTTCTACCTTTTAGGTTGAATCCATTGAAGCTAATTTTTGATAAGGCATCTCCTCAAGCTTCTCCTCACTTATATTTTTCCTTTTTTTTCTTTCTTCTTTTTTTTCTTTTTGGATTGATTTTCAATCCTTCTCTTTTTTTTTCTTTTCTTTTTCAAGTGTGGATTACTGTCTCTGGATAGCCTGTTAATAATTTTGAACTTCAACTTTTTCTTTCTAAATTTGAAACTTAAAATATTTCTTTGCTTATATGTATTTCATAGCTTTTACTTTATTAAGTTTCAATCTCTTCTTTTTCATCTAAATACTCAAGAATTTCAATTTTAGAATATAGTTTCCCTTACTTTAAAAAGTTTACTATATTCTTATTCCTTTTAACCAAATATCTTATTCTATTAATTAATTGAATTACTAAAAACATTTTATTTAACTTTCTATAATAATTAAATAAAGTAATTCATGTTTATCGAATTGAAAAATTACTATAGAAAATCATTTGATAATAATTTTTGAAAATAGAAATCGAGAACAATTTAATAATTAAATTTGTATTTTTATCTTCCCCCGAACTTAAATTTTTCTATCTATACTAAATAGTGAAAAGGGAAAGCATATAATAAAGTTCATCATACCTTTTGAGCTTTAGGTATTTATTTTCTTTGAAATTTTTGCAGGCTTTTTCATTACTTACAGAACCTGTACTATTAGTATTCTTCCACATATAGTATTTAAAAGAAAGTGCAGGGATGAAATTTTGAAATAAGTATAAAACATAACAAATGAAAACTTAATCTATTACTACACATACAACCAATTAACCTACTTTAAAACATATTAAAACAATCTAAACAATATTAAAAGTTCATAACTTATACAAAACTTAAATAACACATTAAAGAAAGACTAACATCCTATCTAAAAGAAAATTACAAACTAATTTAACACACATAAGAGGTCTAATATCACAAAGATAAGCAAACATACCAACATCCATAGTTCACAGAAAGTACAGAATAATTAAACACAGAATAATAAAGTTTCCAAAATAACAACAAATCTAAACAAACTAAACAAAGACTCTAATTTTCTGCATCAAAATCCCAAACTATATCATCTCCCTGATCTCCAGGCTAAGAAGGCTGAGCAGGCTGGTACTGTGCATAGCGGGGGCACTCAGGAAAGACAACATCTAAATCACCACTCCTATATCGACGTTCAGCCTCATAGTATGCAATTTCATATTCTGAATGTCGCTGAAGATATTCGCTATCATAATTGTGTCTTCTTTCCAAACCTCCAATCCTTTGGTCTATATGCTCAAATATTCTTTCCATATTTTCTCAAAATTGTTCAAAACTCTTTCTACTCAAAGTCAGCTCATTCATCATATCTTGAAGGGTAGAAGTGGTGTACTAAGGTGGATCATAACTAGTAGAGGGTATATCTCTACTTGAAGAAGGTACATAATCCCTTGTCCTAGATCTCCATCCTTCGTGGGATTCATATTTCTTTATATTAGCCTGAGTAAGGGGTTTCATAGGTTCAACCCATTCCTCATTATCTCTTGCCTCTACCCCGTATAATTGGCGAGTGAATAGATAAGACCGGGATGTCCTAGTCCTCCTCCACTTTCATTTCTAGAGGTGGCTAATATATTCTTATAAAAGACACTTCCCACATTAATACTCTTTTGGTTTTGAATACGTAAATTCGTAATCGTTTCTATCTCTTGTTACCTCACTATGGTGGTAGGTAGGTAACAAAGTAGAACAAATAAAATAGTGCCGGTGCTTTAGATGTTGCATTTAACATAGAAAGAGGGAAGTTTACCCGTTCCCGTGCGTTTATCTTCCGAGACTCCATTCCCATCGCTGAGAAAGTCGATCATCTCTTCCGAGTGGTCCTTCCATAGTTCCAAAAGTTTCATACTCACTGGTGTATGTGTCTCGTACTTCATAATAAGCGTTTATTCTAGCAGCGTTGAATTCCACAAAATCCTCTAACCTTAACCTAGTGCATCTTCACTCGTGTTAAATTTGCATAAAATTTCTTTACCACTTCTACAATGGCTTACGTTGGTCACGAAATAGAAATTTTCCCATCCTCGCTCCCTAATGATTCGCTCAACTTCTCCTCCCGGATTCTTGAAAACTCGATCTTGAATGCATTTTCTTGATTGGATATTGTGGAAATATCTTGATTGTGCCCTCGCATTCACAAAACGAGTTTAATCATAATCCAATCGTCGCTTTTGTCGTGGAGCCATTTTTCGATCTGTGAAATTTGCAAAAATTTTTAACTAAACTCCAAAATATTACTAAGAAGGCTTCCTACAACATCTAAAATCCATTAAAATCAATTTCCATGAAATTCTTCCAAGTATTTTCTCCACATTTTGAATTTTTTCAAAATTTCCCAATGTAGAAGAAATCCATGGTGAAAATCAAAAATTTTTGCATAGGAGTGAAGCTCTTACCAAGGGAAGATGAAATCCGGTGTCAAAAAGTGTTGAAATCGCCTCAAATCCAAGATCTCTCATGCCCTAGGTCAGTTTTTTTTCGAAGTTTTGAGGAAGGGGATGATGAATAGTGTCGGTTGACTGGTCAAATATAGGTCTTTTCGTGATCTCGCTGTCGGCGAGCTAATTAATTTGATAAGACAAAAGTTTCGGGAAAAATCTGCCGTCGGCGAGCTCATTCTCGCTGTCAGCGGGTTTTCTCGCTGTTGGCAAGATAATTCTCGCCGTCGACGAGATCCCAAAACTTTTAAATTTTTGAAATTCATCAATCATTTTCAGCCTCGATTTGCCCTTAATAAATCTTCCAATCACTTAATTTAATAATAGTATGAAGATTAGATACTTCTACTCACAAAAAATTCACACAACACAAATAATATAACTTTATATATGAAATCCATGAGACTTACAAACTTCACGCTAACAACTTAACAACTTACTTAACTTAAATGTTCAAATCCATAATACTCAGCATCGCAATCCAAACCACAACACTCTAAATGCTGAGACATAACAATTACAAATAATCTCTTCAAATCTGAGATGATCAAATCAAAGTTCGACTCATAATAAAACCTAATCCAAATAAGCACACATATATACATAAATATATTGCATAAGATAGAAATCTTTTTTACTCCTCAGTGTCTGAACTATCATCTTCTCTGATATTCCAGATGCGACGCAGGTGAACAAATAAATTGTAGAAAGGCTCGAAAGGGAATTCGCGTAGCATTCTTCATCAATCCATCCTTTCTTTCTCGCAAATGAATAAAACTGGCCTCCGTATGTCCAGCATGATCAAAGTGCTCCTTTATCCTCCAGTCAATGTGATCAAACATATCAAAGATATTGTCGATGGAATTCATCACATTTTTCAACTCTTTCTCCAATCCTTTAATCTTCTTTAGAATGAAATTAGTTTTATCAGTAAGGGGCCTTGCTAAAGGATTGTTCTGTGATGCTCTGTCAGAAATAATGATAATCTCGTCATTGTTATCCAAAGTTGGAAACATATCCGTAGGATCAAGTGGTTTCCATGGTAAAAGTACCTTTTCCCAAGCCTCATAAGAAACTTGGTACTGACTGCATAAAGCAAATATAGTCGATGGGTGTCTAAGTCCATGAACTGACCCATGCACAATCAATCCCAATGCAGACTTTACTATTATTGATCCAACATCGATAGGTAGTCTAATTTGAATACAGTAGTTTAATATAGCGCATTCCTTTGAAACTTTATTGACCCTCATAGTAGGTAATAATTTTGATGAGATAAAGAAATGCCAATTCTTCGAGATAGGGTTAAGAAGTGATGCAAAAAAACTGACATACCCGTCTTCGCCTAACTCCCAATCATCAGGTTCGTCGGTCAGGTATCTATAGATCTTGTTCATATTGTATCTTGAAGGCACAAAGTTGGAATAATGACAGACATAAGTATTCTCTATAGAAAATAATTCATTTACCGTTGAAGGAGTAAATGTTACCTATCTTCCTCTGACGTAGACATTTCCATTGTTGATCACATGTAGATTAGAGTAAAACTCTTTAACTACTGGAATAACTACAGCGGGTGTCATATAACAAAATACCTCCCAATGCCGCTGTGTGATCATTTCTTCGATTTTTATGGTGGAATTCTCTACTCCTTTGTTGACAAATCCCCTTTCTTTAATAAGTCTTTTCTTCATCAAGCCTTTGTTGAAGATACGCTGCGCCTCCGAACTGACAAATTTTCTTCGGTTAAAAACTTCAGTTTTTGTGGTTTCTAAGAGTTTGGTGGCCATTTCGGATTGAAAGGATTGGTCTCTAGTCGTTTCTTAGGAAGAAAACAGTGTAAAATTGGAATTAGGATAATTTCCTAAAAAGAAATGGCTTAGAACCGTCCAAAACCACACTAAAATTCTTAAGAAACCAAAATTTCAATCGTCTCGCCGTCGGCGGAAGTTTCTCGCCGTCGGTGAGCTAGTTATAAAACCGAATTAAATCATGGCACACAATCTCGCCGTCGACGGGCTCGGACTCGCCGTCGGCGAGATTCTTAAAAATCGCCCATTTTCGCTCTAATCCAAATATTTTCCGATCTCATCATATAGGTTCGAATTTGTGATGATTCTAATTAAAAATTCGAGTAGTAAGATTTGTTTTAATAATATAGACTCACTAATTTGTAGATAATTAAAAATAAAAGACTATTATGGGTCGCCTCCCATAAAGCGCTCGGTTTAACGTCGTCGCCCCGACCTAATTTCGCTTAGTAATCGGGTCGACTAAGCATTAAAACCTCTTTAAAATTTGATCTTCTTCCTTTGAAATATGGTTTTAATTTATGTCCGTTTACCTTAAATCTATGTCCTGTTTTTGGATCTTCAATTTCTATAGCTCCATATGAAAATATTTGAGTTATGGTGAAAGGTCCTAACCATCTGAGATTTCAATTTCCTGCAGAAATAATTTCAATCTAGTATTATATAGTAGAACTTCTTGTCCTGGTTCAAAATTTCTCTGATTAATTTTCCGATCATGCCATAATTTCATCCTTCTTTATAAATCCTATCGTTATCATATGATTCATTCCTTAATTCTTCTAATTCATTTAATTGCAACAATCTCTTCTCACCAGCTTCTTTCATATTATAATTAAGTTCTTTAATCTCCCAATATGCTTTATGTTCTAATTCAACTGGTAAGTGGCAAGTTTTTTCATATATAAGCCTATAAGGAGTCATTCCAATCGGAGTTTTATAAGCAGTCCTGTATGCCCATAATGCAGTATCTAGTCTTATAGACCAATCCAATCTATTAGGGTTTACAGACTTTTCTAATATACGCTTAATCTCTCGATTAGAAACTTCAGTTAATCCACTAGTTTGTGGATGATAAGCAGTTGATATCTTATGCATAATATTATATTTTTCTACTAGTTTGTGAATATATTTGTTTCTAAAATAAGTTCCTCCGTCGACGATAATCACTCTCGGCATTCCAAATCTAGTAAAAATATTTTTCATTAAAAATTTTGAAACACTTTTAGCATCGCACCTAGGTAAAGCTTGTGCTTCGATCCATTTTGAAACATAATCAATAGCTACTAATATATATGAGTTTCCAAATGAAGGAATAAAAAGTCCCATAAAATCTAAACCCCAAACATAAAAAATTTCAACTTCTAATATAAAATTCAGAGGCATTTCATTTCTTCTTGATATGTTTCCTACTCTTTGGCATTTATCGTAGGTTTTTATATATCTATATACATCTCTAAATAGAGTAGGCCAGTAGAATCCTGATTGTAGAATTTTATATGCAGTTTTATCTGTCTCAAAATGTCCTCCAAAATCAGAGTCATGACATTTTTGAATGATTGGTTCAATTTTTTCATAAGGCACGCATCTTCTAATAATTAGATCCTTACATTGCTTATATAAGTATGGTTCATCCCAAAAGTATGTTTTAGTATCATGAATGAATTTTTTCTGTTGTTGTAAAGTTAACATAGGTGGTAAAATATCACTTGCAATATAATTTACTATATCATCATACCAAGGTAATTTCCACTCATTTATATTATAAAGTTGTTCATCAAGAAAACTGTCTAAAATTTCATTATCAGTATCAGATAATTCATGATTTTCTAATCTTGATAAATGATCCGAAATTTGATTATCAGTTCCTTTTTGTTAATGATCTCAAAATCAAATTCTCGCATTAATAATATCCATTTAATTAATATTGGTTTAGAATCTTTCTTTTGCATTAAATACTTTATACGAGAGTGATCGTATGTACAATACATTTAGTTCCTATTAGATAATACCGAAATTTATTAAAAGCATATACAATCGCTAATAATTTTCTTTCGATAATCGTATAATTTATTTTAGCATCATTTAGAGTTTTACTAAGCATAGTATATAACTTTGAAAATCTTATCATATCTTCGCCCAAGAACTGCTCCTATAAGCATAATCACTAGCATCACACATAAGCTCAAATGGTTTCTCCCAATTAGGTGAAACTATTATAGATGCTGTAATTAATTTATCTTTTAATAATTCGAAAGCATTCTGGCATTCAGTTGTAAATTCAAATTTATTGTCCTTTTTAAGAAGTTGGCATAGAGGTTTAGTAATTTTTGAAAATCTTTAATATAACGTCTGTAGAATCCAGTATGTCCAAGAAAACTTCTTACCCCTTTCATCGTAGTTGGAGGTGGTAATTTAGCTATAACTTGAATTTTTGCAGGTCTACTTCCATGCCCTTTTCCGAAATTTTATGCCCTAATACAATGTCGCCTGTAACCATAAATTGACATTTCTCCCAATTAAGAACTAAATTAGTTATCTCACATTCTTCAAATACTTTTTCAAGATGATTTAAGCATGTGTCAAATGTTGTTCCAAATACAGAGAAATCATCCATAAATACTTCTATTCCATTATCAATTAATTTACTAAATATAGTACATCATACATCTCTGGAATGTTGGAGGTGCATTACATAATCCAAAAGGCATCCTTCGAAAAGCGAAAGTTCCATAAGGACTAGTAAATGTAGTTTTTTTTATCCTCAGGAGCAATTTGTATTTGATGATAACCGGTATATCCATCTAAGAAACAAAAATATTTATATCCGGCTAATCTATCTAACATCTGGTCTAGAAATTGTAAAGGGAAGTGATCTTTCCCGGTAGTCGTGTTTAATTTTCTATAATCAATACATATTCGCCATGCAAGTAACTTGTCTTATAGGGATAAGATCATTATTTTCATTAGCTTTTACGGTCACTCCTCCTTTCTTAGGTACACAGTGAATTGGGCTTACCCAAGCACTATCAGAAATATGATATATAATACCATTATCTAACCATTTTAAAATTTCTTTCTTAACTACTTCTTTCATTATCAGGTTTAATCTCCTTTGAGGATCTGCTTTAGGCTTATGTTCATTATCTAAAATAATTTTGTGCATACGATATCAAGGACTAATTCCTTTAATATCTCGTTAAAGTCCAACAAAAATTTTTTTATATTTTTTTAAAGTATCTAAAAGTTTTTGTTCTCGAGATTCATTTAATTCGGATGAAATAATAACTGGTAGAGTCGAAGAATTACCTAAGTAAGCATATTTCAAATGATTAGGTAACATTTTTAACTCAAGTTCGGGAGGTTTAATAATCGATGGAACTATATTTTTTTCAGTGTTTTCTCGTGTTATCCAAAAATTCAAATTTCTCTTGAATATAATCTAGCTTCTTCATTTATATCAGCTTTTTCAATTAATTCAGCATTTTCTTTTTCTAATTTTTCTTCATAATATTCCTTAAAATGTTCTTTTTGTAAATGATCGAGTACTTCCATTCAAAAACACTCATCATCTTTTTCTAGTGCGTGATATTTCATTGATTTAAGCAATATTAAAAGTTACTTTTTGGTCATTTACTCTCATAGTTAATTCTCCTTTCGAACATCAATCATAGCTTTCCCAGATGGATAAAAATGGTCTTCCTAAAATGATAGGAATTTCTTTATCTTCTTTCATATCTAAGACAATAAAATCTACAGTGGAAGATAAATTTATCCACTTTTACTAATACATCTTCAATAACTCCCTTAGGATATGTAATGTAACGATCGACTAATCGAAGAGTTATCGAAGTAGGTGAAATTTCTCCCAATCCTAATCTCTTAAAAATTGATAGAGGCATTAGATCGATGCTTGCTCCTAAGTCACGCAAAGCTTTTCCATAGAATTTTTCTCTAATAACGCAGGGTATAGTGAAACTACCGAGATCTTTTAATTTTTCGGAAGTTTTTTCTGAATAATAGCACTACACTCTTCACTAAGTGCGACCATTTCATTATCGGTAAATTTTCTTTTTTTATTTAGAATATCTTTCATGAATTTTACATAATTTGGCATCTGTTCTAAAGCTTCTACAAAAGGAATATTTATTGTTAATTTCTTCAGAATTTCAAGGAATTTAGCAAACTGTTTATCTTTTTTATGTTGAATTAGTCGTTGAGGAAATGGTGGTGGATGTTTTTCAATAGAAATTTTTATTGGTATTAAAGGATTTTCTAAGTTTGGATCTTGTTGATTCTTTTCCTTTTCAATTTCCACTTCCTCTTTTTGACTTTCAAGTTCTTTTGTAATTTGAGGTTCTAATTCTTTTCCACTTCGTAATTGTATTGCTTTAATTTGTTCATTTCCTTTGTCTTTGGGATTTATTTCCACATTACTAGGAAATGTTCCAGTATTCTATTATTAAGTGCGGTAGCTATATGTCCAAGTCGAGTTTCAATATTTTTAATAGCGGTTCCTTGATTTTGTAATTGGTTACCTTGTATTTGTAATTGATTTCCTTGATTTTGTAAATGTTGACCCATATTTAATATTAATTCTTCTATTGATAATTTCTTATCTTTAAATTGTGGGTTATTATTATTAAATCCAGGTGGATAATTAGGTTTATAATTAGAATTTCCTTGATTAGAAGGAATTCCTAGTGGTTGTGTTATGTTATTCATCAACGGTTGATTGGTTGTGTTATTATTCCAATTAAAATTAGGATGATTTTTCCATCCAGGATTATAATAATTTGCATAAAGATTATTGGGTCTGTTATTAATTGCATTTATAGTTTCATATTGAGATTGGGATTCTATAAGTTGTCCAGATGAATTTTCTTCTAATATAGTTGGAGATTAATTCATTCCAAAATGATCTAATTTTTTAGATAGAACAGCGATTTGTGAAGCTAACATAGATATTGCATCATTTTCATGAATACTAAGCTATCTTTTTCGTATTCATTCTATCAGCAGTGCCATTGAAAATTATTGGTTGCCATTTCTTCGATTAGTGCATAGGCTTCATCAAATGGTTTCGACATTAATGATCCTCCAAGAAGCAACGATCGATGATCGATCTTAAAGATCATACTAATTCATTATAGAAAGTTCGAATAATTAACCAATCCGGTAACACATGATGTGGGCATTTCCTAAGAAGTTCTTTAAATCTCTCCCAAGCTTCATATATTGATTCTCCATCAAACCGACTAAAAGAAGTTATATCATTTCTAAGCTTAGCTAGCTTTTAGATGGTGGAAAATATTTGGATAGAAATTTTTGTGATAACTCTCCCCAAGTTTTAATAGATCCAAGTGCTAATGAATTTAACCACATTTTAGCCTTATCCCTTAAAGAAAAATGAAAAAGTCTAAGTCTAATAGCATCGTTAGATACTCCTTCATATTTGAAAGTAGCACATAGTTCTAAAAAACTAACAATATGTAAATTAGGATCTTCAGTAGGTGAACCACTAAATTGATTATTTTGTACCATTTGGATAATTGCAGGTTCAAGTTCAAATGAATTAGCAGCTACATCAGAGTTTTGAATAGTTAAATGAATTTCATCTAATGTAGGGTTGGCATAATCTCTTAATGGTCTCTGTTGATTGATATTTTCATTTTCAGGAATATTTGCCATTTGTTTTAAATTTATAATTTCTCCTTTTTGTTTTCTAATTCTTTTAATTGTACTCTCTAATTCTGAATCGTAAGGTATTAAATTTTCGTTTCCAAATTTTTGCATACAATTTTGCAAAATAAATTTTAAATAGTCCGTTACTCTAGTAAATAATTTCTTTACTTCCCCGGCAACGGCGCCAAAAACTTGACCCACTTTTTATATGTTTGCAAATTATGTTAATAGCAACGACACAAAAAACTTGATCCCGCTTTAATATATATATTTGATTTTATGATGGAATGTTTTAATGTGGATTCTACGCAAGTATACGTATCGTATCAAGTAATACAGGGCTCTAGTGGAGTCCTGGTTATCGATCCCACAGGGAAGTTTTTAACAGAATTGTATCAGCTAAAATTTAAAGGAATTACTTACTAATATAGTAAACGGAAATTTAAAGTAACTAAAGCAACTAAAGTAAACTAATGCTTGTAATAAAGTTGATTTAAATAATTCAGAAAAAGTATCCTTCTCCTTATTTTTAGAAAATTAAGTGAATGATGAATCTAATTAGAATTTTTGAATGGTATTGTGACAAATAGGAGCACTCCTATTCTTTACCCTTTGGTCCAGGTGCAAAGAACATTGACTAATCCTATGTTTGATTACTGAATCTGCAGCTAGGCTGAGAGGATACTGGCTGCCACTTCAGAGCTCCCACGTTCCCCTCACCTGAGGGCTAACATCTACACTTTAGCTCTCAAACAATAGGACCAAATTGAATATTTTAGTCTGTCACACTAAAATGTCCAATTCTACGTCCGATAAATAATATTTCCCTATTTATTTGCACCCTCCTTCCAAGGCTTTTGACTTCCCTGAATATTGGATGTAATTTTTACTCGTAGTTGATAATTCAACATATTTTAACAAATCAATCGGCAGATTGAAAGTAAATTACGTTTTAAGTAAAAATTATCACAACTTATTTTAATATATTAGGTACTTCTATTTAATTTCATCATTTCACATAATTTTCATAAACAAGGAGAAAGACTAAGAAAACTACTCAGAATGCATGAGAATAAAAAAAGCATGGATTTCATTTAAAGTTAACAACAATAAACAAAGGTACTTATCTTAATTTCCTCCCCAAGCAGACTCCTTGAAGTTCCTTTGACTTTTCCTTCTAGTACAACACACTTCTAACTCACTAATTATACTCTAAAACTCTTAAATTAGCACTCAAACACAAATAGACTCTCTAAATAAACAAACTGAAGACTCAAGAAACAAACCAATGACACACACTAGACACACACAGACATGAGAGTTCGGCCTCTATTTATAGAGGTAGGAAAAGGTTTAAGGGGTACTCAAGCACCTCTTCAAAAAGCGTCCAGGTTCAATGTATTTTGCATTTTGAACTGTCTTACCGTCGGCGGGCTTCTAGAAGGTCTTCAAACTGCGCGATCTCGCTGTCGGCGGGCTCGGGCTCGCTGTCGGCGAGGTAGTTGTAATTCCTTAAGAAGTTCTCCTCATGATCTCGCCGTCGGCGGCCTCGATCTCGCCTTCGGCGACTTAGTGCATTTTGCATGAATTTCTTCCTTTTTGATCTAAATCTGCTTCATTTCATACTTTTTTCTTCCATCAGTTATAAATCTTCGTTCCTGCAGTAAAATAAAGAAAATACATTTCTTTAAAGTGCAATTTCATCAAAAACAAATACGAATTTCTTAATATATTTTTTTGTGATCACTCGGGCTCATCCACCTTCCTCAATAGTGCATCCATGGTCTTATTCTCCGGTCCAGAGTGACACCAGATCTCAAAATTATATCAAGTAATTTGATAGCCACCTCTGATTCTCCTAAGTCACCATCCTCTGCACCAACAAATATTTCAAGTTCCTTTGATCCGTCTTGACTATATAGTATCCCACAACATATAAGGAATCCACTTCTTAATGGATAAGATAATAACCCTCAACTCCTGCTCATGATCCTTGCCCTATAATTGAGCACCTGAATGAAATAGGCAATATGTTGCTGGTCCTGTAAGAGTACTGATCCCATTCCATATCTTTATGTGTCTGTATCTACCGCAAATGCCCTACTGAAATCTGGGCGTGCTAATAATAACAAGCTGATCGTGACCCTCTTCAGCTGTTGAAGTCCTATGTCGTTACCTCCCCCTACTTAGAACCATCTTTTTTCATCTGCTCCATCAACGACGATGCAATTGAGCCATACTTTTTCATGGATTTTCAGTAGTACTCGATAATACCTGAGAATCCTCTCATACTCCTTCAAGCTCCTAGGCTACCCATCATAGCCTCAATCTTGGACTAGAACACTATTGCCGTTGCTCTGGTCACCACATGTCCTAGGTATTGCACATGTGATTGCGGAAATGAGCATTTCTTCAGGTTGGCACACAACAAACGCTCTCTCAAAGTCTCATGTATTATCCTCAAGTGTCTCGTATGCTTTGCCTCTGTATGATTGTAGATCATGATGTCATGAAAAATTCATAACAAACTTCTTGAGACAAGGCTGAAACACTCTATTCATGAGAGACTGAAATGTGATTGGAGCATTGGTAAGGCCGAATGACATCACCAAAAACTCATAATGTCCTTCATCATTAATCATGGTCGATTCCTTT
The DNA here is from genome assembly GCA_022702705.1 of Papilionanthe hookeriana x Papilionanthe teres. Lineage (NCBI taxonomy): Eukaryota > Viridiplantae > Streptophyta > Magnoliopsida > Asparagales > Orchidaceae > Papilionanthe > Papilionanthe hookeriana x Papilionanthe teres. The sequence goes on along the minus strand of CM040423.1, from coordinate 62,163,585 downwards.
GAAGGAAAATCAAAGAATCACAACTGTGAATAAAATAAGAATTTAGCAAGAAGGATAAGGTTGGAAGTGGAAACCTCAACCTTAGAGTGGAAACCCGTCCTTAGAGAATAATAAAAAAGATTGTATGTAGAAATCCTAACCTTAAATAATAAGAATCATGGTTAAAAGTGAAAATCCTAACATTAGGGAATAAGAAGAAATTTTGTAAAGAACATCCTAATCTTGCTCTAATATCACGTAGAAAACAAAATAGTAGAAAAAACACTCATGTGTTTTTTGTATAAGAGGAGATATATATATATATATATATATATATATATATATATATATATATATATATATATATATATATATATATATATATATATATATATATATACATCTCCCATAGGCATTAAAAAATAAGAATAAAACAACAAAGGGAAAAAAATAAATATGGGTCGACAATCCTTTAGGAAAACACACGATTAGAATCCAATGGTCATAAAGAAACAAATATAATGGTTTTGAACCTCGACCTGTGTGCCTTAGATGGTACAAAGCCTTGATCCAGAACATAATATATGATTTATATTTAAGCAAATTAATGAATTCAAAGATTAAAAATTAAGATCAAATTAAAATAACACAATTACACATTTAGAATATAACAATTATTTAATTAACTCAGTTAAGCAAAACGGAGTCAACTAAATTTGCCAACACATATATATGATAAACATCATACAACAACAACAACAACAACAAAGCCTTAATCCCACTAATTGGGGTCGGCCACATGAATCCTTCTTCTCCAATGCGTCCTATTTAGTGTCATATTTTCATTTAATTCTAATAAATTAAGATCATTTTTTATACAATAAACCCAATTCTTCCGAGGTCTACCTTTGCCTTTTTTAACATAAGTCAAATCTAAAACATCTACTCTCTTGGTCGGATCTTCAGATGGTCGACATTTAATGTGACCAAACCATCTAAAGTGACTCTCTCTAATTTTGTCTGTCACTGGAGGTACACCAACCCTATCACAGATATAATCATTTCGCAATTTGTCTTTAAGTGTAAAGCCACTCATCCACTTAATCATTCTCATCTCGGCAACACTTAACTTAGTATTATGCTTCTCTTTTAAAGGCCAACATTCAGCACCATAGAGCATTGCAGGTCTCACCACCATCTTATAAAGTTTTCCTTTCACTCTAAGCAGTACTTTTCTATCACATAATAGGACCGAAGAATTCCTCCACTTCAATCAACCAACTTGAATTATACTATTAACATCCTCATCTATATCACCACCGTTTTGAACAATATACCCGATATATCTAAATCGTTCGCACCTTTTAAGAATTTAATCACCCAAAGTTACACTTATGTCAATAGAGCTATTATTACTAAAATTACATTCCATAGTTCTACTCAAACAAAGGCCTTTAGACTCCAATGTAGACCTCCATAATTCAGGTATTTCTTGGGCTTTTTCTTTTGTCTTATCCACGAGAAGGATATCATCAGCAAAAAGCATACACCAAGGTACATCCACTTGTAAATGTATAGTAAGACGGTCCATAACTAAAGAAAAATGATAATGGCTTAAAATCGATCCCTGATGTAAATCAATAGAAATAGGAAAATATTAGGTCAGTCATCTTTCAGTTCGAACGCAAGTAACAACTCTAGTATACATATTTTTAATGACTTGAATATAAGTCATATCAACATCGTTTTTCTCAAGGACTCTCTAAAGGATATCTCTTGGAACCTTATCGTAAGCTTTTTCTAACTCAATAAAAATCTTATGTAGATCCTCCTTATTATCTTTATACTTCTCCATCAAACCTCTCAATAAAAGTATAGCTTCCATGGTAAACCTATTGACATAAATCCAAATTTATTATGAGAGATCTAGTAATACGTCTAAAACTATGTTTAATTACCCTCTCCTATAGTTTTAAAGTATGATACATCAGTTTAATTCCTCTATAATATGCACAGTCTTGTACATCCTCTTTATTCTTAAAAATGGGGACTAAAATACTCTTCCTCCACTCCTCAAGCATCTTTTTAGTTTTTAAAATAAATCATAAACATCATGATGATAAATTAATTAAGCACATGATTACGAAATAAAATAAAATTTAAAATAAATTTTTCATATAAATGAATATGAAGTCAATCAAATACATTAAAGAGATTATGAGTATATATATATATATATATATATATATATATATATATATATATATATATATATATATATATTGGAAACACCAAAGGGCTAATTTTATTAAAATGGAAAAGATACATAAATGTTGGATTAGAGGACCCAATAAAGGCGCCCTACCCAAACGATACACACATACCTACATACCAATAAAGATAAGACACATATAAAACTCTAAAATTCAAAACTCGCAGAAAATAAGTTGTTAGGGGCAAGACAGTTTGGTCCTGTCTCTGCCTCTGCTCCTAGGAACGGAGCCATCAAATAAATTGCTGAGTGTCGTGTCATTACCTGAAGTAACTAAAGTATCATCCAGTAAGTTCCCAAGCTGGGGTGTGCCTCCATTCTTCTTCTTTCTCCTAGATGTGTATACCTACTATTCCTCATCAGAAGACTGGCTCATTTGATCTGTGTGTCAATAGATTGTCGGGCATGTAGAAGAGGATGATCACCTTGCTCTTAGTAACAACACTCTCATTCTGAAGAGGTGTTAAACATGTCTCCTCAGCACCTGATGCTTTCTGAGGATGTGGAGCTGTGATGCATTCCTGATTATCTGACTGAACAATATCCTTTGGAGGTAAGGATCCTGTAGTATTGTTTTCAATAGTGATAGAAGTTGTAAGATGCTCAATTGAACCATCTACCAATACGACAACTAGAAGAACAAAAACAATATTTTCTCCGGTAGTGGGAGGGAGAGGTGGCATCGTGTCAACCAGTGTTTCAATAGTTGGTGGATTGCACTCGGGAGTGGAAGAGGGACATGTATGAAGTGGGTCATACCCAGTAAGATTTTTACTTGGAGGTTTTAGATCCAGATGCAAATGATAACATTGAGAAATATGTCCAAACATATGACAGTGAGTGCAGTAAAGATGCATTGGCTTAAGTTCTGCTTACTGCCAAAATCTCTAATGTTGTGTGCCAACCCATATCTCTCCCGAAAAAAGTAAAGTAATATCCCATTCTAAAAAAATTATGGCTTCAAAAGGACGAGTCCAATTTACTGTAGGAGTATCAGTTTTGAGTGTTTTACTGTATACCATGGCTTAGGCGAAGAGAAGCTCTTGATCATAAAGGTGGACCTTCAAACCTGAGAAGCGCAGCCAGACAAGAATGGTAGAAGGTTCAGTACGAGGGTCAAAATCCACCATCCATTTTAAAACTTTCATTGCCTGACTGTCTATTTGAAGGAGTCTTCTCTCAAATAATTGGGCGTAGACTTTATCATCTGATCATTGAATGAAAATATGTTTTCCATCCAATTTACCAATATTCTAACCCCCTTTTAGCTTCATCTGCTCAAAATCCTTTCGAATTATCTCGAGTGTAGCATTTCTATAAAAAAATTTACCTATTAAGAAAAGTTGGCAAGGCGCAGCAAGGGTGGAAATCTCGGCCTCTGTGAGAAATGTTGCATGTTTCACTTTTTTACGGGATGTTTTTTTGAGAAACCAGATTTCAACGTCAAAGGGAAAAAGCATTGTGGTATCACTGCGGGAACATATTCGAGAGGGGGGGTATCACCGACTAGGGCGGCAACGTAGGAAAGACTCGAAGCCATCGCCGTGACTAGTGACAGCAAGGTGCACAAACCCCACAGTCAGGAGATTACGGCAGGAAGAGGGTACTGCAAGTAGAGAGGCGAAGGCGACCTGCGAGAGAGGCGGTTTGCGACTCGAAGAGGGAAGTGTCAGACTAGAGTATACCACATATCATGGTGAGTCGTGCGAAACTATGAAGGAGACGAATGCAACGACGTAGCCAAATACCCGTATCAACCATGCGTTAAGTTGGGAAGCCAACGCGTCAAGCTGGGAAGAAGATGTCGTGCGAGCCTGCGTGCAAAATAAAGGAGCGTTGTCGTCAGGAAACCGAAGACACGAAACAATGTCTTGGGAGATGATGGAGATTTAGAGATGTTTAATGTCGGGAATCGCAATCGGGCGAAACCCTAGCAGTGCTTGTTGCCGACATTGCCATTTCATATATATATATATATATATATATATATATATATATATATATATATATATATATATATACGTATATGTATGTGTGTGTGTGTACATATTGCAAGTAACTTAGTGATGCCATTGTCTCCTTTCTATGCTAGGGTTTCGCATGGCATACCTTAGCATGCTTCATACGGGGTTTTGCCACGTCGTTCCTTATTCCCTTGTTTGTTTACTTCGTCGTCGTTGCTAGTGTTGTCAGGCAGAGTACTTGACCCGATATAAATATATGCATACTAAAATCTTCTTCCCTGGCAACGATGCCAAAAACTTGACCCGAAGTCCTCTGAAGATCAATGTACTAATTAATGCTTTCAAAAATATATGTTATAAATAATAATAGTGACTAGTGTATATAAATATAATTTTATGGAAAATATTTTACACACTAGGGGTTCTACGCAAGTATACGTATCGTTTCAAGTAATATAGGGCTTTGAAACAAAGACCCCAGTATCGATCCCACGAGGAGAGATTTATAGATCTTTAAATATTTTTGTTTTAAAGTATTTCTTTTATATTTTTTAATTTACTAGATACAATAATAAAGCAGGAATAAAATAATTGATGTAAATAGCAAAAAGAAAGCAACTTTCTCCCTTTCAATTAATCCAAGATTTTCTAAAATAATAAATATATTCGTGGAGAATATAAATTTATGGTATTGTGACAAATAGAAGCATTCATATTCTTTACCCTTTGATCCAGGTGGAAAGAACATTGGCTAGCCTATAGATCAGGTCCGGATGTATTGTTAGTAGAATGTGTTAATCTAACACTACTAGATGTCCAAGGGTGGCTATGGTTGACCATACTAGTGACCATTTCCTTTGCTATAAACCAAATCACAAGAATTTAGTCTGTCACTCTAAAAACTTATCAATTCTACGCCCATTATATAATATCTTCCTATTTATTTGCACTTCACCTTGAATAACCAGCACAAGGCCTTCGACTACCCAAGGATTCAAGTGATATCTAAAAGTTAAGAATTCATCTCCTTCTAGGTCTCAAAACTCTTCAACAGGTTTTAACAATTTAAATGACCAATTTAAATAGTAAATTAAGAACAGGTATTAATATCATCACAATGTTTTGAAAATATATGATTTTTAATTCTCCGACGAATTTTGTATAATCTTATTTATCTTTTCATAATTGAAAGGAGAAAGTAAAGTAACTACTCAGAACACATTGAAATTAAATAACAAAACATAATAAATAAACTTTGAATCAAAATAAAAATACTTATCTTAGATGTTTCTCCTACTGAACTTCTGATTCCTGCTGACTCCACAATGTAATGAACTACAAATGCACCAACTCTTTCAAACTCTGAATACAAACTCTAAAATAAACTCACTAATTTATGAAGGAAAGTAAAAAGGTGGCCCTAATATGATCTCTCTAATTCTCTCTCTAGATAGGACTCTAGATAGGGAGGGGTAGATGGGGCGTTTTTCTCTGAAGGAATACCCTCCTATTTATAGGCCTCAAGGGTTGCCTCAAGGCACCTCTTCAAAATGTGTCCACATTCAATGAATCTTCTAAAAGGTGTGTCTGGCGCCTAGGCACCGGACACCGCGTCCAGTTATTCGCACCTCTTCACTTTGAATCGCACCTCTTCACAATTAAAACCGTTTTGAAGCGTCCAAATACATTGTATCACATGTCATATAAACCAGGAACAACTGCCAGTCTTCTAGAAGGTCCAATAACTGCTCACACCGTCAAAATAACCACCCAAAAGTAGTAAAAAAGTTAACAGTTTTCTGTATCGAGCCGGCGCGTAGGCGCCGGACTCCGACGCCTAGGCGTCAGGCCAATAATTTCAAAAATTTTGCATTTTGGCTCTATTTTTGCTTCTTTTTGCTCCTTTTTCATATTTTTCTCATTCTTGAACATTTTTGTATCACCTACATCCAAAAATACAAAAATATCTTTTATTAAAGCATAATATCCTTAAAATTTAATAAAAATCAAGGCATAACAATAGGTATTTTTTTCTTGGATCAAAATCCCCCAAACTTAAACGTTACTTGTCCTCAAGTAACTCTTTTTACTATATAAAATGTATAACATTTGGAATAAAAAAGGTAAATATTTAAGACTTTTTAAGATTTTTGATTTTATAAAGGCTTTAGTAAATCATTAACCAAATTTCACTAACTAAGTTTAATTTTAAGAATTTAAAGAATATTCTAACTACCAAATCTTAAGACTTCAAAAAATTTTCATTCACTTCAAAAATAATTGTAGTTTATTATATTAAGATCACATAAATTATTCACAAGAAAAAGATTATCATGAAATTTTTTTCTAATAAAAATACATGCATAAAAATTAAGTAAAAAATGTAATCAGTTTTCTTTTTATAAGTTAATTCAAGCGAAGCCAATTTTTTATTATGCATTTCCTAAAGCTTCTCCTCTCTCTCTTTTTTTTTTTGAAGAGAGGATTACTATATCTGGATAGCCTGTTAATGGTTTTGAACTTCACTATCCTTAGCTTATATTTTCAAACTTATACATTTTCACTTAATTATTATAACATAAAAAGATTTAAAAAAGAATTTCAATCTATTCTTTTTTGAGTTATAATTTTTTATTTCTTAATACTTCTAAAATTCAATTATCTCTACTATGAATAGAAAAATTTATTAATCTTATTCTTCTTTAAGTTGAATAATTCTATTCTTAAAATCAATCAAAGTTATTAAAATTTTTGTTTAAGTCTACTAAATTATTTATAATTTCAAAAATTTAAGTGATCTTAAATAGATTCTTCATTCCTCATGTTATGTTAAAAATTTTTATTTTAAGAAAATATTAGTTCTTTAAGGACAAATAAAATTTAAATTTGAATGTATTTTTCCTTTCCCCAAAACTTAAGTTTTGGTCTATCATAATTTTTTTTTGTTTTAAGTATGAGAGAAAGAAAAACATAATTTTAAAAAGGAATTTTTATAAGTATGTGAAAAAAACTTTTTAGAAAGAAAAATTTACTTCTACACATGCTTTTATGAATAATACTGAAATGATGAAGTAGGTATAAAAGTAAGCAGGCTCATTAATAATTAAATTAAATGATTATACTACTTAAAAAAACATAACAATATTACTAACTACTAAACAGTAAGCTGAAACAGGAATATACAAAAATTTATCCAAATTTCAATCTTAAACACAATACATTAAAAAATACTATAACAACAGTCTTAACATCCAATAATCCACACAAAGTAAATAAACAAATCTAAACTAGCAAACAACAAACAACAATCAATACTAACAAACAAACTAAACTAATAACAGAATTAGCACAATTCAGAGGTAAATCATGCCACTAATCACTGTCTGTAGCCTCAACATCGTCATCATCACCAAAAGAAAACTCAACATCCTTAGGATCAACATATGGTGAGAAACTAGGAAAGGTAGGAAACTGAACACCATGCTCTCCCTTCAGGAATCTAACCGGGGCTTCATCATACTCAGCATCGTAACTACTCTTCCTCTTAGTATACTCAGATAAATGATCAATTTTCTTATCAATAGAATTAACTCTGCAGTGAGTTTGAAATAACTCATGCTACTGCTCTAAAAAATAATCATGCATCGATTCCTAAAAACTAGACGGCGGCTCAGCAGTAGAAGTAGAAGGTCTACCTGAAGTGTGTGCAGAAGTAGAAGGAGCGGTCGATCTCTTCCCTCAAAGTCGATCATAGATACTAACACTCTCCTGCCCAATTGGCTTGGTAGAATTCAGCTTATCTTCAGAAATATCAGCAGTGAATCCATTACTAAAACATAAAGAATAAATCAAAGATGGGAATCCCAGTCCCACAGAAGTGCTGGATCTAGCAGTAGACTCCACAGAATCATAAATAATAATGCCGACATCTATCGGCTTCCTCTCCTGAATGCAATAGTTTAAGATAGCTCGATCTCTGGTGAGTTCACTCAGGTGGTTGGAAGGTAGAAGTCTAGTAGAAATAAAATAATGCCAAGCCTTTAAAACACCATTTAATTTGGAAGATTTGAAATTTACCCATTTTTCATTTCGGATCTTCCAGGCTCCAGTGTCGTCAGTCAAATAAGCAATAATCATCTCAAGATCTCCCTCAGATGGAGATAATCCAGAATAATGACACTCGATGGTAGGTGGCAGTCCATAAAACATATTGATCATTTCTGGAGAAAATCCTATTCCAATACCTCTGACGAAGACTTCGTAGTCTTCCGCATCTAAAAGTTAGCATAAAATTCGCGAACGACTGGAATAACAACTATAGCAGTAAAATAACAGAATCGTTGCCAGTTTTGGGCAACGATTGTGTTCTCAATCATTTCACCCGGATTGCAAAAGCTTCACTTTGAGATAAACTTTCTCGACATCGCAAATTTGTGATATCGAAATGCGCTGCCGCAGTCGCGAACTTGCTATTGTCAAAATTTTCTCGTCCCTTCCCTCACTTAGATTTTGGTGCCATTTAAACGTGAAAGAAAATAAGAACAAAATTAGGAATCAAATATTTAAACTCTTTTTAAGTTTAAGAAACTTAAAATAAGTTTAAAAATCCAAATAGAATATCTAAAAATCAAAATTTTTCTCAAAATTTCGGTTTTTAGCAAAACATAAGAAAAACTATGGTGAAAATCGAAAATAAATGGATTAGAGTGTAGATCTGACCTCGAGACAAAGAAATCAAGTGATTTTGGCGCCCAAATACTTGATGTTTTGACCTCAAAATGGATCTAAGAGGTGTATTTTCGCGAAAATGGGGTAGAAGATGAAGCTTATGCGTCATTCATGGCTAATGAGGTTTATATAGTGTTTTTCGGGTTAGCAGGCCGAACCTGCGCTTAGGCGCTGAATTCTGGCGCCTAGGCGCCAGACTCGCCTTTCACAAAAATCACTCTAAAAATTTTATTTTCCACAAAAATCATAAATTCAACTTCTAATGACGCATATTTGAATAGAGCTTCAGTTTCTAACTTCCAAAATATTTTCCAAAAATTTTAAAAATTAAATATTAAATCCACCAATCAAACACAAGGTTTAAATCAAACTTCTCTAATTTCCATTTATAATCTTCAATATTAGCTCAATACACTTCAGATAAGTATAATATAATGATTCAAGTCCTAACACACAATCAAACAACACAATTTGAAAACAAATACAACACACATTTAACATGAAAGCAAATACACAAACAAACACAATCGATTCACTAAATCGATACAATGACTCACTAGATAAATCACAATCTCACCAAATCACTATCTAACTTCCATTATCTTCACAATGAAGATTGCTTGGCCTAGTAAGGAAGAATACTAATGCTCTCGGAAAATCCGTAGTCGTTTTCTTGTCGATCCACTTGTTCTTCGCATACATCTCCACTTGAGCATCTTGATAAGCCGCTAGATGATCAAATTGGAGTTTCGCTTGTCATTCCAAATGTTCAATCTGATGATACATCTCATGAAGGCGATCTCCAATGCTTTTGAAATCCACTTCAAATTTATCAAGACGACTAGAAATTTTCTCCAAACTTACAGCGATGAAACCATTGAAATAGGGTTGAGGATCTTTTGAACCTTTGTCTCTAGCCTCTTCTCCAAGATTTTTCCTCTCCATTTCTTCAAAAATCCTCTCTAATCTCTCAAGAATGGAGTGTATAGGTCGAAATATTGATTGGTTAGGGATTGGGGACGAAGATGGGTTAATTTAAAGGTGAAAATTGTGTGAAAAACTGAAAATTTTCGGTTTTTACACGACCAATTAACCGTGGCGCTTAGGCCCCAAATCTGGCGCCTAGGCACCGGACCCATCGATACACAGCTTATTCTGACGCTTAGGCACCGAATTCTGGCGCCTAGGCGCCGGAACCATGTTCGACTCCGTTTCGCCTAACGTCAAATTTCAAGGTTTTATTCTCCAAAAATAGGTAAATTATAATGGTAAGATCAGAACAATCTCAATAGTAAATTATAATGGTAAGATCAGAACAATCTCAATAACACAATTATACATAATTTCAATGAAGGTTAACTTGATCTCCTTTTTACTCACATATGAAATGGAGTGATCCAAAGTCAAAACTTTACATACTTCAAGATAATTTTTAATTTTCAGAAGTTATATAAAATTTATCAAGACCGAAGCATAACCATACATCAAAAATGTAAAAACACACTAAAAATAAAAATCTATGGGTTGCCTCCCATAAAGTGCTTAGTTTAACGTCGTCAGCTCGACCTAAGTAATTCTTTAATTAGGTTGACTTAATTCATAAGCCTCTTTATAAATCTTTTTAATATCTCCCAAATAAGGCTTTAATCTTAATCCATTAACTTTAAAAATTTTTCCCGTTTTGGGGTCTTCAATATCCACAGCTCCATATTGGTATACTTTTTCAATTATAGATGGTCCTATCCATTTTGATCTCAATTTTCCAGGAAAAAGTCTTAAACGAGTATTAAATAGTAATACTTCTTGTCCAGGCTCAAATATTTTTCCTGAAATCTTTTTATCTGTAGTACCTCATTTTTTCTTTATAAATTTTTGCATTATCATATGATTCATTTCTTATTTCATCCTCATTTAATTGATATAATTGTTTTTCTCCTGCAGTATTCAAATCAGAATTAAACTCCTTTATCGCCCAATAAGCTTTATGTTCAAGTTCAACAGGTAAGTGACAATGTTTTCCAAAAACTAATCGGTAAGTTGACATTCCGATTGGTGTCTTATAAGCTGTTCTATAAGCCCATAATGCAGAATCAAGTCTATCAACCCAATCAGTTCTTTTAGGATTAACAGTCTTCTCTAAAATTATTTTAATTTCTCTGTTTGATACTTCAGGCATTCCACTTGTTTGTGAGTGATATGTAGTTGCAATTTTATGTTTGATTCCAAATTTTTGCAGTAATGATTGAATTCTTATATTTCTAAAATGACTTCCTCCTTTTGTGATAATTACCTTAGGCATTCCAAATCTTGAAAAAATCATCTTCTTTAAGAATTTATATACACTTTTGGAGTCACAGTTAGACAAAGCTACAGCTTCAATTCACTTTAAAACATAATCAACTGCTAATAAAATATAAATTTTTCCAGATGATGGTACAAATGGTCCCATAAAGTCTAAACTCCATATATCAAAAATTTCAACTTTCAATATATATTTTAAAGGCATTTCATCTTTCTTGGATATATTTCCGATCCTTTGACATCGATCACATGTTTTAACATAATGTCTCACATCTCTGAATAAAGTAGGCCAATAAAATCCTGAATTTAAAATTTTAAATGCAGTTTTATCTATTCCAAAGTGTCCTCCAAAATCAGAATCATGATATTTTTTAATAATAGCAAAAGTTTCTTCATAAGGTATGCATCTTTGAATTATAGAATCTCTTCCTAATTTAAATAAATGAGGATCTTCCCAAATATAATATTTAGCATCATTTTTAAATTTCTTAATAAAATTTTCATCCAATCCATAAGGTAGAATATTGCTAACTAAATAGTTAACTATATCCGCATACCAAGGTGTTTAGTATCCTTGAATAACATATAAATGTTCATCAGGAAATTTCTCGTTTATATTTTCTTCAGTAATAACATCATTCTTAATTCTAGATAAATGATCAGCAATTTGGTTGCCCGTTCCTTTTCTATCCACTATTTGAAAATCAAATTCTTATAGAAGTAAAACCCATCTTATTATTCTAGGTTTAACATCCTTTTTTGACATCAGATATTTAATAGCGGAATGATCAGTATGAACTATACATTTAGTACCAAGAAGGTAAGGTCTAAATTTATCAAAGGCATATACTATAGCTAGAAGCTTTTTCTCAGTAGTAGTGTAATTTCTTTGAGTTTTAGTAAGAGTTTTACTAGTATAATATATAACTTTGAAAATTTTCTCATATTTTTGTCCCAATACAGCTCCAATTGCGAAATCACTTGCATCGCACATTCATTCAAAAGATTTATTCCAATTAGGTGCAACAATGATAGGTGCAGTTATTAATTTTTCTTTTAAAATATTAAAAGCATTAACACATTCTTCGTTAAATTCAAATTTAACATCTTTTTCCAATAAATGACAAAGAGGTTTAGCAATTTTAGAAAAATCCTTTATATATCTTCTATAAAATCCAGCATGACCTAGAAAACTTCTCACATCAGTAACAGTAATAGGTGGTTGTAATTCAACAATAATTTTCACTTTTGCTTGATCTACTTCCATCCCTTTTTGTGAAACTTTGTGACTAAGTACAATGCCTTCTGTGACCATGAATTGACATTTTTCCCAGTTAAGAACTAAGTTTGTTTCTTCACATCTTTTCAGAATTTTGGAAGTATTTTCCAAACAATATTCAAAAGAAGTTCCAAAAACTGAAAAAATTGTCCATGAATATTTCAATTCCTTTGTCAATCAAATCACAAAATATTGACATCATACATCTTTGAAAAGTTGCAGGTGCATTACATAAACCAAAAGACATTCTTCTAAAGGCAAATGTTTCATAAGGACTTGTAAATGTTGTTTTCTCTTGGTCCTAAGGAGCGATAGGTAATTGATGATAACCAGAATATCCATCCAGAAAACAGAAATATGAGTGTCCAGCTAATTTATCAAGCATTTGATCTAAGAAAGGTAAATGAAAATGATCCTTTCTAGTGGCGTCATTTAATTTCCTATAATCAATGCAAATTCACCATCCAGTACCTTGTCTCGTAGGAATTAGTTCATTTTTATCATTGACAATGACAATTACTCCTCCTTTCTTCGGAACACAATGAATAGGACTTACCCATTGGCTATCCGAAATAGGATAAATAATACCAGCATCTAACCATTTAACAATTTCTTTTTTAACAACCTCTTTCATGATAGGATTTAATCTTCTTTGCGGTTCAATAGTAGGTTTACAATTTTCTTCCATTAAAATTCTATGCATACAAATAGATGGGCTTATTCCTTTTATGTCAGTAATTGTCCAACCAAATGCTTTCTTATAATTCTTTAACACTCCTATCAATTTTTCTTCTTGATCTTTACTTAGCTCAGAAGAAATAATAACAGGTAAAGTTAATGAATTTCCCAAAAATGCATACTTTAAATGTGAAGGTAACATTTTTAATTCTTGTTCAGGGGCTTTTTTAATTGAGGGTAAAAGTATATCATTTTGAATTATGTCCAAAGTTTCCCAATTATCTTTAATATAATGAGTTTCTTCTTCTTTTAGTTCTTCATCTTCATCGGTTAATAATTCAAGTTTTTCTTCAGAAATGACTTTACATGTTTCTTGATAATGTTTCTCAATTAAATAACCAATTATATACATTCGATAACATTTTTTCTTTGTCAGGGTACTTCATTGATTTAAGGACATTAAATTTAATCTCTTGATCATTAACTCTCATGGTTAATTCTCCTTTTTGCACATCAATCATAGCTCATCCGGTCACTAGAAAAGGTCTCCTTAAAATAATAGGTATTTCTTTATCTTCTTTCATATCAAGTACAATGAAATCTACAGTAAAGATAAATTTATCTACTTTAATAAGTACATTCTCTATAACTCCTTTAGGATAAGTGATAGATCTATCAGCTAACTGAAGGGTTCAGTGGTGGGAGTAATCGCTCCTAAATTCAACCTTCAAAAAATAGAAAATGACATGCGATTAATACTTGCTCCTAAATCGCATAAAGCTTTTCCACAAAATTTTTCTCCAATAGCACAAGGTATAGTAAAACTTCCAGGATCTTTAAGTTTTTGAGGTAATTTCTTTTGAATTATTGCACTACATTCTTCACTTAATGCAACTGTTTCAAAAGCTTCAAATCTTCGTTTCTTATTTAAAATATTTTTCATAAATTTTGCATAAGTTGGCATCTGTTCCAAAGCTTCAGCAAAAGGTATGTTTATAGTAAGTTTCTTAAAAATTTCAAAGCACTTAGAAAATTGATGATCAAGCTTCTGCTGTTTAAGTCTTTGAGGAAAAGGTGGTGGTGGTTTTTCAACTTCCATATTAATAGAAATATGAGTTTGATCTTTATTAGGAGGAGGAGTTTCTTTAGATTTTTCAATCTCTTCAACCTCAATCTCCTTTTCAATTTCATTCTGCATTCTTTCTTTTAATTCATTTCCACTTCTAAGTTGTACAACTTTAACATGTTCATGTTCTTTTCCAGTTTCTTTTGGATTGATTTCAACATTACTAGGAAGTGTTCCTGGGGGTCTATAATTAATTAAATTAGCGATTTGTCCCATTTGATTCTCAATATTACGAATAACAGTGTTTTGATTTTGTAATTGATTACTTAGTTGTAAAATTAATTCTTCTATAGATAATTTTTTCTGTTGATTGTTAAATCCAAGTGGTTTATAGTTTGAATTAACTTGTTTATTCCAATTTCTAGTGGGATGAGATTGATTATTACCCCATTGTTGTTGTTGATTATTCCAGTTAAAATTAGGGTGTTTTTCCCATTCAGGATTATAATAATTTGAATAAGGATTATTTTTACTAGCAATAGCTTGTAAAGTTTCAATAGTTTGAGAATCTTCAATATTAGCGGGGTTATTATGTGATATATTAATAGCAAAACTATCTAATTTCTTAGACATTGCTGCTACTTGTGAAGCTAAAATAGAAAAGGCTTCATTATCATGAATACTTGCCATTCTTTTAGGATTAATCCTTTCAGAAGGCCATTGAAAATTATTGTTAGCCATTTCTTCAATTAAAGTGTAAGCTTCTTCAAATGATTTAGACATTAAAGAACCTCCAGTAGCAGCATCAATAATTGTTTTAAAGATCCAATTAATCCATTATAAAATGTTTGAATAATTAACCAATCAGGTAAAGCATGATGAGGACATTTTCTTAATAGTTCTTTAAATCTTTCCCAAGTTTCATAAATTGTCTCCCCGTCAAATTGACTAAATGAAGTAATATCATTTCTTAATTTAGCAGTTTTAGAATGAGGAAAATATTTAGCAAGAAATTTTTGTGCCATTGCAGCCCATGTTTTAATAGAACCTGTTGCTAATGAGTTCAGCCACATCTTTGCTTTATCTCTTAAAGAAAAAGGAAATAGTCTAAGCCTAATAGCATCATCAGAAACATTGTTATATTTAAAGGTAGCACAAAGTTCTAAAAAACTAGCAAGGTGTAAATTTGGATCCTCATTTGGTGTTCCACCAAATTGATTGTTTTGAACCATTCTAATAATAGAAGGTTTAAGCTCAAAAGAATTAACATCTACAGTGGGTATTTGAATACTACTATGAAGTTCAACAACTGTAGGGTTAGCATAATCCCTTAATGGTTTATAAACATTTTGATCATTAATGTCAATTGGATTTTGTAAATTGTTATGTAAATTAGTCATTTCTTAAATTTTTTTAATTTGTTTTCCTTTTTTAACTCTTCTAACAGTTCTTTCTAATTCAGAATCTAAAGGTAATAATCCTTCAGATCCAGAACTACGCATAAAAAGTCAATTAGCAAGAATTAAAATAAATATTATTATTATATATATTTTTTATTTTTTTTGTTTGTTTTTTTAATAAAGAAAAATGAATAAAATAAAAATACTTAAAAATCTAAAAGTTTGCCTCTGCTATCCCAGTAACGGCGCCAAAAACTTGACCCGCTATAAATATATGGGTAATAAAATCTTCTTTCCTGGCAATGGTGCCAAAAACTTGACCCGAAGTCCTCTAAAGATCAACGTACTAATCAATGCTCAAAAATATATGTTATAAATAATAATAGTGACTAGTGTATATAAATATAATTTTATGGAAAATATTTTACACACTAGGGATTCTACGCAAGTATATGTATCGTTTCAAGTAATATATGACTTTGAAACAAATACCACAGTATCGATCCCACGAGGAGAGAGTTATAGATCTTTAAATATTTTTATTTTAAAGTATTTCTTTTATAATTTTTAATTTACTAGATGCAATAATAAAACAGGAATATTATAATTGATGTAAATAGCAATAAGAAAGCAACTTTCTCCCTTTCAATTAATCTAAGATTTTCTAAGATAATAAATATATTTGTGGAGAATATAAATTTATGGTATTGTGCCAAATAGAAGCATTCATATTCTTTACCCTTTGATCCAGGTGCAAAGAACATTGGCTAGCCTATAGATCAGGTCCGGATGTATTGTTAGTAGAATGGGTTAATCTAGGCTCACACTACTAGATGTCCAAGGGTGGCTATGGTCGGCCCTACAAGTGACCCTTTTCTTTTCTATAAATCAAATCACAAGAATTTAGTCTGTCACTCTAAAAACTTGTCAATTCTACGTCCATTATATAATATCTTCATATTTATTTGCACTTCACCTTGAATAACCCGCACAAGGCCTTCGACTACCCAAGGATTCATGTGATATCTACAAGTAAAGAATTCATCTCCTTCTAGGTCTTAAAACTCTTCAACGTGTTTTAACAATTTAAATGACCAATTTAAATAGTAAATTAAGAACCAGTATTAATATCATCACAATGTTTTGAAAATATATGATTTTTAATTCTCCAACGAATTTTGTATTATCTTATTTATCTTTTCATAATTGAAATGAGAAAGTAAAGTAACTACTCAGAACACATTGAAATTAAATAACAAAACATAATAAATAAACTTTGAATCAAAATAAAAATACTTATCTTAGATGTTTCTCCTACTGAACTTCTGATTCCTACTGACTCCACAGCGTAATGAACTACAGATGCACCAACTCTTTCAAACTCTGAATACAAACTCTAAAATAAACTCACTAATTTATGAAGGAAAGTAAAAAGGTGGCCCTAATAAGATCTCTCTAATTCTTTCTCTAGATAGGACTCTAGATAGGGAGGGGTAGATGGGGCGTTTTTCTCTGAAGGAATATCTTCCTATTTATAGGCTTCAAGGGTTGCCTCAAGGCACATCTTCAAAATGTGCCCACATTCAATGAATCTTCTAGAAGGTGTGTCTGGCGCTTAGGCGCCGGTTACGGCGTCCAGTTCTTCACACCTCTTCACTTTGGATCGCACCTTTTCACGATTAAAACAGTTTTAAAGCGTCCAAATACATTGTATCACATGTCCTATAAACCAGGACCAACTGCCAGTCTTCTAGAAGGTCCAATAACAGCTCACACCGTCAAAATAATCGCCCAAAAGTCGTTAAAAAACGTAACATTTTTCTGTATCGAGCTGGCGCGTAGGTGCCAGACTCTGGCGCCTATGCGCCAGGCCAATAATTTCGAAAATTTTGCATTTTGGCTCTATTTTTGCTCCTTTTTGCTCCTTCTTGCTCCTTTTTCATATTTTTCTCCTTCTTGAACATTTTTGTATCACCTACATCCAAAAACACAAAAATACCTTTCATTAAAGCATAATATCCTTAAAATTTAATAAAAGTCAAGGCATAAAAATAGGTATTTTTTTCTTGGATCAGTGCTCACGTCCCGTTCGTCTTGCGGCAGTGCTGTCGCTGTTGCATTCATGTTGTGCTGAGTGCTTCGACTGGCGGTGACTTTTAACACTGAGTGCTTCGACTAGCAGCGTCGTTTGGTACTGAGTGCTTCGACTGGCGGCAAATTCGACTAGCTGTGCTGAGCCGACTATCACGGGGCTTGCTCGACATGCTGTGCCACCATATGAGCTGACATTTCAGCCCTTTCAGCCATCTGCTGCTCTGCTCCTGCAGTGACTTGAGTGTCTGTCTTCATGGCAGCTATCCCTTTCTCTTTTGGGATTGAACCTACTCCGGAGGTGGGCAAACCCTCCTATGCTACCATGGTTCACAAATGCAACCCCCTTTCCACCTCGCAGAAAGTTTGATATTCCCACAGATGTACTATGATTCTGTTGCAGGACATGAAGATTGCAATCTCATAAAAAAATAGGAAAAAGTTTTCTGACGTTGAAATTTCACCTCTTGCAGAAAAATACAAATTTACACTAGTTGGAAAATTCCAATTAGGTCACCCTAAGATGGAGATTATCAGGAAGGTTGTTATGATGCAACTGAGGATAGAAGAAAACTTTATAATGATTTTTTCAAAGAAATTCATCACTATTGAGGGCAAACATATTAAATTGCTCAAATGGACCACTTACTTTGATCCCAGTCAAGAACTCCCAATTGTGCCTATTTGGTTCTCATTACCTGAACTCAAGCTTCAGTTTTTCAACCAACCTATCTTATATGCAATTGGGACTATCCTTAGAAAACCAATGCAGGTAGACATACCTACAGTTTATTTCTCAAGGCCTTCCACTGCAAGGATTTTGATTGAAGGGATATTACACTACCAGATGTAGAAGAAGTTTGGCTTAACTCTGCTCAAAATGGTTATTGGCAAAAAATCATTATCAAACAAAAACCTTACTACTGCAATCATTGCAAGATGTTTGGGTATCCGCTGGAGAAATATTTCAGATTGCACCAACAGTTGACAACCAATAGTCAAAAACAAAAACATGCTATTAGTGCACCCCATGTGCCTGAACGCGCTCCCAACAAACCTGATGATAGTCAACTCTAATCCAATAAGCTGAGATTCTTATTCCCTCCTATTCGGTTCTCCCAGATGCTCATCCAACCCAATCAGTACCGCCCATTGCTATCAAAGAACGCTCCCTTCATCTCATTAAAGATTAGCCGGTACAGTAAGTGGAAGCTACTAATGCTCAACAACCTACACATGTGAAAACTCTAGACAGATCCACTGATCTGATTAGCCATTCTTCGGATGAGAAATGACAGGTTTACACCCAGAAGGAAGAAGAAGAATGAAGGCTTACAACCAAACCTAATGGACAATACACTGGTCACTTCGAGTAATGGCAGTAAACTAAATAATTTATTAGCTGGCTCCCATCCTAGAACTAGAAGCAGAGGAAAAGCTAAATTGATCCAGTCTCAAGCTACCTGAGTACTTTAGTCTTTCCAGATCTTGTCGTAGCATTTATTTATGTTTTAGATATCTTTTGAGTTTACATGTATTGGGTGTGTTGTATGCCAGGGGGTTAGGGTGCCAACTTGGGTCATTTCACCCAACCTATCTGTAATCTTTTTTTGTTATTAATATATTTTCCCTAGGGCTTTTCTAATATATATATATATATATATATATATATATATATATATATATATATATATTCGTGGTCATTGAGATATTTTGTAAATCTATTCAATTACTTTATATTGAGAATTAAATGACTCTAAAACTAATACCATAATCTTGGATTCCTTGAATTCTTCATTTGAGTCTAGGGCGCCGAGTATGTTCTATATCAAACTTGACTAAACTATACTATATGTTGTTTTGCTTGGGCTTGAGCAATAATTTTACACAACTGTTTATATTTTACCTTGATTAAAATTTTTAAAAATTATTTTTGACTTATACTTGATTTATTTATATTAATTGAAATAGTACTTGAAAGAGTTAGTAAACAAGCTGAAATTCAAATGAGTATGCCGCTTTTCATATAAAATTATTAACAAATAATTACGCATCCAACAAAAAAGTTATTGAATAAGATTCAAATTGTTATCTAACTAGTTTGTGTGATAATAATAAGTTGTAAGTAAGTTTTGTTGTATTCAAATAATATAAATAAGTACCAACAAATTATTTTGTTAAAAAAAAAAAAAAAGAATGAATTGCATTAAATTATAATAGATATATCACATTTCTTTTCCAACTAGTTGATATACCAACAAACTTAAGTCTTTTCCAACTAGTTGATATATCACATTTCTTTTGTTTTCCATCTTAGGTATCAAGAATATAAGAAAGTTTAATATAACTATAAAATTAAGCTGGTAAGTAAAAGAATAAAAAAATAAAAAAATAAAAAAAAATTGTATCAAAAGTTGAAAAGGTCAAGCAAACAACGTAAAGCTATGTGGGATCATTTTATCAAAGATTGCCCTAGTCAGAATCACCAACTCCATTCAATAGTCAATAGAAATTTTGGCTTTAAGACAATGCAGTATCTGTCGTGTGAACTGTAAGACCAACTAGTATTTGTGGTTGTGTGTTGTGTGGGCTATGAGACCAGGTAACATTTGTGATTGAGTGTGTCAGGTGTGTTTTAAGGCTAGGTATTATCTATAGTTTGGGTTGTCAGATGTGCTTTAAAATCATGTAGTATGTGTAGTTAAGTATGTTAAGTGTGCTTTAAAACCAAGTATTCGTTTTGAGTGTGTCATTTTGGCTTTAAACAATATAATATGTGGTTGAGTATGCATGTGGGTTTTAAAGACCATGCAATATATGTGGTTGAGTGTGTCGAATATGCTTTAAGAACTTGTATTTTCTGTGGTGTAGTAATGCATCAAATGATTACGAAGAAGTGGGGAAAATTTTTTGAATCGAAGCTAGTGATTGGTTGAGTTTTTATTTATTTATTTTCTCTATATAACATTTTCAAAAGCTATGCCATCGAAGTCCACATTCCATATAGCATGTACTATACCATTACTATACCAAAAACAACAGATTATTGTAAATGCAGACAAGGCCAAGAATCACATAGCCACAAGAATGAGAAACAATTATATAAATGCCCAAGAGTTGACTCGTACGTATGTAAATCTTCCAAATATATGTTAAAAAATCATCAATGCTCATACATTTACAGGCATACCATTCAATCCCTAAGAATAGCTCACAAATTCTTGCACGGAGTAGATCAAAATCCCTAAATCATAGTAAGTCAGGCTACAAATCCACCAAAATCATAGTAACCTCACCAACGATAAGACCAAACCCAAAAAGAAAAAAAAAACATATTAACAGAGCCTCCCGTTTAAAAACAAATAAATAGAAAGACAAGAGAGATTAGATAAAACACATAAGAACTGAGGGACACATACATATTATCTTCATTGAACTATCAAAATCGACAAAATGCATGCCAACACTACTTTTGTGCATCAAATTGCAAAAATCAAACAACAAGAAGCCCTCCATTAAATAATAGCTTGTTGAATATGTATTTCAGCGGCAATTTTAGTAGCATAATATAAAATAAATCGAATCAAAAGCTATGGAGTAATTCTTGCTGCAGTCTTGAATTATAAAAAAAGCAATATTTTCAATCATGGATGGCAAATACTAAAAATACAAAGTCATGAAAGAAAAAAAAAACATAGAATTGCGATCTTATTAGCTTCTACTAAATAGATGCATAACCTTTTTAAGTCTCTTTGAAAATTCCAACATTAGATACCTCTTAGCTATCTTAAAATTACACTTTTTTTTTAAGGCGGTAACACTGGAAGTCGAAATCCTTAAATCATAGTAAATCAATCAACTATTAAAACTAAAGCAAACCCACCAATGGTAAGACTAAGGGCCCATTTGGGGCAGCTTATTTGGTTCTGTGATGGTTTAAAAACGCATCAGATCTATTTGGGTAAACTGTATTTTGAAATTTTATGCGTTTTCAAAATGCTGAAAAATAAGTGCGGTGACAACTTTCTGGTTACGATATGATATTTTCAAAAAATAAAAAAATTTTAATAGCCATCGCACCTAACTTAATCTTATTAGTAGATTATTCAATGAGCTGCAGGGTATTAGTTACATACAGAGCACATAATTCTTATGTATTTACAAAATTCACCTAAATTTTCGTCGGATCCACAACAAGGCCCAGAATGAAAAGATCGGATTCCAAAAATCTGGTGAGAAGGAAGAAGAAAATCACACAATAGATCAAAATAATATGAAATGCACACCCAAAAACCAATATTTAAAGACTTCATTGCACATGGAAGATCGGATTTCAGAAATCCGGAGAGGGAAGAAAAACCGAAAAACAATGCAAATGGATCAAAGGGTTACATGCAGTCGATTCAAAGGCAAGAAGACAGACAAGAAATTTCGCACACGTGCTTGCTAGAGAAACCCTAAGACGCGAGCAGATAGCGGAGAGGAAGCCAAACTGAAGGGATTTAGGTATTATCGGGGATAAGCCACAGAATTCGGCGGAACTGAGGTGAGCGGCTCCGTTCATGAAATTAGCTTTGGGAACGGGATTTTAGTAAAACGGGCAGAAAGCAGGATCCGCAAACGCACGCTAATGTGTTTTCCAATACTGAGAGCAGCTAAAAAGCCACCCCAAACATACCTTTCATCTCTTATATACTTAAGCGTATCCTCAATGTGAGTGATTCTTAATGCAAGTTTGGTAAAAATGGATTTCATTCGTTTATTGTTATAGATTGATATACTTGTACGAACTGCTTTGCAAACCATTGTATGGCACCACAGAAAATCTGTTATTATCAAATCAATATTGAGTCACACTCAAGTCACAGGAGTTCAGCATTTCCTTCTTACATAATTTTGAACATATCTGGTTTTAACAACATTCCATCATTCTTAGTTACTTGATAATCATTTTTATTACTCCAATAAATTATAGGAGGTCACTATCACTCTCTTAAATAGTGTTTTGCAACTTGGAGATTTAATGTGGACTTAAATTTTAAATTTTGTTGTAGATTTTATACTTAGTTTATGTTTTCTGATCTCATATCTTTTTGAGATTGTTTTAATAAATGTCATTGAATTTCTTAGCAGTTTATTTGTTATATTTATTGTTTTTCTAATCAATAAATATGACAAATTTGAGTCTCAAAAAATGAATTATGCTATGATTGCAATTATTATTTGGTTCTAAAAGACTTCTTTGATGGGATAAATGTGATGATGATGATGATGATGATGATGATGACACAAAGAGTCTTCGTTTCTTCATCAATTTCAAAGTTTGATCCTTTTTTATCCGGTGTGAGGCCTAAAATTCTTTTTAGAGAATTTTCATATTCAAACTTGTGGCTTTTGTTTGTATGATTGTTACTTTTTGAATATTGTAATTTTTTTCTCTATCAGTTATCAGTTTTTTCTTGCTCTTTCTTAGTCTACCCGCATCACATATTAGTAATTTGCTTTTCCTATTTAAAACCAGTTTCTATCTTGTAGTAAATCTTCTCTCAATCTCATCCTCTCGCTTTGTTAAAATCAATTCACCTTACTTAAATATTGAAATAGTTCAGCCAAGGAAATGCTACACAAGTAATAGAGCAAAACATTTATAGAAATTACATTTGTCAAACTATTATAGTTTTTGCGAATCCATTCTTGATCTTTGTACATTGCAATACATTTATTTTTACCATAGAAGTCACATAATGATTATTTTCCTACAGCTAATGTGCCTTCTAGGCCTTTATAAAACCACTGGAATGAAAATACGCTTGCATGTCTCACAGCACACAAAATCTATGCTACTGAGCATTCTGGTGGAAAACCTTGTGGGAAACGCTTCGTATCAGTGCAATAGTTATAAATCATGTAATTCTTTTGCACCCACCTTATTCTTTCTTCGCTCGTGGAATCAAGGCCCTGTCCCCACCATGCCTTATTTGCCACACCCGAAGCACAACTAGACGTACCAGACGACCATATACACGCATCAGCGATGAAGTTCTGATATGAGGCGACAAAGGGAGCCTGACTCCAGTCGGTTTTGATGAGCCCACCTCTCGTCGCCCAATCTTCGGCATCCCACAGGCTTGAATAGATTCTCATCGGCTGGCTCTTCGGAAATGCAATACCCCTCGATTCAAGGTTCTTGAAAACTCTTATTGGTGTGCCATCAACCATGTATCTAGAATTGTCAAACAATAACACATGCATGATGAGCATTCAAATTTTGGTATAATTAATCTTGGGAAATTGACATATGTAGCATACAATTCTAATGTATTTACATTTCTCACACCTAAACTTTCATATTTGCATACATAACATTTCGTTGTTTTAAACCGATACATTAGAAGGTGTATTTCACTTTGAAACAGTAGGAATAGCACTTTTTTTGTGTGATGTTAAAGATTCAAGTGCTGTGTATAAATATGAAAGTTAGGTGTGAGATATGTAAATACATAAGAGTTGTGTGCTATGTTTGATCCTCATAATTACGCACACAAGAACACACATGATTCACTTACAAAACCTGTCTGGGGTTCCATAGAATAGTATATGTATGGAAATTGATAGTCGGATCAAACCATAATCGGAACTGTTGCTCCCTACTCCCCTTCCCTTGTGTATAAATATTTGTGTGGAGTGTGTAGGGTTGTCCGCTTAGATTTCCGAGGAACTCGAAGTCTATCTCATCATGAGTCGGTCCCTGTGATGAAAACTACAAATTCAACAGAAAAGATTAGTATTTTATTGTGATCCCAGTATGTATTTTAGGAAATTTACATACATACCATTCAACTCTTATGTATTTATATATCTAACACCAAAACTTTAATTTTTACATACATGTCACCCTATCTACACATGAAAAGGTGTATTCCGCTTTTTTAAAGCTAAAATAGTGGTGTTTTGATGTGATATGAAAGATTTGCATAGTATAAATGAAGAAAAATAAAGTTTAGGTGACATATATGTAATATATATATAGGAGTTGTGTGATATGTTCATAACACACAATTCCAATCTATTTACATGTCTCACACCAAAACTTTCATATTTACACACATATCATTCAAATCTTTAATATCACATACAAAATAATGCTTTTACTATTTTTTTTAGAAGTGAAATATACCTTCTCATGCATAGGTTTAAAACACCGAAGTGTTATGTATGTAAATATGAAAGTTTAGGTGTGAGATATGTAATTACATAAGAACTGGATGCTATTTATGGAGAGTTCTTTTATATTAAATCTTTATGTCATAAGTAATGAGCTTCACATACATAATAAGCAGTGACTGTGCCAGCAGAGTTTCCAGGCACCAATTTGAGCTGCATATCAATCTTGCCAAATAGGTACTCATTCTTGGATTGGAAGCCAGAACCTGAAGCCCTGTCTAGAGAAAGCTTAAGAAGTTCTCCATTGTTCAGTATCTGCGCACGGCTACCTCCCCAGGTGATGTCAAACTCTTGATTGAAATTTCCAGCCGAACAAATAGCCATCAAAGCACATGAAACTATAACAAATACTGCTGCACTAAAACTTATGTATGGAGCCATATGATATAGAAGAGTGGTAGTATGATTCTAATGATAAATATGATATGAATTTTTTGGGTTGGTTTAGTGGCTTGGGTTTAGGACCCTTTTAAAGCTGGAGAAGAGCAGAGCAAATGAGCAATGATTGAAGGTGGTCTCAGATTTTTAAGAGAGGGTTATTAGGTGTTTTCCTCTGAGTTGGCAACAGTTGGAATGGAGAGGTGATTGATGTCTTCCAATGTAGACTTTTTCCGTATGAGGTCTATAGGAGAAGATTGAAAGCTACTTCCTTTTGGCCCACTTTGGCTCGCCCATAATTGATGAGTGCATGAATCCATATTTTCTGTTCATATTCTTTGGTTAATAGGGCTCTCTTATCCTCCTTGTAGACGGTATAGACTCATTTTGTTAAATGTCTAACCTCCAAAGTTTGATATTTTATGTTTGTACCATCTTGGGGTTACAAATCTATGTTTGGAATGTGGATAAGTATTGTAAACATGACTATTAAATTAAATATGCATTAATATAAAGTGGAAAATTTTGATGTATCATATGATATTAGGAGGTTTAATAAAAAAATAAGTGAAGAGTACATTCTTTAGTTACTGGCTGGTTATTATTGACCAGATCTATGTGAATCACGTGCTTTCTGTAGGGAGGATAAGGTGGAATATTTGCTGATTCTTGTTTGGTGAGAATTGATATTTTCTGAAAGGGTATGAAAGTATAAATAATTAAGTGGGACACAGTGGCAGAAGGCATTAATTGATTAGTTATATGTAAAAATCTGAGTTTGATTGTATCCATAAATTAATGAATTCGAAGAGTTTATCCCAATTATTCTGTGGCTATAGGTTATTAGAACTGCTCTCTTCTTCTTTCCAGCCGAAATGGAACCGACGAACCCCACCGTCCTCATATACGCATGCGTGAGCGTAACTGCGAAAGAGAAGGATTCCTGTAAAAGTGAAAATTTTATTTATTTATTTTGGAAAGGTGTGGAAAAGCCTGAAATCTGAGTCAGTAATATGGTACAATATGGTTGTACTAGAGGTTTTTCTTCAGTACAATCATGTTGTACACTATGATTTTCACATTGAATTGCTTATTTAAATATTTTTTTTACTTAGTATAATATGGATATAATGAAGGAGAACCTTGGGTACAAACTTGTTGTATTTCTTGAGTGAGTCGGACTTCAAACTTCTTCATTTTTTTGACAAGGACACACATCAAATTTTAATTGGATTCCGGACCAAACTCTGGGTTTGGAATCCGGACATAATATGTTTTCCAACTTGATGGTGAAAAACTACCTCTTAGATACTCTTTGATTTTATAATATATTGTAACTTGCTGGGTTTAGAGGAAATGTGATATTTTTTACATTAAACGCGTGTTTCTCACGTTTATTTTGTGTGGCGTTTACATAGATACCACCTAATTCTTATTTATTTAAGTGCCTAATTTCTAAATTTTACTTTTGCATTTCTACCACAGAATCTTTCATATCACAGAAACAATACAATATTTTAATTTTTAAAAAGTGAATATTTTTATTTTTCAAGCATAAATAAGGTGGCCTATATATGTAGATATTAAAGTTTATGCGCAGAAATGTAAATAGTTAGAAATTGGGTGGTATGTATGTAAATCTTCCTCAATAAAATAATGAGAGGATTGATGCATTCAGACCTGTGCAGCTTAATAAAAAAGGGCAAAAGAATTTCTGATTTTTTTTTTTTTTGTATTTTTATATTAAAAGCAAAAAGCATAACAAAAAATTAATTTGATCAGCACAATGTAATGCATATTATTATTTTTTAAGTAAAAGAAATTTAATATATGAGGAATTTAAAATTATGACTGGTAATAACTTTTGATGCCTTTATTCTTTATCAACTAATTAGTTGACACTCATAAGATATACTTATATTTTTATGATAATGATTGAATTTTTAAGTGTTACATAGTTCATAATGATTGCTTGATAATCGTTATACAGCTATCAATTTTTTGATTAAATCATTATATTTTAATTATTTAGGTTGTATCTTTGCAGTTTAAATAAATAAATAAATAAATAAATAAATTATTCTCATGTAATTATTTTAATGGGTGAATTGTTACATAGAAATATGGAAAATGCTTTGTTTCTCTCTAGTTGCAAGATCTCCATAAATAAGAATGTTGAGAACTTCTACTATAATTATTATAGGAATGATTTGAGTGATAAATATTACAAAAGTTAAATGTTTCAAATAAAAACTAATATATATATTACAAGGAAATCGATATTTGGCAGAGGCCCAAATATCGATTTCTCATGCGCTTGATGTCTTTAATGAGAACCCGACGCCATGTGCCTGTAATTCGACCCCCCACATTACCAGAGGGGACTTACAGTGATCCCGCCACCAACTAGACAAGAAATGCGACACAAATAAAAACTAATATATATATATATATATATATATATATATATATATATATATATATATATATATATATGCATTCTTTCAAACATTTTTCTAATATATGACATGTTATTTACTTGGGGCACAATGAGAAAGCAAGCTTGGTTCCCATTCTGTTCTCCTTACCAGCTTTATGAGAGCACTCGTCAGCCAATTAAGGAGGATTAAGAAGAAGAAGAAGAGAATAAGGAGGAGAGGAAGAGGATAAGGAGGAAGAGGATGAGTGACTGTATTTCTTTATTTGGATGTTTATAATTTATATGTATTTGTTGCTATTAGTATATATTCCTGTTGGCTCAACTTGTACTTGTATTGTGGAACACTTTATTTTTTTGTTGTAATAATTAAACTTTCAGGTGCTATTTTATTTTGTTATTTGTTTTATTCAGTTAAGTAGCAATTTCTATTACATACTTGTTGATTTATTGTTGATATAAGCATGTGGTAGGAAGTAATACTGTAATACGACTCTCCAACTGAATTCATGTTCAAATTGCTATAATATGATGCTTACGAATATTTGTTCTTTGAATATAAAATTTAAATAGTTGTTTTTTGTTAACTTGAGGAAAGTGGGGATAAATATGGTATTATCACAATCTTAGGGAAGAAGAAACATAGTGAAACTTGCTTTAAACTTAATGTGAAATTAAGTTAAGACTAGGCCAACTAAACTTTGTGAATCAGCAAATGAAAAAGTGATTAGCATATTTACTTTTAAAAAGATTTAGTTATTTGTTAAACTAGGAACATTTTTATGTATATTTCGTAAGAACATAGCCTCATTATGTTAAAATTTTCATTCTATACTTTATAGACTTTTAAAGCATTAGATAAAGGAGGAATGTGGAGTGTTTTAATTTAGAGAAATGGAGGTAGAATTCAAAGTTATTTTGAGGCTTATCGAGATATTGTAATCCTCAAGAAACTATGCTAAAGATTGAAATTTTCATCATAATGAAAAGTGGTATAAATAGAAAAACAACATGAGGAGAGGCTTGAAGAGAAACATTACCAAAATTTTACTTTACTGACATTTTCTAAAAATTAAAAGAACTCCACAATATTCTTAATTTCGTTTGTTTATGAAGTATTAGTAAAATTACTTATTGGAGAGCTTAGTTCTTTATATAAAATGTGCACTAATTAATATTTACTATTTCCTTTTTTAAAATATATATGAAATCACATTTTATTTGATGAATCCAAAGCTTTGTAAGACCTATGGAATAAACTTATTCACTTAACCAAAAATACATTTGATTAACTATGAATCTTTTGAAACAAAATTGTGTATAACTTGTCCTCAAGTAACACCACAATTTAAACATTGGTACTTGAGGACAAGTAACATTTAAGTTTGGGGTTTTTGATGTGTGGATAAGTTAGCTAGTATTTTGATGATTCTATACATTTTTATGGATGAAATTACACTGTAAGAAAGATATTTTTTTGTTTATCCTGCAGTTACAACAGATGATTAAAGTGGGGAATGAAGGAGAGGACATGGAGCTAACATATGCTAAGTGGTCATTGACCACCTAGGCGCTAGACAGTTGGGCACCTTGGTGCTGTTCCGTTAGGAACCTAGGTGCCAGTACTTAGTTTACCAACCCGAGGCACCTAGCATCGTGAATTGGGTGCCTAGGCACCAAACCCTCGAGCACTTAGACGCTAGTTGGGTGCTTAGGCTCCAGAGTAATGGGTGCTTAGGTGTCTTTCTACTCTTCACTAGATATAGAGCTGGACACCTATGCACCAGCCCCTAGGAGCCCAAGCTCCAGAAACTATCATGTACAGTTGCTGCAGTTGGATTTTAAATGTGGGTGATTCTGTGGAGAATCGTACAAGACTGCAATGGAGACGTGGAAGCCAAGTTAAAGAGCCTATATATAACAGTACATTACAGGCATAGAGAGATTGATGCCAGTGGGTTACTTAGAGGTATATGCTTGCTGTGGAGATCCCTTCATCTTCTTCCAATGCAGAAGACATGTGGAGTTCTACAGGAGCAGCAAACTACGAATTCAGAAAGAGTGTTGATTAATTCATCTTTTGGTCGCTGTAAAGGAGGGAAAGCTAAGTCTCTTTGTATAATATCTGTTGTTATTTGGTTATAACAATCAAATAGTGGATTTATCTTTGTTTAAATGAATCTATTTGGTGTTTTTATCATCCTTCTTGACTAAACATTTTACTCTTCTTTCTGATGATTAAGTTGGGTGGATAAAATGAGAATTGATAAGTCTCTTAATTAATGTATATGGTGATGATAAACCTTCATCACATAATTTACTTTTCATTCTGGCCAAGTGAATTGTAAAACATGTTGTGAACCATAAGTCTTGGGAAAGTCTATGATAGAATAAACTAGGTTTGTCACATTAACTTATGGGGTATAGGTGGATATGCCCTGTGCGGAGATGCAAGTGTTAAGGAAACATGCTTTCATGAGTTAGTTATGGGATTTATGGGAATAAATTCAATTCTAACCAAACTTCTTTATGCACTCGGGAAAGGGTAAAGAAAACTATTGTTCATATTTGTCACTAGGATTTTCTACTTGCAATTCTCAATTTCATGATATCCTCTTAACTCATTACAAGGAAGATCCACTAAGTAATTAGTACTTTCAATATAATCTTGATAATTTAGGATTAATTTTGTGGACTTAAACTTTTGTAATTGCTTGTGATACTTTTGGACTGCTTTGTAGGACTCTAACAAACCCCAAAATTTCAGGCTAGAGCTAAAACCAATATGCTAGCTTTTTTAAATAAGAATTTCCTCGTTCCCTATGGGATCGACATTCTAGACTCTACCGATATTACTGATACAACATGTGCACTTACATGAGCCCCCTTATGCTGTAGCACCTGGGATTAGTATCACTGAAACATGTAAATCACATCTTTTTTTATTGTTTGCTTGTTGTGTGATTATATTTTCCATATTATTTTGCACATGTGAAACTATAATAAATATTGTTATAATAAACTTATGTATAAAGAAACAAAGGTGGCCATGTATGATATAAAATTATAGTAGTATGTTTTAATAATATTATATGATTTTGGAGCTTTTACATACATACCACCTAATTTTTATATATTTATGTTGCAAGCTAGAAAACTATTGAAGGTAGAAAAATCTTAAGAATTAGCTTATTAAAATTTCCTAACATACCTAAAATGTAGAAGGAAACAATATTTTTTAGGCAGAAAATCATCGAAAAGGAAAAAATTATGGGGTGTAGCCCAACTAAAATAGTTCACTTTATAATCAGGAATACATATGTTTACTCTTCACTTAATTTAGATGATACGTGATTACAAAATTATGTTAAAATCAAAAATGCTTTGAAATAACTTGAAAAGTACAATTGTATAAGGATCATTTGGACTACAACAACTGAATTGGATCACAATAGTCGTAGTTGGTGCTTATTATGATCTTAATTGGCTATAGAAGTTGTAGTGTTATAACAATCATAGTTTGCTGTAGAAATCAAAGTTGGATAATATACCAATCACAGTTGGGTACAAATGTTGTATTTGGTAGCTATAACATATATAGTTGGTGGTTATAACAGTTATAGTTGACTACAAAAGCTACGGGTGGTGATTATAAAAAACGTAATTTGTGGCTATCACAACTGTATTTAGCAGTAAAAGCTATAATTAGCGACATAAGTTGCAAGATAGAGGTTATGAAAGCCACAATAGAGCTATCAAAGTTGTAATTGGGCTACAACAATTGTAGTTGATAGTTAGAGTTGTAGTAGTTAGCTGAAACAATTACTAATAGTGGTCGAAAGTGCCCTTTCATAGTCAGCGATGATCTCTGGTGGTCGACAACGATCTCTTATGTTCGAAAATGATTTTTTGTGGTCGGCAGTAAACTCTGGTGATACGTCGTTATCTCGTGTGATTGGTGACAATTATTGGGATTCTAAGAATTCAGTTTCAATAGTCAGTTCACTCTTCTATTTTCCTCACTCTTTTAAATGAAAAACGGGGGTCTATTACAGTTCTTGAAAAGGGCATTTCAATAAATTTCATCGCAAATTCAAAACACTTTATTAAACAATCTACATTGATTCTAATGATTTTAAACGTCCGAACAACCTTGGAATTAGATGATCTTGGATTAATTGAATTTATCTCATTATGCTGCTCGATCTGACTATTTGCATGTCAAAATTTTCAGATCGTTTGGCTTTTCAATTAATGCATCAAAGCTTTTAACAACGCTTCAAGCATTTGATTTTGGCTTATTTGGACTTAATTTGTATCACTTTAAGCATCATTTGACGAGTTTTGTTGAAACACTTAATTTGATTATGAGTTCACTGAAATTGGAGCCCGATGATATTGAATTTGAAATTTGAATGTTGCTTGCTTAAAATACATTGAAATTCATGTCTAACAAAAAAAATTCTTCGTGACACATCGATCTATATATTTAACACCTTAACTTTAATTTTTGTATCTGTATCATCCAAAGCATTCATATATCACATCAAAAATATCACTTTTTTCGCTTTTAAAATGTGAAGAACTTCTTTTTATGTATAATTAAGGTAACGTTTATGTAAAAAATTATGTATTTAAGAATTGAGTGGAATGAATGTATATCTTCCAATGATTTTTTTCATTGGTTTATGGAGTTTGGGACCCTTTTAAAACTAGAGAAAGATTAGGGATTGTTTGATTTACTAAAAGAATAATTCAATGTAAAATAATTGCAATGCAGAAATAGTGTATTTTATTTATGATATTTTGGAGTTATTTGGTTCACTATAAAATAAATGCACGACTTTATATTTTTTTCGGTTTTTTTTCAAAATATGTGAGATCATACATAAATTATTTGTGGCCCATAACAGTGGCGAAGACTGATGATTGGTAGCAGGTGACAGGTGACAGGTGACAGATGACAGGTGGCAGGTGAAGTTCTCCACAGGCAGCTACCAACAACACTTTATAGAGTTGTCTAAATCTAATGAATCTCAAATAAATATAAGAAAAACCAATAAATTAAATTTAAATATATTTATATTTTACACAACATTTGAAAATTCTTTTGATCAAATATGTGAATTTTTAAAACTTAGTTAAAAAAAATGTAATATAATCTCTTACAACGATCAAATAAATGTAATATAATTTCTTACAACGATCAAATAACTCAGAATAATAGAGGGGGTTTTCTGATTTGGCAAGAGGTGGAATGGAGAGGTGATTGGTGGATTATTTCCAATAGTCATTTTTTAAAAAATTTTATTCTTACAACGTCAATGGGACGTAGAAATGTGGAGCTACAACCTTTGGCCCACCCGCGCCCGCCCCAACTGTTGTGTGCATGGATCTTAATAAATACGAGTCTTATCGCATCAGTTATTCTTAGGGGCAGTTTATAAGTGCGGTCGTATTTTTTTAAACATTGTCTAACCGTTTGGTTTGTGCGTTTTTAAAAATACTGTCTGTTGTGTTTGAGTTTTTACACTCAAAGCAGGCAGCAGATCGCCCCCCGCAGTCGACCCGCTCGCCACGTTTCAAGATAAGCTGTTCCTCCTAAAACATACAAACTGTTCCAAACAAACTCTAATTAACGATGAAGAGCCGTCTTTCTTGCTGCAGGCTCATAAAACGTCTATGACATTGCCGACCTGGAAAAAGGAGGAAGAAATTATCATTTCCAACGCACGTCTAACACGCATGTTTCATGAGCTTTGGGAGAGAGATAAAAACGTGCAATAAATTTTGAGTAAAATTATTAAAAAAAAAACAATTATATGCACGGTATTTTTTATGATTCTAAGATTGTTATTAAGTTAAGCTCGATCGAGAATATTATACAAGCCACTTTAATCTTGAGAGCTTAGTGTTTCAATCAATAGATCCTGAGTTGAAGGTATTTTAGATTAAATTCACACAAATTTCATCCAAATAATAATGATAATAATAATTACTTGAGCTCACTTGGCGTTGACATGACTTGTTCATAATGTAAATTGTTCATTTTTGCATGAATTTGAGTTGAGCTTTTACATATATTTCTATTTGATTTTTTATTTTGAATTCAAAAGTGTTCTGAAAACACACGAAACGAATAGAGCGTATAAGAGAGAAAAAAATAGAAACAGTAATGAACAGTAAAGAGTAAGTAAAATTCATTCATGTTATGAACCTCCTATTTAAAGGAATGGGTCTCAGTCATACAAAATTACAGAGCTGACTCTTCATCATTAACTTTTGGAGGGGCCCTTTAATAAATTACAATGACATTTGAATATAATAAGGTTGATTAATTTACATGAACTGTGACAAGCTCGTCGTCTACTTGTCCTCCTTGGCTTTGTCGATACTTGATCCAGGTATAGGTTATATGATGACTGATTTGAACAAGATCAATCGTCGTTCTGAAGTGCGAGATCCTTTGATACGCTTCTTGGCATATTATGTTTTCCTCATCAGCATCTGATCTGTTAGTCGTTTGGTAACCGTCTGTTGTTGATTTTTATAGATGACCGGTTAGACGATTGATCGTCCCCTTCCTTCTAAGTCATCTGATTGTATTGAGATTTGTGTCGATGTATTTTTTTGTTTACATATTTAGTTCTCCGATTCTCCTTCTTCTTGAATACACGGTTTTTCAGTGGACCACATACGAACAAGGGAAGCTTTTTAGTGGTCCAAGAAAATTCATACATTACAAATTAAAAGTCATTATTGCTTAATAATGGACTTCCTTGTATTTGCACGCCTAAACAACTATAAATAACCCTTAGATCGCGGGATCTTCTTTCCTCAACATTTTACTCATCCTTCCATTTGTGTCTGTCACAATGTCTGTTGAGGGAGGCTCGTTCGCCGGTAAGGATGATCTACTTAATGCTCTTGGTGGCATGCAAGCCCAAGCCTGAAAATCAACGGTCAGATCGTGAGGATTGAATTGGATCCCTTGATTCTCTGGTAGGCTCGTTGCATTAAAATGTTCTAGAGCATACTGGGGTAATCCTGACGACCGCCTTACTGGGCATTACCCGAAAATGGCTCTCCTTTCAGGGGTGAAATAAATATTCGTCCAGATTGTTGTTGGGGCCATGACCCCCAAGGTGGTCTCGAGGAGGTGACAACTGAAGCTAATACATAGCTTCAGCCGCCAAGGGATGGCCTTTTCTCTGTGGGTGGAGGGCTACAGAAGGCCAGTGAGGGTGTTATTTCTTACACCACATCTTCTTAGTTTTGGATCTTGGGTATGTAGTTTGAATTATTCCCTTTGTATTTCATTCTAGGGTGCAATTACAGAAGTCCTGACGGTCAATTCTTTCTCGTCAGATACCGATGCCAACCCTGAGGACGATGCCGCCCTTATTGAGCAAATCACTGCAGAGGGAATGGATACCGTGGAACAAGGTGCTGTGGAGCAGGGTACTGTGGAAGAGAGGATGAAGGGGAACTTATCTCTCGGTGGGGGCAAGAGTGTGGATTCCTAAGTCTCTCAGCTAGTCAATAGTTCGTGACATTTGTAAACTATCCTAGACCATGAACTTGAAAGAATTCAGAAGGAGTGGAAGTAAAATTTTTAGTATTTCCAAAGAATACATGGTAATTATGTCAATATTTTGGAAGGCTTGAAACTGCATAAAAATGTGTTTTTCGAGCACGAGCAAAACAAAATCGTTGATTGTGTTTTAAATTTGAGCGATAAGGGCTGTGTTAGTCATTTGAGGCAAAGGATTTACTCTGAGCCCCTGAAATGGATGTGGGCTAAAGGAAAGATTACCATAAAATGTGGTTGTTTTTGCAATTATGCATACAATAAGAAGTGAACCTTGCAGGGATAATTCATCACAATGAAGTAGACCTAATGCCATCATTAATAAAGAGGATGATCAAATAAATGGTGGCGTGACATGTGTTACCTGCTGACTGCATATCTAATGGTTGTATCATAAATGTATATGAAGAAGGTGACTATATTCCTCCTCATATAAACCACTACGACTTGCTAAGACCATTTTTTACAGTTTTGTTTGTCAATAAATGCAATATCATGTTTGAGACCAGACCGACCTCCGAATCATTGGCCCAGGAGTTTCCAGGGGCCAGTAGAAATCCCTTTACTGGTAGGTTCAGTCTTGGTGCTGAAAGGAAACAGTGCAGATTAGCCAAACATTGTATTCCCACAGTTCCCTTCTAAAGGATTCAATCACTTTCAGAAAAATGAGAGGGGATAAGGTTCCAATTCAATAGAGACCAGATCTAGAGTTTGAGGGTTTACAGCCTCTCGAACAGTGAGCCAATTAGGGACAACACACCTTTAAGCATACTTATAATAAATAAAAAAAACACTTCTTGTTTTTAAAAGTCTTAGGAGGTGAGGTAGTCTCTACATAGTTTACCGGACATATATAAATGAAGGTAGCAGAGACACCGATGCTTGACATATAGATTCAGATCAACAAATACTTGGAGCTATTATATGAAAATGTATATGTGGATTTGTGTGGATCATTTACACATGCTTCTGAGAAGATGATGTGAAAAGTGTTTTCTTGTGTTTCTATGCATGAGATTACATGATGTTGTACTTATCAATAGAACATGATCCTTTTATCACAGTTAATTAGAAATTGATACATTGTGATTACTTTGAATTATCGTGAATATAGATTTGTGCAAATGACTATGAAGGCCATCTAATCGAGTTTACCTCAACCCTGCAAAGAAATTAACAAACAAAGAACGATGTGAACAAAGTAATATATCGAATGCAATAAAAAGAAATCAGTCAAAATCAAATAAAAAAAGGAATAAAACAGAATCAAAATGAAACAAAATGAAATGATCAAAAGACAAACATAAAATTTTAACCTTCCCTTTTTGACTTGTTACCGGGTTGGGCTTGCTCAGCTTGATACTTTTGTCAGTCTCTTCCTAATTCCTTCCCCCATGTGAAGGAAGTTTTGTTGGTTCTAACTCATAGAACTGGATCTCTCTAACACCATTTCGGCCCATCATGGACTAAATCCATATATTTTCCCATAAATCCATATATTTTTGCATAAATCCATATATTTCCCAAAAATCCAAATATTTTCCATAACTCCATATATCTTTCCATAAATTCATATATTTTCCCATAAATCAATAGATTTTCCATAAATCCATATATTTCCCATAAATTCATATATTCCCATAAATCCACATATTTTCCATAAATTCACATATTTTCCACAAATCCACGCATTTTTCATAAATACATATATTTTCCCATAAATCCTTATATTTTCTCATAAATTCATATATTTTCCATAAATCTATATATTTTCCAATAAATCCTTATTTTTTCCCACAAATCCATATATTTTCCCATAAATCCATATATTTTCCCATAAATCCACATATTTTCCAAAAATTCATAAATTTATCAAAAACTTCCCCCAAATCCATGAATTTTTCATAAATTGTCCACAAATTCAAAACTTTCCGCAAATCCATAGATTTTCCACTGCATCAAATTAATTCATAAAACTATCAAAATCCTAGCAGAATTTCAACTTCACCTCAATTCAAATTCAATTATTGATTTGCTCTAAATATTCATACATAGACATTCATTTGGGGGTTTCGTTGATCATTTTGATCAACATCAATAGTCGCGACATGCTTGTGCAGCACACTACAATTATTGGGAGTCCATTTGTTGATCTGATTTTTGAGGTCTTCATGTCCCTCTTCTTAGAACTTAAGATCTAGCTTTAAGATTTCCTATTTGACTCTCCTAGAGGACTAGTACTAGGGCTCACACTATTTAAAAATTAGAGTCATTTCTTGACTCTTTGTAGTCTCGTATGGGTGATTTCAAATTCTCAACATTTAGTTCAGTCGATTAAAACTATTATATGGAAACTCAAGTCGAGTTTTTTTAGGGATTGGAAAAGCCATAAGAAAATCCTACGACGTAAGACTAGTGACTCGTTGCCGAGTGCGTCTGCTTGACTTCGATCTTCTCTAGGCAAGGATCAGTTGGTACTTTAGCTCGTTAAACGACTCCGGTCAGACTGAATAACTTCGCTCGTCACTCTACACACAAATCAACTTAAATTGACCCGATCGTAGATGAAATTGTCTTAACAACCCCTGATGACAAAATAAAGCATGCAAGCGTCTCTAAAGTGTCGATTTTACTTAGAAATGACATTCATTTTGATACAGTTTTATGAAAGAGCAAATAGTGTGAGAATCGAGGTTTTAAATAATAAATAATACTTATCATAATAAAATTAAAAAAATAAAGGGGAAAACCGAATCATGCCACCTCCCCCATGGTTCTTCTCCCTCTATCTGATACGCTCTCTCGTAAGGAAAATTTTTCCATCAGGACTCCGCACGTAGAGCTACGTGTGGAGTCCTATAACAATCCGCCACTTGGCATCCGCCACGTGGCGAATTGCGTGGCAAATGTGGGTCCCGCCAAGAAAAAAAAATCGCACATTTTTAGACCTGGCCCCGACCTAGCCCAATCTATTTCACGCCTGTTCTGTTCCGTGAAAATATTCTGCCGCCTGAGGAAGGAAGATGATACTGTTCGATTGCAGCTGGAAAAAGATTTTGGAGCTCAGGTTCTATTCGCAGCTTAGGGTTAGGGATTCGATGTCGACGGACTTCTCAATGGACGGTGAAATGCTTAAGGAGTTGAACCCATCATTCTCCCTTAACTTCGAAGAAACTGAAGTGAGTATTAGGTGATTTTTTTGTTTTACTTTACGTTAAGTTAGGGTTTTAGGATTTTTCTATAGGGTTTACTTCGAAGAAGATGAATTAATATATTGATATTATTACAGTTGTTTTGTTTGTATTATTATGGTGTTATTTTGGTGTTATTTTAGTGTTATTTAGTATTATTTGAATAAAATATTGGTTTTAGGGTGTTACTAAGGTGCTACTCCGATGTTTAGTTGGTTTATGGCTTTGGTATGACACTGTTATTGTGGAATGATAGTTGCTTTTGTTTGGGTTAAGAGTTATTATGGTGTTATGCTTGTATTGTTTCTGTGTTATTATGGTGTGATTGATGTGTTATCATTGTGTTTTACCGGTATTTACTTGTTTGTTTAGGATCATCTCAGGATACTGGTGTAATTTTTGCAACGCAGGGAATTATTTTTTATCATGGTATTACTTTTACACATCACTTATGGTGGTTAGTCGGTGTTATTATCGGTATTACTCTCGGTGTTATTGAAGCTAGTTGTTGTTTTTGCTTGCATGATATATGATTTACTCTCATTTTAGGATCTAGGGATATTGGGTGGTGGCATCATGGTGTGGGAGTGGTGTTATGCTGGTATTATTATGGTGGTGTTCTAGTGTTATTCTAGTGTTATCCTGGTGTGGGAGTGGCGTTATTATGGTATTATTGAAGTGTTATTATGGTGTTTGTACGGTTTATTTTTAGGTTGTGTGTTTTGAAAAGGGGTCGCCTACAGAAATTGTCGGCGAATTTTATATTTTAAATTTAATTTAAATATATATATATATATATATAATTTAGAAAGTAACATTTGATTTTGAAAATAATTTTAAGTTTAAAAATTTTAAGATATGAAATCAAACTGATTTCACATCCCAAATAGTTCACATAAACGAGCTCCGCACCACAAACCGTGTATCTATCCCGAAGAATACACACGCTGCTTGATAATGGGGCTCGATTAGATAAACTAGAAAGGTTTGTGACATCCGTTTGGTTTGCGAACCAATTTTATAAGCCGACAAATTCCCCTGCTTAATATGAAAGCATTAAACAGGGTTTATATTACTCGGGTTCTTTAAAATTCCCTATAAAGGCAAGCCCTATAGTTAATTACATCTTAAGTGACGGAATCACCTAAGAAAACTCTCGATAATAATCAGTAGTTCTGCTCTCAAGAATTTCAAAGTTTAAGTTTTTAAGGGATTGAATTTTGGAATTTCAATAGGGAATGGATCAAATTTGGAACATTTTTGTTTTGGGAATTCAAAGGAAGAAAAGTAGGAGAAATTACAGATTCGAAGTGAACTTCGGTAATTTCCCGACTATCCTATTGTTTGGCTTCGAATTTAGGAAAATCCTAATGTTTATTTAATGTTTTGATTTTGCCAATTTTAATTAATTAGGACTTATATTTGTATGATAAAATCATACAAATAGCCTCGAAGATGTGAGGGTTTATGTCGTATTGGACGACTACCTCGGAATCCTAAGACCGGTTAGGGCTTAATTTGCATGACAAGAACATGCAAATGCCTAACAAAAGGTTGAGGATTTATGTTGCACTAGGCAAACTACCTCGAGGTCCTATGGCTTAGTTATTTAATTCTAGGAAAGTTTCTGTTGAAGTAGACTCGAGTTTTGCCGATGACGATGGCCGTGCTCGCCCACTATGCTCCGAGCTCCTTGTTGTCGCGTGGGTTTGGTTTTAGAAGTCATAAATCAGGAGATGAGAGAAGTGTTTTGGTTTAGAGAAAATCTTAATTCCCAAGTGTTTTTATGTTTTAATTAAAACAAATCTTAAAGTTGATTATAACAACACCGGTTAAGATCCCACGGTTCCATCCTTCCGCATCGTTATTTTATCGGATTCACTTAGTCCGCATGAATTTGCTAAACTCAACTAAATGAGTTCCACACTTTCATTTAGACCGTGGGAAATCCCGTTAGCAACACGTAGGTTACATCATCCGAGGTATTCCCGATCATCCAACAAGACGTTTTAATTTAGTTGTAATTGCGGTTTGTGTTCTGTTTGTGATTAAATTTTCGAGTTGTTTTATATTTTGAGATGTTGTGGCGGTGAATTTTATCTTGTAATAACTTTTAATTTAGTTTTGGTTTCAGTTTTAGGGACTATCCTAAAGGTGTGGGTTTTCATGCAACAGTTGTTTATCATGCAAGAAAAGTAAGTGCGATGCGATTAAATAAATTACAATAAGGTAAATTGCAATAAAATAAAGGCGTACCTGGAGGGTCTTCCCGTCATCCCAAGCTGCACTTAAAACACAATTAGAATATTTAAGCAAGTTCCTAGGTAAAGCTAAGGGAAGGGTTATGGTTTTCTACCAAATTCCTAATCCTATAGCTAGTCATTTCCTATGATGTCTAGGTTCTTGTGTTTTGGTTTGAGGACGATTTTCTTCATCAAAGAATAATTAAGTTCAATTGTTCTTATAAGTATCCTATCATATTGAGGAAGTGCTTAAGATGAATCTTAAATATCTTTTCAATACTGATAGGATTGTTTTAAGTCCAAATGGATTTAATTAATCAGGTGAAGTAATCGTCTGAGGTTTAGTTAAGTTTTGTTGTTATCTTACTCAGTGAACTAGAACATTTGAATATCCTATAAGTGAAGTAACATTTCATTTAACGTTCTGTTTAGGAGTTATGATAACCAAAGCTTTCGAGGGCAAATTGGTGTTCAAATGGTTTGTGATTTAGTTTAATTTCAGTTTTCAGATTTAAATTTGGAATAGTGTTCAAGTTGCTTTATATTTAATTTCTTTATGTCTTAGGTGATGTTATTTTTTAATTTAATTTAATTTAAATTTAATTTAATTTGATTTGGTTTAGCTTCAATTTTAATTTAATTTATTTAATTTTAATTAATTTTAATTTTAACTTGATTTAATTTTTTTATTTTAATTTTAATTTAATTTAATTTAATATGATTTAATTTAATTTAATTTAATTTAATTTTTTTTAAATTTAATTTTATTTAATTAATTTAATTTAATTTTAATTAAATTTAATTCAATTTAATTTAATTTGTTCATTTTAATTTAATTTAATTTGTTTGATTTAATTTAATTTAAATTAATTTAATTTGTTTGATTTAATTTAATTTAATCTTTAATTTAATTTTATTTTTAATTTTAATTTAATTGAAAATTTAAAAAGAGTTTAATAATTTGACTTTAATTTGATTTTAATGATTAGGTCCTTTAACATTTTAAAACTTAAATTTGAATTATCATTTTAATTGGGGATTAAATATCATTGAGATGATTAATTTAGGGATTTTTAAATTAAAGAACAAATCTCTTCCTAATAATATCCCTATTTAATAATCCCAACTTTATTATTCTTCCAAATTTAATCAATTATTTAATTAAGGTTTATTTTAATTATTTTTAAATTGTTTAATAGGTTTCTACCCTTTAATTATTTAAATTTCAATCATCCAAATCAAATTAAGATCAGATATTTTACTCTTTAATTTTATTAAACCTAAAGTTTTAATTAAGGGTTAAAATTTTAATTACCACTTTGCCCTTCAAGCTTAATAATTTCATAACTCACTAAATTGAGCTTAAATGAACTTAAAATTTTTATGTGACTTCACTCATATGCCAATAAAGACATGAGAGGAGAAAATGTGATTTTTCTGTATTTAATTTATTTAAATAATTATTTTTGGTGGAAAATAGAGATTTCCAAGGAAAATTTAATAATATGACCAAGGGAAGGTTTCTGTCCTTAAGAAAATTATGGGACATTTCCAATGACCAGAGGACCACTTGGACCAATTTTGGTGATTTTTTGAATTATATTATTTTTATTATGATTATTTTAAGTTTTGGAGTATTAATTAATTTAAAAATAAAATAAAGGTTAAAAAATGAATTTTATATTTTTCAAAAATCTCTCTGATATCAAGGAAATCAGAGAATCAATTTTTACAATTTTCTGATTTTTTTTTGATTTATTAAAATTATTTTAGTGGAAATGCCAAAAAAAATATATTTTTTAATTTTAAAATTACCTTAGGGCTTTAAAATTTAATATCTCACCAAATAGACCTAAGAAAAATATGGGGTTTGCTCCTAAGTGGTTAAAATTCAAAATGTGACATTTTGGTGAATTTTATTATTTTTGTGATTTTTATTATTTTTTAATTATTAAAATATTAAAATAATACAAAAAATCAACTTTTTTAGAAAATTGAAATTTTAATTTTCTTAAATTCCCCGATATCGGAGAG
Organism: Papilionanthe hookeriana x Papilionanthe teres; assembly: GCA_022702705.1. NCBI lineage: Eukaryota > Viridiplantae > Streptophyta > Magnoliopsida > Asparagales > Orchidaceae > Papilionanthe > Papilionanthe hookeriana x Papilionanthe teres. Next base: position 62,120,729 of record CM040423.1, on the reverse strand, counting down.
GCTCCAAAACCAATCTGGTGAATTTTTGAAAAGTATTTTGAAAGTTATGAATCTTTAAAGTTTAAATTGGCTAAATGCGCTTAATCAACCCATTTAAGTAGGGCTAACCAAGTCCAATTGACTTCAAATTTTTATTGTGGGTTCCTCTGATCCTAAAGGTCAGTGGAGAATTAATTTAAGTCAATTTGATGTATGATTAGCTCTAATTAATTAAGGAGCTATTTTGGGTGTTTAAGCCAATTAGGGTTATTTTAAATGAATTAATTCAAAACCTATTTTTTCTAGGGTCCTCTGGTCATAAGAGACATCACCAAATTTTCCTAGAATTTATTTTACAACATGCTAATTATTGGATTTAAAATACTTAAAACAGTAACATGAATTTGAAAAATCAATAACTTCTCATAGGGATGGCCTCTGACTTTGGAAAATTCAGCGAATGTTCCCAAATTCAAAGGCTTCAAAAGCCCTATGGTCTCATGCCATGGTGAATTTCCTATATGCATGGAGAATTAAAACAATGCAGAGGGTAAATAAATCATTTAAAATAAAATACTTGATGAAATTAAATGATTTCTTTTCCACATTATTTTCCTCTCGTTCACCGAGCAAGAGGGTATTTTTATTTTATTTTTCCGATTTTTCTACACAAAGTTATGGATTTTTGAAGTTTAGGGAATTAAATAAATAAGAAAATACCCTAATTTTCTATTTATCCATGCGGCGCCGCGTCAACCTCGGCAGCTCCGAAACGCAGCGTGGCGCTCTCTGATTCGACACCGCCATTTTACTCAGCGCTCCAGGGGCCCGCTGTATCGTTCCGTCTCCTCATCCGGCGCGATCCTGGGCCGTCCGTCCGCGCGTGTATTAAATGAACGGCATCCGTTCATCGTCCCCAAGCCTCCTAGCCCGAGAACCGTCCACACTAAATCCCTAATATCTCACTCAATACTTAATGGATTTTTGTGTTCTCGTGCTTTATGCGATTCGTCTCGAAGAGACGAATACATCTATACGGTGATCACGTATTGAAATTAAAGCATTTAAAATGGAGAATCTCCGAAGCTCGGGATGAAGAATTAGCTCATACCTTTGCTCGTAGAAGTGTGGCTTCAATCCGAGGGTCGTGTCACCTTCGATTGGATCCCGAAGAAGCTCCGCATGAAGTCTCCTGGTCTGGTGAGTCGCCTAGGTATGATTTCGAACAAGCTCGATCACAAAGCTTGGAGTCTGGAACAACTGGGTGGCCTGGAGATGAGGCTTTCAGTGGGAAACTTCTCCTCTTGGTCTAGTGAAGGTGTAGGACCAGTCAATTTGAAGATTGGCTCACCGCGGCAAAGTGTCCTCGGTTTCTGGGTGAAATTTCAGCTGAGAATTCGGATTCCGTCGTGCGGATTGGGGTAAATCGACACCTGGGATCAACTCGCTCTAAGTATGGAGTAGGGTTTGGAGCAATTTTGCGCAGTTTCGGCAAGGTTTAGTGCAACTCTCTTTCATGGCCGTGAGGGGGTCGGCTTAAATAGAGGTGGCTGGAGAGCCTCACAGGGATGGCCAAGGGTCGGGATCACCTGCCTCGGGCATGGGAAGAACAGCCATGGTGGCCATTGGGCATGGGGCAGCTCAAGCAAGGTGGAATTCCAAAGTTTGGCTCCTCCCAAGGTCTCGGCCATGGTTTTTTCCGGCGACCCGGTGGTCGGCCGGCCGTGCACCGGTCACCATATTGTTCGAGTGGGTCGTGGTCTGGGTTTAGTGTAGTAATCGGCAAATGCCATGTGTAAAAGGCTTAGATTAGAATGGTATGAGAGAAGGCTCATTTTGGCTCAAATTGGTCAACCCATCCCTTTGGGCTAGGTGCACCACCCAAGGCTTGGTTTAGGCTGAAGAGAAAGTGATTTGGCTTAGCATAATCAGTAGGGTCAAGTCACCATCCAAGCACAATTAGGCATAAGCATGATTAAGGGGAATCATGGGAGTGGTTAATCACCTTTAGGAATTAAGGAAAGAGTCTCCTCCTTTTGCCCAAAATGGCATGGTGACATGTAAAGAGGCTCTCATGGCTTCCATGTGGCTCATGCATGGCTTCATGGCTCATCTTTGGCTTCGGGAAAAGTTAAGTCAATTTCATGGAAATGGATTTAAGAAAATTTTGGTATTTTGATGGGAATTTGTATGGGGCTTAATTTGGAATGGCTTCATGATGAGTTTTTGAAACTTAAGGATTGATTTAATTGAAAATATGGTGTAGAGCAATTGTCATATGGGTTTTGGATTGATTTTGGCCTTTGGATTTTAGTGGGGATGGGCTTTAGGAAGGTTTCATGTAAGTGGGCTTTTAAGTTTCAAAATGAATTCATGGATGGGAATTTTGTAAAAGTTTGGGCCAAATAATTGTTGGGTTTGGTTTAGGGATATGTCATGAGTGATTTGAAATAAGTTTGGAGTGATTTGGGTTTGAATTGGGTTGGATTTGGACCTTTTTGGTAAATGGGCCAATGTAGGTCAAATTGGGCTAACTTGGGCCAATGTTGGGCTAGGGTTGAAATTGATGTAAAATAAATGTTGGGAAATGTTTATGGGAGTGTTTCAAAGAGGTTTTGGCTTTGGTTGGGTTTTGATTTTGAGGTTTAGGCTTATTTGGGTTAGGTTTGGGTTTAGGTCAAAATTGGGCTTTTTGATTTTGGGTTGAATTTGAGTGGGGTTTGGGTCTAAATTTTGGGAAAATCATGTTAGTTTTTTGTTTGTAGGGATTTTAAGGGAGGTTTGGAAAAGATTTGGGGTTAATTGGAGTTGAATTGGGTGAGTTTGGGTTAGGTTTGGGTCATGGGTCCAAATTGGGCTTTAAGGCCAAAAGTGAAATTGGATCCAAATATCAATCAAATTGGACTTGGATTTGGTCTAGATTGGTGTTGGGAATGTTGAATTGAAGTTTAGAATTGAATTGGACCAGAATTTGGGTCAATTGGGTAGGTTTGGTTTGACATTGGGTTCACTTAGGGTTAAAATGGGTCAAATTGGGGTTTTGACAAAAGTGGGGTAAATTGACAAAATTAGCCCATGGTGTAGTTGAACAAAATGAAATTGGGAATATTTGAGATTTTCTGGAATTGTCTGGGAATTTTCTGAATTTTTGGATTTTTGGGTCAAGAGGGGTATTTTGGGTATTTGGAGGGTATTGGGAGGTATTTTTGGAATTTTTGGTATTTTTGGCTATGGGTGATCAATTTGAGTAATGTGGGAATGTTCAAGGTTAATTTTGGGGAATGTTTGGGTGATTTGGAAATTTTGGAGGATTTCAAGGGTTTTGGGTAGGCTAGGCGGGTGTAGGGTCCCGAGGGTCAAAAATTGAAAATTTGGAAAATTGAAGATTGGGTGAATGTAAGTGGAATGAAATCATTTTGGTTGAGTCATGAAGCCATATCAAGCCCACATGAGCCATGAGGGGACTCATTTGAGGCATCCACCATGTTGTTCCTAACCCTCTTAGCCAAGGGCTTAGGGGTTAAGGACCATCCATGTGGATCACTTTCATGAGTCAGGAGATCAAGTTGGGTATGGGTGTGTTTTTAGGATGTGTGTGAAAGTGTAGTGTATAAATGTAGTGTATGTGCAAGTCAGCCCTCACCAGACCAGGCCACCTAGGGCAGTCCTAAGGCCAAAGAGTCCTATAGGAAACTCATCCTTTAAACTTCCACATTTGATTTCAACCCTCTTGGTGATTAGGGGTATACAGTCAAGTTTGTGGAGTTTGCAGGGAGTTAAGAAGTGGTTTGAGTTTCTAAGTGGTGGGTCCCAATTCTAATCCTCTAGGATAGTCAAAGGAAAAGCCTAAGGCTAGATCCTAAGTACTAAAGAGAAGAAGAGAAGACCTCATCAAAAATGTGGTCAACAAATGGACCCCCAATAGGTGTGGTGTGCTAACCAAGCACACCGCGCGTATTGGCGTTGATCAAAAAGATCAAACAAAACCAACACAGATGTCTAAGTGACAAACTTAGGACGAAGTAGAAGAATTTCCGCTGGGGAGTATCAAGTATATCTCTGAGACTGGAGATCCCTGAACTCTCGCTGGGGAAAGGAAAAGGAGGTGAATCCTAAATCACATGATCTGGGGGAATTTCAGTTTAGATTTTATTTTGTTTCAGTTTAAGTTTTGATGTGTGAGCTTATATTTCAATTTGAAGTTTTAATTTAAATTAAAGTTTTGTTAAAATTAATTTGAAGGGATTTGAACTTGAAATGAAAATTGGAATTTTTTGGTTTTAGATGTAACATCTTCAACCTCAAAAGAAAATTGAATTGATTGAATTGAATTGAATTGAATTATTACAATGAGGAGAGATCTCAGAGCAATGCGGTATTGGATGTAAAATCCTCAACCTCAAGAGTTTGATTTTGATGTATTTCATTGCGATAGGGAAAGAATCCTAAAGCAATGCAGTCTCGGATGTAAAATCCTCAACTCCAAGAATTTGATTTTGATGTATTTCATTGCGATTGGGAGAGAATCCTAAAGCAATGCAGTCTCGGATGTAAAATCCTCAACCCCAAGAGTTTAATTTTGATGTATTTCATTGCGATAGGGAAATGATCCTAAAGCAATGCAGTCTCGGATGTAAAATCCTCAACTCCAAAAGTCTGAATTCGATGTATTTCATTGCGATAGGGAAATGATCCTAAAGCAATGCAGTCTCGGATGTAAAATCCTTAACCCCAAAAGTCTGAATTTTATGTATTTCATTGCGATAGGGAAATGATCCAAAAGCAATGTAGTCTCGGATGTAAAATCCTCAACTCCAAAAGTCTGAATTCGATGTATTTCATTGCGATAGGGAAATGATCCTAAAGCAATGCAGTCTCGGATGTAAAATCCTTAACCCCAAAAGTTTGAATTTTATGTATTTCATTGTGATAGGGAAATGATCCTAAAGCAATGCAGTCTCGGATGTAAAATCCTTAACCCCAAAAGCTTGATTTTGATGTATTTCATTGCGATAGGGAAAGAATCCTAAAGCAATGCAGTCTCGGATGTAAAATCCTCAACCCCAAAAGTTTGATTTTGATGTATTTCATTGCGATAGGGAAATAATCCTAAAGCAATGCAGTCTCGGATGTAAAATCCTCAACCCCAAAAGTTTGATTTTGATGTATTTCATTGCGATAGGGAAAGGATCCTAAAGCAATGCAGTCTCGAATGTAAAATCCTCAACCCCAAAAGTTTGATTTTGATGTATTTCATTGCGATAGGGAAATGATCCTAAAGCAATGCAGTCTCGGATGTAAAATCCTCTACCCCAAAAATTTGAATTTGATTTATTTCATTGCAATAGGGAAAGAATCCTAAAGCAATGCAGTCTCGGATGTAAAATCCTCAACCCCAAAAGTTTGATTTTGATGTATTTCATTGCAATAGGGAAAAGATCCTAAAGCAATGCAGTCTCGGATGTAAAATCCTCAACCCCAAAAGTTTGATTTTTGATGTATGTTTGATTTGAGATTTGGAAAGATTGAATTTGAAATTTGATTGAGATTTGATTTGAAATTTAGAAAGTTGAATTTGATTTTGATTGAGATTTGATTTAAAATCTGGAAAGTTGAATTTGAAATTGATTTAAAATTTGTGGTCATTTTGTTTGTCCTTTAACGATTCAAATTTTATTTTATCATGAATTTAATGTTCATGTGAATTTGGTGTTCATCATTTTTTAGATTTTTAAGGAAAGTTTTCTTTTATTATTATTTTTTTCTTTTTTGTTCTTTGTTCGAAGTTCATTTAACTTTAATGGCGTTTCTCAGTCAACTTGCACAAAAGAGGTGAAGGCCAAAAATGTGACATAGTCACTTTCATTCCAATCATGTTGAAGATACATCATACAACTCGATCTGGAATACATCTCATACAATCCATGTAGACTCAAAACGGACTATGTATGATCTTTGTCGATCCATCCAAAAAGGTATCTGTCAAAAATCCATGTCTGAATAGTGAGGTACATGGTCAATAACATCACCTTTCAAGCCATCCTTGGCAAGGATGTCGTATGGATGTACGTTGGAGGTGTGATATTTTCCATGTAACTCACAGCTCGTAAGGCCGGAGGCTCTCTAGCTCTGGGTCTAGCTCGGAAGTGGTAAGGTGTCTTCCCGTCATCCATTCTTCCGAAAGTAACCGAGATCCGCTTCACCGGTACTCCCGGTATGCAATGTTTAGCGACATCTCGCTCCGTTGCCCTTCCGCATCATGACGGAACCTACCGGTAATGGTATCTTCACCGGCCCTCGGAACTCACTTGGGCCTCGCTATCCGAGATCGGATCCGAACATGATATTACACTCATTCGAAAAGAAACCGTGCAAAAGGTCCGACAAAGTCGTGGTGATCTATGTGCGGGGTATGCAGTCACCCTTCTTGTAGATGTTAATGATGCAACCGTTGGGTATGCAATCCGCCGGCAGTACCCTCCATGTTATCATTCTATTTACCATCCTTTTCGATGACTAATGGCATCGGATCCACTCGGCCATGACGGAGTATCCCCGGTGGGTTTCCCTTCCCGTCTTCCGCGAAGTTGTAAGCAGCATCCACATTGTATTGTAATTCTCCCTTTCCCCGGCATCCATCTCCGGGTTCCGAGTAAGTGTTTTCTCTTAGCGGCCCGCTTCGGCCAATTCTTTTTAAATCCCGGATGCAGTCCACGATTTGTTGTTGTTCATATTCCGAGAACACGTCCGTATGTAGCTCGAGGCCTTCTAAGTATATCGATCCTCCCGCTCCGATTCTCTCGAAGTATTCAAAAGTTTTCTTTTCGACATTCTCGCATCCTTTCTAGCTCGTATTCCGGAATAATCCGCAAATGGCGGGGCCTCGGTGACGTATTGTGGGATATACGGCTCAATCCCTTCACGTTCTCCCCGCATACCTCGGCTCCTCGGGATGGTGTCCGTCGGACATCCTCCGGGCTGCTTCGCAACAAGGTTATGCATTACCGGTGACTTTATCCGGTGGCGTGGTAGCCTTCTTTCTTCCGTTCTTCTTAAGATTTCCCCGGTCCCTTCGTTATCCTCAGAGCCGGCCTCCTTTCTTCGAGTCCCCGGTGAACCGGTGTCCTCGAAGTGTATGTACGCGGCAAGAAGCAATCGCCTCGTCGCGCCGGTCCGCGGCTAATTTAGTTAACATCTTCGCGGATGCGGTGATTTTTATTTCTTCGTCGAGTTGCCGTGAGAGTAGCTCTTCGTACTTCCCGAATCTCTCGCGGGCATGACGCCGACAAGCTCGTCCTCCGCCGTAGCGACTACGTACTCGATTTTCTTGTCTTCTTCGTGTTTGTTTTCCTTTTCTGTCGCCGGATTGGTGGCTCGGGCCATTCACTTTCATTAGTGTCCGATCGGGCAGCTCCTCTCGTCAATCGGGACCCAGCCACTTTCCTCATATTGCAGGCCCGCCGGTGCGAAGTCCGAGTCAATCTCGATTATCGCTCCATCTTTCACCCTCTTTTCGTCGAGTGCAAGGCTTACGCCATTTCTAAAGTTCGAGACCAACCGCCCGTTCGACATTTCCCCGCGAAAAGACAAGGAAAAGGATCGGGGGTCGTACTAAGAACAAGAACATTAAGAAAATGTTTATTAAAGACAGTTTTTTTTTATTACTCTTATATTTTTAAATTTAACAGGAATGAAGTGGGATAAGATCAGGAAAGAGATTTTGATATGGAAGAGAAAACAAGGAAAACTTTATTATCATGACCTTATTTATTTTAGCACATTTTTTATTATTTTTGGGTTCGGACCCAGTCATAAGTAATTACTTTGCCCATGCTTCTAGGGATGAAAAATCCATTCCTTTGAAACATTAGGTAGTGTAATACTTTTTCAAGTATCGTCCATTGATCTGAAGCATATGTCGTTCTCCTTGGCAATTCACTAGCTGGTAGGAGCCTCCTGAGTAGTATCGCCTCAACCACAAACGGTCCTTCCCAAGTAGGTTCAAATTTTCCTCCTATCTTGCGGTGTGCAAGGATAGGTCTTCGAGAACGAGAACTAAGTCACCAACTTTCAAGGTTCTCGGGCGGACTCATCCGTCATGGGCTTGAACCATCTTAGCTCGGTATAGTTCTAAATTCTCGTTGCGCCGCAAGTCTTTTCCTTCCAGTGCTTTCTAATTCCTCTAGTCGTAATTTGGCATTCTCTTCCGTCGTGATTTTGTTTGCAGATCGCAATTCCGAGTGAAGGAAGCCGAACCTCTAAGGGTAACACTCGCCTCGGACCCATATACCGAGCGTAAGGTGTAGCTTCGAGTAGGAGTTCCGAAGGTTGTCCGGCAGGCCCATAAGGCTTCTAATAACTTCTCGTGCCAATTTCTCTTATTATCGTCCAAGGTTTTCTTTAAGATTTGAACGAGAGTTTTATTAAAAGCCTCAGCATGTGCCGTTTGCTCTCGGGTAGTAAATTGTTGAATATCGCCGCCGATTCCGTGTCTCCCGACAAAATTGTTGATTTGTGTGCTTCGAATGCCGACCCATTATCCGAGATGATCCTCGCGCGGCACTCCGAAACGGTAGACTACTTGGTTCTTGAAAACCGTAGCACGTGGTGTGCTTTAACTTCTCCGAGTGGAACTGCCTCTGCCCACTTGGAAAAGTAATCTGTAGCCGCAAGAATGAAGCGATGTCCTTTTGAAGATGGTGGCTCTATTGGACCCACTATATCCGTGCCCCAACATTCAAATGGCCACGACGCAATTGTCGGATGTAGCATATTTGGAGGTTGGTGTAGAACCACTCCGTGCACTTGGCATTGGTGACAGCTCTTGGCGATTTTCATGTAGTCGGTTATCATCGAGGGCCAGTAGTACCCTAATCTTTTAATTTTCATTTTCATCTTCGGACTCGACTGATGAGCGCCACAGAGTCCCGAATGCACCTCTTTAACAATTTCACGGGCCTCGGACCCGCTTAGGCACCTTAGCCACATTTGATCGAAAGACCTTCCGTATAACGTGTTGTTTATTAATGCGTAGGACGAAGTTCTTTTCTTGATCCGATGGGCTAGCGACCTATCATCCGGTAGTTTTCCCATTTGCAGTGTAGTCCATTAATGGCCGTCGCCAATCTTCTCGTGTTTTCTCGTCATCGTTGCAACCGATTCTTCTTCTTTTTCTAATTTGTGTATTGTGTCTATGTCGAGCCGTGATAGGACCCGACGTCCGTGAACCGACACTTCTATCGACTCATCTCGCAAGCAGGCAAATTCTTTTGCGAGGCGAGCTAACGCATCTCGCTAAAGCGTTTTCTTTTCCGGGAATTTTGTAGATCGTCACATTCGGAATTTGTTCCAACAACCGTATGACATACCGGAAGTATTGCTCGAGTCTTGGTTTTAAAATTCTATACCGTCCGACGATCCGTCGAATGATTAACCGCGAATCCCCGCGATGTTGATGTCCGTTATCCCCATTCGAATAGTTAATTCCGGCCCCGTTATGAGGGCTTCGTATTCTACTTCGTTGTTTGTACACGGCTCTGTCAAGTGGTAGGAGTATCTTAACATCCCCCGCTCCGGTGTTATAAAGATTAATCCGATCCCAGCCTTACCGGGCACTACCACTTGCGATTCTTCGTCTTTGTGTGCTGAAGATGCTCCGTCGAAATATAATTCCCAACGTCGATCATCGTGGTCTTCTAGGCTCATTATTTGTTCATCCGGCAAGTCGTCATCGAGAGGAGATTCTGCCGCAAAGGGTGTGCCGCGAGGAAGTCCGCTAAGACTTGTCCCTTTACGGCACGAAGAGGCACGAAAGTTATATCGAATTGCAATAATATCATCGACCATCCGGCAAGTCCGCTGAAAGCGTTGGACGAGTCATCAAGTATCGCAATGGATTAAATTTCGAGATCAGAGTCGACCTTATGAGACAAGCATGTAGTGCCCGAGCTTTCGAGCGGCGAAGATCGTGGCCAAACAATGCTTTTCAATTGCAGGATACCTTATTTCCGTCGGAAGTAAACGACGGCTTAGGTAGTAAAGAGCATTTTCTTTACCCTCATCATCGATCCAGCCAACAGGCTCCGAGTGAGTCGTCTAAAGCCACGGTATAAAGTATCAACGGTCTACCTGAGACTGGGGCCGCTAAGACAGGAGGTGTCATTAAATATTGCTTAATGTCCTTAAAGGCCTTCTGGCATATCTCTTCCCAAATAAACTCGGCGTCCTTCTTAACTAGTGCCGAGAAAGGCCGACACCTCCCCGACAAGTTCGAGATAAAGCGTCGAAGATATGCCGCCTTCCCTTGAAAAGATCGTAGTTGTTTTAAGGTTTTAGGAGGCGACATTTCTAAGATAGCTTTAATCTTTTCCGGGTCGATTTCAATTCCACGATGTCAGACAACGAATCCTAAGAATTTCCAGGAGGTGATGCCGAAGGCGCATTTTAAGGGATTCATCTTAAGGTTAAATTGTCTTAATAGTTCGAAAACAATTCTCAAATCATACAGGTGGTTTTTTTTTACTTTGCTTTTGATGACCACATCGTCCACGTAGCATTCGACTTGATTGTGGATGAGATCATCAAAAATTCTTGTCATCGCTCTCCGGTATGTTGCTCCCGCGTTCTTCGGTCCGAATGGCATCACCGTGTAGCAATATACTCCGATCGGCGTTCGAATGCCGTAAGTTTTTCATCTTCTGGAGCCATTTTTATCTGGTTGTATCCTGAAGATCCATCCATGAATGAGAATATCTCATGTGTCGAAGTAATGTCGATCATTAGTTCTGGGATCGGTAGAGGGAATTCATCCTTTAGACATGCCTTGTTTAAATCTCTGAAGTCCACACAAATTCTGATCCGACCATTCTTCTTCTCGACCGGCACCACATCGAGCTAACCAAGTCGGGTATTGCTCTTGATGGACAAATTTAGGGTCTATTAGCTTTTTAACTTCAGCTATGACTTGTTGTTCGATTTCTAGACGCATTCTTCTGGGACCTTGCATGATTGGGACAGAAGTAGGATCTACTCCTAGCTTATGGATCGCGACCTCCGGAGCTAATCCCGGCATCTCATCGTAGCTCCAAGCAAAACAAGTCTTTAAATTCCATTAATAACTTGATTATTTCTTCGGAGTCCTCTTTATCGAGTAAGGAGCTAACAAAGGTAGGTCTAGGTTCTTCGCTAGTACCTAAGTTAACTTCCGTTAACTCATCTATCGAGATTTAATCTCTTCTTCGAATTCTGGTGGAGCGTCTCCAATTTGTAAATCTTCAAATTCTTCTGTTGTTTCCATGCAGTTTTCATTAGACTCGCAAGTGACAACCAAGCAAAATTCGACATCGTCAACCGATCCTACCGTGCCGAATCCGAGACCATGCTTTGAATCGGGTGGACGACCGGAGTTATTCCATAATTTTTCAAAATGTTGTGATCGACCTTTCGTCCATTGTCGAGGCAAGAAACCACGCCGAATTAAATTTCGAACACAGGGAGAGTACCACTCAAAAGGTAATTCCATTAATTCTCGATGAAGTGACATCTTCAAATTGTACATTATTTTCAGCTTTGGAGGAAGGAGCACCACGGTAGAATTTGATGGGCTTTGCACCGCCGCTACGTACCCTTCGACCACCATACCCTCGATCTTATTAGAATGGATCGGGGTCAGGGTCATAGTATGTACATAGTGGTTAATCTTCTCGTACATCGATTTGTATTCTTCGTTCTTCTCATCTTTGAGAGAGATCTTGAATTGCGGCTTCTTCCGACTTATTGTCGTTGCTTCTTGCTTAATCTCCTTTTCTTCTTCAGAACTGTCTTCCCAATCAACATTGATAGCTGGTTTCCTCTGTCTAACTGTCCTAACGTCTCTACCACGACCTCGTCCCCGGCCTCGACCTCGGATGCGAGTTGTGGAGAAACCTTCACCATCTCGTCGTAAGGGAGTGGTGAGTGATCGTTGGACTAGAACTTCGTGTTCTTCGTTGTCCCGAACTTTCTTTGCTTCATTCGTTATGGTATCTCCGGAGAAGATTGTTTTCTTCGGAGGTGCATAATAAGCCGCATCTTCATGAATTCCAATTTCATGTACGGAGAATGGTTGTAAGTCACCTTTGATGCATCGTTCCCCTCCATCATAGTATTTGATGCACCGATGTAGAGATGATGGTACCATCCCGTTTTCATGTATCCATGGTCGGCCCAAGTAGAGCGTTGAACGACGTTTCTGAATCAATTATGTGAAATTTCGAGGTTGTCTTTGCTAAGTCACCGGTCTTCATTAGCAGTGTTATTGATCCGAGGGCTCTTTCTCCTTTCTGGTTGAATCCTCTTAATAACATTTTGTCGGCTTCGAGCTCGCGAGCATCAATTTTCAAATATGCTAGTGTTCGAAGACTCATTATATTGATTGATGCTCCTAGATCCACCAATACTCTGGAGAGTGTAAACTTCCCAATTGTAATCGAAATGTACAACGGTCGGTTGTGGTCTCGCCGTCCCAAGTAATAGGTCATTGTCCGTGAAGGTAACACCTCGTCGTTCCTTTAACGAGCAAACCTCATCTAAGGAATCTCCGGCCATTCGAGCTAAGCAAATTTCTCGGATCAAGTAAGGCCTCGATCGCAGCTTCTCTCATCTCCTTCGATAAGATGAGGGAGTCGTAGATGCTCCGCTTGGTCGGTAGTTTCCTAAGATGGGCTAGCACGTTGTAGTCCACTTTATTTGCATGTGTCTCGATTTCTTCCCGAATGGGTATTTCTTCGCCGGGTTGATTCTTCCCGAACAACCACCCGCTTTCCTTTGTCCTTCGGACCCATCCTCGGAGGTAGAACTCTTCCACTTCTTAAGTTGACTTCGTAATTTCTTCCGAATCTAGTGTTGAGTTTGCTAGTGTCTCCTCTCGAATCGGAATGACAGGTTCTTCTGGTTTAGCCTCGGAGTCTGAAGGCTCTAATTCTATTGTGACTGGAGCTCCTCGAAACTCGCAAATAGATCCATTGCTTGTTGAACTCTCGTAGCCTCCTTGGTGGATGTCTTCTTCGTCATTGTGATCGTCGAGATCGTGTATGATTTGAGAATTGTCATTCGTATCGGAATTGATGTCCGGATTGTCGCTAGTTACGTAATCGTTAGAAACAGTTAAAACGTAGCCAACGCCATAACCCTTATCATTATAAGATCCCACCGGAGTGAGCAAATAATCATACATAGTCAGAGGTTCGAGGGATTTCTCCCCCGAATCGGAAACAACTATCCTAGGATAAGCAGCCCCTAGTCTAGCCTTAGGAGCCTCGGTCTTCTCTTCGTCAATTTTCTTCTTCTCTTCAATTGTCTCCTGTTGAGGTGGTTCTTCTATTGCAAGTTATAGTGCCGAATTGACAGGCTTCGAACTCTGAATTGAGGCTCGCACCGAAGCGGTTTGGATGTGATCCAAAATCTTTTCGAAGACCTTGTCCAAGCGGTAGTCCATCCATCATCAGGCCGCATAGGGATCTATCGGAACAATGAGATCGGCCGAGACAACATCGACGGAACCTCCTTTCGGGGTTCCTTCATGTACTCCTTCGGGATCGTTATATTCCCTTTCCGAAGATCGTCATCGAGCCAACTTTTCGAAGGTAATACAATCTTCTATCTTGTGTCCAAGCATCCGTGGTAAGGGCAAAAGTTGGGATCACCTTTCTTGTCGACTTCTTCCGGTCTCTTAGTGCTCGGCAGCTGGAAATCTGGAGTCTTCATCGATCGCGGAACATTTTTGGTACTCGCCTCATTCTTGAACGGGTACTCCCTGCTCAGAAGTTCCCTTAATGTACGTTGCAAACGAGGCGGTTGTTCATACTGTTGAGATGACTGATGCTGGGTCGGGGTTGCTGGTAATTCTGTTGAGGTTGCTACGGTAGTTCTGACGATATTTGTATCAGTTGCTTGCCTTTATCGACAGCTGCAACGATCCCGGACTTCTTTTCAAAAGTTTTCACGGGCTTCTGTTTGTCTGTCTTGTTGGCGAAACTTAAATGTTTCGCCTCCTCTTGCAAGCTTCCGGCCTTGCTTAACAACTTCTCGAAAGTCTTAATAGTAAATCCCTTGAGGAGAAGTGCTATCGGGCCGTGAATGCTCTTAAGTAAAATGCCGACCGCATGCTGTTCTTGTAGTTGTGGCTCACACTTCATACTTAGGTTCCTCCATCGAAGTATGTAATCCACCAAAGTTTCGTTCGGCTTCGCTTCTCTACCACTAAATCACCTATAGTGATGTGGTGCTGAGCTCCGACAAATCTCTTGATGAAGAGGTTCTCTAGTTCTGAGAATGTCTTCACCGAACCATTCGGTAATTCTGCATACCAATCAAAGGCGATCCCTGACAGGCTGCTGACAAATTGTCTGAAGAGTAATGCATCACTTCCGCCGGCATTGCAACAACTGGCACAAAAATGTGCAACATGCTGCCGAGGGTTCTCGGTTTCATCAAAGGTCTTGAACAGAGGTGGTACGAAGCCTTTCGGGTTTTGGACAGCGTCGAATTCTTCAGGGTAAGGTCTACCCGTCCGAATGGATGTCCCGCTCTTCGATTGTGCCAAGGCTTCTCGCACTCGCCGTTCCACCAAGCTCTTGATATCCTTTTCCGGAATCATGCTTTGTGTTGCATCCTTCTTTAACCGATCATCCCCGTTGACGGACGTAATCTCCTTTCCTCCGTCTACAATGTGAATGACCTCTCGGGGGTGTCTCTTCGGGGTTGCACTCGACTCCGGAGAGTGGCTCGGGCTACGACCATCTCTTCCATCTCTTTGCCATTCGGGCGATCGTATCGTCTTTCTCTTGAAGCCGCCTCCTCATTACTTCCGGCTCCTCTCTTCCTCGCGGCCGCAGGAGCACCTTGTGAAGCCGACGAAGCTCGTGTTTCGACCATGTTAATTTCTCGCATACTCATCATCCATGAATTCTGACGAATCAATCTCATCTCTGAATTTCTCTTCTCTTTCCTTTGCAAATCGTCGAATATCTGTCCTTAACTTTTCCATAGCATCCTCTAGCGGTCCTTTCTGCGCATCCTTGCAGTTGTCATGTGATAGTCCGTCGGGTTCCTTTCTCATGAGTCCCCTTTATCGCAGTAGCACTTTCTTCGGATTCAAGTATCCCGACGAGACTTTCCTTCTCGTGTCGTTGTTTCAATCTTAATTGTCCAGTAGTGGGACGCCATACCATCCTTCTAGCAGCGAAGGTCTAGGACCGGATGGTCCGTCGACCAAATGCCGGAAGGTGGTATCCTCCCTAATCTGTAACCCCGAAACAACGACGAAGCGGACTAGCCTTCATCCTTTTATTTGGCTTTTCCGTAACGATGGCGAGTTCTACTCGCGGCCCAAGACGGGATTTGATCGGCACCCGCCCTATCCTTCTTAAAATTTCTGATACAGGGCACTTTTCCTTCTTTGCTAACTTCTCTATCAAAGTTTGTAGTCGAGCAAATGGCGTAGTTCTAGTCCTCTTCTTGCGGCTATCGTTGTAATATACGGGCTGAGACAATGTGGCAGCAATCTTACGAACATTTTCTTCATCCTCTGCGGCGGAGAGGGGATGGAACCTGCTTCCTCCCAAAAGTGGTATGTATTCGGGCAATGGTGTATACTCGGGAAGTTCCGGATTTCCTCCAGGAAAGCAACTTCGGCGGCTCCGGCTTCTCTAGCGATCCTTCTACTTCGTTCCTTCTTCGGGTCCGTGTTAGTGATGGAATTCTCGAGCCGGACCCGATTTAAAAACGAAGGTCTCACAGAAGGTCCGTAACCTCCACGGTAACAGGTTCACCATAGTTCCGGATTTCCTTCCCCTTTAATTTGCGTGAGCCGGGTAGGTGCAGAGACAACTAGACCAGTGGGGTAGCAACAACAGTCCTTCCATGGACAAGCAAGTACTCCTCTCGACTGGAATCTTTTGCAGGGGAGGAAACTCTCGAGTCGACTTAAGGTTGAACTCGATCAAAGGTCTCTCGATTTCGTATACTTTGTTCGTCGGCGCGAAAAGGGTAACGTCGGTGATCTTGACATTTGTGTTCTCGAATCCTTGTCCAAACCGGATGATCCCATTGTCGGGCGGCTCATCCTTGTAAACGGCGAAGTCCAGTCCATTGGTGAAGGAGAAAATCAGCTTTGGGGCTTCCATTTCGCAGGGGTAGATTCCGATTGTCGATCCCAAGTTATGCTTCTTCTCATCAGGACGAAAAGAAAGGAATCGAAAAGAGTCCGAACACATTCTTGTTCATGTATTTATAAGAAGGAGTTATTTGTTAAAAGAGTCATTCATTAGAGGGTTTGTTTATTTAGAACGGAATGTTCAAAGGTGTAGAGAAGGTAATGAATCCGATTCAGAGTTGGAAAGGAAAAGAAAGTCTTATGCAAGACTTCTCGACTCGAAGGATCACTCCTAAACTAACACCTATTGGAGGTCCACCCCACCTTAGAAATGAGGTAAAAGGATCTCGGAACCTCTCTATTTAGGGATGTCTAAACAGTGGCTCTTAAATCCAAGAGAATGTTGGCTATACTCGTTCAAGGTAGAAATGAACATAGTATTCCAACGGAAAGAAGGGTAGCTTGATCCACTAGGAACATGGATACACTACCGATTTTTGAAAGCAGAACTATTTGATTAAAAAAATGGAGAGAGGAATTTTCCCCAGCGGAGTCGCCAGAAGTTGTACGGCTTATTTTTAGGTTGTGTGTTTTGAAAAGGGGTCGCCTACAGAAATTGTCGGCGAATTTTATATTTTAAATTTAATTTAAATATATATATAATTTAGAAAGTAGCATTTGATTTTGAAAATAATTTTAAGTTTGAAAATTTTAAGATATGAAATCAAACTGATTTCACATCCCAAATAGTTCACATAAAAGAGCTCCGCACCACAAACCGTGTATCTATCCCGAAGAATAGACACGCTGCTTGATAATGGGGCTCGATTAGATAAACTAGAAAGGTTTGTGACATCCGTTTGGTTTGCGAACCAATTTTATAAGCCGACAAATTCCCCTGCTTAATATGAAAGCATTAAACAGGGTTTATATTACTCAGGTTCTTTAAAATTCCCTATAAGGGCAAGCCCCTATAGTTAATTACATCTTAAGTGACAGAATCACCTAAGAAAACTCTCGATAATAATCGGTAGTTCTCGCTCTCAAGAATTTCAAAGTTTAAGTTTTCAAGGGATTGAATTTTGGAATTTCAATAGGGAATGGATCAAATTTGGAACATTTTTGTTTTGGGAATTCAAAGGAAGAAAAGTAGGAGAAATTACAGATTCGAAGTGAACTTCGGTAATTTCCCGACTATCCTATTGTTTGGCTTGAATTTAGGAAAATCCTAATGTTTATTTAATGTTTTGATTTTGCCAATTTTAATTAATTAGGACTTATATTTGTATGATAAAATCATACAAATAATCTCAGAAGATGTGAGGGTTTATGTCGTATCGGACGACTACCTCGGAATCCTAAGACCGGTTAGGGCTTAATTTGCATGACAAGAACATGCAAATGCCTAACAAAAGGTTGAGGATTTATGTTGCACTAGGCAAACTACCTCGAGGTCCTATGGCTTAGTTATTTAATTCTAGGAAAGTTTTGCTGAAGTAGACTCAGGTTTTGCTGATGACGATGGCCGTGCTGCCCACTATGCTCTGAGCTCCTTGTTGTTGCAGGGGCTTGGTTTTAGAAGTCATAAATCAGGAGATGAGAGAAGTGTTTTGGTTTAGAGAAAATCTTAATTCCCAAGTGTTTTTATGTTTTAATTAAAACAAATCTTAAAGTTGATTATAACAACACCGGTTAAGATCCCACGGTTCCATCCTTCCGGCATCGTTATTTTATCGGATTCACTTAGTCCAGATGAATTTGCTAAACTCAACTAAATGAGTTCCACACTTTCATTTAGACCATGGGAAATCCCGTTAGCAACACGTAGGTTACATCATCCGAGGTATTCCCGATCATCCAACAAGACGTTTTAATTTAGTTGTAATTGCAGCTTTGTGTTCGTTTGTGATTAAATTTTGAGTTGTTTTATATTTTGAGATGTTGTGGCGGTGAATTTTATCTTGTAATAACTTTTAATTTAGTTTTGGTTTCAGCTTTAGGGACTATCCTAAAGGTGTGGGTTTTCATGCAACAGCTTGTTTATCATGCAAGAAAAGTAAGTGCGATGCGATTAAATAAATTGCAATAAGGTAAATTGCAATAAAATAAAGGCGTACCTGGAGGGTCTTCCCGTCATCCCAAGCTGCACTTAAAAGACAATTAGAATATTTAAGCAAGTTCCTAGGTAAAGCTAAGGGAAGGGTTATGGTTTTCTACCAAATTTCTAATTTTATAGCTAGTCATTTCCTATGACGTCTAGGTTCTTGTGTTTTGGTTTGAGCACGATTTTGTTCATCAAAGAATAATTAAGTTCAATTGTTCTTATAAGTATCATATCATATTGAGGAAGTGCTTAAGAAGAATCTTAAACATCTTTTCAATACTGATAGGATTGTTTTAAGTCCAAATAGATTTAATTAATCAGGTGAAGTAATCGTCCGAGGTTTAGTTAAGTTTTGTTGTTATCTTACTCAGTGAACTAGGACATTTGAATATCCTATAAGTGAAGTAACATTTCATTTAACGTTCTGTTTAGGAGTTATGATAACCAAAGCTTTCGAGGGCAAATTGGTGTTCAAATGGTTTGTGATTTAGTTTAATTTCAGTTATCGGATTTAAATTTAGAATAGTGTTCAAGTTATTTTATATTTAATTTCTTTATGTCTTAGGTGATGTTATTTTTTAATTCAATTTAATTTAACTTTAATTTAATTTGATTTGGTTTAGCTTCAATTTTAATTCAATTTATTTAATTTAAATTAACTTTAATTTTAACTTGATTTTATTTTTTTATTTTAATTTTAATTTAATTTAATTTAATTTAATTTAATTTAATTTAATATGATTTAATTTAATTTAATTTAATTTAATTTAATTTAATTTAATTTAATTATTTTTTAATTTAATTTTATTTAATTAATTTAATTTAATTTTAATTAAATTTAATTCAATTTAATTTAATTTTTTCAATTTAATTTAATTTAATTTGTTTGATTTAATTTAATTTAAATTAATTTAATTTGTTTGATTTAATTTAATTTAATCTTTAATTTAATTTTATTTTTAATTTTAATTTAATTGAAAATTTAAAAAGAGTTTAATAATTTGACTTTAATTTGATTTTAATGATTAGGTCCTTTAACATTTTAAAACTTAAATTTGAATTATCAGTTTAATTGGGGATTAAATATCATTGAGATGATTAATTTAGGGATTTCTAAATTAAAGAACAAATCTCTTCCTAATAATATCCCTATTTAATAATCCCAACTTTATTATTCTTCCAAATTTAATCAATTATTTAATTAAGGTTTATTTTAATTATTTTTAAATTGTTTAATAGGTTTCTACCCTTTAATTATTTAAATTTCAATCATCCAAATCAGATTAAGATCAGATATTTTACTCTTTAATTTTATTAAACCTAAAGTTTTAATTAAGGGTTAAAATTTTAATTACCACTTTGCCCTTCAAGCATAATAATTTCATAACTCACTAAATTGAGCTTAAATAAACTTAAAATTTTTATGTGACTTCACTCATATGCCAATAAAGACATGAGAGGAGAAAATGTGATTTTTCTGTATTTAATTTATTTATATAATTATTTTTGGTGGAAAATAAAGATTTCCAAGGAAAATTTAATAATATGACCAAGGGAAAGTTTCTGTCCTTAAGAAAATTATGGGACATTTCTAATGACCAAAGGACCACTTGGACCAATTTTGGTGATTTTTTGAATTATATTATTTTTATTATAATTATTTTAAATTTTCGAGTATTAATTAATTTAAAAATAAAATAAAGGTTAAAAAATGAATTTTATATTTTTCAAAAATCTCTCTGATATCAAGGAAAACAGAGAATCAATTTTTACAATTTTCTGATTTTTCTTTGATTTATTAGAATTATTTTAGTGGAAATGCCAAAAAATATATTTTTTAATTTTAAAATTACCTTAGAGGCTTTAAAATTTAATATCTCACCAAATAGACCTAAGAAAAATATGGGGTTTACTCCTAAGTGGTTAAAATTCAAAATGTGACATTTTGGTGAATTTTATTATTTTTGTGATTTTTATTATTTTTTAATTATTAAAATATTAAAATAATACAAAAAATCAACTTTTTTAGAAAATTGAAATTTTAATTTTCTTAAATTCCCTGATATCAGAGAGGCTCCAAAACCAATTTGGTTAATTTTTGAAAAGTATTTTGAAAGTTATGAATCTTTAAAGTTTAAATTGGCTAAATGGCTTAATCAACCCATTTAGTAGGGCTAACCAAGTCCAATTGACTTTAAATTTTTATTGTGGGTTCCTCTGATCCTAAAGGTCAGCAGAGAATTGATTTCAAGTCAATTTGATGTATGATTAGCTCTAATTAATTAAGGAGCTATTTTGGGTGTTTAAGCCAATTAGGGTTATTTTAAATGAATTAATTCAAAACCTATTTTTCTTAGGGTCCTCTGGTCATAAGAGACATCACCAAATTTTCCTAGAATTTATTTTACAACATGCTAATTATTGGATTTAAAATACTCAAAACACTAACATGAATTTGAAAAATCAATAACTTCTCATAGGTATTGCCTCTGACTTTGGAAAATTCAGGGAATGTTTCCAAATTCGGAGGCTTCAAAAGCTCCTATGGTCTCATGCCATGGTGAATTTCCTATATGCATGGAGAATTAAAACAATGCAGAGGGTAAATAAATCATTTAAAATAAAATACTTGATGAAATTAAATGATTTCTTTTCCACATTATTCTCCTCTGTTCACTGAGCAAGAAGGTATTTTTATTTTATTTTTCTGATTTTTCTACACAAAGTTATGGATTTTTGAAGTTTAGGGAATTAAATAAATAAGAAAATACCCTAATTTTCTATTTATCCACGCGGCGCCGCGTCAACCTCGGCAGCTCCGAAACGCCGTGTGGTGCTCTCTGATTCGACGCCGCCATTTTACTCAGCGCTCCAGGGGCCCACTGTATCGTTCCGTCTCCTCATCCAGCGCGATCCTGGCCGTCCGTCCGTGCGTGTATTAAATGAACGGCATCCGTTCATCGTCCCCAAGCCTCCTAGCCCGAGAACCGTCCACACTAAATCCCTAATATCTCACTCAATACTTAATGGATTTTCGTGTTCTTGTGCTCTATGGATTCGTCTTGAAGAGACGAATACATCTATACGGTGATCATGTATTGAAATTAAAGCATTTGAAATGGAGAATCTCCGAAGCTCGGGATGAAGAATTAGCTCATACCTTTGCTCGGAGAAGTGTGGCTTCGATCCGAGGGTTGTGTCACCTTCGATCGGATCCCAGCAAGCTGCGCATGAAGTCTCCCGGTCCGGTGAGTCGCCTAGGTATGATTTCGACCAAGCCCGATCACAAAGCTTGGAGTCCGGAACAACCGGGTGGCTCCGGAGATGGGGCTTTCAGTGGGAAACTTCTCCTCTTGGTCCAGTGAAGGTGTAGGACCGATCAATTTGAAGATTGGCTCACCGTGGCAAAGTGTCCCGGTTTCGGGTGAAATTTCAGTTGAGAAATTGGATTCTGTTGGTGGGGATTAGGGCAAATTGACACTGGGGATCAACTGCTCTAAGTATGGAGTAGGGTTTGGAGCAATTTTGGCAGAGTTTCGGCAAGGTTTGTGCAACTCTCTTTCATGGCCGTAAGGGGGTCGGGTTTAAATAGAGGTGGCTGGAGAGCCTCACAGGGATGGCCAAGGGTTGGGATCAGCTGCTCTGGGCATGGGAAGAACAACCATGGTGGCCATTGGGCATGGGGCGGCTCGACAAGGTGGAATTCCAAAGTTTGGCTCCTCCCAAGGTCTCGGCCATGGTGTTTTCACGGCGACCTGGTGGCTGGCCGGCCAGGCACTCATCACCATATTGTTCAGGTGGGTCAGGGCTGGGGTTTAGTGTAGGCAATTGGCAAATGCCATGTGTAAAAGGCTTAGATTAGAATGGTATGAGAGAAGGCTCATTTTAGCTCAAATTGGTCAACCCATCCCTTTGGGCTAGGTGCACAACCCAAGGCTTGGTTTAGGCTGAAGAGAAAGTGATTTGGCTCGGCATAATCGGTAGGGTCAAGTCACCATCCAAGCACAATTAGGCATAAGCATGGTTAAGGGGAATCATGGGAGTGGTTAATCACCTTTAGGAATTAAGGAAAGAGTCTCCTCCTTTTGCCCAAAATGGCATGGTGACATGTAAAGAGGCTCTCATGGCTTCCATGTGGCTCATGCATGACTTCATGGCTCATCTTTGGCTTGGGAAAAGTTAAGTCAATTTCGTGGAAATGGATTTAAGAAAATTTTGGTATTTTGATGGGAATTTGTATGGGGCTTAATTTGGAATGGCTTCATGATTAGTTTTTGAAACTTAGGGATTGATTTAATTAAAAATATGGTGTAGAGCAATTGTCATATGGGTTTTGGATTGATTTTGGCCCTTTGGATTTTGGTGGGGATGGGCTTTAGGAAGGTTTCATGTAAGTGGGCTTTTAAGTTTCAAAATGAATTCATGGATGGGAATTTTGTAAAAGTTTGGGCCAAATAATTGTTGGGTTTGGTTTAGGGATATGTCATGAGTGATTTGAAATAAGTTTGGAGTGATTTGGGTTTGAATTGGGTTGGATTTGGACCTTTTTGGTAAATAGGCCAATGTAGGTCAAATTGGGCTAACTTGGGCCAATGTTGGGCTAGGGTTGAAATTGATGTAAAATAAATGTTGGGAATTGTTTATGGGAGTGTTTCAAAGAGGTTTTGGCTTTGGTTGGGTTTTGATTTTGAGGTTTGGGCTTATTTGGGTTAGGTTTGGGTTTAGGTCAAAATTAGGCTTTTTGATTTTGGGTTGAATTTGAGTGGGGTTTGGGTCTAAATTTTGGAAAAATCATGTTAGTGTTTTGTTTGTAGGGATTTTAAGGGAGGTTTGGAAAAGATTTGGGGTTAATTGGAGTTGAATTGGGTGAGTTTGGGTTAGGTTCGGGTCATGGGTCCAAATCGGGCTTTAAGGCCAAAAGTGAAATTGGATCCAAATATCAATCAAATTGGACTTGGATTTGGTCTAGATTGGTGTTGGGAATGTTGAATTGAAGTTTAGAATTGAATTGGACCAGAATTCGGGTCAATTGGGTAGGTTTGGTTTGACATCGGGTTCACTTAGGGTTAAAATGGGTCAAATTGGGGGTTTTGACAAAAGTGAAGTAAATTGACAAAATTGTCCCATGGTGTAGTTGAACAAAATTAAATTGGGAATATTTGGGATTTTTTGGAATTTTCTGGAAATTTTCTGAATTTTTGGATTTTTGGGTCATGAGGGGTATTTTGGGTATTTGGAGGGTATTGGGAGGTATTTTTGGAATTTTTGGTATTTTTGGCTATGTGTGATCAATTTGAGTAATGTGGGAATGTTCAAGGTTAATTTTGTGGAATTTTTGGGTGATTTGGAAATTTTGGAGGATTTCAAGGGTTTTGGGTAGGCTAGGCGGGTGTAGGGTCTTGGGGGTCAAAAATTGAAAATTTGGAAAATTGAAAATTTGGAAAATTGAAGATTGGGTGAATGTAAGTGGAATGAAATCATTTTGGTTATGTCATGAAGCCATATCAAGCCCACATGAGCCATGAGGGGACTCATTTGAGGCATCCACCATGTTGTTTCTAACCCTCTTAGCCAAGGGCTTAGGGGTTAAGGACCATCCATGTGGATCACTTTCATGAGTCAGGAGATCAAGTTGGGTATGGGTGTGTTTTTAGGATGTGTGTGAAAGTGTAGTGTATAAATGTAGTGTATGTGTAAGTCAGCCCTCACCAGACCAGGCCACCCAGGGCAGTCCTAAGGCCAAAGAGTCCTATAGGAACTCATCCTTTAAACTTCCACATTTGATTTCAACCCTCTAGGTGATTAGGGGTCTACAATCAAGTTTGTGGAGTTTGCAGGGAGTTAAGAAGTGGTGGGTCCCAATTCTAATCCTCTAGGATAGTCAAAGGAAAGCCTAAGGCTAGATCCTAAGTACTAAAGAGAAGAAGAGAAGACCTCATCAAAAATGAGGTCAACAGTGTTATCATGGCGTTTTGATGCTCTTTTGACATTGTCTAACTTTGTATAAATATATTTATTAAATATGCAGTCAGGTGAGGCTACAAAACCTTGTAATCTAGCAATTACAGAGATGTTTTTGAGAAGAAATGTCTGCAATGAGAAAGAAACTTATGAAAGCTATCGTATCTATGCACATCATGTAGGATTCACTGTTCAGAAGGACCATACTAGCTACTGGCCCAATTCCAGGAAACTAAAGAGCGAAGATTATATTTGTGGGAAAGCAGGCTACAAGAAAGAGCCTAACAACATGGAGAGCGTTAAGTACGAAAAATCGGACACGAGGACCGGCTGTAAGGCCATGGTTCAATTTGCTGTTGACCTTGAGGGCAACTGGACAGTGGCAAAATTCATTGAAAATCACAACCATCCTTTGGCTGAAAGTGGTGATAATCATCTTCTTCGTTCGAGTAGAAGGATAAGTGAGTTGAATGCAGATGTCTTAAGATCCATGACAGGTGTAGGAATTAGAGCAATAGAAGCATACAATTTCATTGCTTCGGAGGTTGGTGGTGTAGAGAATTTGGAATGAACCAAGACAGATGCACATAATTTCATTCAAAGAGAAAGAAGAGAAAAAATTGAGCAGGGAGATGTTACTTGATCACAAGAAAATATATTAAGAAATTCATATCCATTTTTTATGAAATTGCACTTTAAAGAAAGGTATTTTCTTTATTTTATTGCAGGAATGAAGATTTATAAGTGATGAAAACAAAAAAGCATCAAATGGAGCGAATTTGGATAAAAAGGGAAGAAATTCATGCAAAATGAACTAAGTCGCCGACGGCGAGATCGAGCCCGCAGACGGCGAGATCATGAGGAGAATTTTTGAAAGATTTGCAACTACCTCATCGACAGCGAGCCCGAGCCGGCCGACGGCGAGATCGTGCGGTTTGGAGACCTTCTAGAAGCCCGCCGACGGCGAGGTCGTTTCTCGCCGACGGCGAGACTGTTCAAAATGTTGGATATGTTGAACCTGGACACTTTTTGAAGAGGTGTTTAAGCACCCCTTGGACCTTTGCCTACCTCTTTAAATAGAGGACAAATTTTAGTATGTGGTGTGTCATTTAGTGTCTCCTGAGTGTCATTTAGTGTCTCCTGAGTGTCAATTTGTGTCTATTTTAGAGAGTCTTAGTGTCTATTTTAAGAGTTTAAGAGTGTAATTAGTGAGTTTAGAAGTGTGCTGTACTAGAAGGAAAAGTCAAAGGAACTTCAAGGAGTCTGCTTGGGGAGGAATTCAAGATAGGTATCTTTGTTTATTGTTGTTAACTTTAAATGAAATCCATGCTTTGTTTAATTTCCATGCATTCTGAGTAGTTTTCTTAGTCTTTCTCCTTGTTTATGAAGTTATGTGAATTGATGAAATTAAATAGAAGTGCCTAATATATTAAAATAAATTGTGATAATTTTTACTTAAAACTTAATTTACTTTTCAATCTGGCCCATTGATTTGTTAAAATATGTTGAATTATCAACTATAGTAAAAATTACATCCAATATTCAGGGAAGTCAAAAGCCTTGGAAGGAGGGTGCAAATAAATAGGGAAATATTATTTATCGGACGTAGAATTGGACATTTTAGTGTGACAAACTAAAATATTCAATTTGGTCCTATTGTTTGAGAGTTGAAGTGTAGATGTTAGCCCTCAGGTGAGGGGAACGTGGGAGCTACGAAGTGGCGACCATTATCCTCTCGGCTGACGCGTGATTCGATAATCAAACATAGGACTAGTCGATGTTCTTTGCACTCTGGACCAAAGGGTAAAGAATAGGAATGCTCCTATTTGTCACAATACAAAAAACTATTTAAATTCATCATTCACTTAATTTTCTAAAAACAAGGAGAAAGATACTTTTTCTGAAATCTTTAATTCAACTATATTTAAAGCATTAGTTTACTTTAGTTCGCTTTAGTTACGTATCGTATACTATATTAGTAAGTAAATACTTTTTAAATTTAGCTGTTACAAATCTTTAAAAACTTCCCTGTGGGATCGATAACCAGGACTCCACTAGAGCCCTGTATTACTTGATACGATACGTATACTTACGTAGAATCCATATTATACATTTCATCATAAAATTAAATATATATTAAGCGAGATCAAGTTTTTGGTGTCTTTGCTATAATTTGCAAACATAAAAAAAAGTGGGTCAAGTTTTTGGCGTCGTTGCCGGGGAAGTAAAGAAATTATTTACTAGAGTAACAGACTATTTTAAAGTTTATTTTGCAAAATTGTATTCGTAAATTTGGAAACGAAAATTTAATACCTTACGATTCTGAATTAGAGCGTACAATTAAAATAATTAGAAAACAAAAAAAGAGAAATTATAAATTTAACACAAATGGCAAATATTCACGAAAATGAAAATATCAATCAACGAGAGACCATTAAGAGATTATGCCAACCCTACATTAGATGAAATTGATTTAACTATTCAAAACCACTGATGTAGTCGCTAACTCATTTGAACTTAATCCTGCAATTATCCAAATGGTACAAAACAATCAATTTAGTGGTTCACCTACTGAAGATAGTATTTTACATCTTGCTAGTTTTTTAGAACTATGTGCTAGTTTCAAATATGAAGGAGTATCTAACGATGCTATTAGACTTAAACTTTTCCTTTTTCTTTAAGGGATAAGGCTAAAATGTGGTTAAATTCGTTAGCATCTGGATTTATTAAAACTTGGGGAGAATTATCACAAAAATTTCTATCCAAATATTTTCCACCATCTAAAAGCTGCTAAGCTTAGAAATGATATAACTTCTTTAAGTCGAGTTTGATGACATGATCGATATATGAAGCTTGGGAGAGATTTAAAGAACTTCTTAGGAAATGTCCACATCATGCGTTACAGGATTGGTTAATTATTCAAACTTTCTATAATGGATTAGTAGGATCTCTTAGATCAATCATCGATGCTGCTGCTGGAGGATCATTAATGTCAAAACCATTTGATGAAGCCTATGAACTAATCGAAGAAATGGCTACCAATAATTTTTAGTGGTCTGCTGATAAAATGAATCCGAAAAAGATAGCTAGTATTCATGAAAATGATGTAATATCTATGTTAGCTTCGCAAATAGCTGTTATATCTAAAAAATTAGATCATTTTGGAATGACTTACTCTCTAAATATATTAGAAGAAAACTCATCTGGACAACTTATAGAATCTCAATCTCATTATGAAACTATAAATGCTATTAATAACAGACCCAATAATCCTTATGCGAATTTTTATAATCCTGGATGGAAAAGTCATCCTAATTTTAATTGGAATAACAATACAACTAATCAACCATGGATGAACAACATAACACAACCATTAGGAAATCCCTCTAACCAAGGAAATTCAAATTATAAATCTAGTTATCCACCTGGATTTAATAATAATAACCCTCAATTTAAAGATAAGAAATTATCTATAGAAGAATTAATATTAAATATGGGTCAAAATTTACAAAATCAAGGAAATCAATTACAAAATCAAGGAAATCAATTACAAATACAAGAAAACCAATTACAAAATCAAGGAAAAGCTATTAAAAATATTGAAACTCAACTTGGACATATTGCTACCGCGCTTAATAATAGAATACCTGGAACATTTCCTAGTAATATGGAAATAAATCCTAAAGATAAAGGAAATGAACAATTAAAGCGATATAATTACGAAGTGGAAAAGAATTAGAACCTTGAATTCAGAAAGAACTGGAAAGTCAAAAAGAGGAAGTGGAAATCGAAAAGGAAAAGAATCAACAAGATCTGAACTTAGAAAATCCTTTAATGCCAATGAAAATTTCTGTTGAAAAACCTCCACCACCATTTCCTCAACGACTAAATCAACATAAAAAAGATAAACAGTTTGCTAAATTCCTTGAAATTCTGAAGAAATTAACAATAAATATTCCTTTCATAGAAGCTTTAGAACATATGTCAAACTTGAAAGATATTCTAAATAAAAAAAGAAAATTTATCGATAATGAAACAGTCGCACTTAGTGAAGAGTGTAGTGTTATTATTTAGAAAAAACTTTCTGAAAAATTAAAAGATCCTGGTAGTTTCACTATACCCTGCGCTATTGGAGAAAAATTCTATGAAAAAGCTTTGTGTGACTTAGGAGCAAGCATCAATCTAATGCCTCTATCCATTTTTAAGATATTATGATTGGGAGAAATTTCACCTACTTCAGTAACCCTTCGATTAGTCGATCGTTACGTTACATATCCTAAGGGAGTTATTGAAGATGTTTTAGTAAAAGTGGATAAATTTATCTTCCCAGTAGATTTTATTGTTTTAGATATGGAAGAAGATAAAGAAATTCCAATCATCTTAGGAAGACCATTTTTAGCACTGGGAAAGCTACGATTGATGTTCAGAAAAGAGAATTAACTATGAGAGTAAATGACCAAAAAGTAACTTTTAATATTGCTAAATCGATGAAATATCCTGCACTAGAAAAAGATAATGAGTGTTTTCGAATGGAAGTACTCGATCATTTACAAAAAGAACATTTTAAGGAATATTATGATGAAAAACTAGAAAAAGAAAATACTGAATTAATTGAAAAAGTCGATATAAATGAAGAACTAGATTATATTCAAGAGAAATTTGAATTTTTGGATAATACGGAAAACAACTGAAAAAATATAGTTCCATCGATTATTAAACCTCTCGAACTTGAGTTAAAAATGTTACCTAATCATTTGAAATATGCTTACTTAGGTAATTCTTCAACTCTACCGAGTTATCATTTCATCTAAATTAAATGAATCTCGAGAACAAAAACTTTTAGATACCTTAAAAAAATATAAGAAAATTTTTGGTTGGACTTTAGCAGATATTAAAGGAATTAGTCCTTAAATCTGTATGCACGGAATTATTTTAGATAATGAACATAAGCTCTAAAGTAGATCCCGAAAGGAGATTAAACTAGATAATGAAAGAAGTAGTCAAGAAAGAAATTTTAAAATGGTTAGATAATAGTATTATATATCCTATTTACGACGATCTTAGGTAAGTCCAATTCATCGTGTGCCTAAGAAAGGAGGAGTGACCGTAAAAGCTAATGAAAATAATGAACTTATCCCT
Organism: Papilionanthe hookeriana x Papilionanthe teres; assembly: GCA_022702705.1. Lineage (NCBI taxonomy): Eukaryota > Viridiplantae > Streptophyta > Magnoliopsida > Asparagales > Orchidaceae > Papilionanthe > Papilionanthe hookeriana x Papilionanthe teres. Next base: position 62,091,414 of record CM040423.1, on the reverse strand, counting down.
ATAAGACAAGTTACTGGATGGCGAATATGTATTGATTATAGAAAATTAAACGCAACCACCAGGAAAGATCACTTCCCTTTACCATTTCTAGACCAGATGTTGGATAGATTAGCCGTACATAAGTATTTTTGTTTCTTAGATGGATACACCGGTTATCATCGAATACAAATTGCTCACCGAGGATCAAGAGAAAACTACATTTACTAGTCCTTATGGAACTTTCGCTTTTCGAAGGATGCCTTTTGGATTATGTAATGCACCGCAGACATTCCAGAGATGTATGATGTCTATATTTAGTAAATTAATTGATAATGGAATAGAAGTATTTATGGATGATTTCTCTGTATTTTGAACATCATTTGACACATGCTTAATTCATCTTGAAAAAGTATTTGAAGTATGTGAGAAAACTAATTTAGTTCTTAATTGGGAGAAAAGTCAATTTATGGTTGCAGGCGTCATTGTATTAGGGCATAAAATTTCGGAAAAGGGCATGGAAGTAGACCCTGCAAAAATTCAAGTTATAGCTAAATTACCACCTCCAACTACTGTAAAAGGGGTAAGAAGTTTTCTTGGACATGCTGGATTCTACAGAAGTTATATAAAAGATTTTTCAAAAATTACAAAATCTCTATGCCAACTTCTTGAAAAAGACAAGAAATTTGAATTTACAACTGAATGCCTGAATGCTTTCAAATTATTAAAAGATAAATTAATTACATCACCTATAATAGTTTCACTTAATTGGGAGAAATAATTTGAGCTTATGTGTGATGCTAGTGATTATGCTATAGGAGCAATTTTTGGGCAAAGATATGATAAGATTTTCAAAGTTATATAATATGCTAGTAAAACTCTAAATGATGTTGAAATAAATTATACAGTTACTGAAAGAGAATTATTAGTAGTTGTATATGCTTTTAATAAATTTCGGTATTATCTAATAGAAACTAAATGTATTGTGCATACTGATCACACTGCTATAAAGAATTTAAAGCAAAAAAAGGATTTTAAACCAAGATTAATTAGATGGATATTATTAATGCAAGAATTTGATTTTAAGATCGTTAACAAAAAGGGAACTGATAATCAAATTGCTGATCATTTATCAAGATTAGAATATCATGTGTTATCTGATACTGATAATAAAATTATAGACAGTTTTCCTGATGAACAACTTTATAATATAAATGAGTGGAAAATACCTTGGTATGCTGATATAGTAAATTATATTGTGAGTGTCATTTTACCACCTATGTTAACTTTGCAACAACAGAAAAAATTCATTCATGATACTAAAACATACTGTTGGGATGAAATATACTTATATAAGCAATGTAAGGATTTAATTATTAGAAGATGCGTGCCTTATGAAGAAACTGAACCAATTATTCAAAAATGTCATGATTCTGGTTTTGGAGGACATTTTGGAGTCGATAAAGCTGCGTATAAAATTCTACGATATGGATTCTACTAGCTTACTCTATTTAGAGATGTATACGGATATATAAAAATCGCGATAAATGCCGAAAGAGTATGAATTATATCGAGGAAAAATGAAATGCCTCGAATTTTATATTAGAAGTTGAAATTTTTGATGTTTGGGGATTAGATTTCATGGGACCTTTTATTCCTTCATTTGAAAACTCATATATATTAGTAGTTGTTGATTATGTTTCCAAATGGATTGAAGTGCAAGCTTTACCTAGGTGTGATGCTAAAAGCGTTTCAAAATTTTTAATGAAAAATATTTTTTCTAGATTTGGAATGCCGAGAGTGATTATCACTGACGGAGGAACTCATTTTAGAAACAAATATATTCACAAACTAGTAGAAAAATATAATATTACTCATAAGATATCAATCGCTTATCATCTACGAACTAGTGGATTAAGTGAAGTTTCTAATCGAGAGATTAAACATATTTTAGAAAAATCTGTAAACCACTAATAGATTGGATCAGTCTATAAGACTAGACAACGCATTATGGGCATACGGGATCGCTTATGAAACTCCGATTGGAATGACTCCTTACAAGCTTATATATGGAAAAACTTGCCACTTACCAGTTGAATTAGAACATAAAGCATATTGGGCGATTAAAGAATTTAATTATAATATGAAAGAAGTTGGTGAGAAGAGATTGTTGCAATTAAATGAGTTAGAAGAATTAAGGAATGAATCATATGATAATGATAGGATTTATAAAGAAAGGATGAAATTATGGCATGATCGGAAGATTAATCAGAGAAATTTTGAACCAGGACAAGAAGTTTTCCTATATAATACTAGATTGAAATTATTTCCTGGGAAATTGAAATCTCGATGGTTAGGACCTTTCACTATAACTCAAATATTTTCATATGGAACTATAGAAATTGAAGATAAAAAAACAGGACATAGATTTAAGGTAAACGGACATAAGTTAAAACCATATTTTGAAGGTAGAAGACCAAATTTTAAAGAGGTTTTAATGCTTAGTCGACCTGATTACTAACTGAAATTAGGTCGGGCTGACGACGTTAAACCAAGCGCTTTATGGGAGGTAACCCATAGTAGTTTTTTATTTTAATTATATACAAATTAGTGAGTCTGTATTATTAAAACAAATCTTACTACTCAATTTTTTAATTAGAATCATCACAAATTCGAACATATATGATGAGATCAGAAAATATTCGGACCAGAGCGAAATTGGACAATTTTACGAAATCTCACCGACGGCGAGGTCGATTCTCGCTGACAGCGAGATCTCGTGCCAAATTTTAAATCAGTTTTATAACTAGCTCGCCGACGGCGAGAAACTTCCCACTGACGGTGAAGCAGTTGAAAAATGGGTTTCTTAAGTTTTTTTGTGCGGTTTTGGACGGTTCTAAAGCCATTTCTTTATAGAAAACCATTCCAAATTCATGTTTACACTATTTTCTTCCTAAGAAACGATTAGAGACCATTCCTTTCAATCCAAAATGGCCACCAAACTCTTAGAAACCAAAAAAACTGGAGTTTTCAACCGAAGAAAATTCTTCAGTTCGGAGGCGCAGCACATTTTCAACAAAGTTTTGATGAAGAAGCGACTTATTAAAGAAAGGGGATTTGTCAACAGAGGAGTTGAGAATTCCACCACAAAAATTGAAGAAATGATCTCGCAGCGGCATTAGGAGGTATTTTGCTATACAACATCGGCTGTAGTTATTCCTGTAGTTAAAGAGTTTTACTCTAATCTACATGCGATCAACAATGGAAGTATCTACGTTAGAGGAAGATGGGTAACATTTACTCCTTCAAGGGTAAATGAATTATTTTCTATAGAAAATACCCCTGTCTGTTATTATTCAAACTTTGTTCCTTCAAGACACAATATGAACGAGATTTATAGATACCTGACCGACGAACCTGATGATTGGGAGTTGAGCGAAGATGGGTATGTTAGTTTTTCTGCATCACTTCTTAACCCTGTCTCGAAGCATTGACATTTCTTTATCTCATCAAAGTTATTACCCACTATGAGGGTAAATAAGGTTTCAAAGGAATGCGCTATATTAAATTACTGTATTCAAATTGGACTACTTATCGATGATAGATCAATTATAGTAAAGTCTGCATTAGGATTGATTGTGCATGGGTCAGTTCATGGACTTGGACACCCATCAACTATATTTGCTTTATGCAGTCAGTACCAAGTTTCTTATGAGGCTTGGGAAAAGGTACTTTTGCCATGGAAACCACTCGATCCTACGGATATGTTTCCAAGTTTGGATAACAATGATGAGATTACCATTATTTCTGACAGAGCATCACAGAACAATCCTTTAGCAAGGCCCCTTATCGATAAAATAAATTTCATTCGAAAAGATTAAAGGATTAGAAAAAGAGTCTGCGAACGTGATGAATTCCATCGATAACATCTCCGATATGTTTGATCACATTGATTGGAGGATGAAGGAGCACTTTGATCATACCTGGACATCCGGAGGCCAGTTTTATTCATTTACTGAGAAAGAAAGGATGGATTGATAAAGAATCTACTGTAGAATTCCCTTTCAGGCCTTTCTACAATCTATTTGTGCACCTGCGTCACATCGGAAATATTAGAGAGAATTTTAGTTCAGACACTGAGGAGTAGTAAAGATTTCTATCTTATGAAATATTTTTTTGTATATTTGTGTTGATTTTGATTTAGGTTTTATTATGATTTGAATTTTAGATTTGATGAAATTAAATGTATTTGTTATATCTCAGCATTTAGTGTATAGTGGTTTGGATTGCGATGCTGAGTATTATGGATTTGGACATTTAAGTTAAGTATGTTGTTAGTTTTTACTGTGAAGTTTGTAAGTCTCATGAATTTCATATATTAAGTTATATTGTTTGTGTTGTGTGAACTTTTTTTTAGTATAAGTATCTAATCTTCTTACTAAATTATTAAATTAAATGATCGGAAGATTGATTAAGGGAAAATCGAGGTTAAAAATGATTGACAAATTTCAAAATTTTAAAATTTTTGGATCTCGCCGACGGCGAGAATTATCCCGCCGACAGCGAGGAAAATCCTGCTGACAGCGAGAACGATCTCGCTGACGGCAGATTTTTCCCAAAACTTTTGCCTTTGTCAAATTAATTAGCTCGCTGATAGCGAGAAAAATCTCTCCGACAACGATATCGCGAAAAGACCTATATTTGACCAGTCAACCGACACTATTCATCATCCCCTTCCTCAAAACTTCAAAAAAACCGACCTAGGGCTTGTGAGATCTTGGATTTGAGGCAATTTCAACAATTTTTGACACCTGATTTCATCTTCCCTTGGTAAGAGCTTCACTCCTATGCAAAAAATTTTTATTTTCACCATGGATTTCTTCTACATTGGGAAATTTTGAAAAAATTCAAAATGTGGAAAAATTACTTGGAAGAAATTCATGGAAATTGATTTAAATGGATTTTAGATGTTATAGAAAGCCTTCTTAGTAATATTTGGAAGTTTAGTTAGATTTTTTGCAAATTTCACAGATCAAAAATGGCTCCACGATAAAAGCGACGGTTGGATTACGATGAAACCCGATTTGTTAATGCAAGGGCACAATCAAGATATTTTCATAATATTCAATCAAGAAAATGCATTCAAGATCGAGTTTTAAAGAATCCAGGAAGAGAGGTGGAGCGAGTAATAAAGGAACGAGAATGGGAAAATTTTTGTTTCATAACCAACAGAGCCGCTGTAGAAGTGGTAAAGGAATTTTATGCGAACCTGACACAGGCTGAAGATGCACCAGTTAAGGTTAGAGGATTTTTGGTAGAATTTAACGCTGCAAGGATAAATGCTTATTACGAGGTACGTGACACCTACACCAGTGAGTATGATACATTTGGAACTATGGAAGGTCCACTAGAAGAGGAGATCGACTTTCTCACCAACGGGAAAGGAGTTTGGAAGATAAAACAGCGAGAACGGGTAAACTTCCCTCTTTCTATGTTAAATGCAACATCTAAAGCCTGGCACTATTTTATTTGTTCTACTTTGTTACCTACTTACCACCATAGTGAGGTAACAAGAGATGAAACGAGTTTTGAATTTTTGTATTCGGAACCAAAAAGTATTAATGTGGGAAGTGTAATTTATAACAATATATTAGCCACCTCAAGAAGTGAAAGTGGAGGAGGACTAGGACATCCTAGTCTTATCTATGCACTATGCCGATTATCCGGGGTAGAGCGAGAGATGATGAGGAATGGGTTGAGCCTATGAAACCCATTACTCTGGCTAATATTAAGAAATATGAATCCCACGAAGGATGGAGATCTGGGACAAGGGACTATGTACCTTCTTCAAGTAGAGATATACCCTCTACTAGTTATGAACCCCCTTAGTACACCACTCCTACCCTTCAAGATCTGATGAATGAGCTGACCCTAAGTAGAAAGCGTTTTGAACAATTTGGAGAGAATATGGAAAGAAAATTTGAGCATATGGACCACAGTATTGATGGCTTGGAAAGAAGACATGATTATGATAGTAAATATCTCCAGCGGCATTCAGAGTACGAAATTGCATATTATGAAGCTGAACGTCGATATAGGAGTGGTGAGTTAGATATTGTCTTTCCTGAGTGCCCCTGCTACACACAGTACCAGCCTGTCTCGACCTTCTCAGCCTGGAGATCAGGGAGATGATATAGCCTGGGATTTTGATGTGTAAGATTAGAGACTTTGTTTAGTTTGTTTAGATTAATTGTTCTTTTGAAAACTTTATTGTTCTGTGTATAATTATTTTGTACTTTCCGTGAACTGTGGATTTGGGTTGTTTGTTTGTTTGCTTATGATGTAACGTTAGACTTTTTATGTGTGTTAAGTTAATTTGCAATTTTTTTTAGATAGGATGTTAGTTTTCTTTAATGTGTTGTTTAAGTTTTTATAAGTTATGTACTTTTAATATGTTTAAAGTATAGTAGTTGATTGTATGTGTAGTAATAGATTAAGTTTTCATTTGTTGTGTTTTATACTTATTTAAAATTTCTTATCCCAGCATTTTCTTTTAAATACTATATATATGGAAGAATACTAACAAGTACGGGTTCTTTAAATAATAAAAAAGCCTGCAAAAATTTCAAGAAAAAAGAAATACCTAAAGCTCAAAGGTATGATGTACTTTACTATATATTTTCCTTTTCACCATTTAGAAATAGATAGAAAAATTTAAGTTTGGGGGAGGAAAAATACAAATTTAATTATTAAATTTTTCTCAATTTCTATTTTCAAAAATTATTATCAAATGATTTTTCTATAGTAATTTTTCAATTCAATAAACATGAATTACTTTATATAATTATTATAGAAAGTTAAATAAGATGTTTCTAGTAATTCAATTAATTAATGGAATAAGATATTTGGTTAAAAGGAATAAGAATATAGTAAACTATTTAAAATAAGGGAAACTATATTCTAAAATTGAAATTCTTAAGTATTTAGATGTAAAAGAAGAGATTGAAACTCAATGAAGTAAAGGCTATAAAATAAATATAAGCAAAGAAATATTTTAAGTTTCAAATTTAGGAAGAGAAAGTTGAAGTTCAAAATTATTAACAGGCTATCCAGATATAGTAGTCCTCACTTGAAAAAGAAAAAGAGAAGGATTGAAAATCAATCCAAAAAGAAAAAAAGAAAAGAAAAGAAAAAAAATATATAAGTGAGGAGAAGCTTGAGGAGATGTCTTATCAAAAATTGGCTTCAATGGAATCAACCTAAAGGGTAAAACTCAATATATTTCTAAACTTATATATATGGATTAGTATTTTACTAAATAGCATTTTCTTGAACTTCCTATCATCTAAATATCTTAAGTAAATTACTCTTTTTAATATAGTCTTTCCTAAAATAAATAGCAAGCTAGAAATCTTAGATCTGATAACTAAATAATCTTATATCTATAAGGTTAATTTAATTACTTAAAAATATTTCTATTTAACTTTACTATAGTATTATTTAAATTTAATTCATTGTATATCTGAATTGAAAAATTCTATTACAGAAATCATTATTTTTATTTAGTACTAAAATTACTTGAGGACAAGCAATAATTAAGTTTGAGGGATTTTGATCACAGGAAAATATATTAAGAAATTCATACCCATTTTTTTATGAAATTACACTTTAAAGAAAGGTATTTTCTTTATTTTATTGCAGGAATGAAGATTTATAAGTGATGAAAGCAAAAAGCATGAAATGGAGCAAATTTGGATCAAAAAAGGAAGAAATTCATGCAAAATGAACTAAGTCACCGATGGCGAGATCGAGCCCGCCGACGGCGAGATCATGAGGAGAATTTTTGAAGGATTTGCAACTACCTAGCCGACAGCGAGCCCGAGCCCGCCGACGGCAAGATCACGTGGTTTGGAGACCTTCTAGAAGCCCGCCGACGGCGAGGTCGTTTCTCTCCAACGGCGAGACTGTTCAAAATGCTGGATACATTGAACCTGGACACTTTTGAAGAGGTGTTTAAGCACCCCTTGGACCTTTGCCTACCTCTATAAATAGAGGACGAATTTTAGTATGTGGTGTGTCATTTAGTGTCTCCTGAGTGTCATTTAGTGTCTCCTGAGTGTCAATTTGTGTCTATTTTAGAGAGTCTTAATGTCTATTTTAAAAGTTTAAGAGTGTAATTAGTGAGTTTAGAAGTGTGTTGTACTAGAAGGAAAAGTCAAAGGAACTTCAAGGAGTACGCAGGGAGGAAATCGAGATAAGTATCTTTATTTATTGTTGTTAACTTTAAATGAAATCCATGCTTTGTTTAATTTCCATGCATTCTGAGTAGTTTTCTTAGTCTTTCTCCTTGTTTATGAAGTTATGTGAATTGATGAAATTAAATAGAAGTGCCTAATATATTAAAATAAATTGTGATAAATTTTACTTGCAACTTAATTTACTTTTCAATCTGGCCCATTGATTTGTTAAAATATGTTGAATTATCAACTATAGTAAAGATTACATCCAATATTTAGAGAAGTCAAAAGCCTTGGAAGGAGGGTGCAAATAAATAGGGAAATATTATTTATCGGACGTAGAATTGGACATTTTAGTGTGACAGACTAAAATATTCAATTTGGTCCTATTGTTCGAGAGTCGAAGTGTAGATGTTAGCCCTCGGGTGAGGGGAATGTGGGAGCTACGAAGTGGCGACAAGTATCCTCCCGACTCTACCGCGATTCAGTAATCAAACATAGGACTAGTCAATGTTCTTTGCACCTGGACCAAAGGGTAAAGAATAGGAATGCTCCTATTTGTCACAATACAAAAATCTATTTAAATTCATCATTCACTTAATTTTCTAAAAACAAGGAGAAGGATACTTTTTCTGAAATCTTTAATTCAACTTTATTTAAAGCATTAGTTTACTTTAATTCGCTTTAGTTACATATTCTAAATTTTCGTATACTATATTAGTAAGTAAATACTTTTTAAATTTAGTTGTTACAAATCTTTTAAAAACTTCCCTGTGGGATCGATAACCAGGACTCCACTAGAGCCCTGTATTACTTGATACGATACGTATACTTACGTAGAATCCACATTATACATTTCATCATAAAATTAAATATATATTAAGCGGGATCAAGTTTTTGGTGTCGTTGCTATAATTTGCAAACATAAAAAAATGTGGGTCATCAATGAACTATTATAACTGTTCATGGAAAGGCAGGCTGGTGATAGCATTTTTTCTTGGGATTTCCAAACAGATGAGTTTGGAAGGCTAACAAACATTTTATGGAGTGATGGATTATCCAGGTTGGATTATGATTGTTTCAGGGATGTGATAATATTTGAAACAAGCTACAAATTAAATAAAAATAACTTATGCTGCGCTCCATTTGTGGGGGTTAACCACCACTGGCAGAATGTACTATTTGGAGTTGGATTTCTGTTTGGTGAGACCACCGATTCATTCATGTGAAATTTCAAATTGTTTGCTTACCGATCAGGACCAAGCAATGGTAAGAGCCATTGCAGAATGCTTCCCCCAGACACGTTACAGATTATGTCAATGACATATCCATAAAAAACTTCCTTCGAACGTAAATTGTGGAGTTCGTACTAAGAGCATCTGTGGTCTTTTTTATAAATGTATGAGTAAGTGTGACATCGAGGTGGAGTTTGAAGAAACTTGGTCCTTAATGATTGAGTGGGGAACTTCAGATAATACATGGTTGGCTGAAATGTATCATCATAGCCACAGATGGTTAACAACATTTAATAAGGCTGTATTCGGTATGAGAATCTTATCAACACAGAGGATTGAGTCAACCAATAATATATGTCATAATGTTACAAAACCAACTAGCTCTCTATCGGATTGTTTCATTGGACTTGAAACCATCATGAAATCTTGGCATCACAACGAGAAAGATGAAGATTTCAAATGTGGTCAGTCCTTCACAATGCCCATGGTTAAAATCAATCCCGTGTTGAGGCAAGCTGCTGCATTCTATAAAAGGAATCTTTATTCAATGTTTGAACAAGAGCTACTGAATGGATTATGTGGGTTTACAGCTGAATTATTTATGGATAGTGAGGCTAGATACAATGTAATGAGTTTGGATGAGGAGGGGATAAGACAGTCGTGGACTGTATTAGTCGACAAAGTTAATTCTGAGGTTACATGTACTTGCAAAAAATTTGAGATGATGGGACTGCTGTGCTCCCATGCTCTATTTGTACTCAATATAGTGAAAATAAAGGTGATTCCAGATAAGTATTTCTTACTGCGGTGGTATAAAAAAGTTAAAATGGATATCTACAATAGGCATGGATGCAGAGATCTGAGAAATTCCAGTTTGAACAATGTTTCATCAAGTGCACTGTTATTCAAGTTTAGTTCTCAGAAGTTTGCATATCAACTCATAAATATGTCACAAGGATATGATTCAGCAGAGGCGTTTTTGTGGACAACCTTTAAAAAACTATCTGTTGACCTTAGTGACGTTCTAGTAGGGAGAAAACCTAAATCTAATAAAACGATGAAGGAGAAAAAAAATCCAAATCTAAAAAGTTCTATTAACGACCCCACAAAGATGAGGCCGAAAGGAGTCTCAACATCGAGGTTGAAAGGATATTGGGAAAAAACTAATAAATGCAAAAGTAAAAAAGTTGTTGCTTGAGTAATGCTTTCTTTCTAAGTATATTGAGTTTTGTTCTCTTCTTGGTAAAAATTTTGAACTTTGCTTTCAGGAAAGGAACAACATGTGTCATCTAGCCGTGAAGCTGTTAATATATTATAAGAAATGTTGACAGATTGTCTTACACAGGTACATTCAATTAATTCAATTCACTTGGCTTTCCGATGAAATTATGGACTTCAAGTTTACCCGGTATTAACATCATTTTGTAGGAATACTATGAATCACAACCAGTCAGTATATACACAGGAATGTTAATGGATTCCATAAGTGAGTGATATGTTGTTTGTGTACATGTATGATATAGATGTATTTATTGTAAATGTGATTCATATTATGTTTGACAAGTTGTTCAGTTTTTATTTTGTTGGAGAAATAATTCAGTACATATTATGAATGAAAAATAGCTCTGTTTGGATGATTAGAATTCATTCTGTGCGTTAGCAACTATAGAATAACAAACGTAAAAAAGTTCAAGAATAATAGAATAACACGCAATAACACACAATAACACGTAAATAATACGCCAATAACACATAAATAATACCAGATTAACACATGAGTAACAATAGAATAACCCTTAATAATAGAATAACACGTCCCAAATGGGCCAACATGCAGGAAAATATTCATTCTGTGTGTTTGAATTAACATCTACACTTTCAATTTTTTCCTATATACATGTCATCATACATATTTCTAAACATAAAACAGCCACATGGTAAGCGTTCTTAGCTATTTGATAACTTTCACCATCCCATAGATGCATTCTGCTTGCAATTAAAAAAATGCATGGAGTTAGTAAGAAATGCACACTGAGAAGCTTGTAATATTATGTAAATGTCTTAAAAAATTGATATGAAAACTGTTAATGAATTTACTTGATAAGCATTGCTATATACTGTGTTCAGCATTCCAAAAGATTCACCATCCCATAATTGCATTCTAGTTGCAACTTCTGAGTTCTAAAAAAAATAAAGAAGCTATGATGTATGGAGTCAGTAAGAAATGAAAACTGAGAAGACCTGTAATGTATGGAGTCAGTAAGTAACTCTGACCATAATAATAAATTTAATCCCTTGACATGAGGCAAATATCATATGCAAATTCAGCTCTGAATCTTTCCATTTCAGCCTACCATTTGAAGTATTGTTTTCAATCGACATTTTTGGCCAGCACGACTATTTCCATGAACTTACAAACGAACATCCCACAGTCAACGCTGTTCGATTGTGTTGGTACACCCTACACTATTACCCTAGGCCATTTCACGATTTTCACTTTGAAAAGATCTCCACAATCCGTAGCGAACATTTTGATCTGCATACAAGAAACAAATAATGAAGTGTAACTTGTGTGTTACTATGTGTTGCCTAAGTTTTATTAATTGTTGTATTACTTATGTGTTACTATGTGTTGCCTAAGTTTTTTTAGTTGTTGTATTACTTATGTGTTATTATGTTTTGCCATAAGTCCTACTCTGAATTTGAAATAATATTTGAAAGAGTTGAATTTACTTACAACTAGTTCAGCATAGGCCTTATGGGTCGGCTTTGGAAGGGAGTTGTAAATTCTCCATCTTCTGTTACTGATATCATAAACCAACTAAATCCAGTGATCCTTATGCACAATTAGAAACAATATTGTCTTTGTGTCTCTTAAAGTGTCCGCATTTATGTGGTCAACAAACTGTTTATTGTTGTCGTATTTCTTGTGCATCTGCATAACATCATTAGTTTTAGTTTAGCCAAATTTATTAAAAATTTAATACAAAGTAGAATGAATAAAAATATTACCAAATATGAAGGTTAAACATAGAGGTAAGGCCGGTGTAGGTCAGATCTCCTCAATGTTCGTTCGCACAATAACGTAGCAAAAATATCAATGTGTTCGTTTCTGAGAGACTTGTTGAGCAGAAGATCTACTAGGGCTATTATGTCAATCATAATGCCTCATCTAAACAACACAATATCGCTACTGCATTGATAACATAGCATTTATGTTAATTCACAACAACATAACTGCAAAAATTGAAATTGAATTTTCACATTAACTTACGTTCCTGGGTCGTTCGCAATGCACTGATCGATCTCTTTCTGCATTTCATGTGGTATCAAAGATCTAGAAGGATAATCAATAGGTTCTGGTGCAGGACGGCTCTCCAACATCGAACAATGTTTCTCAAAGACATGGAGAATATATAAATTCTAGTTTAACCTTTATTAAGTACTTACAACTATGACGAATTGGGCCTCAGCAGAGCTCAGACTAAATATTTCAATATTTTCTTCCATATCTTTGGCTTCTTAGCTATCACCCTCTTAGGCATCAATATCTTCATCTGATGCCACAAGACGCATCTATATTAGAAAAATATGTTTTTAGTAAATATGCAAGGAAGGTGGATCATATAGTTAAAATAAAATGATGTAGTACTCACCGATATAGAATCTAACATACTCTTTATTGCTTGGTCGACTTCATCGGGGTCTTCTTGCAATGTCGAATCCCCAACAGCCTGGGTGACTTCTACATCCTTACTATGCAAATCGGCCTCTTGGGCCGGATCAATCTATGTATTGGCCTCTTGGGCCACTCCCGGAAAATCAATCTGAACATCGGCCTCTTGGGCCACTGCCGGATCATCAATATGCACATCGGCCTCTTAAACAACTTCCTGAAAATCAATCTGAACATCGGCCTGTTGGGCCACTACCAGATCATCAATATGCACATCGACCTCTTGGGCCACTACCGGATAATCAATATGCACATCGCCCTCTTGGGCCACTATCGGATCATCAATCTGCAAATCAGCCTCTTTGGCCACTGCCAGATCATCGATCTGTACATCGGCCTTTTGGGCCTCAACCTTATCATCCGTTTGTACATCGACCTCTTGGGCCACTTCCAGATCTACAATAGGTATATCAACCTCTTGGGCCACTTCCAGATCTACAATAGGTACATCGGCCTCCTGGTGTTAAGTGACAATCTGTACAATAGGATCATCAATCGGTACAAGATGTACATCAGCCTCATCTATATCAGCTAGCCTAGGTCTTCTTCTGAATTGGTATTGATTGACCGGTGGCTCGAACGACATCTTCATAGAACTACTACTGGACTGCTCCTTCTCCACCTCCTTATCAGCCCTGGTTTCAACCAACCTATGTACAAGTTCTGTGAGGTTGGAAATAACATCAACCATCGTATGCAGCTGTACATCATGTGAATCCACTCTGTCTTGTATATGTAAGCTCACTTGGTGCTGATCTTTCATCAACTCATACATAACTTCAAGATCAACAGGTCTACTAGTACGACCAATCACTGGGGTCATCTCACTTGACACTAGTGTACCCGCTCTAGGTGAGGATGGTCCTGCCTCGGTCTCATGCTGTGGGATAGGCCTTGGAGGAGTACGTGGTCTCTGCTCTGGATTTTAGAGCAGCTGGACTTCATCATCCCTCAAATCCAAGAACATGTCATTGACCTGCTATGAAATTAAACATGTCATTGTAAAACAACTATGAACCATTTATAATTATTTTAATGCAATGAATGACAAACCTGTGAAGGATGAAGCCCCTTAAAGGCTTCATGAATCTGTTTCGCAGTCCACCCATTACTTGTTGGCCATCTCAGCATACGTGGTCGAGCCTCAGGGGCGGCAGGAGTAACCAATGATGTCATCTCGTAAAACGATAGCTGATGATGTCATACACAATAATCATTTATGTAACAGTAAAAAACAACAAAACTAAAATTCATAATGAACTGTTTTAAAGAATGGAAGAAATACATACCGTTAGCAGAAATACGAAACCTTGGGTATAGCCCAATGATTTATTATCCTTTAATTTCATGTAAGCCGTGTTGACTTGTTCTAACAGCATTTCACATGTGGCAGCAGGCCAATTAAAGGAGGAAAAATCCTGTGGATTAGCAGAAAACGCAGTAATCTCTGCGTGCACGTGAAAATTGCTAGACGGAAAAAATAGTTTAGTTAGCAAAAATTTTAAATATAACTTCTCAAAAGGAGGAGTAGATGCTCTTTTTGCAAAAAAAAATCTGTCATTTGTTCCTTTATTGCTTTGGCATCGTCCGCAGCTAGTCCACTTCTCTTCCATGTGGCACGCTCTCCTCTGTTAGGCATGCCAAGCAACAAGGCCACGTGGTCAGCATCTAGCTTCAACTCTTTTCCACCCAATCTGAAAACCCTCCTCCTGTTATCCCAACATCTTAAAATATGCAACGTCAGGACATTGTCTTGGGGATAAGGGGGCATGTCAAAAAAAGTGTAGACCCTCATTTCCCTTAAGTTATCAATCGTCTTCTCAGAAATGTGATCCTTAAGTCCATCCAATACATCTTTCACTGCAGATGGACGACATCTGCAGTTGAAAGTCCTTGCGCTCATTATCCTGCAAAATGAAGAAAGTTATACATAAATAACACACCAATGACTGCTGAAAATTGTATTTCACATGTTAGGACGTAAGAATAACACATGAACAGAGGAAAACACATCAAAATAAATCAAAATAAAATAATAATACATGCATAACACATTAAGACAACAGAAATACATCAATAATAATACAACAGTAATACATGAATAACCCAATAATAATACATGAATAACACAGAAAAAACACATCAAAATAATACAATAACCTAAACACCTAAGAATAACACATGAACATAAGAGTAATACATCAATAATACATGAATTACACACTAATAATACGTGAATAACACGGTAATAATACAACAATAACACAATAATAAAATGTCAAAGCAGTGTTTCATGTATATTATTGCTGTATAAACAAACCAATAACCTAAACACATAAGAATAACACATTAACACAAGAGTAACATATCAACTAAAGTGACACATCAATAATACATGAATTATAAAACCAAAAACATGAATAACACGGTAATAACACGATAATAATACAACAATAACACATAAAAAATAATGTTTAATTTATGTTATTGTTTTATTTAGGATGTCGATTATTGAATATGAAAATTTTTACGTAGAATAATACAAAAATACCACACAAGAAATACATGTTTTAGTCGGTTATTGCAAGCCTATTGGTGTGTTACTTGTGTGTTATTATTGTATTATTCATGTTTTAGAGCAAGTCATGTTTCAAAATTTAGTTTTTAGAATGTAATGTACATTATGCCTTTGTCTTGTTTAGGTTTACTAAACCCTAAGACTTGTTTAGGTTTACTAAACCCTAAGACTTGTTTAGGTTTATCTTTGAGAACAAAATTTTGACCATACCTTGATTTAACTGACTGCTCGGACGCCATTGTCTCCTCCTTCGCTAGCGCTAGCACCAGAATTATGTTTCGTGCGGTCGACCGACGAATATGAATAGGGAAATGGCTGCAGAGTTCCGCCAAAGAAGATGAATGGTGAAATGGCGGAAGGCGTTACTAAAAAGATAAAAAGGTTTTTTGAACGACGGTCGGGTTAGGGTTTCAGGCTGGGTCGCAATAAATCTTATTTTTTTTTTGGGTGGGACCCACATTTGCCATGCAATCCGCCACGTGATTGCCACGTGTCGGATTGTTATAAGACTCCGCATGTAGCTCTACGTGCAGAGTCCTAATGGAAAAATTTTCCCTCTCGCAAACCCTAGCCGACTAAACTCCACTCTTCTCTCGAAAGCTCTTGGGTTCGACCACCTCTTCCCCTCTTTGCAAAGCTTCCTCGAGGTCCCCTTGTCGTCACCTTCTCCTGCACCCACTATCACCACTTTTGCTCTTCGCCACCTTCTCTGCATCATTGCCGCCATTTCCATGATCTCTAATGTTCTCGGTTCACCCATGGTAAGCCACGGTAAGTAGCTCCTCCTTCCTCAACTATAAAAACCCCCTTTGAGGAAGGGATGCGTTTATTTTTGGATCACTGCTGGTTTTTTGTCGTTGACGAAGCTTTGTTGTTTCGTCGAACTCTCTCTAGTCTGAAGCCCTCTTTCTCCTTCTTCTTTCTTCAAGAATTTGGAGGTAAGATTCTTAGTATATTATAACCTTCTTTGGTTTATTTGTGAAGTATCTCATGTAATAAGAAGTGGTTTTGTGTTCTTAATTTAATTAAGGAGGAATTATTTTCAATTATCCTTTGAAATTTGGTTTGATTGGGTCGGGTTGTGGCTGTATTTCTTGTCTGCTTAGCTATTGGATGTATGAGTTTGGTTTATTCTTCTTATCTTATTTGTAGGACTGGATCTACATTTCTTTTACTAGCTTGCATTGCTTAAAATTTTGACACGATGAATGTAGTTTTATTCTCAAGGAAATGGGAGATAAATTGAGGTGTGATCATCACATTTAAATGTTTAGTCCTTTATTTGGGATATCCACTATTCATACTTTTGTGGATGAAATGAATATCTTGAGCTTATTAGATGATATCTCTGTTAAAAATGCTTAGATGGATACTTTCATTTTATATGACTATTACAAGGCATTTTATATGACTATTACAAGGGAATATAGATCTTGCATGATGAAAGAACTTTGATATGTAACATTATCGATTAACATGATTTTCTTAAGAAGGGTTGTTTTGCTTGTGTTCTTTAAAATCTTCCCTTCACTTTCAACATTCTTATATATCTTCTTATGATTTTCATGATGTGGAATGAAGATTAATGCTCCTTTTTTCTTCTCTTTCTCAGATCAGATATTCAATTAAGTTAAAAGATTTTTTTTACTGAGCTTATAATCTCTTTTTCATAAATTGGAGAAATATTTTTATCATTGAATGTTAACATTTGACTCACAAAAGATGAAAATCAATACTATCAATTAATTATTCTAATCCATTGAAAATAATCCTTAAAAAAAGGGATAAGAAGAAAGGGGAATAAATGAATTAGAGTCTTGTATTCTTTTTGAACTTTCTTGATCCAAGTCAAGAAGAGGAGCAAAAAAGGAGAGGAGAAAAGTAATTTAAAAAAAATCATTATGATATAGTTGATGGGAGATGGCTTTATTGAATCCTGAGCTCACTGTTACCCTTAGGAAAGAAGTAGGAGGAGCAGCTGCTTTTGCGATTTATAGGAGGTATAGATGATTTTAGTAGTGCTCTTTAGAGCTGGAACTCCTTGGAGTCCAATACCTATCAATGGAATGGCATCAGTTGTGTGGACTTTCAGCCAGCCTCTATTAATCCTCATGGGTCAATCTTTCTCGTAGCTTATCCACTAGCATACATGAGTTTCATGTACTAACCATATTTAATGTTTCAAGGAACACGATTTCTGGTTTTATTCTTAAAGTGTTGGTGAATTGTAAGCATTCAGAGTTTCTTGACCTTTATACCAACAAGTTTTCATGTTGAGATCCCCTCAGAACTCTTCTCTTTATCATCACTGACACGCCTAAAATATATATGTTTTTTACTATATCATTTTACTCATTTTTAATGATATTACACTTTAAAGGAAGGTATTTTGTATGTTTTTTGGTTTTAGGTACAAGAAATGGTGATTGGAGCAAAAGGAAACAAAAACGGTGCAATTTGGAGCAAAAACGAGCAAGAAATGAAATTCTTCCTTAACACCTTTTGATAAGTCTTTTGATCGCTATCAGTTACGAACGCAACGCAACTGAAACGGAGCAAATCAGAGCTAAAACGGAGCCAAACGGAGCGAAACGGTGGAGCTGCGCAGGAATCTCGCCGACGATGACCTCGAGCCCGCCGATGGCGGGATTTTCCCGAGAAGGCCAAAATATGACCGAAAGGCTCGCCGACAGCGCCCTCGAGCTCGCCGACGGCGAGCCTTAGCAGTTAGCCCATGTTCTAGAAGCCCGTCGAAGGCGAGAACGAGCCCGCCAACGGCGAGAAGGTCGGTTCAAGCACAGATTCATCGAACATGGATGCCTTTTGAAGAGGTGCTTAAGCAACCTTTGGGAAATTTTCTACTTCTTTAAAAAGAGACGAATTGTAGAGAAATAGAAAAAAAAATGGAAAATAACTTGGAGGAATGTTTAGGATTCTTAGATTAAGAGTAGAAATGTAGATTTCTACCTTTTTTGAGAGATTGGAGAGGAGATTTTGAGAGAATTTGTAAGGAATTTCGCTAGCATTGCATGGATCGCCGGGAGACTTTATGGGAGATATCTTCATCTTTCTTTCAAAGGAAAAAAGATAAGTATTGTTCTTCATTATCTTATAATTTTGTAAACATTTATTTAGTGGATTTGCTTCGGTTAAATGAAGTTTCCGTTGTGTTTTCTTCGCGCTTTGTGACATATCTTTTTTACTTTTTCTTCTTCTTTGGAAATAGCGACATGAAAAGATTATGCCATTATTTTCATTTAACTTTTCTTTTTGTAATGAGTAGAAATCATGTTTAGGATTTTGTGATGCATGATAGAAGTGAATTTAGTAATAAATGTGATGGTTTTTACTTGCACTTCATTTACATTGCAATAAGGGCCCATTGTAGTGTTAAAATTCGTTGTAATTGCATTGTCCCGAAAGGGCGGTGTAATTCTCAACAAAGTGAAACCACATTCAAATTCCATGGATGGTGAAGTTCATGGGAATTGAATACAAATAAATACGGAAATAATATTAATCGGGCATAGAATTGGAGATTTTAGAGTGACAGGCTAAAATCCTCAATTCGGTCCTATCATTTGGGTGCTGAAGCGGAGATGTTAGCCCTCAAACGAGAGGAACGTGGGAGCTCCAAAGTGAGAGCCGGTATCCTCCCAGCCTAGCCACGGATTCAGTAACCAAAAATAGGATTAGTCAATGTTCTTTATGCATGGACCAAAGGGTAAAGAATATGATTGCTCCTATTTGGCACATACAATATTTAATGCATCTCAATCCCATGCATTATCTATTTCATTACATAAGAATAGTAGTTTTTAATATCTCAAGATTCTCCAAACCAATTCATCTAAAAAGGGTTATATTTAGAATTGTTATTTGCATTTAGATATAGTTACTATCTTTACATTTAACACTTGCATTTAGGAATAGTTGCTAGATAAAACACAATTTTAATCGACATTCCAAACTAAGGACTATTAGTAGTAGACTATAATTTGACTAAAGACCTCTTATTTCACTTCCTTGTGGGATCGATATTGTGGTTTTTAAAGAAAATTCTATATTACTTGAAACGATACGTATACTTGCGTAGTACCCCTAGTGTGTAAAATATTTTCTAATTTTTATATCATTTAAGATTTTGTGTACTAGTAGCTATTTATAAATCGAGTCAAGTTTTTGGTCATCTTTTGGAAGTTAATTTACTGCGTAATTGCGGGTCAGGTTAAGTTTTTGGCGCCATTGCCGGGGAAGCTTCGGTAAGAACTTTAGGAGAATTTTCGTTGAAGTAATTAGGCTTAGACTTGGAAAACTGCAGTGTCGTAAAAACTATTTTTGTGTGAAAAGTATTTTTATATGAAAAAGTGTTGTGAAAAAAAAAACAAAAAAATTTGTTTATATGAAAAATAAGGTGTTCATGAAAATATTTTGTTGTGTTGAATATATTTCATTTATTATTTGTTTGATTGTTAATGTATTGTTTGTTTTGTTATGTATGCAAAACAAAGGATCTGCAGGACTTGTGCCTTATGATCCCAAGTTTGAAAAAAATAAAAGTACAGAATGAACTCGAAAAATTAGAAATAGAAATGGCAAACTTTCAAGATAATAACTTGGAAAATCTTCATATATCATTAAGGGATTTCGTAAATCCTACGACAGATGAAATTCACTTAAGTATACAAAACCCTGTTGTAGAAGCTGACTCGTTTGAAATAAATCCTGAGATTATCCAACTTGTACAGAACAATCAGTTTGGGGGAACTCCTTTGGAGGATCCATATTTACAGTTATCAAATTTTCTAGAACTTTATGCTACATTTCGTTATAATGGCATGTCAGACGATAATGTTAGGCTAAGGCTTTTTCCTTTCTCACTAGCACCTGGTTCTATTAAAAATTGGGAGGAATTAACTCAGAAATTCTTAGCTAAGTATTTTCCACCTTCAAGGACTACTAAACTTAGAAACGATATTATATCATTTTTTCAGTATGAAGGGGAATCAATATACGAAGCCTGGGAAAGATTTAAGGAACTCCTAAGAAAGTGTCCACACCATGATCTTCCTGATTGGTTAATCATTCAAACTTTTTATAATGGGTTAGTAGAATCCCTTAGGTCCATAATTGATGCTGCAGCTGGTGGATCATTAATGTCAAAATCATTTGATGAAGCGTATGCATTAATTGAAAAAATAGCTACAAATGAATTTCAATGGCCCTCTGCAAGGGTAAATCATAAAAATGTAGCTAGTGTTCATGATACGGATACGATTACAATTCTTGCATCTCAGGTTGCCGCAATATCAAGAAAGTTGGACCAATTTGGAATGAACCTACCTCAATTTACTTCTGTAAGTAAGGAAAGTTCATTAGGGCCTATAATTGATTCTAAATTATCATATGAGACTTTAAATACCATAAACAACCCGTACTCTAACTTTTACAACCCAGATTGGGAGAACCATCCTAAATTTAACTTGAATCATACTACTAATGGTGGAAACCTAAAATGGGAAAATAATCATGCAAATCATAATGGAAGTTGGAATAATAAGGGGAACACAAACTATAGACCTTCATATCCACTAGACTCTAACAATGATCAACAATTTGAGGATAAGAAAATGTCTATGGAAGAAGTGGTATTGCAAATGGGAAACCAGTTGCAAAGTCAAAATACTGCGATTAGAAACATAGAGAATCAAATGGGACAAATTGCTAATTCACTTAGCAATAGACACCAAGAAACACTTCCTAGCAACATTGAGATCAACCCTAAAAAGAACACTAATGAACAAATAGAAGCTATCCAATTAAAAAGTGGAAGAGAGATAGAGGATGTGGTTAGCAAAGAGAAAGATGTTGTAAGAGAAACAACAGAAACTAAAAGACCTGAAGACCATGTTTCTAAGGATCAGGAAAATTTAATATCTCCAACTAAAATCAGTTTGGAAAAACCACCACCTCCATTTACTCAAAGACTTAGACAGCATGAGTTGGATAAAATATTTTCAAAGTTTATTAAAGTACTTAAGAAGTTAACAATAAATATTCTTTTCACTGAAGCTTTGAAACAGATGCCAAGTTATGCAAAGTTTATAAAGGATATATTAAACAAGAAAAAGAAATTTGGGGATTGTGAGACAGTTGCACTAAGTGAGGAGTGCAGCGCTATTCTTCAGAAAAATTTTCCTCGGAAACTTAAAGATCCTTGTAGCTTTACAATTCCTTGTGCAATTGGAGAAAAATTATGTGGAAAAGCTTTATGTGATTTAGGAGTGAGCAATAATGTGATGCCTCTATCTATATTTAGAAGGTTAGGTTTAATCGATATTTCTCCCACTACTGTAACCCTTTTGTTAGCTGATCGATCTATCATTTATCCATAAAGAGTTATAGAAGATGTGCTTGTTAAAGTGGATAAATTTATCTTTCTTTTGGACTTTATTGTATTAGATATGGAGGAAGATAAAGAAATTCCAATTATTTTAGGGAGACTTTTCCTTGTTACTGGACAAGCTATGATAGATGTGCAAAAAGGAGAGTTAACTATAAATATTAATGACCATGAAGTCACTTTTGATGTATTAAAGACTATGAAATAACCAGCTGAGAGAAAAGATGATGATTGTTTTTAGATAAATGAAATTGATTATCTAAGTAAAGACTATTTCCAAGAAAGTTTTGAGAGTAATATAACAAATGAGATTGAAATAGACTTTCATGATGAGTAAAAAATTTTATGTAAAGAAGACTGTATGTATGTTCAGGAGAGGTGTGAAATAACGGACGCTACCAAAAGTAGTAAACTTTTAATTCCATTTGTTGAAAAATCTCATGAACTTAAGATGAATTCATCTACACAACCAGTCTTTATATCTTTAGATACGACTCAATCACAAGAAAAACCTGAATGGAATGATGAACAAGATAATATTATTGAACTAGGACCTGGAAGAGAATTTGAGGATAAATTTCAAAGGAACTTGGAGTTGAGAAAAGAGGATAAGGATATTGGAAGACCATTGGAAGAAATTCTTAAGGAATTAGAAAAACATATTTCCTCAACTAAGATAGATCCTGAATCATTTAATAATTATAAAGGGGAAGAATTGGAAGATAACTTGAATCATAAGAATGACATAGAAGAATTTGATCTTGAATCTGAATTATCTAAAGAGAATCTAATCCAAAATTTGGGAAATATTAAAGTATCTTATAAAGATCCATTTATTATAAATTTCAAGGATGATATTAATATGCGGATTGAAAAAATCAATAGAAGAATATTGGATCTAGAAAGAGATATGAGGAATTATGATATAAATCAAACTGAAAATGAAGAGCTAAATGAAAAATTAAAATTTGAGGATTTTATAGTAATCCTTGAATCTAAAAATGATTGGGCGATTGATCGAGGATTACTTAATTGGAATTTTGATCCAGGTGGAATCATTTGTCGGGCTAACGACGTTAAACCAAGCACTTTATAGGAGGCAACCCATAGTTATCAGTGTGCTTGAGAGTCAGGATTGTTAATGTTGTATTGTGCTTGCTTTAGTGTGGATTGTTCAAGTTTGATTGTTGATTGGTAGATGTTTGGATTGTTAATAGTTTGATCTTTCTGTGTTATGAGGGAGGTGATTCCTTAACTTCTTATTTTGGTTAGACTGGCATGTTCTCTTGTAGTATTTGGATTGATGAGTCCACTATGACTCGGGTCTTGCTCGGACTTGAGTTTTACAAGAGATATCATGAATTTGAACAATGACAGCTTCATCTCAATTTTGTTACATCCTTTCTCTAACTTTATTTTCATTAGGTAGGAGTCGCGAACCTATTTGATGAATACCATGTGGATGATCTTACACTATCTTTATAATCGTTAGAGGTGCTTAATTATAAGAATTAGATGATGCCTGAGATTGGTGCCTAGGAGCTAATATATCAGGGGTAATCTTATCCTTGGGATTATAATCTATAAAATCATTTTAAAGTACCTAATGTACTAGTGTAGTGATTCCGTTAGAAATTGAAGGTAACGAAGTAAGATTGGTTGATTTAAAGGATAAATTAACTTCATTTATCATATGTGTGTTTATGTTTGTGTTACAACTTTATTTAGGTATTGAAGAACATTTTTATATTCCCTTACTGATACCTACAATGCTAGTTAGACTTTGGTTTAGTTAAATTCATTCTGACATGATTAGTTTAGATTTACTTTCTGCTGCACATTGTTCTATCCTAATGAATACTTGCAAATGATTTTGATAGACATTTGTGGTAGATAGAATTTCTAAATTATTTTCTTCCTGCTTTTATTTTTTGTACTGAATGTTATACAAGTTAAAAATTAAGTTTGGGGGTAGGAAGAAAAATAAAATTTTAATGTGAAAATACTTCCTTTTAGTGTAATTTTATTACAAGCATGTTTTAGATTAGCTTTACTTTCTCCTATAGTCTTTCTATCCTAATTATGCATGTATATGAATTTGATAGGATGTTGTAGTAGTAAGTAGATTCAACCTTTACTTTTTCTTCCTACTATATTTTATGGAATTAATTGTAAAATATTTTTGAAATTTAAGTTTGGGGGGAGAAAAATATTAACTCTTATTTGTTCTCAATTATTATATTTTCAAAAATTATTAGCATAACTTCTGGCAGTTGAACTTCGCTTGAGATAACTAAAACTTTTTATTTTAGTTGAATATTATGGAAGGATTGGATGAAAGTTTTTAGTAATAAAAGTTAATTTTATAAGGATAAGATATTTGGTATGAAGAATTTTATTATAGTTAACTATTTAAAGTAAAGAAGACTGTATTTTTGAAATGTTAAGAGACTTAAAGTATTGTGTGTTAAGAAGAGATTGTGACTTTATGATGAATAATAAAGCTCATATCTAATTATAAAGTAAGAATGTGTTTCAAGTTTGAACTTTAGAAAGAGGAGAGTGAAGTTCAAAATCATTACATGCTCTCCAGATATAGTAATCCTCATTAAAAAAAGAGAAAACAAAGATAAAAAAAAGAGAGTGAAAAAAAAAAATTGGGATTGAAAATGATCCTGGAAGAAAAGAAAAAAAAAGAGAGAAAAATATTTATGAGGAGAAGCTTGAGGAGATGCCTAATAAAAAATTGGCTTCACTTGAGTCACCCTAAAGGGAGAACTTGATTTCATTTCTAAATTTATATTTAAAGTATTGGCCTTCATTCTGATAAAGTTTGCATGAACTCCTTTTTCACATAATCTTTCAAGTCACTCTTAATGTGACAAATTATAGTTTATCTTGAAATAAATAGAAGACTAGAACCCTTAGACTTGATTGTTGAATATTCTTATACTTCTAGTGTTAACCTGAGTTAATGAATTTTTTTCTAAAATTCTAACCAATATATTCTTTTGAATGAAAAATTTTAGTGTCTTACAGGTGAAAAGTACATTGCCTTGAGTTATATTTTTATGTAGTAAAAGTGTTACTTGAGGACAAGTAACAGTTAAGTTTGAGAGATTTTGACACGCCTAAAATATCTACGCTTTTTGTTATATCATTTTACTCATTTTTTATGATATTGCACTTTAAAGGAAGATATTTTGTATGTTTTTTGGTTTTAGGTACAAGAAATGGTGATTGGAGCAAAAGGAAGCAAAAATGGTGCAATTTGGAGCAAAAACGAGCAAGAAATGAAATTCTGCCTTAACACCTTTGGATAAGTCTTTTGATGGCTATCAGTTACGAACGCAACACAACTGAAACGGGGCGAATCAGAGCTAAAACGAAGCCAAACGGAGCGAAACGGTGGAGCTGTGCAGGAATCTCGCTGACGGCGGCCTCGAGCCCACCGATGACGGGATTTTCCCGAGAAGGCCAAAATATGACCGAAAGGCTCGCCGACAGCGCTCTCGAGCCCGCCAAGGGCGAGCCTTAGCAGTTAGCCCATGTTCTAGAAGCCCGCAGATGGTGAGAACGAGCCCGCCGACGTCGAGAAGGTCGGTTCAAGCACAGATTCATCGAACATGGACGCCTTTTGAAGAGGTGCTTAAGCAACCTTTGAGAATTTTTCTACTTCTTTAAAAAGAGACGAATTGTAGAGAAATAGAAAAAAAAAAAGTGGAAAAAAACTTGGAGGAATGTTTATGATTCTTAGATTAAGATTAGAAATGTAGATTTCTACCCTTTTGGAGAGATTGGGGAGGAGATTTTGAGAGAATTTGTAAGGGATTTCGCTAGCATTGCATGAATCACCGGGAGACTTTATGGGAGAGATCTTTATCTTTATTTCAAAGAGAAAAAGCTAAGTATTATTCTTCATTATCTTATAATTTTGTAAACATTTATTTAGTGGATTTGCTTTGGTTAAATGAAGTTTCCGTTGTGTTTTCTTCGCGCTTTGTGACGTATCTCTCTTACTTTTTTTTCTTGTTTGGAAATAGCGACATGAAAAGATTATGCCATTATTTTCATTTTACTTTTCTTTTGTAATGAGTAGAAATCATGTTTAGGATTTTGTGATGCATGATAGAAGTGAATTTAATTATAAATGTGATGGTTTTTACTTGCATTTCATTTACAATGCAATAAGGGCCCATTGTAGTGTTAAAATTCGTTGTAATTGCATTGTGCCGAAAGGGCGGTGTAATTCTCAACAAAGTGAAACCGCATTCAAATTCTATGGATGGTGAAGTTCATGGGAATTGAATGCAAATAAATAAGGAAATAATCTTAATCGGGCGTAGAATTGGAGATTTTAGAGTGACAGACAAAAATCCTCAATTCGGTCCTATCGTTTGGGTGCTGAAGCGGAGATGTTAGCCCTCAGGCGAGAGGAACGTGGGAGCTCCGAAGTGAGAGCCGGTATCCTCCCAGCCTAGCCACGGATTCAGTAACCAAACATAGGATTAGTCAATGTTTTTTTATGCTTGGACCAAAGGGTAAAGAATATGATTGCTCCTATTTGGCACATACAATATTTAATGCATCTCAATTCTATGCATTATCTATTTCATTACATAAGAATAATAGTTTTTAATATCTCAAGATTCTCCAAACCAATTCATCTAAAAAGGGTTATATTTAGAATTGTTATTTGCATTTAGATATAGTTACTATCTTTACATTTAACACTTGCATTTAGGAATAGTTGCTAGATAAAACACAATTTTAATCAACATTCCAAACTAAGGACTATTAGTAATAGACTAGAATTTGACTAAAAACCTCTTATTTCACTTCCTCATGGGATTGATACTGGGATTTTTAAAGAAAACTCTATATTACTTGAAACGATATGTATACTTGCGTAGTACCCCTAGTGTGTAAAATATTTTCTAATTTTTATATCATTTAAGATTTTGCACGCTAGCCGCTATTTATAAATCGGGTCAAGTTTTTTGGTCATCTTTTGAAAGTTAATTTACTGCATAATTGCGGGTCGGGTCAATCACTGAGGAAGCCTTTCATCAATAAGAATTTTTCTCTATGATTAAAAACCTACAGCGATTGGAAATTTAACTTATCTTGAAGAGCTTGTCAGTTACAAACTTCACTGCCCTTGATCCTTCAGACAATAATCATACTACTTTAATCCCTGGACACCTCTGCAAGTATGGGAAACTGATGTATTTGAGCCTTGGATGCTATTATGGTTTAAAATTTCAGTTCACCAAATCTTACATTAAGCTGCTAGTTCTTTTTGTTTTTTTTGGAAAATTTACATACATAACACTTAATTGTCTTGTATTTACATATCTACTACATGAACATCAAAATTTATATATGTGTCTTTCCTATAAGTTAGAATGTGCATTCACTTCTTTTTAAAGTTTTGGAAAAAAAAAGGTTTGGTACCTTTGGTATGATATGGAGAACTTGGGAGGCAAAAAGGGGTTCCGGCTTTGGCTTGTTTGCTGGTTTTCCTTGTTAATT
Source organism: Papilionanthe hookeriana x Papilionanthe teres (assembly GCA_022702705.1). Classification (NCBI taxonomy): domain Eukaryota; kingdom Viridiplantae; phylum Streptophyta; class Magnoliopsida; order Asparagales; family Orchidaceae; genus Papilionanthe; species Papilionanthe hookeriana x Papilionanthe teres. The sequence continues at coordinate 62,063,714 of CM040423.1, read as the reverse complement.
TATCAATAGTCTTGTTGGTTTTACCCGGTTTTCTTTTAGGTTGCTTCATATCTTCGTTTGGTTGCTTAATAAACTTGCTTGGTTACTCAGAATTATTGTTCGATTGTTGATATGTCTTTGAATATACTTAATTTATTCTTTATTTTACACATGTTTTTGAATGAAAATACACTTTAATGGAAGGTTTTTTTATGTTTATGATGTTGGTATAAAAGGTGGGAGAATTGGAAAGAATTTGGATTGAATCGAAGCAAAATGGAACCAAATGGAGCAAAGGTGCTGATTGTGGTCTGGAACCTAGGCGCCCACTTTTGGGCGGTGTCAAGGTGTTGCATGAAAACCTTGGCTCTAGGTACCGGGCACTGAGGTGTCACAGCATTTTGAGCAGATAGAGAGCATGATGCTCAGCACCGCAGACTGGACGCATAGGTGTTGCAGTTCAGAAGGTTACTTTTTGCCTATTATTTTACGGTTGCTGACGGTTCATACGAGGAAATTGAAGAAGATTTAAAAGAGATTTGGAGGCTATTGAAAGACACTCTGCTTCGGCTGGTTTGAGAGTGGTTTGAAGGGCTGGTAGAGGAGGTGATCAAACTCTTGGAATTCTTCTAGGAGATTATGTAAGAGTAGAAATCCCTTTTCTAGAGAGGTTAAAAAGGAGAATTTGAGAGAATCTTTAAGGGGTTCGCGACAGCAAATTTCATAGCTTTATGGAAAACATCGTCCGGTGTAATTTTCTTCTCTTTTCAGAGGGCAAAAGCTAAGTAACATGTGTACTCTTATTTCACAATTGTTGTTAACACGTATTTGATATATTTGCTTGGATTGAATGAAGTTTTCTTTGGTGTTTATCATGTATAAAGAATAGATTTCTTATACCTTTCTCTTGTGATGGATAGGTTAGATTATTAGGGTTGTGAACGCTTTGAATTGATCTTTATTTTCATGTGATGAGTACATCTCTAGACTTAATTTACTTGTTGTACCGGCCATATAACTTCTAAAAATTTGTTGTGAGCCATTAGGACTCGACAAAGCGGTGACAAAACAACATAGATTGATAACATTGTGTGATTGGTTATGAAAGATGAGTCATGAGGCAATGTAACGTAGGGAGAGGTGTATTGATATAGTTTGAATTAGGAGTTTCACGGGTGACAGACGGAAATAATTACCTAATTTAAATAATACTCATTATGCACTCGATGAGAGGGTAAATGAGTCGTATGCTCCTGTTGTCACTACCACATTACAATTCTTAGTAATAACACCTACAATCTCCCTAGGAAATCACATGAGAAAGTATCTTTATCAATCTTGAACTTCACCTGTTTAATTGATATAGGCAAGTTTAAATTAGGAGTAGTTGTTAGAAAAATCCTATTTAGCGATCTTCCAAACTAGGAACTGAAGATAGTAGGCTAGAATTAACTCTTAGGTTGGTATTACTTCTTAGCCTTTCTCCACCTTCTATGTGGGATCGACATTCTGGACTCAAGTAGAACTCTATATTACAAAAGTGATACATGCACTTGTGTAGGCACCTTGGCACTTAAGTGGAGATTGTGAGTTAAATTAAATTATCATTAAAGGTTGATAACTGCTGGGGCCGTCAATTGTCAATATTCTTGCTTTGGTGTTCGAAATTTTTGCGTGCCTTCTTAATATTTTGGCCTGACCGCTCTGTTCTCTCGGGATTCTTGTTTTACTGTTCAGCCCCTTTAACCTTGCATGGTTTCTCGACATCCTTGTTTGATTATTCGAGGTTCCTGCTTGGTTGTCAATATTATCTGTCGGAAGAAATTTTATAACTTGATAATTTTAAATTTTGTGGCAAGTTGTGCAAAAAAAAAAAAAATCTTTTATGTAATCTTAATTTCACTGTATATAAATCATTTATATAGGATTTTGTTGTTCTATTTAGTATTTTTTGAGCTTCCTTCACACCTGACAAGTATTGAAGTATGAAGTACATTAAGAGCTTTAGAAGGATAATATGATTTGTTGTTTCTTATTTATTTGCTTAATTTTGAAGTAAACAATTTATATTTTAAGGAAATACTTATTTTCCATACATGGATAATAGTTGTTTCTTGGGGTCTATAAATCCATATTAAAAAAGAAAAAAGAAAATAAATAGATAAAATAATAATTTAAGAGTACTATTTTGATGGTGGGGCCTTTATAAACTACTATAGATGCTCTTTGCTGTATTTCTTTAAAATATAGAATTAATATATTAGACTAGTTTTAGACTAAAAATAAATTACAGCTAGTTTCTATGATTTATATATTTATACACAAAAAAATTATGTATGCATTTGCAACAACCAATTAATTTTAAATTTTTGTATTAACAGCAAAACAATTTATATTAAGCTGCCGTATTAAGAATGAAAGAAGATTGAAGGTTATGTTAGTTTCTTTTTGATGGAACATTTACATACATACAACCCAATGCTCATTTGTCTACATGTATAACACATACCATTCAATTTCTATGCCCATTTAATTTCTATGTGAAAATTTACATACATACCACTCAATTTTTATATACTTACATATATGTCACCTAAACTTCGTTTTCTATATTTATATTGATTAAATCTTTCACATTCCGAATGAAATATCATCATTCTCAAATGTGAAGTATATGCCTTTTCATGCTTGCGAGAGCTGGCATACATGTATAAGCTGAAGTTTAGGTGCAAAATATGTGAGTGTAGAGTTAAGTAGTATGTGTGCAAACCTCCCGAACATTTTTATATATTTACCTTAACATCAATTGTGCAAATACTCATGATATTCAGATTTGAGTGAAAATATTGATAATGTGGCATTATATGGATCGTCAAGCGGGGTTATAAGACGGAGGTTTCGTGGGTATGAGAGATGATGAAAAAGGTACATTGTCAATTTTGCAGAATTGGTCATGCAGGAATTCAAACGACATATCATTTGAATAGGCCGACACTTATCGCCTAATTTGATGTTTGGTTGTCACCCGACTAGCATTAGTGGGGCGGCCAAAAGGTAGACCCTTGGGTTGCTTCTAGTGAGCCCCTATTTTCTCATCCCTTCCCTTACGGTTATTGGATCTCTTTAAGATTTGTGTACACACATTTTATATGACAGTAGTGTTTGCTAGCATATTATTTATAGAATTTAATCATGAATTTAGCTTAAATCCAGCCAAAAACCAAAAGAAAAAAATTTTAATCCAATGCTCCGTTAAATCCAATTTTCTGGTCTTCCTTTTTTCGTTTCCCTCGTTTCGTCAATTTTACGACGTAAATCCGGATTTAGTAAATCCGATTATGATCTGGATTTATTTTGACTAATAGTCCTAAATGTGCATTACCTCGATATAATGACTGATGATATTTTTTTTTTTCACTACGAGGTCGCCATGTTCAAATCTCACATATTGCCTTTGAGCTCATCTTCCCTGAAAAAAAAAATTCCTATATGAAATTCTGTTGGGATATTCTTAAAAAATGAAGAGTTACAATTTGTAAACTCTTAATGGGGGACATAGTGACTGAAAGACATCAATTGATTTGTTATTGCTGAAAACATCATATGATGGTCTCTATAACTGAATGAAAGATATCATCCCAATTATTTTGATGGCTACAGGTTCTTGGAACTCTATTCCTTTCAAAATCCTCTTATGCACACACGTGTGAGCTCGCGTGTGAAAGTGAAAGATGCCAGCAAATTTAAAAGACATCTTTAAATAGTGCCGCTGTTAGAGTAGTTGAGAGATTTATGATTTTATTTTTTTAACGACTTATGTGAACACATTAATATTTGTTAGTTAATAAATAGTATCAATTAATAATAAATAGTTATTAAAGTTATATTTTACGCGTTCGCCACTTCCCCAAAAAATCTTTCCATGCTTTGCTTGTAGCACTAACCCTTTTTTGTAGCAGCATCAGAGGCAGCAAATACGCATTACTACTTTCTTTACTGCATTTCCTCTTTTACTACACTTTCTTTTTACTGCATTTTATTGTGTATATGTATATTTGTTAGGTTACACATGCAATATTACTATTTTGTCATTCACTACACTTTCAAAGACCTCTAGGGTAGAGAATAATAGGACACATGTTTAGGAGGAACGCAGTAACAAAGCCAACGACCCAACAATAATGCATATCTAAAGACATTTCTTAAAACACAAGACCATCATGATAAGGAGCTCAAAGCAAGCCTTCTGGGGAGCTGGAGGAGGATGAAAGCAGACAGAAGACAACTTTAAGCAACGAGCAAGATTGAAATACAAAGCGGCGGGCGGCCATCAACTAAAACTTCTGTAGCTCTAAACAACACAAACTCATAGGACTGCGGGGTAGTTCGTCTAGCACAACGTAAAGCCTCACGTTATCTTTTAGGCATTCGTATGATCATATGTCGTATGATATAATCCCTAAACTCTTTTAGGATTCTGAGAGTATTGTTTGGTACGACATAAACCCAACTATCTTCTTGAGTCGTTTGCACGATCGTATACCATGCAGATATAAGTCTTAAAATTATAATAATTTACAAGAGTAAACATAATATAACATCATTTACAAGACATAAAACTAAATAATAGGATAGTCTGGGAGGTCATTGGGGTTCGCCTCAAGATCTGTGACATCCCCTACTTCTCGCTCCTTGTGAAATTGTGCTCAACTATCTAAATTATTAATTATATGATGATTATCCGGTCTCATTTTTCAAAATTAAAATGTTATTTTTAAAAAAATCAAAATTATATATATATTCAAACCAACCAACAAGTTCTAATTTGGTGACTGACGACTCATCCTAGATTACTTCAACCTAATTGGAACAAACCTAAAATCAATTTTGACTTAGGTGATTGGACGCTAAGGAGGGTTTGACTTCTCGTATGAGAAAAAAACACACTTAGCCTCTGTCTGGAACAATTTGGGCTACGGTATCAAACCAATCTAAACGAAATGACATATAATTCACCACAAAAGACAATAAGACTCAAACTTGAACATTAAAATGCTTTCTGGTTTGAGAAAGTATTTTGGAGGAGGCAACCAATAGCTGCTAGCAAAATATCCTCAAGTCATTCATGACTAATCAAACCGCAAACCCAACGACCCTGGGACGACACTACCACGGGATCTTGACCGAGTCATCCTAAATAATAAAAACAAAAAATGAAAAAAAAACTAATCAGCCAAGAGGTCTTAATCAACCCAAAAATTTAACCCCTAAAATCAAAAAAATACATTAAAACTTAAATGGAACCTCAATGAACAAACATCACTTAACACAACCTGAACCCGTGCTACTCGGGTCTACGAATATCTCTTGGACGACGCAACCTATGGTTGTTTACAGAAATCTTCCAGTCAGAGTAGGTTTGACAAACTCTCAGACTAAGTAGATTAGGAAACCTGATAACCCTGGGATGATTAAAATCCATGAGCATCTTAACTTGGTTGTCTAAAATAAATATGACAACCAACAAATTAAATCAAAACATATTTTATGCTAACTCTATTTTTTAGAGCTGTTGAAGACAAAAGGCGGACGTCGTCTTAGATTTACTTTGCATGTTATTAGGTTATGCTAACTCTGTTTTGCAGGGACGGGCATTCAAAAAAAAAACTTGGAGAAAAAGGATGAACCCCAACTAAACTATTAACAATAGAACAAAACATTCAGATAGTTTGAAATATTTAGGAATCCACTACTCTTAGGATATGACTTTGAAATTCCTTTCCTTGACAATGACATTTAAAATTTCTGAGAACGAGTTACAACTTTAATCAAGAGTTTCTTTAACCAATTCCTAAATTTCTTAAGATGTAATTAAGTATAGGGTTTTACCTTTATGAGAAGAAACAAACCCCAAAACAAGTATAATAACTTAAATATGTGGTTTATTGGGTTTGCTTTCGTTAAGTCTTCTTCATAAGTATGCTTTTGAAGTGTTTAAACCTATACGCCTTGGGGCTCTCTATGCGAAATCCACCTTATGAAAGCTTCCCCATGTGTTTTTTTTCGTCCCCGTCATTGTATGGCTTAGCCTTCTGATCCCTCCTCTTTCAGATTATCTACATGATCAGAGAGAGATTTATCCGAAGAGGAAGGGTTATATGATGAGAGACAAACTGGTGACTTCATGACAACGACGACAATGAAAATGAGGCAGCAGCCATCAACAGTGGCGATGGCAGCGGGGTGTATAGTGCCAGAAACTATTTCAACTTATCGTACCTGCTCAACTCCTAGATCAAGTTCTGGAGGTGTCTACAATCCTCTGTATCGTGGTCGTAATCCCTGGGATACATGCAATATTTCTTTGTATCTGAGAGAAAAGCTCCATCCCTCAGCGGTGTTGTCTTTTTGAACTAATTTTTGTCTTGGATGGCATCCACTATCTCTGTCATTGACACTCTCAATGGAGTGGCTCAAGGGAGCTCATAATCATTTGGCAATTCTTCATTGTGTTGGGTCAGCCTCTCATAGTACTGAATCAGTTATTGGTAATGGCTCCTCACCCGACCTCTCTAATTGTTGCTTCTATCAGCTCGTCTTTTGTCGTGAGGTAGTTTACCGTCTTCATTCTAAGGATGGATGAGCTTTCACGAGTTTTCTTTCGGCCTTCACTCACTTTTATATTTGGTTCTCTTCTATGGTCATCAATCTAATGGTTTGGGTTTGATGGCATTCTCCTCTTTGTCAATATACTTGTTGGCCATGTCTAACAGTTTGGCCAAGCTTTGAGGTAGCTCCAAGCTAAGGTCAAAACAAAACCTCCTGGACCTTAGGCCACGGGTCAAGGTGGCCTATGTGATCCTTCAATTCCAATATCTCCCTCTGAAACTGTAAAATGAAAATAAACTTTTGTTGACTCATGCTTAAGCTGCCACAGGGATTGCACACTCTTTTTAGGCAGTTGGGTGTTTGTAAGCTTTGCCAAGAAGTGTCTGTTGAAGGTGGGAAAGTAAGTGTTCACTCTGGCTAGCAGAGAGTTGAACTATCTTGAAGAGGATGATCTCAAGGATCTAAAAAGTAGACATCATTTGAATGCGTCTGAAACATTCAACAGACACATTTATGACTCGAAAGAAGTGATAAGGTCATTAGGATCTAACTAACCCGCTAAGATTCTAATGTCTGGAGTTTAAACTTCTCAAGTGGCTCAAATCCCAAGATATAGAGGGAGATTGCATTCTTTGGTTGGTGTGAGGCCTCAGTACATTCAAACTGTTATCTCTCCATCATCAACGTAGATCCGACGTTGTCCTGATACCGTGTGTATCTAGCTCTGTCAGGGTCATGGTTTAGCCTCCTGTTGTTGTGCATCGGCATTACTTCTCATGGAGGGTTCTACCCTCAACAAGCAAGTTCTCCTCCTAGAGCTTTGACTGCTCTAAGAACCTCTGCAATATGTCTAGATACCTGATTTGTTATCTTGATCCTTAGCTCCTGCATCTTTCGTTGCACGAACTCCTTTATAAACTCCCTGGTGCATCCAATGTTTGTTACTTCTCTCTGTGTTTTTCTTCTTGCTATTGTGCTCATTTTCTTGTTGACGACATAACTTCATGCTCACCGCACCTTTTAAGATGTTGAATCCAAAATTGTTGGGAAACACATCCAAGGAATAGAGCATTAAAAAGAAGAGAAAAACAGAGAGAATGAAGTAATAAACAATAAAACTGTGTAACATTTATTCATGAAACAAGCAATCTATTTATAGATATGGAGACCATGAGATTGCATCTTTATTCCTAGTAATGTAGGGATAGTAGGGGGTATTTTAGGTAATAGGTCTTAGTGAGGTTGGAATCATGAAAAGGCGTCCAACCCGTTATATAATCTGGGTGACTGCAATTTTTGGAGGTTGATTAAATAATGTGAACGCCCCGGTCAAATGTCTAATCGACCATTCTTTTCTGTCTGGCCTGAGTGGTCAATCCTGCAGAATTGGTCTTGCGGGAATTCGACCGACATATCCTTTGAATAGCATGAGCCTGATGTGATGGTTGGCCATCACCCAACTAGCATGAGCCTTGAAGCATAAAGGTAGACTCTTGGGTTGCTCCTTGAGGGCCCCTATTTGTCACGTCCCTTCCCTTGCGGGCCGTTGATCTCTTTAAAATTGATGCAGACACATTTTATATGTATAGTGGTGTTTGCTAGCATATTATTTATAGAATTTAACAATGGATTTAGCTTAAATACAACCAAAAACCAAAAGAAATTTTTTTTAATCCAATGCTCCATTAAATCTAATTTTCTCGTGTTTCGTTTTTCTTTTGCTGGGTTCCGTCAATTTTACGACGAAAATCTGGACTTAATAAATCCGATTTTGCCTCATAATCCTAAATGTGCACTTACCTGCGATATAATGATTGAGGGTATAGTTTTCCACTATGAGGTCGCCGTGTTCAAATCTCACATATTGCCTTTGAGCTCACCTTCCCCGAAAAAAAAATTCCTATATAAAATTCTGTTGGGATATTCTTAAAAAGTGAAGAGTTACAATTTGTAAACTCTTTGTTGGGACATAGTGACTGAAAGACATCAATTGATTAGTTATTGCTGAAAACTTCATATGATGGTATCTATAACTGAATGAAAGATATGATCCCAATTATTTTGATGGCTACAGGTTCTTAGAACTCTATTCCTTTCACAATCCTCTTATGCACACACGTGTGAGCTCGCGTGTGAAAGTGAAAGATGCCCGCAAATTTAAAACACATCTTTAAATAGTGCCGCTGTTAGAGTAGTTGAGAGATTTATGATTTTATTTTTTTAACGACTAAGGTGAACACATTAATATTTGTTAGTTTATAAATAGTATCAATTAATAATAAATAGTTATTAAAGTTATATTTTATGCGTTCGCCACTTCCCCAAAAAAATTACATAATTTTTTTTATAATATTCTTAAAAGTATTTGTTTGCTACAGTACAATATATGAAAAGTGATGCACTCAAGAACACATTAAAATTTGTTAGTTTATAGAGCTGAAAATATTTGAATGGAATTTTATAGTCTCACATATGTAGTTGCAGCTTATTTGGCTTATCTGAATAAACATCTTATTCTGATAAGCTGCTGATCAACAGCTTATCCAAATAAGCTGGCTGGTTGCTTAGTTTTTGCATTTGGAAAATAATTGATTTGCAGTTATTTCTGGATAAATGAGCATTATGTTCATGATCTTGATGAGTTGACTAGCTATTTGGTTTGTGTGTTTGGAAAACAGTTTATTTGCAACTATTTCGGGATAAATGAACAAGTTATTTTGAAGAAAATTTAACTACATGTCACACGAATCTTATGTATTTACTTGTCTAACAACTAAAATTTGATATTTATATTTAAAACCATTTCGTGAATTGGGTGAAATGGGTGAAATGGTTAATTCATGATGACTTGATTGATTATTTGATTAATTAATTCATTTTAATGTTTCAATTTTTTTAATATTTTTTGCACTTTAAAAATATGTATATTACTAAAGGTAGATATGGATGAAAATATGAAATCAATAAATAGATATTTTGATTAAATTCCCTTTTTTATTAACGCTTAAAATTCATCAACTAAATTGAATAATGCCTATCAAATTAGGTTAAATTTGATTAAAAATTTAATAAAAGTTATATTTAACAATTAGAGCATTTGATTAAATTATTAGCTTTAAATATATAATTAATTTGAATTAATTAAATTTAAATTTTGAATCAACCGAATTCTATGAGAAAACCAATAGATAATCTTGAATAAAATTTTAAATCCCTAGACCATAACAAATTCATCTCCAACTCAATAAGAAAATAAATAAATAAGTTTAATAAAAAAACTGAACTCGATTTATTTATTCCCTAATTAGATTAGGCTTTATATGCTCTTAAATAGCAAAATAAAATATTATGATAGTGGGAGTCGTCAACTTAATTTGATTAGAGAAGTGACATACAATGTTGGAGAAGTGGCAACAACAGCCAATAGATGGTGGTCTAGAAGTCACTGGACGACTGTAATATGGCTAAGTCCGAGCAAAGTCCGGGCGACAATGCTGCAGTGATTGTCGGGAGATTGTGGTCCGACAACTGTAGCAGTTGGGAGATAGTGATCTGTTGACGGTGATGGTCGAATGCTGGCTATTCGGCGATGATGATGGTGGTATGATAATGGTTTTACTACGATTGATTGAAAAACTTATAGGTTTGAGCAATTTATGATGTTAGTTTAGATAGCCGTAAATTCGTAATAATATGTAGTTTATGATGTTATTTATTTTATAGCTCGTTATATTCTAAATAATTTTTATCAGTATAAATAGAATGATAATATCTATCGCAGCCAAGGGCTACTAAGAAAATGAAAATGCATAGAAATAGGCATGTTCCCACACAATACTCGAATCAATTCTGTTTAAAAAAAAAAATCTTAATAATATATCATTATTAAATAATAAATTAATTTCACAATTATTTATTTTCATAGGAAATTAAAAGTACTTGAAATTAAAAGCTTCCTTAAACTAACTTACAATCATTTTTAGGAAAGCACCATATATCCATACTAAAAAAAAGGGAAATTTGCACACATATCACACAATTCAGATGTGTTTGCTATGAAAAGTATTAAATATTAAGGTTATAAATTAGGAATTATATATATTAGAGAGATTGATATTATATAATCTAATTTGAGGAGATATAATTATATGATTTTTTCTATATTATGAAACCTGATCAGAAGAGATACAATTATAGGATCTTTCCTATGTTTGCAATATTCTTAATCTGCATGCCCTAATACTCAGAGAGATTATGAAGGATTTGGGCTAAGAGTTGAGTTTTAACCTTAATTTTGTTGTTTTTTTTCTTTCTCCCCACCTATCGATAGTGAAATAATCTCTCCTCATGGACGTAGGTGGATTAGCATCAAACCACGTAAATCACATTGTGTTTGGTTGTTTGTTGTTCCACATCAGTCATATCATCAATTCCGGCGACAAGCCATTGTGATTCTGGTGAAGTCGTGAATGCAAGACAAAAAGATCAATGAAAGTTGGGCTATTAGATCTGGTGGAGCCATGGATATATCATATGGTTAGGTACTTCAACATTAACCACAACAATGGAAAATTCTTCGATTCATAAGGTAGTTATGCATCTCATCAAAATCGAGGTGACAAAATTTGAAAATGGAGTGAACTTGACATGTGGCGATATGAGGTAATGGATGTGTTGTACGATTTACATTTGAATGAAGTTCTTCAAAGTGATGAACAACTCGAAGAGATACTAGAAAAAGATTGGTTGAAGATGAATCGAAGTGCTTATGGCTTGCTTATCTCAGAAGATCAAATATGGAGTGAGGATAGAGATTTTTTGTTGAAAAATTGTGGAGGATGTTGGAGAATAAATGTATAGAAAATCATCTCTATATGCTGCTATGACTCTACATATTTCAAGTGAGACATGAGATTACTAATGATCATCACTTGAATGATTTTACAAAACCATTGGTAGCCTGTTAAATTTTGATGAGAATGTTGGAGATGAAGATAAGACACTTTTTCCATTGAGTTCACTTATGGATGAGTACAAAAACGTCACGATGATGCTCTTTCATGGGAAGGAGGCTTTGAATATGGTGAGATGACGACAATGTTATTGAATCATGAGTTTTTTTGAAGGGACAAGAAGTCTGCAAGGATGAAGTCGGTTGAGGCACTTACTCTCAACCATGGTAGAACTGAGAAGAAAAAAAACTGGGCAAAGAAAGGTGATAGTAGCGATACTTCTTAAAAGTGGGATAAGTTTTGTGAGCATAGTCATGAGAAAAATCAGTGTGATTTTTATTTAGAGACTATTCATTGGAAGAATAATTGTCCGAAGATAAATGATAATGAAAAGAAAAGTTTCCTCTGAGTCGAAAGTCAATCTTCTTATGGAGAGGAGTGACGATACATATCCAAATGCATCATTATTTTTAGTTTCTCATAGTTTGTACACAAATGATTTATGTTGGATTATATTCACAGGTGACAATTGTCACATCCTCATCAAAAGTGGTCGGTACATACAAGAAATTGGATGGAAGTGCAGTAACAATAGGCAACGATCAAGCTTCTCATACTATTTTTATAGTTATATCATATTTGTTAGGATGCAAGATGATATCGTGAGGGAATTAACTGATGTTACACATATTTCATATTTCAAAAATAATTTGTTGTAAGTTGAGGTCTTAGAGGCTAAGTGTAATTATTGAGGATGGAATTATAAGGATATGTCGTGGAGTACAGATTTTGATTAAGCGAAATTTTCATCATAATATTTATTATCTTCAAGATAATATAGTTACTGTAATGCCTAATTTTGTCGATGATTCTTCTAACGCCATTACAATGTAGCATATGCAACTAGCTTATGCTGGAGAGACTTCACTTTAGATTTTAGTGAAGCAAAAATTTATTAAAGGAACTAGCATCTGCAAGCTTGATTTTTGTGAGTACTATGTGTTTAACAAGAAAAAATGGGTGTTCTTTGGTACTATCATCAACACTGTAAAGGGTATTTTAGAGTATATTCACACAGATATTTTGGGCTCTACGAAGAAGTCAGCAGGTGAAAATAATTGGTTTGTTTTATCGATGAATTTGCCATAGATGTTTGGGTGCACAATATGAAGTGCTAAAGTGGGATACTTAAGATTTTTATAGCTGGCAAGAAATGGATAGAGATTCAAACCGGTAAAAAAATGGGTGTATTAGATCAGATAATGGAGAAAATTACACATCACATGTGTTTTTACAGGAATGTTAGAGATCTGAGATAGAAAACTACTTAATTGTTCGACAGACACCGTAGTAGAATGAATGACATAAAAAATTGAACCAGACTTTGATAAAAAATTTTGGTCTAAGTTGTCCAATGTTGGATTGGATATTCAATTTGGTTGATGTCATGTACTATAATTGTCACTTGGTGAACTGTCTTTCTTTTGCAGCTATTGAAAAGAAGACCCCAAGGGAGATATGGTTAAGGTATTCTGCTATAGATTATAAACATGTGAGAGTATTTTGGTGTCCAACTTACTATCACATGCAAAATAGTAAAATGGAACAATTAGCAAAGAATTCATTCTTCATTTGTTTGAGAAGTGAATTCTAGCTTTCAAACTTTACAATGAGACAAAGAAGAAGATTGTCATTAGCATGAATGTTACATTTGATTTTGGGAATTTTGGTAAATTTGGGGTGTCTTGGGTATTTTGAGTAGCGAGGAATGTTTTGGGATGATTTTTGGGAGATTTTGGTAGTTTTGGTTGATTTTAGGAATTTTGGGCAAAGTTAAGACTTTTAGGGGCAACTTGGTCATGTGGTAGAGTTTAGGGGCAAATGGGTCAAAAGTTGGGATTTTTGGTAAAATTGGAGTTGAGAGGGATTGATAACCCATTTGAGCCATGAACCAAGGGAATCCCCATTTGGATCCTCCATGTGCTGGCACTAATCAAGCCCTAGTCTGGTGCTAAGAGCTTGGGGAAACCACTCACATGATTTTCTAAAGGAGTAGGGGATCATGTGTGGAGAAGTTCGGTTTAGAGTTGTGTGTGAGAGTGTGATGTGTAAGTGTGTGTGAATCTCACCCAAGCCACTCAGGGTAAGTCCTAAGGATTGACTATCCTATAGGGAACTCCCCTCGATTTTCCTAATGCTTGGTCTCATCCTCCTAAATACTTAGAGGTTAGACTTTAAGCATTTGAAAACTTTAAGTGAATCAAAGAAGAGTTTTGAGTTTCTATGGGGTGAGGGTTCCATTGCTAATCCTCTAAGATAGTCACCAGGAAAGTCCTATGGCTAGACCCTAGGATATTATAGAGAAGGACTAGACCTCAACCAAAAGTAAGGTCAAAAAGAAGATAAGATGAAGAAGCAATCATCCAAATATTTTGAGATGAAGTTGTTGGTTGAAGCTTGCATAATTCTTGACATGAAGATTATCATGGACAAGGAAATTGATAATGTTTGGCTCTCATAAGGAGCATATGTTTGAAAGGTGTTAAAGAGGTTTGAGGTTGATGGCTCAAGTGAGGAGATGAGTCTACCCATTACTTCTCACTTTTAGTTGAGTTCAGGTTAGTATCATAAAGATGATCAATAGTGAAATATATATGATCGGCTCCTTACACTAATGCAGTAGACAGTCTTATGTATGTCCTAGTCTATACTAACTGAACATTGCACAATTGATTTGTATTGTAAGTAGCTTCATGCATGATCCAAGAAAGAGTCATTGACATGCTATTGACCCACAATTTTGTATTATGATATTTTTAATTTAATTGCAACGACGCCAAAAACTTGACCCCGCTATAATATATGTATAGAATTGTAATTGTTTATGTTGTGGATGCTACGCAAGTATACGTATCGTATCAAGTAATACGGGGCTCTAGTGGAGTCTCGGTTATCGATCCCGCGGGGAAAGAGAAAATTAAATAACGACTAATTTTATAAAATAATAATAATAATAATAATAACAATATACGAAAATTTGGAATTCGAATTTAAAGCGCAATAAAGTAAACTAAGTATTTTAATTAGATAAATTAACTAAGAAGAAAATTAATACGAATTGCAAGTGCAGGAAATAAAACTAATTGCTAAATAAGTCTTAACTATTCAGAAAAAAGTATCTTTCCCCTTGTTTAGAAATTTAAAAGATTGATGAATTTAAATAGATAATGTTAAGGTATTGTGACAAATAGGAGCATTCTATTCTTTACCCTTTGGTCGAGTGTAAAGAATATTGACTAATCCTATGTTTGATTGCGAATCCGCGGTAAGTCGAGAGGATACCGATTGCCACTTGAGCTCCACGTTCCCTCGCCTGAGAGCTAACATCTACACTTCAGCTCTCGAACAATAGGACCGAATTGAATATTTTAGTCTGTCACACTAAAATGCTCGATTCTACGCCCGATGATATTATTTCCCTATTTATTTGCACCCTCCTTCGAAGGCTTTGAATTCCCGAATATCGGATGTAATTTTTACTTATAGTTGATAATCGACATATTTTAACAAATCGAATGGCCGGTTTGAAAAGTAAATTAAGTTTTAAGTAAAAATTATCACAATTTATTAATATATAAAAGTACTTCATTTTTAGTTCATCGAAATCACTTAATTTCATAAACGAGGAGAAAACTAAATAAACTACTCAGAATGCATGGAAACTAAACTAAGCATGGATTTCATTTAAAGTTAAAAACAATAAATACAAATACTTATCTTAATTTATCCTGAAGCAGACTCCTCGCAGTTCCTTTGACTCTTCCTTCCAGTACAGCACGACTCACTAAAAACTCACTAATTCACTCAAGAATTCTCTAAGACACACACTAAGACACAAAACTTGACTTAACACACACTTAGAACACAAAAGATTGGACAAGACTGCACAAAAATAACACACAAAAGACTTAATTTCGGCTTCTATATATAGAGGTAAGCAAAGGACCAAGAGGTGTGTAAGCATCCCTTCAAAAAGTATCCGAGGTTCGATGTATACGCACCATTTGAACTAGCTCGCCGTCGACGACTAACTACCTCAGTTGTCGGCGAGGCTTCGAAGATCTTCGAACCGCTCAGCTCGGCTGTCGATGAGCTCGGGCTCGTTGTCGGCGAAGACGATTATAAATTCTTCGGAATTTTCTTCTCGTAACCTCGCCGTCGGCGAGCTCGATCTCGCCGTCGGCGACTCGGCCTAAATTGCATGATTTTGCTCCAAATTCGCTCCTTTTTATGATTTTTGCTTTTATCACCTAAATTCTTCATTCATACGATAAAATAAAGAAAATACCTTTCTTTAAAGTGCAATTTCATCAAAAATAGGTATGAATTTCTTAATAAATTTTTCGGCGATCAAAATCCCCAAACTTACTTATTACTTGTCATCAAGTAATTTTAGTACTACATAAAAAATAATGAGTTTTATAATAAGATTTTTCGATTTAAATAACTATGAATTAGATTAATTAATATCATAATAAAGTTAAACAAAAATAATTCATGTAATTTAATTAATCTTATAGAAATAAATTATTTAGTCATCGAGTCTAAGATTTACTAGCTTCTTATTCATTTCGGGAATAGTTATATTTAAAAGAGTAACTACTTAAGATATTCATATGATAAGAAATTCAAGAAAATACTATTAGGTAAAATTCTAATCCATAAAAATAAGTTTGGAAATATCTAAGTTTTTACCTTTAGGTTAAATCAAATGAAGTCGATTTTTGATAAGACATCTCCTCGAAGCTTCTCCTCATTTTTCTTTTTTTCTTTTTCTTCTTCTCTTTTTTTTTCTTTTTTTTTTCTTTTCTTTTTTTAATGAGGATTCATCGTATCGGAGAGCGCATTAATAATTTTGAACTTCATTTTCATCTTCCTAAATTTGAAACTTAGGAATATTTCTTAGCTTATATATACTTACATAGTTTTTACTTCATTGATCTTCGATCTTTTCTTTTCACTTGAATACTTAAGAATTTTAATTTTAGAATATAGTTTTCCTTACTAAAAATAGTTTACTATATTCTTATTCCATTTAACCAAATATTTTATTCTATTTAATTAATTAAAGTACTAGAAATATTTCATTTAACCTTTTATAATAATTAAATAAAATAATTCATATTAAATTAAATTGAAAATTTTGCTATAAAAATCATTTTTATAATAATTTGAAAATAGAAATTGGGAACAAATTAATAACTAAATTTGTATTTTACTCTCCCCCAAACTTAAATTTTTATATACTATTCTAAATAATGAATAAGAAGGAAAGTAAATAAATCATACCTTTGAAGTTTAGGTATTTCTTTTTCTTTGAAATTTTTGCGATGCTTTTTCATTTTTCATTGAACCTGTATTGTTAGTATTCTCCATATATATATAACGATTTAAAGAAAATGCGAGGATAAAATCTAAGATAAGTATTAAACACAACGATTAAAATAACTCTACACTACACATATGAATTACTAACATATTAAAAACAATTGAACTAACGGATTAACAATTTTGAAAACTTAAAACAATACAAAATAAAATAAAAACATATTAAAGAAAACTAACATCCTAATTAACATAAAAACAAATGCGATTAACTAACACAAAAACAAAAACTAACTATTATAACAATCCAAGCAAATTAATCTAACTAACATCCGATGTCTCGAAATAAAGTGCTTGAATATTACAAACATATACGATCCTCGAAATAACTTACATCGAACAAATAAAATACATAAAGTCCTAATCTTCGGCATCGAAAGTCCCGAACTATATCATCCCTCCTTGATACGTAAGTGCTTGAGAAGGCCGAGCGAGGTGATGCGGAGTGTACACAGGGCATTCGGAAAGACTACATCTAAATCTCCACTCTATAATGACGTTCGGCTTCATAATATGCGATCTCGTATTCGAATGTCGGCTGGAGGTATTCACTTATCATAATCATGTCTCCTCTCCGGATTATCGATCCTTTGATCAAAATGATCGAAACCTTCTCCCCATGGTCTCTCCAACTGCTCAAAACTCCTCCTATGCGAAGTCGATTCATTCATCGGATCTTGTAAGGTAGGGGTGGTAGGCTCGGGAGGTCCATAGCTAGTAGAGGGTATATCTACTACTTGATCGAGTAAAATAACTTCTTACTCCTGCTCTCCACCCTTCATGGGACTCATACTTCTTAATGTTAGCGAGTTGTAAGTGGTTTCATAGGTTCCACCCATTCTTCATCATCTCTAGCCTCGACTCAGGAGAGTTGGCGGAGTGCGAAAATCGATCCGGGGTGGCCCCGATCCGGCTCCACTCTCATTTCGAGGAGTGGCCGGGATATTCGATAAATAACTCTACCGATGTTGATGCTTCGTTATTTCGAATGCGGAAATTCAGAATTGCTACTATCTCGTGTTACCTCACTATGGTGATATGTGGGTAACGAGTAGAACAAATAAAGTAATGCCAGGCTTTGGAGACTGCATTTAATTTGGAAAGAGGAAAATTCACTCTTTCCTGTTGCTTCATTTTCCATACTCCGGTCCCATCAGTGAGAAAGTTAATGACTTCCTCCAGTGGTCCTTCCATCGTTCCAAAAGTTTCATACTCGCTAAAGTGCGAGTCATGAACTTCATAGAACGCGTTAATTCTTGCGACATTGAAATCTACGAAAAACCCTCGTACCTTTACGAGTGCATCTTCGGCGGCGATCAAATTGGCATAAAATTCTTTCACAACTTCTACGGTACTACTATACTTGAACATAACGAGAAATTTTCCCGGCCTCGTTCCTTTATAATCCGCTCTACTTCTCCTCCGGATTTTTGAATACCCGATCCGTAATGCACTTTCTTCCTTGTATATTTTCAAAATATTTTGCTTGTGCTCGTGCATTAATGAATCGGTTTTCGTCGAACTCTACTCGATGTTTTTGTCGTGGAGCCATTCGATCGATCTGTGAAAATCATAAAAATTTTCACTAAACTTAATAATAATATTAAGAAGGCTTCCTACAACATTTGTAAGCAATTTAAATCAAATTCCATGGATTTCCACCGAATATTTCTTCCACATTTTGATTTTTCCCAAAATTTGCAATGTGGTAAAAATACATGGTGAAAATCGAAAATTTTTGCATAGGAGTGAAGCTCTTACCAAGAGAAGATGAAATTCGATGTTTTTGAGTGATGAAATCGCTTCGAATCCAAGATCTCTCGAAGCCACTAGGTCGGTTTTGCGAAAATTGGAGGTTGGGGATGATGAATAGTGTTTTTGACCGGTCAAATATATGTTTTTTTCCGACCTCGCTGTCAGCGAGATTTTTCTCGCCGTCGGCGAGCTAATATTTTTCAGAACCAAAAACTCTCGGGAAAAATCCGCTGTCGTTGAGAAATTCTTCGCTGTCAGTGAGATCGATCTCGCTGTCGGCGGGATTTTTCTCGCCATCGGCGAGATTCCAAAAATTTTAAATTTCTAAAATTCGTCACTCATTTTCGTCCTTGATTTGTCTTATATTATATTTCCGATCACATCATTTATTAATTTAATATGAAGATTAGCTACTTATACACAAACAAATTCACACAACACAACAAATTAACTTTAATATTGAAATCCATGGGATGTACAAACTAACATAATTTTTAGACTCTATAATCAAACTTCAAACCACGACACACTAAATGCTGATACAAAACTATGACGCATATCTCGACTAAGTTTGAGATATTCGAATCATCACTCCACACATAATAAAAATCTAAATCAAATCGAATTAACATAAACGTAAACATACTATGGAAATCTTTACTACTACTCTTCGATGTCAGAATCTTCATCTTCTACGATATTTTCGATATGACGATGATGCACAAATAAGTTATAGAAAGGCACGAAGGGAAATTCGAAGCGGATTCTTCGGTGATCCAACCCTTCGTCTCGGTAAATGAAGAAAGCTAGCTTCCGAGTGTCCGGAATGATCGAAGTGTTCCTTCATCCTCCGATCGATGTGATCGAATAAATCGGATATATTGTCGATTAAATCTCTCACATTACGAAGTTCTTTCACCATTCCATTAATTTTCTTCATAAGGAACTCGTTTTATACGAAATAGGCCTTGCTATAGGATGATTCTGTGAAGCTCTATCGAGAGATAAATGTAATGTCTTTATTATTGTCCAAAGTAGGGAACATATACGTAGGATCGAGCGGCTTCCAAGGTAACATAACCTTTTCCCGAGCTTCATAAGAAACACAGTGTCGATCGCATAATGCAAAAATAGTAGATGGGTGTCCTAGTCCGTGAGCCGACCCATGCACGATTAAACCAATACGGACTTAACAATTATTGATCCCGCGTCGATAGGCGATCCGATTTGAATACAATAATTCGATATAGCGCATTCTTTCGAAACCTTGTTTACCCTCATAGTAGGTAACAATTTAGATGAGATGAAAAAGTGCCGGTGCTTCGAGACGGGATTCAAAAGTGATGCGGAGAAACTAACATACCCGTCTTCGCGCATTTCCCGATCTTCCGTTTCATCGGTCGGATATCGAAATATCTCATTCATATTATATCGAGAAGGCACAAAATTTGAATAGTGACATACGGGGTGTTTTACATAGAGAATAACTCATTTACTCTTGATGGAGTAAACGTCACACATCTTCCTCGGATGTAGATATTACCATTGTTGATCGCATGTAAGTTAGAGTAGAACTCTTTCACAAGCTGGAATAACAACGAGCGGACGTAGTGTAACGAGAATACCTCCGAGTCTTGCGTTGCGCGATCATTTCTTCTATCTTCGTAGTGGAATTCTCTAATCCTCGATTGAGAAATCCCCGTTCCTTGATAACTCTTTTCTTTACCAAAACCTTGTTGAAGATTCGCTGCGCTTCCGCACTCACAAATTTCCTCCGGTTAAACACTCCAGATTTAGAAGAATCTAAGAATTTGGAGGCCATTATAGTGAATGGAATGAATTCTAGTGAAGAAGGCAGACTTAGAATGGTTTAAGAATGGTTTTTCACTAAGGATTTGGTGTTGAAACCATCCAAATTGGCATTTTAAGTATATATAACTCATTTTTATAACTTCCTTGCTGTCGGCGGGAGGTTTCTCGCCATCGGCGACTCAGTTATAAAAATTGCCTTTCGGAGTTCTCGGCTGTCGGCGAGCTCGTTTCTCGTTGTCGGCGAGCTTATAAATAAGCCGAGATTAGGCGCGAACCTCGGCCGTCGGCGAGTATCGACCTCGCCGTCGGCGAGATTTCAAAATAATGTCCGATTTCGCTCTAAATCGAATAATTTCTTTTCTCATCATAATGGTTCGAATATGTGACGATTCTTAATAAAAATTGAGTAGTAAAGTTTCAATAATATAAACTAATTATTAAGATACAATAAAAATAGATAACTAATATGGGTTGCCTCCCATAAAGCGCTTGGTTTAACGTCGTCGACTCGACCTAATTTCAATTATTAATCGAGTTGACTAAGCATTAAAACCTCTTTATAGTTAGGTCTTGCACCTTCGAAATATGGTTTTATTCTATGTCCATTAACTTTAAATTTATGTCCGAGTTTTGGATCTTCGATTTCTATAGTTTCGTATGAAAATATTTGAGTTATGGTGAAAGGTCCTAACCATCGAGACTTGATTTTCCGGGAAATAATTTCAATCTAGTATTATATAGCAAAACTTCATGTCCTGGTTCAAAATTTTTCGATTAATCTTCCGATCATGCCATAATTTCATCTTTTCTTTATAAATCCGATCATTATCATATGATTCATTTCTTAATTCTTCCAATTCATTTAATTGCAGCAATCTTTTCTCACTGGCTTCCTTCATATTATAATTAAATTCTTTAATCGCCCGATATGCTTTATGTTCCAATTCATCTGGTAAGTGGCATGTTTTTCCATATATAAGCTCAGTAAGGAGTCATTCCGATCGGAGTTTTATAAGCGATCCTATAAGCCCATAATGCGATGTATACAATCTAATAGACCAATCTAACCTATTTGGGTTTACGGATTTTTCTAAAATACGTTTAATCTCACGATTGGATACTTCAGTTAATCCATTAGTTTGTGGATGATAAGCGGTGGATATCTTATGAGTAATATTGTATTTTTCTACTAGTTTGTGAATGTATTTATTTCTAAAATGAGTTCCTCCGTCGGTGATAATCACTCTCGGCATTCAAATCTAGTAAAAATATTTTTCATCGAAATTTTGAAACACTCTTAGCATCACACCTAGGTAAAGCTTGTGCCTCGATCCATTTGGAAACATAATCAACAACTACTAATATATATGAGTTTCCAAACGAAGGAATAAAAGGTCCCATAAAATCTAATCCCCGAACATCAAAAATTTCGACTTCTAATATAAAATTTAGAGGCATTTCGTTTCTTCCAGATATATTTCCTACTCTTTGGCATTTATCGCAAGTTTTAATATATCCGTATACATCTCTAAATAAGTAGGCCGAGTAAAATCCAGGATTGTAGAATCTTATAAGCGGTTTTATCGGTCCCAAAATGTCCTCCAAAATCGGAATCATGACATTTTTGAATAATTGGTTCGATTTCTTCATAAGGTACACATCTTCTAATAATTAAATCCTTACATTGCTTATATAAATATGGTTCATCCCAAAAATAGGTTTTCGTATCATGGATGAATTTTTTACGTTGTTGCAAAGTTAGCATAAGTGGTAAAATATTACTAACTATATAGTTTACTATATCGACATACCATGGTATTTTCCATTCATTGATATTATATAGTTGTTCATCGGGAAAAGCGTCCATAATTTCATTTTCAATATCGGATAATTCATGATTTTCTAATCTTGATAAATGATCCGCAATTTGATTATCGAGTTCCTTTCTTATTAACGATCTCGAAATCGAATTCTTGCATTAATAGCATCCATCTAATTAATCTTGGTTTGAAATCTTTCTTTTGCATTAAATATTTGATAGCGAGAATGATCGGTATGCACGATACATTTTGTTCCAATCGGATAAGGTCTAAATTTATTAAAACCATATACTACCGCTAATAATTCTCTTTACGTAGCTTGTATAATTTATTTCGGCATCATTTAGAGTTTTACTAGCATAGTATATAACTTTAAAAATCTTTTCATATCTTTGCCAAGAAGCTGCTCCTACAGCATAATCATTAGCATCACACATAAGCTCGAATGGTTTCTCCAGGTTAGGTGAAACTATTATAGGTCTTGTAATTAATTTTTATTTTAAGAGTTCAAAAGGATTCGGGCATTCGATTGTAAATTCAAATTTCTTGTCCTTTTCGAGAAGTTGGCATAGAGGTTTAGTAATTTTTGAAAAATCTTTTATATAGCGTACGTAGAATCCGAAGCATGTCCGAGAAAACTTTTTACCCCTTTTACCGTAGTTGGAGGTGGTAATTTATGCTATAACTTGAATTTTTGCGAGGTCTACTTCCATGCCTTTTTCGAAATTTTATGTCCTAATGCAATGCCGCCAATGACCATAAATTGACATTTCTCCCGATTTAGAACTAAATTTGTTTTCTCGCATACTTCTAATACTTTTTCGAGATGAGTTAAGCATGTGTCGAATGATGTTCCAAATACGGAGAAATCATCCATGAATACTTCTATTCCATTATCAATTAACTTACTAAATATAGACATCATACATCTACGGAATGTTCTTGGTGCATTACATAATCCAAAAGGCATTCTTCGAAAAGCGAAAGTTCCATAAGGACTAGTAAATGTAGTTTTCTCTTGATCCTCGAGAGCAATTTGTATTTGATGATAACAGGTGTATCCATCTAGAAAACAAAAATACTTATGTCCGGCTAATCTATCTAACATCTGGTCTAGAAATGGTAAAGGGAAGTGATCTTTCCTGGTGGCGGTATTTAATTTCCTATAATCGATACATATACGCCAACCGAGTAACTTGTCTTATAGGAATAAGATCGTTATTTTCATTGACGGTGACGGTCACTCCTCCCTTCTTAGGAACACGGTGAATTGGGCTTACCGAAGCATCGTCGAAATGGATATATGATACCATTATCTAACCATTTTAAAATTTCTTTCTTAACTACTTCTTTCATTATTGGGTTTAATCTCCTTTGGGGATCTGCTTTAGGTTTATGTTCATCATCTAAAATAATTCTATGCATACAGATTGAAGGACTTATTCCTTTAATATCTGCTAAAGTCCAACCAAAATTTTTCTTATATTTTTTAAAGTTTCTAAAAGTTTTTGTTCTTGAGATTCGTTTAATGCAGATGAAATAATAAGCTGGTAAAGTTGAAGAATTACCTAAATAAGCATATTTCGAATGATCGGGTAATATTTTTAGCTCAAGTTCAGGAGGTTTAATAATTGATGGAACTATATTCTTGTCAGTGTTTTCAGTATTATCCAAAAATTCAAATCTTTCATGAATATAATCTAATTCTTCATTATTATCTTCAATTAATTCAATATTTTCTTTTTCTAAATTATCTTCGTAATATTCCTTAAAATGTTCGCGTTGTAATTGTTCAAGTATTTCCATCCGAAAACATTCATCATCTTTTTCAAGCGCAGGATATTTCATTGATTTTGCAATATTAAAGGTAATTTTTTGGTCATTTACTCTCATAGTTAATTCTTCTTTCTGAACATCAATCATAGCTTTTCCAGGTAGCTAAAAATGGTCTTCCTAAAATGATAGGAATTTCTTTATCTTCTTCCATATCTAAAACAATAAAATCTGCGGGAAGATAAATTTATCCACCTTTACTAACACATCTTCGATAACTCCCTTAGGATAGGTAGCAGAACGATCGATTAATTGAAGGGTTATCGAAGTGGGTGTAATTTTTCATAATCTAATCTCTTAAAAATTGATAGAGGCATTAGATTGATTCTTGCTCCTAAGTCGCACAAAGCTTTTCCATAAAATTTTTCTCCTATAGCGCGGGGTATAGTGAAAGCTACCGGGATCTTTCAATTTTTCGGGAAGCTTCTTCGAATAATAACACTACACTCTTCACTAAGTGCGACTTGTTTCATTATCGGTGAATTTTCTTTTCTTATTTAGAATATCTTTCATAAATTTTACATAATTTGGCATACGATCTAAAGCTTCGACAAAAAGTATATTGATTGTTAATTTCTTTAATATTTCAAGGAATTTAGCAAATTGTTTATCTTTTTTATGTTGAGTTAGTCGTTGAGGAAATGGTGGTGGAGGTGTTTCGACGAAATTTTCATAGGTATTAAAGGATGTTCCAAGTTTGAATCTTGTTGAATTGTTTCCTTTTCAATTTCCACTTCCTCATTTTGGCTTTTAAGTTCTTTTTGAATTTGAGGTTCTAGTTCTTTTCCACTCCTTAGTTGTATTGCTTTAATTTGTTCTTTTCCTTGATCTTTAGGATTTATTTCCACATTACTAGGAAAATTTCCAGGTATTCTATTATTTAGTGCAGTAGCAATATGTCCAAGTTGAGTTTCGATATTTTTAATAGATGTTCCTTGAATTTGTAATTGATTTCCTTAAATTTGTAGTTGATTTCCTTGATTTTGTAGTTGATGACCCATATTCAAAATTAATTCATCCATAGATAATTTCTTATCTTTGAATTGTGGGTTATTGTTATTAAATCCATGTGGGTAATTAGGTTTATAGTTTGGATTTGCTTGATTAGGTTGATTCATCCATTGTTGATTAGATGTGTTATTCCAATTAAAATTTGGATGAGTTTTCCAATCGGGATTATAATAGTTTGAATAAGGGTTATTAGTTCTATTATTAATAGCATTTAAAGTTTCATAATTAGATTGAGATTCTATGATTTGTCCGAGATGAGTTTTCTTCTAAAGTAGGAGAGTAGTTCATTCCAAAATGATCTAATTTCTTAGATATAGCAGCAATTTGAGAAGCTAACATAGATATTGCATCGTTTTCATGAATGCTGGCTATTTTTTTCGGATTTACTCTATCTGCAGGCCATTGGAAATTATTTGTTGTCATTTCTTCGATTAGTGCATAAGCTTCATCAAATGGTTTAGACATTAATGAACCTCCAGCAGCAGCATCGATGATTGATCTTAAAGATCCCACTAATCCATTATAAAAGGTTTGAATAATCAACTGATACGGTAGCGCATGATGTGGGCATTTCCTAAGAAGTTCCTTAAATCTCTCCCAAGATTCATATATTGATTCTCCATCTATCCGACAAAAGAAGTTATATCATTTTTAAACTTAGCGAGTTTTAGATGGTGGAAAATATTTGGATAGAAATTTTTGTGATAATTCTCCCCAAGTTTTAATAGATCCAGAGTGCTCGAGAATTCAACCACATTTTAGCCTTATCCCTTAATGAAAAAGGAAAAATTCTAAGTCTTATAGCATCGTCGGATACTCCTTGATATTTAAAAGTAGCACGAAAGTTCTAAAAAACTAGCAAGATGTAAGTTAGGATCTTCGGTAGGTGAACCACTAAATTGATTGTTTTGTACCATTTGGATAATTGCGGGTTTAAGTTCAAATGAATTAACGACTACATCGGGGTTTTGAATAGTTAAATGAATTTCATCTGATGTAGGGTTAGCATAATCTCTTAATGGTCTTTGTTGGTTCATATTTTGAATTTCAGGAATATTCGCCATTTGTGTTAAATTTATAGTTTGTTTGTTTTGTTTTCTAATTCTTTTAATTGTACGCTCTAATTCAGAATCGTAAGGTATTAAATTTTCGTGTCCAAATTTGCGCATACAATTTTAGAATAGATATTAATTTATTTATTATGATTATTTTAAAATAGTCTGTTACTTTAGTAAATTTTTCTTACTATTCCCCGGCAACGGCGCCAAAAACTTGACCCACAATTTTTTATTATGATATTTTTAATTTAATTGCAACGACGCCAAAAACTTGACCTCGCTATAATATATGTATAGAATTGTAATTGTTTATGTTGTGGATGCTACGCAAGTATACGTATCGTATCGAAGTAATACGGAGGCTCCAGTGGAGTCTCGGTTATCGATCCCACGAGGAAAGAGAAAATTAAATAACAACTAATTTTTAAAATAATAATAATAATAATAACAATATACGAAAATTTGGAATTCTGAATTTAAGCGCAATAAAGTAAACTAAGTATTTTAATTAGATAAATTAACTAAGAAGAAAATTAATACGGATTGCAAGTGCAGGAAATAAAACTAATTGCTAAATAAGTCTTATCTATTCAGAAAAAAGTATATTTCCCCTTGTTTAGAAATTTAAATGATTGATGAATTTAAATAGATAATGTTAAGGTATTGTGACAAATAGGAGCATTCACTATTCTTTACCCTTTGGTCAGGGTGTAAAGAATATTGACTAATCCTATGTTTGATTACCGAATCGCGGCTAGGGCGGGAGGATACCGATCGCCACTTCGTAGCTCCCACGTTCCCTCGCCCGAGGGCTAACATCTACACTTCGAGCTCTCAAACAATAGGACCGAATTGAATATTTTAGTCTCGTCACACTAAAATGGTCGATTCTACGCCCGATGATATTATTTCCCTATTTATTTGCACCCTCCTTCCAAGGCTTTGAATTCCCCGAATATCAGATGTAATTTTTATTATAGTTGATAATCAACATATTTTAACAAATCAAATGGCCAGTTTGAAAAGTAAATTAAGTTTTAAGTAAAAATTATCACAATTTATTAATATATAAAAGCACTTCTATTTTTTGTTCATCAAATCACTTAATTTCATAAACAGGGAGAAAGACTAAATAAACTACTCAGAATGCATGGAAACTAAACTATGCATGGATTTCATTTAAAGTTAAAAACAATAAATACAAATACTTATCTTAATTTATCCTGACGAGACTCCTCGAGCTTCTTTGACTCTTCCTTCCAGTACAGCACGACTCACTAAAAACTCACTAACTCACTCAAGAATTCTCTAAGACACACACTAAGACACAAAACTCGACTTAACACACACTTAGAAGATAAAAGATTGGACAAGACTGCACAAAAATAACACACAAAAGACTTAATTTCGGCTTTTATATATAGAGGTAAGCAAAGGACCAAGAGGTGTGTAAGCATCCCTTCAAAAAGTGTCCAGGTTCAATGTACCTGCACCATTTGAACAGCTCGCCGTCGGCGACGAACTATCTCGTCGTCGGTGAGGCTTCAGAAGATCTTCAACCGCTCCAGCTCGTTGTCAGCGGGCTCGGGCTCGCTGTCGATGAGACGGTTATAAATTCTTCGAATTTCTTCTCGTAACCTCGCCGTCGGCGAGCTCGATCTCGCCGTCGGCGACTCGAGACTAAATTGCATTATTTTGCTCCAAATTCGCTCCTTTTTATGATTTTTGCTTTTATCACCTAAATTCTTCATTCCTGCAATAAAATAAAGAAAATACCCTTCTTTAAAGTGCAATTTCATCAAAAATAGGTATGAATTTCTTAATAAATTTTTCAGCGATCAGCTATAAAGAGTATTTTGATGTATCTAAAGAGTATATTTAATGTCAGATTGGTGTTTGAAATGCAGTCATCTATTGTTGATTTGTATATAGCCCATTGATTCAGAATATGCAGGTGATATGGATAGGTGCAAATCTTTGATTGACTATTTATTCAGATTAATTCTTCAGTATGCTATTGCTTTTTCTACAATGAAGGCTGGTTATATGACAGTCAAAGAGGTGATGAAGGAGGTAAAATGAATGCATAACTAACAAGATGACTTGGAAGTTGATTAGGAGTCTTTGATTGTGTTTTGTGATATTCATTGTGATATTTTTTGTCTTAAATCCAATTCATTGTGCCTGTATTAAGAACATTTATGTGAAGTACCACTTATTCAAGACTAGGTTGGTGATGACAATATTTTATTGAAGAGAATAGATATAAATGAGAATCCAATGAACATGCTAATAAAGTACTACCAGTTTAGAAATTTACATACTATAAAATTTTGGTGAACATCTGAGCTTGTAGTTGATTGCCCATTGAGGCATTTTGAAGAAATGCGTAAGACTTAATCCTTTCAGGAGAAGGGTACTTGGACAACCATCTTAGTGCATTCATTGTGATGTTAGAGCTCATTTTAGTCATCTCCAACTTATCTAAAAGTGAGAGATGAGGTGAAAATTGTTATGGAAAATATAATTTTTAAAGTGCATAAATTAGAAAATTTGTATATAAGTAGGATTAATATTAGGTAAAATAATTTGAGAAGATCTAATTATATGATCTTTTAAATATTATGAAATTCAATTAGAGGAGATCTAACTACAAGGTCTTCCATATATTTAAAATAATTGAAATTTGTATGTTATAATCATCTCTTATTTATAGGAGTGATTTTAGAGAATTTGGGATGTTTGTGTCAAGTTGTAACCATAGTTGACCGATTTTATTTCTCCCCAAGTGTAGATAATGGAATAAGCATATTTGCTTTGAACAATGTAAATCGCACCGTGCTTGGTTGTTTGTTTGTCATGTGAATTTATTGTTTGCATTGTTTTGCACAATAATATTTACAAATATAACACACCCAAATTTAATATTTACACTTATGTCCATGGTGTCGTGAACCTATGCATGTAAAGATTTATTTCTCTTTTAACATGATAGTGATTGTGGTATTTTTGATGTAATGTTATAGATTTGAGTGATATGCATGAAAATACGAATGTTTAGGTGTTAGATATATAAATACATAAGTAGTATGAGGATGTATGTAAATGCCCCTAAAAATAATTAATTATCATTCTTACAAATTTAAGTTGATCACAAAATAAGTTATTTTGTGATGGCATCTACTAAGACATATCATCATAAGTAAATGATTTAGGGTTCATTTGGCATGGCGTTTATTATCCAATTCGGTTTCGAGCCGCTAATTCTCTCATTTGGAAACAGTGGTGTGATGGCCTCTTTGAGGATGTAGATGTAAACACATGTCGCAGGTCACACCCTGCGGTTCGCGTCCTTATTTCACTTTTCCCTCCCTGTCCACCCATGTCACTGCCCTAGCTTCTTCTCGTCTCAGCCTTTGCTTCTTCGCGGCTCTACCCTTGCTCCGTTTCTTTTCTACCTCTCTCGAGTTGTGGTACTCTTTTCTTTTCTACCTCTCACATGTCTCTATAAGAAGCGTTCTTCCTTCCCTTTTCCATGATATCCTCTATCATTTATTTTTGCAATTTTTGGTTGATTCGGAATGTTTATCTTTCTCAGTGTATTTTGTGGATTTGCTCTACATGTGAAATTGAACTTCTAATATTAGGTGGATGGAATATTAGATTTGTGTATCATCTACTTTTTTTTTGGTTTAGCTCTTTGCTCTACTCGATTGTCGGTCGCCAAAATTAGGATTTGTAGGTCGTCGGATAGGAATCCCATTGCCCGCTTTAAAATATCTTTAATTTAATATATATAATTTTGTAAAGTAATTTTTTATTTTGAAAATATGTGACTGAATTGATCCCATATATTTAATCATTTAAATAAACGAGTATCACATCACAAACCACACATCTACTCCGAAGAATAGACACATTGCTTGATAATGAGGCTCAGTTAAATAAACTACAAATTTATAATATCTGATTTAGTCTACCAAAACATTTTATATTGATCGAAAGGTTCCTCTATCTAATATAGAAGATGAAGCGGAGTTTATATTAAGATGGGTTCTTAAAGTTTCCTAATAGGGGAAGCCTCTATAGTTAAATATATCTTAGACGGTTGTAGTCACATAAGAAAACTCTTGATTTAGATAAGAGTTATTGTCTTCATGAATTTGAAAGTTTGGGATTTTCAATGTCAGACATAGGAAATTCAAATGTAAAAGGATCAAATTGGAATAGTTATTGTGGAATCCAAAGGAAGAAAGGTAGGAGGTGTCACAGATTCTGAAGAGGACCTCTGGTGACTTTCCAAACTATCATATGGTTTGGCTTCAATTTAGAAGAGATATTATTTGATATTTTATCCTGCCAATTTTATTAATTAGGGCTTACATTAATATGATACCAATCATACAAATAGCCTGGAAAATATAAGGATTTACGTCATATCGAACGACGACCTCAGAATCCAAAGACGATTTAGGGCTTATATTTCACAACATGGTTGTGCAAATGCTTAAAAGATAAGGTGAGGATTTATTTTGTGCTACGCAAACAACCTCGAAATCCTATGGTTTGTTGTTTAATTCTAAAGTGAGGTTTGATGTTCTAGACATGTTTGCTCTCTCGAAGATGTTCTCCTGCATGCCTTCGTCGTGCTGCCCAGGATGTTTGCTCTAAGCTCCGCGTTGAAGTAGCAGTCTTAAATTTTAAGGTTCAAAAGGTTTTACCAAGTGTGTTTCAACGTTTTAGTTTTGGTTGTCATTGTTTTTATGGTTTTATTTTTAGTTTGATTTAGAAAAACTTTAATTTAATTAAAGAGACACCGGTTAGGATGTTACGGTTTCCTCATTCTGAAACCACTATTTTCTTTGGAATTGAATTATTCTAAACAAGCTATTACACTCATTAAAACTAGGGAATCTCGTTAGCAACCGTAGTTTACCTCATCCGATGGATTCCCGTAATCCAAAAGGAGTGATTTAAGGGTGTTCACTAGGTTTGAAAGTGTATTTTTAATTTTGAAAATATATTTTTGTTCCGTTTGTTTTGTCCTACAGGCATGCATAGTAAAGTAGATTCTAGGTCAATGAAAATGTGCTAAAAAGTAAAATACAGTAAAGTAAAATGTTGAAAATCTACTGTAAAAAGCTTATCTAGCCTTTTACTACCGCTGCATGGTTAGTCCATAAAGCATAGTATGATTTACTGGAAATTTAAGTAAACTGCAAGAAAAGAAAGTAAGCGGAGCAAGAAAAATCCAGTACAAGAAAGAAAAAGTAGAAAATTAAGTCGCAAGAAACACAAACAAGAAAACCCGTAGTCACATATGGAAAACAAAAAGTAGGTATAAGACATTAGTAAAGGTGAGAGCTTAGAGCTGGACTGTGTGCTTCCCACCTTTGGGCAAGAGTTACCAACCGAACAACCTACACATGGCAGTCCTAACCTCGATCCAAGTGACTAACCATGGACCCCTATAAATTTTCATAAAAAATTCTTTAATTTTCATTTGAAAGTTTTCATGCAGTTTTTTTATCAGGCAGAATAAATTTGTTTTAATTTTTTAAAGCAACGTAGCCCACAGATTAGTCACTCTAAATCAGCTATGAATACTAAAAACTCAAGAGTATCGAGAGTAACAATCTCACCAAGAGTCAGTGAATAGTATCATCGGTCATTTCCTCTCCTTTATTGAGGGTCCTCGAGGTAGGAGATACCATTATAAAATTCTCACATCGTATTGTATCCATCATTTAAGTCCACATAAGCATTATCGTTATCGCCCTGGCCACATAGACCTCAGACGTATACCGGTTCGATTATCCACATGAGACAAAACAAATGTCCCCAGTTGCTCACATGAACTCAAATACCTTAGAGAAGACTCATTTCCATGAACATTGGGTTGTAATGTGAGATAAGTAGTTTATGTTATTTCTATTGATTTAGGTGAATTGACGGGTTTCGCGGCATAACTTGGTGGGTCCTTATAGGTTTTAAGGATGATTTTCTTGAGTAGAGATATAAGAGTTCCAATTAAACTTCAAAATGTTCAAAAAGCTATAAAAAAATGTTTGAGGTGTGATCCCAAACAACTTTTAACATCTTTTGAATCATTTCAAGTTCATTTGAACTTATTATGTTGCTAAATCATTCATTTGAGTTTAGCATTTAGGTTATGCTCAATGTTAGATCTCAACTAACCCATGAGAGATGGGGGGGAAGTTTGAGCTTGTAGTATTTAAGGTAGATTAATTATGGTTTATCTTTCAACTAACCCTCAAGTATTTTAGATTAAATTTAGCTTACAACACAGCTCAAAAGAAGTTAGGGGTAAATGTGTAATTTAGGAAAAGTCATATTAACAATGTTTGATTCATATTATGAGATCACCCTATAACTCAACAATTGGTCTGGGGCTCCAGGTTGGTGAATTATTAACTTCCTAACTCATACCCCAAACATCTAGATCATTCAAATTGGTTTTTTCTTCCAAGACTTGATAATTGGATAATTGTAATTATACCCTTCTTTTCTAAAAGTGGAAGTTAATTGGTTTCTACCTCTTACCCTCATGTTTCAATCACCCAAGAATATTATTTATGATCAAAGTATTATCCCTTGAGCTTTTAACCCATCTTAAATTCTAATTAGGGGTGAGAATGTGAAAATTACAGTTTTGCCCCTAGGGCTCCTATCTTCATAAATCTTTTAAATTAATTCATATAGGCTTGGAAATTTGCTAACCTATCTCTCATGGGTTAATTGAAATACCAGAGAAGGAATTATGATTTTTTTATCTTTATTTTAATTTATATAATTATTTTAATCCAAAAAATAAGAATTTTCAAGGTTAATTCATTTAATCAATCAAGGTAAAGCCTCTATCCTTAGGAAAGTTATTAAAATTTTACCTAGTGTCAGAGGACCTCTAAGAATAATTTTTTTGAATTTTTTAATTATATTTTAATTTTTGTAATTTTTGTTGATTTTAGGGATTAATTAAATGAAAAATATATTTTTATTCTAAATTTGTTTTTATATTTTTGTTTATTCTTCTAAGTTCAGAGAACTCGGAGAAATATTTGTATTTTTGTTATTTTTATTTTATTTATTGTAATTATTTTAAGCAAACATTTGGGAAAATACATTTTTTGAGCCTTTAAAATACATAACAAAATTTAGAAAATAAGAAAAATATTTTTAACAGTCCCAAATGATCATGAGCAATTTGTGAATTTTGGTGTATTTTTGCATTTCTATGATTTTTCATCATTTTTAATTATTTAAAAATCAGAAAATAGCCTAAAAATGAACTATTTATTTTAACCTCAATTTTATTTTTACTATGTTCCTCTGGCCTTAGGGAACACTCCAAACTAATTTTTGTATTTTTTCTGTTTTTTATTTTAATTTATATAATTATTTTAAATAAAAATTCACATTTACTTATAAAATTGATTTCTATATCAAAAACATTTTTAATAACCTTAAGATTTTTACAGGAGCCTGATGAAGTGGTGAGCTTCAATTTGGCTCAATTTGGGGATCATTTAAATTATTTTGTATTTTTTAAATTTTTGGTATTTTTCTTAATTTTAAAATAGAAAAAATATGTTTTGAATTTTTAAAATTCCATTTTTATTTTTCCTAACTTTCTCTGATCACAGTGAAACTAATAATCCTATTTTTATAATTTTTTGACCTATATTTTAATTTTTATAATTCTTTAAAGCAAAATAGTGCTTAATACTTTGAAAATTAAGGCTTTCGATGATAGAGATATCCTCTAATCATGGAAAAATCAGGGAAGCTTCTCATTCTCATTAGAAATGGATCCCCAAAGTCTCATGAATTTCATATATGTATTTAATTAGTTACTATGTAATTACCTTCTAGAGTATTTAATTTATTTAAAATTAAATACATTAAAAATATTTTTGATTTTTGGTTCATAATATTTTTCCTTTGTTTACTAAGCAATAACCTATTTTTCTACTTATCCACGTCGGTGCCACGCAATCCTCGTACGCTCCGAGCATTTCACGCTGTAGTCTCCTATTCGGTATTGCCATCAGCGCCAGCTACCACGCGGCTCCGCATTAAAGCTTCAACCTTCCGTCCTGCACAATCTGGATCGTTCATCCAATACACGTGTGATCAGACGGCTCCTGACATTCGTCCCCATATGGTGTAAATAGATAACCGCACGTTTTCTAACCCTAATTTCTCACTTAATTCTCAACCAAATCACGCAGGTTTTGTTCCTACACCATCAAAAACTCAAGACAAACCTATCTATATGGATGATCAAGTATGAAATAAAAGTTCACTTCACAAAGATCCAAACTGAGCTAAAATTTGGGTGTTTTAATCCATACCTTAGTCTGACAGGTGAGACCTCAATCAGATGCTTACAGAAGCTTTAGTGGAGTCCAACAAAGGTTCCTGAAGTGCTAATTTCCTCTGTGAAAGGGTCTGAGTATGAGTTCATCCAAATGGTGTTGCGGCCTTGGTGGAAGTCTGGTGTAGTGGCTTCAATTGATGGGTATTTCAGTGGAATGCTTCCTCTCTTGCTTTAGTAAAGCTCAAGAGCACTTCAATTTAAGGATTGAAGAAGTTTTATAGAGTGGCAGTGAAAATGTCCTATTTTTTATCTTTGAAATTGAGCTCGAGCAGGGGGAATGGGGGCTGGAAATGGTGGGGATGAGTTTCTCTAGCTTGTGGGAAGTTCTGGGAGAATTTTGGCTGGGTTTCATTAAGTTTTAAGTACTCTTCATAGTTTGGTCGTGAGGGGGTCTCTCTTTTTAGAGGAGGCCATGGTTGTCATCAGGGCAATCCAAGGTGGCAGGAAGGCCACTTAGGTGGAGGGAAGAATAGCTCCAAGGCCGATTAGGTTTAGCCAGCTCAGGTGGGGTCAATTTTGGGTTTAAGCCATTTGGGACCTCTCAGGCTGAGTGTTTTCCGGTGGCTGGGGTGGCTGTCCGGCCAGGGTAAGGTCAACTCCAAGCTCATGTGAGCCAGGGAGACTCTGAGGTCAAGTAAATTTGGTTCAATGGTGGATCCACGGTGGACATCCAAAGTGGAAATGAGGTTTTGGCTAAGTTAGCTAGGCTTGGGTTTAACCCCTTGGTCAAGCAGCTAGGCTTGACCCAAAAGTGGTTAGGGCTGATCTCAAGACCCCCAAGCAGGTTTGAGTGAGCTTAGATCACTGCTTAAGCATTAGGTAAGGTTTAAATGTTACATGAATGAGGTAAACCGAAAGTGAAGGATAGAGAGGGAGTGGTCTCCTCCACTTGCCAAATTTGTTAAATTTGACTTCAAGATGGCCATGGAAGGATCCATGGGACATGTCATGCCATGTATGGGGCCATGAGAATGTTTCTTGCAAAAGGAATTTTGGGTTTTATGTTTTTTAAATAAAAAAAGTCAATGCGCCTAATTTGGATAAATTTAATATACGTGCATGGTATGCTTCATGTGATTTCATGACGGGGTGACTTAAATACCACAAGATGATGAAAAATTGATCTTATGTCATGTGGACTCAATTTGGGCTTTTAGAATTGATGTCATGGGATTTTAGAAAATGCATAAGGCTATGGGCCTTTTAACAGGCATAATGGACTTTATTCTTGAAATTGATCATGAAATAATTAAATTAAACTTGGATTGGTTTGAAATTGAGTTTAAATATGATGTAATTAAATGTGGATTTGAAATTTGAGGAATTAAATTAGTCATGGAGATCAATATGGTGTTTTTTTGGATTTTGGGTCAATTTGAGGCAATTCATTTGGATTTGGACTTGGAGTTTGGAGTTTGATGCAATTGAGTTTCAAATTGGTTTAAATTAGGTTTAGGGAAACTGAATTTTGATTTAGATTTGAAATTGTAAAAGTTTGAAATCAATTTAGTGGAAATTTAAGGTGATTTAGGGATTGGACCTTTAGAGGCAATTTAAGAAATTTGGACAATTTTGGTGCATTTGGGTGGAATTGGAGATATTGGGTGGTTCTAATTGATTATATGAGCCTTTGAAGTTATTTTGGAGATTTTGGAAAATTTTGGGCTATGAAGGAAATTTTAGTAATTTTGGCAAAATTATGGGTATATTGGGAATTTTGGATAAATTGAGGTATTTTAGGCAATTTGAGTGGTTTGAAATGGTTTGAAATGATTTTTGGATGAAAATTGACAATTTGGTTCATTTTTGGAAAATTAGGTTTCCAGAGGTATTTTTATAATTTTGGGAAAGTTTGGGGGTAAAAGGTCAAAATGGAGGTTTTTGGTGAAATTAGAGATTTATTGATGATTCAAAACCTTGCACTTCATTTACTACTTCATTTGACAAATTAAGATGATAATATTTATTGTGAGAACATGTAAGAACCGGTATGGTATTGTCTCAGTAAAAAATTGGTGAGAATCACATGAGATTATATGGGTGATAATATAATCTATATTATTGAATGCAAAAAATAGGGAGATATACTTTGATGGGTGTAGAATTTGAGGACTTTAGAGTTACAGGCTAAAGCCCCCAATTTAATTTATTTTTTTATGTCTTGATACGTGATGTTAGCCCCCAAGTGGAGGGAGAAGAGAAAACTTTAGAGTGAGAGCTAGTGTCTTTCCTAGCCCTTCTTCAATAATTCTGATCCATGAAAAAAATACTTATTTTTATGCCTTGATTTTTATCAATTTCTAAGGATATTATGCTTTAATGAAAGGTATTTTTGTGTTTTTGGATGTAGGTGATGTAAAAAGGTCCAAAAAAGGAAAAAGGGTGAAAAAGGAGCAAAAAGGAGCAAAAATGGAGCAAAATACAAGAATTATCAAAACTTATGGCCTGGCGCCTAGGCGCCAGAAGTTGGGGCCTAAGCGCCAGACTCGATACAGAAACTGTCAAGTTTTTGACGACTTTTGGATGGTTATTTTGACGGAATAAGCGGTTATTTGACATTCTAGAAGACTGGCAGTTGTTCCTTGATAATAGGACATGTGATACATTGCATTTGGACGCTCCAAAACGGTTTTAATCGCGAAGAGGTGCGAGCCAAAGCGAAGAGGTGCGAAGAACCGGATGCGGTATACGGCGCCTAGGCGCCAGACAGACCTTCTAGAAGATTCATTGAATGTGGACATGTTCTGAAGAGGTGCCTCGAAGGCAACCCTTGAAGCCTATAAATAGGAGTCCACTCCTTCGAAACGTGCCCCCATTGTAACCCTTATCTCTTAGCCATTTTAGGATCTCTCATCCTTAGAGAGAAATAGAGAGAGGAATTTAGGGCCACTTTTATTTAGTTTAGTGAGTTTATTTTCAATTTGTTGCATCTGGAGTTCATTACACTGTGGAGTCAGTAGGAATCAGAAGATCAGTAGCAGGAATATTTGAGATAAGTATTTTATTTTTGATTCTATTTATTATGTTTTGCTGTTTATATTCAATGTATTATGAGTAGTTAGTTTACTTTCTTCCTTCAATCATGAAAAGATAAATAAGATAATATAAAATTAGATGGAGAATTGAAAATCAAAATATTTTCAGAACATTGTGATGATATTAATACCTGATCTTACTTTACTTTTAAATTGGCCATTTAAATTGTTAAAACCTGTTGAAGAGTTTTGAGACCTAGAAGGAGAAGAACTCTTAACTTGTAGATATCACATGAATCCTTGGGTAGTCGAAGGCCTATGCGGGCTATTCAAGGTGAAGTGCAAATAAATAGGAAGATAACATTTAAAGGGTGTAGAATTGATAAGTTTTTAGAGTGACAGACTAAATTCTTATAATTTGATTTATAGATTAGGAAAGGGTCCCTAGTAGGGCCGACCATAGCCACCCTTGGACATCTAGTAGTGTGAGCCTTGATTAAACCATTCTACTAACAATACATCCGGACCCGATCTGTAGATTAGCCAATGTTCTTTGCGCCTGGATCAAAGGGTAAAAAATAGGAATGATTCTATTTGGCACCATACCATAATATAGATTCTCCAACGAATATTAAATTATCTTAAAAATCTTGGATTAATTGAAAGGAAGAAAGTAGTTTGTTTTATATAGTTTTCACAAAATCATTTTCTTATTATTATTTTCTTTACCTGCATCAAGTAAATTAAAAGTAATTTATACTTAGATTAAAATACAAAAAGTTCTTGAAATACAATATTTAAAATTTATTACCATTTTTTCCCCGTGGGATCGATACTGGGGTCTTTGTTTCAAAGCCCTTTATTACTTGAAACGATACGTATACTTACGTAGTACCTAAAAAGTATATAAAATATTTTTCTTTAAAATTATATTTTCCTATATAAACATATATTTAAAAAGTATTAATCTCAACGGCCTAGCATTCAGTAGCAATCGAGTTTTATTTAATGTTATTTCCGTTAGATTAATTTTGGTACACATCTATATAGCAAGTTATTCCGGGTCAAGTGTTTCACGCCTTTGCCAAAAATTAAATTTTCTAGCAGTGGTAACAAATTATTGTATTTGGAAATACAAAAATCGGGTCATGTTTTTAGCGTCGTTGCCGGGGAAACAAAAGAAGTACAATTTATAGATTTTTAAATATTATATTTCCTAAAACATATATATATATAATAAAAATAATAAAATAGAAAAAAAATTCTTTCCTTGCTTTATTTTTTTTATTATTATTTTTGATATGCGTAGTTTTGGTTCTGAAGGATTAATACCTTTAGATTCTGAACTAGAAAGAACAATTAGAAAAATTAAAAAGGGCAAACAAATTCAAAAATTTCAAGAAATGGCTACTTTACAAAATCCAATTGAACTTAATGATCAAAATATTTATAAACCATTAAGGGATTATGGTAACCCTGCAGTTTATGAACTTCATAGTTGTATTCAAATACCCACTGTAGATGCTAATTCTTTTGAACTTAAACCGTCTATTATTCAAATGGTGCAAAACAATCAATTTGGTGGAACACCGAAATGAGGATCCAAATTTACACCTTGTTAGTTTTTTAGAACTTTGTGCTACCTTTAAATATAACAATGTTTCTGATGATGCTATTAGACTTAGACTCTTTCCTTTTTCCTTAAGAGATAAAGCAAAGATGTGGTTAAACTCATTAGCAACTAGTTCTATTAAAATATGGGCTGAAATGGCACAAAAATTCCTTGCTAAATATTTTCCTCCTTCTAAAACTGCTAAATTAAGAAATGATATTGCTTCGTCTAGTCAATTTGACGGGGAGACAATATATGAAACTTGGGAAAGATTTAAAAAACTATTAAGAAAATGTCCACATCATGCTTTACTTGATTGGTTAATTATTCAAACATTTTACAATGGATTAATCGGATCTTTAAAATCAATTATTGATGCTGCTGCTGGAGGTTCTTTAATGTCTAAATCATTTGAAGAAGCTTACACTTTAATAAAAGAAATGGCTAATAACAATTTTCAATGGCCGTCTGAAAGGCTTAATCCTAAAAAGATGACAAGTATTCATGATAATGAAGCCTTTTCTATCCTAGCTTCACAAGTAGCAGCAATGTCTAAAAAATTAGATAATTTTGCAATTAATATTTCACATAATAACTCTGCTAATATTGAAGATTCTCAAACTATTGAAACTTTACAAGCTATTGCAAGTAAAAATAATCCTTATTCAAATTATTATAATCCTGGGTGGAAAAATCATCCTAATTTTAGCTGGAATAATTCACAACAACAATAGGGTAATAATCTATCTCATCCCACTTGAAATTGGAATAATTAAGTTAATCCAAATTATAAACCTCCTGGATTTAATAATCAACAGAAAAAGTTATCAATGGAAGAATTAATTTCACAAATGAATAATCAATTACAAAATCAAAATACTGTTATTCGTAATATCGAAAATCAAATAGAGCAAATTACTACTTTAATTAATAACAGACCTGTAGGAACACTTCCTAGTAATGTTGAAATTAATCCAAAGGAAACTGGAAAAGAACATGAACATGTTAAGGTACGTGCAACTTAGAAGTGGGAAGGAATTAAAAGAAAGAATGCGAATGAAATTGAAAAAGAGATTGAGGTTGAAGAGATTGAAAAACCTAAAGAAACTCTCTCTCCTAGTTAAGATCGATCGTTATACCTACTAATGTGGAAGTTGAAAACCACCACCACCTTTTCTTCAAAGACTTAAACGACGAAACTTGATCATCAATTTTCTAAGTTCTTTGAAATTTTTAAGAAACTTACTATTAACATACCTTTTGTTGAAGCTTTGGAACAAATGCCAACTTATGCAAAATTTATAAAGGATATTTTAAGCAAGAAACGAAAATTTGAAGCTTTTGAAAGCTGTTGCATTAAGTGAAGAATGCGGTGTAATAATTCAAAAGAAATTACCTGAAAAGCTTAAGGATCCTGGAAGTTTTACTATACCCTGTGCTATTGGAGAAAAATTTTGTGTAAAAGCTTTATGTGATTTAGGAGCAAGTATTAATCTCATGTCATTTTCTATCTTTCGAAGATTGGATTTAGGAGAGATTACTCCCACCACTGTAACCCTTCAGTTAGCTAATAGATCTATCACTTATCCTAAAGGAGTTATAGAGGATGTCATTGTTAAAGTGGATAAATTTATCTTCCCTGTAGATTTCATCGTACTTGATATAGAAGAAGATAAAGAGATGCCTATTATTTTAGGGAGACCTTTTCTAACTACCGGATGAGCTATGATTGATGTGCAAAAAGGATAATTAACCATGAGAGTTAATGATCTGGAAATTAAATTCAAGTATCTTAAATCAATGAAGTACCCTGATAAAGAGAAATGCTATCGAATGGATATAATTGATTATTTAATTGAGAAACATTATCAAGAAAAATGTAAAGTCATTTCTGAAGAAAAATTTGAATTTTTAACTGATGAAAATGAAGAAGTAGAAGAAGAAGAGACTCATTTTAAAGATAACTGTGAAACTTTAGACATAACTCAAAATGATATACTTTTACCATCAATTAAAAAAGCCCTTGAACTGGAATTAAAAATGTTACATTCACATTTAAAATAGGTGTTTCTTGGAAATTCATTAACTTTACCTGTTATTATTTCTTCTGAACTGAGTAAAGATCAAGAAGAAAAATTACTAGGTGTGTTAAAGAATTATAAGAAAGCTTTTGGTTGGACTATTGCTGATATAAGAGGAATAAGCCCTTCCATTTGTATGCATAAAATTTTAATAGAAGAAAATTGTAAACCTACTATTGAACCGCAAAGAAGATTAAATCCTATCTTGAAAGAGGTTGTTAAAAAGAAATTGTTAAGTGGTTAAATGCTGGTATTATTTATCCTATTTCGGATAGTCAATGGGTTAGTCCTATTCATTGTGTTCCGAAGAAAGGAGGTGTAACTGTCATGGTCAATGATAAAAATGAACTAATTCCTACAAGACAATTTACTGGATGGCAAATTTGTATTGATTATAGGAAATTAAATAATGTCACTAGAAAGGATCATTTTCCTTTACCTTTCTTGGATCAAATGCTCGATAAACTAGCTGGACACTCATATTTCTATTTTCTGGATGGATATTCTGGTTATCATCAATTACTTATTGCTTCTGAGGACCAAGAGAAAATGACCCACTTTTTGTATGTTTATAATTTATGTTAATAACATAAATTGCAAAAACTTGATCCCGTTTTAATATATATATTTAATTTTATGAATGTATAATGTGGATTCTACGCAAATATACGTATCGTATCAAGTGATACAGGGCTCTAGTGGAGTCCTGGTTATCGATCCCACAGGGAAGTTTTTAATAGATTTGTATCAGCTAAATTTAAAGGAATTACTTACTAATATAATATACGGAAATTTAGAATAATTAACTAAAGCAAACTAAAGTAAACTAATGCTTTAAGATAAAGTTGATTTAAAAGATTTCAGAAAAGTATCATTCTCCTTATTTTTAGAAAATTAAGTGAATGATGAATTTAAATAGAATTTTTTTATTGTATTGTGACAAATAGGAGCATTCCTATTCTTTACCCTTTGGTCGAGGTGCAAAGAACATTGACTAATCTTTATGTTTGATTACTGAATCTGTGGCTAGGCTGGGAGGATACTGGCTGCCACTTCAGAGCTCCCACGTTCCCCTCACCTGAGGGCTAACATCTACACTTCAGCTCTCAAACAATAGGACCAAATTGAATATTTTATTATGTCACACTAAAATGTCTAATTCTACGTCCGATAAATAATATTTCCCTATTTATTTGCATCCTCCTTCCAAGGCTTTTGACTTCCCTGAATATTGGATGTAATCTTTACTATAGTTGATAATTCAACATATTTTAACAATTCAATGGACCAAATTGAAAGTAAATTAAGTTTTAAGTAAAAATTATCACAATTTATTTTAATATTTTAGGCACTTCTATTTAATTTCATCAATTCACATAATTTCATAAACAATGAGAAAGACTAAGAAAACTACTCAGAATGCATGGGAATTAAACAAAGCATGGATTTCATTTAAAGTTAACAACAATAAACAAAGATACTTATCTTAATTTCCTCCCTAAGCAGACTCCTTGAAGTTTCTTTGACTTTTCCTTCCAGTACAACACACTTCTAAATTCACTAATAACACTCTAAAAACTCTTAAAATAAACACCAATTAGACACTAATACTCTCTAAATAAACACACACATAAATAGACACCAAAAAGAGACACCCTAGACACACAAATTCGTCCTCTATTTATAGAGTTAAACAAAGATCCAAGGGGTACTTAAGCACCTCTTCAAAAAAGCGTCTAGGGTCAATGTATCTGACCTTTTGAACAATCTCGTCGTCGGCGAGAAACGGCCTCGTCGTCGATGAGAAAAGACCTCGCCATCAGCGGGGCTTCTAGAAGGTCTCCAAACCGCGCGATCTCGCTGTCGGCGGGCTCGGGCTTGCTGTCGGTGAGGTAGTTATAAATCCTTCAGAAATTTTCTTAATAATCTCGCCGTTGGCGGGCTCGATCTCGCCATCAGCGACATAGTTCATTTTGCATGAATTTCTTTCTTTTTGATCCAGATTTGCTCCATTTCATGCTTTTTGCTTTCATCTCTTATAAATCTTCATTCCTGCAATAAAATAAAAAAAATACATTTCTTTAAAGTGCAATTTCATAAAAAATAGGTACGAATTTCTTAACATATTTTTACGTGATCAAAATCCCCAAACTTAATTATTGCTTGTCCTCGAAGTAATTTTTGTACTAAATAAAAATAATAATTTTTGTAATAGAACTTTTTCAATTCAGATTTACTATGAATTAAATTTAAATAATACTATTGTAAAGTTAAATAGAAATATTTTCAAGTAATTAAATTAACTTTATAGATATAAGAATATTTAGTTATCGAATCTAAGATTTCTAGTTCTCTATTTATTTCAGGAAAGACTATATTTAAAAGAGTAATTTACTTAAGATATTTAGATGATAGGAAGTTCAAGAAAACACTATTTAGTAAAATACTAATCTATATATATAGGTTTAGAAATATATTTGAGTTTTACCCTTTAGGTTGATTCCATTGAAGCCAATTTTTGATAAGACATCTCCTCAAGCTTCTCCTCACTTATATTTTTCTTTTCTTTTCTGTTTTTTTCCTTTTTGGATTGATTTTCAATCCTTCTCTTTTACTTTTTCTTTTTCAAGTGAGGATTACTATATCTGGATAGCCTGTTAATAATTTTGAACTTCAACTTTCTTTTCCAAAATTTGAAACTTAAAATATTTCTTTGCTTATATGTATTTTATAGCTTTTACTTCATTGAGTTTCAATCTCTTCTTTTTCATTTAAATACTTAAGAATTTCAATTTTAGAATATAGTTTCCCTTACTTTAAATAGTTTACTATATTCTTATTTCTTTTAACCAAATATCTTATTCTTATTAAATAATTGAATTACTAGAAACATTTTATTTAACTTTCTATAATAATTAAATAAAGTAATTCATGTTGATTGAATTAAAAAATTACTATATAAAAAAAATCATTTGACAATAATTTTTTAAAATAGAAATTGAGAACAATTTAATAATTAAATTTGTATTTTTACCTTCCCCCAAACTTAAATTTTTCTATCTATTTCTAAATGGTGAAAAGGAAAATATACAAT
Source organism: Papilionanthe hookeriana x Papilionanthe teres (assembly GCA_022702705.1). Lineage (NCBI taxonomy): Eukaryota > Viridiplantae > Streptophyta > Magnoliopsida > Asparagales > Orchidaceae > Papilionanthe > Papilionanthe hookeriana x Papilionanthe teres. The sequence continues at coordinate 62,019,277 of CM040423.1, read as the reverse complement.
GAATTTACATCATACTTTTGAGCTTTAGGTAATTCTTTTCCTTGAAATTTTTGCGAGCTTTTTCATTATTTAAAGAACATGTACTTGTTAGTATTCTTCCACATATATAATATTTAAAAGAAAGTGTTGGGATAGAAAATTTTTAATAAGTATAAAACACAACAAATGAAAACTTAATCTATTACTACTAACCTACTTTAAATAAATTAAAACAATCTAAACATCTTAAAAGTTCATAACTTATAAAAACTTAAACAACATATTAAATAAAAACTAATCGTTCTATCTAAAAGAAAAATTGCAAACTAACTTAACACACATAAAAAGTCTAACGTTATAGCATAAGCAAACAAACAAACACATCAAAGTCATATTCCATAGAAAGTACAAAATAATTACATACAGAATAATAAAGTTTTTAAAATAACAACTAATCTAATCAAACTAAACAAAGTCTCTAATTTTTCGTATCAAAATCCCAGGCTATATCATCTCCCTGATCTTCAGGTTGAGATGGCTGAGCAGGCTGGTACTGTGTGTAGCGGGGTACTCAGGAAAGACAACATCTAAATCACCACTCCTGTATCGACGTTCAGCCTCATAATATGCAATTTCATACTCTGAATGTCGCTAGAGATATTCGCTATCATAATCGTGCCTTCTTTCCAAGCCATCAATCCTGTGGTCTATATGCTCGAATCTTCTTTCCATATTCTCTCCAAATTGTTCAAAACTCTTTCTACTCAGGGTCAGCTCATTCATCAGATCTTGAAGGGTAGGAGTGGTGTACTGAGGGGGTTCATAACTAGTAGAGGGTATATCTCTACTTGAAGAATGTACATAATCCCTTGTCTCATATCTCCATCCTTCGTGGGATTCATATTTCTTTATATTAGCCTGAGTAACGGGTTTCATAAGTTCAACCCATTCCTCATCATCTCTTGCCTCTACCCCAGATAATTGGCAGAGTGCATAGATAAGACCAGGATGTCCTAGTCCTCCTCCACTTTCATTTCTTGAGGTGGCTAATATATTCTTAAAAATTACACTTCCCGCATTAATGCTTTTTTGGTTATGAATACGAAATTCAGAACTACTCTATCTCTTGTTACCTCACTATGGTGGCAGGTAGGTAACAAAGTAGAGCAAATAATATAGTGCCAGGCTTTTGATGTTGCATTTAACATAGAAAGAGGAAAATTTACCCTTTCCCGCTGCTTGATTTTCCAGACGCCTTTCCCATCAGTGAGAAATTCAATCACCTCTTCCAGTGGTCCTTCCATAGTTTCAAATGTATCATACTCACTGGTATAGGTGTCTCATACCTCATAATAAGCATTTATCCTTGCAGCACTGAATTCTACAAAAAAATCCTCTAACCTTTACTGGCGCATCTTCAGTTGAAGTCAAATTAGCATAGAACTCCTTAACTACTTCTACAGCGGCTCTGTTGGTCACGAAACAGAAATTTCCCCATCCTCGTTCCACTAATGATTCGCTCGACTTCTCCTCCAGGGACTTTTGAAAACTCGATCTTGAATGCATGTTCTGGCTTGAATATTGTGAAAATATCTTGATTGTGCCTTTGCATTCACAAAACGAGTTTCGTCGTAATCCAAGCGTCGCTTTTGTCGTGGATCCATTTTCGATCTGTAAAATTTGCAAAAATTTTAACTAAACTCCAAAATATTACTAAGAAGTCTTCCTACAACATCTAAAATCCATTTAAATCAATTTTCATGAATTTCTTCTAAGTATTTTCTCCACATTTCGAATTTTTTTCAAAATTTCCCAATGTAGAAGAAATCCATGGTGAAAATAAAAAATTTTTGCATAGGAGTGAAGCTCTTACCAAGGGAAGATGAAATCCGGTGTAAAAAAGTGTTGAAATCGCCTCAAATCCAAGATCTCGCAAGCCCTAGGTAGGTTTTTTCAAAGTTTTGAGGAAGGGGATGATGAATAGTGTCGGTTGACTGGTCAAATATAAATCTTTTCGCGATCTCGCTGTCGGTGAGATTTTTCTCGCCTTCGGTGTGCTCGTTCTCGCTGTCAGCGGGATCTCCCTAGTTGTCGGTGGGATAATTCTCGCCGTCGGCGAGATCCCAAAATTTTAAATTTTTGAAATTCGTCAATCATTTTCAACCTCGATTTGCCCTTAATCAATCCTCTGATCCCTTAATTTAATAATTTAGTATGAAGATTAGATACTTATACTCACAAAAAGTTCACACAACACAAACAACATAATTTTATATATGAAATCCATGAGACTTACAAACTTCACACTAACAACTAACAACATACTTAACTTAAATGTCTAAATCCATAATACTCGGCATCGCGATCCACACCACAACACTCTAAATGCTGAGACATAACAATTACATATGATCTCATCGAATGCGAGATGATCGAATCGAAGTTCGACTCATAATAAAACCTAAATCCAAATCAACACATATATACACAAATATATGACATAAAAATAGAAATCTTTCCTACTCCTCAGTGTCTGAACTATCATCCTCTTTGATATTCTCGATGTGACGCAGGTGCACAAATAAATTATAGAAAGGCCTGAAAGGGAATTCTGCAGTAGATTCTTCATTGATCCACCCTTTTTATCTCAGTAAATGAATAAAACTAGCCTCTAGATGTCCAGTATTATCAAAGTGCTCCTTCATCCTCCAGTCAACGTGATCAAACATATCAGAGATATTATCGATGGAATTCATCACGTTCTGCAACTCTTTCTCTAATCCTTTAATCTTCTTCAGAATGAAATTTGTTTTATCTGTAAGGGACCTTGCTAAAGGATTGATTACGTGATGCTCTATCGAAATAATGGTAATCTCATCATTGTTATCCAAAGTTGGAAACATATCCAGTAGGATCGAGTGGTTTCCATGGCAAAAGTACCTTTTCCCAAGCCTCGTAAGAAACTTGGTACTTGTGCATAAAGCGAAATATAGTCGATGGGTGTCCAAGTCCATGAGCCCGGCCCATGCACAATCAATCTAATGCGAGACTTTACTATAATTGATCCAACATCGATAGGTAGTCCAATTTGAATACACTAATTTAATATAGCACATTCCTTTGAAACCTTATTTACCCTCATAGTGGGTAATAATTTTGATGAGATGAAGAAATTCCAATGCTTCGAGACAGGGTTAAGAAGTGATACAGAAAAACTGACATACCAGTCTTCGCGCAACTCCCAATCATCAGGTTCATCGGTCAGGTATCTATAAATCTCGTTCATATTGTATCTTGAAGGCACAAAATTTGAATAATGACGGTAGGGGTATTTTCATAGAAAATAATTCATTTACCCTTGAAGGAGTAAATGTTACCCATCTTCCTCGACGTAGACATTTCCATTGTTGATCGCATGTAGATTAGAGTAAAACTCTTTGACTACGGGAATAACTACGGCGGATGTCGTATAGAAAAATACTCCCGATGCTTGCTGTGCGATCATTTCTTCAATTTTTGTGGTGGAATTCTCTACTCCTACGGTTGACAAATCCACTTTCTTTAATAAGTCGCTTCTTCATCAAGACTTTGTTGAAGATACTGTTGTGCCTCCGAAGCTGACGAATTTTCTTCGGTTAAAAACTCCGATTTTTGTGGTTTCTAAGAGTTTGGTGGCCATTTTGGATTGAAAGGAATGATCTCCAGTCGTTTCTAAGGAAGAAAACAGTGTAAAAATGAATTTGGGATGGTTTCCTACAAAGAAATGGCTTAGAACTGTCCAAAATCGCACGAAAATTCTTAAGAAACCAAATTTTCAATTGCCTTGCCGTCAGCGGGAAGTTTCTCGCCACGGCGAGCTAGTTGTAAAACTGAAATGTTATAAGGCGCCTATCTCGCTGTCGGCGAGAATTGACCTCGCCGTCAGCGAGATTTCGTAAAATTTCCCAATTTCGCTTTAATTCTAATATTTTCTGATCTCATTATATAGGTTCAAAGTTGTGATGATTTTAATTAAAAAAAATTGAGTAGTAAGATTTGTTTTAATAATACAGACTCACTAATTTGTATATAATTAAAATAAAAGACTACTATGGGTTGCCTCCAATAAAGCGCTTGGTTTAACATCGTCAGCCCGACCTAATTTCAGTTAGTAATCAGGTTGACTAAGCATTAAAATCTCTTTAAAATTTGGTCTTCTACCTTCGAAATACAGTTTTAATGTTTGTCTGTTTACCTTAAATCTATGTCCTATTTTTGGATCTTCAAAATATTTGAGTTATGGTGAAAGGTCCTAACCATTGAGATTTTAATTTCTCAGGAAATAATTTCAATCTAGTATTATATAGCAAAACCTCTTGTCCTGGTTCAAAATTTCTCTGATTAATCTTCCGATCATGCCATAATTTCATCTTTTCTTTATAAATTTTATCATTATCATATGATTCATTCCTTAATTCTTCCAATTCATTTAATTGCAACAATCTCTTCTCACCAGCTTCTTTCATATTATAATTAAATTATTTAATCGCCCAATATGCTTTATGTTCTAATTCAACTGGTAAGTGGCAAGTTTTTCCATATATAAGCCTGTAAGAGTCATTTCAATCGAGTTTTATAAGCGATCCTGTATGCCCATAATGTAGTGTCGAGTCTTATAGATCGGTCCAATCTATTAGGGTTTACGGACTTTTCTAAAATATGCTTAATCTCTCGATTAGAAACTTGACTAATCCACTAGTTTGTGGATGATAAGCGATTGATATCTTATGAATAATATTATATTTTTCTACTAGTTTGTGAATATATTTATTTCTAAAATGAGTTCCTCCGTCGGTGATAATCACTCTCGGCATTCCAAATCTAGTAAATATATTTTTCATTAAAAATTTTGAAACACTTTTAGCATCACACCTAGGTAAAGCTTGCGCTTCGATCCATTTGGAAACATAATCAACAGCTACTAATATATATGAGTTTCCAAATGAAGGAATAAAATGTCCCATGAAATCTAATTCCCAAACATAAAAAATTTCAACTTCTAATAAAAAACTCAGAGGGATTTCATTTCTTCTTGATATATTTCCTACTCTTTGGCATTTATCGCACGTTTTTATATATCTATATACATCTCTAAATAAAGTATGCCAGTAGAATCCTGATTGTAGAATTTTATACGCAGTTTTATCAGCCCCAAAATGTCCTCCAAAATCAGAATCATGACACTTTTGAATAATTGGTTTAATTTCTTCATAAGGCACGCATCTTCTAATAATTAGACCCTTACATTGCTTATATAAGTATGGTTCATCCCAAAAGTATATTTTAGTATCATGAATGAATTTTTTCTGTTGTTGCAAAGTTAACATAGGTGGTAAAATGTCACTTACTGATATAATTTACTATATCGGCATACGAAGGTATTTTCCACTCATTTATATTATAAATTTGTTCATCGGGAAAAGCTGTCTAAAATTTCATTATTAGTATCGAGATAATTCATGATTTTCTAATCTTAATAAATGATCGGCAATTTGATTATCGAGTTCCTTCTTGTTAACGATCTCGAAATCAAATTCTTGCATTAATAATATCCATCTAATTAATCTTGGTTTAGAATCTTTCTTTTGCATTAAATACTTAATAGCGAGTGATCGGTATGCACGATACATTTAGTTCTTATTAGATAATGTCGAAATTTATTAAAAGCATATACAATTGCTAATAATTCTCTTTCGATAGCTGTATAATTTATTTCGGCATCATTTAGAGTTTTCTTGGCATAATATATAACTTTGAAAATCTTATCATATCTTTGCCCAGAAGCTGCTCCTATAGCATAATCACTAGCATCACACATAAGCTCGAATGGTTTCTCCCGATTAGGTGAAACTATTATAGGTCTTTGTAATTAATTTATCTTTTAATAATTCGAAAGCATTCGTGACATTCGGTTGTAAATTCAAATTTCTTGTCCTTTCGAAAGTTGGCATAGAGGTTTAGTAATTTTTGAAAAATCTTTTATATAACGTACGTAGAATCCAGCATGTCCAAGAAAACTTCTTACCCCTTTCACCGTAGTTGGAGGTGTTAATTTAGTTATAACTTGAATTTTTGCAGGGTCTACTTCCATGCTCTTTTCCGAAATTTGATGCCCTAATACAATGTTGCCTGTAACCATAAATTGACATTTCTCCTAATCAAGAACTAAATTAGTTTTCTCACATACTTCAAATACTTTTCGAGATGATTTAAGCATGTGTCGAATGTTGTTCCAAATACGAGAGAAATCATCCATAAATACTTCATTCCATTATCGATTAACTTACTAAATATAGACATCATACATCTCGGAATGTTGCGGGTGCATTACATAATCCAAAAGGCATCCTTCGAAAAGCGAAAGTTCCATAAGGACTAGTAAATGTAGTTTTCTCTTGATCCTCGGGAGCAATTTGTATTTGATGATAACCGGTGTATCCATCTAAGAAACAAAAATACTTATGTCGACTATCTATCTAACATACGAGTCAGAAATGGTAAAGGGAAGTGATCTTTCATGGTGTTGTGTTTAATTTTCTTTAATCGATACATATTCACCATCAAGTAACTTATCTTATAGGGATAAGATCATTATTTTCATTAGCTTTTACAGTCGCTCCTCCTTTCTTAGGCACACGGTGAATTGGGCTTACCGCAACGTTCGTCGAAATAGGATATATAATGCCATTATCTAACCATTTTAAAATTTCTTTCTTTACTACTTCTTTCATTATCGGGTTTAATCTCCTTTGGGGATCTACTTTAGGCTTATGTTCATTATCTAAAATAATTTTGTGCATACATATTGAAGGACTAATTCCTTTAATATCTGCTAAAGTCCAAGCAAAAATTTTCTTATATTTTTTAAGGTGTCTAAAAGTTTTTGTTCTTAAGATTCATTTAATTCAGATGAAATAATAACTGGTAGAGTTGAAGAATTACCTAAGTAAGCATATTTCAAATGATTTGGTGACATTTTTAACTCAAGTTCAGAAGGTTTAATAATCGATGGAACTATATTTTTTCAGAGTTTTCAGTATTATCCAAAAATTCAAATTTCTCTTGAATAAAATCTAGTTCTTCATTTATATTGGCTTTTTAAATTAACTCAGTATTTTCTTTTTCTATTTTTTCTTCATAATATTCCTTAAAATGTTCTTTTTGTAAATGATTGAGTACTTCCATTCGAAAACACTCATCATCTTTTTCTAGTGCAGGATATTTCATTGATTTAGCAATATTAAAAGTAACTTTTTGGTCATTTACTCTCATAGTTAATTCTCGTTTCGAACATCGATCATAGCATTCCCGATGGCTAAAAATGGTCTTCCTAAAATGATAGGAATTTCTTTATCTTCTTCCATATCTAAAACAATAAAATCTACGGGGAAGATAAATTTATCCACTTTTACCAAAACATCTTCGATAACTCCCTTAGGATATGTAACGAACGATCGACTAGCTGAAGGATTCGTCGAAGTGGGTGAAATTTCTCCCGATCCTAATCTCTTAAAAATTTATAGAGGCATTAGATTGATACTTGCTCCTAAGTCGCACATAGCTTTTCCATAGAATTTTTCTCCGATAGCGCGAGGTATAGTGAAACTACCGGGATCTTTTAAATTTTTCAGGAAACTTTTTCTGAATAATAGCACTACACTCTTCACTAAGTGCGACTGTTTCATTATCAGTAAATTTTCTTTTCTTATTTAGAATATCTTTCATGAATTTTATATAGTTTGGCATCTGTTCTGAAGCTTCTACGAAAGGAATATCTATTGTAAATTTCTCTAGTATTTCAAGGAATTTAGTAAACTGTTTATCTTTTTTATGTTGAATTAGTCGTTGAGTAAATGGTGGTGGAGGTTTTTCAACAGAATTTTTCATTGGTATTAAAGGATTTTCTATGTTTGGATCTTGTTGATTCTTTTCCTTTTCGATTTCCACTTCCTCTTTTTGACTTTCAAATTCTTTCTGAATTCTAGGTTCTAATTATTTTCCACTTCGTAATTGTATTGCTTTAATTTGTTCATTTCCTTTGTCTTTGGGATTTATTTCCACATTACTAGGGAATGTTCCAGGTATTCTATTATTAAGCGCGGTAGCGATATGTCCAAGTTGAGTTTCAATATTTTTAATAGTTGTTCCTTGATTTTGTAATTGATTTCCTTGATTTTGTAATTGATTTTCTTGATTTTGTAAATGTTTACCCATATTTAATATTAATTCTTCTATAGATAATTTATCCTTTACCATAGTTCAAAAATTTCAAAGTATATATAATGTCATTATCTAACCATTTTAAAATTTCTTTCTTGACTACTTCTTTCATTATCGGGTTTAATCTCATTTGAGGATCTGCTTTAGGCTTATGTTCATTATCTAAAATAATTCTGTGCATATAGATTGAAGGACTAATTCCTTTAATATCTGCTAAAGTCCAACCAAAAATTTTCTTATATTTTTTAAGGTGTCTAAAAGTTTTTGTTCTTGAGATTCATTTAATTCATATGAAATAATAACTGGTAGAGTTGAAGAATTACCTAAGTAAGCATATTTCAAATGATTAGGTGACATTTTTAACTCAAGTTCAGAAGGTTTAATAATCGATGGAACTATATTTTTTTCAGTGTTTTCTGTGTTATCCAAAAATTCAAATTTCTCTTGACTATAATCTAGTTCTTCATTTATATCTGCTTTTCAATTAATTCATTATTTTATTTTTCTAATTTTTCTTCATAATATTCCTTAAAATGTTCTTTTTGTAAATGATCAAGTACTTCCATTCGAAAACACTCATCATCTTTTTCTAGTGCAGGATATTTCATTGATTTAGCAATATTAAAAGTTACTTTTTGGTCATTTAATCTCATAGTTAATTCTCCTTTACGAACATCGATCATAGCTTTCCCGGTGGCTAAAAATGGTCTTCCTAAAATGATAGGAATTTCTTTATCTTCTTCCATATCTAAGACAATAAAATCTACAGGGAAGATAAATTTATCCACTTTACTAATACATCTTCAATAACTCCCTTAGGATATGTAACACAACAATCTGCTAACTGAAGAGTTACTGAGGTAGGTGAAATTTCTCCCAATCCTAGTCTCTTAAAAATTAATAGAGGCATTAGATTGATGCTTGCTCCTAAGTCACACAAAGCTTTTCCATAGAATTTTTCTCCGATAGCGCGGGGTATAGTGAAACTACCGGGATCTTTTAATTTTTCGGGAAGTTTTTACGAATAATAGCACTACACTCTTCATTTAAGTGCGACCATTTTATTATCGGTAAATTTTCTTTTTTTATTTAGAATATCTTTCATGAATTTTACATAATTTGGCATACGATTCAAAAGCTTCTACGAAAGGAATATTTATTGTTAATTTCTTCAGAATTTCAGAAATTTAGTAAGTTGTTTATCTTTTTTATGTTGAATTAGTCGTTCAGGAAATGGTGGTGGAGGTTTTTCAACAGAAATTTTCATTGGTATTAAAGGATTTTTTAAGTTTGGATCTTATTGATTCTTTTCCTTTTCAATTTTCACTTCCTCTTTTTGACTTTCAAATTCTTTTTGTAATTTGAGGTTCTAATTCTTTTCCACTTCGTAATTGTATTGCTTTAATTTGTTCATTTCCTTTGTCTTTGGGATTTATTTCCACATTATTAGGAAATGTTCCAGGTATTCTATTATTAAGAGCGGTAGCTATATGTCCAAGTTGAGTTTCAATATTTTTAATTGTTGTTCCTTGATTTTGTAATTGGTTACCTTGTATTTGTAATTGATTTCCTTGATTTTGTAAATGTTGACCCATATTTAATATTAATTCTTCTATTGATAATTTCTTATCTTTAAATTGTGGGTTATTATTATTAAATCCAGATGGATAATTAGGTTTATAATTAGAAATTCCTTGATTAGAAGGAATTCCTAATGGTTGTGTTATGTTATTCATCCACGGTTGATTAGTTATGTTATTATTCCAATTAAAATTAGGATGATTTTTCCATCCAGGATTATAATAATTCGCATAAGGATTATTAGGTCTGTTATTGATTGCATTTATAATTTCATATTGAGATTAGGATTCTATAAGTTGTCCAGATGAATTTTATTCTAATATAGTTGGAGAGTAATTCATTCCAAAATGATCTAATTTTTTAGATACATCAGCGATTTGTGAAGCTAACATAGATATTGCATCATTTTCATGAATACTAGCTATCTTTTTCGGATTCATTCTATCAGCAGGCCATTGAAAATTATTGGTTGACATTTCTTTGATTAGTGCATAGGCTTCATCAAATGGTTTTGACATTAATGATCCTCCAGTGACGGCATCGATGATTGATCTTAAAGAACCTACTAATCCATTATAGAAAGTTTGAATAATTAACTGATACGGTAACCCATGATGTGGGCATTTCTAAGAAGTTCTTTAAATCTCTCCGAAGCTTCATATATTGATTCTCAATCAAGCTGACTAAAAGAAGTTATATCATTTCTAAGCTTAGCGAGTTTTAGATGGTGGAAAATATTTGGATAGAAATTTTTGTGATAACTCTCTCCAAGTTTTAATAGATTCGAGTCTTAACGAATTTAACCACATTTTAGCCTTATCCCTTAAAGAAAAAGTAAAAATTCTAAGTCTCAATAGCATCGTTAGATACTCCTTCATATTTGAAAGTAGCACATAGTTCTAAAAAACTAGCAAGATGTAAATTAGGATCTTCAGTAGGTGAACCACTAAATTGATTGTTTTGTACCATTTGGATAATTGCAGGTTTAAGTTCAAATGAATTAGCAGCTACATCAAGGTTTTAAATAGCTAAATGAATTTCATCTAATGTAGGGTTGCCATAATCTCTTAATGGTCTCTGTTGATTGATATTTTCATTTTCAGGAATATTTGCCATTTGTTTTAAATTTATAATTTCTCTTTTTTTTCTAATTCTTTTAATTGTACTCTCTAATTCTGAATCGTAAGGTATTAAATCTTCATTTCCAAATTTTCGCATACAATTTTGCAAAATAAATTTTAAAATAGTCCGTTACTCTAGTAAATAATTTCTTTACTTCCACGGAAATGGCGCCAAAAACTTGACCCACTTTTTATATGTTTGCAAATTATGTTAATAACAACGGCACCAAAAACTTGATCCCGCTTTAATATATATATTTGATTTTATGATGGAATATTTTAATGTGGATTCTACGCAAGTATATGTATCGTATCAAGTAATACAGGGCTCTAGTGGAGTCCTGGTTATCGATCCCACAGAGAAGTTTTTAACAAAATTGTATCAGCTAAATTTAAAAGGAATTACTTACTAATATAGTAAACGGAAATTTAAAGTAACTAAAGCAACTAAAGTAAACTAATGCTTGAAATAAAGTTAATTTAAATAATTCGAAAAAAGTATCCTTCTCCTTACTTTTAGAAAATTAAGTGAATGATGAATCTAATTAGAATTTTTTAATTGTATTGTGACAAATAGGAGCATTCACTATTCTTTACCCTTTGGTCAAGTGCAAAGAACATTGGCTAATCCTATGTTTGATTCACGAATCTGCGGTAGAATTTGGGAGGATCTTGGTTGCCACTTAGAGCTCCACGTTCCCCTCGCACGAGAGCTAACATCTACACTTCGGCTCTCAAACAATAGGACCATATTGAATATTTTAGTACGTCACACTAAAATGTCCAATTCTACGTACGATATATAATATTTCCTATTTATTTGCACCCTCCTTCCGAGGCTTTTGACTTCCACGAATATTGGATGTAATTTTACTTGTAGTTGATAATTCAACATATTTTAACAAATCAATTGGCCAGATTGAAAGAAAATTAAGTTTTAAGTAAAAATTATCACAATTTATTTTAATATATTAGGTACTTCTATTTAATTTCATCATTTCGCATAATTTTCATAAACAAGGAGAAAGACTAAGAAAACTACTCAGAATGCATGGGAATAAAACAAAGCATGGATTTCATTTGAAGTTAACAACAATAAACAAAAGTACTTATCTTAATTTCCTCCCCAAGCAGACTCCTTGAAGTTCCTTTGACTTTTCCTTCTAGTACAGCAAACTTTTAACTCACTAATTAGCACTCGAAACACAAATAGACTCGAAACACACTAATGACACACAACGGACACACCTAAGACTCGAGAATTCGGCCTCTATTTAAAGAGGTAGGCAAAGGTTCAAGGGGTACTTAAGCACCTCTTCAAAAAGCGTCCAGGTTCAATTTATTTTGCATTTTAAACTGTCTCGCCGTCGCCGAGAAACGACCTCGTCGTCGGCGGGCTTCTAGAAGGTCTTCAAACCGCGTGATCTCGCTGTCAGCGGGCTCGAACTCGCTGTCGGTGTGGTAGTTGTAATTCCTTCAGAAGTTCTCCTCGTGATCTCGCCATCGGCGACTTAGTTCATTTTGCATGAATTTCTTCCTTTTTGATTCAAATTTGCTCCATCTCATGCTTTTTGCTTCCATCACTTATAAATCTTTGTTCCTGCAATAAAATAAAGAAAATATCTTTCTTTAAAGTGCAATGTCATCAAAAATAGATATGAATTTCTTAATATATTTTTCTGTGATTAGTTATTATTATTAAATCTAGGTGGATAATTAGGTTTATAATTGGAATTTCCTTGATTAGAGGGATTTCCTATTGGTTGTGTTATGTTGTTCATCCATGGTTCATTAGTTGTATTATTATTCCAATTAAAATTAGGATGATTTTTCCATCTAGGATTATAGTAATTTGCATAAGGATTATTGGGTCTGTTATTAATAGCATTTATAGTTTCATAATGAGATTGGGATTCTATAAGTTGTCCAGATGAGTTTTTTTCTAATATAGTTGGAGAGTAATTCATTCCAAAATGATCTAATTTTTTACATATAGAAGCGATTTGCGAAGCTAACATAGATATTGTATCATTTTCATGAATACTAGTTATCTTTTTTGGATTCATTCTATTAGCAGGCCATTGAAAATTATTGGTAGCCATTTCTTCGATTAATGCATAGGCTTCATTAAATGGTTTTGACATTAATGATCCTTCAACAGCAGCATCGATGATTGATCTTAAAGATCCTACTAATCCATTATAGAAAGTTTGAATAATTAACCAATCTGGTAATGCATGATGTGGGCATTTCCTAAGAAGTTCTTTAGAATAATTAACTAAAGCAAACTAAAGTAAACTAATGCTTTAAAATAAAGTTGATTTAAAATATTTCAGAAAAAGTATCCTTCTCCTTGTTTTTAGAAAATTAAGTGAATGATGAATTTAAATAGAATTTCTTTTATTGTATTGTGACAAATAGGAGCATTCTATTCTTTACCCTTTAGTCGAGTGCGAAGAACATTGGCTAATCCTTATGTTTGATTGCAGAATGCTAGAGGTAGGTGGGAGGATGCTGGTTGCCACTTGAGCTCCGCGTTCCCCTCACACTGAGGGCTAACATCTACACTTGACTCTCGAAACAATAGGACCGAATTGAATATTTTAGTCCGTCACACTAAAATGTCGATTCTACGTCAGATGAATAATATTTCCTATTTATTTGCATCCTGCTTCCAAGGCTTTTGACTTCCTGAATATTGGATGTAATCTTTACTATAGTTGATAATTCAACATATTTTAACAATTCAATGGACCAAATTGAAAGTAAATTAAGTTTGAAGTAAAAATTATCACAATTTATTTTAATATTTAAGGCATTTCTATTTAATTTCATCAATTCACATAATTTCATAAATAAGGAGAAAGACTAAGAAAACTACTCAAAATGCATGAGAATTAAACAAAACATGGATTTCATTTAAAGTTAACAACAATAAACAAAGATACTTATCTTAATTTCCTCCCCAAGTAGATCCTTGAAGTTCCTTTGACTTTTCCTTCCGATCTGACACACTTTTAAACTCACAAATTACACTCTAAAAACTCTTAAAATAAACACCAAGTAGACACTAATACTCTCTAAATAAACACACACATAAATAGACACCAAAAAGAGACACCCTAGACACACAAATTCGTCCTCTATTTATAGAGGTAGAAAAAGATCTAAGGGGTACTTAAGCACCTCTTCAAAAAAGCATCCAGGTTCAATGTATATGACCTTTTGAACAATCTCGCTGTCGGCGAGAAACGACCTTGCCGTCGGCGGGGCTTCTAGAAGGTCTCCAAACCGCGCGATCTCGCTGTCGACGGGCTCGGGCTCGCTGTCGGTGAGGCAGTTATAAATCCTTCGAAATTTTCTTAATAATCTCGGCTGTCGGCGGAGCTCGATCTCGCCGTCGGCGACATACTTCATTTTGCATGAATTTCTTCCTTTTTGATCAAATTCGCTCCATTTCATGCTTTTTGCATTCATCACTTATAAATCTTCATTCTACTGATAAAATAAAGAAAATATCTTTCTTTAAAGTGCAATTTCATAAAAAATAGGTATGAATTTCTTAACATATTTTTCTGTGATCAGAAAACAACATTTACAAGTCTTTATGGAACCTTTGCTTTTAGAAGAATGTCTTTTGGTTTATGTAATGCACCTGCAACTTTTCAAAGATGTATGATGTCAATATTTTGTGATTTGATTGACAAAGGAATTGTAATATTCATGGACGATTTTTCGATTTTTGAAACTTCTTTTGAATCTTGTTGGGAAAACATTTCCAAAGTTCGAAAAGATGTGAAGAAAAAACTTAGTTCTTAGCGGGGAAAATGTCGATTCATGGTCACGAAGGCATTGTACTTGGTCGCAAAGTTTCACAAAAGGGATGGAAGTAGATCGAGCGAAAGTGAAAATTATTCTTGAATTACAACCACCTACTCATCATTACTGATGTGAGAAGTTTTCTAGGTCATGCTGGATTTTATAGAAGATACATAAAAAATTTTTCTAAAATTGCTAAACCTCTTTGTCATTTATTGGAAAAACAATGCGAAATTTGAATTTAACAAAGAATGTATTAATGCTTTTAATATTCTAAAAGAAAAACTAATAGCTGCACCTATCATTATTGCACCTATCATTATTGCACCTAATTGTAATAAATCTTTTGAATTAATGTGTGATGCAAGTGATTTTGCAATTGGAGTTGTATTAGGACAAAAATATGAGAAGGTTTTCAAAGTAGTATATTCTGCTAGTAAAACTCTCACTGAAACACAAAGAAATTACACTACCACTGAGAAGGAGCTTCTAGCTATAATATATGCCTTTGATAAATTTAGACCTTATCTTCTTGGTATTAAATGCATAGTTTATGCGATCATTACTGCTTATTAAATATCTAATATCTAAGAAGGATTCTAAACTGGGCTGATAAGATGGGTTTTACTTCTACGAGAATTTGATTTTCAAATAGTAGATAGAAGAGGAGCGAAAACCAAATTGCCGATCATTTATGCAGAATTAAAAATGATATTATTTCGGAAGAAAATATAAATGAGAAATTTCACGATGAATCTTTATATGTTATTCGAGGATGCGAAAACACCTTGGTATGCTTGATATTGTTAATTATTTAGTTAGCAATATTTTACCTTATGAATTGGATAACAAATTTATTAAGAAATTTAAATATGACGCTAAATCTTATATTTGGGAAGATCCTCATTTATTTAAAATTGGAAGAGATTCTATAATTCGAAGATGTATACCTTATGAGGAAACTTTTGCTATTATTCAAAAATGTCATGATTCTAATTTTGGAGGACACTTTGGCATAGATAAAACTGCATTTAAAATTTTAAATTCTGGATTTTATTGGTCGACCTTATTTAAAGATGTGAGACATTATGTGAAAACATGTGATTGATGTCAAAGGTTGGAAAATATATCTAGGAAGGATGAAATGTCTTTAAACTATATATTGGAAGTTGAAATTTTTGATATATGGGGTTTAGACTTTATGGGACCATTTGTTCCATCATCTGGAAAAACTTATATTTTATTAGCGAGTTGATTATGTTTCAAAGTGGATTGAAGGCTGTTGCTTTACCAAACTATGATTCCAAAAGTGTTTCTAAATTCTTAAAGAAAATGATATTATCGAGATTTGGAATGCTAAGGTAATTATCAACGATGGTGGAAGTCATTTCGGGAATATAAAAATTTAATCATTATTACAAAAATTTGGAATCAAACATAGAATTGCAACTGCTTATCACCCACGAAACAAGTGGAATGGGTGAAGTATCGAAACGAGAGAAATTAAAAGAATTTTAGAGAAGATTGTTAATCCTAAAAGAACTGATTGGGTTGATAAATTTTATTCTGCATTATGGGCTTATAGAACAGCTTATAAGACATCAATCGGGATGTCACCTTACCGGTTAATTTATGGTAAACATTGTCACTTACATGTTGAACTTGAACATAATGCTTATTGGGCGATAAAGGAGTTTAATTTTAATTTGAATGAAGGAGGAGAAAAGCGATTATTGCAATTGAATGAGATGGAAGAGATAAGAAATGAATCATATGAAAATGCAAGAATTTATAAAGAGAAAAGGAAGATGTTAAATGATAAGAAAATTTCAGGAAAAATTTTTGAGACTGGAAAAGCAGTATTACTGTTTAATTCTCGTTTAAAACTTTTTCCTGAAAAAATAAGATCGAAATGGATTGGACCCTGTATAATTGAGAAAGTATACCATTATGGAGCTGTAGATATTAAAGACCCCAAAACAGGAAAATTTTTTGAAGTAAATGGATTAAGATTGAAGCCTTATTTGGGAGATATTAAAATGATTTATAAAGAGGATTATGAATTGAGTCAACCTGATTAAAGATTTACTTAAGTCGGGCTGACGACGTTAAACCAAGCGCTTTGTGGGAGGCAACCCATAATTATCTTTTATTTTGAGTGTTTTTATGTTTTTAATGTAAGGTTATGCCTCGATCTTGACTAATTTTATATTACTTTAGAAAAATTTGATGCTTACAAGTCTTTGTTGACTTAGGCTGAAGATTATTTTGAAGTGTGTAAGATTTAGAAATTGGATCACTCTATTCTAAATATGAGTAAAAAAGGAGATCAAGTTAACCTTCATTATGATTGCTTACAGTTTGTGTTATTGAGTCTAGATTACTCTTACCAGTATAATTTACCTATCTTGGAGAACGAAACTTTGAAATTTGACGATTAGGCGAAACGGAGTTGAACATAGTTCGGCGCTAGGTGCCGAGATTCGACGCCTAAGCGCCGAGTTAAACTATGTATCAATAGGTCCGGCGCACTAGGCGCTCGAGTTGGCGCCTAAGCGCCACAGTTACTGGGTCGTGCAAAAACAAAAAATTTTCAGTTTTTCACACGATTTTCACCTTTAAATCAACCCATCTTCATCCATAACCTTCAAGCAATCAAAGTTATGTCCATTACACTTCATTCTTGAAAGATTTGAGAAATTTTTGAAGAAATGGAAGGAAGAAATCATAGAGAAGAGGCTAGGGACAAGGTCTCAAAGGATCCTCAACCCTACTTCAATGGTTTCATCGCGGTAAGTTTTGAGAAAATTTCTAGTCGCTTTGATAAGTTTGAAGCAGAGTTTAAAGGCATTGGAGATCGCCTTCATGAGATGTTTCATCAGATTGAACATCTAGAATGGCAGGTGAAACTTCAATTTGATCATTTTGCGGCTTATTAAGATGCTCAAGTTGAAATGTATGCAAAGAATAAGTGGATTGACGAAAAAACGGCTATTGATTTCCCGAGAGCGTTAGTGTTCTTTCCAAGTGGAATACACAATTTCCCTTGTGAAGACTATAGTATTCTGGTAATGAGATTGTTATTATCTGGTTTGTTGAGTTGTTGTATCGATTTAGTAAATCGATTGTGTTTGTTTGTGTATTTGCTTTCATGTTCAATGTGTGTTGTTTTTGCTTAGAAATTATTGTGTTTGATTGTGTATTAGGAACTTGAATCAAGTAAGATACTTATCTGGAATATATTAAGCCAAGATTGAAGATTATAAATGGAATTTAGTGAAGTTTGATTTAAATTTTATGTTTGATTGGTGGATTTAATATTTAATTTTTAAAATTTTTGGAAAATGTTTTGGAAGTTAGAAACTGAAGCCCTACTCTAATGTGAGTATTTGGAAATTGAATTAAAGAATTTTGGTGGAAAATTAAATTTAAAAATAATTTTTTGTGAAAGGCGAGTCTGGCGCCAGAATTCGGCGCCTAGGCGCCAGAATTCGGCGCTAGCCGCGGTTCGGCTTGTTCCGAAAAATTCCTTAAATACCCCAAAAGCCATTATCGACGCCTAAGCCTTCTTCTTCCTCCATTTTTCACGAAAATCAGCATTTAGAATCCATTTTAAGGTCAAAACATCAAGGATTTGGGCACGAAACCACTTGATTTCTTTGTCTCAAGGTCAGATCTACACTTTAAACCATTTATTTTTGATTTTTACCATAGATTTCCCTAGGTTTTGCTAAGAACCAAAATTTTGAAAAAAAATTTTGATTTTTAGTGATTTCTTTGGATTTCTAAACTTATTTTAAGTTTTCTAAACTTAAAAAGAGTTTAAACTTTTGATTCCTAAATTTGTTCTTGTTTTCTTTCACGTTTAGATGGCTCCAAAATCTAAACGCGGGAAGGCACGAGATAACTTCGATAGCGACAAATTTTCTACTGTGAGCTTGACGCATTTTTGATTCCACGAATTTGCGACGTCGAGGAAGTTCATTTCAGAATGAAGTTTCTATCATCCGGGGGAGATGATTGAAAACTCTATCGTTGCGCACAACTAGCAACGATTCTGTTATTTCACTGATGTTGTTATTATCCCTATAGTTTGAGAGTTTTATGCAAATTTTATGGATGCCGAAGATTATGAAGTTTTTGTTAAAGGTGTCGGAGTAGGATTTACTCCTGAAAGAATCAATGTATTTTATGGCACCTTGCCAGACTATAGAGTGCCACTATTGCGGATTATCTCCATCGAGGGAGATTTGGATATGATCATTGCTTATTTGGTAGCCGGTCTTGGATCTTAGAAGATCGGGAATGAAAAAAGGGTAAACTTAAATCCTCCGAGTTAAATGGTATATTTAAAGCATGGCACTTATTTTATTTACGCGAGATTGTTACCTTCGACCACATGAGTGAAGTGACTAGAGATCGAGTGATCTTAAACTACTGCATTCAGGAAAGGAAGCCTATTGATGTCGGCAGTATTATTTATGATTATGTGGAATCTACTGCGAGATCCAGCACTTCTGTTGGACTGGGATTCCCATCTCCGATTTATTCATTATGCATTAGCAATGGAGTCACTGCAGATATTTCAGAGGAAAGGTTGAAGACTACTAAACCGATTGGTCAGGAGAGTGTTAGCATATATGATAGTCTTCGAGGGAAGAGATCGACTGCTCCTTTTTCTACACCTACTCCAGGTAAACCTTCTACTTCCTGACCTTCTACTTCTGCTGAGCCACCATCGAGTTTCTGGGAGTCAATGCATGATCAGTTTATAGAGCAGCAGCAGGAGTTATTTCAAACTCACTACAGAATTGATACTATTGATAGGAAACTTGATCATTTATCTGACTATACCCAGAGGAAGAGTAGCTATGATGCTGAGTATGATGAAGCCCTCGTCAGATTTCTGAAGGGTGAGCATGACATTAGTTTTCCTACTTCTTCTAGTTTCACACCATTTATTGATCCTAAGGATGTTGAGTTTTCCTTTGGTGACGATGATGATGATGAGGCTACAGCCAATGACTAGTAGTTTATAGATCTCTATGTTGTGCTACTTTGTTGTTAGTTTGTTGTGTTTGGTTTGTTGGTTTATTTGATGATTGATGTATGTGGATTTGATATGTACCTGTGTGGATTGATTAGTGTTAAGATTATGTTGTTAGAATATTCTTAGTATATTGTGTTTGAGACTGAAATTAGAATTAATTTATAATATGTTTGTTTCAGTCTACTGTTTAGTAATTAGTAATTTTGCTCTGCTTTTATTTTGTTTTAAATAAAAATTAGCCTGCTTACTTTTTATACCTGCTTTAATTTTATCTTTATTATTCATAAAAGCATGAGTAGAAGTAAATTTTTCTCTTTAAAGATCGTTTTTACATACTTATAAAAATTTCCTTTTTAAAAAAATTATGATTTTTTTCTCTCATACTTTCAAATTTTCATAGTATACCAAAACTTAAGTTTGGGGGAAGGGAAAATACATTCAGATTTAAATTTTATTTGTCTTTAAAGAGCTAATATTTTCTTAAAATAGAATCTTTTTAACATAACTTAAGGAATGAAGAATCTATTTAAGATCACCTTTATTTTTGATATTATAAACAATTTAGTGAACTTAACCAAAATTTTAATAACTTTAATTGATTTTAAGAATAGAATTATTTAACTTAAAGAAGAATAAGATTAAGGAATTTTTCTATTCATGGTAGAAATAATGGAATTTAAGAAGTATTAAGTAATCAAAAATTATCACTTGAAAAAAGAAAAGATTGAAAATCTTTTGAATTTTTATTCATGTTATAATAATTAAGTGAAAATGTATAAGTTTTGAAAATATAAGTTAAGGATAGTGAAGTTCAAAATCATTAACATAGTTATCCAAATATAGTAATCATATATATATATATATATATATATATATATATATATATATATATAAAAGAAAAGAGAGGAGAAGCTTGAGGAAATGTCTAATAAAAAATTGGCTTCACTGGAATTATCTTATAGGAGGAAAACTAGTTACATATTTTACTTAATCTTTATGCATGAATCTTTATTTAAGAAAGGTTTTTCAAGAAGATCTTTTTCTTGTAAATAATTTATGAGATCTTAATATAATAAACTTCTATTATTTTCAAAATGGATGAAAAATTTGAAATCTTATGATTTGGTAGTTGAATATTCTTTAAATTCTTAAAATTAAACCTAGTTAGTGAAATTGGGTTAATAATTCACTAAAGACTTTATAAAATCAAAAATAATAAGGAACCTTAAATACTTATCTTTTATTCCAAAGGTTATACATTTTATATAATTAAAAGGATTACTTGAGGACAAGTAACATTTAAGTTTGGGGGATTTTGATCCATGAAAAAATACTTATTTTTATGCCTTGACTTTTATCAATTTTTAAGGATATTATGCTTTAATGAAAGGTATTTTTGTATTTTTGGATGTAGGTGATGTAAAAAGGTCAGAAAAAGGAAAAATGGTGAAAAGGGAGCAAAAAGGAGCAAAAATGGAGCAAAATACAAGAATTATCAAAACTTATGGCCTGGCGCCTAGGCGCCAGAGGTTGGCGCCTAAGCGCCAGAGGTTGGCGCCTAAGCGCCAAACTCGATACAGAAACTGTCAATTTTTGACGACTTTTGGACGGTTATTTTGACGGAGTAAGCGGTTATTGGACATTCAAGAAGACTAGCAGTTGTTCCTTGATAATAGGACATGTGATACATTGCATTTGGAAGCTCCAAAACGGTTTTAATCGCGAAGAGGTGCGAGCCAAAGCGAAGAGGTGCGAAGAACTGGACGCGGTGTTCGGCGCCTAGATGTCAGATTCCTGCGCCTAGGCGCCGGACAGACCATCTAGAAGATTCATTGAATGTGGACATGTTTTAAAGAGGTTCCTCAAGGCAACCCTTGAAGCCTATAAATAGGAGTCCACTCCTTCAGAAAAACGTGCCCCCATTGTAACCCCTATCTCTTAGCCACTTTAGGATCTCTCATCCTTAGAGAGAGAAATAGAGAGAGGAATTTAGGGCCACTTTTATTTAGTTTAGTGAGTTTATTTTCATTTTCTTGCATCTGGAGTTCATTACACTGTGGAGTCAGTAGGAATCAGAAGATCTGTAGCAGCAATATTTGAGATAAATATTTTATTTTTGATTCAAAGTTTATTTATTATATTTTTCTTTTTATATTCAATGTATTCTGAGTAGTTAGCTTACTTTCTTCCTTCAATCATGAAAAGATAAATAAGATAATATAAAATTCGATGGAGAATTGAAAATCAAAATATTTTCAAAACATTGTGATGATATTAATACCTGATCTTATTTTACTTTTTAAATTGTTCATTTAAATTATTAAAACCTGTTGAAGAGTTTTGAGACCTAGAAGGAGAAGAACTCTTAACTTGTAGATATCACATGAATCCTTGGGTAGTCGAAGGCCATGTGCGGGCTATTCAAGGTGAAGTGCGAAATAAATAGGAAGATAAGATTTAAGGGCGTAGAATTGATAAGTTTTTAGAGTGACGAGACTAAATTCTTATAATTTGATTTATAGATTAGGAAAGGATCGCTAGTAGGGCCGACCATAGCCACCCTTGGACATCTAGTAGTGTGAGCCTAGATTAACCCATTCTACTAACAATACATCCGGACCTGATATGTAGATTAGCCAATGTTCTTTGCGCCTGAATCAAAGGGTAAAGAATAGAAATGCTTCTATTTGGCACAATACCATAATATAGATTCTCCAACGAATATTAAAGTATCTAAAAAATCTTGGATTGATTGAAAAGACGAAAGTAGTTTGTTTTATATGGTTTTCACAAAATCATTTTCTTATTATTGTTTTCTTTACCTGCATCTAGTAAATTAAAAGTAATTTATAGTTAGATTAAAATACAAAAAGTTCTTGAAATACAATATTTAAAAATTTATTACCATTTTTCCCAGTGGGATCGATACTGGGGTCTTTGTTTCAAAGCCCTTTATTACTTGAAACGATACGTATACTTGCGTAGTACCCAAAAAGTATATAAAATATTTTTCTTTAAAATTATATTTTGTTATATAAACATATATTTAAAAAGTATTAATCACTAATGGTCTAGCATTTAGTAGCAATCAAGTTTTATTTAATGTTATTTCCATTAGATTAATTTTGGTACACGTCTATATAGCAAGTTATTCCGGGTCAAGTGTTTCGCGCCTTCGCCAGAAATTAATTACTAAAGCATTAGATTAACCTTTATAGCATCCCTAGTAAGGGCAAAGAATATAATTGCTCTTATTTGGCACAACACATTTTAGATACTTCCACAACAGAATTCCATGACTTGTTACTGATTTATAGGAATAAAAAAATATTTTATTTGTATTTGCTTTCATCTTACAAAAATCTAGTTAAATTTAGTTGTTTGCTTTCATTTAAAAATTACAAAAATTACCAAAAATAATCGAACTTTCTTTCATAGAATATTATCTTTATTTTGAGTAAGATCTTTCTTAAAAGGTAAAAAGTTATTTTTTATGTTTTCGTTTGTTAAGAATATTTAACATTTTTCCTTATGGGTTTGATATCTCGGGGCTTAATCAGAAAGTCCTATATTAGTTAGTAATGATATGTATACTTGTGTAGAATCCTATTTTATAATAATAACAATTAAACTCTCATTTGCATCGACATCAAGTTTCTAGTGTCGTTGTAAAGAAAGAGATATAATTAAAAGGAAGTATAAAGTATAAAATCTTATATAAAACGTCATCATAAATATCAGGAATCAGTGCCACAAGTCCAAACGAATCTCATGGGTCCTTCTTGTGTTGGTCCTAGCATCCTCAACCAAAGGCTAAGGGTATAGGGAACCACCCACATGAGTTCCCAATAAGTGAGATGAATGACCCTGGGGCTGTGGGTTTTGAATGTAATTATGGTGATGTGTGTGAGTGACAGTGTGTGCAAGACTAACAAAGGCCACACCACCCAGGGCCACCCTAAGGCCAGACAATCCTATGGGGACCCCTCTTGAGCTCCCCATGCTTTGCTCCAGCCTACTAAGTGCTAGAGGTTAGAACCAAATATGTGGACTCCAAGAAGAGAAAAGAGGTGTTTAGAATTTCTAAAGGGCAAAGTTTCCATCACTATTCCTCTAGGATATTTAACAGAAAAATCCTATGGCTAGATCCTAGGCTTCTAAGGAAGAGAAAGAAGACCTCAACAGAAGTGAGGACAACATTGGTTTTTGGTTTTAGGGTCTTTTGTGTCTTATTTTTTTATTTGTGGCCCTAAATAAATGAATTTGAAATTTAAGGGCTCTAAAATGGTTGAAATAAGAATTTTGGCATTTTGAATATATGGTGTTTGTGGATTTTGGAGGCTGGGAATGTCTATTCAGTTTAAGACCTCTGTATATAATCCTTTTTTTATTTTGGTTAGTTTGGGTGGTTTGCCCTCTTTATTGGATGAGCAATTTTGATGTAAAACTAAGAAAATGAATTTTAGACTTTAGGAAATTGATAGAGTGGAGACATTGAATTGGGATTGGGGCTATGAAAAATTATTCAATGGTGTGTTCTTGATGTTTTTTAAATAAATGGGGCATATTTCACAAGTTGGAATGGGCAGGTTAGAGGTATTTGAAGGTCATGGGAGGCCTTAGAATTCTATGGAAGTGATGTGAAAGGTGTTTGAATATTTCATGGTTTGTAGGTTCTATGACATCCATGGTGTTGTGTAAGTGTGTTGGTGTGGTGGTGTTGTGTAAGTCGTATGTGTTGTGTTGGTGTTATGCATATGAGAGTGTAGTTTGTGGTGATGGTGTGGTGGTCGGGAGCTATGTGTGTTGGCATATATGCGATATGTATGATGGAATGATGGTGTGGTGGTGATAGGGTTTATTGTACATCGGAGTGATGTGTAGGTGTTATGTGTGGTGGCGTATTAATGTAGTGGTGGTGGTGTGGCGGTGGCGTGTGGGTCCTTTGTATTGTAGTGTGCGTACATAGAAGTGGTGTGTAGGTGTTATGACATCCATGGTGTTGTGTAGGAGTGCTGGTGTGTGGGTGCTATGTGTAGTGTTGTTATTGTGTAGGTGTTATGTTTATTGGAGAGGTGTTGGTGGTGTATTGATGGTGTGGTGGTCGGGTGGAGATGTGTAGGTCATATGTGTGGCAGTGTGTTCATGTGGTTATGGTTGGGAGTGATGTGTAGATGTTATGTGTGGTGGTGTATTGGTCTGGTGGTGGTGTGTAAGTGTTAATGTTTATGGGAGTGGTTTTGATGATGAGTTGATGGTGTGGTGGTTGGTACCATCTGTGGTGGTGTGTTGGTGTAGTAGAGATGGTGTGTGTACATGGGAGTGAAGTGTAGTTGCTATTTGTGATGGTGTGTAGGTGTTATGTTTAGTGTTAATGTTGCATAGGTGCTATGTTTATGGGAGCGGTGTTGGTGGTGTGTTGATTTTAGATGTTTCTTTTCTTTTACTTTTTTTTAGTTTTGGACTTTTAAATGAATGTTTATGTTTTCATGAGATATCCTTATATTGTGTGCTACACATTTATTTTTCTAGGTATTTTTCATTCTAATACTCCTCATAGTAAAGAGAAAAGAAACTGGTTTATCAGCCAAGTGGGATAACGATGTAAAGCTAATATTTTGTGAACTTTGTCTTAAAGTGGTGAAATTGGGAAACATGTCAACAACCTACTTTAATAAGGAAGGATACCATAATATATTTAAAAAATTCAAGGAATATGCATGAAGAGAATGTGATAGAATGCAATAAATAATGAGTGGGATTAGTTGAAAAAGGATTTAAAAATATGAGAAGAGTTAAAGATGGGATCCACAGGCTTGGATTGAGATCCAAAAAAGCGAATCACTGATGCGTCAGAGGAATGATGGGCTAGGATATTGGAGGTGAGAATTTAAGAAAAGTTCAATTTTTTTTTTAATTACATCAACATGTTATTCATCCATTAATTTGTAGGTCATTCCAAATGCCAAAAAATTTCAATTCAGCAGCATTGACCTTGAGTTTGGTGAAATGTTGGATCATATGTTTGGTGGAGTGTCGCTATGGTTAAAATTTCATGGGCCCCAAGAGAGAGGGTTTGCTAGCATATATGAGCATTTTGATGTCGTGCAAAATGTTGCCTCCAGTGAAGACCCCAGTCCTAAGATTAATGAAGTTGAATCAACTAGTTGATCCAAGCGTCCTAGGGTTGAAAAAAGAAGGAATAATGTATAATTTTCATTAGAAGATAAATTTTATAGTTAGTTGCTTCATGCACCAATGACCCTAGTATATCACAAGCAGCTTTTATTCATGAAGTTATGCAAATTCTAGAATTCTAGAAACAACTCTAGAAATTTATGAGGACGTGTCATTTTACTTGTTCTCTATGTAGCTGCTTGAAGATTCAATATAGGGAGAGATTTTTATGTCTATGATCCCTGATCATAGAGTCAATTACTTGCATTATTTTCATGACAACTATGATGCTTGAAATTTTTTTATTTATTAGAAACTTTATGTTTGATCTTTATTGGGGAATTATTTGTGTTATTTTTAGTTTGCTTGAGTTTTATTTCTTAGATGTTTGAGTTTCATTATTTTTTGGACACTCTTTATTTCATCTTTATGGGGTCATTTACTTTTCGAACTTTCGTTAACATTTTTTTTATAATGCATGTTCAAGCTAATTCAATGTTATTTATATGTGGTAACTGCATAAATAATGAATAAAATGGATATATAAAGACACAGAAGAAGAATTGCACCTGTGTTATGCTTATTGTTTGAGTATTACAACTCATATATTTGCTCGGATTACATGACATTCACATAAATAGTCGATAAGTGGGTAAGGGAGTCGTTTGGGGGTCACCCAACAATATTTAGCAATATATTATGTATGACACAACCTGTATTCACTGATTTTTTAGAAGAATTACAAGGAATTATGGACTTCAAGTCTCCTCCAAGGCGACTTTCGAGAGAGGTGTTAGCAATAAACCTCTATACTTTATCACAAAATGAATATTTGAGAGGAGCCATGGAGACATTCAAACATTCATCAGAAATAATCAATATATATTTTTCAATTGGTTTGAATGCTCTGATTAGCTTATCATAAAAAAAATATCAAACCTGAAGACCCAACATATCGAAGAACCCCATAGAGATCTCACAAGACTAAGATTACATGCCATATTTTAAGGTAAATGCATGTGTTTATATTTTTTAAAAATTTACTTAAACACAATAATTCAAATACTCTTGATAAATGCTTTAGGATTGTATTGGAGCAATTCACATAACACATGTGGATGCACGGGTCTCAAACAGCGAGAAGATCCCATATATCGGGCGATCTGGTTCACTAACACAATATATAGTGATTGTATGACTTTAACAGGTACTTCGCTTTTGTTATGGCTAGATGGGAAGATAGTACACATGATAGTCACATATTTAAATTTGCAAAGCAAACTCAAAAATACAACTTTTCAAAGCTATCCCCAGATTTGTTGGAATATGAATAAATTAAATTGTATTTTAGTGCAATACTAATGATTCTAATTATATCAGAGAAATATTATATCGTCAATGCAACATATCATTTAAAAAAAAAGATTTCACAAATAATTTTTTGATACAAAATATCACATTCCTTATTTTGAAAGAGTTAGCGATGTTGCTCGAGGTAGTAAAGAGATGTTCAATGAGAGGCACTCATCCTTAACTACGTTATTGAAAGAACATTTGGGGTTTGAAAAAAAATAGATTATTCTGAACATATATGTGGATATGACTACATATCTATTCAACAAATAGGTGCAAATTGTGGTCATTATAATGACTCTGTACAACTATATTTGATGGCTTCCTTCGTGTAGTGACATTGACTTCAATATTGTAGATGAAGATCATTCATATGTCATACTGAAACATATGAATATCGCTTAGGATAATTAATATCATACTTTGAAAGTGATTTGCCTGATTCTTCTACCTAAGATGGGGAAGGTGTTTGGGAGATGATGGAGCTGAAAGAGCGAATTACAGATGTCATTGTTAATAAGTGAAAGGATGTTGTATGTTTTTTTTTATTACTTGATATGCAATGTGTTGTCATGACACCTAATGTTTTTATTACTTTATGTGAAATGACTTATGAATCTCATTTCAGTGCAAATTTTATTTTGAGTTCTTTTACATGTATTATTTTGCATATTTTATTTTTCGTTTGGAGGTCTATGATGAGATATTAACTGTATTGGTTCTTTTGTATAGTCTATATGCTACTATGGGGTTTTGACACATGATATCGATAACAATGCAACCAAGTTCCCATCCTTTTTTAATCATATGCCCGTTAGGGTTCTTTTGGATGGCTATTGTGGTGACATGCCTCTATGACACATGCGACCTCAGTATTACGTGGTTTAAAGGCAACCATGAACCCTTTTTTTAAAGATCTACTGTCTTTTTGTAGTGAGTAATTATTCATTGGTTTATACTTTCTGATTTAAGACCTTACAACTTTATAAAAAATTTATTGAGTATTTCTATTATTCTTCACTACTAATGTTGCATCTAATGATCTATTCTTTGTGGTTTTAAACCTTTAGAAAATATGAGCTTGATGACTTTTGGTGCCTCCAGAGCATTGTACTGCAACTGTAGATTGCAGATTTCTCTGCTTACTTTGAGACAACAACATAATTATGAGAGATAAATTTATAGATGTCCAAGTAATAGAACAGAGAATTGTGAGTTCTTAAGGTGGACAGATCAGTTTGATGATTCCACCTTCTATAGTGATTAAGCGTTGAGAGTTTCATTGAAAAAATGGATTATTTTGTGACATTAATCATATGCATTTTAAAGATAATATTATGATATTATTTCTTATTATTTTAATAGTTTTATTTTTAATTTTAATTGCAGTGTTACTCACTATTTGTGAGTGTCAACTTTTATTATGTAATATTCAAACTGAATATATGCTTTTATGAATGAATTGTGCAACTAGGGCTGATTTTGTTATAAACAACAGAAAACTACAGGAGAAAAATGTCATTTATTGATAAACAAATACAGAGCAACTGCTGCAAGACTGTACAAAATAAACACAGAACTTCCACACTGATAGAGTTGTCGCACATAAGTTTTTTAATAAGCTACAGCTGCCTCATACAGACACTTAGAAGGTGGATTATAATAAAAAACTAGAGGTCGCGTATAGAGATAATAAAGAAAATAATTCTCATACTTTAAATTAAAATTCAAAAATAAGTTAATTCAATTATTTTATATTCCAAGTAGGTTCATTTGAAACAAAATTCAGTTACCACTTGGGTCTTCTTCCAACATGATTGTTGAACTCTTTTGAGATATAGGGTCTTGTATTGTCTTGAGTGCATATAACCCAATAAAGGCCTTGTATCATAGAGAAAGTATATGAGGGATAGAGAGATGGATAAGAGCCATGACCGGAAACTTTATAAAATGATTTAAATTCTTATCTCCCTTAAGCTAGAAAAGTGTGGCTCCTATAATTCAGAGGGAGAGAGAAAAAAGAGACAAAGAGATCAAGAGAGAGATTTGGAGCCCCCTTCCTCGCCTTTTTTTCTTTCCTTTTATACACAAGAGAGAAAGATAATAAAATCATTAACGTAATACATCTTGTCCTGTACGACGCCTTTCTCGGGTTTCTTGATTCAGAGATCACAATATGGGTAATAGGTGTTGTTGTTATGGCACTTATATCTAGTTCTTGGGTAAAAGATATAGTCGTAAGTGTTGGGTGGTGTATTTAATATTGAATTGACATATGTCCTTATCAATCATGACGGCCTGCTCTGATAACACCCTCATATAGGTGAGGTAGGTTATTCCTTTGAGGGGAATGAATATAATCAGATTGGTAGTTGGACTCAATTCAATCATTTTGAAAGGCGGACTTCTTTAAACAAGTGAAAATTTTCATATACTAGTATTAGTGTATACAATGATAAAAAAAAGGTTAATCAATAAGCCCTTTTTTGCAAATAACTTTATTCTAACAAAAAAGTAAAGGCAAATATTTAATGTAAGGTGGCTTGTTGCTATCAAATGCGCTTGTCATTGAAAAAAAATTTTAGTTAGCATATGCAAAAATAAATTTTAATGAAGAAAACATCAAAATTATTGTTAGATTAACCTTTAGATTAATATAATAAATAAAAATTGATTAAATTTTACATAATTTCAATCAAAGTATCCGATCCACTTTTTTCAGTCTTTAACAAACTCGAATAATATTAAAAATAATATTATTTTTGAATGATTTTACGCCGAGCCATTTTTTTGTTGTTGTTTTATTACTGCAATCATATGGGAGCTTTTTAGAAAGATTAGTGATTTACTGAAAAAATTATTGTGTATGTTTACCTGTTGCAAATATGTGTATCGTGAACCAATAAAAATCCTTCCTTACCAAAAAGTGAATGGCAGTGAGCCCCGATTTAATTTTTTTTTTTTTTCAAAAACAAAATCTCATTGAACGCCGAACACAAATTACATCCGATTTACTGAGGTAAAAGTCAATTTTACTCTTAAATTTGACAAATATTTCCTTCATAGAAAATGTTAACTTTATTATTTTTTTTAATTTAGCTTTCATCTTCAATTTTCTATATACATATTGACTATAATCTTCACGATCGGTTTCACAAACATAAACGTACAAACTTTGTTATTCATATTATTATCTGCAGCAACTGTTAGTTTACATTACTATTTATTGTAAATTTGTTTTTAAATTAGTTTTTTTTTTTTTAAGGGGAAGCTCCCCGAAGGAAAATTATTTCATACAAACAACGTACGCAGTGCTGCGTGCGGAATCTGCTAATAACCACTAAATAACTAGTGAAGAACCCATAATAACATCATGAATAACATTAAAATGAAACTGCGGGAGTTATTGACAAGTTATTAGGAAGTTATTACAGCATTATTTGAGCAATAACCTCTCAATAACCTCACAATATCCTGAATAGCAGATAAAAAATATAAAAGTGAAACCGCAGAGGTTATTAGAATGCTATTAGGATGTTATTAGAATGCTATTAGGAGGTTATTAGCTGGTTATTTGGAATAATACCGCAATAACCTCTTAATAACCTTCCGATAATCTTGAAATACACGATCTCGAAGGTTATTCACTGGTTATTAGCGGATTCCGTACACAGCGCTGCATACGTTGTCCGTATGGAATAATTTTCCCCAAATAAGACCTTATTAATATTCAGTCAAAACTGACACAGGATATTTAAATGTTTAAGTAATCTGTCTTTCTGATTTAAATTCTATTAAAATCGAAAATATTTATAGGTGTTTGAAGGTAAAATGTTAAATATTAAAGATATTAGCATTAATAAAATGGGAAATTTACATAAAAACCACACAAATTTTATTCATTTAAGTTTGATATTTACATTTATGATAATTTGGTATTAACATTCTACGCATCAAAATGTGTTTTATTATATTTTAAAATTAGTAATAATGATATTTTGAATGTGATATCTTGGTTTCGAGTGCTATAAATGTAAATACGAATATTTAGATGTTAGATATATAAATATATAAGAGCCGTGTGCCATGTACCTAATAAATTTCTTATTTTGATGTAGAATATTGATAGAGATATGTTGACTATTGTAAAATTGTGAGCATAAAATAATTAAATTGAAATTATTTTTAAAGAGAGGAGTGACCAATTATACACCATGTCAACCGTGTCTTATTCATAAAAATGTTTTTCTATTTATAAGAGAGTGGGTATAATGTGATCATGTTACATTTTTGTGCCTACTCTAAAGGAGGACATACTGGTATTCGTGGTATTTTACATGCATGATCTTATCTTCTGAGTACTATATGGGTTGGTCATCTATGTTTAATTGAGTTCGAGTTGGCAATATCAGCTCAATCAATAGAGATCTGCTCGGTCGACTGAGCACTAGTTGATATGGGTCGACTGATTGATATGTTTTTTTTTGTCGATCTCTTTAAACCTTGATAAGGAGACTTTAGATGTCTCATGGATGATTAAAGATGCTAGAGAACTAAACCATTCTTGACTTGGATGGTCTTTTCCTTCATTTCCATCCAAATGGTTTGCTCATGCACCCTTCATTCGTCTTTCGCTTTACTGGTTTGAGCTAGAACAATTTCACTTGATCGGATACGTGGGCCTCATAATATTCTCGATGGTTTTGCCCTTTTCATCTGAACCATCAGATCTCCTCGTGATAAGTGATGACATATTTTTGAAGTACAATTACAGTTGTAAATATAAGAAAAAATTGTGATGCATACGTAATTTTCCCAAAATTAAAACTTACTCATTATTTGTATAAAAAAATTAGAGGTTACTGATGTTCTGTAACAAGGATTTGAACAATATGTTAGATTTGTTAAACTTGATTATCATCATTGATTTGGATCAAACTCAGGTTTTCGTGTAAAATTTAGAAATATTTTGGTTCGCAAAATAGTTTGCAATATATTTGCTTTGGGGTGGAACGAGTCGAGCTTGAGTGCGCCTCGGCTCGGCTCGTATTCAGGTTGTTAAAAAGTAACATTATTCTTGTTCGGTTAGTTTATATATAGAGTGCAAAAATTTGTTCATGTTTCACTCGTTTACTTAGCGAGCCGAAAAGGAGCTGTTGGCTCGTTCCTGCAATAAATTATTTTCTCATATCAAACAGATATTTTATATTTAATTCCTTAGATTAAGAATTACTTATTTTCTGTTTTGTATTATTTCCTATATCTCCTAATAATTAAAATTAATTGATTATTGAAGATATTGAGAGATATATTTTTTCTTTCATATAATTTCCTTTTTATTATTTTTCATATTATAGGATTTTTATAAGGGTTATTTATACCCCCGCTCATATTAATGAAATTATAACGTATTCCGCATTATTCTAAATCTTAACTTGGTATCAGAGCAAAATTTTTGCCCTAACGACAGATAATCTTTGGAGAGGACCTCAATACTCCCTTCCAGCCGGCCTTCTTGCGGGAAGGGAGGAATCTCACCTTGGTCTTCGTCTACTCGTCGGAAGCTTCCTCTGTCCTCTTATTTGAGTTATGCGGCATCTTCGCCCGCCTTCGTCTTCTTCGTAAGCGACATCTTCGACTCTGACGCCTTCAGATTGCTTCATCGAGTCGCTCTTCTTCGCGCCCGAAGCTCGCCGACCCTTCGGTATTCGCTGCCCTTCAGTCCTCGCCGGCAATTCGATCCTCTCCGACCTTTCGATCCTCGCTGGCCCTTCGGTCCTCGCCGGCCCTTCAATCCTCGCCGGCAATTCGATTCTCTCCGACCCTTCGATCCTTGCCGGCCCTTCAGCCCTCGCCGGCCATTTGATCCTCGCCGGCCCTTCGATCCTCGCCTCGCCGACTCTTCAGTCCTTGCCGGTCCTTCAGTCTTCGCCGGCCATTCGGTTCAGCTAAGCCTGAATCCAGCAAAGCTCAAAATTCAGCCAAGCCTGAATCTAGCAAAACTTGAAATTCAATGGCCTCGAATCTAACAAAACTCGAGATTCAGTGAGCTCGAATATAACAAAACTTAAGATTTAGCCAGCTCGAATCTACTTTTTTCTCTATGCCAAAACATATGACAGACAAACTCAAAATTAAGCAAAACCTGAATTTAGCAAAACTCAAGATTCAACTAGCTCGAATCTAACAAAGCTCGAGATTCGATGAAGCTCGAATCTACTTCTCTCTATGCCAAAAAATATGACGAATAAAACTCAAAAATTCGATCAGTCCGAATTTAACAAAGCTCAGATTTAGCTGGCTCGAATCTAACAAAACTCAAGATTTAGCCAAACTCGAATCTACTTTCTCTATGACAAAACACATGTGCGAATAAAACTCAAAATTCAAGTCAGCTCGAATTTAACTAAACTCTTCTCGATTCTCGATCTTACTCGTGCGAGTTAGGAATTATTAACATACATTTCGAACTCGAGGGAGTGTTAGGAATTATAATAGGAAATAATTTATTACTTGTAATAAATTAATTCCTCAATATCGAAAGATATTTTATATTTAATTCCTTAGATTAGGAATTACTTATTTTCCCGTTTTGTATTATTTCCTATATCTTCTAATAATTAAAATTAATTGATTATTGGAGATATATTTTTCCTTTCATATCATTTCCTTTTTATTATTTTTCCTGTTATAGGATTCTTGTAAGGGTTATTTATACCCCCACTCATATTAATGAATGTATCAAGTATTCCGCATTGTTCTAAATTTCAACAAGATCAAACTCAGGTTTTCGTGTAAAATTTAGAAATATTTTGGTTCGCAAAATAGTTTGCAATATATTTGCTTTGGGGTGGAACGAGCCGAGCTTGAGAGCGCCTCGGCTCAGCTCGTATTCAGGTTGTTAAAAAGTAACACTATTCTTGTTCGGTTAGTTTATATATAGAGTGCAAAAATTTGTTCATGTTTCACTCGTTTACTTAGCGAGCCAAAAAAGAGCTGTTGGCGAACATTTGTTTTGAATAGCAATGTAAACGAGTTAAGCTTTAGTGAGCTCAAGTTTAGTTTGTATTCGACTCGTTAAAAAGTACCACTATTCTTGTTCGGCTCATTTGCTTAACGAGCCGAACATGGGCTCTTCATGAACAAGTTATGTTGACAATCCCAATCATGTAGCCATATCATGTTAT
This sequence comes from Papilionanthe hookeriana x Papilionanthe teres, assembly GCA_022702705.1. Classification (NCBI taxonomy): domain Eukaryota; kingdom Viridiplantae; phylum Streptophyta; class Magnoliopsida; order Asparagales; family Orchidaceae; genus Papilionanthe; species Papilionanthe hookeriana x Papilionanthe teres. Next base: position 61,984,751 of record CM040423.1, on the reverse strand, counting down.
GGGTAGGGTTATGGGTAGGGTGAGATGTAAATCTTTCTTTTTATATTAAAAAAGTCATTTAAATATGATTTAATATATTTATTATATTTTTTTAATAAAATTTAAATATGATTTAATATATTTATTATATTTTTTTAATAAAATTTTAAATTAATTATAAATATTTGTACTTTCCTTGTCAATTAAATTATTTTAAAACGACACTCATCAATTATATATGTGTGTGCCGCCAGCTGTGACCTTTTAATAGAACAACTTCTTGAAGATCGTTAGTCCCCTTAGGTCACTGGTTTAAATCTTTCTCTGGCCAGTTTGTCGTTAGTGAGAGCGGTCCTCAAATAGTTAAACATATTAAGGTGGCTGGAGGCTCATGGAATAGACTCCGACCATTTTTTTTTAATCGAGCTAAAACGGGCCGAACACGAACAAATTAATCTTTGTCGTGTCTGGCTTGTTTAAATATCGAGTCGGCCCATTTGCTTAACAAACAATTCAAACATGAGCTACTTAACGAGCTGAACACGAGCTGTTGGTGAACAACACTCTATTTTGATATCCCTAATGATGTAGCCGTAGGATGTTAATGATAGGAGCAAGATTTAAATTTTATTATTTATATTAAAACATTCATTTAAATGAAATTTAATATATTATTACTTTTTTTACATAATAAATTTAATTGATTATAATTTTTTATGGACTTGTAGTCATTTAAATTATTAAAAATAATGCTAATCACACACAAACACATATACATATCAAATTTAATTATTTCAAATTAAAATGAGCCGAACATGAATAAAGAAATCATTGTTAGTGTTCTTCTCACTTATATATTTAGTGTAAACATGAATATTCTTGTTCTGCTTATTTTATGAGCAAATGAGTCCAACATGAACTAGGGTGTCAAAACGGCTCGTTATTCGCAAGCAACTCGTGTTCAGCTCGTTAAGAAGTTTGTGTTCGGCTCGTTCGCTAAGTTAACGAGCCGAACACAAACTAAGATTTGTTCGTTCGAGTTCGGCTCGTTTTGGCTCGATATATATATATATATATATATATTATTTCTGAGTATTTTTTAAAAAGTTTAATGGATACGAGACTACAATGATTTATAACCAATTTAAAATATTAATTAAGAAAATAGAATAAAAATTATTAAATTAAATTTAAATGATATTTTAATATAAATAATAAATTTTAAATCTTGTTCCAATTCTTAATATCTTATAGGTATATGATTAGGGTTGTCAAAACAACTCTTTGTTCGTGAAGGGCTCGTGTTCGGCTCGCTAAGCAAACGAGCCGAGCACAAATACATTTTTTGAGATCAAAATATAAAAAAGTCAAACATGAACTGAGCCTGACTCGTTCATGTTCAACTCGTTTAAGAGCTGAGCCATTTATTTTCCTCAAGAGAACCATACTTGGATTCTTAATACAAATAAGTGCATTATGGAAGCACAATAAAATTTTCAGTATACTATATAAAATAAATGTAAAGTAAAAATTAATTTAATACTATTTTGATCTCGTAACCCCATTGAGAAGTCCCATCGCCCGTTGTCGACTGTGGGTTTAGGGTTTAGCTTATAGGAATTCATAACTTGCAAGAGATTATTCGCCGGCGCGGCAAACTGTCGTTCCACCGATAATTCAGCTAAGGACTTTCACGTGAGATTCAGAGAGGGAGATTGAAATGGCCGACGACGGTGGAGAAATGAACTCCGACAGCAGTGTGATGTGCTTGTTGACGAACCCGGAAGGAGAGCCTCTCGGTTCTTCCCTCTATCTTCCACAGAGCGCTGGTCCCCTCCAGCTGCAGCAAATTGTTAACAAGCTCCACCAAAATGTAATCTCTTTCTTTCCCTTTGAATTTGATATCTGGATCTGGTAAGCTTGCATTTTTCATTGTGAGGAGACAAATTTTAAATTTTATTATTATTTTATTGTGTGTAAATTATGATGGGATTTGTTCGAAGCGAATTTTTGTTTTTTATAGCTATGAGGCATATTTTCCTATGGGCAGGAAGCTTGCTAATAGGATCCACATAGCAATCATTTTAAAAGTAGAGAGAAAAAGAAGAAATCTCGAGAATCTGGAGAGGGAAGTACTGAGATTTCATTATCATACCAAAGTTATACGAGTTGGTTATAAAAGACTTATTATTTATAAACCCAAGCCACAGTTCGTGCTATAGAAAAAGCTATACTAAAAAGAACATACATTACCAGGATTCTATCTATTAAATACTTGAGGCTCATAGTCTAAAATACATCAGAACATGTTGATAATTGACTGAGACTATTATTAGTTGAAGTCTCCAACGTGATTGATGAAGTCCTTGGCTTGTTGATTGAAGTTATCAATTTACTGGATGAAGTTGCCAATTTGTTTGAATGAATGCTCACATGTTGCTTTTGAGTTTATGCTTACTATACCTTGAATCAAGCCCTCACAAGTTTTTTTTGATCCCGGCAAACTATGCCATTCTTATTTTATTGAGTTGCCTTGAACTGGATCGACTTTGTTTTAACTAAGATCTTGAGATATTCAGATATACTTTTAATTTCATGCTCTCTTGTATCTTTAAAATATAATTGCAAAAAATGCAAAAGAACATGTAAATTATCTCTTTTTTCCGAGCCAATTATTTCAATGTGATTACTCATTATAATTTGATGCTTTATTAATTTATGTTATATTAAAAGAAATTCTACGAAAAAGATTTTAACTTTTTCATTTATTTTTTTTCTCAAGAGCAATATGTCACGCTCCCAAAAGAGCTCTTCAGAAGGTGGGCAGCCCAGGATCTTTATGTCGCTTTTCGGCCCTACACCTACCGATGTGGGACTAAATGTCCGTGACATTCTCCTCCACCCAATCACGTGACGCCTCGTCACGGATCGGCTCCACCGAGGCCCTACACCGTGGAGAGTCCTCACAACCGGCGGACGATCCCGCTCGATACCATTTGTCACGCTCCCAAAAGAGCTCTTCGGGAGGTGGGCGCCGGGATCTTTATGTATCGCTTTTCGGCCCTAAACCTAGCCGATGTGGGACTAATTGTCCCTGACATTCTCCTCCACCCAATCACGTGACGCCTCGTCACGGATCGGCTCACCGAGGGCCCGCATCGTGGAGAGTCCACACCGGCAGGCGATCCCGCTCCGATACCACTCATCGCTCCCAAAAGAGCTCTTAGGAGGTGGGCGGCCAGGACTTATATACTGCTTTTCGGCCCTACACCTAGCCGATGTGGGACTAAATGTCCGTGACAAATAGCTATCTTTAAGTAATTTTCCAGTTAGGAGGTCACCACGACGTGATGAAGAGGAATAATGATTGAGAGGGAAGAAGGGACTTGAATGAATTTTCATCTTCTCCTCCTCTGAAAATGGTAAAAGAAAAAAGTTGAAGTTGCTACTGAACTACCCATTGGAAGTGAACTTCTTAATAGATTCCATATAGTTTAAAGCATTGTATTAGTTCTTTTTGCATAATTCAGCTTGGATGGAAGTAACAGAGAAACTTTGTGATGACACCATGGCTATTTTTGGCACGATGCTACCTAGCAAGGCTGATTAAGTGGTTGATTCTCCAATTCATGCTTTAGCTACAGATAAACGTGGTAAATTTGCTGAATTTGATATTATTCTTGAAGATCAAGTAGTGGTGAGGATTCCCCTGATGCACCAACTTCAAATCTCCAATTGTTGAGGATGAGGCTCCTTATATTAATTATTTTGAAGCTTCGAAGAAGACAATACTTGCTCTAAAATCTGATTTGCTACTTGAGAAGTCAAATACAACTGAAAGATTTACTAAGCTTTGGTTTTCTGGAGAATCCAAAAGAAGAAGAAAAAAATTCTTTGTTAATTTGTTAGAGAGATTTGCTGTACTGACCAATCGTCTTGATGATATCTCATCTGAAATTGCAACCAATATTATGTTGGAATTAGATACTTGAATAGTGTGATCATCATTGTGAAAAGGAGCATGTCTTCTTCATAAATTAGCAAATTTGTCAGCGATGATGAATTCATTATTCTCCACTTTAAGTTAGTGGTGTAAGTTTTGTTATTGGTGTAAGTTTTGTTATTGAAAATTTTGAAGGCAAACTGGGTGTATATTTCATTGGTGACAAAATACAACATTAAATCACTATGTATATAGTATGATATTGGTGGAAACTACATTCAAATTTTTATAACAGTTGAAGTTTCATCTTGGGTTGTAGCTTCATTTTCTCCCTAAAGTGTTAGCAGTCTTGTAGTATTATAGGGTTTTGGTGCCTGCTCTGCTCAGGTTGCCCTGAACATGTTTGCTAGTATGCTTACATTTGTCATTTATCTTTTATAATGACATGTTGATTGAGTTTGAGCATTTTTAATATATGCTTGCAATTAGGTTGTTAAAACAGTCTTTTTTTTCCCTGGAAGTATATAAAAATAATCAAAGAATTAGAAAATGAAATATTAGATTGAAAAATATAAGTTTTTCTTCGTGTAGTTGGCTAAATAATGGCCTATTAGCACTTGCCCATGTGCTGTCCCTTCCATCAATTTGATGGCTTTACCTGTTTCGTTGGAATCAAAGTTCATTATGCAGCGTTAAGAGAGGGATTTAGATTGTGTGAAGTATATATACTTTGAAGTCATCAATTGTCACATCTATAGTTGGAGATTTACTAGATTATAATCTTTGTGTGTGTTTGATTTTTTTTTATTGAACAATAAGACTAACAAGTTGAGTATTGTTGAGAAAGTTAAGCATAACATTTTTTTTTTGCATCCTCTGTGGAAATTTAAGTTGAGCTATGGGAATGATGAAGAGAAGTTGGCCTTTCGCTTAGACAAAAAAGTTAATGTTATTGTTGACAACTGTGTCGATCCACTTCTCTCCTTGAATGAATTGACTTATGTGACTTTTCACCTCAGCCTTGTAGTATTCTTGGAATGTCTATAATCATTTAGAAATATTATCTGTTGATGGTTTGCAAATGTTAGTTAAGCTGCAATTCATTTCTAGCTGGCATAGAATTTTTTTCTTGGCAAATTCTTGCAAGAAGGTGATGTCCAAGAATAGAGCTCTTAGGGGTGAATCCGATCATCTTTCGGAAGAGAATAAGAAATTATCTGTTAAATCATAATTATCCATTTGAGTTGAACCAAAATCAAAGATCAATTATGGAGTTCTTGAAGAAAGGTGACTTTAGATTGTGTAGTTTTAAAGATGAAAAGTTTAAAAAGTGGATTTGAATACTTTTATTGTATAGGTTTTAGACAAATTAAAGATAAGATAGATACTTTGAAATCATCTTTAGCTGAATCTGAATCATCAAGAAAAAGTTCCCTCATTCATTTATTTGGCTGTAGCTTGGAATACAATGCTAGAATAAAAATTGAAGAAGACCATAATAAAGGAAGTTGGAACATCTTCCAAAGTTAATGAAGAAATTATTAATAAATGTTGTATTTTGTTTGGATGTGCTAGTAGATTAAAGTTTAATTAATCACGTTTGGTGGAATATTAGACGATTAGCAAGTTGTGCAGTGTTGTTAAAGTTAAGAATTAATAAATTTATTTGCATTCTTTGCAAAAATTTAAGTTGATCTATGTCAATGATTAGATAACTAGCATGCCGTGCGGTGTTGTGAAAGTTAAGAATTAAATAATTCATTTGCACCCTTTGCAAAAAAATTAAGTTGAGCTATATCAATATTGTAGAGAAGTTGGCCTTCTCTTCGGCAATAGGGTCAAGTTATTGTTGAAACTTGTGTTGATCTACTTCTCCCCTTGAATAAATTGACTTCGATGACTTTTCACATTGGCCTTATGGTATTCTTGGAATACGTACGTGGTCATCTAGAAAAAGTATCTGTTGATGGTTTGCAAATGTTAGTTCTGCTACAATTTGTATATTGTTGGCATAACACTTTATTTCCTACAACTTATCACAAGAAGGTGATCCCCAATTATAGAGATCTTAGGGGTGAATCAGCCGATCTTTCAAAAGAGATTTATGAACTATGAGTTAAATAACAACTATCCATTTTAGTTGAACAAAGGCAAAGAACTATTGTGTGGAGTTCATGAAGAAAGCTTACACCATATTCTATAGTTTTAAAGAAGAAATTAGAATAAGGTGGCTTTGAATGCTTTTTTTGACTAGAGTATAACCAAATAACAAAATAAGATAAATACTTTGTAATCATCTTTAGTTGAATTAGAATCATCAAGAAAAAGCTCCCTCATTCATTTATTTGCTTCAAGCTGGGACTGCGAAACTAGAATAAAAGTTGAATGAGACCATGATAGAGCAAGTTGGAGCATCTTCCAAAGCTGGTGAATTGATTAGCCTTGACGAGTTTAACAAAGAAATCATTAATAAGTAGCATGATAAAGTTGCTTCTTGTTTGGATGTGCTAGTAGATTAGAGTGCAATTAATCATGACTGGTAGAATTTTAGAAGACTAACAAACTGAATCTTGCTGAGAAAGTTGTGTAAATAATTTATTTGAATCATTCACAAAACTTCAAGTTGAATGAGGAAGAGAAGTTGGCATTTCTCTTACACAAAAAAGGTGGAGTTATTGTTGACACCTTTGTTGATCCACTTCTCCCCTTGAGTAAATTGACTTCGGTGACCTGTTTACCTTGGCCTTGTAGTGTTATTGGAATATCTACATGTTCATCTAGAAAAAGTTTCTAATGATGGTTTGCAAGTGATAATTATGTTCCAATTTGAATCTCGCTAGTATAACACTTTATTTCTGGCAAATTCTCACAAGAAGTTGATCACCAAGAATTGAGATCTTATGGGTGAATTAGGTCATCTCACAAAAGGGAATTAGAACTACCAGTTAAATCACAGTTATCCATTTTAGTTCAACAAAAGATAAAGAACTATTGCGTGGAGTTCATGAAGAAAGCTAACACATGCTTGTGTAGTTTTAAAGAAGAAATTAGTAAAAAGTGAATTTGAATGCTTTTGTCAGATAGGGTATATCTAAATTTCAAGATTAGATAAATACTTTGAAATCATCTTTAGCCGAATTAGAATCATCAAGAAAAAGCTCACTAATTCATTTATTTGCTTCAAGCTTGGAATACAAAGCTAAAATAAAAAAAATTTGAAGACGACCTTAATAAAGATGGTTGGAGCATCTTCCAAAGCTTGTGAGCTCATTAGCCTTGAGGAGCTTAATGAAGAATTCATGAATAAATAGCAAGATTAAAAAAATATGTGCCAATATATTAGAGTATAATTAATTATGCGTGGTGGAATATTAGTTTCTTTTACCATAATGCCTAGAAACTTCGTGCAATAAGAAGCAGGAGAGAAGAATCTTGATAGAATATATAATGAATATTTTTAATAGAGTGACTTTTTGATATGTACTTTGTAATCATGTGTGTGTGTGTGTGTGTGTGTGTGTTTAGAAGTTATTTTTAGAAATAATTTATTCCTGTGAGATATTGTGAGGAACAAAATTATTTCTTGAGATTAGGAGTTATTTTCTTTTTCATTTTATATTGATTTTCTTGGATTATGAGTTATATGTTTTCCTATTTTAGGCTTTCCTAGTTTATGTTATTTATTTTATCTCTAAATAATTAATATAATATGATTATTTGAGATATTAGATGATATATCTTTACTTTTTTATTATTTTCTTTTCATCATCATTCCTATTCTAGGATTCATGAAAAGAGTTATTTATACTTCCCTTCATATCAATGAAAGTATCCCCGTTAATTCTGCTTTAATTTCACATGATTCTGAATCACAACATGGTATCAGAGCCAAATTTCATGCCTTTGCCACAACTCCTCCTTTCAGAGCTGAGGTTGCCGAACTCCCTTCCATCGTCCTTGCGGGAAGGGAGGGTGGCGAGAAGGGAGGGATGCTTTCTCTTCATACAGGACCTCGCCACCATAATAGATCCCCACGGGTCCTCTGGAGCATTGCCTCCTTTCTCGCTGCAATCCCAAACGATTCTCAATTTTGGTGCTCCAGATAGCAGGAACTGGGAGTCGCGACTTTACTGGCATGCGCATGGCAGGAGGTAACCTTGGGAGGGGAAATCCTGAGAGAGCGATTTTGTCTCCCTAGTGGAAATCCCGACCCATCGTTGGGTTGCGACTGAGATTAGTTCTTCTTTCTACGGCTTAAAATCTCTCTTAACCTGCGCCTACTCTCAATCGAGCAAAAATCTAGCTTCCAGAGAGGGAAAAATTCAGTCCGCCCTCCTTTATGTCGTGGCACATGCTTCGCTTCCCAGGAGAGAACCTTCTTTGGGCGACTGTGTCTCTGCTGTGGAAATCTCAAGCTTGCAGCAGGGGTGACTCTAATTGCAATGGAGCACAATAGTTACTTGGCATTTTAATTGCAATAGGAGAGGCAATAGCCTATGTTCTTCCTGGGATGTATGACAGTGTTAGCCAACATGGTTCTGGTTTCCAAGAGGTGAGACTTGTGACCAAGGATTCTAAACGTTCTGGAGGTGATTCATTTTTTCTATGCTTTGTTTTTACTACACCTAGCAGGCTGCGGCTGTATTGGATGCTTTGCAAGTTTATTGTTTCATGAACATGATCGATAGTTGGCCCTTTTAAGGTTGCAATTTGCTCGGCTTCCCAGATTTTCTCCAGCTGTCTAGATTTCTAGCTGTCCTGCCTCCAAATTTCCAGCAGTCCGACTTTTCAACAGGTCGTTACTGTTGGAGGTGCACTGCCCTGACGCCTTCCTTGCAAGTCCTTCCTGTTATTTTCTGGCTCCTTTTCCCTATAGCAATCCAACTTCCTGAGTTCCAATAGTCTGACTTCCTAATTGACTTGCTTGGTGCCACCGCTTTGGCTTCCATTGCGATCAACTCATCTCTTCTCTCCCTGTTTTCAATCTTATTACCTTGGTTTGCGATGCTAGGAGCTCTGGGGGTAATGGCTTATTCGTGGTAATCTGATAGTTTAGTGAGGGCGCTAGGTGAATATATTACCAGGCAAAGGGAGTGTCCAGTGATGGCCTTAAACCAACTTTTTATGCAGTCAATGCAGTGGCTTATTTAGTGCAGGTGTCTTTTTTCGTGCTACCCTTGATTTCCTTCTTTATAGTGGAAGATTTTTTCTCTGATGTCGCAAAGCTTTCTTGTCGAATCGAAAGTAAGACGCTAGAAATTGCATATTCGACAACATATGCTTTAGCAGTTTCTTGATTAGATGCATCATGATGTGCTTCAATGCATTTGACAGAGCTGCAAACATGTATCAACCTTCTCCGGAGCTTTTTCTGTAGCAGGCCTTTCCTCTGGAGTTTATTCTGTAGTGTAGACCTTTCCTCCAGAGCTTTTTTCTTGTAGCAGACCCTCGTTCAGAATCTTTTCAGCAACAGACCCTCCCTCGTAGCATTTACTTTTTCTGCAGGCCATACTCTGCGGTCTTTTCCTGTTGGTTGTCGTCTTTCCTGTAAATCTTCTGCAACATTACCTGTAGGAGTCTTCTGTCTACCTACAGACACTGCAAGAACTGCAGTCAAAGACAACCATAGTCAACTAGAAGTTGGTTTTATTGTAGTTTGTCTACTTCCTGCAACTTTCTCGCAACATTACCTGTAGGAGTCTTCCTCTTACCTACAGATACTACAGGAACTACAGTTAAAGACAACCACATTAGTCTACTTCCCTGCAAACTTCCTTGCAACATTACTTGTAGGAGTCTTTCGCCTACCTACAAACATTGCAGGAACTGCAGTCAAAGACAACCGTAGTACGAGATGAAGACTTCAAGTTCTACTTCATAGGATCTCCCTCGCCCATTATTTGATGATTTCAAATCCAAGTTGAACATGGTTTTCAACCATGTTTCAACTTAAGGGGAGCATTAGATTACTATATTAGGAAATAATTTATTCCTGTGAGACGTTATGAGGAATAAATTATTTCTTGAGATTAAGAGTTATTTCTTTTCTTATTTTATATTTATTTCCTTGGATTAGGAGTTATTTCCTCTCCTATTTTATGTTATTTTCTTTATCACCAAATAATTAATATAAATTGATTGTTGGAGATATTAGGTGATATATCTTTTCTTTTATATTATTTATTTTTTACTATCTGTCATATTCTAGGATTCATGTAAAGGGTTATTTATGCTCCCTTCATATCAATGAAAATTTCCCCTTTAAATCCGCTTTAATTCCGCATTATTCTGAATTACAACACACACACACACACACACACACACATATATATATATATATATATGTATGTATGTATGTATGTATGTATGTATGTATGTATGTAAATATGGCGCTCTCTTTCCGGTGATGGCTCGTACAAAGCAGACAGCCCGGAAGTCCACTAGCGGCAAGGCTCCCCGCAAGCAGCTCGCCACCAAGGCCGCAAGGAAGTCTGCGCCGACTACCGGGGGAGTGAAGAAGCCGCATCGCTACCGTCCCGGAACCGTTGCACTTCGGGAGATTCACAAGTATCAGAAGAGTACCGAGTTGCTGATCCGTAAACTGCCGTTCCAGAGGTTGGTTCGTGAGATTGCCCAAGATTTCAAGACTGATCTCACGTTTCAGAGCCATGCAGTGCTTGCACTTCAGGAGGCGGCTGAAGCCTATCTAGTTGGACTGTTTGAGGATACCAACCTTTGTGCCATCCACGCGAAGAGGGTCACAATCATGCCGAAGGACATTCAGCTTGCATTTCGCATTAGAGGCGAGCGTGCTTAGGATTCCTTCTTCCGATCTCATGTTTTCTAGAAATTTAGGAACTTGTTTCGTGAATACTTGTTTCTGTTAACCTGAACTAATTTTGCTTTTATTTGACAGACTCATTTTACTATGATGCTATGTTTTGTGTTTTGTTAATATATATATATATATATATATATATATATATATATATATATATGATTGTATGTATGTATGTATATATATGTATGCATTAGTTTCTTTTACATCCTTTTCTTTATATTTTGTAATTGAATGCATTTTTTCAGCATTTTAGTTTTATAAGTTTGCTTTGAATTGGCAAATCCATCTCTGATGAGATTTCCAATAAAAAAAAGAGTATATGCTCAATTTTCATTTGTAGATAAATTGCTTTGAATTTTTTTTTTAATTTTGTAGATATAAACAATAAGAATAAATAGTCAATACTTATTTTCTTGTAAATTTTAAATTTTAAGTATTTGCCTTGGATGGGCATCATCTTACGCCTGTGTTTAAACCATTGAGGTGGTAATCATCCAGACTTGCCAACATGAATGGGCTTTCAAGTTGATGCAGATCATGCTTTAAATGAGGGAGTCAATTTCTAGAGCTAGACCTTTTCATCTTTCAAAAAAATTATTTCTTTTTCAGATTTAAGCGACTTGCTTGAAACAAGTAACTTGAATGAAATTTTACCAAATTCTTTTTGAATTACTAGATATCACTTAATGAAATATCTTTAAAAGAATCATTGAATTAAGTGATAAAACATCAAGTTTCTTAAGTATAACTTCGAGCCAATTTTTTAGTTTCTTGACCATGGTTGAATACTGATCTAATAGTGGATGATGAATGCTTGAATTATAAATGCTGATTTTCAGTTCTCTGAGTAATGGCTTGTAAAGCCTAGTGTTGAATTCAAGATCAAGTACCAAATTTCAGCTGGTGATTTGAAACGTCGAGTATTAATAAATACTTGCTAAATTTCAAAATGAGTAATTGACGAGTTCTCTGAGTAATATATTTTGAAATCAGTTGATGTGTTGATTTATAAGATCAAATTACAATTGTTGGTAGATAATTTCTAAATATCTTTAGCAAATTATTGTAGAGAATTATTAGAAAGTTCCCCAAACATAAGATGCACCAACAATCAGATTTTTTTGTTGCATAGAATTCAAACAAAAGCATCTTAATATTCACTGACTAAAACAATGTAATTGAAATTACTTTCATAAAGTATTTCCTTTTATTTTTCTACGTAAGATATTTTCCTTTTTTCTAAATATATAATGTGAGGGTGAATTTATTTATTCTTTCATGTTTACTTTCTAGTTGTTTGTTTTGTTGAGTTATAACAATTTTTTTTTAACTTTCTAACTTTGATGAGTTCCTCAACTAGGCTTGTCGGCCGTTAAAATGATGACTTTTGAAAAATATAAAAATATAAAATAGGAATAGCGTTTTGATTTAATTTAATATATATGTATATATATTGATTTGAAAATAAATTTTAAATTTTAAAAAATGAGAATGGACAAATCTCATCCATTTAGTAGTTTAAATAAACTAACACAATATCACAAACAATACGTCTATCATGAAAAATAGACACACTACTCGATGATATGATTCGATCAAATAAATTACAGAACTTATGACATCCATTTTGGTCTGAGAACATTTTATTTTGATCGACAAGTTTCCCTACCTAATATTAAACATTTTATTTTGACCGGCAAGCCCCTATAGTTAATTACCTCTAAAATGACTGAAGTCACCTAAGATAACTCTCGATGATGATCAAAAGTATCTATCTTCATGAATTCAAATGTTAGGATTTTCAAGGTAGTGTGTAGGAAAGTCAAGTCGGAGAGGACCAAATAGGAACACTTATTTTTGGAATAAAAGGAAAGAAAAGTAGGGGATGTCACAGATCCCGAGGAGAACCTCGATGACTTCCCAAACTATCCTATTGTTGGGCTTTAAATTTTGGAAATGAATTTATTTAAATTTGAGTTCCGCCAATTTTTAATTATAGGAATTACATTTGTATAATATTCGATTATGCAAAAAACCTAGAAGATATGAGGATTTACGTCGTATCGGGCGACGACCTCAGAAACTTAAGGCGAGTTAGGGCTTAGATTGCATAACATGACTGTGCAAATGCCTAAAAGATAATGTGAGGATTTATGTCGCACTGGGCGGACTACCTCGAAGTCTTATGAATCGTTTTTTAAATTAAGGAAATGTTTAGCTGATGTAGACTTGTTTTACTGTTATATATTGTCCTCATCCGTCTGCTGCATTTTCGTTGTGCTGTCCTCGAAATTTTGCTCCGTGCTCTATGTCGTAGCGGTATTGAGTTTCAAGTTTAAAATTTAAGGTGGACATGCAATTGTTGGGTCAGTGTTTACCGCGGGGTACCTCCTATAAAACCAGGCTACTGGTCTCTTATTCTAAAATGTATGATATATATAAATAAAAGAGACAGTATAAGGTGCAGTAAAGGAAAAACAACAGTAGAGAAGACTTAGTAAACTGTGCAATAAAGAAAAGCAATAGTATGTGCAATAAAGAAAATACAGTAACAAGGTGCAATAAAGAAAACAGTAGTGAAGAAAATGCAATAAAAAGTACAGTAAGGGAAAACAATAGTATGTGCAAGAAAGTAAACTGCTGTAAACATAAAAGGAACCTGTATATCTGGCGGGCTCACTATTTCTTGCAAATGAGATCAGAACCATAAGTACAAGAGAGCAAGTATAGTAATGGGTTTAGCGAACATGTATTTATATACAGAAGAATAAATGGTAAAGCGAAAAGAAAACTCGAGAAAAGTCGAGAAACTCGTAAGAAAAACATAGAAAGCCTGAAGAAAGTTGCAGATGTCCTATGAAAACTTAAAGAAAATGATATGAAACACACGGAAAGCCCGAAGAGCACCATAAACATGATGGTGGGGAGGACTCAAAATCAGGACTCTGGGGCTTTAGCGAATCATCATGCATGTGTGATCCAACACTAAGTAAAATGTTACCGGCCTAAAAGTCACAGATAAGGGTAATCCCTGACCTGATTCATATGACTGACCCGAGAATTTTCAGAAATTATTTACAAAAGCTTTCATTTTTTTCAAAAGAAAATTTCATTTTTCAATCATTTAAAAGAAAATATTTTGATTTTGTTTAAGACTTAAAAGGAAAATATTTTTAACTTTGTTTAACATTTGAAAGATTTCAATGTGTATACTTGTGTTTAAAGAAATTTCTTACACAAAAAAAAGTGGATGAGTCAGTCAAATCGTCAGGCTAGGACTTCTGACTACCTATAAAAGAAAGGGTAACTCTTTAATAAGTGTTAGAGGTGCGATACTGCCAATTCTTCATTCTTTTAAGGTCATGGAGTCAAGATTGTGCTAGGACCTCTCAAACATACCTAGATGGTTCTTTTATCAATGTTCTAAACCCCGAACCATCCTACTTACAGCCTTGCTTGATTGTTCATATATAGCAAAAGACTATATATGCGCACTTATGCTGCGAGCATAAGCACATAAACCCAACCAAAAAGCAAGAAAAGAAAAAAAAGAAAAGAAGAAAAAAAAGGGCGAGAGAGAGGGAGAACCGATTCCACCCAAAAGAGCAGAAAGAGAAAGAGTGTGTCGACTCTCAAAAATTACATTCAAAAAATGACTTCTAACCTCCCAACGATATGAATTTTGAATAGTTCGCCTAAAACTTCTCAAAATGACGCTCCAACAATCCCACCAAACCCTCGTAAAACCCAGGCACAAGGATTCCATAACCTCCGCAAGAGCGACACATGCGAACCCTCCTAGTTGCTTCTTTTCCCAAAATGACACACCAAAGCTCCCCCGGATATCCCGAAACCACAGCTTAAGTGACTACACATAATTTAGCAGGAAACTTCAATGTATAATATATCTAACAGTACCGGAACGCTCCAAGAACTCCCAAATCCAATAACCCAAAGTTGCCCAACACCCAAACTACTAATGTGCCAACATCGGAGCCTGACATACCCATAACCGGGCTATAGAAGCAGCCCAAGAACCGAGCCTACCTCCTGCTCACATCAAGGCCAAACAAGACCCAAAAGCAGCCATACAAATCCCTGAAAACTGAGCCCAACATGCCATGAATAGGGCCCAACCAAACACCAAAACCGAGACTACAACAAGGCACAAAACCGCTGCGATACAAACCTCCAAAACTAAACCCAATATGCCACAAACAGGGCCCAAACAAATGCCAAAATCGTAGCCATATAAGCCTCAAACCTGAGCCACATAAGCAGCCCAAGAACCGAGCCTACGGCTGCCAAAACAGGGGGGCAACAAAGCCAAAACCGAGACCTAGCAGGGCACAAAACCACATCCAACATGGCTAAAACCGCAGCCATGCAAATCTCCAAAACTGAGCCCATCAAATGTAAAAAATGTAACCATATAAAGCCAAAACTGAGGCTACGACAAGACACAAAATCGAACTCAAAGTATTGTAAAACCGTGGCTCCTTAAAGCACCAAACCATAGCTATCAATTGTGCACTAGAAATGTAAACACATGGTAATTGCATGGCATATATATAAACCTCCCAGCACCTATTAGACATGCGAGCATATAAGAATTAGGTGGTATAGTATGTAAAGCCATGTATTAAGTATGGTAAAAGATAGATAAATAAAAGTTGCAGAGGCATGTAGATAGATCATCCAAAATGGCAGCCGAGAAAGAACCCAAGGTAAAGCCTAAATCACATTCAGCCCCAACCCCAAAATAAGGCCCAAACCGCCCTAGCTCATCCCCGAAACAGGGCTAAAAAACAGCCCTGCAAACTCTCCATTGCCGAGCCAAACCGAGCCACAACATAGGGCCCGAATCATGTGAAGTTCTCCCATTCCTTCCCACCTTTGTATACCTTCCAATGTGCAAGTTCTTTCACATATGCAATAGTAAAGCAATGAAATAGATAGAAGATGGATTACAATAGGAGCTTCCAAATAAACATCCCAAAATAAAGCCGCCCCACTAACCAATGCCTCTCCCTTTACTTCCACATGCTATGATACTATTATGAATATGAATTGTTAAAAGAATAAACATCAAAGCTCAGAAATTAATTGAATGAGTGCAAAGTAATATGCATTAACAAACTCTCCCCACACCATGGCTAACCAAAACATTCTCCCACCTTTCTTCTCCTTATTTTTTTTATTTTTTTTTTAACTGCAATGCCATTAAAAAGGAAGGAGAAAATCAACCAACCAACTAAGCAAGTAAGCATATCAAGCAAACCCACATGGATGCCGAGCCGAGTAGTGTCGAGCTACGGTAGTGTCGAGCAAAACCAGACAGGGAGTATCGAGTAAACCAAGAAAACAGAGAGGGGGAAGAGGTTACCACTTGGTGTAGAGCACACAAGAAAAGCAAGAGTAGGTCTATAAGCAATCCGGCAGCACCTCCCCTCTCCAAAGTTTCGGCCAACCCAAAAGACCTCCCAAAATGGGGATTTTATAGCACAAGGAGAGGGGAAGAGCTTACCTATACCCATCCAAGGGTATGCTGAACGTCTCGCAGCAGGAGTGACAGAGGAGAAGGCTCGAGAAGAGAGTCGAAGATATCGGGAAGGAGAGAGCCTTTCCCAATTCGTGCCATAGGGGATAAGCTTGACAGGATTGAAATACCAAAGAGGAAAGCTCGCAACTTCAGGAAAGAGGGCCTCGAACAAAATGTAACGAGAAGAGGTGAAGGGTCAACTCCCCTTTGCGTTGAGGGATAGTCTCGAGAAGAGAGGTAGCTAGGGCTTCACCCCGAGTCGAGACAGCAAGTGGAAGGAAGAAGGCTTCACCCGAAGCCAGAGGAAAAGAAGCTAAGGCATGCACGACTCGCGGGAGAAGAAATGGGTACGAGTGCATGAGTTAGGGATTTAGGGAAAGGGGGTAAGGGTTTTAATGAAACGAAAAACTTATTTTATTAATTTATTTCATTTAAAAGCACCAAATTTCGTGTCGTTTATTCGTTCTTGGGACCCTGACAAAGTGCAAGTCTTTCCTAAGTAAATTCGACATTCCGAACATGCCGGCGCAGTCCTTTTCATCATCCGGAGTTGTTCGGATAACCTTGTCGACGATCGGGTAAAAAAAACGTCGAATTCAATTTTTCTTGAAATTCCGGCTCGTTGATCATTTTGGAAAATTGATTTCAGTTTCGATTAATTATGAAATGTTTAAAGGCGTAGAGGATGCAAATTCTGGTATTTAACGTGTCGATCGCTCGAATTGCGAAATTTGTGCGTGCAGTGATGCAAAATTACATGAGGCAATCCTAGGGCTTAATGGTCTTATGGGGACTCCCTTTAAGTTTCCTTCATGTTAGTTTCAACCTCTTACGTGCTAGAGGTAAAAAGCTACACATGGAACTCTAAAAAGAGTAAAGAGGCGGTTTCAAAATTTTTAAAATGATGTGGGTCCTATTGCTAAGGTTCTAAGATAGTCAAAAGGAAGATTCTAAGGCTAAAATATAAATTCTAAGGAGAAAATTAGACCTCATAAAAAATGAGGTCAGCAAGGCTATGTAGAACTTTCTTTCTTATGACCATGATCTTTATACAACAACAACAAAGCCTCAATTCCACTAGGTGGGGCCGGCTACATGAATCCTTTTTCTCCATTGCGTCCTATTTAGTGTCAATTTTCATTTAATTCTAATAAATTAAGATCATTTTTTATGCAATAAACCGAAGTCTTCCTAGGTCTACCTCTGCCTTTTTTAACATAATTAGTATCTAAAACATCTACTCTCTTTATCGGATCATCAGGTGGTCGGCGTTTACTGTGACCAAACCATCTAAGGCGACTTTCTCTAATGTTATCCGTCGCTGGTGCAACACCAACCCTATTTCAGATATATTCATTTCGCATTTTGTCTCTAAGTGTAAAGCCACTCATCCTCCTAATCATTCTCGTTTTGGCAACACTTAACTTAGCATTATGCTTCTCTTTTAAAGGCCAACATTCAGCACCATAGAGCATTGCAGATCTCACCACCATCTTATAAAATTTTTCTTTCAGTCTAAGCGGTACTTTTCTATCACACAATAGGCCGGACGCATTCCTCCACTTGAACCAACCAACCTGAATTCTACTATTAACATTCCCATCTATATCACCATCACTTTGAATAATGGACCCGAGATATCTAAATCGTTCACACCTTTTAATAATTTGATCACCCAAAGTTACACTTCTGTCGTTAGAGCTACTATTACTAAAATTACATTCCATGTATTTAGTTTTAGTTCTACTTAAACAAAGACTTTTAGACTCCAATGTAGACCTCCATAATTCAAGTTTTTCCTGGGCTTTTTCTCTCGTCTTATCAACGAGGAGGATATCATCAGCAAAAAGCATAAATCAAGGTACATCCTCTTGTAAATGCCCAGTAAGACTATCCATAAATAAAGCAAAAGGATATGGGCTTTAAGCCGATCCCTGACGTAAACCAACAAAAATATTAAAATATTTGGTCAATCCTCCTTCAGTTCGAACACGTGTAGCAGCTCTAGTATACATATCTTTAATGACTTGAATATAAGTCATATCAACACCTTTCTTCTCAAGGACTCTCCAAAGAACATCTCTAAGAATCTTATCTTAAGCTTTTTCTAAATCAATAAAAATCAAATGTAGATCCTCCTTATTATCTTTGTACTTCTCCATCAAACCTCTCAATAAATGTATAGCTTCCATAGTAGACCTGCCCGACATAAATCCAAATTGATTATGAGAAATTTTGGTAATACGCCTTAACCTGTGTTCAATTACCCTCTCCCATAATTTTAAAGTATGACACATCAATTTAATTCTTCTATAATTTGCACACTCTTGTGCATCTCCTTTATTCTTAAAAATGGGGACCAAAATACTCTTCCTTTACTCATGCATCCTTTTAGTATTTAAAATAACATTAAAAAGTTTAGTAAGCCAAAAAACTCCCAAATCACCGAAACATTTCCACACTTCAATTAGGATATCATCAGGTCCTACAGACTTTCTACCCTTGGTTTTCTTTAAAGCATCCTCAACTTCTTTTCTACTAATACGACGGTAAAAATGAAAAGTTTTATTATTATTAACAAAATTAAGATTACTAAGGTCGATTGTATTTTCAGCATCTTCATTAAAAAGTTTTTCAAAATAACTCACCCACCTATGTTGAATATCTTTTTCTAAGATAAACATTTTTTGATTTTTCATCTTTAATACACTTTACTTGAGTTAAATCTTTACTTTTCTTTTCTCTTTGTTTGAATAGTTTATACATATATTTTTCACTCTTCTTAGTATCTAACCTTTTATAAAGATCACTAAAAACAGAATTTTTAGCGTCACAGATTATTCTTTTAGACTCCCTGTGACCCGTTTTATATTTTTCCCAGTTCTCAGCGCTTTTACATTTAAACCAATTTTTATAACATAACTTCTTATATTAAATCTTTTCTTGCACATTATTATTCCACCACCAACTTTTTTTATTTATAGAAATTTTTTCTTTTGATTCTCCATGTACATCTTTTGCCACTTGTTTAATAGTATTAGTTAATTTTCCACATAGCGTTTGCGTCTTCTTGAACATCCCAAATGTTTAAATCTTGAATTTTACTCATAAAAATAATTTTATTTGTGTCTTTTAGGTACCCTCATCTAATTCTACTATGTTGAATCATAGTATTCTTTATTTTACAACTCTTCATCTTAAAATCTAGAACTAATAATCGATGTTGGGTATTTAATTCCTCACATGGAATGACCTTACAATCCTTACAATCTCGACGTTCTCTTCTTCTCTTAAAAAATAATCAATTTGTATTTTATTAGATCAATTCTTATGAGTAATAAGATGCTCATCTATTTTCTTCAATAAAGTATTAATAATAATCAGATCATACGTTAAAGCAAAATCTAAAATGACTCTACCTTCTTCATTAATCGCTCCATAACCGTAGCCACCATGATTATTTCTGAAATCTTCTACCATTCTACCGACATATTCATTTAAATCTCCTTCAATAAAAAATTTTTCTTTAAGAGGTATCAAGTGTATTAATTCTTCTAAATCATTTATGAATTTATTTTTAGAGCCTATATCTAAACCAACTTGAGGAGCATAAACACTTATAATATTAAATATCTACAGTATCAATAATAATCTTAAGTGTTATAATTCTATCTCCAGCTCTATTAATTTTTACAACATTATCTTTCAAACCTTATCATAATTGCACCTACACTATTTCTAGTACGACTATTACCAGCATACCATAGTTTAAAACTTAAGTTATCAATCTCCTTAGCTTTTTCTCCAACCCATTTAGTTTCTTTAATACATAAGATATTTATCTTTTCATGAATCATAATATCAACCAATTCCATAATTTACCATTGAGAGTACCTATATTCAAAGATCCTATCCTAATACTAATATAATGGACTAACTTCTTTACCGGCATCCGTTCGTAATGTGAGAATCCTTGCTTATTTGACATTACACCAGGGCACTGGTGTAGCGGCCCTTGCACACTTTCCACTGTATTCAGGCCATACAATGCATCGCTTCCAGGGGACACCCTAGCACTTACACAATGATCAAAAGGATTCATGTCATGATTTTTTTGACAAGTTTGACGCTGGCTGTCGACTATAACGCAACCCTCCACTTTTCACATCCGGGCTTGGGACCAGAAATGACAGTGTTGACCATGATCTTTATGAAAAGTAAAATATTTTACTAGATCTTTGGCATGCGGTTGAGCATATAATGAGGGCGATGAACATAATTATAATTTTTCTTTAATCACATTTTCAACTTAGCATGAGATACTACTTGCAAAGGTGTAGGAATCTGACTCCGAAAATTACAAGAGACTTGTCCTTTGATAGTACATGTCTCAAAGAACTTTTGTGCTGAACTGTTGCTCATAAGAATGTCGTTTAGTGGAGTACCACAAATTCCGCTTTTAATCATCTCACCCCTAATCAGTTGATGTTGATGTCTTTGCAGGTTTCTATATTCAAAATGTTGGTATTTTGATGTTTTTTTATGATTGAATTCATTCATATTTATGTGATTGCTGGCAAGTTCTTATGTTTCTACCAATTCAATTGCTTTAATCCGAGCACATGTTTGAATGATACTTCTCTAAGATCTTGAGTTAATGCAGTGAGGGCTAAAATAGGCTCGAGGCTATTACATTTAGCATAGGCTAAAATTGAATAATAATTTTTCATGCTTAGTTTTAAGAGAATTTGAGAATTCTTTAGTTGTTTTCAGTACAAGCAAATTTTGAAACGAGTAACCACCTAAATTGCAAAGTTTCTGGTACTTCCTATTAAGAGGTTTGATAACCATTTTGGTGGCACCTCTTTTATTGCTGTAAAGAACAGTTAGCATTTTATGACATCATCAATATCTAACAATGAAATAGTTGACTCAAATTATACCACTTTTCATTTAGATCTACTTGTCCTTATATGAATCTAATAGTGGAATTCTATATTATGTTATGGATCGTGTTTTGGCAAATTCTCTAGTGAATGCATTTGTTGATTGATATTTTGTTTCTCATTTTTGTTGAGATGGAGTAGATGTTTCACCACATTGTGAATAATAGCTTTAACCTATAATTCGAGTTGAGATTAATATTATTGCATTTTGAGGTTGTCTTTGTATGGAAGTCCTTCTGGCATCATCATTCTTGGAGCGACTGTAGGAATCAGCTTTAATATTCCACAGATCATCTTTGTTATCCTTTATCCACTTTTGTCATCTATTTTTTGGTGAAAGTCTTGGATCTCCATTTTTTTTTTTTGAATCCTCTTTGTTTTGCCACTTTGCCACACGTAGTGCATGACCTCTAGTTTTTGGCATCAATGTATGCTCAATGGACCTTTGAGAATGTTGGAGAGAGAGAGAGAGAGAGAGAGAGAATCGAAGAAATCTATGTAATTTGAAGCAAAAAGCTCTTTTATTTAATTAGACTGCCAAAAGTAGAAGATTTGGGTACAAATGACGTTGTGTCATAAGTTCCTTTAACTTCCTACTTGTAGTTTCAGGCCAGGGCTCATACCTACAAGCAAGCTACTCAAAATAGAAAATACTTGACCAAACTTCTTGATATTAAAATATGAGATATATATCTTGAAATACATGAGAGCACATGTTAATAATGGACTGAAACTATTACTAGTTGAAGTCGCTACCTTGATGGATGAAATTACCAACTAGATTGATGAAATTGCCAACTTGTTGGATGACATTGCTGATGTTTTTGAATGAATGCTGGCCAGGCGCTTCTGAGCTTATGCTTGTTTAATATCTCTGTCCTTACTATTTTGTTGACTAGCCAGAATTGGGCCAACTTTGCTTGAACCGAGCTCTTGAGAAATATAAATATATGGAATAGCTAATATGCAAGCTACCTATTTGTTCTTTCTAGTTAAGCTAAGTTAGCTAATTTCTTGAAACCCATATCTTTGTTTATTAGTTGCAGGAGATTACAGATATTGTGCGCCTCCTTCATTGCTATATCAGTGAGTCCTTTTTTGGTGTTTTTATTTATAAACGATGATTCACAATGGATTCCTCATTGAATATATCATCAGCTTGGTTAACTTATTATGTAATAGCAGAAGCCATTAATAATTGTTATGTGAGGTTTGAAGATTCATTTTCTGTCAGAGAAATACCTCCTACTGCAATATCGAATAATAAAAAAAGCAAGGAATGAACTTGGGCTTAGTTCAATTAAATGCAAACCTGATCTTTGTAGACTACAAGCGCATAAATCTCTATGTAAACTTTAAGGATCGTGATTTAAGTTATATTTTGTGATAAACTGGTGATTTGTTTTCATATAAGTTTCTTACTCTTGTCTACATCAATCATTATTAGCATGTGAGGATGATGCTTACTGCATGTTCTTTGTTTTTTCCGCTCCTGCTAAAAGGTGGAAAAGCTTCCATATGCATTTTACATATCAGATCAGGAGCTTCTGGTGTCACTTGGAGAATATCTGAGAAAGAATAAAGGTGTTTTACCTATGAATTGAATATTATTTTTTATTTGCATTTATATGCTCATTTCTCATGTATATTTGACAAGAGAGTAGCTTTATTGTGATCTTCTGAAGAATTACATTTCTATTCGATTAATGATTATACAGTGTCGGTGGAGAAGGTCTTACCAATAGTGTACCAGGCTCAAGCAATTTTTCGAATTCGTCCTGTTAATCGATGTTCTGCTACCATTTCAGGTTATTTATCTTATCATTTTTAATGCCCTTTAACTAGCTAATTCTTATATCAATCAAAATACTGTAGTAGTTGGAATCATGATGGTGACCTGTTACTAGACTTATTTTTGTGTCATGCATTATATTTAAGAGTTTACTATTTTTTTTTCTAATGATATACTTTTGGCAGGTCTTTGGTTATCTATTCAAAATAAATATACGATACAAATTTATTTTGATAACTATTTAGCCTGTAATTATGTTCCTCTTATTGTTTGTATCAAATAATTTAAGATGTGATTTTGGATCCAATGACCAAGCAAATTAACCTTTTTTTCCTGAGAACATTTCCCACATCTTTTATAAAAGTAAATACAGAAGATAAATAAATATTACGGCCAAAACATTATTATCATAGTGAAAATCACTAATTATTTGCATATATTATCATGCGACTCTAGTAATTTTGTACGAGAGAACCTAAATGCATGATGTTAAATTAAAGAACATGTAGAGATATGTTTAGCATTTGGTTTACAAATTAAATTTACATGGATATTATTGTTGACAATACTTAGCAAAAACATTTATTTACCAAAGGACAATATTTTTATAAAAATCTAAACCCTTGTTTAAAATTTTATGTGATTTTATATTTAATGAACTTGCTAAAACACATATCCAAGTTTCTTCAGAATGAAATAACCACATGGAAGAGAGCGTCAATATTTAGGCATTTGCATTAAAAAACCATTCCAATGAATTTTTGAAGCAGCAATCCTTACTGCATCAAGTAAATTTGAAAAATTCTTCATACATCTTGTGTACAATTAAAACTACAAACGTGTTTGAAGTTGCATAATCCTCTCAGTGTATTAGATTTACTTAGAAGCCAACTCTAAAAGATGTTTGAGATGAAAGCCAAATGCAGTGCTTGGAGTTGACCTCCAGAGAGTCATTTACCCAAGAGTAGGGTGAGCTGTTGCTAAAACATATAATAAATTTGAAATTTTAAAGTCTTGTTGCTAAGAATCCTTATAATTTTAAGTGTTGCACTTTCTTAATTGAGCATTTATCATCCCCAAATTAGTGGATATGTATTCATGTGAAATGCTGTAACATGAGTAAAATAAAAAAAATAAAACAGCTAATTTAATTGACACATTGCTGTGTTTATGTCCCGGCTGTTATGTTGGTTGCCTTTGTAAATATGTCAATGTGGAAGCATATTATATTGAATAAAGAGTACACATAATCTATTTTTTTAAACATTTGTTGTACATAAATCTATCGATTATAAGGTTTCATAAAAGTTTTAATGAATTTGTATTAATAATCTTCATTAGCATATTCCTGGCCGATGCTCTACATATAGGACAACTAATTTGCTAACATTAAAAAACATTAACTGATATTAGTCAACATCTCTAAGAACTGGGATAAGGATGTGAATTTCCTTATTTGTCTAAAGCTGGGTGGCAAATTTAAGAGAAGAAAATATTACATGTTTTTTATAATAGAGTGATAGGGACGATTCATAAAACCAACTGTAAACATTTGGTATAAGAAATATTCTGATTAACTATTTTGTGTGTGGTAGTCCATTTGGTAGTTCTTTAGGGAAAATTTTTTATATAATGGCAATGCTATATTTTTTCATTTTCTGTTGCATTGATCTAACTTAGAATAGCAAAGGATGATCAAAGCTTATTTGTGAAGAATATTTTAAGGTAATATCTATCAAAGATGAGATGCAACATTTTTTAGATGATTTTAGTGGATATTGACAAGGTATAATAGATGGAACAAGAAATGAGGAGCTAGAATTAATGCGAAAAAGCTATGAAATAGCCAAAAAATGTCATTAAGTTTGCTTTAGAAAATGTACTCGAAGAAGAGTTTTCACAAATGTAGTTGAATAAGTATTCATATAACTAATTCCAAATCATCAGGGTAAGGTCTTAGCTTGTAATTTTGTGCATTTTGTTTTTGCATGGTTGGTGAGCTAGGAAGGATAAATCTTGAACTTATTATATCGGAGAAGGCATGGGAGTAGCTGATTTGAAAGGTATTTGGGAGGACTAAATGCCAAATAATCCTCTGGCTAATTATATGGTACAATTTTAGTCTAAAATTCTATAAAAGTGTACTATTTTAGCCCCCATGAGTCTGGGGACTAAATTAACTTTTTTATAGACTCTGGGATTAAAATGGACGCCTACAAAATGTCAGACGACCATTTTGACAGTTTTCACTATGTGGGAATCAAACTCTGAAGGAGCTCACGGAAATATGTTTGAGATGTTAGCATTTAAAGAAGGATAGCCAATGATTCACTGCTATGGTGAGGGAACCAAGTGCTTCGAAACATTATTGAGATCAGACTAGATCCATCAGTTCAAACCAAAAGTTAGTGGAGAAAGATAATAAGTGATATTCAGGTAGTTGATTAGTTAGGATGGCCAATTGATGGAACATGATATATATGTTTTTAATGCATAATATTGTTTATGGCACTAGTATTTTTTATATATTATTTGCCTGTATCATAAGGAACAACAGTTTTGTAGCAACTGTTCCATTTAAGAAGATTTTCTTTGGTTTAAATATTTAGCTATAAATTTTTACTTATCTAACCAGATGGATTTTGCACAAATATTCATTTATGTGATATGATGTTATGGTAATTATTTTTACTCATAGGGTAATTGTATATTTACAAAATTTATCATTTATGTTATAAAGGTTTACTTGATGTGATGAGAGGTGCATACTTGTACATGAGACTTTTGTTACAACAACTGGGGTGCTCTTTGAACTCGAAAAATAAAATAAAACAATTTATATGCTTATTTATTCTCTCACAAATTTTAATTATTTAATGCTTTTTTTGAATTTGGAATGTCGTAGAGAAGTAATGTTGCTTCTTTTGACCTCTTTTGCAGGTCACACAGAAGCAGTACTTTCTGTTGCTTTTAGTCCTGATAGCAGAAACCTTGCAAGTGGATCTGGTGATACAACTGTAAGATTGTGGGACCTTAACACTCAGACACCATTATTCACTTGCTCAGGTAAATTTTCTTTTCTAGCTTCTATTTTCAATTTTTTATTTTCTTTTAAAGTTTTGGGGTGGTGTGTTCAAGTTGCTGTAAGCCGAGTGCTTAAGTTCTTCTTCTGTTTTTGGGTTGGGTAGGGGGTGTGGGGGTGGGGTGGGGGCATTTACATAGCTCACACCCAAGCTTTAATATTTACATGCACACCATTCATATATTTAATATGACATAAAAAATACTACTATCGCCTACTTTTAAATTAAATACTCTTTTTCATGCATAGGCTTATCACACCAAAGTGTTATAAATGTAATTATGAAAATTTAGGTGTTAGATATGTAAATATGAAGAAGTTTTGTGGTGTTTATCTAAATTTTCCCTTTTTTGGACAAATTGCTGTTGCTATGATGTTTATATTTCACATGATCATATTTTACTTGCAAATCGATAGTCTGCCACCCCGTATTTATTTCAAGGTGCAATGATTACATAATTAGGAGTCAAGTACTATCATTGTTTTGAATGATGCTTATTATTACCCCTCTTGTTTGTTATATTTTTGCTATAATTTTCACTTCTCTCCCTCATTCTACCGTGATGGTTAACCCGCCTCTGATATCTGAACCATGCAATTTGCATTCTTGGAGTTTGCAAATTTCGATATGTTTATGCATCAATGTTGGGATATGTTGAGTGTTGCCTGAAAGATTACTAGAGCTTTTGAACGGTACGCTGATTTGACAATTTTCAGCTTTGATTATAGGCATAAAAGCTTGACATGGCTGAGAGATTGGACCATCAGTGTGACAGTGACTCGATAGAGTTGACGTTGGCCCTTCAAGCATTAGATAAATCACATACACGACCTAAGTATTTTAACCATTTATTAACCGTGCTATTAAACAAAAAAATAAAATTATGTTCAATTTTGCATAATGAATATGTATACAAAGCCTGACACATATTGTATGCATAATAGTAACTACCTCTTATACAAATCTTCTATTGATAACGTTTTAAGAAACTAACTGCTAGAAATGAAATGACTTTTAAAATTTGACAGCAAAATGGGTCTATTGTTGACAAATTGAAAATTTCAGAAAATCTTGGTGTACATTCTATTTTTAATCTGCCTGATTTTATCTTATGTCACAATGCTGCTACCAAATACTTTTTTTGGCCTTTTCTCTCTTTCTATCTCCTCTTTGTGAATTTATATTCAATACTCTGCAAAATATGTCAATGCATAGTGTGTTCTTAAGGTTATCCTGGATAGGGAGATTTTGTCTATTATTGATGGTAGAGTTTTGGTTGACGCTAGTGCATTGGTGTGACATGTTTGCTTGTGAGAACTCTTGAAACACAAAAATAATTTTCTTTTTTTGCTTTACGAATTTCAGAGGTTTGATTCTTCTGACTTGAATTTTCTTAAGCTGAATAGGTTGATGTGGAGTTGTTGCCATTAGGTGGTGTTGGTCATATCAATTTCCTTGTGAGGTGGAATTTGGCATTATCCACATGAGTTGTGATCAATTGTGAAATTATTTTCCTCTTTAAGCAGTGAGATCTTTCTCCCTTTGAATTGGCTTATGTGGCTTTGACTAGCATTTTTTTGTATTATATTGTGATGAACCAAAGCCAATTCTCTAGGTGAAAGTTTGCAACAGTTTATGCCCGCTTTAGCTTTTGTTATGATTGCTGGGTGTTTTTTCATCGAAGGAATACAAACTTAGCCATAGAAAAATTACATTGATATCAAATTTGGCCTAGAAGGTATCATTTGCCATTTAAGGATCAACAAAGTTAATATGATGATCATTTTCTCTCTATAATTATCCATTAGTTGCTTTAGAATAAAAATTGCATTTAGGGTCCGGTGAAATCGTTGTACCATATGGCGGCTGATCGTTTTACCGGCGTTCTCTCGACCGGAACAGAGGATTACTGCGTGGTCAAAGGAGCCTTAAGTGGGGTTGGCTACTTGTATCCTTTTCTTCCATTGAGGGAATTGAAACTTAGCCATAGAAAAATTACAATGGTATCAAATTTGGCCCGGAAGATATATTTTAGATACATATTTTATGCCAAAGCAATTAATGGATGAGTATAAAGGGAAAAGGATCATCATATTAACTTTGTTGATTCTTAAATGGCAAATGATAAAGTAAAATGAAATTTGATTTGATTGACTTCAAGGAGAAATAATGTGTAAACAATATTAAGTCACCTTAGGTATTTATGATGGAGCAACGGTTTATATTGGAAGTTATCTTTTAGAGTGATGAAGAATTTTCAAGCATGGTAGGATTAAATAAACTTAGAAACTGACTTTTTATATTGTTAATGGAAATTCTTATAACAAATAATCAAAATTGATTATCATGTTTTTTTTTTTTTTTAAATTTGTTTATGACGTGATGATGGGTGAGGCATCTTTTATAGGTGAAATGTTTAAACAGTCTAGAAAATTTGTAAATGATAACAATTTGGGTTTAGTAGAAGAAATTTTGAGTGTATGATCGATAGTTTTAGTGAATATTAAACTATACCCATCAATATTATTGAAGAATCTAGTGATATGTATTCATGTTAGATGAAATCTAGGATCTTTTAAATATTGTACTGATATCAATGAGGACATAACTTTTTAGAATTATAGATAAGTGGTTACAATAAAGAAAAGACGAAAACAATACATAGTGTTTTATGTAATAGAGGATATGATATAGGCTTAAAAAGCTAATTTTATAACACTGCAGTTTGATTGGCTATGTTATATAGATTTGTATTAGGCAATAACTAAGTTTTTGCTAGCTAAGATGAGTTGTGGTTGAAATAAGAATGAAAAGATAAACTAGAAAATAGGGTTAGCATTTTGTTAATGTGACAGTTTAGGTCTTATTTGCTTGTGGCTAATATTGTCTTTTATGCATTTTCTTTGTTATATATTCCTGTGGTATTTTCTCCTTTTTTCTAGTTGCACTTGCTTTAGAAGTTTTTTGTGTTTCTGGGAAGCAAATCAATTGTTCTATTTAGTCTCATTATGTTTTATTAATGGAGGAGTTTGGAATGGTCTTATACCATTTTTTTCACTTGAAAGTTTGAAGTCTTGAATATTTTCTAATCTTGTTATTTAGGACATAAAAATTGGGTTCTATCTATAGCATGGTCGCCAGATGGAAAGCATCTCGTGAGTGGCAGCAAGTCCGGAGAACTTCTCCTATGGGATCCTCAAACTGGGAAACAATCTGGCAATCCACTTACGGTAAATTCTACATGATAATTCCTTTTAGTCCTGTTTGATGCATTTTATGTCGTAGTTATGAATTCGGTATCTTTTCTTAACATTAGTTTGCAGTTTTCTAATAAAATTGCAGCGTAAATATTTGGAGTATCATCTTATAGATTTTACAGTTTTTCATCGAAGTTGTATCTGTTGATATTAAAAAATACAGAGAACAGATGATAGTAACTTTTTTACAGCAGCTTAAAAAATTAGACTAGAAGGAAGCTTTGTTTATCGTGGCAGGACCACTTTGTTTCTTAGTTACTAGCTAGCATACCTTTTTGAATCTTTCTTCAAAGAAAATATGACGGTGGATAAAGTCTACATATAATCCCTTTTCAAACTTGGCATTCAATTACCCCATTTATTACCTATATACTTGAATTAGGAGATTGAAGCAATATGTTCCTTCCGCTGTTTGCCGGTTATTTGAAGGCATGTAGTGTGTAGGGAAGATTTATGATCCCTCTCTAAAATTCTCTTTGAAGAAGTGCCGATCTATTTCAAAATTTTTATTTTTTTTAAGTTTCAAGATATTTTCTGTCTTGTTGGCAATATTTATTGCAATAGTGATGGAAGCTTTATAATCACATAATAGATGCATGGACTTTTATTTACATGTGGACTTTTATTGTCAATGCCAACCTTTTTAGTGGATCCAAGGTGTGCGAAATGGCAAAAGCATTAGAGTCGAATATTCCCATCACCTTTTGGAAGTCTTGAATATAGTTTCTTTGGAAAACATATAACCTTTTTGTATTCTAGTAACTTTCACGCTGAGGAAGTAGTTGAGTTTTCCAAAATATTTAAGTTCAAATTCTTAGCTAGAAGATTATTAATTTATTTTTTTCTTTTCATAGTCTCCAATATTTATTATGGCATCCACCTATATTGCATTGAAAATAAATTTTCATTCGTATTTTTTTTACGAATATCATGTGATCGATTTGGCTCAATAGTATGTATTTTTTTTTAACTTTAGTGAATTCCTCAAACCGGGCATGTGAAAATTGTTTTAGGTTGTATAGGGATTTTTGAAGTTTACATGCCCAACAAATATTACCTTATTTTCTCAAACATGGGAGAGTGCTTCTTTCGCGTCGCCATCGAGATTACATTCATTTCAAGTTGATGTAGTGACCTGCTAAAGATTACAATCCACAGAACAAATTAAGTTTGCCATTATGAACAAATGTTTCTTTTTAGTTTATCCCATAAGATTTAGTGTATGCGTTAGCAACAACGTGCTTCGAGTATTCATTATTCCTTGAAACAAGTGATGCTATTCCCTTTTGTTTATTAAGTGATTTTCTACTTTTTTTTTCCTTGATAATGCCCATATTTCTTTTAAAACAAGACACTTCCACAAAGGTTGATTGAGAGTATCTTGAATATTTTTTAGAATTTGAATTTTAGTTAGACTTGTGGCAAATGCTTAAAATTTATAAGACAACGCTTTAAAGGATACAATATTTTGTAATGGTGCTAGGCAAGAGACCAAATACTCTTATTTTGGGTAATATGAGGATGTAGATTATTTTAAGGTTCATTGTTGCGCATGTGTTTTGCTCATACAACTTTATGGTGTTTTAAGAATTTCAAGATTTGATTCAGACTGTAAGTTTAGTTTATGAGGATTGTAGTTGTCTTGTTTTCTTTTCCTAGGGCAAACAATCAAATCTTTGTTAGATTCTACTTGAGTATTTCTCTGATATGAGCTTTAGTTATTATTCTAGATGAGCTGGGTTTGAGTAGAGATGAAACTAGACCTAATTTTATAATAATGTTGGATAGCAATAGTAGTGGGTGGAGTAAAACTTTTTCCTAATGTTGATATTTCTTAGTGATGTGATTCATATTTTTAATCGAAGATTTGTGATAATAGGGTTGGTTTTGAAAGAAAGTCTATTCGTAGAGGTTTTGAATTTTTTGTTGTTATGGGTGAATAGCACTATACTGTTTGCTATTTGGGCAATATCCTTAGAATGTACATTGTAGAGATTTGGGGTTAAGTTTGTTTTAGAATTATTTTTGTATGTATATAAGCGTTGTGCAACTGAAAATTGGATATAAATGGTGGATAAGATATGAATTGTTGGATACAATTCAAGGATCTTTTGACATGACTTTTTGAAGTGCATGACATGATAAAGATATTTCTTTAATCACTTCATTTTGTTGGGGGTATCAACACAAATTCTGTGAATTACCACTTATTTTAAGAGGTATTCCCCAAGGATAGAGTAATAATATTCACATAATATTCCCCAAGGATCTTTTCACACTTATTTTAACAGGTCCTCCCCTGCTGTCCACTACAGTGGCCGGCCTCTTTGGCAACCGCTGACCTCCTCCTTGCAGGTGCAGAGTCTCCCGCAAGCCGACCTTGCTGGTCCTCCCTATTTTTCTCTGGTGGCTTGTTTCTCTTGGATTTGTTCGGATTACCTTTTTTTTGTATTCGATAGCCGATGATCTACAGCTGAAGTTCGGCGATATCTCGGGTTTCTTTTGGCTTAGTCGGAATCATGGCGGAGTCCTCCATCATCGAGCCATCCTCATAAAGCATACTTGATTCCAACGGAGGTTCGATTCCAACCTCCATTCCCATGCAAACCAGAGGACCAGAAACCAACCTGAACTTCTTAATCACAACTTATAAATTGAACGACATTAGCTTTCTCCAATGGTCCCAACTGGTTTCCTTATTCATCAAAGGACGCGGGAAATGCAGTCACCTCGCAGGCATGATCTGTGAACGTCCAAAGACTAACCCGATATATGGAGATTGAGAAATGGAGAACTCCATGGTCTTTTCGTGGCTGATTAACTCCATGGAACCGTCAATTGTTCGTTCATATATGTTCTTTTCTTTTGTTAGTGCCCTCTGGATGGCAGTCTGTGATGCCTGCTTGGATATAGGAAACTCTGATAAACTCTATGAGCTATCTAAGAAGATCCTAGTGGCAAAACAGGGATCAAGGATCGTGACCCAGTACTATAATGACCTTGTTGCATTATGGATGAAATGCGACCTGTATGACGATTACACTTGGGACTCATCGACCAAGTCTTTCTCTTCCTAAAAATTGTAGAAAAGGATCGCATGTTCCAATTTCTTGCAAACCTCAACAAAAACCTTGACAAACTCTGGGGCTGTATTCTTGGCTGGGATCCTCTTCTGCTTGTGTTGCTTTTACTGAGATCCGTTGTGAAGAGAGCCGGAGACTTTTCATGCTCAGTACTTACACCCCTTCAACTAAATTATTTACTTGGTCTCTAATAGTGTTTAGCCCTTCAGGTAAGTCATCTCACTTGTGATTATTGTCACAAGCCCAACCACATTCTTGACAAGTGTTGGAAGCTCCACAGAAATCCGACATACAAATACTCGCAAATCCTATACTGCCAAGGGTCTTACTACGACATCAGAGTCTACCACGGTTTAATCGGCTCCTACCCAGAACATTTCAGAATCCTCTGACTCTCTAAGTTATATGGAGCACTTAATCAGGCGACATGGGTCCAATTAGTTCGTCAACCTCACACATCCGTCAAATACTATACTTATGGTACTCACGTCCTTTTCCTTTAATCTGTGGATCATTGATTTAGGTGCCTCGATGCTCGGAAGCCTTCTAAACATAATATCCATGTCCTAAAAAAGATACAGTCAGAATTGTCAATGACTCCTATAATTCAATTGTTAGTAATTGGCCTGTTGTTCTAACGAACAGGTCTAACTTTGGAATCTATGCTACATATATCACTATTGAAGTGTAACCTTTTATCCGTCAGTAAGTTGACACATGACATTGATTGTGTTACTCATTTCTCTCCTGATGTTTTTGTGCTTCAGGACCATCGTTCGGGGAGAATGATTAGAACTGTTAAGTGGGTAGCTGGATTCTACTTTTAAGAGAAAGCACGGAGAACAAGGACATATCACTCAGTAGTTTTAACCTACCTTGAGTCACTGAGTGTCCTAGTTGCATTGTTGTTTGAGTCCTAATTTCCAATATTTAAGATATTTGTAAGTTTTCTAATCAAAGTCTTTCTAGTTTCAATTGTCAGTTAGCCAAACATCATCGGGTTCATTACCTACTCCACACACACCTTTCGACCATTTTTAACTCATTCACAGTGGCACATGAAGACTCTCTTACACAGTCGGCTACACCAATAAATAATGATTTTTTACTTTGATCGATGACCACACTCAAATGATGAGGGTCTATATTTCAAAAGACAAAACGGATGTTGTCACTTCCAAAACTCCTATACCTTCATTTGACCTAATTCAAAACTCCAATTCAGGTTCTTCGAACCGATAAATTTTTTAACTCTATTTTAGGTGAATTTTTGGCAAATAAGGACATCCTCCACCATAGCTCTGGACAAACACTCAACAAAATGGGGTAATCGAGAGGAGAAACCAACATCTCCTCGATTTTGTTCTTTCCATTATGTTTCAATCTACAGTATCGAAACATTTTGGAATGATGCTATACTGACTGCCACCTATCTCATAAATAATCTCTTAAAAAATTCACAACATTCGAATCCCCTTAGTTATCTTGATGTCATGCTTTTCTGCTAATTGGGACTTCCCAGTTTAGGTCCTAAAATTTTTGGGTGCATGGTATTTGTTCGAAACACTGGCTTCACTCAGAGTAAACTTAATCTCAGATCCATAAAATGTGTCTTTATATGATACTCCTCCACTCAAAAAGGGCATCAATGCCTTGATCCTATTACGAACAAAATTTATTTGAGTGTTGATGTCTCTTTTTTTGAATGCATTCCCTATTTTCCTAACTTGACCTCAAGTGAGGGGGTGCTAGAGCTCTTGGACACTATTGGTTATCCTACTCCTAGGGATGTTCCCCCCATTGTTCCTACCACGACGAATCTCCAGCTCCTGTTGTTCCACCATCTCCTCCTCCCATTCTCCATGTCTACACTCTGGGTACTTGTCCTGATGCACCACCTCTGGAGCCCACTAGCTCCTTACAGAACCTTGAATTCACTCTTAGCGACCTCCCCAACACTACATCTATCCCAAATGAGGAGCTGAGTTCCTCGAGTAAGGTCCGCAATCAGGCATGCTCTCTCTATCCATGGCAAATTATGTTTCTTTATGCTCTTTATTGCTGACCTACAAATTTCTACCGTCCTGACGGATCATTAGATCCTAGGTATTATTGAGGCTGCACTGGCGGATCCGGTCTGGAAAGTTGCGGTAATGGAGGAGATGAGTGCCCTTCGGTGGAACCATACGTGGGATGTCGTTGATATTACTCAGGGTTAAAAAGCAGTGAGATGCCGATGGTTTTTTAACATCAAGTTCAACTCAAACGACTCCTTTGAACGCAACAATGCACATTTGGTCACCAAAGGATACTCACAGACCTACGAAGTTGACTATAAGGAGATATTTGCTCTGGGGCCAAGCTAAGCACCATTCAAGTTTTGTTATCTCTTGCAGTGAATCTGGACTGGCCCTTATTCCAACTCGATTTTAAGAATGCGTTCCTAAATGGAGATCTACAGAGGAGATGTACATCAGTACATGTCTCTTCCCCTGGCTTTTACTGTACTGTCTCCCCAAGGCAATTGTGTCAGCTTCAAAAGTCCTTATATGGACGAAAGCAATTCCCACGGGCCTGGTTTGACAAGTTCACAAAGGTAAAAGTGGGCCATGCTTTTACTCAGGCACAATCAAATTACGCTCTCTTATTCCGACATTTATTCAATGACTAGATTGCTATTCTTATCGTTTATGTCGGCGATATTGTGCTTATAGGAAATATTGTACCAACATTGGAGTCTTTGAAAGACATTCTAGCTATATCTTTTGAAAAGAAAGACTTGGGATCCCTCCGTTACTTCTTAGGCATGGAAGTTGTTCGGTCATCTCAGAACATTTTCCTGTCTCTGTGCCAATATGTGATTTACCTGTTAACAGAGAACAATTTGCTTCTGTGTAAATTGGCGGTTGTCCCAATGGATCCTAATGAAAATTTATCTGATGTTCCTAATACAGTTTCTATTAACACGACTCACTACCAATGCCTTGTGGGAAATCTCATATACCTTGCCCATGCATTCCCCGATATTTGCCACGTGGTTGATATAGTGAGTTAATTCATGCATGACCCTTATGAGCACCATCTCCATGTTGCCCACTGGATTTTCCACTATTTAAAAGGCACACTGGACTCAGGTTTGTTTTTTATTTGCTAAACCTGTCGTTCTATTGTTGTTTACAAATGTTGATTGGGCCGAACTAGTCCATGATCAACAATCTACCTCCGAGCACTGCTCATTTGTGTGGGAAAATCTTGTCACATGGAAAAACAAAAACAATCGGTGGTTGCCTTGAGTAGCACTGAAGCTGAATTTCGATCCATGTCCTTAGGGAGCTGTGAAGTTTTTTTATTACACATCATTCTCCGTGAATTACGTGTGCCAATCTCCGACCTCTACAATTGTTATGTGATAATAAGAACGCCATTAGCATTGCCCACAACCCGGTCCAGCTTGATCATACCAAACATGTGGAGATTGACAGACACTTCATTAAGAAAAAACACGAGTCTGAAAAAATTTGTATTCCTTCTGTACCCTCCAATGGCCAACTAGCTTATATCCTCACAAAGAAACTTCTTCAGCCATATTTCGATGATTTCAAGCCTAAGTTGAAATGATTGACATCTATGCTTCAACTTGAGGGAGAATATTATAATATTAAAATAATGACTGTCCCTAGCCATTATTAATATGCATATTCTTTTATATGCTGTTATTTGCTTTCCTATTTCCATTTATTCTGTTTTATTTCTTTCATATTTCCCTTTATTTTGTTTCCATTTCTTTCCTTATGAGTGCTCCTTGTAATAGGTTTTATATTCCCCTCTTTCTATCTATAAGATAGGCTGACTACTCCAATATTTCAACAATTTCTATTTTTGATTGAAATATTTTGTTGGAGAAATACTCACTTTATTTCGCTTCTTAGTAGTCTTAAGCATTTCCAATGTTTGATGATTTTTGATATTAAAAGTTTTATTTTCTTCATCTTCATTAGTTACCCGATCATCTACTCTAACTCTTTCTTATATATGTTTTTACATCCTAAGAATACTCCAATAACATTTATCACCTACTCAAGCCTTACAAACACTATAAAATTGCATCTCTAGCCCATTACTTATTCCTTGACATTTAACTCCATAAAATATAACATTCTACTCTAAATCACAAGTGAATTTCTTGAACTAACACTCCAGAAGCATTTTCAATAATTTGCCTCACATAAAATCCATTCTCCAAAGTGATGTTCTAAATCAGCCTATACAATCCCAGTCTAAATATGACATTCCTACCTATAGCATTCAAAATTCTTTTCCATACCACTATAAACTTCAGAATACTTTTTTAAACATTAAGGGCTGTTTGGTCAACTGAAAGAAGTAATGCTGTGTTTATGCAATGCAAAAGTAATGCATTGTATTTGAAATATTTTAGAGTTGTTTGGTTTGAAGTAAAATAAATGTACAATTTCATATATTTTTTTGGTTGGTTTGAAGTAAAATAAAAACAATGTTTTCAAATTATGTAGGGTCTTTTATAAATTAATGACAGTGGCGACGACTGGCTGGAGGCGGCGAGTGGCAGCGGTTTCCGAGGTGGCGGCCCATGGCGGCGATGGCCGAAGGTGGTCGGTGGTGGCTGCCAACTACAGCAGTGGCCTATGGCAGTAGCGGTGGTAGAAGGTGTTTGTGGCTGTGACTGGCGGCGACAGTGGTGGTGGCTGACGACAACTAGTAGTTGACGGTGGGTGGCCGGAGGGCAGTTGCT
Source organism: Papilionanthe hookeriana x Papilionanthe teres (assembly GCA_022702705.1). NCBI lineage: Eukaryota > Viridiplantae > Streptophyta > Magnoliopsida > Asparagales > Orchidaceae > Papilionanthe > Papilionanthe hookeriana x Papilionanthe teres. The sequence continues at coordinate 61,947,514 of CM040423.1, read as the reverse complement.
GGAAGTGGTTGTGTTCGTCTGCAGTAGGTGTCCACCATGGTTGGTTGTGAAGGCTAGTGGCGGAAGGTGGCCGACGACCAACTGTGGGGCGGGGTGACTGTGATTGGTAGCGGCCGACAACACTTTGCAGAGAGCTATGCATTTGAAATTCGGCCAAATCCATCAAAATCTAAATACATTGAAAAAGAAACAAGGAATGATTTATAAATTCATTCCTATTTTTCGTTGAGTTTGTAATTCTCCATGCCAAACGCTTGAATTCCTAAAAACCTTACAAAAGGAATGCAATGCACTCCTTTTTCATCCAACCAACTGACCCCTAAATTAAAAATCCATAGCTATTTTTTTAACAATTAATCCGTTCAAATGGCCAACACTTGGGCCCATTACCATTAGTTGGTTTGCATAAGAACTTCAAACATATTTGAATGTTTAGCAAACTTTACAGTAAGAAATTTGTTAAAATTTTAATAGAGTAGTGACGTATGAATTAACTGATAGTGACATAACATGATGGCATTTCTTGATTGATGATATTGGCTTGTGCTTGGTAGCCATTTTTTAAACTTTTTTCCTGAATTCTTGTTTTCATGGCAGTGAAATCATGAACACATCTTTAGCCATTTTTCAACTGTTTTCCTGGATTCTTATTTTCACGATAATGAATTCTTGCACAATTCTTAGCATTATCAATCAAATTTCTTTAATTCAAGACCTGTAAAACATATGCTAGATTAAATTCTAACCATACAGTTAAGTTCTATAGTTAGTTTGCTTATGGACAACAAATTGCTATTTAGACTCAGAGCAATAATAATAGGTCCAACACAATTAAATTTAAGAGAGAGCCATCCATCTTCTATCTGAACAGAGGTGTCCGTTACAGTGGTCGTATTTATAAAATGTAATTGCATTTATAGTCATGTGATCTAATTCACCTAATTTTATGATCCAAGGACTACATTTTTTTTCTTTATAACACCTTAGAAGTTTAGAAAATTATCTTTTTGTGCTAATGAAGGTGTACCCTTGATAGAGATGGTGTTTTGCTGAGACTGTTGTTGTAACTTATGAAGCATCAACTGATCCTTGCTGAATGGGCTTGGTTCCATAGGTTTTAATCATGATTATGACATCAACATTGCCACATTGATCCTTGTCTTAGATACTGCTTGTGAGCTTCTAGTCGACTGATTTTCTGTGAATTTTCCAAGATGTTTCTTTTGCATGTGCAATCTTCCAACAATTTATGTCATATCTTGTTTTTCTTTTGTGATCGTCATTGGAGAAGTGAAGGCTACAAAGTACAAGATTATAACTTTTAGATTTATAATTAGCTACTAATGTAACTTTCTTTCCACCTCTCTTTTGGCTTTCGAGAAGGCTTTCTTGGATGCTTTGAAGAGGTTTTTTTACTTTGGATTCTCCCATGGACTTCTTGAAGCCCCTTGTCGAATCCCAAGTAGAAACTTGTAGACATGTTCTTTCTTAATGATTTACTGGGTAACATTGGCTACCCTTTGAATAATTCCATTTCAAAGTCTTCAAGCATATAAAGCTTTTGCCATTTCTAATAAGATTATTTTAAGTATGCTGTTATAAAGAAGGTCAGCTTGCCTTAGGTCATGGATAGTTGCCTTGTTCTCAAACACTTAGAAAGTTTTTATTTTTTTATCTATTATTAATTTTTTTATGTTTCTTCTGTTGCATATCATCTCTTGTGCAGTTTGTAATACATGAAGTTTTCTCTTTTCTCATTCATCATGGAGTTGATCGACATCACCATGCTATGCAATTTTCCAACTTTCATAGCTTGGATTGTGGGTCTCCGATGATTTGAAGTGTGGCAACCTTTGTGAAATAAACTTCCTTACCTCTCCCACGTAAATGCGTAATGACAAATTGTGAATACTGGTCGAAGTTGGGGCTATTGAGTTTTGCGTCTTGTGATTTGAAAAATGGGACCTTCCTTCCCACTTAAATTGTTGGTGAGTCAACACTTGGATTGGGGCTAGCTTCTCATGTTGGCCTGTTGGGCTTTCTATTCTGCTAGCTATGCTGTGCTTTGTCAGTGAAGCATTTAGGTGTAGTTTTCCCTCTCTGATACCATTTTGAAAACTAGAAAAATTAAAGAATAATGGATAGAAAGTTCACAAGGCAGCTTGAAAAACCAAATACTAGGCTTTATTTATCATGATGGGAAAACCCTCTCTTAATAACAGTCAGCATAAACTTTATTAGATATTCCTAGTAAGGAAATATGAAAGCTGGGCATATTTTGATAATATAATGTTCCTAACTAGCAATCCATGGTAAATCAGATGTAGTTATTACGTTTACAACACCAGCTGCTCATTCGGCAGTCAATTACACATTGTACTCCTTATTAGCACATCCAAAATTAAGAGATTGAAGTATTTTATGCCCTCCATTGACAGCTGCTGTAGTCTTCCTTTTTTAGGCAGCATTAAGAGTCTTCCATGCATGGCAACACGAAGTATTCAATGAATTCGTTTTTCAAAAAGACAGGAAAGCAAGGGTATCTGCTTTTTTGTTTTTCTAAAATAAGAATTGTCCTATCAACATTTATGGTTTCACATTTATGTTTTTTTGAGTAACGTTAACTGCTTTACAAATTTTTCATTCCAATTCATCCATTTTTTAGCCAAATCAAATAAATCTCTAATATATGTTCAGATGTTTGACCATTTGTAGAAGCTAGTCTGTTTTTAGTGCATGTGTCCGCTCTTTGACTCAAACTTGTGACCAGCTTGCTTGCATGTATGCTCATCCATCAATTATGAATGGTTGAATTATTTTTGAAGCGGAGCCGATTATTATTTGTGAAATTTACCATTTTTTTTATCAGTTTTCATTATATAAACTCTTTTTTTTTAATTCTTGAACATTTGCTTCCTTTGTTGTACCTTAGGGTCACAAAAAGTGGATTACTGCTATTTCTTGGGAACCTGCACACTTACAAGCTCCATGCCGTCGTTTTGTTAGTTCGAGCAAGGATGGGGATGCCCGAATTTGGGATATTTCTTTGAGAAGGTGCACTATTTCTCTTACGGGTCACACCCTTGCAGTGACATGTGTTAAGTGGGGTGGTGATGGAGTAATATACACAAGGTACATTTTTACTTTTCCGCTGTGTTATTTATAATAATAATAATATTTAGTTTCATTTTTTTTATCATTAAAACTTGCGCTTTGGTCTAAATTTTCGTAGGATGGGCTTGCCTTCTTGTGTGTTCATTGGGAAATTTGCATGAAGAGAACTGACGGTATCACTTGTCAAAATTAAAAAAAAAAAAGAACTAATCTTTTTTAGAACCAACTGAATGAATGAATTCGCATGGTTTGATTTTGACTATTAATTTGTTAAGTAAATTATGTGCGGACATAAAGAAAGCCATTTCTAAGAAATTATTTTTCTTTTTCTTATTTCCTGAAACTTATGTTCATCTCTTGTTTATTTTGTGTGGTGTTCTTTCCATACCGAGAAATACTAAATAAATGTAAAATCATTTCTGCAATTTTTTCGTAAAGTATTGCTGTTTTTAATCTATGCCAAGTTTTCCAATTCCGCTCTATTTTGTCACTGTAACCCTTTCCTACTTCGTAAATTTTTATTAGTAAATTGGCATCAACATGTCCCTCCAATTTTGCCAACCTTCTTAATTGAGTTTATTGTGCTCAGTTCTTGAATTTTGTTGCACGTGCTGATAAAATTTTCTAAATGATGAAGGGTTCAGCTGTGATTCCTTTGTTTGCTAAAATATATTAGACATTATGAATTTCACTCCATGTTTCCTGCAATTTTCGACAATAGAAAATTTGACAGCATTCCTATTTGGCTCACACTCTTCAGGAGTAATTCATCAGATTTGATGGGTAGTATTACAGCGAGTGTACTTGGATTACTCTAATAATTTGTTTTTATATTAAACTTGAATGAGTATTTGAAACATTTCTATCCAATTTCTTGGATGATCTGATTATGCTTTTTGAAAGTGACATCTAAACATAAATTTAATTATTAAATTAGTGAAATTTTATTTTCTTAAATGATGTTTTATTTTTTACTTCAGTTTATGAGTGTTTGGTATAACTAGAGGATCTAAAACTCATGCAGTTCTCAGGATTGTACAATAAAGGTTTGGGAGACTTCACAAGGAAGGTTGATCCGTGAGTTGAAGGTACTACATTAGAACCTTTTAGCTTGTGAAGCTAGTGATTAAACGTTGAGTTGTCTACTTCTTTAATATATTTAGTTTGGAGAGATTTTGTATTTTATTTAGCCTCAGAAAAGTGGTAACTGTTCTATATTCCATCTTCTCAAAGCTCTTGATTGACTAATGGTTTTATTTGGTAGCCTCGATCGTTTTACGTCAATATAAGCTACTGTAAAATAGAAGGTTTTGTTTAGGCCGAAGAATGATTACTTTTTCCATAATTTCTTTATGGACACTAGAAAACATAATTTTTCCTACTTCGGTGCTAAGATTGTAGCGAGGAGAACAGACAAAATAACCTTTTTTTCTTTACTGACCTTCCTGCCACAATTGGCCAATCTAACGAGTCTACTTTTTGTTGTCAGAATCTTAACTTTGACAACCTATTTAGGATAGATTCTTAAAGTTACTTCTTTTTATTGATTATAAAATTTTTCGTATATTTTTAACTGTTTTTCTCGCCACAATTGCGCTTTTTCTGTAGGCAGTACTTCTTCCCGTTGGCTTGCTTTTAAAGCATATCTATAGGCTGTTGGGATATGCTAAGATCTGTCAATCTTTTTTATACGCCAAGGCACCATTCAGCAAAAATTTTGTTGGGAAAAAGGGCATTTACACACATACATACATAGCACAAATTCTTATGTGTTTACATATCTTAGTCCTAGGCTTTCATATTACACACATAACACTCAAATCTTTATTATCACATCAAAAATAGCACTATTACTATTTTTTTAAAGCCAAATACACTTTTTCATGCATAAATTTTAAGCAACAAAGTGCCATATTTGTAAATATGGAAGTTTAGGTGTGAGATATGTAAATACCTAAGAGTTGTGTGCTACATATGTAAAATTTCCTAAATAAATTATTTCAAATCCTGAACCTACAACTATGTGTTCGTGTATAAGTAATAGCTAATGTTTATTTCATACTATGACAGTGTTGGTTTATGCAGGCAAAACCATGAATAAGCCCAGTTAAGCTCTGTGCATGAAATTTTGTTTCTTGATTTCAGGGTCATGGGCATTGGGTCAACTCGCTTGCTTTGAGCACGGAATACACCCTTCGAACTGGTGCCTTTGATCATACTGGTAAAACGTATTCATCTGCAGAGGAGATGAAGGAGGTATTCTTCTCTCCCTTTTTTAACTTTGCCTTCAACGAACAAACAAATTTTGATAGTTTACATTTTAAATCCAATTTGGATATTGTTTTTTTTTTTTATTTCATGAACAAAGTTAACTTGCTTCATCTATTTTTTGCTTCTGTAGGTATTGGTGATAGTATTACTGCATGTCATTGCTAAAATCCACAGCAGTGTTGTTCCTTTTTTTATGGAGTTTGCAAAAGCTTTTTAGTCATAAAAATTCCCTTGTTAGCTCTTTATAACTGTTAGAGTTACTGAATACTTTAGTCGCTGATTAAAAGTGATTGATTATAGTAGAGCTCTATCATATGGCACATGTTTTATGTATGCACTTTCTATTTTCGCAGTTGAGGTAGACTATATTCTTACATCCATTGATTATCCTTTATGTGATTATTTTCTTGGTCTTAGGCAGCTCTTAAAAAATACAACAAAATGAAGAACAACGCTCCTGAAAGACTAGTTTCAGGTTCTGATGATTTTACTATGATTCTCTGGGAACCTGCTATCAGTAAACAGCCAAAGGCTCGCTTGACAGGTCACCAACAGGTACAGGCGATGTTGAATGGTCAGTTATTTTCATTTTCTTTGTTATACAAGACGCAGCAAAATTGAATGCGCATTCAATATTTCTTGTGAAATTCTGCATGAGTTGTCAATTTTATTTGGCACATCTTTTTGTAGAACTTATTGCTATGCCACCTTTCATATGGCCTTTTTCTTCCTAGTCCCTTGCACTTTTTTTTTTTTCGGTTTATTGATTCATATTTTAGCCTATTATATATGCATAAACTGCCTTATCTATTTTTCACCATCTTAATAAGTATCACTGTCATTATCTCTCCGATATAATCATTTGTAATTAAATCCTTCCTATTTTTAGCATACTTACATATTAACACATTTTTAGATCCTTCCACCCAATTCCTATGTATTTACATATCTAACACTTAAATTTTGCTTTTTGCTTTATACCACTCATGTCTTCCATATCACATAGAAATACAACTATTTTAACTTTTAAGAAATGAATACACCTTTTCGTGCATAGGTAAGGTGGTATATATGTAATATTGAAGTTTAGGTGTTAGATATGTAAATATATAGGAATTGAGTGGTATGCATGTAAGCCTTCCTTTGAAATTATGATGCACCCGTGTTAGTCTTATTTAGATGATAAATGCAGGATACTTGAGCATCTTTATATTTCATGTAATTATTTAATTTTTGGAAGCTCTATGGTCTTGTTGCAATTATCTTTCTGCTAGTTATTTTGATGTCATTTCTAACACAACTTCAACATCCCATACTGCACTATGATCACCTTCTCTCAATTCATTTTGAGAAGCTGGGAAATCCTCCCAAGTTCATGATAAACCTTAAATCTGTTATCCATAAACTGCAATTCTCAAGGAGAAAGAGCCTTTATATAGACCCCCATCTCCCCCCATGACTATAATTGTTAATATTGTAAAACTACTCCAACAAAACAAAATAGAAAAACAGTTCAAACAAAAGGAAAAAAATAAATATACAACTTACCCTATTGATTAATTCAACTATTAAACTGTCAACTTAACTTTTATTGTTATTGTTATATGTTACACAAAATATGAACATTTTATAGTTTAACTAATAGTACATTTTTTCATTATTGAAAAATATTAGATTTATTTAAAATATCTAATATATTATTCTCCATGGAAATGCTTATATCTGAATTAATAACCTACCTTAATTTGACTTCTGTAGTACAATCTACTTTATATTGTTAGTCCATAGCTTGCATGAGTTCAGAGTAAATACACGTTACGTAACTTTTTCCCACATAAAATATAAGATTCTAATTAATGTAAAGCAATTAATATCATTGTATTTTTCTTTCATAATTTTTGATAATTTTGTTCTGATATCTTTCATTTAAGAAAACTTAGGCAAGAGCAGCAATAGATAATTTGCTTTTAATGAAAGAGGTCTCTGTCTTCTGGGATTTCAGAAGATATCAGAAGAGGTCTCTGTCTTTCTGTATTTTCCCGGTGTTGTGAAACCAAAATAGAAAAAAATAGGCTTCTTGTTAAAACTTACCCTTCTTTCGTGCTTGAAGTGTAACCGGTGGAAGCACTATGTTGTTGTTAACTGATCAGGACTGTTTACATACCACACAAATTTTTTGTATTTATATATCTAACATTTTGTTGTGACGTTAAAAATTTTGTTTTTAGGGATCTGTATAGTAAATTAGATATTAAAGAGCGGGAAAGATATATATATAAATTAGCCAAACAAAGAGAGAAGAAAAATAAAAAAAAATTATTTTAAGGGTATTAAGGATGAAAAAAAAATGCTTTTCTCAATAATCAAAATAAGTGGGTGCCATATTTTGTTAAACTTTTCCATGAAGATTGTGAAAATACAGTGATATTAATATCTTAATGTTAAGAGTCGCTCTAGAAATAGTGTAGGTGTAATTATATATAAGAGTTTGAAAGATAATATTGTAAAAATTAATAGAATTGGAGATAGAATTATAACAATTAAGATTATTATTGATACTAAGATTTTTTAATATTATAAGTGTTTATGCTTCTCAAGTAGGTTTAGATATAGGCTCTAAAGATAAATTTTGAATGACTCAGAAGACTTAGAAAGAATTTTTATTGGAGGAGATTTAAATGGACATGTCGGTAGAGTGGTAGAAGATTTCAAAAATATTCATGGTGGTTACGATTACGGAGCGATTAATAAAGAAGGTAGAGCCATATTGAATTTTGATTTAGCGTATGATTTGGTTATTATCAGTTCTTTATTCAAGAAAAGAGATGAGTATCTGTCGGCGTTGTTTTGTGCGTGAAGTGCCCGTAAGAAGTTGTCGGTCGCCGGAATCGGAATCCCGTCGCCCGCTTCGGAAGGATCCTTCAACGAAAAGAAAGGAAGTCAAACTGACCTCATATTTTTCATAGTTTGAATGAAAGAGCGCTGCACCTCAAGTCATGCACTTATCCCGAAAGACAAACACAAAACTTAAGGGTGAGGCTCGATCAAATTAAACTAAGAAATATATGACGTCCGTTTGGTCTGCGAAACCAATTTATTTGCCGACAAATTCCCCTATTTAATATAAAGAATTAAATAGGGTTTATTTTAAGCTGGGTTCGGAAAATGCTTCCTATAAAGGCAACACTTATAGTTAATTACATCTTAAATGACCGAAATCATCTAAGAATACTCTTGATAAAAATCGGGAAATATTATCTTGAGGAGGTCGAAAAGGATAGGACTTTTTAACGAAATAAGATGCGGAGGTGTGCAAAAGGAGTTGACTCGAATTTGGAATGTAGAATCCAGGGAGAGGAACTAGGGGATGTCGGAGGTTCGAAGCGAGCCTCAATAACTTCCCGAGCCATCTTATGGTTTCTGTCGACGACGACGAGTCTCCACTGTTGAAAGACGACCAGTCTTGCCTACTATACTAGCTCCGAGCTCTCTTCTTGTGAAGAGGTACGAATTTTCTAAGGTGGCGAGTCAAAATGTTCAATCAGTGGCACTTATGGTCGAAGTTCTTCTAAACACCTCTATGCCAATATGTTTAAGTGTTGTACGGTTTATAACGAGGATATGTATATAAGCACGAGAGTAACGATAGAAACATGCAACGAGTATATAACGTAACGTGCTTAAACGGGATAGCATACGATAGCGAGTATGAAAAGTGACGGCTAAACGAGTATAACATACGATAGCAATGTATAAAAAGTGACGATAAACAATGATAACATACGATAGACAGGTATGAAAGGTGACAATTAAACGAGTATAACGTACGATAGCGAGTACAAAGGAGGTAACACGCCGCAAATGTAAACAAACTCTGTATACCAGGAGGCCGATTATTTTCTTTCGTCTAGCCAGTGAAGTGTCACGCATGAAAGCCAAGCAAGCAAAATGAAAGGTCGTCGAAAAACTCGAAAACAAAGTGATCGACCCATAACTGGAAAGCTCGAGAAAAGCAGTAAAAGTCACCAAAACTCCGAGAAAATCCTAAAAAGGACCACGAGTCGCTCTATCAAAAATCAAATGAAAACCCGAAGAAAACCGCAAGCACTCGGCCGAGGCTAGGCTCGGAACCGTGAAGATCTTGCTCGAAGGGTCGTCGAAGGCTACTTCGGTCACACGAGTGTATGCTGCCCGCCACTCGCAATGAAAGGTGTCCAACTAAACCCGACTCGGAGAGTGTTCCCCTACCCAAGACTGATAATCAACGAGTGGACAATATAGTTTTGAAATTTATATTTTAGCATGCACATAGATTTCAGACATGCAAAAGAAAGTTTTATCGATTTTTAATTGTGGTGAAAAATATAAATTTTTTTGTTGTGAGATGTAGTATCGTATTTTTATCAGATTTTGAAAAATATAATTGTCCACGAGTCGATCATTGCGTAGGGTAAAGGATCGCTAACAATCCTAAGAAGGTACGGGTTCACCGCTCGCCGTAGCGGTGAATGATACCGTCATCCTACGGTTCACCGGGCCCCGGAGCGAGTCACGATGTCGTAGGATGGGATATCATTCTACTCTATCAGCTGGCGTGCCTTTTGCATCATCGCCGTCATCGCCTCCAAAACAAAACAAAACAAAACCGACTCCGAGTGAAGCGGGAAACACGTGTAAATCAATAAGGAGGGGACGAAGAGGGGATTAACCCGCTTCCAGTCCGGGAAAGACCACAACGGGAGGAAGATTAATCTACTCACCCCTAAAACATGTAACAACGAGCACCGAAAGTATGGCCGAGGTCCTCGAATCGGTCCAGAGGATGTCATCTTCTTACTTGGGCACGATTGGATCAGCCTCGAAAGGGTATCCTTCGCATTCGGATAAAACTAAACCAAAAGCGAGTGACCTTCGAGAATCGTTTAAAAACTTCGCAAATCGAACGAGAAGGAAAAGTGACTCGGAGAAAACCGACTAAAGCCTCGAGACTCGTATTAAAATTCAGCCTTCTGATCCTTAATTAATTCCTTGTCATTTGAAATACAATTCTTCCCACATAGGACCACTCTCAGATTCTAGGTCAAGCTCATAACAACGGGAGAATCACCAAACATTTATTACATAAGAGTGAGTGTACAAGCTCCCATGCCATCTCAGATTAACTCCAAACTCACCAAGCAAAAACGCACCAAACATTTAGGCTCAAATAAGGGCTTCACCAAACACCACCAAGCTAAGCCGCCAAGTGAAACAAGCCTAAACCCAGCGTGCAAGTAATACCACAATTATCATGTGCTTAAAGTTAATTCCAAGCACAAATCAATCCATCCATCAAATAAAAAGAAGAAGGCTTTAATGGGGTTCGGCCAAGTCATCACAGAGCCCAAACCCGAGCCCGAATGAGGCTACAAATCAAACTCAAAGCTCAGCTTCAACACATCTCACTAAAATCCAACAACAAAGCCTTACACGAGCCACCATAATCCAACTCCAAGACCCGACTAAACACCCCCCATAGGAGTAGCTACCAGCTCACGAAAAGCCAAACCCGAGCCACCATGACTAGGAGAAACAGCCACAATTCAATCCAAAACGGCCCCAACACCAAAACAAGGTCCAACCCATGCAAAGCCGGACCCGAGCCACCTTGGCTAAGAAAAGCGACCCAACATTCAATCCAAAACAAATTCAACATAAAAGGAAATAAGGTTCAGCGCATGCAAACCAAACCCGAGCCACTATAGGGTGGAAAACGAGCATAGGTAATGACCACGACCATCCATGTATAAAACCGAAACCGAAGTGCCAATAGGATCAAAACCGAACCGACCGACAAAGGCTAAAACCGAACCGGAGCAAATGCAAAACAAGCCCAACCTCAATTCCAACATAGACCCAATGAGTTCAAACCATAGGAAAGGCCGAAACCGAGCCGAATAGGGTCAAAATAAACCCAAGACAAAGCTAGAACAAAAGCCCCTCATAAAAAAAAAACGAAATCCGACCAACATATAGCCCAAAACCGAAGCTAAATATAAAGCTAAAAGAACGAATTTACGAAAGCGGTAGAATAAGGACAACGACAATGTTTATCCAGATTAGGCTCACGAGTATGAGCTGAAACAAACCAAGCAAGCCTCTAAATGAGGTCAAGATGAGCCATAACAAGGCTACAAATATACTAAGCATAGAGCTAAAACCTACTTCTCCATATACTCAACATTTTAATATGTAAAGCCGCAATAAAGAAGAGATAAGAAAAGTAAAGAATAAGCTTCACATGCATATACCAAGCCAAATGACACTTCCCATTCTCCACATCAAGCCACCATATGTAAGAAACTTCCAAATCCTATCTAACATGCTTGCGAGAGGACTAACCCAACTCCAAAGTCCCCTCTTTAACATTTAAACTTGCTTTGAACATAAGAGAAGTAGGTTAAAGTAAACCGTGCTTTGCTTCCGCTATCACATAGAGAATCAAGCCCCTACCTTAAAAACATGCTCAATCTATCTCTTAGCCATGCTCCAAATTATAAAGAAAACATTTCCAGCACTTGCACAAGTATCATAGAAGCATGTTATTAGAAGAAGAAACCCATAGAACCAGTATTTCAAGCAACTAGATGAGATTTTCCATAGCATACAAGTGCTTAACCGAAACCATGAACAGGGCGAACCGAGCCAAAGGCACAAGTGAAGCCTCCCTGGGGCCAAAACCGAGAATAAGAAAGGGGTAGAGGAGAGTTACCAGATTGCGTAGAACACATAGGAAGTAAACCGCAAGTACAGAAACGATCCAACGACGACTCCCTCTCTTCACAAAGGTTTCGAGCCGACCACAATCCCACCCCGAATGGGGTTTAAATAGGCAGAGGAGGGAAGCGGAGGTCGAGAGCTCGACCTACGGGATCGGGCGCGAGTGGGACCGGGCCGCGAGTTGCGCAGGAGGGAGCGAGCTCGGTAAGGGACGCACGCATGAGGTGCGCGAAGTTGCTCGAGGGATAAGGATAGGATCGCGAGCGGCCGAGGAGCGAACGGCCGCGAGGGAGCACGCTCGAGCGCGGGAGGGACGAAGCCTCCATGGAGTTCGCGCGGGAGAGACGAAGCCAACCGGTCGAGCGTGAGGAGAGTTAGGGCAGACTTAGTTTAATTAGGTTTTTTTTTATTCTTTTAAAAGAAGTTTTAAAATATATTTTTTTATTTTTTTAAAAAAAAAACTTAAATTACGAGTTTTGCCCCCGACAGGCTATCGTCGCAAGCTTAACGTCGATTTTAAGTGAAATCGACGTTCCGGACGCATCGGCGCAGTCCGTTTCATCGTCCGAGGTCGTCTGGGCAACCTCGTCGACGAGCGCGTCAAAATTGCGTTGAAATTTGGTATCGTCGCAAAATTTTGACGCGAGCGCGATCGAAAGCGAGGTCAACAATATCTTATTACTTATAAGAATTGATCTAATAAAACACAAATTGATTATTTTCTTATGAGAAGAAGACATCATCGTGATTGTAAGGATTGCAAGGTCATTCAAAGTGAGGATTTAAGTACCCAACATTGATTATTAATTCTAGATTTTAAGATGAAGAGTTCTAAAATAAAGAATACTGGGAATCAAACATCGTAGAATTAGATTGGGGTGTCTAAAAGGCAAATAAAATTATTTTTATGAGTAAAATTAAATATTTAAAAATTTGGGATGTACATGAAGAAGCAAATGCTATGTGGGAAAAAGTAACAAGTACTATTAAACAAGTGGCAAAAAATGTACTTGGATAATCAAAAGAAAAAAAATTTATAAATTGAAATAGTTGGTGGTGGAATAATAATGCGCAAGAAAAGATAAAATATAATTAGTTATGTTATAAAAATTGGTTTACTGTAAAAGCTTAGAGAACTGAGAAAAATTTAGAACAGTCTGCAATGAGTCTAAAAGAGAAATCTGTGACGTTAAAAATTCTGCTTTTAGTGATTTTTATAATGGATTAGATACTAAGGAAGGTGAAAAACATATGTATAAACTAGCCAAATAAAGGGAAAAAAAATAAAGATTTAGCTCAAGTAAAGCGAATTAAATATGAAAATCGAAACGTGTTTTTCTTAGAAAAGATATTCAATAGAGTTATTTTTATAAACCTTTAATAAAATTTTTGAAAATACGATTGACCGTAGTGATCTTAATATTGTTAATAATTATAAAACGTTTCATTTTTACCGTCACATTAGTAAAAAAGAAGTTGAGGTTGCTTTAAAGAAAACCAAAGATGGAAAGTCTGTAGGACCTGATGATATCCCAATTGAAGTGTGGAAATATTTATAGTTGATTTGGAAGTTTCTTGGCTTACTAAACTTTTTAATATTATTTTAAAAACTAAAAGAGGCCCGAGGAGTGGAGTACCTTGGTCCCATTTTTATGAATAAAGGGGATGCACAAGACTGTGCAAATTATAGAGGAATTAAACCGATGTGTCATACTTTAAAATTATGGGAGAGGGTAATTGAACATAGGTTAAGACGTATTACCAAGATTTCTCATAATCAATTTGGCTTTATGCCAGACAGGTCTACTATGGAAGCTATACATTTATTGAGAGGTTTGATGGAGAACTACAGAGATAATGAAGCCTACATTTGATTTTTATTAATTTAGAAAAAGCTTACGATAATGTTCCAAGGGATGTCCTTTGGAGAGTCTTTGAGAAGAAGAGTGTTGATATGACTTATATTCATGTGATTAAAGATAGCTATACTAGAGTTGTTACTTGTGTTTGAACTGAAGCAGGATTGAGCAAATATTTTCATATTTATGCTGGTTTATATCAGGGATCGGCTTTAAGCCCGTATCTTTTTGCTTTAGCTATGGATGGTCTTACTGGACATTTATAAGAGGATGTACCTTGGTGTATGTTTTTTACTGATGATATCCTTCTCGTGAATAAGATGAAAGAAAAAGCAAAAACTTGAATTATGGAGGTCTACATTGGAGTCTAAAGGCCTTCGTTTGAGTAGAACTAAAACTGAATACATGGAATGTAATTTTAGTAATAGTAGCTCTAGTGACAGAAGTGTAAATTTGGGCGATCAAATTATTAAAAGGTGTGAATGATTTAGATATCTCGGATCTATTGTTCAAAGCGATGGTGATATAGATGGAGATGTTAATAGTAGAATGCAAGTTGGTTGGTTGAAGTGGAGGAATGCTTCGGGCCTATTGTGTGATAGAAAAGTCTTGCTTGGACTGAAAGGAAAATTTTATAAGACGGTGATGAGACCTGCAATTCTCTATGGTGCTAAATGTTGGTCTTTAAAAGAGAAGCATAATACTAATTAAAGTGTTGCCGAGATGAGAATGATTAGGTGAATGAGTGGCTTTACACTTAGAGACAAAAATGTGAAATGAATATATCTGTGATAGTGTTGGTGTAGCTCCTGTGACGGACAAAATTAGAGAGAATCGGTTTAGATGGTTTGGTCACATTAAACGCCGACCATCGAATAATCCGATTAGGGGAGTAGATGTTTTAGAATCTATTTATGTTAAGAAAGGTAGAGGTAGACCTAGGAAGGCTTGGGCTTATTATATAGAAAATAATCTTAGTTTATTAGAATTAAATAAAAATATGACACTAAATATGACGCAATGGAGAAAAAGGATTTACATGGCCGACCCCACCTCGTGAGATTAAGGCTTTGTTGTTGTTGTTGTTGTCATCGCATTAATAACATGAAAGTTGAGGAGGCTTTAAAGAAATTAAAGTGTAGGAAAAAAAAAGTAGGATTTGATTATATTCTAATAAAGTATGAAAATATTTAGAACTAAGAATTTCTTGCCATGCTAAACTTATTATTTTTTTTTTTGAAATTAAAAAGATGGCTGATGAGTAGAGAAAGAGCCTATTGATGCTTGTTTTTAAGAATAAATGAGATGCACAAGAGCGTGCAAATTATAGAGAAATTAAGTTGATTTGTCATATTGTAAAATTAGAGAGATTAATTGAACATAGAATATGAGGTGCTACAAAAATTTTTCAAAATCAATTTAGATTAATGCAGGACAAATCTATTATGGAAGCTATACATTTATTTAGAGGTTTAATGGAGAAGTACAGAGAGATAAAGGTGGATCTACATATGATTTTTGTTGATTTATAAAAACTTCTGATAAGCTTCCAAAGAGAGTACTTTGGAGTGTTCTAAAAAAGAAAGGTGTTGATTTTTCTTCTATTCAAGTCTTTAAAGATATGTATATTAGAATTGTTACTTGTTCGAGCACAAAGAGGATTGACAAAGCATTTTTCTATTTCAGTTGGATTAAATCAGGGATCGGTTTTAAGCCTTTATGTTTTTGCTTTAGTTATTAATGCTCTTACTAGATATTTACAGGAGGATGTATCTTGGTGTATGTGTTTCGTTGATGATATCCTTCTTGTGAATAAGACTAGATAGTGTTAAAAAAAACTTGAATTATGGAAGACGACTTTATATTCTAAAAATTTTTGTTTGAGTAGATCTAAAACTCAACTTATGGAATGTTATTTTAGTAGTAGCAGATCTTGTGATGCGGTTGTAACAATGGATGATCATGTCTTTGAAAAGAGTGAACATTTTAGATATTTTGAGTCTATTGTTCAAAGTGATGGCGATATAGATGAGGATGTTATTAGTAGAATTCACGTTGGCTGATTGAAGTGGAGGAATGCATCGGGCCTATTGTGTGATAGAAAAGTACCGTTTAAACTTAAAAAGAAGATTTTATAAGAAGGTGAAGCCTGCAATCTCTATGGTACTTAGAATGTCGGCCTATAAAAGAGAACCATAGAATAAGTGTTGCTGAGATGAGAATGCTTAGGTCGATGAATGGCTTTACACTTAGAGACAAAATGCGAAATGAATATCTTTGAAAGGGTTGGAGTAGCTTCAGCTGCAGACAAATTTAGTCACATTAAATGGTTTTGGTCACCTTAGGTGGTTTGGTCACATTAAATGTTCACCATCTGATGACCCTGTTAGGAGAGTAGTTGTCTTAGATTTGACTTATGTTAAGAACGGTAGGGATAGAAGTAAAAAGACTTGGACATGCTGTGTAAAAATGGTCTTACTTTATTAGAATTAAATGGAAATATGACACTCATTAGAGAATAGATTTATGCGGCTAACCCCACTTTAGTGGGATAAAGGCTTCTTGTTGTTGTTGTTGTTCATATCTAACATGCAAACTTCCGTATTTACATGCATAACACTCAAATCTTTAATATCGCATAAAAAAATATTACTATCACTTTTAAAAGTGAAATATATCTTTTCATCCACTCGTTGATGAAAAAAGTGTTATAACTGTAAATATGCAAGTTTTGGTGTTAAATATGTAAATATGTAAGAAACGTGAGGATATATGTAAATTTTCTTTTGCTTGTACTTGTCATCCATCAGCTTGATAGTGAAGCTTTTAGCCCTGTCCCCAACCCTCCCTTGTTCCTGGTCCAGGTCATATCATAACTGAATAATCAGCCTTTCAGAATCCATTTAACATTAGAGGAGACTTAACAGATTGGAGCACCTATCAAAATGCACCAATTAAATTGCAAATTAAAATTTATTCAACGGCTTTAGTCAGAAAAAATTTTAAAAATTTGTAAACCAATGGTAATATGGATTTAATTGTGTAGAACGATTTGCATGGAATGAGTTTAGAATCTCATGAAACATTAGCACGAATGGTTAATAAATGATGGTTCATGAAGCCAACCTCAAATTGTTCGGATGATGCTGATGATGAAGATGATGATTAAAGCTTTTGGATCGAGCAATTTTCAGATTTTTTACACGTGTAGACGATACTTTACCATCCTATAAAAATGAAATCTTTCACATATATAAACGTGAGATTTAAGAAGTTTTGAGCTCCACCTGAGATTTTTTCTCTGTTTTTGCAGCTTGTAAACCATGTATGCTTCTCTCCTGATGGACAGTGGTTGGCTAGTGCTTCATTTGACAAATCGGTCAAGTTGTGGAATGGAGTCACTGGGAAATTTGTTGCATCCTTCAGAGGACACGTTGGACCAGTATATCAGATCAGGTCAATATTTTATCTCTCTCTCTCTATATATATACGCATACCACTTAAAATATAACACTTCAATTTTACTTTTTGCAATAATATCACCCAAATCTTCCATCACATAAATAATATCTCTATTTTAACTTCAAAAAGTGAAATGCGCCATTTCATGCATAGGTAAAGTGGTGTATGTAAAAATTGAAGTTTAGTTGTTAGATGTGTAAATACATAAGAATTGAGTGGTATGTATGTAAATCTCTCTCTCTCTCTCTCTCTCCCTCCTCTACACACACGCACAAGTTTACGTACTGATCTATACAATTTGTTTAGTTGGTCAGCCGATAGTAGGCTTCTTCTGAGTGGAAGTAAAGACTCTACGCTTAAGGTAATCCACTCAAACTTCAATTGCTTTTGGCTTTTTGGATTATCAAAAGATCTACTAATTTCTCATCTTTCTTTGTGATTTGTTCTATCAGAGATTTCTTGTAAATATTATATTTCTTAACTGCAAATACAGCATTCACTTGTTTTTATGGCTAATTAACTAGGTTTGGGATATCCGAACACAAAAGTTAAAGCAAGATCTTCCAGGTCACGCGGATGAGGTATTCTATCATTTCCAAAGTTCTGGTTTTGGAATTACGGTGCAAATCTTCTCTTGAAATTACTTAGATCAAAGGTTCTAGAACTAGATCTTCCATTAGCTTTTTTTTCGATCCCACTTACTAGAATTAAGGCTTCTTGTTGTTTTTGTTGTTGTTGTTGCTGTATATATTTTCAAATATACTTAAGTAATGAAATACTGAAGGTTATCTAACAATTGCAGTTCAAGGTACTACAACTCATGAGACTTGATGATATCTCAACTGATAAAATTATGATAAATTTTGACAAATGCTGAGAGTACTTGCAAAATTTTATCGAAAATCTATGAATTTTCAGCTAAAAGTCCTTATATTGGCGCTAAACTTCACCTAAACTCTTTAAAATCAAGTCAAAACCTAAAATATTAACTGATTTAATGTCTGAACAATCCGAGACCAACCCGAAATGATCAACATTGAATTGAAACCTGATTTATCAGCTATATAGTCTTTTGTTTTTCCTTCACCCCTCCCCTTTTTCTTCAAGGTTTTTGCTGTGGATTGGAGTCCAGATGGTGAGAAGGTTGCATCTGGTGGAAAGGACAGGCAATTAAAATTGTGGATGGGTTAAAAAGGTTTTATCACTGTATTTCCCTCTTGATTTCTGCTTTAATAAGTTCACTATTTTTTTCTTAACCTATTTTTACAAATTGAATTTTTATCTGGCTTTCTCTTCAGGAACCAAGTCATATTCCTTTTTTCATGAAGTGATGTGCTTAAGGGGCAGTAAACTGCTGTATTACATATCGTTTCACTCAACATAATTTTCTAATATTTAAAATGTCTGCTGTAATTATTGTTTTGTGGTTTTATATTTAAACCATGTGAGTTCAATCAGCTGTTTAGGAGGTAGAGATTTAGCTTAATATGGCTTATTGATTGTAAACTGTAACTTTATTGTCTTCATGAAATGAAATTAAATTTATTTGTTAAAATGCTCGGGACAACTTTCCCTATCAATCAAAACTGCGTTCTGATTATTGATGCTTTCATGGTCGCATTTATATATTCCGAATTACCAAGCTAGGTGCTATTGTTCCTTACATTTTAGTTGTTATTATCTTTGCATTCACAATGCAAGTAATATTATGCAGTAGCTTATATAGTTTATTTCGGAGTACTATAAATATGAAAAATGTCGTATGTTTGGTGGTTTAGTCTACGGAGAATAAAAAATGCATGCAATTGAAGTATAAAATGATTCTATAGTAATTTTAGTATGTTTCTGAACAGAGGTTTAGGGTTTGTTTGTGGTAGTGGCATCGATGTGGTGTACATTTATGTCGCCTCGTTTTCCTATTTGGTGTGGTGTTGGACTGAATTTCTTCGTATTATCGCTGCCTGTTTTTAGCATTATATGACCGTTATTTTTCCTCTACGTACTGCAGTTTCACACCTGTTTTCCCTATGTGTTCCCCACTATACACCTGCAGGCTCACACTCTATTTTGAGGTTTTTTTTCTTTGATTCCACACATTCTTTCATCGTCTTATTCTTGATTGTTCTTCATTGTAGATATGCCTCGACTGTTCTGTCTTCCCTTGTCTAGATTGGTTGTGTTCTGCCTTCTTGTGTCTTCACGTCCCTGTGTGTTTAGCTTGAGTTTATCAAAATCTTGATTTCCCACTTCTGTGCCATGGGACTGGTTTGTGTTTTGATAGCTTTTATGTGAGTTCTTTTTCTCTCTTTTCTTCCATTTCTTTGGTATGCCAAAATGTGAATTATGTTGTGTTTAGGGTTGAGGCTTATAGAGTTCTCCTCATTTTGTGAGCATTCAAACATGTTTGGTTTTAGCATCTATGCGAGGATCTCTTTTTTTTTTTTTTTTTTTTCTTATGTAAATGTGAAATGAGCATTGGAAGCTTAGAGGGTTCTCTTGTGGGCATTTAGGTGTGTTTGGTGATGAGATACATTTATGTTAGTTTTAGTGGTTCTTCGGTTTCTTTGTTATGCCGAAATGTAAGTTGATGTCTTTGGGTGTGGGCCATATATGTGAGAAATTCTTTTTTTTTTTGGGCTCTCTCCTTATGTATGTGTTAGGGTGTGATTTGTTATGACATGTGAGAAATTTTGATTTTTTTTTTGCTTTCTTTGGAATCAATATGTGAATTGATGAGCATAGTATACTTATGGAGCTCTCCTCCTGTGTGCATTTGAGTGTGTTTGGTTTTGGCATCTATGTGGGAATTTTTTTTTTTTTTTTTGGTTCCTTCGATATGGAAATGTGATATGAGAAATGGGAGCTTATAGAGCTCTATTTCTGTATGCATTCGAGTGTGTTTGGTAATGACATCTATTTGTGAGTTTTTCTAATTCTTTAGTTTCTTTGGTACACAAATGTGAGTGTGTTTGACTAAAGATAACTATGTGGAATTATGGTTTCTTTTGGGTCTCCTCATGTGTGTGTTCAGTTATGACATATATATGTAAGGAGTTCTTATTTCTTAGATTTCTTTGGTATGCTGCAATATGAAGTGATGAACATGATGGGTGGGTGGTGGAGGTGAAGGGGACACTTATGAGGAAATGATGAGTCATATGTTCTTGGAGTTTCTTTGGAAGGTCTTTATGTTGGTATGTGCTTTGATGTATAGGAGTTTGCCTTACACTAATGTAAGGCGACTAGGATCACCTTTTCTATGGGTCCTTTGCCATTATTTTAATGGCTTAATGACAAATTCTTTATTCTGGCTCTTGAGTCCTGATTTTTTTTCCGATAATTTAAACTCACTTTTCCAAAATTTTATAACTTCTATCTTCTCACATCTTTATTTATTATTTATTTGTCAGTGAGTTGATATGGACAAATCAAGAGAAAGTAGTTTGTCTGCTACATGAGATAGAGAAGTTGTGCTTGTCTTTTGTAATGTCTGTCTAAAAGAGATTGAAATAGGTAATCGACCTATACATATCAGTAAAGAAGGTTTACATAATATAATTCAAAATTTTCTAAGAGAAAATTGGAAGAGAATATGATATGAGTTAGTTAAAAAATAAGTGTGACCAACTAAAAAAGGGTTCAACCAGATTGGGATAGGACCATAGAAATAGGGTTGTAGATACTTTAAAAGAATGGTGGAAAGAAAAACTAGAGGTGAAATTATTTTTTTAAATTCTTGTATCATTTCACGTTTTTCAAAATGTGAGTGATAACATGATTATTATTTTCACTTCATTGAAATGTAATTTCTCTAATGCAAAAAAATTCAAAATTTCTAGCATTGATCTTGAACTTGAGGAGAAGTTTGACATGATGTTACGTGGAGTCGTTACGATTGGTGATCATGTACGCGCTCTTGGTTAAGAAACTCCAACTAACTTGGATGCTCAAAACGTGTCTAAACAGAGCAATGATTCGAATGATCCATAGAGAGGTTCATATCATACTGCAACTGAGCACACTACATCCAATCATACAAAGAAAGTCGATGGAGCATTTTTCCTAAGGAACATGTTCAGATTTTACTTCTAAGTCAAGTTCATCACGTGAACATCCTTCCATTTTTTATGACATCATAATGCTTAAGTTGATCCCTAAAGTTTATGATAACATTCCACTGTACTAATTCTCTACTAAGTTGCTTGAGGCCCAATTAACAGAGAGGTGTTCATATAGATTGAAGCTGGTTCATTTTCTTTAGTTTTTCAATGAAAGCTAATATGTTAGCAATTTATAGTCATTGGGTTCATTTTCTTTAGTTTTTCAATGAAAGCTAATATGTTAAAAATCTATAGTTATTTGCCGACTATCAAATTTTTTATTTTGTCCGACTCAGTCTATTATGTGTTATTCTTATGTTTGATTATGTTGTGTTGTTGCATTATAATTTGCTTTGGTGTTATTTATTTATTTATTCTTGAGATCATCTATGGTGAGTCATATGACAATAGGGGTTTTTTGGTATGGAATTTATGTTGATTTGCTATTGATATGTAATAAACACTTAAAAGGCAACTAAGATTTCTTTTATGAGTCGTGCACCTTCTTATTGTGGTTGATTGTGCATTTATTTCTTTACTATGAGCCCTATTTTTTTATTTACTCATTAATTCTATACACATATACTCCAATTTTTTATTAAGCATTAAATTTTAATTAGTTTAGAAAATATGAGTTCAATGATTTCAAATGCTTCCAGAGTTCTATACTGTAACTGCAGTATGCAATGTTCCAAGTATATTTCAAGATCACAAGCTAGCTATAAGATAATATTATATAGGTGTCCAATAAATGGAACACTTGACGATTGTCAATTTTTTGGGCTAATAATATTGAGGAATTAACTTCAGATAGTGATCATGTCAAGAGAGAAGCTTTGAAAATAAAATTCCGCAAAAGACTTGATCGTTTGGACATGAAGGATAATGTTATAGTAACATTACTTGTTATTGTAATGTCTATCTAAAAGAGGTCGAACTAGGTAATCGCCCTATTAATCATTTAAGTTAGGAAGGTTGACATAAATTTCAAAACTTTTGAGAGAAAATCAGAAGAGAACATGATAGGAATCAATTAAAAAATAAGTGAGACTAACTAAAAAAGGGTTGGAAGATCAGCAAAGAATTGAAACGTGGGTCAACCAGATTAGGTTTGGACCACAAAAAGATGTTTATGGATGATTTAAAAGAATGGTGGAAAGAAAAATAGGAGGTGAAGTTACTTTTTTAAATTGTTAAGTCATAACATTTTTAGAATGTGAGTGATAATATGATTATTGCTTTCACTTTTTTGAAATATTGATTGTCCCTAATGCAAAAAAAAAAAAAAAAAAAAAAAAAAAAAAAAAAACATTCTTTGTCTTTGATCCTAAACTTGAGGAGAAGTTTTTCATGATGTTTAGTCGAGTCGTTGCTATTAATGATCAAGCATGGGCTCCAAGTTAAGAAACCTCAATTGACTCGAATGCCAAAAAATTGCTCAAAAGATTCTAAGAGAGGTTCATGCCATATTGCAACTAAGCGCACTACATCTATTCAATATTCTATTGAACCTGTCATGCAAAAAAAGAAAGCTAGTGGAGCATTATTCCCAAGGGATCAAATTTCTAAGCTAGTTGTAACTTGTTCATATATTTCTTTTTCTAGAGCTCTGTACTACAATTGGTATACAATGTTCCAAGCATACTTCAAGATGAGAGCTAACTACGATAAAATATTCTATATGTGTCTCAAAAATAGAATACTTGATGATTATAAATTTTTTTTGACGAGCTGATGATATTGAAGAATCGACTTTAGATAGTGATCATGTATTGAGAGAAGTTTTGGAAAGAAATTTATCCAAAAGACTTGATTGTTTGAACAAAAAAGATACTGATATAATAGCATTACTTATTGTTAATGTAATTATTATTATATTATTATTATGTGTTAAATAATGTATCACACTTGATGTAGTAACTTAATGAAATACTGACGTTTTTTTTTAATCGTTGAAATTTATTTATATTGTTCTATTTGAATTGTTCTTTAGACTGCATGGTTTTATTTTTATTTTTTTTGTTGAGCTTTTTGGAGTCATCAGCTTATCTTATCATTGTTGTATGATTCTCTTTTCAAATAAGTTTCTCTTTTGAGAGAAACATGAGAAAATGAAAATACATAAAAAGACAAACAATTAAAAAGAACATGGAGAACTTTCATAAGGTAAACTTCGCGTGATTGCCCATGAGCATAAGTCTGAAACAAGATCAAAACTAATATGCCTTGGAAACACATTAACGTCAAAAACCCTACAAAAGCAACCCATAACTAGAGATTCAAGTTGCGTGCTTGTTTTGGATTTAAGAGTACTCCCAAAGGAACATCTTCCTTTGGTTAATTACATCTTGGGGGTGCCCAAGAACACTCTCTATTAAGAGGGTTTTAGAAATTTAAGGATAACCGATTTTTTTTGGAAACCAAAGAATTTTAATCATCTCGAGTGAGAGAATCCCAATGTTTTCCAAGCCTGTACCAGGCCATAGAGCAGAGGGTGAGTCATAGTATCCACTATGGATAGAGACGCCTAGGCATGCGGGGCCCACGAGAAGATGTCATTGATTTTTCAAGGGAATTGACATGGCTCAAAGGAGGTGTCAATAGAAAATAGCAGGAATTTCTAAGTAGGTAGAGGTAGACAGGTCGGGATACCATGGATCCATCATCCTAAGCTATAAATACCATAAATCTACCTGGTCGTGAAGGTAGTCAACACAACTCGACTAGAAATCCCTTGTTAGCAATCCATGAATGACATCATCCAAAGAGGCCTCGGTAGCCTTAAGTTCAAAAAGGAAAACTCCAGTTCCTATAACCCTCTAAGAGGTAGATTTTGTAGAATGTGGGACTTATACCTCTCACTTAAATGACATAGATGTTGCTGGAGTGAAGAGAAAAAGGGGGCTAGCTATAAATCTTGAAGTGCCCCACAAAGGACTTACGCCCCCATCTAGGTCTGGGGAGCCTCTAACATCCTAGTCATACTAAACAAGCTCATATGTCGAAATTTATGCTTGGCTTAGTCGATTGAAGGAGCACAAGGGCTTCCTCCTCGAAACGTACATAGTAATGCATATATTTACAATTGACTTTAAGTGCGGAGGCTCTATTATTATGACTTGGGTTATTATCATGCATGTAGCCCATTTAAACCCGAGTCGAAGGCCATGTAGAAAAGTAAATGCTCATTTTAAATGGTTAAATGATTTTAACACTAAATTTTAATTATCTTGAATTTTTATTATTATGATTTTTTGTATGAAATTTATATTTTAGGATCCTTAATGAGCCTAAATTGCATTTTGTAAGAGCCCAGACAAACCATAAGCCAAGAAAGAGAAAAGGCAAGCACACTGCAGCACGTAAAGCAAGCTAAACAAAATATAACAGGCTGATGCCTCTCGGTCGGCAACATATCTCAAAAAAGTAGGAAAAGCGATCGAACTCCTCTTATACATGTATGGTCATGGTTCTATACATGAATATGAATTCAAAATTAAAGCATGAGATACAACAACTACTCCTGGTCCTCGTCACGTGGTTCAGTGCATCATGCGCCTTGGAACCCACGACCTACCTTTTTCCAATATAGAATAAATCCTAAAAACTCTAATGAAATACATGATGAAATAAAAAAAAGACTCAACCTACTGAAAAGTTGACACGAGTTATATCATGCAACACATATGATCCAAGTCTAGTGGGAGGAGAGCATTATCAACGCCTGTAAAAACTGTTAGTTTTAAAATCATTACTTGCTTCTCCCTTTTTTATTTGTGTTTAGGCATGTCTCCCTACAAGAAGACCGCTAATATACGAGGATTTCTTTGATGAGGTTACCCATGATTACTAACATGAATTCTCTTGTCTATATAAGTTTAATAGCTTCTTTAGACTAAGTAAATTCAAAACTAACAGCGGTATCGGGACGATGGAACCATAAGATCTTGACCGACATCGCTTAACATAAAGTAAAATCTATTTTTTTAATCACTTTAATAATAATAATCTTCAATTCAAAATAAATTTCACATGATCATAACAAATAATAATAAGAACCTAGGATAGGCCTCCTAAGGCATGATTTTCTCTTTCTTTCCATAGACTTAATCAACATAAACCTTTAGGATTTAGTTGTTATTCATCTAGCATGATGTAAATCCTCACAATTTCTTTTAGGTTTTTTCATGATTGTATGACTTGCGATGTAAGCCCTAACTCTTTTGAAGATCTTGAGATTGTTGTTCGGTATAATATAAGTCCTCCTATCTTCTTAGGTTGTCATATGGTCTATTATCTGTTCTAATGAATTTCCTCTAACACCGGGGATGTTTGAGAATAATTCTTTCTGTATTGATCTATTTTCTTCGAAGGGCAGCAATTTGAGAGACTATCATAGTTATAACATCAGAATCATGAATAATAACTACTCTCTTAGGATTTACCCGTTTAGAGGGCCATTGAAAATTGTTGGTAACCATCTCTTCTATTAGCGAATATGCTTCATCGAAAGGTTTTGACATTAATGATCCACTAGCACCAACATCTATAATTAATCTCAGAGATTCCACTAATCCATTATAAAATGTTTGAATTATTAACCAATTTGGTAAAACATGATGTGAACACTTCCTAAGAAGATTTTTAAATCTTTATCAAGCTTCATATATTGATTCCCCTTGAAACTGACCAAAAGATGTAATATTGTTTCTTAGCTTAGCAGTTTTTTATGGAGGGAAATATTTTGACAGAAATTTTTGTGAAAGTTCTCCCCAAGTTCTCATAGATCCAGGTGTTAACGAATTTAACCACGTCTTAGCTTTATCCCTTAATGAAAAAGAAAAAATCTAAGTCTGACAGCATCATTCAACACTCCATCATATTTAAAAGTAGCACACAGTTCTAGAAAACTAGCGAGATGTAAATTAGGATCTTCGTTAGGTGTTCCTCCAAATTGATTATTTTGTACAATTTGGATAATAGCAAGTTTAAGCTCAAATGAATTAGCAACAACATCAGGATTTTGAATAGTTAAGTGAATTTCATTTATTGTTGGGTTAGCATAATCTCTTAAAGGTCTTGGTATAATTTGATTGTTCGCAATTTTGTGAGGATTTTTAGATTTTTTTTGTTGTTTTAGAATTTTTCTAACTGTATGCTCTAATTCTGAATCGTAAAGCAATAAACCTATGGATCCAATCCTATGCATATAAAATCACACAATACACACTAAAAATTAAGCAAGCACACACACACAATTGCAAACTACAAAGTAAAGGTTTTCAAATACTATAATTTTAACAGTTACCGTTTTATACCTTCCTCTGCAACGGCGCCAAAAACTTGACTCGACTGCACGGTATTAGGTGCGCTGCCTTTAACATAAATATTCAAAGGATAGTTTCAGTTCAGTTTCAAAATAAGATCAATCTAATAATTAGGCAGTGACTCATATACGCAATTATAAGTATCGTTCAAGTAATACAGGGCTCTAGTGAAGTCCTGGTTATCGATCCCACGAGGAATGTAGAAACTTTATCAAAATATAACAAAGATTTGAAATCTAATACTCAATTCACAAAGCAAGTTCAAGTACTATTTAAGTCACTAGTGTAAAGATAAATATAGCTAAGTTAACTAAAATGACTTTCTAAATTTCTAAACAAGATTAACTAACACACACTAAGTTTTGTATTTAAAGATTATAATATGGAAAAATATTTTTCCTCTTGCAATGATTCTGTGATGAGTGATTGATATAGATTGATAATAAATTTGTATTGTGCCAAATAAAAACAATTATATTATTTACCCTCGTTAGAGTACCCCCTCTTTCAAGTATGAAAAGAACATTGGCAAATCCTAGGCTTAGTCACTAAATCCAAGGTTAGGTTGGGATGATACTGGCTCTCACTTCAGAGCTCCCACTTCCCTTCACCTAAAGGCTAACCCTCGCTTTAGTTATCAAACTTTAGGACCAAATTGGGGATTTCAGCCTGTCACTCTAAAATCTCCAATTCGATGCCCATCAAACCACATTTTCTTATTTATTTGCACTCAATTCCCATGAACTACGCAACTCATTCATGGACATTGAATGGATTCTCCACTATTATTGTAGAACACTTAGTCCTTTTCGGATTGAATGTTTCACAACAAGTTTTAACAATTTAATTGGCTAGATCGAAAAGTAAATAAAGTTCAAAGTGAAAAACCATCACAATTTCTTAAAATTTTATGACACATCAAATCTACATCAACACTTCACCACATCACATTGCAAGAATAAAGACAAAGAAATCTACTCAGAATTCATGAGAAAGATACAACAAAACATGGATTTTATATATAAAAGCAAAATCATACAAACCACAAAAGTAAATACAACTTATCTCAATTTCTTCACCAAGCAAATCCCATGAATTTTCTTTGAATACTTTTCTTATTTCTCTACAACACTCAATTCTCTCTTTAGAATAGTAAGGAAGAAGCAAACTCTCACTTTCCTCCTTCTCCTACACTCCTTAGAGAAGAATCCCTCACAAAAAAACACTTAACACACACTCTCTACAAACCCTAACACACTCTCTTCACTTCTCTCCCTCTCCTCTTTCTTCAACACAAACACACACACCTTTTTGGGTTCATAACTGTTTATAATAGTCTAGAAATGAATTACCCAAGAGTTTCCTTAAGCAACCCTTCAAAAAGCGTCCAAATACATTGAATTTTTATTTCTACTGACATTGGCAATCGACAACGGTGGATAGAGTGCCAGCGGCGCTGGGCCTCTATTTAATGCTAAACTATCTGAAATTGGGCGCCGGCAGCGCCAGAAGGTTATTTTCTCCATTTTGCCTCTTTTTGCTCAAATTTGTTCATTTTTCGCTTCCTTTTGATCCAATCACCTAAAATCTTCATACCTGCAACAAAACATGAAGAATACATTCCTTTAAAGTGCAATATCACTAAAAATGAGTGCAAATTATATAACAAAAATCTAACATATTTTTGGTGCATCAGTGATATTCTCATCTTTAGAGATAAAGTATTACTCGTAATATCGTGCTCCGTTATTTAAACCATTGAATATATTAGAACTATTCGGTCTCATTTTTTAAATATATATATAATTATTTTCAGTTGATAAAAAAAACAAAACTCACCACCTAGTCTAAAACACTCGGTTTAATCGATCCCTGGCTGAATGGAAGGGGTCCTCTGGTGCCCAACAACTATGAACAAAAGCACAACATCTCTTTCAGAACAACGGTCATCTCCTTCCAGAAAGCGAAAAATACTTCACACAAGGCAGTAATCTCCCCCTCCGTTTGATCCGCCCTCTTCATGACCTCTATTATCCCTCAGTCATCATCCCCTTGATAGTATCCCATAACACAGGCAATGTGTTCCTCCATCTTCGCAAGGTGGTGTGCTAAAGAATCAGAAGACTTATGGAGTTCCTCGGTCATCTTCTCCTCCCTCACCACCAAGGGAGCCTTGATTGAAAAAACCTTGTCACTCACTACGAGGTTGGTTACCTTCGCCCGACCTCTGATCCATGACAACCACATCCTCCACGGGATCAGCACCAATATCTAATGAAAAGGAATCGATCTTCAAAACCTTTATGGCTGCACCAAAGAAGTAAACACAAAACTTAATATCTACGTTATAATCTCATACCGACGATTTGATTCCATTTGGACGTGGCGATAGAGATTGCACCCTCACTAGTTTTTCCTTATTCACTGCCAACGGGGGGACGAACTCCTCTCAGAGACTGACGTGTGAACTCGCCTTTAGTTTTTGTTTTGAACTCGCCAGTTCGAGGGTTTGGTGTCTTGAAAGTGGGTTAGACGGGTACCTTCTTCTCACCCACAGGATCGTCCACCGTGACCTTCTGCCCAGACAGAGGGGCACTAAACTGACCCTCAGATCGTTCTCGAACTTATTCCTGTTGTGAACCCATGAGGAGGATCCAATTTGATCTCACAAATGTCGACTTTTGATCTCTTCACCACTTTTTTCTTGCCTGTTTCTTCCAAATGAGTCTCCTCGGCCAGTTTCACTTTACATCTAGTTTTTGGGCTTTAGCCCTCATGCCCCCAAGGGCCCTGAGGAGTGCATCCCTGTCAGCGCCCGAAGCTCCCTCATTAGATATCATTGTGGGCTCAAGTTGGGGAAAAGAAAACCAAGCAAGAAAGAACAGAGAAAAAAATATCGCGCAAGCAACTGATGCTCAATAACCTATTTATAATAACCTGGGCACGAAAATACAATGAAGTCATTTATTAAGTAATTATATCGTCATAAAATCGATTTGTATTTGTATTTTTTATTATAAAAGATTTCATTGTTCTTATTTGCAGCATAACTTTCAAGAAGCAAGAAAATCGGGGAACTAAATATGTGTAAGAAAAATACATTAGCATGAATCTTAAGGCAATCAAACGGTTTAGCAAAGGGATGACGAAAGAAGGATCGGACGATCGGACCACCGCTTGCTTATGAGGTTCATCCTATTGGTTGAAAATCCTAGGGCAAGATAGTTAGCCGAAGGCAGACCTAAGGATCAAGTTACTTGAAGATATAACGAGGACTCATAATAAAACCGATCGATCAATGACATCACAACCGATTGAAAATCGACGTGGCAATCCAAAGGTGAACGATCAGTGGAAGGGGATGATCACAGGGCCTCATACCGATCAGATAAACCCACTTGCTATTTTATTTTATTTAATATCTATAATTTACTAAAAGAATTCTCGGAAGCTAATGATTAGAGGGTATATTTGTAATTCTTACATCCATACTCCTATGTCTATACATAAGGGTCATTTTATTATAAAAGATTAAGTGGTTTCTACTAATCATTGCTGTTTCTTCCCGCTCTTTCCCTGTGTTATGCTCTCTTTCCTGAGCGTGCTTCCCATACATTTTTTAATCCAACGGTAAATTTTACTATTTTTTTCTTATTTGCATTTATTGGAAAATAAAATATGTTGTTATTAGATAATTCTATTCAGCAGCTGGAGAAAAAAATAAATAAATAAATTGTTGACCTAGAGCGTTGGCAAAAATAATTAACAAGTAGAGCCAGCGAGAGCAAGTACACCTATTAATTTTAGGCTGGTCTATAATTTCTTATTTAAATAATTAAATATAATTGAATAGATCAAAAACTTAATATAAAATTAAACATATTTAGCTAATATATTAATTAATTTATTAACAAGCAGTTTTGTTTTTTAATTAGAACTATTGATTTAATAACTTATTTAATTAAAATAAGACAATAGGAACTCTCATTTCTGCAAATAAATAAATAAATAATCGTGCTCCATAGTGGGATTATATTATTTAAATCATTAGCCTCTGATAGAAATTTAATAAAACTTGATTAGATCTCCAACTAGACATAAAATAATGAACAAAGTTTAACAAATTTTAAACTCTGGAGTTCCATTCAAACTCATTAAGAAATTACATAAATGAATCTGAACAGGATAATACTCAGCTCGGCCTGTTATAGCTTAATAATTTGCATCAAATTAAACAAATTAGATGCATAATCAGATGATAGCAGCAGGGGATAGACAGGAAAAACAAAAAAAATGGAGGTTAAATTACATGTGATTTTATGTATACAAAAATTGTAGAAGAGGGACAGCAAAAGCTAGAGAACTTGTGCAGGCCAGAACTGCATCCACTTAGAGATTTCTTCCTTACTATGAATCTTCCTAATTCCTCCATAAAAGCCATGATTTTCATCACCATCCTCACTGTGCTCTTTTCTATTTATGGTCTTTCTTCTCCATCTTGATCCAGCAGGGTAGTGGTTGAACTCCAACACAACGGTTGCTGCATTCGAGAAGATATATGTCAATTTTTAGTACATAAAATGAAAACATTTTGATTTTGTTTTGGTAGTGGAATTTACAATACTGAACGTAGTTATATAACATCATTGCTGGCTTGTAGTTCATCATGTAGCAGAGTAGAACTTTGATACCTAGAGATTACTCTCAATCTACGCGCACTTGCTATTGTAAATAATTGAAATCTCACACGAAAGAATGATCGTTTGAGGAGGGGGATGGCGGCTCGATGAGTCGTAGGATCTCACCCCCATTTGTCATCACTTTTGTTTTCTATTTTGCTTTCATTTTTTACTAATAGTTCTTAGAAAAACAAGCTTGAACTTTTCAATTGAACATAAATTTAATCATATTAGTGAAATTTATTTTAAAGCATGTGTTTACATATAAACATAGGGCTGTCAAAACGGCTCGCTTTTCGCGAACAGCTCTTGTTCGGCTGGTTAAAAAGCTCGTGTCCGGCTATTTCGCTAAGTTAATGAGCCGAACACGAACTAAGATTTGTTCTTTCGTGTTCAGCTCGTTTTGGCTCGAAATACTACTCATCAATTATATATACATACGCGCACACACACATATATATTTTTTGATGAGGAGTGATTTTAAAAAAATTAATTGACTACAAGGCTATGAAATTTTATATTCAATTAAAAGTATTAACTAAAAATAGAAACAATAATTTTTAAATCTTGCACCAAAACTTAATATCTTATGGCTGAGTTATTAGGGTTGTCAAAACGACTCTTTGTTCGTGAACAGCTCGTGTTTGGCTCGCTAAGCAAACGAGCCGAACACAAATATTTTTTTTTTGTGTTAGAAATATAAACGAGTCGAACACGAGTTGCGTCCGCGCTCACTCGTGTTCGGCTCGTTTTCAACCCTATATAAACAGCTTATGCTTTCTTGAATGAAGAAACTATAGCAGCAGGTGAATTAAATTTGTACCATTTGAACCACAATAGCAGTCACGATCACTTCTGTCGCACGTCTCCAAATGACCAACAACTCCAAACCACCAACCTGTCCAATATTGAAGGAAAAAATAGAAGCTTAGTTGTTTAGAGTGGAATTCTAAAGCTGAGTTATAAGATAAATCTCTCTGAATTATGAATCATGTTTACATATATATATTTATAGGGGCAGAACCAAGTCATGTGCAGGGGGGCAATTGCCCCCTTGAAACTTGTAATTTCTCTATATAAACAATATAATTTAATATTTTTTTTCTCATATAGTTTAGGCAATTTTATATTTTTGTCCCCCTCGATATAATTTTTGCACAGCACTCAACAAAAATTAGATATTTAGTGATTTTGCCCACCATAAAAAATCTTGCTAGTTCCGCCCCTATATATATATAGTAGATTTAAATGCTGAAAAAACTGATAGATATTCGAACTCTCCAATGTTGGAGACATTACCATATGGGAATTCTTTGTTCCTTCTCCACTGAATTTCAAAATGATCGCCAGGGTGCAAGTCGCTTAAGCAGTCTGAGATGTGCAGCTCGTGTGGTGGAGTGACTACAGTTGGAGCTCTTGTTCTCTCCCATGGCACTTCCTCTATAGCTGGTATTCTTTTCCCATGAGGTGGATACCTATTAAGCAAGAAAAAATAAAAACTTTGAGAACAAATATTATATTTATAATATGAAAGTTTACATACATAGATCACACCTAAACTTTCATTTAACAGAGATAACATTTTAGTATTTTAAACATATGCATGCAGAGTTGTATTTCACTTAAAAGTAGCAAGAGTGCTAATTTTGATGTGGTATTAATGATTTTGAATGTTGTGTATGCAAATATGAAAGTTTAGATGTGAGATATGCAACCACATAAGAATTGCGTGCTATGTGTGTAAGGCATCTTTATAATATGACCTATACACACACACACAAATCATCAACAACAACAAAAAAGCCTTAATCCCAAGTGGGGTCGGCTATATGAATCATTTTTCTCCATTGCGTCATATTTAGTGTTAAAATGATTCATGTCATGATTTTTCGACAAGTTTTATGCTGACTGTCGACTACCAAACACAGCTCTCCACTTTTCACATCCGGGCTTGGGATCGGCAATGACAGTATCACACACACACACACACACACACACACACACACACACACACACACACACACACACACACACACACACACACACACACACACACACACACACACACACACGCACGCACACACACAAAATTGAATTGATAAAGTAATCTTAGCCACTTGTTGCAAGTTGCATACCTTGCAAAAAAATTGTTTGTGCGAGGATTGTAGCAAACCTCTGCATCATAACATGACATCAAAAATCCTGTATGTCCGTTCTGTATGAAAGAGTCAAAATACAAGATATTAGTCTAAACAAAATACTACTGCAGGCTATTTCACACGACCTTAAAGTAATAGGCAATAAAAAAGGGAATTTTAGATAAATCAAGTGTGATAAAATTGTGTTTTTTATGATGAGAAAATATAGAAGCATCTGTTTGTGAATGGATTATAGAAAAAAGATAAGCCCAAATTAAAAGAAGAAAAGATTATAATCCATTAATACCTCACGATTATAAACCTGAGCTGTAAACGAGAATTTGCCACTCTCGAGCGCCTGATAGAATGAAACGAGTGAATAATCAGGAGGACAAACTCTCTTTCTCCGACATTGTATCTTGTGCTTGAGCCATGAAAGAGACCAAGAGGAAACCAATCTCCCCATCCATACCTTCCAACTAACACCCCCAGCTTCTCCTCTAATGTTAAAATCCCTCCCTTCTGCAACCTGCAACTTCCACTCTGTCCGAGTAGTTTCTCCAATCACCCGGCTCCATTTCTCCCTAATATGCCTCTCCCAAAGATCGTCACTTCTGCATCTCTCCCTCAAAGACCTGCAGACGCAAGCCATATTGCAGAGCTCGAAAGGAGACAGCTTTTTCAGAATGCAATCAAGTGGCAGTTCAGGAAGATCGAGGACCGTTATCTCCGCCGCAGCAGTTTCATGAAAACTGTTAGCATCAAAGGTGTTTTCCTTATTGCAGGGCATTAGATTAAGGGATTTGAGGGATTGGAGCATGGAAATTGTCCTGTTTTTAATGCTTTCTGTGGAGTGGGAGATGCATTCCTGGCAAAGAAGAAGTGCGAAAAGTAGAATTTGGTGGAAGAAAGAAGGAAAGATGGGATTTTTAGGGAGATGGGTGATGGAAAGAAGCAGGAAGGGAAGGAAGGGGAGAAGAAAGAGCAAAACCATTAGGATTTTGCAATACTGAAAGTGGAGCATGAACCCGAACACTTGTTGGCAGGCAGGGTGTATGAATTAATAGAGATTTTTGAGAGGGAAGAAGAAGGCTTGAAGTGGTAGGAGGCCTAATTACTACCTAAATACGATGATTTGAATGAAACAATTAGATTAACAGCAATAAATTTTTAAACTAACCACATGACTGCATTAATTAATATTAAGAAGTCAAACATCTTCGAAAATTACTTTTAAAAATTGAGGGGTGTAGAGCTCATTTGGTTGTTTTAGAAATAATAATTAAAGATTACTAATAATAGCAATTAATCACTAACATTATGTTAAATTACACATATTTATTCAAAATTAATAAAAGAAAATTTAATTTATATTTTTAAAATGTGTTTAAATTAAATTATTATTACAAGCACCCAATGACTAATTAGGTAGAGATAACAATTAAAATGAAAAAAAGAAATCCTCAAATTAGAGGAAAAAAACATGGATTTGTTGTAAATATATATTATTTTACATATCATATAATATCTCTCAATGCATTTAAATAGTTGGATTTTATAATTAAATTCACAAAATAATACAATCAAATAATTTATCGACTAGTTTATTTGTTATTTATATTTAAATTTAATTATTTTATTTAATAGATAATTTGTATTTTCTTAAATTAAAAAAAAACATTTAAAAAGATTAATTAAGCCCATTTTGACGAAAAATTTTTACATCAGGACTCCGCAGGTAGAGCTACATGCGGAGGCCTGTGAAATCGCGCCACTTGGCGCCCGTGACAAAAAAAATAGTATTCGACTAGAATAACATGAAATATTCCCTCCATGTTATTCATGTGTTATTCATGTGTTATTATGTGTTATTCAGGTGTTATTGTATGTTATTCAGATATTATTCTACTTCTAGAATATTCCCAGTGTTATAATAACACAATAACACATAAATAATACATGAATAACACGGGGGGATATTCCCTGTGTTATTCTATTTTTTTTTTTTTCCGACACACGCCACGGGGAGCGATGATACTGGATTCTGACGGCAAACATATTAAAATATATTAGGGCCATTTACTTGCATACGTCACAATATTTATGTACTCATGTATATAACACCTAAACTTTTATATTTAGGTCACTTATTTTTCCAAATATTATATATAAGTTTGTTTGTAAATTTTCAAATATATTAATTAATTTATTTCCTTAGAGAAAATATTTTAAAACCCAAACTTGAAGTAACGAGTTCATAACACTTAAAACACTTAACATCACATCGAAAATATAGTCAAATGGAACACCAAACTGTTATAAATATAAATATCAAATTCTAAATGGTAGATATATAAATTCATAAGAATTATGAGATATGTATGTAAATTTCCATAGTTTTGTTGATTTATTGAAACTAAAAAATCTGAGCTTAAATCTTGTTTTCACATAAATATATAAAGTTCCAAAAGATATTTGAAATAACGAGGGAAACATTCAGAAATGCTCAGCATATATATATATATATATATATATATATATATATATATATATATATATATATATATATATATATATATTCTTAAAAAAAATCAAATCCCTAATAAAAGATAAAAAATTAATTTCAGCTAACCTATTTTAAATTTGATGAATCATAGAATTTCTCTTCAAGCTGTTTCTGTTCGGTTCAATTTTCATCCATCAAATTAACCTCTTTATGGATAAGACTAGAGAAAAAGCTCAGAAAAATCTTGATTTATGGAGGTCTACATAGGAGTCTAAAGGCCTTCGTTTGAATAGAACTAAAACTGACTACATGGAATGTAATTTTAATACTAGTAGCTCTAGTGACAAAAGTGTAATTTTTGGTGATGAAATTAATAAAAGGTGCGATCGTTTTAGAGATTTCGGGTCTATTGTTCAAAACGATGATGATACAGATGGGGATGTTATTAGTATAATTCAAGTTGGTTGGTTGAAGTTGAGGGATGCTTCGGGCGTATTGTGTGAAAGAAAAGTACCGCTTAGACTGAAAGGAAAATTTTATAAGAGGGGTGGTGAGACCTGCTATGCTCTATGGTGTTGAATATTGGTCTTTAAAAGAGAAGCATACTACTAAGTTAGGCGTTGTCAAGATGAGAATGATTAGGTGGATGAGTGGCTTTACACTTAGAGACAAAATGTGACATGATTATATCCATAATAGGGTTGGTGTAGCTTCAGTGATGGACAAAATTAGAGAGAGTCGCTTTAGATGGTTTGGTCAAATTAAACGTCGACCATCTGTTGATCCTATTAAGAGAGCAGATGTTGTAGATTAGACTTATGTTAAGAAAAGCAGAGGTAGACCTAGGAAGAATTGGGCTTATTGTGTAAAAAATGATAAATGAAATATGTCACTAAATAGGGCGCAATGGAGAAAAAAGATTCATGTAACCGACCCCACTTAGTGGGATTAAGGCTTTGTAGTAGTTGTTGTAATAAATTAAGCTCTATATGACAAATTATAAACCAAATCAAAATAAATAAAGAAGAGCTTGCAAAAAAATTTAACTATGGTTCTTGAATGATCAAAAGCCTTTGGAATGGATTCATGGTGTGTGGTAATTCAACTCTCCCAAGACCTAAATTTGTCCAAAAGAACAGCTGAATTTGTCCGGAAGCTAAATTCGGCCAAGCGCTAAACTCTTCCAAGAGAATAATTGAATTCATCCAATAACTGAACACGTCTAAGAGAACAATATTTGAATTCATCCAGAGAAATAATCTCTCTCGTGGCTAAATTGATTAACAAGAACATTATTAGAAGTAAATCAATGAATGTTGAGCATTTATGAGGAATGATTATCAAGATATGGCATTATCACAATAATATTAATTATATGTCCAATGATAGAGGAAGGCGAAGAGGATAGATCTAAGAACAATTGAAATCTGTGATAATAAGTATTTTAACTTGTAATGTGTAAGCCAAACCTCTTAGAAGTAGGGGTGAGTGCTATAAATAAGGTGACAAGTGGAATTGATCCATGAAACTATATCCCAAATAGTCTTTTTCTTTTAAAGGAAATGGTGATTTCCCTCTCATCCAACTTATCTCGTTCCTAACTATTTGATTAAGGTGTGAGTCCATAAACAAATCAGGATCCAATAATTATTATTTTTAAATAATTTAAGGAAGTTCAACGATCGAGTTCTATGAAATCTACCTGATGCGTGTAGGAAGATTTGTTGTGTTAGAGTGATTATTTAGCTTCTTAGTATTGCCCGAAAGACCAACACATACTCAGATAAAGTTACAACAGGTAGATACACCAACAACTTTTATGTAGAAAGCCCAAAAAAAATAAAAGAAGAAAAAAAAAACTATGGGCCTTAGCCCAGTCAGAACAATCCATTATAAATTGATGAATATATGCACATGCCCTCTCCCACAGGCGGGAAAAGGGTTACACTATTTCTCGAAGTATAATATTCTTATGCTGAAGAAATTGTTGCACAGTGGTCGGGAGTGGTTGCAGTAGGGAGTAGTTGTCGGTAACTCAGTACAAGGTCTTCGAGATGCGAGGCTGCACCGTATTTAGGACGATGCGCTGCTTCGTTACTTTGCGATATTAGTTGTTACTCCACAAAACATTTTGTTGCTTCGCAATATATGTCTTGAATTCACATTGGTCTTCGCTGGAATGAGAAGGAGGCGAGCGATGACGGCTGAGGAGCGGTGGTCAACAGTGGTTGGCGGCTGCAAGAGTGGGAAGTGTTCGTCGAATCATCAATAAAGAAATGATACTGAAATTCAACTCCTTCTCTCGATTCTACTCCAAGCTCAGATCTTAGTCCCCTTTCATAAAGAGGGGCATGACTATTTATACGGTCTAAGAGAGATTTTCATGCAAATTAGGAATGAATCCGGAGCACTTCATTGGTTAGCCCAAAAAACATCCCTCATTCGTACAATATTATGTAGACATTTAAGTTCCTTAACAGTGTTAGAATTGATTACTATTGAGATTTTTGGATTCTTTTCATCAAGACGTTTGATTTGAGTATAAATTTGTCAGACGGAATCCGTTAGACCTTGCAATTAGGCATCAAAAGTTTTAAAAAGCATCTTAATGGCCTGGTCTAGTCCATATTATACTCAAATAGAATTAATTTTGGCAACATCGATCGGTTTGAGTGTAAGTTTGTCGATACCAAAGTTCTAGATGTTTTTTATTTGGAGTTTCAATATTTATTATCCAAAAATTATTCTGACATTCATTCTAATTACCTCGAAATTCATGCCAAATAATAAATTTTATTGATGACTTATCATTACTTAATCTCTTAACAAAGTATCATTCAATAAAAAAGGGGGCAACAAAGTCTTCTCATCTATTAATTAAATAATTAATTGAGCAATACAAATCATAATCAATATTATATTATAGTTATATAAAATTAATAATAATATTAATCTCTATAAGCCGCATTAAATATCATGTTAATTTTTAAATTTCCCTATTCTTTACAAAATAATACCAAACAGCCATCCACTATAGACTTAACAGCCCTTCTCGATATCCAAGCTGTTCTTTCACTTAACCGTTATTTTTGAATTAAGGATTTGAGGCCGCAAGTTTTCATGAATTGGATCACCTGCAAAATAGCAATATCTGAGAACATTTCCATACGCAGACATGATTACGACTTGAGACTTGCCAGTCATGTGGCAGTAAGAATTAAAGCAGTAAATGCGATTTTCTTATGATTAGTTGAAACCAATGCACTTGTTGGCTTTAACGTTATTATGGAAAAATATATATCAAGACTCTAGAAGAGATATAATTTATTTGTGGAAAGATATTAGGAATCTGCAAGATATAAATCTAGCCTTGAGACTAAGAGGAAGAGCCATTTAAAGCAAGAAATAAGACGAAATAAGATTTAGAAGGAGAAAGAGACTCTTTAAAAAAAAATTTCAGGAAGGAAAGTGATAGAAGTTTGACAAAAAGTCAAAAATAAATATTATGTCTTTATAGCACTCGGATTACTCTAGATAATAAGTGAGAGTCAGGACCATTCTTCATTAAGGGTCTATTTGGGGCCGTTGGAACTGTTTGAAGAAGCAGTTGTGAAGTTGTTGCAGAAGAATGTGTTTTTCAAAAAATCGCGATGACTATAAAAAATTTATTTTATTTTCAAAACTTCAGACTGCGGCTTTCTGGTAGCCACCACACTTTAACAACTCATGTTGAAGAAAGCATCTTTCTATCATATAAATTTCTAAAAAGCTGCAATAAAATATTTCCTTAAACAAGGCTGTGGAGGTGGTCTGAAAAGCAAAGTAGGGAGAAATATGTCTCAAATAGACCCTAAGAAGTTTTAATATCAAAGCTAATATAAGAGAAGATTTCACCTAATTTTTATAACTTTAATTTAATTTCTACATTTCATAAAGTGATTAAAAAAATGTCATTCTAGAAATTCCTATGTTGAAATCGAATAAGATGGAGAGAGTCATAATATCCGAAGGTACATACAACTTGGTTGAAAACCCAATAAAGTAAGAAAAGTGCTATAAAGAGAGAGAGATAGAGGAGATCCTAGATTAAAAAATTCTTTGAAGGGAGAACCAGATGATGAGAGACAAAGTTCTTTGGAAAAAGTTCTTGAATTCTCCATTAAAGGGAGATGAGAGGAGCACAAGAGAGAGAGGGAGGGAGGGAGAGAGAGAGAGAGAGAGAGAGAAAGAGATAGGGAGAAACCGAGTTAACCCTGCAGCCTCCATCATCTCTTTCCTTCTTTTAGCCCTTTCATACAAGAGATAGAAAAATATATAAGATTGTCAGAGTATAACAACAAGGATTATATTGTTAACTTCTCTCTGACTAATGTCGTAAATATGAGACATGATCAACTAGTATCAGATATTGTTGGCACGAACGTTATCTCTGAAATTTGGGTGATAATATTGAATTCCCAATATCAAGCAGTGCCCTTAATGAGAGATGGAAAAGTATCCTGACTTTCTCGAAAAATGCTACATTTATAGGTATATGCTCAAATTGCCTTCTTCAGATAGATAGAAATGAGCTAGGTTAGTCGTTTTAGTAGGTGAGCACGATTTAACCACTTTGGCAGGTTGCCTCGATTCAGCCAAATAAAAATTAATTAAAAATTTTTGTATACTGGTATTTTGATATATGAAAAAGTTAGCTAGTATTTTTGATTGATTCTATACATTTTTATGGATGAAATTGCAATGTAAAAAATGCAATTTTGTGTTTATCTTACATGTACAATAAGTGATTGAAGTGGGGAAAGCTGGAGAGGATATGGAGTTAAAAGGTGCAAAGTGGCTACTAGGCACTGGACCCTACTTCACTAACTTGAGAGGTTGACGCTTAGGTGCGCCTAAGATCTACGATTCTTGTGCCTAAGTGCCAGAACATTAAGCGCTCAGGCACACTTTGGGTGCATAGATGTCGAACATTGGGGCACTTTGGTGCCCATTCATTCTTGAGCCGTTAAAGAGTAAGGCGCCTAGGTGCCAGTTCTGAGCGCTTAGGCGCCAGAAACTGTTATGTGCAGTTGCTACAATTTGAGAATTTAGACGGATCGTGTGGGGGATTGTGTTGAGCTACAGAAAAGTCATGGAAGCAAAGTCAAGGTTGCAGACTAGGAGAGGATTTATGCTGGTGGAAGACTTAGTGGTTTTTGCTTGGAGTTCCCAGTTTCTTCTTCCAGTGTAGAGGAGATAGAGTTCTTCTAGTGCAGAAGCCTAGGGAATTTGGAAGAGTGTTGATTAAGTCATCTCTGGTCATTGTAAAGGAGGAAAAGCTAAGTATATCTGTGTAATTATTGTTGTATTTTTATTGTAGCAAATTGTTAGTGGATTTCTCTTCGATTCAATGAAATTGTTTGGTGTTTTCAGCTTGCTTCTTGAATAGACTTTTACTCTTCCTTGTGATGATTGAGTTGGATGGATGGAATAATAGTTTTAATGTATATGGTGATGATTAACCTTCAGCACTTAATTTATTTTTCCTTCTGGCCAAGTGAATTGTTTAAACATGCTGGGAACCATAAGTCTTTGGAAAGTCTATGGTGGAATCGACTAGGTTAATTACATTAAACTGTGGGGTATAGGTGGATATGCCTTGTAGGGAGATGAAAATTTTTGTCAGTAGGTTAATTGCAAAATATGCTTTGAGGGTTAGCTATGGGAGGGGGTAAAAAAAGATTGTTGCTCGTATTTGTCACTAAGTCTTTCTACTTGCAATTTTTCATTCCCAAATCTACTTAACCCATTTTAAGAAAGATCCACAAAAGTTTTTAACATCTCTTAAATTAATTGTGATATAATGGAATTGCTGTGTAAGATTGCATTCTTTCAAGTTACTTGTGTTTAAATAGGACTACTGTGTAGGACATAAACAAAAATCAAATTTCAGGCTAGGACTAAAACTTATATGCTAGAACTTTTCCTAAAAAGAGTTACCTCATTCCCTCTGGGATCGACATTCCCTACTCTAAATCCGATATTACTGATACGATACGTGCACTTGCGCGAGCCACCTATGCATTGCAACATTAGTAAGTGTGAAGTTTTTGGTGCTTTGCCAGGGAATGACGATGATTTGACTTACAAAAATATCAGTTGAACTAGGTCTTAAACTTAAAAATTTATAGTGTTAACTATTTTACTAGTAATAACTGATCACATACTGATTTTGTTGATTGAAATTAGACCGCCACGCATCGAATGCTTTTATCATTAATTGAATTGAAGATTATTTTTAAGCATATAGTTTAAATGTCGAGAGCATAGAATTGGTGAAGCTACTCTCTAAAATCTTGATGTTGACGTGGCCAAAATTCAGAAGCAAAAATTGTTAAGGCACACCTTACATCATTTGGTGGACCCAAACAATATAATATAATTCGAAAACTTTGCTCCAATTAGAAGATATTCATATTATAATTACGCGACAGCTCCTTCGTACTTAAAACAATTTATCTTCACTTTTTTTGGGCATTTACATACATACCATTCAAGTTTTATGTATTTACATATCTACCATCCAAACTTTATTTTTTACATTCGAGATAATATATTACTAAATATTTACCTAATATAGTAATAAATTTCAAATATATAGACTAGTGTAACACTAGATTGATAATATATTTTTAATCAATGTACGTCCCATGACATGAG
Source organism: Papilionanthe hookeriana x Papilionanthe teres (assembly GCA_022702705.1). Classification (NCBI taxonomy): domain Eukaryota; kingdom Viridiplantae; phylum Streptophyta; class Magnoliopsida; order Asparagales; family Orchidaceae; genus Papilionanthe; species Papilionanthe hookeriana x Papilionanthe teres. The sequence continues at coordinate 61,904,600 of CM040423.1, read as the reverse complement.
GGCATGTAACCGGCTTGGCCGAGGTTGGTCACCAGCACATTATATTTTTAATATATTATTACTTTCCTTATTTAATTTATTATTTAATTATAAATATTTATAAAAAAATGCTAAAATTTTCTATTTGAATAATTGAGAAGTCAAAGTTGTCAAATTCTCAAATGAATAATAGAAATGATAATTAAGAATTTATCTTAGGGTATTAATTGTTGAATAATATTTAGGAGGATGAGAGATTAAGTTGGCATTAATTGTTTATCACGCTAATGAATGATAGAAATACTAATTAATATTTAACAACTCTACCTGTTGGATTTATTAATTAAACTAGCTAATAATTAATTAATATATCAACTAAACAGTGATGTTAATTTAAGCATGATTTCGTTTTAAGTTAAAAGGGCTTCTTACCTTGACTGAATTTGTCTATTCCCTTAAAAAATAGAAAATAAACAACATGAGTTGTTTGGGATCGATTTTTCTTTTTTCTTTTTTATTTTTGAAAATAAAAAAGAGGAAACAAATATAAAAATAGTGTTTCCTTCTGATTTTTGTTTTAATTTTGTTTTTTATTTTTTGGGAGAAGAGTTTTTTTTTTAAAGTAAACAGAAAAAAACATGTTTTTATTTGTTTTTAAAACACAAAATAACCCTTCACCTAGCGCCGCCCACCTGCTACCGCCCTCTGCCACCTTCTGTCTACCGTCGCCCGCCGCCGTCGCCTCCCGGCTGGCGGCCCCCTCTTGCCCGCTCACTCTCTCACCCGCCCACCCGCGACAGCCTATCGCCCGCTGTCGCCAGCTACCAATCTCCACTCGCCGCTCGTTGCCTGCCCCTACCCACTGCTGCTGCCCTTCTTCGATGCCAGCCAGTCGTCGCCAGTTGCCTCAGCCCTGCCAGCCCATGCATGCTGCAACAACCGCTCACCCTCCATGGGCGGCAGAGCTTAATAATGAAGGACACGTATAAGTTTTAAAAATAAATAAATAAAAAAATCACCCAATCAAATATTTTTAAAATTTTGTTTTTAAATATATATAATCATAACAGTACTAAATGCGTCTTTGATAAACATAAAAAGGAAAAAAAAAAAAAAAAAAAAACTAAAAACCAAATTTGTAGGAGTTGGATTTGCGTAGATTTATTAAGTCAGATTATTTTTTGATTGTTCATGAATCATAGATCTATCTTCTCTTTCTTTACCTCAATGATATAAAAAATTTAGCTATATTAATATTACTCAGGGAAAGGGTGTAAGTGAGCTGAGCTGATTTGAGCTCGTCTCGAGCTCGAAATCGAGTTCATTTATTAAGTGAGCTTGAGATTGAGATCTTTGAGGTTGGGCTCATCAGTTCGCGAGCCGGCACGACTAGCCAAATTTTGATCACCTTGATGCCTTCTCTGATACATTGTCGAAACATTTCTTATCCCCTATCATCATTCACTTAGATGATTTCCTTAGTGAGCTCCTATAATAATTTTATTCAGGCTCACATTTTGATAGTACAGCGAGTCAACAAGCTTGTCTTTTAGAGACGAGCCATATGAGTTAGACATAACTCAAGCAAATCTATAATTTTCCAATAACGATAAACTTGTGATCCTAGGGCCAGTCTTGCAGAAATTTTATGCATGGTAGACTTGGGCTCTTTCTTTTTTTTTCTTACTTGTTTAACAGGGCCACCTTTCTTCTTTGACTAGCAAACCTCATCCTATGTTTTATTTTTCAGTATTTTACTAAGGAAGTCCGATATATTAGGAATGTTATTTGTGCACGAAACATGACAAATGCGATGGACTATATGGCCGGTACATGTCTAGGTTCTTTTCAAGCTAGCGAGTCAGCAAAGTACTATAGTTGATGTGCATAACTTTTAATATGATAATCCCACATGTTCCCTTCAACGGCGGCCCTTTCTTTTGTTTTAATAAAAAAATAAAAGAATTGCATGCTCATCACACAATTTCTATGCACCACTATATATAGGTAGATTTACTTGCAATATGCGAGGTAGTTTCTATGCAATCAATAATTATATATAGGTCATCTTGCCCATGGGTTAAAAAAGCACTCACTTTCAAAAATTAAAATAATAATGTTGTTGTGATACGAAATATTTAGATGGTATAAATATAAAAAGTAGAGTGTCGGTGTAAGATATGTGAATAGATAATAATTGGGTAAAATTATCAATTATAGTGGTAGGGTCAAAAACAACCGGTTTTTCAAGTATGAAAGTTTGCCCGTCCATGAATTCTTTTGTGTTAACGTAAAATTTGTGGACAAGTGGGATGACGACGAGGCCAACAGTGGAATGGACCATTTTCCAATCCCAATTTGCTATCATACTCTGAATCTAACCCCCAGGTGTTTGAAAACATAAAGCTAGAGAAATGTTGGAACGCTGCTAGACTTATAAATCTCCTCTCATCAAAATGTGTCCTAAGAGGCATTGTGGATGAAAGAAGAAGTGAATGGATTGCATAAGGATTTGAAGAACATTGAAAAAATCCACAGTAAAATCTCGAAATTAGCTGATCTCACATAGGATCACAGTAGGCTTTAGATGTGATCTTTTCCCAACCGGTTACCGCCTCCTAGAGAGTTTTCCCAATGAGCTAGGGTGTTGTGTCGGTACTTGACGTGCGGGAAAACGAATGAAGCTATATGGAGTCGATAGGGTTTAAAAGACCCGTTAGCGTCATTATGCCCGATTCAATGTGATCATGCCCGAATCGGTTACGGTCATGCCCGAATCGGGTGTGGTCTCGCTAGGCTGAAAAATGGTTGTTTAGCCCTGAATTTGATCTCGGCCTCTTGGTTTAGCCATCTCGCCTGTGCTTAAGTGTCGAAATTGATTTAAAATATTAAAATAATATTTTTACCTCAACCACGAAGCAAAGGGAAAAATGCACATTTAGTTTATTCAAGTAGGATTTGGTTGGCTCAATATTTTTGAATGGGTTTAGCGTAGGATTAAACCTAGTAATTTTCTCCCAGTATTAAATTATGACATAATTAAACCCTAATTGTTTGCCCAATGTTTGGTGATCCCGAATTTTTTTGAAAACTCTTCCTTTTGAAATTTTTTCTTCTAATTTATTAACAATCATCTTGATAGTGTGTAGGGTCTTATATGAATTATCATCTTAAAAGTAATTTCTAAGCCCCGAATTCTCCCAAGTAATTGCTTGTTATTGATTCCTCTTCCAATCATGGAGGAGACACGTGTTCATAGGTTTTGAGTTCTTAACAAATTTATTGGGTAGCTCACACGGGTGTTTCGAAAAGTTTCAGGGATTTTCAAGGAGTTGTTCATCAGAAAAATTTTCGTTAATATCTTCATCAATAAAGTAAACATTCCCCTAGTCAAGCCAATATAAATGATCTTCTATTTGATTTTTGAACACTTTTGTATCCACCACTTGGATATCAAATTTATGCCACAATAGGACCCACCGATCAATAGTGGTTTTGCATCCTTTTTAGACATCACAAATAGAATTGTTGAATGGTCGGTAAAAACTATACACTTAGTCCCAATCAAATACGACATGAATTTGTAAAATGCATATACTATACCTAGAAGCCTCTTTCAGTGGTAGTGCAGTTAATTTGAACCTTATTAAGGGACTTACTGGCATAATATATAGCCCTAAACATCTTAACACGCCTTTGGCCTAATACTGACCCTATGACATAATCACTAGCATCACATATTAATTCGAAAAGAATCTCATAATCAAGTGAAATAATAATAGGTGCAGTGACTAATTTTTCTTTTAAAGTATTAATGACAATTAAACAATCATGATTAAAATCAAATAAGACATCCTTTCCTAATAAATGACATAAATGTTTGACAATTTTTGAAAAATCTAGAATATATTGTCGATTGAACCCAACATGGCCCAAAAAACTCCTAACTCCCCTCATAGAAGTGGGTTGGAAGAGTTTCTACATAACCAGTATTTTTTGTTGGATCTGCCTCCATACCCCTCTCAAAAATTTTATGCCCCAAAACAATTCCCTTTGAAATCATAAATTGACATTTTGTCCAATTCAAAACTAAGTTGGTTTCTTCAGATCTTCTCAAAACTATGGCAAGATGATCTAAGTAAGAATCAAATGAAGGGTCAAAAACAGAGAAATAATCCATAAATACTTTAATGCATTTCTCAATCAAGTAAAAAAAAAATAGACATCATGCAACGCTGAAAAGTCGCTCGCACATTGCACAGTCCAAAGAGTGTCCTTCTAAAAGCAAAGGTCACATAAGGGCTCGTAAATGCAGTCATATTCTGATCCTTAAGGGTAATGAGAATCTGATGGTACTCTGAGTACTCATCTTAAAAGCTGAAAAAGGGTGGCCAGCTAGCCTAACCAATATCTGATCTTGAAAAGGTAAGAGAAATGGTATTTTCTAGTTGCCGAATTTAATTTTTTATAATAAATGCATATTTGCCACCCGGTGACATGCCTATTAGTTATTAGTTCATTCTGTTCATTCTCTACTACAATCACTTCCCTCTTTTTAGGTCACAATGGATAGGTCTAACCTAGGCACTATCTAAAATGGGGTAGATAATGTTTGCATCTAACGATTTCACTATCTCCTTTTTAACAACATCTTTCATTACATGGTTTTGTCTTCTTTGAGGATCCACCCTAGGTTTATGATATTCCTCCATAAAGATCCTATGCATGCATATCAAAAAACTAATCCCTTTGATATCTGTTAAGGTCCATTCCAAATATTTCTTAAAACTCAAAATTCTTATCAATTTTTTCTCCTGTAAACTATTAAGTTCTGAGCATATGATAAGAGGCAAAGTAGATAACTTCTCTAAATAAGCATACTTCAGATATTTAGGAAGGATTTCATCTCTAATTCAAGTGGTTCTTCTATGGATAGGACTAAAGGTTTAAAATTTCCAGTGGTATCCAACAACTTAAACCATTCCCTATAAATCTTTTGACTAACCTCTATAATTAGAGCTGATTCTTCCTTTAAGTTAGTTATATCATCCTCAATCAAACTTTGTTCTACAGGTCTAACTTCAAAACATTCCTGAAATTGTCCTCTATAAAGTCAGTTCACAAGATCCATCCTAAAACAAGAATCCTCATTAAAATTAGAAGGGAATGTCATAGATTTTAATACATTAAAAGTATACTCCTGATCATTCACTTTCATAGTCAACCCTCCCTTATCTACATTAATCATAGCCCTACCAGCGGCTAGGAAAGGTCTACTTAAGATGATGGGTATTTTTTTATCTTCCTTTATGTCTAATAAAATGCAATCAACAGAGAAGATAAACTTATCCACCTTAACTAAAACATCCTCTGTAACACCTCAGGGGTAAGTAATAGATCAATCAGCAAGATGAAGGGTCATGGTTGTAGGCGACACTTCTCCTAATCCTAACCTTTTAAAAATTGACAATGACATGAGGTTAACACTAGCACCTTAGTCACACAAAGCATTCCCAAAGATTTTCTCCCCAATAGTATAGGAATGGTAAAGCTACCAGTTTAATTTTTTGAGAGAGATTTTTCTAAATAATATCATTGCACTCCTCACTAAGTGCTACAGTCTCGAATTCACCAAACTTCTTATTATTCAAAATACCCTTCCAGAACTTCACATAATTTGGCATCTATTCCAAGGCCTCACCAAATGGGATATTGATTGTCAACTTCTTAAACACTTATAAAATTTGAGAAAATTATTGCTCAAACTTTTGTTTTTGGAGTCTCTAGGATATGGTGGGGGTGGTCTTTCCATGTTATTCCTAATGGGTGTGCTTGGTTTTCCTGAATCATTAGAAGATTCTTCTATAGATCTTTCTGGTTCAAGGTTCTGCTCTACCACCTATAGCTCTTTCCTATTCACTTCTTCCAACTCTCTTCCACTTCTCAGCTTAATAACATTCACATGGTCTTTTATTACTTGAAACGATAAGTGCACTTGCATAGTATTCCTAGTGTGTAAAATTGAATAGTGGAGAAAAATGAGAATTATTTTTTAAATAGCACTCAGTCAATAATTAATACGAGCAGTGAGAGTCAAGTTTTGTCGATGTTGTCTGGAATTGAAATTTAAGTAATGACACACTAATCATGCACATAGTGTTAGAATCGACGATCAAACCCTATCAATTACATCGCCACATTCAAATCAACCGTATGCTTGCTTAAGATCTCAGAAGTGTTAAAAAGTTTTCTGTTTCTCACCACATTGAGATTTTCACCATGGAAGTGGTCCAAGTGCTCTCAGCCGGGAGCATAAGCCGCTTTGCTGATTTCAAAAGTTTGCTTTTGTTGCAGTTTACCAGTGCCTAAAATCCCACAGACAGTGTGAAACCCCTGTTGCATCTCAGGCAAGGTAACCACGAGAGTCTGCACAGGTTCATCACACATTTTCAGAGGAAAATGTTGGATGTGAAAGATCTCAAATTCAATGCCACCATAGTCGCCTTGAAGCATGCATTGAGGTGCAAAAAAATTTTCTTACAACTTTAGTATCAGTGAACCCTAGAATTTAGCCAAGTTGTTGAAAAGGGCCAACAAGCATATGCTAACATAGGAGAGCACCCCCTAACAAGAACCAGAAGGACACCACGGCCAAAAAAGGGCTCCATAGGGTGGCGGATCAAAACTAAAGGAAGATCACAGACTGCCCATCCGACATCATTTTAAAAATGGTCAGTCCTCTTGCAACAGTGGAAGAACTGGATGTTACGACCGACACGGCGGGCAAGCAATAAATCAAGACCTATGAGCAACCCAGTACTACTAATGACCAGCGCTATGATATCAACAACCGTCGAGAGAACATGATGGCTTGCAAGCTACCACTCTGAGTGTATCAATGGCTAAAATCTTGGACACCATCCAATACAAAAGAGTATTTCAAAGAGCTTGGGCGAATGCGAGTTGGAAGTTTTCTTTGAGAGGCAAAAAAAGTACTGTAAATACCACCGAAATCAAAGCCATGACATTGAGGAATGTTAACACTTTTGGAGTGTCATTAAAGAGTTGCACAAGGTGAATAAAATAAAGGAGTTCATGGCCAAGAGACACTCGGTTCAGAAACAGGGGAAAGCACAGGCATTGGAGGTCCTACCTGGGCTCATCCGAAGAAATGTCACCCTTATTGCTAGAGTAGTCTCAGTGATCTTTGAAGGAACATGTGCCCCTCAGTGCGAATCCTGAAAGGAGCCGCCCGATGTTGTAGTTGGCTTGTCCGATTTTTTTCTCTTTTTTACCCACTTATATACTCTCCATATAAAAAGTCTTAGATGAATAATTGTTTTCTCACTTTGTTAGCGATTCAAAGCTTTTATCCAATATTTTTACTAAAATTGTGTATGAATGCCACATTAACCTAAAAATCAAAACTTTCACGTAAGAAAGAACCTGAGGAATTATTGAACACAGCTAGCTGTAGCACCTGCAAGATCGTCTGACTGAGCACATACAAAAGACCGAAAGACCATGGCACTAAGATCACTCGGTCCAACCTGAGGAAAAAAGATAGCCAGCTGCGGTGCCAAGTTGCCTAATTGAGCGCATATCAAAGATTGACAGGTCATGTCATCAACATTATACAGTTTGTCCTTGGGAATGAAACAGCATTGTGACATCAAGATCGCCCGGTTGAGCACATATCAAAGACTGACAGACCATGGCTCCATGATCACTCGGTCCAACCTAGAGAATGAAGATAATCAGTCGTGGCACCAAGATCGCCCCACTGAGCATATATCAAAGACCAGCAGATCGTGTCACTAAGGTCTTCTAGTCCAACCTAGGGAATGAATGTAGACAGTAGTGGGTGCCAAGATTTCCAAACTGAGCACATATAAAAAACCGGTAGACTGTGGTAGCAATATTGCACAATCTAACCCAGGGAATAAAGACAGCCAGTCATGGTGCCAAGATCCCCCGACTGATTACATAATAAAGATCGGTAAACTATGATGCCGAGATCACCTAGTCAGACCCGAGGAATGAGAACAGCTAGCATGGCGCCAAGCTCACCCAGCTGAACACACAACCAAGATTGGTAGCTTCACCTAATATCGACATAGGCTGTAGCACCAAGAATGATCCAGCTGGATTAACCCCTAGATTTAGTTCCTGGCTTAATATCGACAAAACACCATTAAAAGTAAGGCATGAATCACTTTGTAGCAGGTCCTACAAAAAGTTTTTTGAAGTGGCAACAAATCCCCACAAACGTACAGACCAAAAAGGTACAAATGTACAAATCAAAGACAACTGAACTGCTTCATATCATGGTTACACAACACTCTCTATATAAAACATTCAAAAATGAAAATAATAATAAAAAATGAATACATTTTCTAAAAGAAGAGCTAAAGCTTCAGGAGGTCGGTTAGAGGAAATCTGCCCATTTTGAGCATCTGAGTCAATCGAGGATGACCCTTCAGTGTTGAAAAATTAGGTTGCAAACTCTCGTGGGTCATAATAGTTTGCATCAACCTAGCCCGAATAGACGAATCAAACAATCACTGTCAAGCTCCCAATAAAATTTTTTCATCAAGAAGTTTCATCTTCATGGGATGTATGGAAGCAAGAGGAACTCTTCCTCGATTGTCAAGTCTCCATTCATCCTCTTAAATTATGATTTTATTCAACGATAAATGAAAACAATTTGAAAACTAATGAAAGTTCCTCCAACATCACAGTAAGCTTTTTTTCATGTAACTTGACTCACCTCTCCGTCTCCTTGGCTAGCCCAACTAAGACCTTGGCTTGCTTCACTATGGTAGCCTGCTCAATCTCAGCAATGTCCCAGGCCATCAATTGAAGATGAGAGACCTCCCATGCTTTCAAGTGGTATATGTCGGTCCCCATATGTAATTCAGGCTACTCCAACTACATAGAGACCTCTCAAATGTCGGTGACCAGATGGTTTCCAGAAGCATGTAGGGGTAATTTTTGGTAAAGGGGGAGTAGGAATACTATCAATTAATTATATTAAAGCGACTATCAGGTGAATTCTGGATCTTCACCCTGGGGACCTAGGATGGAATCTGACCTATAAGAAAACCCCTCCTTTTCTGTATTGATAAAGGAGGCAAGGGGCATATTTAACTAGTAGTTTTTTACCTTGATGGTGTTAGGTCACAGAGGTCCTCCCTCTGGATCAATCTCAGGCCCGTTCTCCCCGAAAATCACAAACAGGCTAGCCTCATTCCTAGTGAGAAAATCAAGAAATGAGGTTCCTCGACTAGGAGAAGCTATCATTATCCTCACCACTCCTATGGAGCCTCTTTTGTTTGAACTTCTCTCAGATAACCCAGCGGTCCACCAACTCCTCATCGACCAGAAGGGTATGCATGCATAAGATAAGAGTTATAGTTAGCAAGGTTTTTATGTGATGATAAAGATCACTTCCCTATGTGAGATCCTTTAAAATGCGAACACAATAGTAGGAGTATTAAGAGTGAACTCCTCACATGCGGAGCCATATTCTCCACCCTCCACTGTAGCGAGTCCTCCTTCCATCGTCGTTACTGCTTGTCAGATTTTATCCAACCTCACATCAGCCTCCTTCTTGCTCTTGTCCAATGAGAAGCCTCCCCAGTTGACCACAGATCTTCGTAGCATTAGAGGCAACCCACAACTCTACAGTCGTCTAACCTGATGCTTCCAGAAAAATAACTTGGTTAACGGTCACCAGATCGGTATATTAGTGAATTGAAAGTACTGACTCTCGATGTTAAAAGAAATTCAACGCCTTTCTTCTTCCGATAAGAGACGTTAAATAGATCCGTCTTAATCTCCCAACCCTTGACAAAAGGGGTAATTATGAACTTGAATTTCCAATGTCATCCATGATGTTCCACAATGAAAAACTGGAACCTACCAGTTATTCCAAATTGGGCATAGCCATCTGACTCCGGCAAAATGAGGAAATATGACTAAATGAATGGAAGAACAAAGGAACGCCTTATCGTCGATGGAAATGCATGTCATAATTTCTATCATGAAGTTTGTTTTAATTTGCGTAGGAAAGATTGATAGGAGTTTGTAACACAGAGGCATCCGTAACCCGTAGCAGAACTGGTCTCGTTACATCACCAAATCGTCACCAAACCTGTCATCTATCGGCCACCCTTCCATCTGGGTGAGCAGTCCGCAGCTTAATAGTAGGGTGAAAAATATAAGTTATTTGAATAATAGTTATATCTGGCGGTGATTGAATAGAACGTTTGGCAGCAACCACTTGACCAAAATGTTTGAGGGGTTCTCTTTGGAGCCATATGAGTAATAGAAAATGAAATAACAATGAGCCAAAGACAAAGGAGCAACCAAAGAGATGAAAAAGGAAAGTCAGAAGGTGTACTCATGGGCCTCTCGACACCCATTTATAAGAAACTAACTATAGATAAAATGTTGGACATATGAATCAAGGAAGATATTATGTCAAATACAATCACTCGGATTTGTAGAAACAATTTAAAAAAATATCATGATTACATAAAGATTTATTTTGAAAGAAAATATTTCACCCAGGTCCTCAGTCGCCTTGGCCAGGACTAGGCCCCTCTTGAATATCCTCCAAAACAAAGTATAACCACTGAGCTTAAATTGATTCACTCGGCTGACCTCAAAATTAACTTTTATAACAAACACCTGCTCCTGAAGCCTAACAAGCTCGCAGTGAAGACCATTTTATTTCTCGCGCATCTCATGTAGCATGCCTTGCAAATCCCGGCTCTGACAGGCTGAAATTGCCTCCATTGCTGACAGATGATAGTCTAAGGCCCTGGGGGACAGCTGTTTGTCCTCAAGAGCCTCATCTCGCAACATGTCAGGTCCGGCAAAACAACCAACAGCACCCACTTCACCACCGACCAGCCTCTTCAGAAACAACAGTCTATGTGAAATCGGATCACCGTTACCAGTGTCCGCAAACAATTGTCTAATGCTAGTGTGCCCATCTATGAAAAGAAAAATCATTAGCAAGCATCAAGCTAAGGGATAAGGAAGGAAAGATAGAGAACAATTTTACCCAAGATCTAAAGAACTTTGGACTATGTTGGTCCACTCACATCCTAGGATGAAAAGTCTCGTACTGACAATGTTCCACCGGACAAAGGGTCATCCACTCCAACTCGTTGAGAATCGAGCAAGAGAGGGATATCTGAAATAGTCGACTGAAGGTGAGCTTCAAAGGAGATTCTCATCAGAGGATTAATTGATAAAGTCCCCAGCTCTTCACCAGCCTTGGGCAGAGCCCTCCCCAATATACCCTAAACCAAATTAGAGGACCCTTCCATTCTTGCTCCCTCACTTTGTTTCAAATTTTTGGCCAATTTCTTCCTTGACGGTGCACCCTCAAGTAGGCGCAATCTAACCAAGAGGTCAACTAGTTTTCTGGCCTTACTAACGGGTTTCAAAAAAAATCATATCCTTCCTCCATAATGAAGTTATAAACAACAAACAAAAATCTAGAAGAGAATTGAATTTGAGATGAAGAAGCTGCTTCCTTCCCCTCTATTAATGCCTAATATAAATAAGTGACACAAAAACTCATGGAGTCTATTTATGATGTTTATTTAATGAATGTTGATATGATAATTATCTTACTTTTAAAAAGAATTTCTTATCCTTATTACAGTTGCCAAGCAAGAAAATAAAAAAATTAAAAATATATATGAAAAATATGGCAGCATAAATTGCGAGGACATTTCATGGGTAAAGGAAGAGATGATGTGGTCTCATAGGGCCTACCAAGGATGATCTGGGATTACAAGATCAACAGATTAGTTTTCTCCTTGCATTGTAAAATTGACATATTTTACACGATTATGAGAAGAAACACACCTAAAGAATCCAACAGATTAAATTCGTCTGGTCAAGTGATGCACCAAAAATATGCTTGAATTTATATATATTTTTTTATACTCATTTTTTGTGATATTGTACTTTAATGAAATGTATTTTTCATGCTTTGTTGCATGTATGATTATTTTAGGCAATGGAGCAAAAAGAAGCGAAAATGAATGAATTTGGAGCAAAAAAAAGGCAAAACCAGATTTTTAAAGTTCTGGTGCCGACGGTGCTGATCTCTGAATATTTATGCTTACGATTTAGAGAGGAAATTTATGATTTATAATATGGGATACTACGCAAGTATACGTATCGTTTATCAAGTAATATAAGACTTTTTAATTAAGCTCCGAGATATCGAACCCACAGAGAAATGTCTAAAACTTTAAAGAAATAAGAAAAATAACTTTTTACTTTTTGAATTGATTTTTGTAAGTATGTTTTAAGGTACAAAGTTTGAAAAGTTGTTTTTGATACTTTTTAATAAAAAGTTAAGCGGGAAATTAAAATTATCAATACTCTAAACACGATATAAAACCTATAAGAATCAAATATCTTTTTACTTCTTATATGAATCAGTAATAATTATGGATATTTATGTTGTGGAAGTATTTAAATTGACTGTGCCAAATAGGAGCAATTATATTCTTTACCCTTGGTTCTATAAAGAAAATTGGTTAATTTAAAATTTTGAAATTTTGTAGATGGGTTAGGCAGGGAAGATACCAACTCTCACTCTAGAGTTCTATCTATTCCCTCCACTTGAGGGCTAACATCTCATAACAAAATATAAAATAACAAACCAAATTAGGGGGCTTTAGCCTGTTACTCTAAAGTCCTCTAATTTTATTCCCCAATAAAACATATCTCCCTATATATTTGCATTCAATCATATGAACTACAATTCTCACCCATATAGTTGCACGTGACTCTTTCCATTTTTTTATTAAGACAATACAGCATTAAATCTTACATAATCTCATAACAAATTTTAACATCTTAATTGACCACATCAAGAAGTAAATTAAGTACAAGGAATTGAATCATCACATTAAACACTTATACTTTCCTCAACATACTTCCATAATTTAATTACTTCATCATCTAAGAAAGAAAAGATAAAGTAAACTACTCAGATTTCATGTAGAAAACATAAACACAACTTGTTTTAAAATCATAAACTATAATGAACTTACTTAAAAATAAAGTGCAAAAATAAAGACAAATACTTATCTGAAAATCCTCTCCACAAGACTCTGGAAGTTCCTCTGAAATTTTGCTTTCCACAATACAACTCTACAGAGGTTGGCGCCCAACTCTGATGACTCAAATACAAACATTAGATTTCAATAAAAACTAGATACAATGATGAAAGAAAATTGGTGAGAAGAAGGCTTCACACCAACCCCTTTTCCTTTCTTACTCTCTACTCTCTACTAACAACTATAGAACTACACTACACTAATTTTACACACTCTCCAAACTTCAAAAGACTCTCTGAGAAACTCTCTAAAAAAAGACATCCCTTGCAAATTATGAGGCTTCATTTTAATAATTTTCCAAAAAGTGCTTTGGTGTCTCTTCAAATCATGTCTAGATTCAATGTATCCACCAAAAGATGCATCCCTTCAATCACATATGCCACCCAAAGGAAGTTAAGGAAGTTATCACCAAAAGTTTCTTCAAACACCCATTGAGAATGGTGCCAAATTTGATTAAAATTCGATTTTTAACTGTGGCGCTTAAGCGCCGGCACTTTGGCACTTAGGCGACAGAGGCCAAATTTCTCAAACTTCATAATTTTGCTCCAAATTTGATCCTTTTTTGCTTCTTTCATCATAATTAATCATTTTCATCATACATGCAAGAAAAATACAAAATACCTTCCATTAAAGTGCAATATCATAAAAAATATGTATAAAAATGTGCATAAAAACACTATATATTTTAGGTGTATCAAAATCCCCTAAACTTAAAATGTTACTTTTCCTTAAGTGTCTCTTAACCATAAAAATTTTAACATTCAAATTATTTAAATGAGTTTCTTAGGAAGATTTAAAATTTTGTTCTAGAAATGAAATAATCCAATTTAGAAAAAATTTTAGTAAATAAGACCAACTTAAAGTTTAGAAAGTTCTTAAGTAAAGGATAATAAAAATATAAGTTTCTATCTAATTCAGAAATACTTATAGATTTTTCAAAATATATGATTCAAAAATTTTATTTTTCTCACTTAAAAAATTTTAATTGAGAATAATTTTACTTACTATATTGTAACCTTAAGTTTTAGATTTTCTCAAAACTTATATTTTAAACTTTAGGCATGGAACCAATTTTTAATTAGGTCCTTAAATCCTCAAGCTTCTCCTTCCTTTCCACATACTATTTTTCACTTTTTCTCTTTTTATTTTTCTTTTCTCTTCTCTTCTTTTTTTTTATAAGATAATGATTACTGTATCTAGATAGGCCTTTAATGATTTTGAATTCCACCCTTCCATTTAAAATAAAAGTCTGATATGTATCTTTCACTTAAAAATCATAATAATAGTGCTGAAAATTACTCCTCAATAAATGAAATTTAAACTTTGAAAAATAAAAGTCAAATCTTTTATTCATAAAAAATACAACATTTCTTACTAAAGATAGTTTAACTATATTTAACATTTCTTTATTAAGAAAATTTTAACTTTAAAAATTTAATTAAATTCTTTTATTCATTTCTATATTCAAAATTTTGTTTCCCTAATATAACTTCATATGCATAATTATTTTCAATCAAAAGCCAAATTTATTTTAAGTATTCTTGAGAACAAATAAAATTTTAGGTTTTTGAAAAATTTAGTTTTTTTTTGAAATCCCCCCAAACTTTAATTTTTAGTTAGGATAAAAACATTTAAGCTTAAGAAATGATACATGAGTCAGAATTAAAAACTAAAATAATATGCTTGTAGGAATATCAATATCCTAAATATGGAAGTATAACTGTTTTTAAAAAAATAAGAGTAAAAAAAAACTAAATTCAGTTTTTCATAAAATGAAAATTTCAAAAGACTTCTACAGTAGTGGAGGTTTTCAAAGCAAATAACTACCAACTTAACATAACTAAAATCACAACAATAGTAGATAATAACTGGTAGTAGATTTTAAAAATTTTTAAACATGCAATTTTCAAATAGTGGTTTTTAATAGTGTTCTGCATTTCCTAACATATTTGGAATTAATTTACACTCTATTGAAAATTTAAACACTAAATACACATTAAAACATTTACTACCACACACATATCACAAACTACAACATAAAACATTAATTTATCACATAAACATCTGAATGTCCATAAAAAGAAATATTCTAACTATGCTCTACACAATAACAGAGTTCATATCACAAATACATCACACAAAAATTTAAACATTACATCACATATAAAAACATCAAATAAAAACATAACAACACATAAGAAATCACAAAACAAAACAGACTCAACACAAAAATCCTAATCATCACCCTTATCAGCATCTTCATTCCAGTCTGTGGATGGTACATAAGGTATATAATACGGATGAGGGGGCATCTCAGCGCTATGATCACCTCTAATCACTCTATCCATATACTACTGATAATTCTCCTCATATTCATCATGTTTAACAATATACCTTTCAATATTTTCAATCTACCATCCATATCTCTAGCATGCTCTCGGATAAGACTCACCTTCTTCAAAATATTCTTCAATAATCCAGTCTGTGAATCACTAGATGATGATGCTCAAGAAGTAGTGGCACGTGAAGTAGAAGCAGCAGAAGTAGAAGCAGTGAAAGCTCTAACAAATTCTCCTCTCCAGCCAAACTCTGAATGCACAGTGTAAGTGCCAACATTTACATTGGTAATACGTCTCAATGGATGAAGAACTTACTCCCATGTCTCAAACTTCACACCAGACCGCTCACAAATCGAATGAAATAAGGAAGGAAATCTCATACATGTAGTAGTAGCAGATCTGGCACAGTTCGTCACATAATCAAAAATAAGAGCTCCTATGTCAATAGGCTTTCTTTGCTGAATACAATGGTTCAGAACAGCTTTTTCCCCCGTAACTTCACTAACATGACTTGAAGGCAACAATTTAGATGAGATAAAATATTGTCATGTGACCACAAGAAAATATATTGCGAATTTTATACCAATTTCATATGAAATTACACCTTAAAGAAAGGTATTTTCTGTGTTTTATTGCAGGAATGAAGATTTATAGGTGCTGAAAGCAAAAAAAGCAAAAAGGCACGAATTTGGAGCAAAAATGACTAAAAATGATGAAGGTTGAACTATCCCGCCAAGGGCGAGATTTAAGCCGCCGACAGCGAGATTTTCCCTAGAGTTTTTTAAATATATTATAATAGAGCTCATTAACAGCGAGATCGAGCCCGCCGACAGCGAGCCTGAACGTTTAGCCTTGCTTCTAAAAGCCCGCCGATGGGGAGATCGAGCCCGCCGACGGCGAGACAGTTGATTCAAGCCAAATACGATGAATCTGGACGTGTTTTGAAGAGGTGCTTAAGCAACCTTTAGAGATTTGACTCCTTCTATAAATATAGACGATTTTATGTATTACTGTGTCAGTTGGTGTGTCAGTTAGTGTCAAATTAGTGTTTCCTTTTGTAGTAAGAGTTAGTGTTTTGTGTCTTGGTGAGTTCTAAGAGTGTTATACAAGAAGGAAGAGTCAAAGGAACTTGAGGAATCTGATTGGGGAGAAGAATTGAGATAAGTGTATTTGTTTATTGTTTTATAACTTTAAATGAAATCCAAAATCTGTGTTATTATTCCCATGCGTTCTGAGTAGTTTTCTTTATCTTTCTCCTTGTTGTTGAGATTTTGTGAAATGAAGAATTAAAATGAGTTGTGCCTAATAATATTAAATAGAGATTGTCATAATCTTTTACTTAAAACTTAATTTACTTTTAATTTGGTCAATTGAATTGTTAACATATGTTGAATTATCAACTATAGTAAAGATTACATCTAAGATTCAGGGAATTCAAAAGCCTTGAAAGGAGGGTGCAAATAAATAGGGAAATATTAATTATCGGGTGAAGAATTGAATATTTTAGTGTGACAGACTAAAATCTTCAATTCGGTCCTATTGTTTGGGAGCTGAAGTGTAGATGTTAGCCCTCAGACGAGGGGAACGTGGGAGCTCTGAAGTGGCAGCTAGTATCCTCTCATCCTAGCCACAGATTCAGTAATCAAACATAGGATTAATCAATGTTCTTTGCACCTGGACCAAAGGGTAAAGAATAGGAATGCTCCTATTTGGCACAATATAATTCTAAAATCATTTAATTATTTATTCACTCAATCCTCTTAACAAGGAGAAATATACTTTTTTAAATTGACTTATATAATCTGTCTTTTAAGTATTAGTTTTAAGTTTAAGCGTTCTTCATTTTTCGTATACTATACTAACATAGATTAGTAATATGCTGTTACTGAAAATTAGTCTGTAAATCTCTAACTTTCCTGTGGGATCGATATCTAGGACTCCAATAGAACCCTTTATTACTTGAGCGATACGTATACTTGCGTTGATTAAAGGGGAGGGAGTACAATTGCTATTTTACTTCGAAAAACATTTACAACTTATTAAGCTTAACAATTATATACATCCTTCTAATTATTACCCTACTCTCCCCCGAGGCTGAATTCTTATATCTGTAGATCGGTCGTGGTCACCATGCCTTTGAAATGGCATTCAACTTAGAGGCCTGAAAATTTACTCTTCTTTCATTCGTTATCTTCCACAAACCTTTTCCATTACTCAGAAAAGATATTATCTCATCTAATTCTTCCTCAGTAGGATGATAATTAGCATAAAAACAAAACATTGCAGGAGACAAGTGGTAGAAGACATTGATTACCCCAGTGAAAAATGCACTTGTTCACCTCGAACCATCACCAATTTCTCTTCTGCTGTAGGCAAGTTCGCATCAAACTCTCTGACCACAGAAACAACAACGACAACAGAGAAGTAACAGTAATTCTCCAAA
Source organism: Papilionanthe hookeriana x Papilionanthe teres (assembly GCA_022702705.1). Classification (NCBI taxonomy): domain Eukaryota; kingdom Viridiplantae; phylum Streptophyta; class Magnoliopsida; order Asparagales; family Orchidaceae; genus Papilionanthe; species Papilionanthe hookeriana x Papilionanthe teres. The sequence goes on along the minus strand of CM040423.1, from coordinate 61,886,682 downwards.
TTTCTTCTAGTAATCATCTCTTCAATAACTTTTTCTGGTTTACTAAACACACATTCAAGAATCAATTTTCGTGACGATAATGTATCAACATATCGATCCTCTACCCTCACACTAATAAACTTGTTAGAATCAAATCTCGCCTTCTCTTTCGAACGCTTTGACTTTGGAACCATCTCTAAAAAAATCGCAAAAATTCACCATAAATTCCAAAATCAAACCAAACTTGCTAATTTAACTTCCAAAGGTAATTTTCACTAAATCCAAGCAATCCTCATGCTTTTCCACAAATTTCACCATGAATAGTGATTTTAATATTTTTCAATAATGTACTCAAAATGTATGGTGAAAATCAAAAATTTTTACTTAGGAGTAGTGCTAATACCACAAGAAATTCAATTCTGAAAAATCTCATTGAAATGAGCTCTTAATTGATCCAACCTAAAGATGGCCTAAATCCTTTTTCACGATTTTGAGAGGTTCAAGGTGACGGGAGGTGTTAAAAATGCCAATTTTTAGGTTTTAACTGCAGAAACCCGCTATTTGCTAACTGGCGCCTGACACTCCTAAAATATATAAGTTTTTTCCAATATCATTTTACTCATTTTTTATGATATTACACTTTAAAGGAAGGTATTCTGTATGTTTTTTGGGTTTTAGGTACAAGAAATGGTGATTGGAGCAAAAGGAAGCAAAAATGATGCAATTTGGAGCAAAAACGAGCAAGAAATGAAATTCTGCCCTGATACCTTTCAATAAGTCTTTTGATGCTTAATCTTTTTTACACTTCTTGCATATTTTTGAATGAGATTACAATTTAAATAAAGGTTGTTTTTATGTTTATTTTGTAGGGCTATCATTTACGAACACAACGCAACTGAAATGGGGCGAATCAGAGCTAAAACGGAGCCAAACGGTGGAGCTGCGCAGAGCCTGCTCACCGACGGCGGCCTCGATCTCACCGACGGTGAGATTTTACCGAGAGCACCGAAAAATGGCCAAAAAGCTCTCCGACAGCGAGCTCGAACCCGCCGACAACGCCCCGGACAAGTATGAACCGACTTTTGGCGGTTTTGGGCCGAAATTCGACGTATTTAGACGGTTTTTTGAAGGGGTGCTTAAGGGAACTCTTAAAAATTCGTTCACACTCTTTAAATTAGTGAATTTATGATAGAAAAGAGAGGAGAAAAGTGGAAAAAAACTTGGAGAATGTTTAGGGATTTTATAATAGGAGTAGAAATGTAGATTTCTACCCTTTTGGAGAGAATGGAGAGGAGATTTTGAAAGAATTTGTAAGGAATTTATCTAGGATTGCATGGATCGCCAGGAGACTTTATGGGAGAGATCTTCGTCTTTCTTTCAAAGGGAAAAAACTAAGTATTGTTCTTCATTATCTTATGATTTTATAAACACTTACCTAGTGGATTTACTTTGGTTACATGAAGTTTTCGTTGTGTTTTATTCGCGCTTTGTGACATATCTCTCTTACTTTTTATTTTACTTTGGAAATAGCAGCATGAGAAGATTATGCCAATATTTTCCTTTTACTTTTCTTTTGTAATGAGTAGAAATCAGGTTTAGAATTTTGTGATTCATAGTAGAAATAAATTTAATTATAAATGTGATGGTTTTTACTTGCACTTATTTTACATTGCAATTAAGGTCTGCTGTAATGTTAAAATTTGTTGTGAAAACATACGATCCGAGAGGGTTATGCTTTCTACAACTAAGTGCGAACTACATTCAAATTCCATGAATGGTGAAATTCATGGGGATTGAATGCAAATAAATAGGGAAATAATATTAATCGGGCGTAGAATTGGAGATTTTAGATTGACAGACTAAAATCCTCAATTTCGTTTGGGTGCTGAAGTGTAGATTGTTAGCCCTCAAGCGAGGGGAATGTGGGAGCTCCGAAGTGAGAGCCGGTATCCTTCTAACCTAGCCGCAGATTCAGTAACCAAGCATAGGATTAGTTAATGTTCTTTATGTCTGGACCAAAGGGTAAAGAATAGGATTGCTCCTATTTGGCACATACAATATTAAATGCATCTCATTCCTATACATTATCTATTTCATTACATAAGAATAGTAGTTTTTAATATCTCAAAATTCTCCAAACCAACTCATCCAAAAAGGGTTATCTTTAGAATTATTATGCGCATTTAGTTATAGTTACTATTACATTTAACTCTTGTATTTAGGAGTAGTTGCTAGATAAAACACAATTTTAATCGATATTCCAAACTAAGGACTATTAGTAGTAGACTAGAATTTGACTAAATAACTCTTACTTCACTTCCTCGTGGGATCGATACTGGGGTTTTTAAAGAAAACTCAATATTACTTGAAACGTTACGTATACTTGCGTAGTACCCCTAGTGTGTAAAATATTTTCTAACTTTTATATCATTTAAGATTTTGCACACTAGCTGCTATTTATAAATTGGGTCAAGTTTTTTGCCATCTTTTGGAAGTTAATTTACTGCGAAATTGTGGGTCGGGTCAAGTTTTTGGCGCCGTTGCCGGGGAAGCTTCGGTAAGAATTTTATGAGAATTTTAGTTGAAGTAATTAGACTTAGACTTGGAAAACTGTAGTGCCATAAAAACTATTTTTGTGTGAAAAGTGTTTTTATATGAAAAAGTGTTGTGAAAAAAAACAAGAAAAAATTGTTTATATGAAAAATAAGGTGTTCGGGAAAATATTTTGTTGTATTGAATATATTTCATTTATTATTTGTTCAATTATTAATGTACTGTTTGTTATGTTGTGTATGCAAAACAAAGGATCTGCAGGACTTGTACCTTATGATCCCGAGTTTGAAAAACATAAAAAAATAATAAAAATACAGAAATGACTCAAAAAACTAGAAATGGAAGTGGAAAACTTTCAAGATAATAACTTGGAAAATCATCATAAATCATTGAGGGATTACATAAATCATACGACAGATGAAATTCACTCTAGTATACAAAACCCTGTCGTAGAAGCTGACTCGATTGAAATAAATCCTGAGATTATCCAACTAGTGCAAAACAATCAGTTTGGGGGGACTCCTTCGGAGGATCCCTATTTACACTTATCAAATTTTCTAGAACTTTGTGCTACATTTAGTTATAATGGCATGTCAGACGATGTTGTCAGACTAAGGCTTTTTCCTTTATCACTAAGGGATAAGGCTAAAATATGGTTATACTCATTAGCAGCTAGTTCTATTAAAAATTAGGAGGAGTTAACTCAAAAATTCTTAGCCAAGTATTTTCCACCTTCAAGGATTACTCAACTTAGAAACGATATTATCTCATTTTGTCAGTATGAAGGAGAATCAATATACGAAGCCTATGAAAGATTTAAGGAACTCTTAAGAAAGTGTTCACACCATGCTCTGCCCGATTGATTAATCATTTAAACTTTTTATAATGGGTTAGTAGGATCCCTTAGGTTTATAATTGATGTTGCCGCTGGTGGATCATTAATGTCAAAATCATTTGATGAAGTGTATGCATTAATTAAAGAAAAGGCTACAAATGAATTTCAATGGCCCTCTGCAAGGGTAAATCATAAAAATATAGCTAGTATTCATGGTACGGATACGATTTCATTTATTGCATCTCAGATTGCTGCAATATCAAGGAAGTTGGACCAATTTGGAATGAATCAACCTCAATTTACTCCTGTAAGTGAGGAAAGTTCATTAGGGCCTATAATTGATTCTAAATTATCATATGAGACTTTAAATACCATAAACAACCCGGACTAACTTTTACAACCCATATTAGGAGAACCATCATAAATTTAACTAGAATCATACTACTAATGGTGGAAACCTAAAATGGGAAAATAATCATGCAAATCATAATGGAAGTTGGAATAATCAGGGAACACAAACTATAGACCTTCATATCCACCGGACTCTAACAATGATCAACAATTTGAGGATAAGAAAATCTTATGGAAGAAGTGGTATTGCAAATGGGAAACCTGTTGCAAAGTCAAAATACTGCGATTAGAAAATAGAAAATCAACTGGGACAAATTGCTAATTCACTTAGCAATAGACACCAAGGAACACTTCCTAGCAACAATGAGATCAACCCTAAAGAGAACACTAATGAACAAATAGAAGCTGTTCAAAAACATCGCCTTATTCGCTTCTTTCACATGACTTGTATGACTGAATTGCATTTTAAGTTGTCATCCAATATGCGCTAAATGAGTGTTAGTTTCATTTACCTCTGCTTTAATTGATTCCACATTGGCTTCAATCATCGCAATCCTTTCTGTAATACCTTGAACACTAACTGCTAGGAATCAGCTGAATAACTCTTGCGCACTTTCACTAATAAACTTCTTCTTGTTGGCTTCCTATTTCTTAATGTTGCTCTCCAAAGAAGACATTTTTGCACTCAAAATACTGTTCTTAAGACTCGGGAATGAAAATAGGGACTAGGGCAAGTGTTTCTCTTAAATCAGGGCCTTTTTATAAACATGGAAAGCACTAAAACTGACCCTATATGTGTTAAAACTCCTTAATAACTTCCAAAATTACTCACCCACGATTTTAGCTTATAGAACCTCATTTATCACGTTTTTATAACTGCGGCGCTTAGCCGCCAGTGCTCATTTTAGCACAGGTCTGCCAAATGTCTAAATTTTTCATTCTAACTCTTTTAAGTCATCAATCAATGTCAAATAAACACCACTATAACTAATCTCTCCAAAATACTACCACATAATTATGAAAACAAACCAAACATAGCACACAAAGCAAACATAAATCAAAGCACACCGATAACTATGGGTTGCCTCCCACAAAGCGCTTGGTTTAATGTCTTCAGCCTGACATACCGAGAACTTATTCTGAGTGACCCAACATCAGATTCTCAGCAGGTTTAAGTTGATCGACTAAAAAATAAGGTTTAAGTCTATGACCATTAACTTTGAATATTTTTCCAGTCTTAGGATCTTGAATATCCACAACTCCATAAGAATAAACTTTTATCACAATAAATGGACCCATCTACTTGGACTTAAGTTTTCCAGCAAAAATTCTCAATTTGACATTATATAGCAAAACGTTTGTCCTAGCTCAAGTTTTTTAGTTAGAACACTTCCTCCATCTTCTCTTTATAAATCTTAGCATTTTCATAAGATTCATTCCTTACCTCTTCAAGCTCATTTAACTGCAATAATCTCTTCTCAGCAACATCCTTCAAATTATAATTGAATTCTTTAATAGCCCAATATGTTTTATGCTCAAGTTCAACAGATAAATGACAAGCTTTTCCAAAAACTAGCCTATATGGGGACATCCCTATAAGAGTTCTGTAAGCAGTCTTATAGGCCCACAAAGCATAATCCATTTTGATTGACCAATCCTTTCTGTTTGGATTAACAGTCTTTTCCAATATTCTTTTAATTTCACGATTGGATAATTCAACCAAACCACTTATATGCAAATGATAAGCAGTAGAAATGCAAAGGTTAATATGATATTTCTTTACTAACTTCTCCATAATTGCATTTCTAAAATGACTTCCCCCATCGGTTATGATTACTCTTGGTATTCCAAATCTGCAAAATATATTATTTCTTAAAAACTTTGCAATACTTTGAGCATCACATTGAGGTAAAACAACAACTTCAATCCATTTGGATGCATAGTCTACTACTATCAAAATATAAATTTGTCCTAAAGATGATATAAGTGGTCCCATGAAATCTAATCCCCAAACATCAAATATTTCAACTTTCATCATATAATTGAGAGGCATCTTGTTTCTTCTAGAAATATTGTCTACACGCTGACATCGATCACAACTTTTAATATATGCATTAACATCTTTAAAAATTACAGGCCAATAAAATCCAGATTGTAAAATTCTATAAGAAGTTCTATCAACTCCAAAATGTCCCCCATAATCAGAATTATGACATTTTTAAATAATTTCATTAGTTTCTTCTAAAGGCACACATCTTCAAATGATCAGATCCTTTCCTTGTTTATATAAAAATGGGTCATCCCAAAAGTAAGTTTTAGCATCAGATAAAAATTTCGTCCTCTCGTGGTATGTTAAACCATATGGTAAAATATCACTGACAATAAAGTTTACAATGTCAGCATACCACAGAATATGCCACTCATTAATAGTGAACAACTTTTCATCAGGAAAATGTTCATTAATTTCTTCAGTATCACTAAGAGATTTTTCAGTTTCAAGCCTGGACAAATGACCAGCAATTTGATTATCAGCACCCTTCCTATTTAATATCTCAAAATCAAATTCTTGCAGAAGAAGAATCCATCTAATCAATCTCGGTTTCACATCTTTTTTCTTCATTAAATATTTGATAGCAGAGTGATCAGTATGCACCACACATTTAGTTCCAATTAAATATGATTGAAATTTATCAAAAGCAAATACTATGGTTAATAACTATTTCTTAGTAGTGGTATAGTTAATTTGAGCTTCATTACGAGTCTTACTAGCATAGTAAATTACTTTAAAAATTTTATCATATATCTGACCCAAAACAGCACCAATAGCATAATTACTAGCATCACCCGTTAATTCAAAATGTTTTTCCTAATTTGGTGAAATTATAATAAGTGCAGTGGTTAATTTTTCTTTTAATGTTTCAAAAGCTTTTAGGCATTCATTATCAAAATAAAAAATTACATCCTTATCCAATAAACAACATAAGGGTTTTGAAATTTTTGAAAAGTCTTTAATGTAACGCCTGTAGAATCCAACCTGTCCCAGAAAACTTCTAATTCTCTTTACATTAGTTGGACAAGGTAAATTAGAGATAACTTGAATTTTTGCAGGATCTACCTTCAAACCTTTTTCTGAAATTTGATGTCCTAATACAATTCCTCCTGCTACCATAAATTGACATTTTTCCCAATTAAGGACCAAATTAGTTTCTTCATAGTGTTTTAGAACTTTAGATAAATGTTCTAAACATAATTCAAATGAACCTCCAAACACTAAAAAGTTATCCATAAAAATTTCAATCCCTTTTTCAATTAAATCACAGAAAACAACCATCATACATCTCTAAAATGTAGCTGGGGCATTACATAAATCAAAAGACATTCTTCTAAAAGAAAACGTACCATAAAGACTGGTAAACATTATTTTCACTTGATCCTCTGGAGCAATTTGAATTTGGTGGTACCCAGTATCTCCATCCAGAAAATAAAAGTATTTATGTCCTGCTAGTCTATCTAACATCTGATCCAGAAATGGGAGTGGAAAATGATCTTTCCCTGTACCAATATTTAATTTTCTATAATCAATGCATATTCACCACCCTGTAACTTGTCTTGTTGGTATAAACTCATTATTCTCATTAACAGTCACAATTACTCCTCCTTTCTTAGGAACACAGTAAATAGGACTAACCCATGCACTATCTGAAATTGGGTAGATAATCCCAACTTCCAACCACTTTAAAATTTCTTCTTAACATCTTTCATAATAGGATTTAATCTCCTTCGAGGCTCAGCCCGAGGTTTGTAGTTATCTTCCATAAGGATTCTATGCATACAAATTGAAGAACTGATTCCATTAATATCAGTTATCGTCCATCCAAAGGCTTGTTTGTACTTCTTCAAAACTTCAAACAAACTCTCTACTTCTTTTTTAGTTAACTGAGAGAAAATTATCACTGGCAAAGTTGAGGACTCACCTAAAAATATATACTTCAAATGATAAGGAAGCATCTTTAACTCAAGTTTAGGAGGTTTTTCAATTGATAGAACAAAATATTCATCTTTTTCAGTCATGTCCAACGGTTCAAAATTTTTACAAACATAATTTAGATCTTCCTCATGAAAATCTTTAAAATGATGTAACTCCTCTTCTTGCTCATGTTCTAATTCTTTTCTTTCAAATTTCTCTTCATAAGTTGATTTGAAATGACATTCACTCAAATATTTGATAACGTCCATCCTATAACATTCATCATATTTACCTCTTGCAGGATATTTCATTGATTTTGAAATGTTGAATATAACAGTCTGATCATTAAATCTCATCGTTAATTCCCCTTTTTGCACATCTATCATTGCTCTGTCTGTGGCTAGGAAAGGTCTTCTCAAAATTATGATTATCTCTTTATCTTCCTCCATATCCAGCACAATGAAATTGATAGGAAAGATAAATTGATCCACTTTTACCAAAACATCTTCTATAACTCCTTTAGGATATGTGATCGAACAATCTGTTAATTGCAGAGTTCCAGTAGTTGGAGTTATTTCTCCTAATCTATGTCTTTTAAATACTGATAGAGGCATAAAGTTCATGCTTGTACTCAAATCACATAAAGCTTTTCCATAAAATCCATCTCTGATTGCACATGGAATTGTGAAACTACCAAGATATTTAAGCTTTTCAAAAAGCTTTTTCTAAATTATTGCACTGTACTCCTCACTAAGTGAAACTGGCTCATTATCTTCAAACTTCTTTTTTCTTTTGAGAATATCCTTAATAAATTTCACATAGCTTGGCATCTGTTCTAAAACTTCAACAAATTGAATGTTGATTGTAAGCTTCTTAAATATCTCCAAGAACTTTGAAAATTGCGTATCCAACTTTTGTTGTTGAAGTCTTTGAGGAAATGGAGGTGGTGGTTTTTCCAAATTTTTGTTAAGTGGAGAAATAGGTCTTTCCAAACCTTTCGGAGTGTTCTCTTTTGAGTCTTCAATCTCTTATTTCTCTACTTTAATTTCTTTTTGAACTTTACCTTCCAACTCTCTTCCACTTCTCAGTTGAATTGCTTTTACATGTTCTTTATTCTTATCTCTTGGATTTACTTCAGTATTACTAGGAAGCATACCTTGGGATCTATTACTTAATGAATTGGCAATTTGTCCCAATTGATTTTCAATATTTCTAATTGTAGCTCCTTGACTTTGCAATTGATTTCCCATTTGTAACACCACTTCTTCAATAGGCAACTTCTTCTCCTTAAATTGTGAAGTATTGTTAAAAACTGGAGGATAGTTTGGTCTATAATTATTATTCCCTTAGTTGTTTCAGTTCCCCAATGGGTTTACTTGGTTATTCTTCCATTATTGATTACTACCACCCTGATTATTGGTATTCCAATTAAAGTTTGGATGGTTCTTCCAACCTGGGTTATAATAATTAGAATAAGGGTTATTAGGCTTACTTATAGCATTCAAAGTTTCTGGTGAAGTATGAGAATCAACCATTTGACCTAATGAATTTTCTTCAATCATTGCAATTGGCTGAGAAAAATTCATCCTAAATTGGTATATCTTCCTTGAAATTGCAGCAATTTGATTTGTTAACATCGCAAAAGCATCATTTTCATGAATATTGGCTACCTTTTAGGATTTAAACTTTCAGAAGGCCATGGAATATTATTAGTAGTGATTTCTTCAATCAAAGCATGGGCATCAGTAAACTGTTTATACATCAGTGATCCTCCTCCAACAAAGATCGATAATAGATCTAAGATATCCAACTAATCCATTATAAAATGTTTGAATTATTAACCAATCTGGTATTGAATGATGTGGACATTTTCTGAGGAGATTTTTAAATCGTTCCCATGCCTCAATATAGATTCACCTTCAAACTGACAAAAGGATGTGATATCATTTCTAAGCTTCACAATCTTTGATGGTGGAAAATATTTAGCAAGGAATTTTTATGCTAAATCACCCTAAGTTTTGATAGATTCAGGTGCTAACAAATTTAACCATATCTTAGCTTTATCTCTTAGTGAGAAAGGAAAAAAGTCTAAGTATAATAGCATCATCTGAAACACCATTGTATTTAATAGTAGCACACAACTGTAGAAAGTTAGCAAGATGTATATTAGGATCTTCAGTTGGTGCTCCCCCAAACTTATTATTAGACACCATTTGAATAATAGCAGGTTTAAGCTCAAAGAAATTAGCAGCCACAGCGGGGTGTTGAATACTACCATGAAGTTCATCCACTGCAGGGTTAGCATATTCTTTTAAAGGTTTAAATTCTTGATGGATGTCAACATTTTGATTTTAATGATTTGTCATTTCTTGAATATTTTTAATTTTTTTGATTTTTTTTATTATTCTTTTTAATTCAGAATCGTAAGACACAGGTCCTTCAGACCCTGAACTACGCATACAATGATAAATAAAATAAAATAAAACACACTAACAAAACAAAGAAAAGTAAAATTTTTTAAATTTTTCTTAATTTTCTTTAAATGAAATTTTAATTAATATCCCAGGCAACGATGCCAAAAACTTGATCCCCGAATATTTATGCTTATAATTTGATAAGAAATTTATGATTTATAATATGGGTACTACGCAAGTATACTTATCGTTTATCAAATAATATAGAACTTTTTAATTAAGCCCCGAGATATCAAACCCACAGGGAAATATCTAAAACTTTAAAGAAATAAGAAAAATAACTTTTTACTTTTTCAATTGATTTTTGTAAGTATGTTTTAAGGTACAAAGTTTGAAAAGTTTTTTTTTGATATTTTTAATAAAAAATTAAGCATGAAATTAAAATTATCAATCTCTAAATACGATATAAAAGCTATAAGAATCAAATAAATTTTTCCTTCTTCAATGAATCAGTAATAATTATGGATATTTATGTTGTGGAAGTATTTAAATTTATTGTGCCAAATAGGAGAAATTATATTCTTTACATTACTTGGTTCTATAAAGAAAATTGGTTAATTTGAAATTTTAAAATTTTGTAGATGGGTTAGGCGGGAAGAAACCGGCTCTCACTCTAGAGTTTCCTTTGTTCCCTCCACCTAGGGGCTAACATCTCATAACAAAATTTAAAATAACAAATCAAATTATGGGGCTTTCGCCTGTCACTATAAAGTCCTCTAATTTTACTCCCCAATAAAACATATCTCCCTATATTTTGCATTCAATCATATGGACTACAATTCTCACCCATATAAATGCACGTGATTCTTGTCAATTGTTGATTGAGACAATACCGCATTGGATCTTACATAATCTCACAACAAATTTTAACATCTTAATTGGCCACATCAAGAAGTAAATTAAGTACAAGGAATTGAATCATCACAATTTCTTCCAGCATTAAACACTTATACTTTCCACAACATACTTCCATAATTTAATTACTTCATCATTAAAGAAAGAAAAAGATAAAGTAAACTACTCATATGTCATGGAGAAAACATAAACACAAATTGATTTGAAAGCATAAACCATAATGAAAACACAACAAATCTTACTTAAAAATAAAGTGTAAAAATAAGATAAATACTTATCTGAAAACCCTCTCCACAAGACTCTGGAAGTTCCTCTGAAATTTTGCTTTACACAATAAAACTCTACAGAGGTTGGCGCCCAACTCTAATAAATCGAATACGAACTTTAGAATTCAATAAAAACTAGATACAAGGATGAAAGAAAATTGGTGAGAAGAAGGCTTCACACCAACCCCTTTTCTTTTCTTACTCTGCACTAACAACTATGGAACTACACTACACTAATTTCACACACTCTCCAGACTTCAAAAGACTCTCTAAGAAACTCTCTAAAAAAAGAAGAAATCCCTTGAAATTTATAAGGCTTCATTTTAATAATTTTCCAAAAGGTGCATTGGTGTCTCTTCAAATCATGACCATATTCAATGTATCCACCAAAAGATGCATCCCTTCAATCTCATCTGCCGCCCAAAGGAAGTTAAGGAAGTTACCACCAAAAGTTGTTTCAAACACCCCTTGAGAATGACGCCAAATTTTATTAAAATTCGATATTTAAATGTGGCGCTTAAGCGCCAGCACTTTGGCGCTTAGGCGCCAGAGGCCAAATTCTCAAACTTCATAATTTTGCTCCAAATTTGATCTTTTTTGCTCATTTCATCATAATTAATCATTTTCATCATACCTGCAAGAAAAACACAAAATATATTCCATAAAAGTGCAATATCATCAAAAATAGGTATAAAATTGTTCATAAAAATACTATATATTTTAGGTGTATAAGGCGCCCAAACCGGAGAGTTCAGAATTAATTGGCGCGATAGCATGCCGATGGCGCCCAATTGCCCTCCAATGGCGCCTAATGTTGGTTTAAGTCAAATTCAATGTATTTTGACGCTTTTTGAAGGATTCTTGAGGAAAATCTTGGAGAATTCATTCCTAGACAAATTTAACTTATTTAGGCGGCCAAAATAGGGGTGTGTGTGTTATTTTGAGTGGAGAAAAAATGTGTGTGAGTACATGTGTTTGGGAACTAAAGCGAGAGTTAGCCTTCAGGCGAAGTGACATGGAAGCTCTGGAGTGAGAGCCAGTATCCTCCCAGCCTAATCACGGATTTAGGGACTAAACCTAGGATTAGCCAAAGTTCTTTATAGCACTCGGAAGAGGGTAAAGAATAGTTATGCTCCTATTTGACACAATAGAAATATTATACTAATCTATATTATCCACTCACCAAAATATCACTATAAGGGGAATGACACTTTCTCTAAATTTGAAAACCTCGCATTACAAACATTAGTATAATATTAGTTACTTAATCTGAAGTTTAGATAATTATGTAGTTATTCTATATATTGATGCATCTTTCTACGTTAGTATTTCAAAAATTTAGCTCAGGTGAATTGCAAATTCAAATATTCCATTTTTGTGCTATGTTATACAATTTGAACCTTCCCCGTGTGGGATCGATAATCAGTACTCTACTAGAACCATGTATTACTTGAGCGATACATATACTTGAGTAAAGGTTGGGTGCTTTAAGATTAAATTGGATATCCTGAAAAACTGAATTGAAAATATTTTTTGAATATTAACTTACATTAGCAAGCCACGCAATCATCAAGCTCATCATCCTCTAGCTCGAATAGATCTGGAAGAAGAGCATGCTCTTCAACTTCAGAGCGGTTAGCGAGGACTCTCGATGAGTAGTCACCCAGTCAAACAGCCTCCCAGCCTAGCGGCCACTCGGCCTAACGACAATCGGATGGCCATATCTGTGGGTCTCATGGAGATCTTCATGTGTGGACTAAAATACTTTTGTCATATCTACATATTCTAGGGGTACAATGCTTAAAAGTATAAGGATCCATTCCTATAAATAGGGGGTCTATTTCATGAAGATAGGTTACGCAAATTCACTATTCTTTACTGTGTTATTGGTGTTATTGTGTCACATTATTTTTTTGACATTATTAATGAATCATAGATCTATATTCTCTTTCTTTTCCTCCATGATGTAAGAAAATTAACCATACCAATATACCCTTATGGGAAAATGTGTAAATCGAGCTCTTCGAGGCTCGACTCAATAATTCGTGAACCTACTCAACTAGTCAGATTTCGATCACATTGATGTCTTCTCTATTAAACTGTCATAAAACTTCTTATCTCCTATGATCGTTCACTTAGATGGCTTCTCTAGTGAGCTCCTGTAATAATTTTTATTCAAGCTTACGGTAGTACTGCTAGTCGAATTTGAACTTGTATAGAAATGAATCATTTGAGTTAGGCATTACTTGAGCTCAACTTGGCACGTTTACACCTCTAATTTTCCCTAAAGGAAAACTGTAAACTTGTATTCTCAGAGCCAGTCTGCACAAATTTTGTGCATGGTAGATTTGGTCTCTTATTATTTCTTACTGATTTAAACAAGGCCACCTTGCTTCTTTGACTAGCAAACCTTATCCTATGATTTATTTTTGAAGTGCTCTACTAACAAAGTTAGATAAATTACGAATTTTATATGTACACGGAACATGATAAATGCGATGAACTTTATCGTCAGCACATGTCAAGGTTCTTTTCAAGCTGGTGAATCAGCAAAGTACTATATGATTATCCCACATGTTCCCTTCAACTGCTCCCACTTTATTTGTTTTCAATAATAATAATAATAATAATTGCATACGTATCACACGATTTCTACGTGCTACATATTGGGAAGATTTACGCACATGCCACATAATTCTTATGCATTTATATATGTAACACCTAACGATTAATATATATATATATATATATATATATATATATATAAAGAAAGAGCCGTATGACCTATTTCATCGAAATAAAAAGGATAGATAGAAAATATTATGATAAGCGCCCAACAAATTGAGCTCGACTCATAAGAAAAAAAAAGTAAATAAAGCTTCGAACGTAACGATACAAAAGTCTGAACAAAAAGAAACAAAGAACTAAAGAGGACGAGGTCGCGAAGCGCTTCCTCTACTCCCTGTTCTCGTAGCGCATCGATAAATCACACTACGGAGCGGCTTCTCCATTATTAGAGGAGACCAAAATATCATCCATTAAGTTTTCATGGGGATAGTAACTCAGCCTTTCTTCCTTCTCCGGAGGTATACACTGTCATTCTTCTTCAATGGACTTAACAGTCCGATCCGAAGTGGGAAGCGCTCGTCGTCGTGATATGTTCCAATACTTGGAATCTCCTACCCATCGAGCGGTAGAACAACCAAGCCTACTATTAGGCGGTAGTTCTTCCTCGCAGTAGTGGCACCTTTTTCGTCATCATAATACGAGTGTTTGTTTCTTCCCTATCTTCGGACGTGTCCGATCCCCTTCTATAAGTAGCGGTACTCGAGATGGTAGTCAGAATCGCTCCAAGTAGAAGAAGGCAAAGAGATGACCTCATCCTGTCTAGCAGTGGCAACTACTTGATGCTCCTCCAAGGGTCGATCATTCTCAACCTCTTTAGTGGGTATCACTGACGATGAGAAAGGCGGTATTCACGTCGCAGGAATGTGTGGTCCAGTAGTATTTGCATGTGGAGGTTTGAGATTCAGATGCAAGTGGTAACACTGATGGGGAGAGTGGCCAAACATACGGCAGTGGGTACAGTAAAGAGGTGTACCTGTTCTAGTTCTACTGGTTGCCAAAATCCCTGATGATGTGTGTCAATCCATATCTCTCTTGAAAACGATAGTGTGATGTCTCGTTATATCAGTATTCTCGCCTTAGAAGGTCGAGTCATATGCTCTGTAGGCGGGTCGGTTTGGAGAGGTGTGTCATAGATCTTTGTGAAGGTGAATAGAAGCTCTTGATCGTAAAGGTGTACCTGCAGATCTGGGAAGCGCAACCAAACAGGGATGATGGGAGGCTCAGTATGATGGTTGAAATCCACCGTCCATTTTAGCACCTTCATCACCCGGTTGTCAATTCGAAGGAGTCTACTAGCACCATCATCGGTTAATTGAATGAGAACATGTCGCCGATCCAATTTACCAATCTTCCAACTTCCATTCAGCTTCATTTGCTCAAATTCTTTTTGGATCAGTTCAAGTTTAGGATTGTCGTATAAAAACTTACCTACTAGAAACATTCGGCAGGGTGCAGCTAGAGTGGAGATCTCTTCCTCTGTAAGAAAAATTGCAGGTTTTCCGTCTTTTCGGGATGTCTTTTTGAGAAACCTGCATTCAATGCCTTGCGCGAAGGCATCATGATATTTCTGTGAGAAAATGTTGAAACGAGAGGGGCGCGAGAGGGGTTATTGCCGGCGAGGGCTTCGGCATATGAACGACCCGAGGCCATTGCTTCAGTTGCGCAAGTCCCACGGCCTGCAGGAGGGAGCCACTGTTGTTAACGCAGCTGTCGAGCCCGGCAAGATGTCGAGCAGACAGTAGCTTCAGCGTTGGCCACCAGCAAGCAAAAGCTGGTGCTCGCAGAAACCGTATCGAAGTCTGTACAGCCGCAACAGACGACGCGAGTCAAGCAGATCAGTCACAGCTTTGATGTAGCAGACGCGAACAACAAATGGCGCGAGCACTTCCGCATACGCCTCAGCATACGAGGCAGACCGCAAGCTCCTCCGCCAGCCAAGCCGATGACGAAGACGAAGTGCAGCGAAGCCGTCGATATGTCGAGCAGCCGCAGCTGACGACGCGAGTCAGGCAGAGCAGTCGCAACTTTGACGAGACCGAGAGCCCCTGCGTCAGCCAAGCCGATGACGAAGACGCCGTCGATATGCACTGCGAAGACGAAAAGCAGCAAAGTTGTATGGGTCGCTAGGGTTCCCCTAGCAGAGCTGAGCATATATATATATATATATATATATATATATATATATTATTTTACCATTGAGTACAAAGATTGTTGACTTATCAGATATTTTTTATGTTATATGACATATTTAGATAGTACAAATGTAAAAAAGAAGCGTCTAACCGTCTTTTGGGGCTACAGTACAGCAGCGGTGTAGTGTCACATCATAAATTTTTTCTATTTTGCAAAATTATATTTTGCCTAATATTTCAAAAAATTAGAGTTGAAAGTTGCATTTTGCCACCGGACCTGGCTAAATATGGTGGTTGCTCGAAAGATGCACGCTGGCCATTTCAAAAACAAACAAAAGTTTGTATTAGTTACCGCAGCATTTCGAACAACATGTTCTACAGCAGCTTTACAACAACTTCTTCAAACAACTACAACTATCTCAAACATGTCCTATGTGTTAGATATGTGAATATATAATAATTGGTAGTATGTATGTAAATGCCCCTACATATTGTTATATAAATTTAGTTTTTACATTTGATTAATATACTCATATTATAAAGGTGTATTTTACTTTTTTTAAGTTAGCAATAGTAGTATTTTTTATTTGATAATTAAGAGAAAATTGATATATATATTTAAAAACCAAATTTAAGTGTTAGAAATTTAAATACAAAGAGATTGTGTAACATTTATGTAAATGTCCCAAAAAAATAGCAAAGCACAAATAAAAAACAAATAAAAACTGAAAAATATAAGGGTGGAGCAAACATGAGAAAAAAAAATACTACATTTTCACAAAAAACTCCTAAGCAAAAGGCTCTAACAGAAGACCTTAGGATTTGTTTGAGATGATTTTCTGTCTGTTTTGTTTTAAACTGGCATCATAGTTTTTTTTTTCTTTTTTAGGGAACTTTTTTTTTTTTTTGCACTATTTAGAAATTTATGTAGTGCAAAGCTGTTTTTTTCAACTTGACTCGTAGACTCTATTTGGGGTTGATAAAGTTGTTTAAAAAGATAATTGTAAAGTTATGCTCGAAAAATTAACTTCTTAGAAAACTGTAATGGGATTATAAATATATTTGAGAAAATCTTTTTTATAGCAATCACGTTCTAACATGTCAGGTTAAAAAAAAAATTGTTTCCACCACATAAAGTTCTATAAAACAGGGAAAAAGCAGTTCCAAGACCGAATTGTGATGATCATGTGAAATACAAAACAGACAAAAGACGGTCACAACATATGCAAAAAAAGCAATGATCTGAAGTGAGTCTTGATTTCAGTTTAAAAGAACTTAAATTAAGTACCTAAAAGTATAAATTTAGATTTCTCAAAACTATTTGGAAGGTTAAATATCCTCCAAAATTTGAGTGCATTTTTTACAAGACAATTTTTATGAGAGCCAATGTCTCTCAATTTTATAATTAATAAGTTATTGTAATATTAAAAAAATATTAAATAGTTACTAAAGATCTTCCCAATGGCGTCCAATATTATCATAAAAATGGTAAAAGAAACCCACTTCAATTTTAGTTAATAAATCAGACACATGCAAGCGATTTTGAGAAATAAACATGAGGCTGTAAATTTATGTTATGAAGTTATTATAAGTGTAAATATCATCATTATCTTCTTATAAAGCATTTATTATCATTCGTTTTCATATAAATATTTGTTTACATCAAAAGAGTACACAAATAGCATCAATATAAACTCAACAATGATAATAAAAAAATAATGTATACGTATATTCCTAGAGCCGGCTTATAAAATCTTGTTGATCACCTTGCGACTCACAGGAGGTTGATGGCAACAAGGCTTGTGTTCGAGGCAGCATGGGTCTACAGGCACACCGTGTGGCGGCGGTGATGCTTGAACATTGATCAGCGCTTCATTGTTGTTCTCCGAAGTCTTGTTATACTTGCGCCCAAAATCGATAGCACAGCCATGTTGCACAAGGATGGCCATGCCCAATAGGGCAAGGATGAGAAAGTTGAGTTGCTCCGCTCTTATGACCATTATTTTTAGTGGATAATTTGCTTGCTTGTCCGATTGTGTTTAATGATTGTAGTTGATTAAGTTAGTGGTTTTTATAGGGGAGGAAGATGAATATGTATTTGCTTTATTGCAAAATATAGACTCAATCAAAGCTCTGCGACAACGGCGATAAAGGAGATGAACACTATTACTCTATATTTAGAAATCTATGTAAAGATGACAGCTATTTTTAAGAGAAATTTTTGGCTATTAGGACGGGGAACCTACAATTACTTCCTTCAGTCTATCCTCTATATCTAGATGGAACAAACGGTTATTGTATCTATCATGCATCTATGTATATAGTGCATCTTTTTAGACATTTAGTGAACTTGACCTAAAGGACACATACTCTCTTACATAAGGCTATGAATTTATGGTCTTTGTGGTCGAAGTGCTAAAAGAAAAAGGATTTATGTGTATTACAAAGTGATGTTGAGGTTATAAATTGGCATATTTACTTGATTCAGCCTTATTAGCGTAGAAATCTAATTTCGACGCTGATATGATAATAATCAGATGCTAAACAGTTTTAACAATGAATTTGCGTCAAATATATGATCCTCATAAAAATGAGCAGTGCAAATGCAACTAGCGTTCGTCAGACATTGCCGATATTGCCTGCCAGAAACGTAAAGCAAATAGATAGTGTCACAAACTGAAAGTACAACTATGCAAAGGGCGTCTTGATTTCAGTTAAAAAGAACTTAAATCAATACCTACAAATATAATTGTAAATTTCTCAGAACTTTTTGGAAGGTCAAATATCGTCCAAATTTTATAAGATTAATTTTATGAGAGCGAGGGTCTCTCAATTTTATAATAAGATATTATACTATTAAAACATATTAAGTATTTACGAAGGATCTTCCCAATGGGCGTTCAATATCATTATTAAAATGATCAAAGCAACCACCTATGAAATTTTTAAATAAATCTTATTGTTACACATTCAAGAGACTTTGAGGAAATGAACATGAAATTCTAAAGCTAAGTAGGCGGCTTAACTTTCCCTTCAACTAGGGCTGTCAAAAAAGCTCGTTGTTCGCGAACAGTTCGTATTTGGTTCGCCAAAAAGTTCGTGTTCGATTCGTTCGATAAGCAAACGAGACGAACACGAATAATTTTTTTCGTTCGATTTGTTAAACGAACCAAACACGAACAGTGATGTGTTCGTTCGTGTTCGATTCGTTATTGTTCGAAATATAAAATAATTTAAAACAATTATATATAAAAAATTTATGATATTTTAAAAATAATTATATATTATAAAATTTATCATATTTTAAATAATTAAACTTCTATAAATTGTAATATATGATAAATTTTTAATAATAATAATAATATTATAGTATTAATTATATTAATATAAATATTTTAATATTATAATTAATATACTGAACTATATATTAAAATAAAACCCTAATCAAAACTCTAAACACCTTATTCGGTTTGCTTCATTTTGAGGAAGTATGAGTTACCTGATGTGTACGGAATATCTGATCAAATTGCTTAATTTTGAGGAAGTATCCTATCAAAGCTAGGGTGTCGAAAAAACTTGTTGTTCGCGAACAGTTCGTGTTTTGTTCGTCGGGAAGTTCGTGTTCGTTCGATAAGCAAACGAACCAAACACAAACAGTGATGTGTTCGAATATTTTGAACACGAACACTAGCTCTGTTCGTTCATATTTGGTTCGTTTACACCCCTACCTTCAACATGTGGTCTTAGTCTTACTCAAGGATAACGATGGTTTTATAATGAAGGGGCATTTACATGAATACCACATAATTTTTATGTATTTATATATCTAAAACCTAAGCATTCGTATTTACATACATACCACTCATTTTTTTAATATCACATCAGAAATACTACCATCACTATTTTCAGAAAAAGAAAATACACATTTTCAAGCATAAGTCTTATGTCCATAATATTAAGTGTAAGTATCAAACTTTCGGTGCTAGATATGTGAATACTATATTAAAATTTTCATATTATTCATTTGACCTGATGATTTTAGAATATTAAATAGTATAATAATGAGTTTTGACTTGCTCAATGCCACATAGAATCCTTTTTATAAAGTATTTATTATCATTTCTTCTCATATATATTTAGGACTAGACATATCCATTATATATTGTACATCACGAATGTGCCAGCACGAATCTGGAGGAGATCCAATGATCCAGGAGATAGAAAAATATAACAAAGGAGGGCTTACTGATGGAAGAAGACCAAAAGATGCACTTGACTAGATGCAACCATCCGAACCGAGGCTAGAGGCTGACTGGGTGTATACCATCCAAACTAAGGACCAAGTCGAGTCAAGCAAAGGCATTAACATGCCTATCGTCACAATCTAATTCAAGGAAAGAATTCATTATCACCAGCAGTGTCATGGAGCCCCGGAGGTTTTATAACACATTTGTGTGCGTGTAAAGATGCCCTAAGGTGTGTGTGTGCTCATTACATTTATCTCACTAGTCACTGTCAGCTAATAAGATGAAGCTCTCACTAGAGGCTGTGAATGCAACACACCCTTGCACGTTCCTACTCCGCCTGCAACCCGAAACCTTTACTGGCTTATTTTGGCCATTTGTTAAGTCTTTTCACAGTCGGGAGCTCATTGACGATATGTGGGAGCTCCAACTGTCAGATAAAGCATCACTGCCAATCTCTCCCTCAATCAATGATCGTCGGCGCCGATCTTTTGGAGATAATCACTTTTGTCACCATCTTTATCGCTCCTAGCCGCTTATAAATAGCCCCTTGGCCTCCTCAATCAACGTGCCTCCTCCTCCCTCCTTCTCTCTAGTGGTGCTCCAATCGACCTGCTCTTCTTCCTCTAAGGTGCTTTCGATGTTGTGCTCATCATTCCCGTAAGCCTCATTCTTCCTTTTATTTTATTTTATTTTATTTAAGTTAATTAATTAAGTGAAGTAATTAGGTTGGGCTCGGTTGAGCTAGCTCTAGTTAACTTGCACAAAACCTGACCTAACCTGACCCTAACTCAACGTAACCCAACTTATGCCTACCTAGCCTAACCCTGCCCAGCCTAGCCTAACCAATTCTAGCCCAGCCCTACCTAGCCTGACCCAACCTAACCCAACCCAACCCATCCCAAGCCAACCAAGCCCGACCCCAACCTAGCCCAACCTAGCCTAAACTAACCAAACCTAACCCAACCTAGCCCTACATAGCCTAATCTAACTCAACCTATCCTAACCCAACCTAGCCCAACCAAACCCAAACTAATCCAACTTAGTCCAACCCAATCGAGCAGAACCCAACCTACCCCAACCTAACCCAACTTAAACCCAACCCAATAAGCCTTACATGACCTTAGTCAACTTTAGCTAAACTTAACTAATCTTTAGTTGGCCCTAGCTGACCTTCGCTGACTTTAGCTTGCCCTAGCTAACCCTAGCTGGCCTTAGTTAATTTTAGTTGACCCTAGCTGGCCTTATCTGACCCTAGCTCAATCTTGACTAACCCTAGCCCAAGTTCTGAGCCTGACCTAACTTAATTTCATATGTAGTGTATGTACAATTTAATTAATATTTCATGTTCATCCAAGTCATGTTTTATGTTTCATGTTCTTTCTATACAATGTATAGTTCTTCATGTATGTTAAAAATGAAGATAAAAAAAGGCAGAGGGAAACCTCTCATGCAGTTTCTTCTCGTGAATATTTTAAATGGTAAACGTTAAGCTTAGAAGACATTTTATTTCACCAACTTAAAAACGACAACCAAACCAAGATAGATCTTAAATAAACCCTAGGTACGTAGAAATAAAAGTGAGGACACACATAAATTAGATTAGTCCATTCTAGAAGCCCATGTTAATTTACTAGGTACCCGCAGTTAAAATTAAGAACTAAAATCTATAAAACCAATAATCTTAATCCTTAAAGCTGTGTAGGTTCACTAGGATGAAGTAACTCATTGTTACTGACGAATGCACCATTTATCACCTTTTACTAAGAAAATCCTCTATTTGTCATTGTTATGGCGCTAAGTGGAGATTTTTAAGTTATAATGTTGGTTCATAGTTGAAGGATACCAACGTACCCAGGATGATGGAATCTCATGGGAAAATTTACCGAGGGTGTTATTCCCAAATTTTATGTTAATCCACTCATTTAGGCTCTATGCAAAGTCTAGACTAGCTAGGATTCTCACCTCCATCTAGAAATCTTTTCTACGCGACTCTAACCTTTAGTTTAAAGATCCCTTTTAATTCAAACTATTCCAAGCTCAAACTTTTCAATCAATCAAACCGATCCAACCTATTAAACTCTTTTGATTCCACCTTGACAATAATTCAAAGTTCTTCAATCGTAATAAAACTAAGCCTTCTGGGTAAACCATCCTCTTTAAGGTGGTCAAATCTCTCCTCCCGGATCTTTCCATGACACACCATTATTTTATTGTAAGTCCCAACTTTTGAGCTTTTATTTTAAGTCCCAACTTTTGAGCTTGATTCTTCCAACTCCAAACTTTGATCCTTCCATCACCTTTGAAATACCAACTTTCAAAGTTCAACTTTAAAATCTAAGTAACATAGTTAATGTTTTAATCGAGAGTTTTTTTTGTAGTGTTCACGGTTTTATAGATATAATTAACTATAAGGGACTTGCCCTTGTAAGGATACCATATCCCAATATAAAGTAAACTTTATTTTATACTCATAAGGTAAGAGAAATATCTAGTTCACGTAGACCTATAAGTCTTAAAGGATTTTAATAATTTGAATGATTAGATCCATTTCTAAAATAATATTCTCTCCTCGAGGAAGTATATTATTCTTTCAATGTTCCATCTGATCACTTAAATAGAATGTCTTCCAAGATTTACTGTGGACACACATTAACCCTTCAAAGAAAAAAAAAAATTCCACCACTACTCATTAATTTGCTTGAGAAAATTTATTTGATAGAAAAAAATAGCTCTATAACATTAATATTAATTTAATTAAAAAAGTCATTTGGTTAAAAATCAAGTAGCTCTATAATAATTTGATTGCAATAATTTGAAAGACATGAACTGAGTTCAAACATGTGAATGACTAGCAAACTAGGCTTGAACATACACATAAAAGCTCAATTTGAGTTCAAGCTTACATGATGCTCAAATTTTATTAGCAAAATCAAACTTGAACACAATCCTACTTGGCTTGGCTTGATTCATTTGCTACCTTAATTTAGATGACTAAAGATTAGGGTTATAATCTAGTCGAGTCAAGTAAAGTATTTCTTAATTTGATCTTAACTTGATCGAATCATAAATTATTCATGTTCAATTAGAGCTTGAGAGATTACTTTCTTAAAAATTTTATTGTTCATGCTTTATTTGTGCTTAACTTATTTGTATTAATTCAAAATCCAAAAATTAGAATGAGTCTTTATGGTTCTAACTAAAATTAAATATTCAATTTTACACTTGAATTTTTATATAAAATTATTAATAATTAATTTTACAAATCTAAATAAATAAACAATTGACTATATTTAAATTAGAATCTACCTAATTTAATCAAATAAATAAAATAATATATAAGTTATAAAATTTCTTGCAATCAAATAACATAAGTATTAACAAACTAATACATTAAAAAAAACATATTAAAACTATGATCAAATTTTTTTATTATTAAATATATCATTAAATACATTGGTTAATCAAATTTTATTTAAATAAAATATTATATAATTAAATAAATAAAAACATATAACAAAATATTTGTTGAACAACAAAAAGTATATTTATGAATATTAATAAAAGAGTTGGACCATACACAAATTTGATTCATTTAAACTTCAAATATTTTAAAAATATTAATATTTATTTATCTACTTAATTGAATAAATATATTCAAGTATCATGCATTGTTCATTTACAACCCTACCAAGAATATAAAAAAAATAATAATAAACAATACTTTTGTAGATGTTTGTGTTGAGTTGTGGAGCCCGGTCCACTGAATTGGCACATATTTGAATTTAATTTGATTCCTTCTTTGCTTTGCCTATTTTTTGGAGTGACTCCTTCTAAGTTTACTGCACAAGAGAAAATGAAGCAATTAATGGGATTTTCCTTAATTACTTGATTAATTCCTTAATCAAGGCATCATTTAATTCATGCTGGAATTAAATTAAATGTGTATCTCTCCCTTTCCTAAATCAATGTCCTATCATCCCAGCTCTCTTGTTTCCAAAGGAGGGTCCTGCCACTATCTATTATATAGCAGAAAGAGAATTCTTTGTATGTTATGCTTGATGCGTTAAACGGTGAGATAGGAGGTGAAGAAAATTGATTTTGGCGTGAAGGTTGCTACTCCCTTCGGTCTTCTTTCTCGGTGTAGCTCTAGGGCAAAGAGTGAGAGAGAGAGAAGGAGAGAGAGAGAGAGAGAGTTCTTTCTTGTAAGTCGACGTGGTCGACGGTGTAATTCCTCAAACTAATAAAATCCTCTGTAGCTCCGTGGATGTAGGCAAATTTGTCGAACCACGTAAACCTGTGTGTCGCCTTTTTCTGGTGTATTTTTCTCGTTCCAACTTTCGCTTTATTGTCGTAGTTTTTCATACCAACTGGTATCAGAGCCCCGGTTCGGATCTGAAGAAGAACGATGACCGGAGACGAAGTGAAGATTTCGAGGATCGAGAAATTCGACGGCACAGACTTTGGTTACTTAGCGGATGCGGATAGAGGATTACCTCTATGGGAAGAAACTTCATCTTCCATTGCTGGGACGACGACCGGAGAAGATGGACGAGGCCGATCGGAATCCGTTGGATCGACAGTGTTCGGGGGTTATTCGATTGACCTGTCGAGATCGACTGACACAACGTTATCGAAGAGAGACCATCGCGGATCTCATGGCGGCTTTGTCAGGTATGTACGAAAAGCCGTCAGCAAATAACAAGGTGCATCTGATGAAAACGTTATACAACTTAAAGATGGCCGAAGGTATATCCGTTGTACAACATCTAAATGACTTCAATACCATCACAAATCAATTGTCGTCTGTCGAAATTGAATTTGATGATGAGATACGGGCGCTGATATTATTGGCTTCATTGCCAAATAATTTGGAAAGCATGAGGATGACGATCAACAATGTCACGAGTAAATCTAAGCTAAAATATGATGATATTCGTGATTTAATTTTAGTCGAGGAGGTGAGCGGAAAGATTCGGCGAGACTTCGGTTCGAGTTCTGAGATCGAATGTTGATTCCGGAGGGAGATCACACGACAGGAACTCAAACAGAGGAAGGTCAAAATCAAAGCACAGAGGCAAAAGTAAATCAAAGCCTGGTCAACAAGCAACCTGTTGGAACTGTGGCAAAACTGGTCACATAAAGAAGACCTGCAGAAGTTCTCAAAAGACAGAGAACACCGGTGCTAATGTTGTAACTAAAGAAGTTCAGGATGCGTTGTTGCTTGCAGTTCACAGCTCCGTTGACGACTGGATACTGGATTCAGGGGCGTCTTTTCATACATCTTCCCACCGGGAGTTAATGCAAAACTATGTTGAAGGTGACTTTGGGAAGGTGTACCTTGCTGATAGAGCGGCTTTGAACGTAGTGGGGATGGGAGATGTTGAAATTACACTCCTTAACAAAAGCAAATGGATCTTGCAAAAGGTCAGACATATTCCTGAGTCGAAGAAAAATATAATTTACGTAGGCGGCTAGATGAAGGAGGGCATACGAGTAGTATTCTCGGATAACACCTGGAAGGTAACTAAAGGAGCACTCGTGACGGCTCGAGGTGAGAAGACTTGTACGTTGTATATGATCTACGGTTTAATTAACAATGTTGACACTACGAGTCTGAGAGAGCACGACGGACATGCGGCATTGCGGCTAAGACACATGAGTCCGAGAGGCATGAAAGAGCTTCGGTCCGGAGGCAGCCGCTGGAGCCGAAGTCGATTGATCTTGGCATGTGAAAGTTGCATCATGGGAAGCGGAAAAGGTCGGTTTTCGAAAGGTGGCGGAACGCTAAAGGCAGGGAAAATTAGAACTCAGTACACACCGATGTGTGGGGACCTTCCCAGCTGGCATCTCTGGAGGCTCTCGCTACTACGTCACATTCATAGATGACCACAGCAGAAAGGTATGGGTTTATTTCCTAAATCAGATGTATTTTCTGTGTTCAAAACTTAGAAGGTCATGTTTGAGCCAGAGACAGATCTAAAACTAAAATGTTTGAGATCCGACAATGGTGGTGAGTACATCGATCGTGGTTTCGAGAGTATCGTGCGGCTCGGGGCATCGGAATCGAGAAGACCATTCCGGTGGACACCACGAAGAAATGGTGTTGCGAGAGCGCATGAATAGGACCATCAATGAGAGGCTAGAAGCACGAGATCGCATGCCTGGACTACCACCGGCTCTTCCGGGCGGATGCGGTCGGCGATCTGCAGTATGTCTGATCAACGAGGGGCCATCCGTTCCATTAGAGCGTGAATTACCCGAGGAAGTCCGGAGCGGTAAAGAGGTCGAATTTTCTCACTTTAAGACTTTTGGTTGTCTTTCATATGTTCTTATTAATCCGGATGCTCGAAGTAAGCTTCGAGGCTAAGTCGAAGAAGTGTTACTTCATTAGCGCATGGAGATGATGCATTTGGGTATCGTTTCTGGATGATCGGGATCGGAAGATCATAAGGAGCGTGAACGTGATCTTCAATGAGAAGATGATGTACAAAGACAAGGCTAGTACAAATTCTAAAGCAGCTCCTCAGGAATCATAGTTCGTGAAGTTTGACGATCTACCAGAGGTCACAGTTCATGATCAAAATGTGAATGTCGACGAGAGTGGGTCCGGAGCACCCATTCTCATTATTCCGCAATCAGGTTCAGAGTCATTCACTACTCCAACTATCGTTCGCGGTGTCGAAAAGGCTGAGACGCTCTCCACGGAGGTATTCTCCTACTTTAAACTACATTCTCGCGACGGATGGTGGAGAACATCGTAGTTATGAAGAAACCTCGCAAGATGAAAATTCGAGCAACCGGGAGCTAGCCATGAAGGAGGATATGGATTCTCCGCTAGAAAATCGTACTTACGGATCTTCCACTGTGGAAGAAGGTTTTACACAACGAGTGGGTGTATCGGGTAAAGACCGAACATGATGGCAGTAAAAGATACGAAGCAAGACTTGTTGTAAAAGGTTTTCAACGAAGCATGGTATTGATTATTCCGAGGTTTTCTCTCCGTGGTGAAGCTTACAACCATCGAATCGTGCGATCGTCTATAGTGGCTACGAAAATCTCTTCCTTGAGCGAGCTAGATGTGAAGACGACCTTTTCTTCATGGAGACTCTGAAGAAGACATCTACATGCACCAACCCGAAGGGTTCGTGGTACGAGGAAAGGAAGACTCGGTCTGCAGATTGAAAAAGAGCTTGTATGGCACCGAAGCAAGCTCCCAGACAGATAGTACAAGAAGTTTGATAAATTCATGCTCGATGCGAGGCACAGACAGGATGTCGAGGCGGATCATTCGTTGCTATGTCGAGTATTTTGACAATTCATATATCATCCTATTGTTGTATGTGGATGATATGCTTATTGCGGGAGCTAACGATTGATGAGATCGATAATGCGAGAGCGGTATGTCGAAACACTTTGCAGATGAAGGATTTGGGAGCGATGAAAGCAAATCCTTGGCATGAAAATTATTAGAGACGAAGTCGAAGGTACGTTAAGACTTTCACGAAGTCGAATATGTGAAAAAGGTGCTTAACGGGTTCAATATGGACGAGCGCCAACCCAGTTGGCACACCTTTAGGCGATCATTTCGGACTCGAGAAGAGCCGAGTCACTCACGTCGGATGAGGAACGAGACTATATGAGTAAGGTTCCTTACGCTTCGACCATTGGTTCACTTATGTATGCTATGTGTCCGCACTGGACTGAGATATCGCTCATGTAGTGGGAGTTGTGAGCGGATACACGAGTAATCCGAGAAAGGAACATTGGAAAGGCGTGAAGTGGATCTTCGGATACCTAAGAGGCTCTTCGAAACTTGCTTGTGTTTCTCGGAAAAAGCCCTGAGGTACGTGGCTATGTGGATACCGATCTAACTTGAGACATTGATACTGGGAAGAGCACTACGAGCTATATTTATACTTTTGGTAGCACTACGGAGTGCTCCAATCTGCGAGAAGACGGTTCGTTGTCTCACTACTGTAAGCAGAGTACATAGCGATGATCGTAGACCGCAAAGGAGATGATATGGCTACGAGGCTTCTGGAAGAATCGGGTAAGGAGGTTCGGAAGGGCACTCTCACAGGTGATAGTCGAGTGCTTATATTTCTGCTGAGAATCCAAAGATTTCGATCCAGGACAAGCATATTCGGATCAAGTACCACTTCATACGATCATTATTGGATGATCGATGAGTCGTTACTTGAGAAAATTTTGCAAGTAAAACCTCGTTGATATGTTGACTAAGGGTGTTATTCTCGAGAACTCGAAGTTGTGTTTGACTTCGGCTTTTCTAGCGTGAAGACAAGGACTTTGAGTTGCAGAGGTGGAGGATATCATGTTGAGGAAAATGACGATATAGTCAGTGGATGGTACAGTCAGTGCTCCAGTCTCCAAGTGGGAGAATTGTTGAGTTGTGGAGCCCGGTCCACTGAATTGGCAAATATTTGAATTTAATTTGATTAAATTAAATTCCTTCTTTCGCTTACTTATTTTTGAGAGTGCCTCCTTCCAAGTTTACTGCATAAGAGAAAAGGAAGCAATTAATGGGATTTTCCTTAATTACTTGATTAATTCCTTAATCAAGGCATCATTTAATTCATGTTGGAATTAAATTAAATGTGTATCTCTCCCTTTCCTAAATCAATGTCCTACCATCCCAACTCTCTTGTTTCCAAAGGAGGGTCCTGCCACCATCCATTATATATAGCAGAAAGAGAATTCTTTGTATGTTATGCTTGATGCGTTAAACGGTGAGATAGGAGGTGAAAAAATTTGATTTTGGTGTGAAGGCTGCTACTCCCTT
The DNA here is from genome assembly GCA_022702705.1 of Papilionanthe hookeriana x Papilionanthe teres. Lineage (NCBI taxonomy): Eukaryota > Viridiplantae > Streptophyta > Magnoliopsida > Asparagales > Orchidaceae > Papilionanthe > Papilionanthe hookeriana x Papilionanthe teres. The sequence goes on along the minus strand of CM040423.1, from coordinate 61,857,595 downwards.
CGGTCTTCTTTCTCGGTGTAGCTCTCGAGCAAAGAGAGAGAGAGAGAGAAAAGGAGAGAGAGAGAGAGAGTTCTTTCTTGTAAGTCGACATGGTCGACGGTGTAATTCCTCAAACTAATAAAATCCTCTGCAGCTCCGTGGATGTAGGCAAATTTGCCGAACCACGTAAACCTGTGTGTCGCCTTTTTCTGGTGTATTTTTCTCGTTCCAACTTTCGTTATATTGTCGTAATTTTTCATAACAGTTTGAAGAAAGTTGAAAGTAAGAAAGCTCAACAAAAGAGCTGTTCAAGAGTGAAAATTTCGCACTAATAATCTGCAAGCGAAGATTATACACAGTATTATCGCATTCCTACCATCATTTTCAAAGGACTCTCCACAGCTAAACAAATCCTCCAATTATAGGAAAAGCCAATGAATATAATATCCAGTTAAGTATAACATCTTTATTTGAAGAGTTTCCTGAAGCCATTGAAAAGCGTGAGAGCTCTTAATTCTCCGCTTCTAATGTCCCGCAGCCTTCTCCTGAGTATCTACATTCCATGTTAATTCCGAAATCAATATTATTGTAATAGCTAAAATGGGGCATTTACATATATACCACATAATTCTTATGTATTTAAATATCTAACAAATAAACATCTATATTCATATTTATAACACTCAAACCTCACATCAAAAATATTACCATGGTAAAGTAAATCGCACCATGAAATGTATAATTTTATGACACCGAAATTTTATAAATGTAAATATCAAACTTTAGTTGTTACGATATGTAAATACATAAGAATTGTGTGGTATATATGTAAATTTTACTTTAAAAAAAATGAAGATTTATAGTGCGTTTGGGACAATTTATCAGCTGCGACGGCGTTTTGAAAATGTCACCTCACCGTTTGAAAACTGCGTTTGAGCAGCTTATCCGAAAACGCAGTTGATTTTTTATACTAAATGCGGAACGCGGGTCGAACCATACGGTCCGCGTTTTCAGATAAGCAGCTTAATTGGAAACGCATAAGATGCCCCAAACGCACCCCAAGTTACATACCAGACAATTCTCATGGATTTACCCATCTAAACATTGACTCTTTTTTTTTACATTTATAATACTTTTTCGATGCATGGAATTGTGTATTTCACTGCTCAAAGTTAATAATAGTTATACTTTTGATGTGATATAAGAGATTTGAGTGTTATAAATATAAAACAGTTAGACATATAATACATGAGAATTGCGCCGCATGCAGCCATCTAAATATGAATGCAACAAAAGATATTAAGTACTAAAGAGAAGAAAACATGCAAATCATGGAGTTATTTAAATAATGAGCAATAAGAGATCAAATATGCAATAGGATTTTGAATACTTACATACTGTGTGCGAAACAGTATTCTGCGTTCACTCGTGCACAGAGCTACTGCGAGTTGTTTCAATAGCAATCTCCGATTTGCCTCTTGTACGTTTGTTGTTATAGGATCAAGAGGACTGCCTCCCTTCAAGTGCAGATTAAGCAAAAGTCACATAAGCTCTACAAACATAAATTATCAAGGCAGAAAACTTACTTGCCGATAAGTTAAATCAGAATATTGCATCAAGATAGAACTATTCTTTTTAATTATCTTTAATATAATTAAAATATTACACAATTTAATCAAACTATTATACAACTATATCAAAGTTAGTAGACAATAAAGCTAAAATACTATTAGACATTCATAAGTATAATCATTATCAAAAAATATTATGAATGTCTAATAATGCAGTTATATTGTATAATAATTTAACTATATTTGCTTAATAATTTCATATTTTAGTTGTTCTGAGATATTACATTCGAAACATAAAATCAATAATGTGGCAGAAAAAATAGCCTCGTTCTGATGCAAAAATGCATCAGATTATCCTGATACAATTTTTTTTCCTCATTTAAATAGTTAAGAAGTCAATATACCTCTAAGAATTTAGAATACTTCGATATGCTGGATTCACAACAGTCCAATATAAATTGTAGAGCCTGCTCTTCAAGTTCAGGATAATTTAGTCCTTTTCTTGACTTAATTTTGCCCGCTGCACAAGCAGCCATCTGCAAACATTAGAGATAAAAACTGATCAAAAGCTCTTAAACTTAACCTTCCAGAAGACATGGAAATAGAACCAGCGAGAATGTTTGCAGATCTCAAATGATATAAATCTAGCCTCCTTAGCTATCTAGGCATGATTACTTTATTGAAAGACTCACATACATACCACTCAACTCTTATATATTTATCTATCTAACACCTAAACTTCAATTTTTACCTGTATAAATGTAAAAGCAAAGTGGTGTGTATGTAAATGGCCCTTGCTTATTTAACCAGTAGTTCTTAACATTGTTGTAGAGTTTGATCAAGTATTTAAGTGCCTTGCAAATTAAAAACAACACATTTTAAATTATTAAAGATGATTGGTTAGTCATAAAAAATATTCAATGAACTAAAATTTTTAAAAGAGTTGTTTACAACTGAGCCTAATTTTATTTATTAATAAATTATTTTAACCAGTACTCATGCATTCCCTATCCTCACACTACTACCACAAAACAAACATCTCCTAACATAACCTATCTAGCAAATTTGAATGGCGTTGTTCACAGGAATACAAACCAAAATTATTATACTTTTTAGCAAATTGTTTTAAAGTTTCAAAGAGTACAGATATAACCGTCATCAAAATCGCTAGGAAGTACTATATCTGAGGAGATGAGGCTACCAAACCTCATCAAAGCAGTGCCGCATATCTGAGGGGCAAACAACAAGGTAAGCATACGCCATCATTTCCAGGGACCAGCCAGTGATCTGCAAAGGAAACTGCTGAGGCCTGCTCATTTAATACAGGGGGAAACATCATATTTCAAAATTTACAATGTTCAAAAGGTCAAAAACAGGATAAATATTACCGTAAATAATCAATAGAAATATTTTCTTAAGCTAAACATTCATGTCAAAAGTATTATGTAGACGTCAGAACTGAAAAAGTGCAGTGACAATGAAAGAAGCGTACAGCTCTGAAGTATTAGTTGTGGTAATTTTACAATGGGGCCTTTACATGCATACCAGAAAATTTTTATGTATTTACATATCCAACACACACTCATATGTACATGCATACCATTGAAATCTTTAACATCACATCAAAAATATCACCATCAATATATTTTTAAGGTGAAATACACCTATTCATGGAAAAGTTTACGACGCCAAAGTAATTTAAGTATGGGATCAAACTTTGTTTGTTAGATATTTAAGAAGGACGGTCAAGTCTTCTGTTTTCAGAAAATGAACTATGACATATCTCTCAGTTCTCCATTTTAATTCCAGAAATCTTATCTTACTGCACAATCAGAATTGAATGGAGGCCTAATAAAAGTAAATCTCCTTTTTTATCATATTCTACTTCTTGATTTTTGTTTAATATTGCTCATTGAGGTGAAGAAATAAGGAGAGGAGAAAGAGAGGATAGAAAGGGAGAATTTTTTTATCAAATAAACATATGAGGAGAGCTCACACCTGAATAGCCATACAAGAGATAAAATGAGTAATTTCAAGAACTATGCCTCTTGCAAAAGGGAACATGTGGATAAAGAGAAAGAAAGGTAAAAAATTCTACTTGAGAGAGATAGAAAGAGAGAGAGATGTTGAGGAATATATTACGCGGAAATCGATTCAGGAGATTCGAAGCAAAACTTTAAACAAAACACACAAACAAAGAAAACACTACATTTGAATGTGGAAAAATCCGAGAATGGGAAAAAATCACGGAGCTACTCCACACCAAGAAATCCACTATGAAGCAAGTACACCATGCTCAAGCCTTTTCACACTTTGAATACATAATAATACTCATAGTCCACTCCTTGCACAATAGAATATGAAATCCCTTGCGAAAACAGCAGAATATCCAATTAAAAGTCACAAATGACTCTTTCTGGGCCTCTTTTCCTCATTCTTCATGTTCAACTACAAAAAAGAACTGTCAAGTCATGCATGAAACTGCTCCTGATCAGGTAGTAGCAATGTGGTGCTTCGGTGTAGAGCTAAGGCGCCATGCTCTCGAGTTTCAGCACAACTTTTTTCCCGCGAGTAGTGCTGCAGCGCTGTAAGGACAGCTCCTCAGTGATGCTACAGTAATGCCATGATGTTGATACAGTAGCACTCCAGTCACAGCTCTAAGGTACATTAAAAAAAAAAAATTTCTCCCGTAACCCCCGATAAACTCACCGCTAAGCTTGATTGATGAAATTAGTGCTCTGTGTTGATAATTGATCGACACAATCACGATCCACATAATAACAAGAAAAAGCTAATCTAAAAATAAATCTTAATTTCAATGCATATAATTAAGAAATATGTACAATTCAAAATTTAAAACATAACATATCATCTAATCCAAAGTAAAATCAATTTCTATCATCTAAAGGAAACAAGAAACGAATGTTAACCAAAAAGAAAATTTCTAAAATAAAGATCATTGAAAAAAGATAAATTCTACCTAATTTAAATAAAAATTGACTAACAAATAAAGATAATTTAAATTAATAAGTCATACGCTAAATTTAGACCATGCATAATGCCCGCTAGCATATAAAAACCTAAGCACCACCTACTCCCCAACTCTAACATCAATTTTCCCACCCACTTATCCTCATCCCATTAAATGAAAATCAAAGAGAAGTGTTGACATCACAAGAGTTGTGGCAATGTGGCAAATTTACACCCTACCTTAGATCTATTGTGTTCGACTTAACAATAACTCAGTCATAAATGATTGGGGGTGCACGCATGCTTGTATATGTTTACATACACTAGAAAATGTTAGACATTCAATCTTGATGTTCTCTAACAAAACGAGAAACCCAAACAATAATCTTGCACCTTCACACCCTAATCATGTACCAAAGGAATTTAGAATAATCAGAAGAAACATTGGCCATTTCAAGTTATTAACTTTAGCAAAACTGAAAATAAATACTAAATTATCTAATCACACAATCGCATAAAAATACTGTCATTTTCAGTCCCAAGCCCGGATGTGAGAAGTGGAGGGTTGCGTTAGGTAGTCGACATCCAACGTAAAACTTGTCGAGAAAAATCATGACATGAATCTTTTTGATCGTTGTGTAAGTTCTAGGGCGTCCCCTGGAAGCGACGCACTGTATGGCCTGAATGCAGTGGATAGCAGTGTAGCGCCCGGGTGTATGTCGAATAAATAAGGGTTCCCACATTACGGACAGATGCGGGCAAAGAAGTTAGTCCGTGATACTAGTATCAGGATAGGATCATGGAATATAGGTACTCTCACTGGTAAATTAATGAAATTAGTTGATATTATAATTCATAGAAAGATAAATATCTTATGTATTCAAGAAACTAAAATGGGTTGGAGAAAAAGCTAAGGAGATTGATAACTTAAGTTTTAAATTATGGTATTCTGGTAAGATTCACACTAGAAAAGGTGTAGGTGTAATTGTAGATAAGAGTTTGAAAGATAATGTTGTAAAAATTAATAAAGTTGGAGATAGAATTATAACAGTTAAGATTATTATTGATACTAAGATTTTTAATATTATTAGTGCTTATGTTCCTCAAGTAGGTTTACATAAAGGTTCTAAAGATAAATTCTGGAATGACTTAGAAGACTTAATACACTTGATACCTCTTGAAGAAAGAATTTTTATTGGAGGAGATTTAAATGGACATGTCGATAGAGTGGTTGAAGATTTTAGAACTATTCATGGTGGCTACGGTTATGGAGTTCATGAAGAATCATGAGTAAAATTCAACATTTAAACATTTGGGATGTTCATGAAGAATCAAATGCTATGTGGGAAAAAATAACAAATACTATTAAACAAGTGGCAAAAGATGTACTTGGAGAATCAAAAGAAAAAGTTTCTATAAATAAAAATAGTTGGTGATGGAATAATAATGTGCAAGAAAAGATAAAATAAGAAGTTATGTTATAAAAATTGGTTAAATGTAAAAACGTTGAGAACTGAAAAAATATAAAACGGCCCACAGGGAGTCAAAAAGAATAATCTGACACTAAAAATTTTGTTTTTAGTGATCTTTATAACAGGTTAGATATTAAGGATGATGAAAAATATATGTATAAACTAGTCAAACAAAGAGAAAAGAAAAGCAAAGACTTAACTCAAGTAAAGTGTATTAAAGATGAAAATCAAAAAGTGTTTTTCTTATAAAAAGATATTCAAGATAGATTGGTGAGTTATTTAGATAAATTTTTTAATGAAGATTCTAAAAATATGATCGACCTTAGTGATCTTTATATCGTTAATAATAATAAAATGTTTAATTTCTAACGTCGCATTAGTAGAAAAGAAGTTGAGGGGGTTTTAAGGCTAAGGGTGGAAAGTCTGTAGGACTTGATGATATCCCAATTGAAGTGTGGAAATGTTTAGGTGATTTGGGAGTTTCTTGGCTTACCAAACTTTTTAATATTATTTTAAAAAATAAATAGATGCCTGAGGAGTGGAGGAATTAAATTGAAGTGTCATACTTTAAAATTATGAGAGAGGGTAATTGAACATAGGTTAAGACATATTACCAAGATTTCTCATAATCAATTTGGATTTATGCCGAGCAGGTCTACCATAGAAGCTATACATTTATTGAGAGGTTTGATGGAGAAGTTCAGAGATAATAAGAAGGATCTACATATGATTTTTATTGATTTAGAAAAAGCTTACGATAAGGTTCCAAGAGATGTTCTTTGGAGAGTCCTTGAGAAGAAAGGTGTTGCTATGACTTATATTCAAGTCATTAAAGATATGTTATACTAGAGCTGTTACATGTATTCGAACTGAAGGAGTATTGATCAAATATTTTACTATTTCTGCTGGTTTACATCAGGGATCGGCTTTAAGCTCATCTCTTATTTGCTTTATTTATGGATGGTCTTCCTGGACATTTACAAGAGTGTGTACCTTGGTGTATGCCTTTTGCTGATGATATCCTCCTAGTGGATAAGACGAGAGAAAAAACCCAGGAAAAACTTAACTTACGGAGGTCTACTGTGGAGTATAAAGGTCTTCGTTTGAGTAGAACTAAAACTGAATACATGGAATGTGATTTTAGTAATAGTAAGTCTAGTGACAGAAGTGTAACTTTTGGTGATCAAATTATTAAAAGGGGTGAACGATTTAGATATCTCGGATCTATTGTTCAAAGCGATGGTGATATAGATGGTGATGTTAATAGTAGAATTCAGGTTGGTTGGTTGAAGTGGAGGAATGCATCCGACCTATTATGTGATAGAAAAGTACCGCTTAGATTGAAAAGAAAATTTTATAAGATGGTGGTGAGACCTGCAATGCTCTATGGCACTGAATGTTGGCCTTTAAAAGAGAAGCATGATGCTAACTTAAGTGTTGCCGAGATGAGAATGATTAGGTGGGTGAGTGGCTTTACACTTAGAGACAAAGTGCGAATGAATATATTCGTAATAGGGTTGGAGTTGCACCAGTGATAGACAAAATTAGAGAGAGTCGACTTAGATGGTTTGGTCACAGTAAACGTCGACCACCTGATGATCCGATTAGGAAAGTAGATGTTTTAGCTTCTACTTATGTTAAGAAATGCAGAGGTAGACCTAGGAAGACTTGGGCTTATTGCATAAAAAATTATCTTAAGTTATTAGAATTAAATGAAAATTCGACACTAAATAGAACACAATGGAGAAAAAGGATTCATGTAGCCGACCCCACTTAGTGGGATTAAAGCTTTGTTGTTGTTGTTGTTGTTGATGTACACAATCGCATAAAAATTATATAACCATTCCAGGAAAAAATTATCTTGATATTAGTATCAAGCATGGAGATCACCATCATTATACAGTAAATGGAACAATAGCCCAAGGCTAAATACTTACATGGAGAGATCATGTTTCCGCAAGGCGTTGATTTTCTCATTGTAACATTTGTCATTCTTCTTGAGAGATAAGGACAATTCAACTGAATCATTTGGGTTTGTGCCTTCTTTTGGAACAAAACCATATGAAAGCAACAATTCTCCATTGGACTTTTTGCCATAAGAAATAAATACCTTCAAAACCATAAAATAATCAATTAAGCAAGAAGAAAATGAAACCACAAACTCCTAACAGTAATTTGAACTGATAATATGTATTATTGAGAGAAGTTTACCGTCATAGCACTTTTTTGCTTTGCTTGAAGGTAGAACTTAATATATACCATGATGTCATTTAAAATAATAGATATATTATTTAAATTACATGTTAACGATTACTGAGCAAAACATTAGACACTGTGCCAAATCAATCCTTCTCTTCTTTAGAAATAGAGGTCTGATATCAGTAATTAAGGCATTTTCTCAAACTAATTAACCAACTAGTAGAACTTCCAAGACACTGGAAAATTCAAACAAATGGACCGGTTTGAAATATTACATTTATAAATTAGATAGAGGTGCTAGACTTTTAGATTTGCTAAGTTTGCTTAAGAAAAATAGGAATGCCAATTTATTCACTTTGCAAATGTTACAAGCAATGTTGATCACATTCACACCGAGAACATTAAACACTTGGACACAAGTCAAGATTTATTAGTAAATGTTGAAGATTGTAGTGCGAAATAAAATCACAAAAAGAGTATTTAAAACAGTGTTTGATTAGAGAATTAAAAATATGACAACTAAGAAAATTGATGTTGTTCTTAGGAATTGAGGCAGCTCATGCAGAGTAAGGGATTTTCGTATCAAACACAATTATGTCACTAATCTACTAAATAAATAGAAAATGTACCTTCTAAAACCGCATATGTGCCAATTGACCTAAATCATAAATTATGATGAGCAAAAGAGGACCTTAAGGTGAACATGGAAAATGTAACAAAGGTTAGTAGCGCAACTTATATATCTTGCACATATGATAATTTATATAGCTTATGTTGCGAGTTGGTTAAGTCAATCCAAGCATGAGCCTATAGATATTCAACTAAAGATTTTAGTTGTCTATTGAATTCTTCATTAACACTGCCGTTGCCGGTCCCAAGCCCGGATGTGAAAAGTGGAGGGTTGCGTTAGGTAGTCGACAACCAGCGTAAAACTTGTCGAAAAAAAATCATGACATGAATCCTTTTGATCATTGTGTAAGTGCTGGGGCGTCCCCGGAAGCGACGCTGCTGTATGGCTCGAATACAGTGGAAAGTATGCAGCGGCCGCTACACCGGCGCCTGCGGTGTAGTGTCGAAGTAAGCGAGGTTCTCACATTACGGACGGATGCGGGTAAAGAAGTTAGTCCATGATACTTAGTATTAGGATAGGATCCCGGAATATAGGTACTCTCAATGGTAAACTAATGGAATTGGTTGATATTATGATCCATAGAAAGATAAATATCCTATGTATTCGAAAACTAAATGGGTTGGAGAAAAAGCTAAGGAGATTGATAACTTGGGTTTTAAACTACGGTATTCCAGTAAGAGTCGTACTTAGAAATGGTGTAGGTGTAATTATAGATAAGAGTTTGAAAGATAATGTTGTCAAAATTAATAGAGTTGGAGATAGAATTATAACACTTAAGATTATTATTGATACTAAGATTTTTAATATTATAAGTCTTTACGTTCCTCAAGTTGGTTTAGATATAGGAATGATCTATATCTAAAGATAAATTCTGAATGATCTGAAGACTTAATACACTCGATACCCTCGAAGAAAGAATTTTTATTGGAGGAGATTTAAATGGACATGTCGGTAGAGTGGTAGAAGATTTTAGAAATATTCATAGTGGCTACTGATTATGGAGCGATTAATGAAGAAGGTAGAACGCATTTTAGATTTTCGTTAGCGTATGATATGATTATTACTAATACTTTATTCAAGAAAGAGATGAAGATCTTATTACTTATAAGAATGGATCTAATAAAAACACAAATTGATTATTTTCATATGAGAAGAAGAGATCGTCGAGATTAGTAAGGATTGTAAGGTTATTCCAAGTGAAGCAATTAAGATCCAACATCGATTATTGGCTTCAGATTTTAAGATTTAAGAGTTGTAAAATAAAGAATACTAGGATTCAACATCGTAGAATAAGATGGGGCACCTAAAAGACACAAATAAAATTATTTTTATGAGTAAAATTCAAGATTTAAATATTTGGGATGTTCATAAAGACGCGAATATTATGTGGGAAAAATTAACTAATACTATTAAACGAGTGGTTAAAGATGTACTTGGAGAATCAAAGAAAAAGCTTCTATAAATAAAAATAATTGGTGGTGGAATAATAATGTGCAAGAAAAGATAAAATATGAAGTCGTGCTTATAAAAATTGGTTTAAATGTAAAGCATAGAGAACCGGGAAAAATATAAAACGACCGCAGTGAGTGTAAAAGAATAATCTGTGACGCTAAAATTTCGCTTGTAGTGATCTTTATAACATGTTAGATACTAGCGAAGGTGAAAAATATACGTATAAACTAGCTAAACAAAGAGAAAAGAAATGTAAAGATTTAACTCAAGTAAAATGTATTAAAGATGAAAATAAAAAGTCATTTCTAGAAAAAGATATTCAACATAGGTGGATGAGTTATTTTGATAAAGCTTTTTAATGATGATCTTGAAAGTACGATTGACGCCTTAGTGATCTTAATATCGTTAATAATAATAAAACTTTTCATTTTTACCGTCGCATTAAGTAAAAAGAAGTTGATGATGCTTTAAAGAAAACCAAGGGGAAAGTACGTAGGACTCGATGATATCCCAATTGAAGTGTGGAAATGTTTAGGTGATTTGGGGGTTTCGGCTTACTAAACTTTTTAATATTATTTTAAAAACTAAAAGGATGCCCGAGGAGTGGAGAAAGAGCATTTTGGTCCCCATTTTTAAGAATAAAGGAGATGCACAAGAGTGTGCAAATTATAGAGGAATTAAATTGATGTGTCATACTTTAAAATTATGGGAGAGGTAATTGAACATAGAGTTAAGACGTATTACGAAGATTTCTCATAATCAATTTGGTTTTATGCCGAAGTGTCTACCATGGAAGCTATATATTTATTGAGAGGTTTGATGGAGAAGTACGAGAGATAATAAGGAGGATCTACATTTGATTTTTATTGATTTAGAAAAAGCTTACGATAAGGTTCCTAGAGATGTTCTTTGGAGAGTCCTCGAGAAGAAAGGTGTTGATATGACTTATATTCAAGTCATTAAAGATATGTATGCTAGAGTCGTTACATGTGTTCGAACCGAAGGAGGATCGACCAAGTATTTTACTATTTCGTTGGTTTACATCAAGGATCGGCTTTAAGCCCATATCTTTTTGCTTTATTTATGGATGGTCTTACTCGGGCATTTACAAGAGGATGTACCTTGGTGTATGCTTTTTGCCGATGATATCCTCCTTGTGGATAAGACAAGCGAAAAAGTCCAGGAAAAACTTGAATTATGGAGGTCTACATTGGAGTCTAAAGGTCTTCGTTTGAGTAGAACTAAAACCGAATACATGGAATGTAATTTTAGTAATAGTAGGTTCAGTGACGATAGTGTAACTTTGGGTGATCAAATTATTAAAAGGTGTGAACGATTTAGATATCTCGGGTCCATTGTTCAAAGCGATGGTGATATAGATGGGGATGTTAATAGTAGAATTCGGGTTGGTTGGTTGAAGTGGAGGAATGCGTCCGGCCTATTGTGTGATAGAAAAGTACCGCTTAGATCGAAAGGAAAATTTTATAAGATGGTGGTGAGACCTTCAATGCTCTATGGTGCCGAATGTTGGCCTTTAAAAGAGAAGCATAATGTTAAGTTAAGTGTTGTCGAGATGAGAATGATTAGGTGGATGAGTGGCTTTACACTTAGAGACAAAATGCGAAATGAATATATCCGTAAAAGGGTTGGAGTTGCACCAGTGACGGATAAAATTAGAGAGAGTCGCCTTAGATGGTTTGGTCACATTAGACGTCGACCACTCGATGATCCGATTAGGAGAGTAGATGTTTTAAATACAACTTATGTTAAGAAAGGCGAGAGGCGGACCTAGGAAAACTTGGGCTTATTGCATAAAAAATGATCTTAATTTATTAGAATTAAACGAAAATTTGACACTAAATAGGACGCAATGGAGAAAAAGGATTCATGTAGCCGACCCCACTTAGTGGGATTAAGGCTTTGTTGTTGTTGTTGTTGTTGTTGTTGTATTGAATTCTTCATTACATAAAGCTCACTTTGAAAGAGGAATTGTTTAGAATAAACAAAAAAGTTGGAACCTACAAATGTGTTGACTATGGGGATTCACCTGCTAATAGAAGATTCACCTCTATGTGCTATAGTGTTACACCGGCACCTATGGACAATTTAGTTTTTTGTTATTAATTATTGTTTGGTATAAATAGGGCTTATAGGTTAGGGTTAGGGGATGTTATGAGTTTTTTGTCTCAATTATTAGGCTTAGAGTTTGGGACATATCACCAACCTCTTAAATTGTAGGTGTTAGGGTTAGATTTGGGAGATCGCCTAGTGCTTATCTTTATGCATTCAGAGTTGTATCGCTTTGATTTGATAACAACGGAATAAAACCTATTCTTTATGCCCAAATTTTTGTAGAAATTCCTCTCCGTTTGTAACAAATTGGTATCAGAGCTCAATATTGGGAGAGGGAGACCAATCATCAGATTGCAGCATATAGGCATCACTTTTGTGCCCTAACTTGTAAAACAATCGTGATTTTGGCAATACGGGATGCAACGACTAGATTGTGAGTGGCAAAACCTCACGAATGGAAGTCGGGATTGTGGACAAAGTCATGATTAGAGCTAGCTGGGATGTGATCGCGATACAACCGTGATTAGAGCCAGCAGGAACGTCAAGGATCGATGCCCAGGAATGTGATGCATTCACAATTAGCGTTAGCTGGGATGCAAAGGTTACGATACAACCATAATTAGAGCTAGCTAGGAAGCCAAGGGGAAGCGGGATCACAGCTGGGAAGCCAAGGGTAAGCGGGATCGCAGCTATATAAAAACGGTTGCGATTCTAGCTAGTTGGGAAGTCTAATAAGATCGCGATGTATAGATGACACATTTGTAACCAAATAGTCTGACTTGTCAACGACGGGATTGAGACTCATAGGAGTTTTGTCTTCATGATTGAAACTCGTCCTGAGAGTACTGGAAGAAATGAAAGTAGATGTCCTATAGGAGAAATTGGAGGAAAATGTGGGTCATATCATATCTGAAACAGAGGAGCATTCCTCGGCCATGGAGGGGTGTTTGTCATCCATGGAATGAAGTTTCACTACCCTAGAAGAAATGATGAAGAAGATTGTGAAGTTGCACACAAACCCATCGAGGGACAGGATCAGGTGAGGAAAGCTCCCACTCTGGAGGAGATATGAACGACAACAATTTGAAGGATTTGTGCTACATCAGAATATTGTTGTTGCTTTAAGAGAACGTGAAGCTACAAGATCGAGCGAAGGATTAAGGAGCGACTCAAGTGGCACTTGAAAAGAATAGTGTGACATTTGGATGGATGTAAAAAAACAAGCAGGCAGGATTAAGTGGATTCGAGAGACAAAATTTGGAGGAAATTATGAGACATTTGGAGATTTGAATGAGTGGCAATAAACGAAACAGGATGAAGTGTGATTCAGGGCTAGAGAAGATCGAATCAAAGGAGTATGGCCTGGAACAGGAAAACACGATGGGTGTGGGACCCCAGTGAAAAGTTGCATCAAACTGCGCCAGTGGCCTTTGCTGCAGCAGCCTTTTGTGCTATAGGTGATTCAACAATGCACTTTTAAGAATGAAAAATATCTATCCACAAGCTTGAGGGGGAGTATTAAAAGAAGTGCATATGCTATGAATTTGTTGTTGGAATTTTTGTTAAGGATGGAAATAAAAATCCCAAAGATTCATTATAAGGAAAGAAATTAAGATCCCAGAGATTCATGGTAAAGACGGAAAGCTATAACCTATTTTTGAAATTGTAATTATTTATATCAGTGTAAATATTTTCTTATGCCGTTCCTAAATCAATCATTAAGCTGTCTTTATCAAAAACTTTGTGGAATAAGAAAAAATTCTTTCCGGCCCTTGTGCTCTCCACATGTTCCCAATATCTGTTTTCAACCAATGTTACATCTGATAAGCAATATATCCCCAATTCCAGCAAAATAAAAAACAGTTTACCTGTTCACCTGATTGATAAGCTCTATCAGTGGAGAAAACTATTCCTCTTGATGATTTGTCATAGTCTAAGAACGTTTCCACCTGAACCACTCAAAAAAAGGAAACGCAGATTACAAAAATTCATAAATAAAAACATTGTGCACGTTCATCATAATTTTCATGTAAAAATTGCAATCATAAAAATAGACATCGCAGATAACAAATAAAATATGAGGATGACAAAAAAAAACATTAATTATAATTTCATCTAACAAAAAAAAAGATCACATATTCCATGCATCAAATAGATACTGCAGAATTTTCCTTTTTTCCTTTTGCATCGGCAAACATTCCAGTGCAATGTCAGAAAATTGATTTAAAATGCCTTTAACAGATACCTCAGAACTATGGTTAAGCATATCTGCCCAAGGAACTAAGGAAACTTTTCCATCCATAGCCGATAAACGAACCTAGAATATGAAAATAAAATCAAGTTCAAGAATGTATATCCCTAATCAATGATACCAATAAAACCAAAACTAGGAATCCTATATAAGGACCAGAAAAATTTACTGGATTGACAGAACAACGTTTATAAACTTACTAAACGTGAGAACAGAATGCCAAAGGACCATTTGAATGTCTCCAGGTTAAATATCTGAGACAGAATACAAGTACTGATCACGGCTAAATAGAACTACAGTTTTTAAAATTTTTAAATTGAATAACCATTAGAACATGGAAATTGTCTCAAAGATTAATGATAGCAAATGATTTGTCCAGACACCTTAAACAGAAGTAAGTCACTGGAATTTACTCTAGGATTGCATCAACTTTTGGCAGTTAGCAAAATTTTATAAGTATGATTTAAATGAAATAATAGAACAATAAATTGATGAGTCCACAAGTTAAAGAGAATTACATGAATACCTCTTCAGGAAAAACAGTTGGGTGCTTCGAAAATATCCTGGCCCTTAAATCATTATATCTACATGTACACATCAAATAAACTTGAAGTCTTCAAAAGAAAAAGGTCAAGGTAATGAGACAAATGCAAAAATTACTCATTATTATCAAAATGATAAAATAAATGAATGAGTAATTGCTCACACTCCCGTTACATCAGAAACCCGTTCTATTGCTCTCACCCTGATCTGCGAAGCTACCAAGTACATATCAAGTTCGGCGCGCGTCCTGCAATGATATATAAATTCTGTGGAGAAGAAATCTAAAATTAAATTCCTGAAAGGAATAAAAAGTAAATTGCATTCTATATGACATTGTCATCATTTGTAGCTCCATCTTCCTTTTAATTCCATAGTCTACTCAGATTTAAATTCTCTTACATACCAGTACAGCAGTGAGTAAGGTTGCCTGGGTAAGGCTGAAATGTAAATACTCCATTTTGAAGAATCCCCAAGACTTGCTTCACTAATCAAGAAGGTGGCAAGTAATGGCCAATCTGGAACAGAATTTTTCCGCATCACATAACCTGCTTCTGCATTGGTCCACTCCTATAAGAGGAGTTAAATTGGAAATGCAACAAGGTAGAATGGTAAACATATTCCTCATAAAACATTATAAACATAAATAAATTGGTATGAAACAACGCATCTCAAAAGTAGTTAGGAATGAATGAACAAAAATTAAGCCTTCTTTTTTTAAAGGAAAACATTACCAGACTGGCTCAAAAAATTACTTGCAAGAAAAATAAAGCACAATAAGATCAGATGATTAATGGAGC
The DNA here is from genome assembly GCA_022702705.1 of Papilionanthe hookeriana x Papilionanthe teres. Classification (NCBI taxonomy): domain Eukaryota; kingdom Viridiplantae; phylum Streptophyta; class Magnoliopsida; order Asparagales; family Orchidaceae; genus Papilionanthe; species Papilionanthe hookeriana x Papilionanthe teres. The sequence goes on along the minus strand of CM040423.1, from coordinate 61,841,657 downwards.
AATCAAAACTAACCCAAGATAGTAACACATTTCAACTCAGCTTTATCTATCAAGGTCTATTAATTATCTAGATGTACTAGGATATAGGTAATATTTGGAGGGTTTAAAACTCACTATTGAGTCAATAATAGCCCCAAAATCCTAACACTCATCACATTAAGAAGTGATTCGATGATAAGCTATCTTAACCCCATAAGCACTATTCATTCACCAGCCTAGTACAGGACCACTTCAATATAGTGACATAGGAACTCTAAAGTTTCATACAATGAAGTAGAAATTCATAAATACTGACGCATTTATTGGTGCAATGGTATGAGTTTCATCATGAACTCCAAAGCTACAATCCCTCGTGTTGGAAATGAAATAGAAGATGCACATAATTATTTCATGCTTCATGAAAAAAAAAATTTAAAAGCTTGCACAAGTCATTCAAAATCTATGAAATAAAAATTTCTCATCTCGCCTCCGATGTAAAATCATTCATTCATGAAAATCATGAAACCATGGATGCAGGATCCCAAAACTGATGCAAATCCGGAGAAAATTATGGAGGAGGATCTCGAAACAGCAAATACGGAGGAAATTATAGAGGAGGATTTCAAAGCAGAGGCAAATAAATTCAAATTCAAAATTCAAAATCAGCAAAAGAAGTTTTTGGAAGTTCCGGAGAAAATTATGGATGGGGATTTCAAAGCAGAGGCAAATCAGGAAGGACCATAAATCCAAATTCAAAATTCAAAATTAGCAAAAAAAGTTTTTGGAAGTTACGTTTTTAGAAGCTTAATTAAAGGGTCGCGTTTTAGAAGTTTAATTAAAGTTAATTATTTAGACTCGGTTATGTTTTTCTTCCATTTCTGTTATGCTTTTATTTTCTTTCCAAATGTAATATTTATAGTTTCTTACTTTCCTAGTTGGGATGGGAGGATTGCAATGAGTTTTATTATTTAAAGTAGTAAGAAGAAAAGAAGACAATGGTTATTGCTGCTAATTCACGATTTTCGAATTTTGTTTATGAGTTTCCAACACTGCAGAGTGATTCTGCATTAGCCCCTCTCTTGAGTTCAATGAGATATTAAACTTGAGGAAAAGACACTAATTTGGTATCAGAGCCGCCGAAGTTCCTTCACTACGAAGTCTTCATCTTATGCTTGTAATCCGTAGTGGTAGTTCATACATCATGGCGAACAAGCCACATCCAAACAACCAAAATCTCATCAACCATCACACCGACCAACCCCAGCTACAACACCAAATCCACCAACTCGCCATTGTTTTAGAGCAAATCAATCATCGGCTTAATGTTATGGAGGAGCATTAAGCGCGGACAGAATTTGGCCCTAGTAATCGACGAGGGCAGGGAGCAATTCATGGGAGAAGAAGGGACGAAAGTGAAGGAGATGAGGAAGCAGGGGAAGATGAAGAATCTCAGGAGTTGGAGAACCATGATATTCGTGAGTCCGACGTCATGGGAGGAACTTCCGCTGAGGACACGTCGAACCTGGTCCAGATTATCGACCTCTAGATGAACTCACCAAGAGAATGAAGATCGATGTGTTGAATTTTTATAGGAAGTTGGAACCCAATGCGTTTGAGAACTGGTTAACAACAATCGAGGATTATTTCGATTGGTTTTCTGTTTCGGAGGATAGGAGGGTCCGGTACGTCAGGATGAAATTGAAGGCACATGTGTGAGCATGGTGGGGAAGTGTGAAAGAACAGTTACGACGTACCCGACGTCCAACAGTCTCCAATCGGAAAGAAATGAAGGAGAGGCTCAAGGAAAAATATTTGCTCATTAATTATGAGCAAATGATGTTTGAGGAAATGTTGCAGCTCCGACAGGGGTCGATGAGTGTAGATCAATTCATGGACCGCTTTCATGAGCTAACTGTCCGAAGCAAGATCGCGAAACTGAACAACAAACTTTGGCTCGATACCACACCGGCTTGCAGAGTGAGCCACGTAGAGAGATGTCGATTGCTCGCTTAATCAACATCGAGGTGGCATACCAGTTGGCTTTCCTTATTGAGAAACAAATAGGTCCTACGGTAATGAGGAAAGCGGCGTCGACATATGCAAGGCAAGAACGTGCTACTCCAATTCTTTTCCAAAGAGCAACAGCTTCAAAAGATCACTTTAGAAGCGCGGAAAGTGGGAACTTAAATGGGAAAACAAAGGTTACCAGTGACGGACCCTAGTGTTATAAGTAGAAAGTCTTTGGACACTATGCTGTCCTGTGTCCAACAAGAGATAAGAAATTAGTCTTTATCTGCATGAAGGAGTTGTTGGGGGTGGACGTGGGTAAAGACACAAAGGAGGAATAACCCAACTAAGATATTCACAGTGAAGAAGAGCATTTGAGTGTGTCGGAGTTACCCAACTGCGTAATCAAGAAAGTATCGACGGGATCAAAAAAAGAACTCCAGGCCGATCCTGAGTGGCTGCGCACCAATTTTTTTCATACACGACTAGAGCATAACGGTTGGGCGTTGAACATAATTATTGATAATGGGAGTACTATGAACGTGATTTCTGACACTGCTATAGAATGGCTGAAATTAAAGACCGAAAAGCACCCCGCTCCCTATCGGATTAGTTGGGTTATTGAAACTAATTCCGTCCTTGTGAAGTGACGTTGTTTGCTTAAATTTTCACTGGGAAAACATTGTGGATGAAGCAAGGTGCGACGTAATTCCTATGAGCGTTTGCCACCTATTATTAGGACGGCCCAAGATCTATGATCGAAAAGTTATTTATGATGGGTATGCTAAGACTTATTCCTTTGATTTTAAACGTAAAAAGTTTGTTCTGGATACTTTATAGCTTACAAAATTTGAGGCAAAGAAGGAAGCTTGCCCAGTTCTGACGATGCACCAATTCACTCTCGTTATGCATGAGAATAATCTGGTGATTATGATAGTCACACGTAAGGCGACGCAAGGGGATGATCATGTTCCACTTAGGAAGGATGTGCATACTGTGCTTGACCGATGCCGAATTTCCAACTCAATAAAAGAGACCAAGCATCCTCCTGGACTCTATACACCACTTCCCATTTCAAACAAACCGTGGCAATACATAAGTATGGACTTTGTTCATGGGTTGCCCAAGACTGTTCGGCAACACGACTCAATTATGATGGTGGTAGATCGCTTCTCCAAGATGTCTCATTTTATTCCATGTCACAAAACATTTGATGCATCCAAAGTTGCAGCAATATTCATGAAGGAGGTGGTCCGTTTGCATGGCATCCCAACCTCCATTGTGTCTGATAGAGATGTCAGATTTGTAAGTTATTTTTGGAAGACTTTGTGGGCAAAAATGGGAACCAAGTTGATATTTTCAAGTGCATTTCATCTCCAAAGTGATAGCCAAACTGAAGTGACCAACATGAGTTTAGGGAAATTACTACGATGTCTTGTTGCGGATCATGTTACCAGCTGGGATATGGCACTTCCTCATGCAGAGTTTGCCTCGATAACTCTGTTAATAGATCAATAGGTTGTGTTCCATTTGAAGTGGGTTTCGACCCAATACTCCACTAGATATCAACTCATTAACCTTGCCACCCAGGCCAAGCGAGACTACAGTGGATTTTTCTAGTTATATATGAAATATTCATGAAGAATGCAAGCAGCGCCTTACATTCCACACAATTTTTTATGCATCGTCAACAAACTCAAAACGTAAGGATCGGCAATTTAACAAAGGTGATATGGTTCTTGTTCGGTTAAGCCAGAGTGTTTTCCTCTGGGGAGTTTTACTAAGCTTCATGCACGCCGAGCAGGTCATTTTAAAGTTAACAAAAAATTGGGAACTAACACCTATGCTGTTGAGTCATCCACCGACTTTGGCATTAGCCCTGCATTCAAAGGAGATGTCCGTGACTTTTCTGCACTACCAGCTCCAAACAAAACACCAATCATGAGAATACCAAAAAATACAGTACCACGAAATGAGATTGCTGCCATTCTAGACCATCAATTTGTTTCGACATGCCGGAGAGGATATTTCAAGTTCTTAGTCCACGAAAAAATCTTCCAAAGTCAGACTCTATTTGGTTACAAGCAACTGAGCTCCAACGTCTAAATCTACATCCTTTTTCTACTTACCGTCAACATAACTTATCGGAGTCAAGCTCTTTAAGAATGCCGGCAATTGATGCAAATCCAGAGAAAATTATGGAGGAGGATCTTGAAACAACAAATCCAGAGGAAATTATGGAGGAGGATCTCGAAAGAGCAAATCCGGAGGAAATTATGGAGGAGGATTTCAAAATAAAGGCAAATAAATTCAAAATCAGCAAAAAGAGTTTTTGGAAGTTCCGGAGGAAATTATGGATGAGGATTTCAAAGCAGAGGCAAATCAGGAAGGACAATAAATCCAAATTCAAAATTAAAAATCAACAAAAAGAGTTTTTGGAAGTTACATTTTTAGATGCGTAATTAAAAGGTCACGTTTTAGAAGTTTAATTAAATTTAATTATTTAGATTCGGTTATGTTTTTCTTCTATTTTTATTATGCGTTTATTTGCATTTCTAATATAATTTTTATAGTTTATTACTTTCTCAGTTGAGATGAGAGGATTGTAATAGGATTTTATTATTTAAAGGTGTAAGAAGAAAAGAGGAGGACAATGGTTATTGGTGCTAATTCACGATTTTCGAATTATGTTGATAAGTTTCCAACACTGCAGAGTGATTCTACATTAGCCCCTCTCTTGAGTTCAACGAGATATTGAACTTGAGAAACTTGGAGCCTCTTAAATTTTAGAAACTTGGAGCCTCTTGGTATCTTATTTTGGGCAGGATTTAAACAAGATCAAATAAAAATCTTGTAATGTAAATTTTGAGAATTCAAATCCTACTATTTTGATACAGGCCATTTCAGATCTGTTAATGCTTAGATTCATGGTTTATATTTAATAAATTTATAGATTTCTCGGTCTCACAAGAATTTAGCAAGATTGACCATTTATCATGTCAAACAATTCTCAAGTTCGCAAGGCTTACTATAAAAGAAAAAGGAGTGTCAAACAGACCGAATCTGCGGTAATTACGAGGGAAGGAGGAACAAAGAGGAGCTTCTCCCCCTTTCTAATGCTCTTGAGGGCAACGAGGCCACGCCCTCCGACGTCAACTCGCCGGATGTCCATCTTCTGGGGAGGAAGGCCCGATTCCGAAAGCCACTGCCGCAGTGCAAAAGCGCTTTCGAGAGACTCGATCTCGCAGCCCCACAGGATGGTTGCGCTGCTGCTTTCCGAGGGGATCGGCTCGGCGGAGATGGAGCAGCGAATTCGACGGTGGGCGGCGCGGCCCGCGGCTGCGAAGCCATGGAAGTTTGGGTGGAAGGGGAGCTGAGGTAATTTGGGTAGGAATGAAGTGAATAAATTACTCGAGATTTCCGCCATCGCTAGCGAGAGAAGATGAAATGGGAAGTTGAAGGAAGATGACTGAAGCAGGTAAGTAAGGCTTATCCGTCCCCCACTCTAGACATATCTCTTGCGGGCTGTTTGGTTGCAAGCAGATTCCTATGAGTTTGGATATATGAAATTTTAAAGAGTTTAAATTTTGGAGGGGTTAAATTCTGAAAAATATTTGGTATGCTAATAAGTGAGTTTTAATAAATTTGAAAAAAAAAATTATTTGGTACTTTTAATAGGATTTACTAAGTGTGTGTTTGGGGCAGTTTATCCGCTACGGCAACATTTTGAAAACACCACCTCACCATTTGAAAATTGCGTTTAGGCAGTTTATCCGAAAATATATTTGATTTTTTATACTAAATGTGGAATGTAGGTCGAACCTATCATCTGTATTTCTAAATAAGTGACTTATCTGGATAAGCACAAGATACTCCAAACATACTCTAGAGCACTGTTTGACGCAATGCAACATCTTAAATTTTCAACTGCAATGCTACTACCTCAGTAAGTTCGTCATGGAAGCTAATTGTCTGCTTTGGTTCACGTATGTAAACAAGTATCGAGCAGCTTTTTCGCATAAATGACTAAATCGCTCTCGTTTGTTAAATATATTTTAAAATTTTAATATATTTATCTGATTGGAAATTTAATATTCGTAAATTTTTAAAAATAGTACGTATATTTTTTAAATTCCTATAAAACATATTTTAAATCTTCTACTTCAAATCTATTCTTCTTCTACTTCAAATCTTCTACTCCTTTTTAATTGTTAGATGGGAACTTACATAGAAAAGAATTGCATTGTCTGCTAGAATAAAAACTGACAGCTACATGTATGAAAAGAGAGATGGCTACATAATGATGTGCTACTGATAGAAGTATAGTGGCAGAAAATATTTTGAATACTGTGCCTCACTGATGGGTGCAATTTCTCTATTCTCCTTCTACTTCAATTCTTCTACTTCTTTTTTATTATTAGATGGGAACTTACACAGAAAAGAATTACATTTTCTGCTAGAATCAAAACTGGCTGATACATGTATGAAAAGAGATATTGCTACATAATGATGTGTTATTGATAGAAGTATAGTGGCAGAATATATTTTTAGTACTGTGTCTCACTGATAGGTGCAATTTCTCTATTTTCCTTCTACTTCAATTCTTCTAATCATTTTTAATTGTTGGATGAGAACTTACACAGAAAATAATTGTATTTTCTGCTAGAATCAAAACTGGCAGATACATGTATGAAAAGAGAGATGACTACATAATGATGTGCTACTGATAGAAATATAGTGAAATAATATATGGTTCATACTATGCCTAAAGTGAAATTAACAATACCACTGATGAGTGGATTTTCTCTATTCACCTTCTACTCTCTTTCTATGGTTGGATGGAAAAATACATATTATGAATTGCATTTTCTGCTTGAATAATTTCTGGCAGATTTATGTTTGAAAAGAAAGATTGCTACATAATAATTTGTTACTGATACAAATGTCATGGCAAAACATATTGTACATATTGTCCCTCAAGTGAAATTGGATGGAAATTAATAGTAGTACTAATGGGTGGAATTTCTCTACCCTCTTTTTACTTCAATTCTTCTACACTTTTTCAATTGTTCGATGGAAAATTACATACTATGATTTACATACTCTGCATGAATAGAAACTGACAGATGCATGTTTAAAAAGAAAGATAGCTACATTATGATGAGCTATTGATAGAGTTATCCTGACATAATACATTTTAAATCTGGTGCCTAAAATGAAATTAACCAGCATAGTGATGGCTGGAATTTATCTACCATCTTTCTACTTCAATTCTTCTACTCTCTTTAATTGGTTAGATGAAAAAATACATATTATGAATTGAATTTTCTGCTTAAAAAAAACTGGCAGATTTAAGTTTCAAATGAAAGATTGCTACATAATGATTTACTACTGATAGAAATGTAATGATAAAACATATTGTACATATTGTGCCTCAAGTGAAATAGGATGGAAAGACAGAAGGAAGATACTGATAAAAAACGCATCCAAACAAATCCTAACAATACTAATGATGAGTGGAATTTCTCAACCCTCCTTTTACTTCAATTCATCTACTTCATCTCTATTGTTGGATGGAAAAAACATACTATGATTTTTTTATTTTTCACGAATAAAAACTGACAAATTCATGTTTGAGAAGAAAGATAGACACAAAAAACTAGAAGAAGAAGAGAGGAGAATTGAGGATAAGAGAAGATCGAGCAGTAGAAATAGCTCTAGAGAAGGAGAAGAGTTGCACATTAATCTTTAAATTACCTTCAAAAAGGCAGAAGAGGAGTCGTCGATGTCGGGTGCGGGGAATCTCTAGGGGCAGGGGAGAAGAGGAAGAGAAGATTTGCAGAATACCTGCAAACGCTAGGGCAGAAGAGGAGGCATCGAGTTCGGCTGAGAGAAAGCTCCAGGGGCAGGGCGAGAAAATAAAATGAGAAAGCTGAACGGAAGCTAAGACCACGAGATAAACCTCGCGGCCCGCTTCCGCCATAACTTCGCGGCGATTCACCGTGAAGTTCCGCCCCAAGCGACGAAGCGGGCGGAAATTCGCAGTGAATCGCCGCGCCGCGCTATAAAAAATGCATCCAAACAGGCCCTAAATCTCTCTTTCCACAAGCTTCAACTTCTCTAAATACCATAAAATCTGGGATTTATCAATCCCACATTTAAGACAAATCGAGGCAAAACGGGATTTCAGAATTGGTAAGATTTACGTGACCATTCTTTTTGTTCTTTGGAAGGATTAAGTGTAAATCCTACATAAACCCTACTCAAAAGCGGTTACAATCAGCCCCTTAGGGTAATTGTTTAAACTGAGGGGAATTTACAAATATTTCATGTAATTTTTATGCACTTACATATCTAATATTTAAATTTTGATATTTATTTTTATAACATTTTAATATTATAATCACTTCAAAATATATCATTATTTTTTACATTTACCTTTAAAGTTTGTGCTATACTATTTGTTATTAGTGGTGTGCAAATTTATCATTTGCAAAACTATATGTTCTCTTTTGTAGCATTTCTTGATATTCCTGAAAATCTAGTTAATTTATATAAATTCATTATACCATGCCTTAGACCACCTAACATCCCTTCTTTGCATGCCCTTAATAATCTATGTGGTTAATAAAAAAACAAATACTTAATTTAGAGATTCTTTTGCTCTTTTCAATTTCTCCTTTGGAAGGATCACTTTTCCTCGTTGAATGAAGTAATGTTTAAAGTGAATGCTCACCAGTATTTGATGGAACTTCGTACATCATTGTCAAACTTTTGGATCTCAAATTAGTCTTTCATCTTATAATGTTTACATTCTATTGAGATTTGAGTGTATTTTTCTTCTAATCAAATTTTTATGTGCTTCTTTGTATTCTATTAGGATGCATTGCTCGACATGTGTTGCCATTGCTTTTATTATAGGTGCTGCATGTTGAAAATTTATGTTGGTACAGTAATAATTTAACGTCTTAGTATTGCAGAAAAATCTAGCAAACACAAAGATAAAAGAGAAGAAGCAAAAAGAGATACCAAATTTTTTACGTGGAAAATTCATAGAAGGAAAAAAATCATGAGGCCTAGCCCTGCTAAATTGATATACTATGCAATTAGAAGTGCATAAGTCCAATCTTCCTCTGAATTATATAATATGAAATTAAAAAGTCGATAACGCATATGTGCAATAGTAATGTAGCTATAATAGTCATAATTGAGCTACAATAAATATAGCTATAAAATGGATAGTAAGTCACAAAGGCTTAGGTGATGCTTGTAATAGCGGTAATTGGCCACATAAGTTATTGTTGGAAGCTATAGCAACAGTAATCGACTACAAAGGTCGTAATTAGTTGTTACAAAGGCGGTAATTGGTCATAAAAGATCGTAGTTGTTGGTTGCAATATTTGTAGTTGGTCACAAAGGTCGTTGTTGGAGCTGTACCAGTAGTAGCTTGCTACAAAGTCTGTAGTTAGTTGCTACAAAGGCATTTCTTGGACATAAATATTTTAGTTAGTGGTTTTAATAACAGTTGGCCACAAGGGTCGCAGTTGTAAGTTGTAATTGTAGTAGTTGGCTACAAAAGTCTTAGTTGGTTATTGCAATGGCAGTAGTTGGCTATGAAGGTTGTAGTCGGTGGTCGTAATAATGGTAATTGGCCATAGAGACCATAATTGGATGTTATAACAAAAATAGAATACCATAATAGTCGTAGTTGATGGCTACAAAGGTAGTTGTTGGTCATAAATGCTATAGTTAGTAGCAACAACAGTGGCAGTTGGCCACAAAGATCGTAGTTGGAAACCATAACAACAGCATTTGATCACAATGGCTTTAGCTAGTGATGCAATAGCGGTAGTTGGTTACAGAGGTCGTAGTTGGAAGCTATAATAGTAGTTACCGACGACAAAGGTCATAATTGGTTATTGCAATAATAAAACTTGGTTATTGATGTCATATTTTGATTACAGCGGTTAAAAGCAGTGGTTGTCGAAGGTTGGTTTAATGATAGTAGGCAATGGTCGATGGTGGCTGATAAGCGGTGGTTAATGATGGTTAACAATTATGGAGGAAGGTAGTTTCTCGACAGGTCTCAAAAAAGTGTTAGGCAAAACTACCATATTCGAACTATGATATTTGTAAATAGGGGTTTACTGGTTGCCACTTGTCAGTGACAGCTAGTGGTGGTCGAAGATGGCTGACAGGTAGTGGTTGGTGGTAATAGGCTATGATCGATGGCTATGAAGGTCAGTGATTATCGTCTCCTCTTCAATACAGTGTTTAGCACAACGACCATAAAAGGACTACTACATTTGCAAGCAAGGGTCACGGACTGTCTGTAGTCGATGCCAGCAAGCGGTGACGACCAACGGTGTTCGACGGTGGTTAGTGGCTAGATAGGTCGGTGGTTATCGATAGGCCTTTAATATAGGTGTTAAGCAAATCAACCGTATTTGGATTACAATGTCGGCGGTTGTTGGTCAATGGTGGTGGGTGGTGAGGTCCGACGGTAGTTAATAGTGATTAACGTGTGATGGTCAATAGTGACTGACGGGTAGTGGTCGATGATGACCTACAAGCGGTGGTCGATAACAACCTAAGAGTGGTGGTAGCTGACTACCGACGGGCAATGGTCGACTATGGTCATCGGCTACGGAGGCCAGTAATTGTCATCTGGTCTTCTCTGCAAAACAAGCTCTGGATTTACTTTTCATCTCCTCCCTCCAAGTGAAGAGAAATATTTTATTTATAGGCTTTTTAGAGGGGCATATTGGTCCTTAGGCGGATAACTTTTCCAAACCACTCGATTATGCGTTCCATTGATCATAAAGATGACAAAAAAAAATCAATTGGAGAGTCACATGCATGTATCTATTTCATGTTAAAATCATTAATTTTAATATCTTCCTTTATTTATATAAAAACACTATGATGCCAACTCATAACCCCCCAAAAAGAATCTTGATGTGTTGGCCAAGAGAAATAATTTAAGAGTTCAATTTTCTTACTCCTGCCTATTTTCAAGCTTACATCACATTTAATCATTCTTATTTATATTTTTGCATTTTAGGAACAACTTAGAATACTAATGGAGTTTCAACATATGGATTGTCTTGAGCTCGATAGCATGCTCTAAATATAACTAGTTTAAGCAAAATGCTTTAAATCAACGGTGACAATTTTTTCAAAGAAAACCATCAAATGTTCAAGTCAATGGCTCAGTATAAAATGAATAAGAGTAAATAAAAATTAATAGAATTTCTTCTTTATGATAGAATGGGGAACTTAAAATAAAATCGTCAAGAAAATAAAAAGATGTCTTATATTTCACATTGAAAAGGGAGAGATACTTTCAAATATTCAAATGAGCATTTTTATAATTTTATTGAATATATGGTGGATGGATGAGCCACCTTGCCTCCCATATCTATGCTTGACCAAAATAACTCACAATTAAGATTATTTTAATTGATTGGTTAACTAAGGGTGAAAAATAAAGACATTATATTCAAGATGTATAATATATCATGATGTCCCTAATAAAGATTGATGGTCAATGGAGGTTCTACTTTCCATGATTAGTGTTATTAGAAATTAAAATTGAACTATTAAATATAAATATTTATATAACTTCAAGCTTCATGTTTACGATGATTTATACTAGATAATTAGATTTATAGTTTAATGTATAGATTAACGAACATGAATGTATACTTTTTTAGAAGTGAATATCAATTTTACATTTATCTTTATGTGATTGAGCATTTAAGAAGCTAGGAAGACCATCATCTCTATTGAATGTAGATCATTAATGTACAAATATTAACATTTTTATATTGAATTATCATTATTAATTTAAGCATTAATTTTAAGTCATGATAAATTGTTTAATAATGGCAAGTTCTCTAGCATGCTCTAACCTTGAATTCCAAAGGAAACCCCTTAATAGACTCTTATACATTAAAATACCTTCTAATTATTAAATAATTATTGAAGGCTTTAAAGTTAAACATGCTCGTACATAAACACTCAATCGATGGTTGACCTCATGAGAAATTATCTTAAATAGACAAAATTTTGAGGCCATTAGCCCAAGCATATAATATTTGAATCGTTAAAAAACTAAACAATGATAAATGGTATCAAATCAATATACAATTGGGAGATGAGATCTAAGTGTCATATAAGATAGAACTATGTCAAGAGAGTCTTCTCTAAAACCCTTAATAAGAAAAAGCGTTACTTGATTAAAGCCATCTTTTGAACTTGTAGGCGCTACCTCTAAAAGCTTATATGCATGGTGAATGAGTCTAAATTATCCATAAGTTATTGATTTGGATGTCAATGTCATTTACTAGAAAGATATTATGAATGTCTTAAATAAAGTTTTTTCTAAAATATTGAGGTGCATTTAAGTATAAAAATTAATATTATTAAAAAATTTAAAGTTAATTATGCTCATATAGAAGCAACCTGAGATCAACGATTTACTAGGAACTTACACCAAAATGGTGAAATTAGGGCAATCGTATGCCAAGGCAAAAGAGTTTTGTACAGTTAAAAGTTCAAGCCGCTATAGATGAATTGATTATAATTTTTGGGAGCCTCGAGTGCCCCAACACCTAAGTTGGCACCTAGACGCTAGTGGGAGCACTACAGTGCCCATGCTAGGTATCAAAACAAAGCCTTTGACAATCCAGCACCCATGAGTGGCACCCTCATGATGAGGCACCTGTAACTAAATTTATGTAGTTCAATGTTTTATTTTGGTTTCGTTGTGGGATGATTGACGATCGTTGTGAAATGATGAATGAGTGACTGAGTGCGTGGTGTTGGATTTCTATTTTCTCTTATGTGACAAAGAAGGGATGTATTTCCTAAAATGTTTCAAGAATTAGCAAGGCTTGAGTGTGATGTTATTTATATTATTCTCCTTATTTCTCCATAGTGGATTTCTTGGTATGGTGTGGCTCTGTTATTTTTTTCCGTTCTCATATTTTTCCACATTGATTTTTTTTTATTTCTATGTTTTATTATTTGTGCGCTTCTAGTCAAGGTTTTTCTTTGGATATCTCGATTACTTTTTGTGTTTTACTCGTATATCTCCCACAACAAGTCATATCAGTAAGGAGTTTTATAAATATCTTTTGTTTGAGTAGGAGCAATGATTGACGAAACCAGATACACGGCTGAGAAGTTAAATGGTTCAAATTTTACTTTTTTGAAAATGCAAATTGAAGATTTATTGTATCAAAAGAAATTATATTTACCACTGAATGAAATCACTAAGAAGTAGGCATTAATGACTCTAAAGGAATGGGAAGTTCTTGATCGAATAACTCTAGGTTTGATTCAACTTTCACTTTCCTTATCATTTGCTTTCAATATTTTGAATGAGAAAACTAATGTTGATCTCATGACTGCACTGACAAGAATGCGAAGATTTTTACTTCAAATATTTTTTTTTCTAATGAAGAGATTATCAAATGTAAAGAAGGGAGATGTTAGTTCAGTAGTTTAACACTTAAATAACTTCAATTCTATGAAAAATAAAGTGTTATGTTGGCATCAATTCTGATGATGAGGTATGGGCACAATTAATCTTATGTTCATTATAAGATAGTTGGGATGGACTACTTATTGTGGTAAGTAACTCTTCAAGTAACCTGAAGTTAAACTTTGATGATATGTGGGCTTTGTGCTAAATAAGAAAGTTTGTAATAAGACGAGTAGTGAAACTTCAAATTCTATTCTGAATGTTAAAGCTAGAGGAATGAATCTGGATAGAAACATAAATAGAGAAATGTTCGTGTCTATGAGAGAAAATTTCAGAGAAGACAAAATTACAAGAATATTTGGCTTGACCTTCTTTAGTGATGATAATAAATTTTGTAATTGTTGAAATGTATGATGGTGCTCCAGTAATATCGATCTAAAGGCGATGGTCGAATGGTGATAATCTAATGAAAGTAATCAGACAGTGGTAGTCCAACAATGATTGTTGGATGATAACATGTACGCAAACCTAGATTATTCGGTTAGCTTAGTTTAGGCCCAATTTTGGAGATTACACGTGCCTTTTCTAACATTTTAAGCCCGAGCATATTCAACAACATATGTGCACTTTCAAAAGTTTAGAGTTAAATTATTTAGTAATTTTTGCTACAATTAATGTGTTCACATTAATGAAAGAAAAAATGATAATTAAAAAAAATTATTGGATCTGCTTTTCCAAGAGGAATTTCATGTTGGGATCCTAGGAATGGTCACAGCATGCTATTTTTTCAAAAATTGTATTTTTATACTACAATTTTCTAGGATTCAATGTCTTTTTTGGATGATTTAGTTTTCCATATCTTAAAGTAGAAAGTAAATGACATTATCATAAAATTCATCAAATCAAGCTTGAATCTTATTGTATGTTTTTAGTTAAAAAATTTTTGAAGTAAATTTAAGACCATTCATGATAACAAAATTAACTCAAACAACAATAGGAAAATTAAAAATTATTACTGAAAGAAAATAGGCGGCCGCAATTAAACACACTTTGAAAGAAAAATTACAACAAACATGACATAAACTCACACCAAGTTTTGATCCATAGGTTGTGGAGGTCGGTTATGTGGTTGGAGACCTGAGGTAAGTGGCTGAAATGGGTTGTAGGTGATTGGGACAACAAAAGGAAGGGTTGGAATCATGTTGGTGACAAAGCAGACGGCTAGGATAGCGAGGACAACATGTGGGGTGGCAAATGTAGGATAGAATGATAGCAAAGGGCAGCTGTTCGGGGAAATGACAGCGAGTAAGGAGGGTTGGAATAGGAATATTGTAGTGAAAAAGAACAAATGAGTGATGTTCGGGGTGGCTACAGTGATGGAGGATGGTCGAGAGCGTCATGGGGAAGATGTATAAGGGGATAGGGAAGATATTCACCATCTTGAGAGAGACATATAGCTGAAAAACCACCCAACCCCTTTAATACGGCTCTCAAAGAGACTAGAACAGACGTCAGCGACTATCTTAAGCAAAACACATGAAAATATAACCATAAAACATCAAGAATACAAATATATAATATAGAATAGAGAGAAGTGGCACAAGAGGACCAGCTAGCTCCTCAATTGTGAAAATAATTTGATAGATTTGATCCAAGCGTGAAAACAAAACCCGTATGCTCACAAAATGATTTTTGCATCTTGTTCCTATAAGTGTAATTACTGAAATGTCTCTATATATGGTGCTCCCACATCAGTCTCTCAAGGGGTGCTTCAACCTCACCTATTGGAGCTTCTATCTTCTTATAGAATGATGTCATATCAGTCACATTGAAAGTAGTATAATTGTAGAAATATCCATGAAAGTAAATCCTATAGGCAATATCATCCCAAAGCACATCCTAATATAATAAATATCCATCATCTTATGGAATAACCTAAGCTGGAATTGCACGTGGATAAGAATTTTCATGAATCATGATTCGAGCCATCAAATCTATAGTTAGCTTTTTCCACTTCTCATACTCATCTGAAAATATATGATAAATAGGTATATAAGGAAGAATGAAATCAGAGATGAAATCTATGACAAGTTGGGCCACTCAAAAGTGTAACCACTAAGAAGAGGTTGTTTCTTTATGTTCTCTGAATTGACCTGCATCCCATTAGAAGATGTTCATTTCTGCTAAGTTGTTAAGGTAATTTCCAACACTGTGGGTCATCGATCCTGCCTGATCGACTGTTAGTGGTCATACAATTCAACTAAATTCATTAACCTAATGACTCTTATGAGCTTCCAGAAGTGGTACAAAAGATCCTTAACTCTAACATATTGGACCTCCCTCAGCAGAGGTAACTCAAGAGTTAGCCAATATATCTGAAAATTCTAAATCTCTCTTATTTTGGATGCCATGTGTCTGATATCGGCTCCTCCAACTCATGACCATCTTGGACATCTAATACCAATCCTACTGATACTCCTCTCAATGCCTATAAAAAGATGGATTATGGCATCACAACATCATACTTAGTATGAATGCCCATTAACTTGGACTGACTATCTTTTAGAATAGCCTCCACTAATCCAACAAGATTCTCTCTCATGGACCATCCTAAATCACTAGCATTTTGATCTCGTTGGCTGAAAGTTGAGAATCCCTTATAAAAAATCTCCCATATTATTATTTATGTCTTCAACTATACATTGATTAGTGAAAGAGATCATTCACATGGTTGTGCAATCTGATTCAATATGCCCAAATTTGTGATACTTGAAGGACTTTCTAGCTGGGATGTATTTAGGAATACTGTTTACTCTACATGTTCTCTACTCTGAACAGTTTATCCTCAAGCAGGTCGGAATGGATGTTCCAAAGGGTGTCTCTGGTTGTAAGAACCTGAGGTTGAATCCTACCTATAAGATGTGTTGTTCACTAAATGATGTGGTCTCTCCACTTTCAAAGTTGGGGTCTGAACTTCCAATCTTTAGTAAATTGGTAGGTACTGATCTTGCATCACTCATTTCATCTTGGACCAAGTAGTGATCTTATTCTTTTCCCTAACACTAGTGTAAGTGCTTCAATTTTTTCTACAAAAATAATGCACTGGTCTTTAAATTGTTGGTGGTTAGTTTTACTATTCCATATGGTAGGACGTTATGGTACTCAAGAAAAGTTATAAGGTCTGAAGCCACTTTATGAACTCAAACGGATCCAAGTGACCATCAAAGTGTTGTAAATTCATCATTGCCTCAAATTTTTAGCTTCTCGGATATTTCAAGTCAATTCGTTGAGATAGAGGCTCTTCATCTCTGAAACATCTAAGAGACACTTCACCTTTATATTCTCTAACACACACTTCATCTATGTGTCTTCTAATAGATAATTCATCTCTGTAATTGAATAAAGTTCGGGTGACCCATTTGAATGGTCTCCTTTCATTTTTATTGAGCTATGGTAGTGCTTGACAGAGTTGGCATTGTATATCTTCCATGGTAAACTCATGATTGTCTTCTAGAAATTGTCTTGATGATGGTGTGGTTAGGATTGATGTAGGGTGTAAGGATAGGATAAGTGAAACATGAGGGATTTTTTTTTTTTTGGGCGGGGGCGGGGGGGGGGGGGGGTGTGGGGCGTGGAGATATGCTTGGATATGGCAGATGTTATAAACCCTAGGATAAGACTAGGAAGTCCAGTACCAAATAATACTAAAGTTAACCCAATCCACAATAAGAAAAATGAAAATTAGGGGGTTACAATCAAACAAACCTAAAAGGGAAGCTACAAAAAACACGATGCAAACTCATACTAAGGCTCGATCCATGGGTGGCAGAGGTCGGATAGGTTGTTGGGGAGCAGAGATAGGTGGTTGAAATGAGTTGTAGGTGGTTGGAACAATGAAATAAGGGATTGAAATCACATTGACATCGAAGTAGAGGGCTGTGACATTAAGGGCAGCAAGTGATCTTGCTAGTTGAGGCCTGTAGGATGACAAAAGCTGACTATCTGGGACGATGACAACGAGTAAGTAGGGTTAGAATGAGAAGATAGCAAGCGAGTGTTATTCAAGGTGGCTAAAATAATGAAGGGTAGTTAAGAGTGTCGTCGGGGAAGATGTGGAAGTGTATAGAGAAGATAATCACCACCTCGGGAGAGATACAACCATAGCACCACCCAATGCATTGGATACAAGCTTTGAAGGGAGAATAATGAATGTTGATGTTTGTCCTAAATAAAATACAAGAAAAATTAATCCTAAATAATCATGAATACAAATATATAATAATTTGATAGCGAGGGGCGACCCAAGTGGATCAGTCAGCTCTTCAATTGCGACAAAACCATGATCGGTTTAGTCCATGTTTGAAAATGATGCATGCATGGTTGCAACATGATTTATGCATCTGGTTCTTGTATGTGGGATCAAGAAAGTGTCTCTATACGCGAATCTAAATATGAATTTTAAGAGACAAATGCAACGACATCAAAAATGATCGAATATGAATTCAAGTAAGCCCCTATCAAGTAATTAGATGTATTAATAAACTTTAGAATATTAATTGAAAAGTCAAACAATATTTAAATAATGCAAACTTATGATCAAATCCAGTATAAAAATAAGAGAAATCCAATGAGTCAAATATCGCTCAATTCTAAGTTCACTAAAGCAGCTAAATGTTTGATGATCTATAGTCCAAAAAATAAATAAAGATCGTCTGATAGTCTCTGAAACTTGATAAAATAACTAGAATGACACTCTCACAAATTAAAAATAAACTCACATTCTTCACAAAAATGAAACTTAAATTTAAGATTAAAGAGAACATGGAGCTCTAACAAACTCTAAAATGTAATCCAACAGCTAATGCCAATGAATATTATTAGTAATTGTTGTTGTTTATTTGCTGAATTATCATCATCAAAGTATCATCTTTCAACTGTAGTCTTTTAATCTTGATTTCCAACCATCATAATTGTTGTTTGGTTGAAGATTCATGGTGGTAGAGTGCTAATTTAATTCTTAGTTTGTACGAAAATCCAACACGTACACATATAAAAAAGAGAATAAGATAAGATACAAGACTTTTACATGGAGAACTCGGTAAGAAAAAAATCATCGGGCCTAACCCAATCAAAATGATTCACTATAAGTTTGTAAGTACAAAGATAGAACATTATTTTGTAATTGGAAAAAAATTATAATGTTACACCAATTATAAGTTTTTCTATACATAGTATATAGAATGATTTGTTGTATTATGAATGTAGCGCTTGAGAACGGTTGTCAACAAGAGCTATCATCGTGTCTTTACCAAATTGTGTTCGATATACATCATTGCTCAGTATTTGGGATACTTCAATACTCAACAAAATTCTTTATTACTCAAAAGAGTCATTTGTTACTCAATAGGATACTTCACTACTAAAAAATGTACTTCGTTACTCAACAAAGTTCACCAAAAACGGTAAGCAAAGGGTAGTCGGTGGTGGTTGACAAGGTCGGTGGCATTGATTGATATTGGTTAGCAGCTACGAAGGCCAAAAATTATCATCGGGTCATAAATAAGCTCATTCTCTTCTCTTTTCTTTTTCAAGTGAAGAGAGGGGATTTATTTATAGGCTCTAGGAGAGAAACATTTTGGTCATTCGACTAATAACTCTCATACCACATGTTCGAACATACATATCGATCACAAGATTTTTCTTTATGATTTGAATCCTTAATGACCTCAAAACTAACCGAGCATAGACTCGTTGAATTCCTTTCATTGAGATGCACAATTTAACTATTAGTACATCAAATTTAGAGTTTGATTGATAATTAAATTAATGATGTGAAACCTCTAAATGTGTTTCAATGGATTGATTTGGACTTGATTGGACTCATCTTGAACCAGTTTTGATATCATCATGTTGAGAGAGTTAGTTTGCCTATAAACTTACTTAAACCAAGGTCAAGGATGATATTGAATTTGAATTTTGAGTGTTGATTGGTCAAAAATACATCGAGATTCATTCTAGATGATAAAAACATATCACAAACAAGTGATCTCATATTTGTAATTCAATCTTCTCCAATTAAGAGCAACAGCGATTTTTTATGACCTCATGCATATGTGCACATATATATGTATATATATATATATATATATATATATATATATATATATATATATATATATATATATATATATATATATATATGTATATATATATATATCGTGGATTATTTGGTCAACCAATTTCTCTTTTGAAAATCTCTCTATCAATTACCTCAACTTTTTTAGTATGTAATAATCATAATCCCCTCTAATGTTAAACGAGCCACACCTTGCCACTTGGGTGTGTCTGAACGGCTATAGTGATCGAGTAAATGACATACAAATTACAGGAGTCTATTGATGATCCAATCCTGAACAGATTGGACAATATCTTAAGATTAGAATAAAGGACACCTAGCTAAGCTTGATTGGTGAAAGATTCGAGTCAATATAGGAATGAATAGTTAATATCAATTCGAGACAAGTGGGAAGCCAGAAATTTTAATTAACTATTATTGATTACTGTGGCTAATTCTATGTTATTAGTTAATATGCTTATTTTTTGTATTTATTTGATTAAATATTAAAATTTTATCATTTCTAATCATGTTAATTAAAACATAATTTGCGAAAGTCGATATCGTTATTAATCATTAATTAATAATTTATAAAACTATTTATTAACATAATAATCTAGATATAAATCTGCTTCTCTGAATCTCTTAAATTGTTACACTAAAATATATTTTATTAAACTAGAACTATGTAATATTAATAATTTCAAATTTATCACAATTTATAAAAAATTAAATAATAAATTAAGGAGATACATCAGAACTGCCAACTATAAAAGAGGTATGTCACCAAAGTAAGCACTATAAATGCACACATGATTTGAGGTATGATAAATCCAAATTTACATTGAATTTTACTCCTCAACAAGTCCCCACCCTTCCAAATGAATTACAAAGGCTAGCTTTCTATGATAATCTACTCCAATGGAGCCCAAGGCTTTTATAACTACAATGAAATCATCCAAAAAGAACAAAAATAAAAAGCAAAATTCAATAACATCACAAGGAGAGGCTCTTAATTTATTCGTAGATAACGAGACTACTGGTATAAAGAAGCTCCATAATTTAAAGGAGGAAAACCAACATACATACAAGTGCATTGAACATTTTGTCTCCATACATTAGAGACAATAAACTACCTCTAAATTTGAAGAAAGAAATACTTAAACTTTAAAAATAAAGATTAAATGAATTTATATCAAGCAGAATTCATTTCATAACATTAATAATCAATCATCATTAATGATTTTTGCAGTCTTAAAAAAATATAGATGTTACAGTATTAAGACAGATCAAGAGATGAAGAGAGAGAGCTTGATAACCTCATACGTCTGTCTATACACTCATTTTCAACTCATCAAAACTATTTTTCAACAATTAATTTCCATCATAATTGTAGAATCATAACTATGCTCATGATCTTTGGTATTTAAATCTATCATTGCTGCTGAACTAAGCATTCCTATATTACAAAATAATTGTCGTAACATGCACATTGATGAAATTGTTAACAATTAATTCTTGACTAAGCAGACCTAATTTCCAGCAAGAGATTACACTAAAAGCAATATTGGAGACAACATACAAAGCATACTTTTTACTTGTAGGAAGAGATGATATGATACTCCTTTATCTACTCAATAACTTAAATCAATATAATCTACAATAACTTAGTAGATCTCGAAAAACATTATTTACATAAACAGTGTCAAATCAAGTAAAACATCAGAGTAGAAAATTAACCAGAAATTACATTAGATTTTGAAAGATTTGCCCCCTAGAATTACAAGAATGAATTTGGCAGTTGTCTTGCAAAAATTTATAACCAAGTAGCCTTCTTTTAAAAAAGAACTCAGAGACAATTAATGAATCACTTTCCCAATCTACAATAAAATTTGATGCGCTACAATAAGCTGCTCAAAATTTTTGAATAAAAAAAGACCTTATTTCCAACCCAAAGACTGCCTTATCCCAGAAAAAACAAGTCCTACAGACCTTCCAATCATGCACATAAGAAAGAAAGATACTGCACTCCTTGCCTTTTCAAAAACAGCTTTCACCAATGGCATCGCAACATCAGAGAATTCCAGGAATAAGCTGAAATAGTATCTCCTGCAACCAAGACGACTTGCAAGTTATTTGAGAACCTCAGTGGAAACCTATTTAGAATATTTGCATGCATACCACTTTTCACTCTTTAAAAGTTAAAATAGTCTTATTTTTTAGGTGATATGAAATATTTGGGTGGCATAAAGTTAAAAAGTAAAGTTTTGGTGTCACAAATCTAAATACATAAAAAGTGGGTGGTATGTTTGTAAATGCCCCAACCTATTTCATAATAAACATGATTTCTCAAAAGTCCAAACTTGTCCTATATTTGCAAGGTTAAGCATCTTTATCGTGTCATAATGAACTAGACTGATATGTCAGTAATGCATATATCATATGAATGACTCCAAGAGATAGTTCAATTATAGCAAAATTGGATAATTTTACCATCCAGTCAAAGCTTGTAGCTCTTTGGTACGTTTCACAGTCAAAGAAATTGTTTTGATCTGAACAAAATTCGATGCGGACAGTATTGCTCGCTTGCTAAAGGCAAGTTTTTGCCAAATAGATGCTTTAGCTTGGTTCTCAAGTTCATCGTCCGTCTTTAGCCTGCTTAAGACAAATAACTCAAAGCGGTCCTCATACAAAGAGACAACTGATTCGAAGTTCTGTTGTAGCCACTGTTTCAACAAAACCTAATAATTTTATCACAGATCAGGAGAATATAAAAAAAAATTACAGAGCAGCATTAAAAAATACAGAGCAGTATTAAAAACACATTGTGGAAGACGAGAAATAAAGAAACTGCATGCTGACTAAACTATTAAAGCTCATAAAATAATAATATTAAAAGGCCTGACAGTGAAAGCCTCAGACAAAGAACTGCCCAATCTCAGCACTTCAGGAAAAAAAAAAAGAGGGGGCATTTACATAGATACCGTACAATTCTTATATATTTACATATCCTAAAGTTTAGTATTTACATAAATAAAACTTAAATCTTTGATATTATATACAAAAATATCACTATTACTAACCTTTTAGAAGTGAAAAACACATTTCATACATAGATTTATAACATTTATAGTGTTATAAATGTAAATATCAAACTTTAGGTGTTAGATACATAACAACATAAGAATTGTGTAGCATGTATGTAAATTTTCCAAATAAAAGTTCAGGCTTGGCATGGACAGAAGGAAAATGCAGCGTGACGTGATGCATTTGTATTAACCAGATATAGTATAGTTTTAGCTCATTCAAATACAATATGATTTAATATAGAATTTGGATAGGCATTGAGAACCAAAAACCTTAAAAACAAATGACAGCCTCTAAGTTGAACTTGATTTTCCTAAAAGGTTCCAACTGAACCAAACTTGTAGCTCTAGAACATGAAAAAGAGCACATAACCAAGGACCCATTTGGGGCAGCTTATAACAGCGGGCGGCGTTTTCAAAAAACGCCACCCTACTGTTTGATTAACACGTTTAAACCGCATGATGGAAATCGCCGTTTTATTTTTGCGAATAACGTCACCTACGGGATCATCCCAGCGGGCCGCATTCCCTTGTCACGTTTTCTCCCGAATTACTCCGCTGCCCTCGAATCGCGATCGAACCTCTGTCCTTGCCCCTCCCAAATTCAGCATTCCTTCATCCTTCGTTCGTGATCGAGTTTGCAGAGCCGCTCCCTGCTTCTTCGGCACTCCTCTTCCAGATAAGGGCGCGTTCCTTTGGCACAGCTTCTTCTGCTTAGACCAATCAAGCTCCACCATGGCTTGCGCTGAGTAAAAAATTTGGAGCTTTTTCTCTGAGGCAACCAAATTGCCCTTTCTCTCTTCCCAAGCTCTGCTTCTGAGAAGCATGACCACCGCCGCCGCTCTTTCTCGCAAGGTCATTTCAACCTCCTCATCTTCTTCTTACTCCTTAGCATCCCTCCCTCAATCTACCGCTTTTAAGGAATTTAGGTTCAATCGCAGCAGACCCTGAGCAAAATCGCCTGCAACAGGCTGCAGAAGGAGCTAGTGGAATGACAGGTTAATGCCCTGGTCGGCTTCAAACATAATGATACGGATAATCTACAAAGGTCGGCCGGGCTCCTCCATTCTTCATCAGAGTTTTAAGCTATTGCTGGTTGAGTTGTTTGATTTGAGAGTATGTTGTGTGTATTTTCGTATTTGGAAGGTGGATCATCGAGGTCGTGGGTGCAACAGGCACGTTTTAGGCGAGCAAGACCTACCAACTCCAAGTCCATTTCCCAGAACATTACCCCACGGAAGCGCCGCAGGTGATGAATGGATTAAAAGGATCTGGAGTTGTTTTTTGCCCTCTTTCTTGCTGTCTCTGTTGTATGATCTGCTTACTTCTTTTATGTTTTGGATTTTTTCAGGTTGTTTTTCTTCATCCAGCTCCCTTGCATCCCCAAATTTATAGTAACGGGCATATTTGTTTAGGTAATTTCTGTTATTTTATGGATTAAGTCTTTGTTAAGTGTACTTTGTGAGTTATCTATATTAAAGAAATGTTCTTTGCTTTGAACAATAAAATTGTTTTCTTTATGATTATATTTAGTTTATCCGACTGATTTGCAAAAAATAGGTTTAACATTTTATGCAACACCAAGCAGGAAGAAGTGTAAAATCATGATTAATGAAGGAGATCAAAATAATTGTGATTAGGTTAATGATTTGATGATATAATTACTTTTAGTTTTAAGTTTACAAGTTAACAAATGTAAAAGTTTCTTATAAATTTTATACATAAATTACATGTTTCTATTTTCTTTTTTATGTTTTCCTTTTGTAATGCCTTCTTTTTTCTCCATTTATTTCTTTCTTAAGCACATGTCAATGGAAGTTCAAAGTTTAGGAATTACTCTTCTATTTCTCATTTCTAACTAGAACTGTCAATTTTCAATGTTTTAGAGTGAAGCATTAATCTTTAATTCCTTTCTATATAAAGAAGAATCAAATTTGGGTAATGATATCCCGACCTAAATTTGATCAAAATGAGTTTTCTAGAAATTAGATATATTTTGAGATGAGTGCAATATATCGACTATAAAGATGTGGTGGTTCAAATGGTTTTTATAGTTGATGGAGAGATTGTGGAATGATTAATTTTTGTGGAAGGCTAAGGAAAAGCTTAGCTAGTTTAGTGTTTCTAGACAAATTTCTAGCTAAAATTTTAATGAAGTTGATTTTAGGCTAATTGGATTATGGGTAGGAAACTATAAATCACTTATATGGTCCTATCACGATTGGTAGAAAATTTAGAGTTGAGGCTTTGTAAGAATTGTCTTCCTTGATTTTGTGAGGGGCTTAAGTGGTCAAAAAGTGTGGGAAGACGAAGGAGATATTACAAAACAAAATTAAAGTAAGGGGATATTTTAGAGTTCACAAAGCTTTGTGTATTAATCCAAATGCTTATAGCACACCAACACTTTGTATCATAAAAGTTTTGCAAGATATTAGAAGTTATTTTTAATTGCAGCAATGGGGCATAAATAACGAATGAAGCAATGTAGGAAAGGAAACTTAATCCACAAAAAGCTGCAAATTAGCTATTTTCCAAACGCACAAACCAAATAGCCAATCAGCTTATCCAGATAAGAGACAGAATGATCATTTATCTAGAAACAACTGCAAATCAGCTGTTTTCCAAACGCACAAACCAAAGAGACAACGCAACATCAAGATAACGTCATTAATCGACAGATTATCGGGATAGTCTCACTTATCTAGATAAGTTGGATAGTTCGCTTATCCGGATAAGTTCGGATAGTTCAGCTTATCCTGGATAAGTTGGATAAGCTGCAACTGTTCCAAACAGGCCCCAAGCCAACTGCATTTTACGAAGTAAATTAAAGAAATATGTAAAATGCCAAAATAGTCAGAGTCTCGGAGTCTATCGAAGTGCTAAATTAGTCCCCATATTATTTAAATTGAGGATCGAACAGTCCTCCATGAGGACTATTTCAGACCCAACATAAAGAGTCAGGGGACTAATTGGACACTTTTATAGACATTGGGAACGAAATGGCATCATGTGAACGATTAGGGGACTATCTTGACACTTTGTTCTTAAAGAAATGAACCTTATCCATTGATAGCCTATAGTTGACAGATTATCGGTTATCCAAACATTGAAGTACAAAAATATAGTAATTTACATGGATGACAATGCAGAAAACAGTTAGAAGTGGTGTGCTTACCTCGTTGCGTAATCTCTGAAGTGCTCGGGTAGAGAGGGAGCATATCCGTAAGCCCAATGAATTTATTTCAATTGATAAGTCACTGTCAACAGAAATAAGCTCTAGGTATATGGAAGCAATTGCATCAGCCAATGTTATCACCAGATCCTCTAAAACTTCAACACCATGTTCAACAAGAAAGTTTTGGTCAAAACAGCATCCAGACCTGCTGAAGCAAAAGGCTGATAAATAATAAGCCAATGCCAAATTAAAGCAAAAGCATAGATTCTAAGGATTGCAAGATACGATGGTTCACAGGATGATATGCATGAGAACAATAAAATAATTAATGATTACATTTGTAATTAATATTCTTAAATTATAGTGCTAGTAACAAAATTAATAATAGAACTATCAAAAAACAATACAGAAAATGCATCACATGCATATACAAGAAAATCCAAAGGAAAGATCACAAATAATTTTCATTAATCTACATAGCCATAAAAAGAGCTGAAATTTCAGAAAAAAGCATGTGAAAATAAATCCTCCATCATACAAGGAAGCATTATTATCATCCTAACAGCAATCTTCAACCTCTCTCATCAAGAACTGGGACCAACAAAAGGAAGTCCTAAACAGCCTAAGATGCAGAAAAAAAGGTATACAGTTGAAGTCAAAAACATATGCTCAACCAGAATCAATTCAGTTATTATAATATTCCATCGAGTCAGTGCAGTATTTTGCATTCATAGAGTAATTATCATTTCCGAGTTTGTAGCCTTTGGCATTATTAATGAACATTTCAAGAATTTATCATTACAACCAATGATTACATCAGGGCCCTGCTGATAGCAGCTCACTATATTCGCACATGGTACAACAAAAAACACTTTTGTGCCTGAAGTCACAGCACCAATGGTCAAGCACACTCCTTTAAATGTACTTTATGTCCAGCTTAAGTAAGATTTGCAGGAAATTCATGAATCTTACATTCGCAACACAACTATCTATCCCATACCTTAAGATCAAAATAAGCTGCAAAGCAATAATTCAACAATCATAAAACAAAAAATTGTTATTTTATGTTCTTATCCTTTGCACCCACCCTTCTCCTCCAAAAATGTGTGGCTAAAATTCTATAGAAGACTTTTGTTATTGAAGAATAGTACTTTTCATTGGATATGACACTTCTTCCAACACTCATCCGACGTGATAACCTTGTTCAAGTGCAAGGCTCGAATGTTTTATCAAATTCTTATTTTTCTCTTGCTTTTCTTTATTTATTTATAAATTTACAAATGTGAATTAGTTGTGTACTTCAAACATGCATGCCAATTTTTTAAATAATATTTCAGATTATCTTTTAAAGAGAATATCTGCAGCTTGCCCTTCTATGGCAACAAATGGAGTAGATACTAGACCATTGTTTAGATTTTTCTATATAAAATGCCTATCAATTGAATATATTTTACCCGATAATGTTGCCATAGATTATGTATAATATTAATAAATAATTTGTTGCCTCAATAAAGCCTCATACACTATTTCTATGTAAACTCTAAATCTTTCAAAATAATTCAGCCATAATAGCTTACTGTTTCGGATTGCAATAGCTCTAATTTTGTCTCCTGTGCTAAAGCTTGCCACTAAAATTTAACTTCTAGTTCAACAAGTCGTGAGGTTGCCTCCAAAGCAATATCCTGAAGTTGGCCTCCTATCAACCATAAACCTTTATCTGGATAGACTTCAAGTAAATGAGACTCCCACCTTTTGATTAACATTCTTTTATCTAAACTTCCTTTAGATATTGTAAAATTCAACGCACATCCCTAAGGTGTGATTCTTTAGGATTTTACTAGAATTAACTTCTACAACAACAATGTAGGCAATATCAAGCCTGAAATTTAGACAAGTCTACCCAAAAGTTTTTCATAGAAGATTTGTTTCTACTTTTGTCTTCTGAAGCATGTCCAAGTTCATAATTAAATTATATGGGGCTCTCAGAAAGCTTACATCCCAATTTTCATGTCTCTTCCTACATGCATCTCAAGCATTTATATTATGATTTAAATATCTCATGTTAAAAGAGTGCAACCCCAATTTTCAAGGAAGTATATTAATTTATCTAATTCATTAATTTCATATGATAAAAGTTAACATTTTTTCTTTAGTCTGCAAGTCTTCCAAATTACTACATGTCATTATGATGTTGGTGAAATAAACTAGTGGTACAAAGACACAACGTAAAGCCATATATCTTACAAATAGCTCAAGGTTGTATTCATTCCGTTTATATCCATGTTAATTCTCTTACAAACCTTCCAAGCCGTGCCCTTGGGAATAGCTTCAATATATATAATGCCTTATTTAGTTGCATAGCTTTCATTAGGTATTGAGCCAAATTTTGGTGAGTGCTCCATACATACTTTTATTCTAGATCATCATTTAGACCGCATTATTAAAATCAAATTGGTATATCCCTACCCTATTGGTAGCTAATAATAAAAGAGCTCAAACAATATTAGTTTTAATATCTGAAATAAACGTATCGAGATAACCTATCTCATATCTTTGACTGTAGACATCATGTCTTATAAAAGTCTATTCTTATAACTTTTTAGTGCACAGTCAAATTTATATTATGCATCCCATTAGTTTCTTGCACTTTGGTAAAGTCACAAATTATCATAACTTTACATTTAAAAGGCTTTCATTTATTAATTTACAGCATTATCCTAATTCACATTAATTAAACCTAAGAAATGGTTTCAGCGATAAAAAAATTATGAAGATTAGTCAGTTATGATTAGTAATGATGAAAAAAGATTTCTAGAAAATTAAAAAACTGTAATGGATGGTTAGTTGAAATTATTATACCTTCGCTTGTTGGCACAATGTTTTTCTCAGTGGATTCGATGCAAAAATAAATGTTTAGTTGATTTGGACTTTTGTGGATTGAGATGTCTCCCGCCTTTCATAAAACTAGAATGGCTAAAAGTAAAATGTGATTTAGGCATAAACTTGATTTGTATTTGAGAGGTTAATTCTAGATTAGAGTTGTCTGTTGTGGTGATAGCTAAGAATGGGTTATATGAGAAAGAATTTATTTGCGAATAATATTTAGATTTTGAGTTAAATAACAATAAACCAAGAATTCACCTCATTAAAAGTGACATAAGTAGCCAACCATAGAAATACCTTTCTCGTGAAGAGATGATAGCATTTATACCCTTTTTGAGCAAAATATTAAAAAATAAAATTATTTTTAATTATTCTTGAACCCAACTTTTTTTTTATTTTATGGTTGTTTACAAAGTTAACGAAAATTTGACACTAAATAGGACGCAATGGAGAAAAAGGATTCATGTAGCCGACCCCACTTAGTGGGATTAAGGCTTTGTTGTTGTTGTTGTTGTTGTTGTTGGTTGTTTACAAAGTCAACACTTCCAAATATCTTTGGAATAATGTTACTTGAGATGTTAAAGAGATCAAAGAACTTAGCCATGACTTATATAGGACTTCTGAACCCAATCACATTATAAATAATCAATTTATGGTGTTAGTGGCAATTTAAATAACATCCCGCTAGCATAGTATTGAAATATTTTTTTGAAAAATGAAAGCTCTTATGAACAAGCAATCATCTTTTAATCATCCAACACAACTTGTTGAGCTCTGTATATTTACAATTTAGACTC
The DNA here is from genome assembly GCA_022702705.1 of Papilionanthe hookeriana x Papilionanthe teres. Classification (NCBI taxonomy): domain Eukaryota; kingdom Viridiplantae; phylum Streptophyta; class Magnoliopsida; order Asparagales; family Orchidaceae; genus Papilionanthe; species Papilionanthe hookeriana x Papilionanthe teres. The sequence goes on along the minus strand of CM040423.1, from coordinate 61,812,124 downwards.
GTGCTTTATTCCTATTTCTTAAAAATATAAGAAAGAATAGTTAAAAATATTAATATTTCGCAATGTTGAGGCTAACCTTTTTAATTTTAAGATGAAATTGGTTTTTATCATGTTAAAAAAAAAAGTTAAAAATATGGTGCTTACATCAATAGAAAGATCTATAAAACACGAGTGTGTTCGTCTATAAAAAACAAAAACCAACAAACCCTAAAGATATTAGTTGCGGAGGATGATCCTGAGATGTCACTGTAAATGAAAAAAAAATTTAGGTTTGTTTTCCTATTAGAAAATTGATACACTTGTATTTTATTAACTCGTGAGCATCATAATGAAATTCTTCAATATTAATATTTTTAATAATAATAAAATATTGTCAAAATGTAGGCGTTGGAGACATATCTTTTATTGGATTTAAATTATTTAGAAAGGAAAAGTAATACAAGCAATTTGGAGCCTCCTTTGATTGTTTGATTCCTCCAATTGCAAAGAGTGTCTCTTTCTTTAGCAAGTCCAATCATCATTCTTGTGCCCTATTCTTAAAGTACATAATGTGAAGGGTGAAATATAACATTACATCTTGAATATATAGTTAACTTATGGATAGATGATAAAATGGTGAAAAGTTTAGATGCATGAAGAAATTTGAAGTGTGGAAAATTTAACAATAAGAATATCTCATTGGCCAACAACAATTATCAAAGATCCATCAACAATACTTTAACAAGAAAAAGGAGTATTTGAAATGCATTCATGCGAAGAGACAAATCTGATCAGCTCCTAAATCCAAGACTAAATACATGAGAAGAAACAATACCTGAAAATTCAAAAAAGCAATTACTAACTATAGAAGTCTTTCATAATTATATCAGAAGGTTTTTCAATTTATTTTATTATTTTCTTTGTGGAACTCAATGTATGATTCTTTAGTTTTACCTCTTACATATGTGTTGCATGCTTTTGATTGGTGGTTGTCCATACATCTTACAACATCATTCTCTAAATTTCAAGCAATTTTATAAGATATTCATCATCAGAAATCTCTATTGACTTGTTTCGTCTCCTAAAAAATTATGAGTTTTGAATTAGAGTGGTTAATTTCGACAGCCTTTGTATTTAGTGCCGAAGCACCCATGGGGTAATTGGCAATCATAACTCCTCTTCTACATTCCTCCATTCAAATGATGGCAATAGGCTCATTTTGAGAAGATAATTATTCTTTTTTGAGAATATGTACCATTATAGCATCAAATTCAACATTTAATGTATTAAAAAATCATAATATTGATTTTTTCAACATGTATTTTAAGGAGGGTTGTATCTTTGTTGCGATCCATTTGGATGCATCAATAATAATCCATTTTTACCAAAGGGGTTGTATTAGATTGAAGTATTGTATAATTGATCATTTTAATTGCTATGTGGCTGAGATCCTAGTTTTGACTTCATACATTTAGGTTACATTATGGTCTTTCTAATATGTTTTAACTTGTCATACCCCAAATTTCCTTGACCAAACATGCAGGCATCATTTACTTTAGAAACCATGAAATTTCATCATCAAAGCGAGGTTATATTGTTGAAATTAGATGTCACATAAATGACCCAATTTTCATCTTCCCTTCAAGAATGTATAAGTGAATTGTGACCACTTCAGGAAATTCTTATCATTCAAAGATATATTCAATGGATATTTTGTAATTCTCTAGTTGGATTTGGGTTATAAATTTAACTTTTTTATGAAACTTAGGTAAAGAGAACATCAGCATTATTATGATCCATGAGAAAGGTGAATGTGATAGTAATTAGTTACAAAATGTAAAAATGATAGAACTAAAGATGTAATGATGAAGGTTGCACACGAGAAGATTAAGTGGAAAGAAAAGATACCTGCAAAGGCTAGCAAGTTTTAAACAATGAGGTGTTAATTTTATAGCTTACAAAATTTTAAGAAAAAAAGCTTGAGGCTTACCTATCACGACAAGAATTGAAGAAAATTGGTAGCATGATTCAGGCCAGCAATTTTGTTGAATTTATACAAGCGTAGGGAAACTTCAAGTATAAATCAAATAACATTTACGCAAAAAAAAATATTACAAAATTAATTACAATTAGGGCAATCCATAAATCTAAGAGGTAACAATAATAATCCCACAGATCATTAAGAATGCATAAAGTGAATAAGAAAGATGAAACATTTTGGTAGAGGCAAAATCAAAATTGATGCACGCGAAATTGATGAAGATTGTGATAGAATTCAAGGCATATTTTCCCACAGAAGTTAGGGTAAACACAAACTTTATGGCAAACACATCAAACATTCAACACAAGTATAAAGATAAGCACCTGAAATTTGAGATGTAGGCGATCTCTCCCAATTCCAACAATTCGAGAGGTAAAAAATCTCTCCTAACCCCTAAATCGAAACTCACAACAATAATCTCATGCATACCCCTAACCATAAACATATTAGCCCTATTTATACTAAACAATAATAAATGACAATTGAATAATTTGTCCTTGGGCTAATAAAGACTAAATTGACTTTAGGCTTCATCATATATATTGATTTTTTCAAAATAATTATTATAATTCCTCATTATTGAGGATACTTATTTATTATATTTTCTTTATTTTCTCCTGTTGTCAATATATAAGCACATATATGCTCAAACTAGAATGATTATTTAACAAAGATGTAATATTTTCAATTCTCTCACTCTCTTCTGCCAAAAACAATTTATTAGTAGGTAGTTAAGATTTCCTAATGCTTGCTTCATCAACACAATTCATTTCTGAATGCGGGGATCTAGCTTTAAAAGCAACCAGATGAGTAAAAACTGCATCAATGGTGAATTGTTACATCCTACATCTCTTTTAACACCGTATGAGCTTGAAGTTATAAAACACTTTGCCTCACATATACTTATAAACAATTTTACGATTGATGTAGCCCGTGACTCGAACAATCTGTAGTATTGAATAGGGAAAAAAAAAGGGTTGGGATAAATGATTCCAAGGACTTAAATCGACACCTGAGAGAATTGAATCTGAGGAAGAAAATTAGATCTGCATATATTTCAGTCTTCCCTGATCTCTTTATATTGTTTAGTATCACATTATTTCCCTTCAGTTTCTCGGTCAGCTGTATAACAGGATTCTGAAAGAATTTCTAGTTTTAAAGAGACAAGACAAGACAAAACGTTAAAGGGGCATTTACATAGATAACACTCAATTTTTATGTATTTACATATCTAACACCTAAATTTTGCATTTTACATTTATACCACCCAAATCTTTCATATCACATAAAAAATATCACCATTTTAACTTCTAAAAAAGGAAATACACCTTTTTATGCATATGTAATATGTTATGTATGTAAAAATTGAAGTTTAGGTGTTAGATATGTAAGTACAAAGTATGAGTAGTATGTATGTAAATTTTCCATCATTAAATTAGAACTTTAGAAATTGAAGTACCATATTGTGGCCACCAGCACCCAAAGAGAGTTCCTGTTCCAACCATCTAAATAATATTTGTGTAACTATTTCTTTAAAGATTTCTGATACACCCGCTAGCCAGGCACCTCGATTAAAAGCTTCACGAGATGAATGAATATCACTAACCTGTAAAAGCATATATAGGTTATTCACATATGATGGCAAAAAAGAAATCATCAACATTACACAATCAAAACAATTTGCCAATGTGCATTTATTGACATAATTGCATGAGCGTAGAAAACTCCTTTTCCACATAAATCAAATAAGTTTAGACAAAACTTAAGAAAAATTCATTAAAATGAGCAACATTAAACACTAACTTGTTAGTTAATACATGTTTGTGAATATGTCTTTTTTTTAACACATAGCTCACAAAGAACTTTATAAATGCTCATTTAATGATAAATTTCTTTATTTTTTACGGCATCTTTAAATTACTTATATTAACCTTTATCTATTATACACATTAAAAATTATACATACAGTTAAAGTTATAGGTGAGATGAAAATATCAAATATATAGCTAGATATGCAAATTTCAATATTTTATCATTAACATTTAAACTTCACCAAAAAACTTAAATAATAATTAATGAACTATGCCAATTTTGATTAAAGCCTATATATCCAATTATATTTGGCAATTAGGTAAATCATTAGCAATAAAAAATGTCATTAATTAGACCTGAATATTAGTTGATGATGGAACCCAATAAGAAAAACTTAAAAAAAAAAAAAGCTTGTACAAAATTTTAAAACTAGGTCGTGTACAACCTCGACTTGAACTCGATAAAAAAACAAATGAATAGACATAAATAACACAGTGCATTGCTTGACTCAGTTCATTTTCAATCCAAGTTATGTTGTACTTATTTTCATTTGAATGAATGTCATTGAATTTTAATGTCATGGATATTATGTTAACCATGAAAAGATCATTGCTATCAAGATCATTAGACTCCAATAGCATATCCACTTTCTCCTTCACATATAATTCCACTTGACATGGGTTATGAATCAGATTTTAGATCAACCCTAACCTAATCTGAATCTTAATCCAATCAAAAAGTTATTAGATAAAATCTACGTTGGGGTTAAACCAATCCAAAACTACCCATTGGCAAGCCATATCAAGAGTTCTTAAATAGGAGATTGAATTATCTTCTCAAATTTTTGAACAATGACAACACAGCTAATTGTGATATTATGTTATTTACAACCAAATTTTCTTATAATAAATCTATCAATAAGTCAACAAGCATATTTTTTTTTTCCAGATTGTGATTGGTTACAAGCCTCCATAGAACTGACCAGACTTTCTATAGCCTGTGGTGCCAATAATATGCCTCATCATTTGCGAAAAGCATGGATAATCTTTAATAAAAAAAAATCAATAAAAAACATAATAGTTGTGAAAAAACAAAATGACTATTGAATCACATCAAATATTTAATAAGGGAGATATTGTGCTAATGAAAAAGTCGATATATGCCAATGTGTCAAACTTGACCTTGTGCTGTGAAAATTCTACCAATAATTTCTTCATTGATGTTTCTGTTTGTAGTTTGCCTATTATCATGCATCAAGATTCTATGGACACATCTTCTAAACTAATACACCTGCAAACTTGCCATTCTAGATCTCATCACCCTACTCATTTACAAGAACATCTAATTTGGATGCCAATAGTAACTTGTTCATTAGAAGGGTCTTTCAACATAAGACGATTTTTGGTTGACACTTAAGGAGCTTCGGTAGCATTCTTTCAATCATCTTCAAGAAAATCAAGAGTCTCAATCAATGAAGCTAAATACATCAAACTGAGAGAACAAATAGATGTAGAGTATTATTGTCATCAGCGATACCACAACCAATATAATTCTATATTATTTCAAAGGCCTTTACCATGAACTTATTTTAAATGGTATTTGTATAATTTCATGCATGGTGTGAAATTCATATGTATCACAAAAGCTAAACCAACCCAATCGACTCTCTCTCTCTCTCTCTCTCTCTCCCTCCTCAGTAATCTCACTCTCTTCATTAATGTCATAGGTAGCCACATTCACCATAAAAAAAGCATAGATTGAAAGAGCTTTAAATTATAGCTCAAATCCAAAATGTAGCGCTTCAAATCCCCAACCATAATCACCCTCTTGGAATCCTCCCTACCACATATGATAACTTATGAAATCGTAATTGAATGAATGAAACAATTAGCTAGTTGCTAAAATTCTCTCATGCTCTTTCACCTCAAGTGAGGATTACATGAGTGTGTGTTCCCCTAGAGAAAACTTCCAAAGAGAAATCATTCATGGAGAAATGCTACTCATGAAAGTTATCTTCAATACCATCATCACACGTTCTCATTGGTTAAGTCCCCATAAACTACTTTGATATCATCATCAATCTTTCCTTACTTTGTGTGTCCTAGCTTTTTTTAGTTTGTGACCCTCTATTTCACATAATACACTAAATATAACTTCCGCTAAGTATGCTAGAGGAATTAGTTTAATTGACAGGAACCGTGAAGATTTCAATCTAAACATTTCAAAACATGTATTTCATTTCATCGTACTCTATAGAAAGTATGTTAGAGAGAAGAATGATGAACATTTATATTAGTATGCTAACATAACAGTATGACCGGCAATCAGCCTGCATTATGATTCATACAAGAGAAGTGCAGAGGACAATGCCTGCCTCTTTTTGCAGCTTCATTAAGGTAGACCAAAGCAATCTCCACGTGGGACCTTGATTGAGGGCAAAGAGACTTAAAGCATCTTTGAGACTACCATCTGTAATACCAGCAGCCAAATTATCCAAATTAGCACCATTACCAGTGGCTTCCAAAGCATCAAGGAGTTTCCCTTTCACTTCATGCCATATAGCATTTGTCTTCAAACTAGTCAAGCTCTCACTTGTTTCAGACCTGCAAAATAAATTTCCTGTCAACACAAATGACTAACTAATGTGTGTAGTTCTCAAAGGATGGAATTAATTCAACACATAGGTTGCAGCCTTAAATTGTGGCAGCTTGCCCTTACCTACCATGAGTTGTGGGGGATGAAGAACCCAAGTTTTCTTTTGTATGGTCACTCATAAAGTCAAGTGTCTTCCTCTGTGGTACTGCACCAGCCATGTATGCTAAAATAACACTAACCATCAGGAGCATTTCATCCATGGCAGAAGCCAAATTTGACGGTGCTGCATTCTCGGGGTCAACAAACATTCCCCAGCAATAACACTTCGATAAATTCTCATTCAAGCCAAGGCTTTCACTTGCACAAATAAGAATGGGAGCTTGAACAGTACTGAATCTTGATGATAAAAAACATGATGTATGATGATTTCTAACATAGAGAAGGCACTCCCTACAAGCAAAAGAAAGAAGGAAAAATAACCTAACTCATAGAATGAAAATGACTTATATAACATAGCTGTAGATAGAGGTAACAAATATTTAAAATATCTTGAATTAACAATCAATTTACGGAGCACAATGGAATGATCTTAAACATTTATGATAGTTATCATAGAGCATAAACAGAAGGCTTTTCACACCTCTGTCGATTCCTCGCACTAAAATTCCTACTCATGGGAAGATTTCCTCTTGGCATAATCCTCTGCAGTTGCAACTTGGCACAGGATGGTAGAACAAAATAGTATGCCATCTAGTGGCAGTACTTCCCGTGAAACTTTAATTAAATCAGAGCATTTCATAGAATCTATCAGCGCAATTAAGACGATGCTTGTGCAGTAGACACCAGACTCCTGCATACACATTGGTAACAAGTACTGCAATAAGCTCTGCAATTCATTTAAAACATCTCAAATTTGTTAAGATTCTCCAGAAAAAGGCAATGAAGTCCCACTGCTCTAGTTACTTCCATCATAGGCAACTTTGAAGCCACTCATGTATGGAACAAAGTAATAAATAATTGAAAAACAACTTTATTCGCACACAACTCTCAGTGCTCTGCCTAAACCTAAAAGCAAGAACACACAAGTCGAACAGGAAGACACTGAAAACCATCACACAAAAACCCTAGCCACCAATAGCTAAAACCCTCTCATCAATTAGCAACACCTCATATCTTCTTCGGTGGGGAGAAATTGAAGAAAGCCAAGCCAATGCAAATGAAAGGAATCGAAATCAACTAATGCGCGCACAGAAGAAGGAGAATGTGAACCCTATGATGCAAAAAAGGAGATATATGGGAAGTGGGAGAAGAATGAACAATTCCAGTAGAAAGAGTAGGATACCTCGATCGCAAACGCTTTCAGCGTCACTGGCCTCGCCGGAGCCCGGCTAGAGAATAGGGGCGGCTTTCGTCTTCAGCTATTTTGGTAAGAAAATGCTAATCTCACACCCTCATTTCTATCATCACAAAACGCACAACACGGGAGTGGGGTGAATGGAGAACTATATTTGGAGTGATGATATTAAACGGAAATAAGAGCAACATTTTCCATGAAAAATTTTACATACATAAAGCCTCAAAGGACAAGAAAAGTCCATATTTATTTTGTGCAACTTGTGTTTAAATTCATTTAGACTAAAAAATTGTTTATAGATATTTATTTTAACAAATATATAATATATGTGAAAGTTTATTTTAAATAAACTTAAGTTATTTATTCTCAAACTATTTATTGAGCTTAGCAAAGAAAAAACTTAGTTCAATTTGATTCAAATTCAAATTCAAATGATGATTAAAATCTAAGTTGCATGTAAATCAATTTTTTATTAAAAAAGGGTTTGAAAGATTTGAACCCAATAAATTTGAAAGTTTGCTCGATATTGTAATCTCGTTAGTGAAGCAATGATGGGATCAAGTACAATGGAAGACATTAGAGTAAGTATTGTGGGAGTTCTGGTGTGGAACCTTTAGGACGGGTCAAGGTGACGTCAGTCATAAAACCACGTGTGACAGAGCTTGTTTTTTATGCTAATGATCAAAGCATTTGTGACCGAGCTCATTAAAACTTGTTGAGAAAGGTGTCAAAAAACTTATTAGGGAAGACAACGAATTTGTTTTCATGTGAGGAGAAGAAGAGTTTGTTGATGGAACTCATTAGGAAGGCATTCATTACAAACCTTGGTGAAGCATGGCAAGGGCATTACTCCACCTTCTGACAGCAGCAAACCTCCTCATCACCTTTCTGCATTTATATTTTACTATTATACTCTTATAATTGTTTATCTCTAGAAATCTCTACTTCACCTTTATTTGTTGAAATTACTTTACATAAGATAAGAGCTAGAATAAGAAACTTTCTGGCCTATCCTCTCTTCTTCCTTGTGTTACTTGTTGTAGCTCTTGTCCTCTCGTTTTTCTTGCTTTACTTCCTACTTGAGCTACTAATTTATTCAAGTTTTTTTCATGGTATTAGAGCCCTCTAGCTCACAGTTTTCATGTATGACTCGGCCACTTCTGATCTCAACGAGGCCCTCACCTTTATTAAAATGGAGGAATATACCATACCTCCTTAGCTAAATTTCAACATATCCAATATTAAATCAGTGGTCACTATCTCCCTCTCTGCAGATAATTACAACCTATAGAAATCGCATCATTACAGAAAACAGATTGACCGGCTTCATCAAAGGAACTATTCCACGAAACTCCAAACACTCCCCTGCTGCTACAAGTACTGATACAAAAAATCTCGCTCTCAAAACGTGGACGGTGATTGAACGCCATCCTTTCAACCATTTTCAGCTCCATTCAGCCCTTCATGGTCAACCTAACACATTTCATGAGATATGGCTCCTCCTGGAAAAATGTTTACATGCCACTAATCATTCTAGAGTAATTTAGCTCAAAATTGAGCTACATAATATTTAAACGAGGAATAAAATAATCTCCCAATACCTCACTCAAATCAAAGTGTTGGTCGACAACATCTCTGCCTTTGGATCATCCGTTGACGCTAAAGACATCATCTTGTATACCCTCAAGGGAATTCCCCCTTCATATCAAGCATTTTAGACGGCCATCAAAACCACACTTACTCCTCTAAGTTTGGAGGATATATACTGCTTGCTTCACAACAAAGAAATTAATCTCTCTAATGATAACTCAACACCTTTGCAGCCACCAGACATCCACTATGCTTTCTATTATCAACGCGTTCGGGCCACAGTGCCTCTAGAAGTTGAGGTCGACAACATCTCCGGCGGGCTGATGGTCCGACACCAAAATAGTCTAAAACATAAAGCAATGAAACTTGTCAAATCTGCTTTAAGAAGGGTCACACTACCCCGCGATGCTTGCACATACACAATCTCAACTATCAACCCAAACTTCCAACTCTTGCAGCACTACTTACAGCCCCCTCCACCGACCAAGCATGGTACTCGGACTCGGGTACATCAAATGACCAAAACGCTGACTCTACCAACCTTTAACATCCTGCCCCATATTACGGGTATGATCAAGTCTTCATTGGCAATGGCAACTCCATACCCATTCAAACCACGACCATGGTTTACTTCTCACACCCACCAGAAGCTACTTCCCTCAAATCTCTTACATACTCCACACATTTCACACAATCTTATCTCTATCTATAAATTTTTCTGTGATAATAACTCTGTTATTCTTTTTACCTATTTGGGAGCAAATCAAGGATCAGACCTCCCAACAAGCTCTCCTACATGGACGCTGCTGCAATGGCCTTTATCTGATCCACCTATTTCCTCTTAAGAAAGCAATGATTTCAATATCCACAACCACTGAAGTCTGGCATCAAAGGCTTGACCAGATCAACAGCAACACACTCTCGCTTATATCTAAACTAAATCCTACTCTATGTATACCCAAGAAAACTACTCGATGTAACTCCTACATTTTAGCTAGGCATCACAAACAATGTTTTCCTTCTTCTAGTAATCATTATTGTCGCCTTTTTGAGTTAATTCACTCTGATGTATGGGGACCTTCCCCAACCACATCTATTCAAGGATATAAATTTGATATTTTTTTTCATTCATGAACTTACTTGATATACATCGTTGTATCTCCTAAATCACAAATTGGACACTCTTTCCTGTTTTATTAATTTCAAACAGCAAGTGGAACAACACTTTGACGTTAAAATAAAATTTCTCCATGCCGACGGGGGAGGAAAATTTAATAGCACTCAAGTTTGTAAATTATTTATCCCAACTAGCATTGCCCATCAACCTTCATGCCCATATACACTCGAACAGAATGGGTTTGTTGAACGCAAACATCGCCACATTCTTGAACCACCCAATAATTACTCGCCGACTCGACTCTTCCACAAATTCATTGGCCCGATACTATCCTCACCTCAATCTATCTAATAAATCGTATGCCCTCTCCTAATACCTCCAACAAATCACCTTACCAACTAATATTTCATCATCCACCAGATTACACACACCTTTGCACCTTCGGGCGTGCATGCTTTCCTTAGATCCCACCACAACACTGCAGCAAACCAAAACCCAAAACAACTTCATGCATCTTCATTGGCTATATTGGTCATATCAAAGGCTACAAATGTTTTCATCACGAGAGTGTCCAGATAATTATCTCTCGCCATTTCTAATTCAATGAATCCATTTTTCCATTCAGACAACTTCCTCTCCCTCACTGTATACCCACCATTCTCCTCCCTTTTCCAATCAATGGTATCACTCCCCACCAACATTCCTCCAACTGCTTCTTACCCATCTCTTAAAACGAACATACCTATAACCCCATTCTTCCAACGCACACCTCTCACCAATACCACAACCCACACCTCAACAACATCAACCAAAACTCACCCACACCTCTCCCTATTCGAGCCTCCAAAATCAACTGAAACTCCTCTACGCCCCTCCCTAATTGAAATCCCCTCTCCACACCCCATCCACCCCCATGATCGCAAGAACAATAACGAGCTCCCTAAAACCAATATCTTCAACCTATCTCATCTCTTCCTTCCCATCACCAAACCCATCACATTCAATGAGGCAGTCTAACATAATCATTGATGAAGCGACATGCAAGAAAAAATCACAGCTCTTTAAAATCAAAATACATGGGTCCTATTCCCATATCAAAATAGCATTGGCAACAAGTGGAAATTAAACAAAATGCCATTGGTAGCATCACACGTTACAAAGAACAATTTCTTTCATTAGGCTACCAACAAAAATAAGGCATTTATTATACTGTGACCTTCAGTCTGATAGCCAAACTTCCAATAATTCACCTACTACTCATCCTTTCCATCCCTCACAATTGCCTTGTTCTACAAATGGATGTTGCAAACGCTTTCCTACATGGAGAACTTCATGAAACCATCTACATGTGCCAACCCCGAGGTTACTTGGATCCACACCATTCTCACCATGTATGTCGGCTCAAGAAGGCCATCTATGGCCTTAAACAAAGTCTATGTCAATGATTCAACACTTTCACCAGCCACTTGCTTCGATTCAGATTTCACCGCAGCCAAGAAGACCCTTCATTATTATCTTCTACCTCCACCGTGCCTCCATCTACTTACTACTATACGTTAATGTCCTCTTCATCACTGACAATGACTCAGTCAAATCAACCATCTTTTGATAGGACTTAAGCAATACTTTCATATGAAAACTCTGGGTAATGTCTCCACGATCCTCAACATAGATATCAAACACACCAAACTAGGTTTCTTCCTTACTTATGCTCACTACTCCTCAAAAATACTTTTAACTGCAGGTATGGGAGACTGTATAGCTGCACCGAATCCCTTCTCTTCAGTGCCTCCCACCTCTCGAGCTTCACCAGCCGCTCACCAACACATTTTTATATTGTCAACTAGTTGGCTCCCTTCAATACCTAAAGATCACAAGGCCTGACATCAACTTCACGATGAAATCTTTATCGCAAAACCTTCAGAACCTAGCTGTTAAAACTTTCAGCAACTCAAAAGACATTTTTGTACATTAAAGGAACTCTTAATTCAACCTCCCTCTCCTCCCAGCTCCTCTCCACTCTGTAGTTACTCTGACTCCAATTGGGCAAGTGATCCATCCAACTGCCACTCAATCACCGGCCACTGCTCCTTCCTCGACCCCAATCTCATATGCTTGCAAGTCAAGAAACATCCCACCACTGCCTGATTCTCTATGGAAGTTGAATATCGCAACCTCTTCATCGCAACAACCAATGTAATTTAGCTTTGACGACTTCTCTAGGATCTTCAAACTTCCATCTCCCAACCTCCTATTATCCATTGTGATAGCACCTACTCCTTAGCACTTGCTCGTAATCCAATATTTCATGCTCGACTATCACTTTATCTGGGAAAAGATTCAGTCTCATGAACTTGATATTCAACACATCCCAACAATTGAACAACCAACCAATAACTTGACCAAATCTATTCCGACACCAAAGCTCATTGCTCTCCGTAAAAAAACTGACCCAAGCTGGGACGGATCAGTTTGAGGAGAGGACTATAACAAAACCTGGCGAAGCATGGCAAGGGCATTACTACACCTTTTGACAACATCATACCTCCTCATCAACTCTCTACATTTCTATTTTACTATTATACCCTTAGAATTGTTTTGTCTCTAGAAACCTCTGCCTCATATTTATATGTTGTAATTACTTTACACAAGCTAAGAGTTGGAATTAGGAAAGTTTGTGGCATGTCCTCTCCTCTTCCTTGCATTACCTGTTGTAGCTCTTGTCCTCTCCTTTTCTTATTTTGACTTCCTGCTTGAGCCACTATTTTTTTAAGGTTTATTTCAGACATCAAAGAGACAATGTAGTTTAGACATAGATTTGATATCAGTTGTACTGGATTTGATTCATGTTCAAACAACATTCAAACTAATATATGAATTAAATTTATCCAAAATTCTTTTTTCAATACGCAAGACCAATATAAGGGGTGAAAGAATTCCTCTATGTATATGTGCTTGAGACATATAAAATCAAATTTCCCTTTTATTCTCTAGTGGTGTGGATCGCAAGTGCAAACCATTACGGTCCACCTAGCTCTTTCTTGACCTCTACTTGATTTTAAATAATTTTGTGCTTGAACTTGAATTGTAATCACTTCAAATTCAAATTAGCTCACATATCATTTTTTTATAAAAGCAAATTTAACTGAAATAACAATTCTAATTAAATAATAATTATAACGAATAAATAAGATCAAGATAAAAGGAGAAAAGCTTACTTTATGTATTTTTAATTACAGGGACATTTACCTACACGATGTATTCACATATCAAACACCTAAATATTAATTAGTACGTACTGGCCATCCTATCGAGGGACAAAAGCTAGGGATGGGAAGGCCCCTTACTTGTATTGTACTGATAGCAATTAAATTCTAATATTCTTAAAGGAATTGTACGACACCAAATTGGATGCTGAACTGGATTGGATTATCCCATGGAATGGGTGGCTACAGTTAGCAGCAAAACATCTTTCCATCTGTTTTCTACTTAATATAAGTTTTTAAGATAATAATATTATATAATATATATTTATTTTCTTAGAACTCTTCCCATTTAATTAATAAAAAAATTATTATAAATTATTTCATAAAAATCGATATAAAAATCAATATAAAAATTATAATATTATAATTAATATATTATATTATATATTAAAATAAAACTCTAAACGCCTTATTCGATTTCGTTTCATTTTGAGGAAGTATGACATTACCGATCAATTTACTTCATTTTGAGTAAGTATGCTATCAAAGTTAGGGCTGTCAAAAAAACTCGTTGTTTGCGAACAGTTCGTGTTCGGTTCGCTGGGAAGTTCGTGTGCGATTCGTTTGATAAGTAAATGAGACGAACACGAACATTTTTTTTCGCTCGGTTTGTTAAACGAACCAAACACGAACAGTGATGTGTTCGAACATTTCGAATACGAACACTAGCTCTGTTCGTTCGTGTTCGGCTCGTTTACACCCCTACTAACCGGCATCCAAATTAGTCATCACAAACTACCATAAACTTGCCTTATAAGTTATGCAAATTGCAAGATAATTAAATGATTATAATAACATATCGCAATTTCACGTGTAAGTAACCTGTAAAGCAATTTGAAATATATACGATTGCAATATTTAAAATATGTAGTTTTATGCCACATTTGGATTTTGTTTAACCACAAAATAACACGTAGGCATTGGGATAAACTAATGATCATGTCACGATTGATATAATTGTGAAGTTAAGTTTTAGTAAGTAATTAAATATAACAATACAATCTTGATTATGCTTTATAGGATGTAGACGATAGCATTATAAATACAAGTAATTTGGAGTTGATTTAGTTTATATTCTTTCTTCGGGCATGAGAGTACATTTGATAGGTCGATAATTAGAAATAATACGTCTTTAATGAAACTTACAAATAGACACCCTTTGGTCGTGCAAAGGATTTGTATCTAATTCTCATATCTGTGTCTTGATACTGCCACCAATAAATTTTCATTATCTGGCACGAATCTCAGGACATGACATAAATCTCGAAGTAATATTTAGAGTAAGAATGTTTATATCTTGATAAAAAGGCATTCAAATCTTTGATTTCAGTAACTTATAATCAAACTGACGAGCTCGATGAGACTGACCCAATAATAGAAAAAATTTGACCAATCCGAGTAAAATCAAGCTCAGATCAAGTCATTAAATCATTATTGCAAGATTTCCGAACATATTTGGAAGGTTAAGATGATGTCGAATCTAGCAAGTTTATAGTCGAATCGAGCAACTCGACGAGATGAATCCAATGAGCCCAAGATTGTTCAATTTCGACATCATTAAGGTACTCAAATGTCAATCAAATGTCTTCTCATTGAGGGAAGTCCTTCAGATTGTCCGATCAAAATGATTCACATTTATTTATTAATTGCACCGAGAACACTATAAATAGAACCTCATCCCTCGCACAGGGGAGACTAGTTTGAGAGAGAAGTTGAAGCTTTG
This sequence comes from Papilionanthe hookeriana x Papilionanthe teres, assembly GCA_022702705.1. Classification (NCBI taxonomy): domain Eukaryota; kingdom Viridiplantae; phylum Streptophyta; class Magnoliopsida; order Asparagales; family Orchidaceae; genus Papilionanthe; species Papilionanthe hookeriana x Papilionanthe teres. Next base: position 61,796,647 of record CM040423.1, on the reverse strand, counting down.
AAAAGAAGCTGAAGTCCAACGCCATCCCTGCCATCATCGATCTCCGCCAACAGTCGTCGACCACCGCCGACCGCCGTCGACCGTCGTCGACCACCGTCGACCGCCTTTGATCATCACTGACTGCCGTCGACCACCGCCAACCTCTATTGACCTCCGTCAATCGTCGTCGACCACTATCGACTGTCGTCAATCACCGTCGACCGTCGTCGACCACTACCGACCGTCGTCGACCATTGCCGACCGTCGTCAACCACCGCTAAGCTACCACCATATACTGTCGTCCACCACCTCCGACTGTCGTCCACCACCTTCGACTGTCGTCCACCACTGCCGAATGTATTCCACCACAGTCGATTGTCGTCCACCACCGCCTACTGTCAGTAACCTTCGTCGAGCTTTGTCGACCACCGACAACATTCGTTAACCACCACCTGCCTTCGTCGACCTCCATCGACCACTACTCACATTCATTGACGCCCACCGATGGCCATTAACCACCACTGAGCGGACGTCGTCAGTCGATACTGTAATTTGGAAAATATAGTTACAATTTTTCATCTGTAGAATAAGGAATCTTCGTAATCATCAACCAATAGAGGATTCTTACAACAGGGCCAGACCCCCGTTGTTTTTTTCTTTATAGGTTTTTCACGTCAAAAAATCTGGTGTCATTACTGGTTGTTTTTCTTTCACCTGAGTCTGTGCTGAATTCTCGTGCAATGCTAAGATGAAAATCCTTTACTCTACCGTCGTGAATTTTCTAGAATGCATCATGTCTATAAGCTGAGTGTAAGAGAAACATCTAAAAATGTCTGGCAAATCTGAATGAGATGTAGGTTCATGTACTATTCGTGGGTACATATAGCTTGGTTGAAGACCCAAATGTAGGAAAAGTACTATAAGGAAAGAATGAGATGGAAGAGATCCCAAATTATGGAGTTTTCCTGAAGAAGAACCATTTAGCAAAACATGGAGAGTTCTCAGAAAAAAGATATGGAGTCCCTCATGAAATGGAAATGAGATGGCAAGAAAGGAGAGAGAGAGAGAGAGAGAGAGAGAGAGAGAGTGTGTGTTTGTGTGTCATCCCTCCTCTTTCTTCTAGTTGGCCCTTTTGTACATGAGATGGAAAATAATATAAAATGGTCAAAATATGATATCAAGGATTGTATCATTGAATTCTCTCAACCAACGTTGTAACTATGAGACACAGTCAGCTAATATCAGATATTGCTGGTATTGCTTGCATCCCCAATATTTGGGTGTTATGACCGAATCCTCAATGTCAGGCAACATCCTTAAAAGAGAGCTGAACAAATGTTCTAGTTGGTTGAGATGACTTTCTTGAATTGTTACCTTTGTAGGGATATGTTTAAATTGTCTTCTTGGGGAAGATTGAAATGAGTTGAATCATCTGCTTTGACATGTGAGCTTAATTCAACATTTTTGTAGTTAGGCTCGATTCAACCAATTCCCTTAAGGGCTAGATTCAGCCACTTCAATTTCAATTAAAATTTTATGTATAACAGTATTGATGTTAAATGTATCTAGTTTGTTCCTATGCAAAATAGTGCAGGTAATCTCTCTCTCCCCCCTCCCTCTCTCCCTCCATAATTATTTGCTCTTGCACTCTAATTTTAAAGCTAATAACAATTAATGTTCTCTCTACTAGTTGGAATCTAATTGAAACCCAGTGTGTGTATGTGTGTGCGTGTCTATGTGTGTGTGTGTAGGGAAATCATTTTAAAAAAATATAATCGTTAAGTGGAATTAGGCTGGTTATGGGCTTGGATGATGGACTTTGGAATTGGGTTTGGGGGTGTTGAAATTGCTCTTGATGGTCTTGGTGAAATTTTGAACTTGTCATAATGAACTTTGGGCAACTTTAATGGTTTTGAGAGTAATTGGTAGTGTATGGGTGTATAGGGTGAAATGAGTGTGTATGATGGTCCAAGTGGCTGTATATGGTGGTAAAAGGTAGTGTGAGTGTGGTGAGATGTATAGTGGGTGTGAATGTATGTAATATTAAGTATGTGTGAATGTGATGATGTGCATATGAATGTGAAGTGTATGTGTGAGTAAGGTGTAGGCGAAGTCCCCAAATCATAAAGGGTCATCCTATGGTGACATGGCCTTATAAGGACTCTCTTTTGAGTTGGATTATGCTAGTCTTAACCAACTCAACCAAGTGTTAAGGGTTTGAGACTACCCATGTGAAACTTCACAAAAGAGCCAAGAATTAGTTAGAAATTTTAAGGGGCGGGTCCCACATTAGTCTACAAGGATAGTCAATAGAAAAGTCTTATGGTTAGATCCTAAGTTCTAAGAAAATAATTTAGACCTCACCAAAATGAGGTCAACGTATCTCTTCAAAACTAAATAGTTTACAAGAAGACAAAATGATGAGAGTTTTGAGGAGTTTTAAGAGAGTCCTTGAGTGAACTCTGGCTGATATTAAGGAGATTAGTCCGTCAATGTATAGGCATAAGATTCATAAGTTAGAAGATCATAAACTTAAGGCTGACCCACAAAGGAGACTTAACCCCATCATGAAAGGGATAGTCAAGAAAGAGAACTAAAATTGTTAGACACATACATCATCTACCCCATCTCAAGTAGTGCTTAGGTTAGTTCTATCCATTGTGTACTGACCCGACCCGCAATAACGCAGTAATTTTTGCTTCCAAAAGATGACAAAAATCTTGACCCAATTTATAAATAGCGGCTAGTGTATAAAATGAAAATGTTGCAAAATTTTAGAAAATATTTTACACACTAGGGGTACTACGCAATTATACGTATCGTTTCAAGTAATAAAGGGTTTTATTTTATAACCCCAGTATCGATCCCACAGAGAAGCGAGGTAAGCAATCATTTAGGCTAATTCCAGTCCATTTCTATAAGGCCTATATTTGGAATTTCGATTAAAATGGTTTTTTTATAACTAATTCTAAATAAAGTTCTCACATAAAAAGATAACTTATGGATAAATTGGTTTGGAGAATTTTGAGATGTTAAAGACTACATTTCTCTTGCAATTACATAGATAATGTGTAGGAAAGAAATGCTTAGAATTTTATGTAGTAGTGCCAAATAGAAGCAATCCTATTCTTTACCCATTGGTCCAGATGTAAAGAACATTGGCTAATCTATAGATCGGTTCGGGATGTTTTATTAGTAGAATGGGTTAATCTATGCTCACACTACTAGATGTCCAAGGGTGGCTATGGTCGGCCCTACTAGTGACCCGTTCCCTTTCTATAGACCAAATTATTAGAATTTAGTCTGTCGCTATAAAAACTAATCAATTTTGCACCCAATAAGCAATATCTCCCTATTTATTTGCACTTCACCATGAATAACCAACATATAGACTTCGATTACCCAAGGATTCATGTGATATCCACTAGTTAAGAACTTATCTCCGGATATGTCTCAGAATTCTTTAGCAGGATTTAACCATACAAGTGATTAATTTGTAAAGTAAATGAAGATCCGATATGAATATCATCACCATAATTTAATAAGAGAATATCTAAGCAAATCTTAATTCATAAACATGCATCTATTTCATTACAAAATAAAAGTAAATGAAAATAATAGCATAAGAAGTAAAAAGGGTTGATAAAATTATGTAATAATTTAAGTGCCAATAAGGAACTCATTTCATTAGTATTCTATTATATTTATGCAACTATCTGTCACCTAGAAGCATCTAATAGATAATTCTATCATAAAAATAATTTTCCTACACATGCCACTACTTCATATTAAAAGAAAGAGTAAAGAAAATCACTTACGAAGCATGGATAAATCACGACAGAAAACTCGGTTTAAAACAAAGAAAGTCTACTAGAAAGTGTTTACAACAATTACAAGAGAATGAAGAACACAATACTTATCTTTTTCCCTCTGAAGGAAAGAAGAAGATCTCTCCACCAAAGTCTCCCATCGATCCATGCGCCGCTCGTACATTCCTTACATAAATATCTCAAAATCTCTCACCAATCTCTCCATAAGATGTAGAAATCTACATCTTCATGACTCTAAAATGACTAAGGGGGGAGAGAGAGAGAGAGAGAGAGAGATGCAAGAGAGGCAAGAGAGAGAGGCCCTTTTTCCTGTATAAATATCTCCTATTTATAGAGCTCTGAAAATGGCCAAGGGTTGCTTAAGACACATCTTCAAAAGTAGTCCACATTCATTGAATCTTCTAGAAACCAACTCTGGCGCTTAGGCCCCAGACTTTTGTGACCAAGTCTTCGCACCCCTTCACTTTTGGTTGCACCTCTTCGCGATTAAAACCGTTCCAATGTGTCCATATACATTGTATTACATGTCCTATATATTAGGAGTAACTTCCAGTCTTTTATAAGGTTTAGAAACTACTTAACACCATCAAAATAACTCCCAAAGTTGTCAAAAAAATCCGTCTAATAACCGTTTTTGGATGAATCTGGCGCCTAGGCCTTGATTCTGGCACCTAGGCGCTGTTTTCTCGTCGTCACTGGTGCCTAGGCGCCACCCTGTGTGCTGCTCCACTGTTCTGCTTTGTTTGGCTCCGTTTCAACTCCGTTTCGACCCATTTCAGTTGCATTGCATTCCTAACATCTTCACCTACAAGATAGACATATAAACAACCTTTCTTGAAACAACCTTTCTTAAAAGTATAATTTCATTCAAAAACATGTGAGAAATATAAAAGATATTAAGCATAGAAAGACATATCAATATGTGCTAAATTAGAATTTTCTTCCTTGCTTATTTTGACTCAAAATTGCATAGTTTTTGCTTGATTTTCTCTAAAATCATATTTTTATACTTGAAAACGAAAATATGCAAAATTCCTTCCTTTAAAGTGTGATATCTTTAAAAATGTGCATAAAGTTAGCAAGAGATCTACACTAAAAATAAGTAATTTTTAAAGTGGATCAAATTCCCCCAAACTTAAACGTTACTTGTCTTCAAGTAACACTATAATCATGTAAAACCACATAAGCAAATCATGTGTATGAGTTTCTTTAGGAGTTTCTAAAGTTTTGTTCTAGAAATATAGTAGTCCAATTTAGAAGAAAATTTAGTAAATGAGACCAATTTAAAGTTTAGAAATCTCTTAGATGAAAGAGTATGAAAATGTGTGTTGCTTTCTAATTCAGAAATGCTTGTAAATTTTTCAAAATATAGGGGTTAGACATTTTATTTTCTTTACTTAAAAATCTTTATTAAAAATAATTATACTAACTATATTATATTTTTAAGCTTAAGATTTTCTCAAATCTTATGCTTTAAAAAGCTCAGGTGTGGAACCAATTTTTAGTTAGACCCTTTAATCCTCAAGCTTCTCCTTCCTTTTTCACATACTATACTTTTCTATTTATTTTATTTTTATTTTTATTTTTCTTTCTTTTTCTTTTTCTTTTTTTTAGGCAAGGATTACTATATCTGGATAGACCTTTAATAATTTTGAATTTCACCTTTCCTTTCCTAAAGCATAAGGTAGATATATATCTTTTACTTAGAAATATAATAACAATTTTGAAAATTATTTTTCAATAAAAGAAATTTAAATATTGAAAAAAAAGTCTAACCCTTCTATTTTTCTAAAAATACAACTTTTCTTACTAAATTTGGTTATACAATATTTATCATTTCTTCACTAAGAAAAATTTAACTTCAAAATTTTCATCACTACTATAAAATTTAACTAAATTCTCTTACTCATTTCTATATTCAAATTTTTATTTCCCTAATATAACTTCATACACATAATTATTTTTCAATCAAAATTAAATTTATTTATAGCATTTTTGAGGAAAAATAAAATTTAAGTTTTTGAAAATTGTTTTTCATTCCCCCCAAACTTGAATTTTAAAATATTTTGCAATTAATTCCATAAAATATAGGAGGAAGAAAAATAAAAGTTAAATCTATTAATTGCTACAACTACAACATTTTATCAAATTTATATACATGCATAATCAGGATAGAATGATTACAGAAGAAAGTAAATCTAGCCCAAAACATACGTACAATAATATTAAACTTAAAGGAAGTATATTAACTTTAAAATATATTTTTCTTCCTACCCCGAAACTTGAATTTGAACATGTATAACATTCAACACAGAAAATATAAGCAGGAAGAAAAATAGTTCAGAAATTCTATCTACCACAATTGTCTATCAAAAACATCTACATGTATTCATCAGGACATAACACTTTGCAATAGAAAGTAAATCTAAACTAAACTTGCTAGAATAAAAGTAAACTAAAGAAAGGTCTAACAAGCAAGAAAAACATCGGCATGGGAATATATATTTAAGTGTTCTTCAAATCTCTAAATTGTTGTAACACAAATACAAACACAAACACACAAACTAAAATACTTAGACTTGCAAATTCATAAACAAATATCAATTGAGGTTAATTTGATCTCCTTTCTACTCACATTTTCCCTCCTTACTTTCAATTTCTAACGGAAGAAACTACACTAATAATGATAATCTGGTAAATAAAAATAGTGCAGTTCATTCATATGTTGTTCATTAAGCAATTTCATGACCATACTTAGTGAAAACAAAGTCAGATAAAGGAAGTAATAGAGTTGACATGGAGTGGTCCAAGTCCAAATTCTACATTCTTCAAGGTAATGCTCATCTCTAGTTGATAACTGAGTTATAACAGACTCCTCAGCCTGCTACTACCAGAAGTCATATACAAATTTAGTCAAAACCAAGGCATAACCTCACAACATTAATCTATTCTGCACTAACAAAAACACAAAACAACACATAAACAATCATGAACCACAAGCACACTAAATCAAAGCACACTGATAATTATGGGTTGCCTCCCATAAAGCGCTTGGTTTTAAGGTCCCGGGCCCAACAAATGATTCCTCCTAGATCAAAATTCCAATTAAGTAATCTTCGATCAATCGCCCAATCATTTCCAGATCCAGGGATTCCTATAAAATCCTTAAATTTTAATTTTTCATTCAGTACTTCATTTTCAGTTTGATTTATATCTTTGTTCCTCATATTTCTTTCTAGATCCAATGTTCATCTATTGATTTTCTGAATTTGCATTTTAATATCATACTTGTAATTTATAAGAAATTGATCTTTATAAGATACTTCAATATCTCCCAAATTTTGGATCAGATTCTCTTTAGATAATTCAGATTCTGGATCAATATCTTCTATCTCCTGTTTCAAATTAGCTTCCAATTCTTCCCCTTTATAATTATTAAATGATGGAGGATCTATCATAGTTGAGGAAATAGGTTTTTCTAATTCCTTAGGAATTTCTTCCAATGGTCTTCCAATATCCTTATCCTCTTTTCTAAACTTAAAGTTCTTTTGAAATATATCTTCAAATTCTCTTTCAAGTCCTAGTTCAATAACTTTATCATGTTCATCATTCAATTCAGGTTTTTCTTGAGATTGAGTAGCATCTAAAGATATAAAGACTGGTTGTGTAGATGAATTCCCTAAATAGGTAGGCTTTAAAATTGTATGGGGTACATCCATCTTAAGTTCATGAGATTTTTTAACAAATGGAATTAAAAGATTACTATTTTTGGTTGTGTCCATCATTTCACACCTCTCCTGAACATACATACAGTCTTCTTTAAATAACGTTTTTGAATCATCATGAAAATTCATTTCAATATCATTCGTTAAATTATTCTTAAAACTTTCTTGGAAATAGTCTTTACTTAGATAATCAATTTTATCTATCAAAAAACAATCATCATTTTTTCTCTCAGCTGGATATTTCATAGTCTTTAATACATCAAAAGTGACTTTTTGGTCATTAATATTCATAATCAACTCTCCTTTTTGCACTTCTATCATAGCTTGTCCAGTAACAAGGAAAGGTCTCCCTAAAATAATTAGAATTTATTTATCTTCCTTTATATCTAATACAATAAAGTCCAAAGAAAAGATAAATTTATCCACTTTAACAAGCACGTCTTCTATAACTCCTTTTGGATAAATGATAGATCGATCAACTAACATAAGAGTTACAGTAGTGGGAGAAATATCGACTAAACCTAACCTTCTAAATATAGATAGAGGCATCACATTAATGCTCACTCCTAAATCACATAAAGCTTTTCCACTTAATCTTTCTCCAATTACACAATGAATTGTAAAGCTATAAGGATCTTTAAATTTTTTAGGAAAATTTTTCTAAAGTATATCGTTGCACTCCTCGCTTAGTGCAATTGTCTCGTAACCCCCAAACTTCCTTTTCTTGTTTAATATCTCCTTCATAAACTCTGCATAACTTGGCATATGTTCCAAAGCTTCAGTGAAAGGAATATTTATCGTTAACTTCTTAACTACTTTCACGAACTTTGAAAATTTCTTATCCAACTCATGCTGTCTAAGTCTTTGAGGAAATGAAGTGTCGGCACTATTTTCAGGTTGTGTGTTGTGTTTTGAAGAGGGGTCGCCTACAGAAATTGTCGGCGAATTTTAATTTAATTTAAATAAATAATTTGAAAAAATAATATTTGATTTTGAAAATAATTTTAAATTTGAAGGTTTTAAGATATGAGATTAAACCGATCTCACATCCCAAATAGTTTATATAAACGAGCACCGCACCACAAACTGTGTATCTATCCTTAAGGATAGACACACTGCTTGACGGTGGGGCTCGATTAAATAAACTAGAAGATTTGTGACATCCGTTTGGTCTGCGAACCAATTTTATAAGCCGACAAATTCCCCTGCTTAATATGAAAGCATTAAACGGGGTTTATATTACTCGGGTTCTTTAAAATTCCCTATAAGGGCAAGCCCCTATAGTTAATTACATCTTAAGTGACGGGAATCACCTAAGAAAACTCTCGATAATAATCAATAATTCCGCTCTCAAGAATTTCGAGGTTTAAGTTCTCGAAAGGATTGAAGTTTGGAATTTCGATAGGGAATGGATCAAATTTGGAACATTTTTGTTTTGGGAATCCAAAGGAAGAAAATTAGGAGAAATCACAGATTCGAAGCGAACTTCGGTAATTTCCCGACTATCCTATTGTTTGGCTTAAGTTTAGGAAAGTCCTAATATTTATTTAAATGTTTTGATCTTGCCAATTTTAATTAATTAGGGCTTATATTTGTATGATAAAATCAAACAAATAGCTTCGAAGATGTGAGGGTTTATTGTCGTACGGACGACTACCTCGGAATCCTAAGACCGGTTAGGGCTTAATTTGCAATGCAAGTGCCTAACGAAGAGTTGAGGATTTATGTTGCACTAGTGCAAACTACCTCGAAGTCCTATGGATTTGTTATTTAATTCTAGGACGGTTTTGCTGAAGTAGACTCGAGGTTTTGTCGATGACGATGACCGTCTTGCCCACCAGTGCTCCGAGCTCCATGTTGTTGCGAGAGGTTTAGTTTTAAAAATCATAAATCGGGGGATGAGAAAAGTGTTTTGGTTTAGAGAAGATCTTAATTTCCAAGTGTTTTTTACGTTTTAATTAAAACAAATCTTAAAGTTGATTATAACGACACCGGTTAAGATCCCGCGGTTCCATCCTTCCAGGCATCATTATTTTTATCGGATTCACTTAGTCAGGATGAATTTACTAAACTCAATTGAATGAGTTCCACACTTTCATTTAGACCGTGGGAAATCCCGTTAGCAACACGTAGGTTACATCATCCGAGGTATTCCCGATCATCCAACATGACGTTTTAATTTAATTGTAATTGTAGTTTTGTGTTCCGTTTGTGATTAAATTTTGAGTTGTTTTATATTTTGAAATGTTGTGGTGGTGAATTTTATCTTGCAATGACTTTTAACTTAGTTTGGTTTCGGTTTTAGAGTCTATCCTAAAGGTGTGGGTTTTCATGTAACGGTTGTTTATCATGCAAGAAAAAGTAAGTGCAATGCGGTTAAATAAATTGCAAGAAGGTAAATTGCAAGAAAGTAGATTGCAATAAAATAAAAGCGTACCTGGAGGGTCTTCCCGTCATCCCAAGCTGCACTTAAAACACAATTAGAATATTTAAGCAAGTTCCTAGATAAAGCTAAGGGAAGGGTTATGGTTTTCTACCAAATTCCTAATCCTATAGCTAGTCATCTCCTATGACGTCTAGGTTCTTTGTGTTTTGGTTTAAAGACGATATTCTTCATCAAAGAACAATTAAGTCCGATTGTTCTTATAAATGTCCTATCATATTGAGGAAGTGCTTAAGAATAATCTTAAACATCTTTTCAATATTTCTAGGATTGTTTTAAGTCCAAATGGGTTTAATTATACAAATGAATTAATCGTCCGAGAATTCAAGTTTTGTTGTTATCTTACTCAGTGAACTAGGACATTTGAATATCCTATAGGTGAGGTAACATTTCATTTAATGTTCTGTTTAGGAGTTATAGTAACCGAAGCTTTCGAAGGTAAATTGGTATTCAAATGATTTGATTTAAGTTAATGGGTTTAAATTTGGAATAGTGTTCAAGTTGCTTTATATTTAATTTCTTTCTGTTTTAGGTGATGTTATTTAATTCAATTTAATTTAATTTAATTTAATTTAATTGAGTTTTAATTTAATTTAATTCAGCTTTAGTTTGATTTGATGTTACATTAAATTAATTTGATTTGATTTAGTTTTAATTTAATTTGATTTAATTTAATTTAATTTAATTTAATTTAATTTAAGTTATTTAATTTAATTTAATTTGTTAATTTAATTTAATTTAATTTAATCTTTAATTTAATTTTTAATTTAATTCAACTTTTAATTTCAATTTAATTTAATTTAATTTAATTTAATTTAATTTACTTAATTTAATTTAATTTTTAATTTAATTTTATTGAAAATTTAATTGAAATTTTTAAAAGAGTTTAATAATTTAATTTTAGTTTAATGATTAAGTCTTTTAATGTTTTGAATTTGAGTTATCATTTTAATTAAGAATTGAATAATAATGAGATAATTAATTTAGGGATTTTTAAATTAAAGAATAAATCTCTTCCTGATAATATCCCTATTTTAATAATTTCAATTTTATTATTCTTCCAAATTTAATCAATTATTTAATTAAGGTTTAATCATTTTAAAATTATTTAATGGGTTTCTACCCTTTAATTATTTAAATTTCAATCATCCAAATCAGATTATGATCAAATGTTTTACTTATTAATTTTTTTATTAAACCTAAAGTTTTAATTAAGGATTAAAAATTTTAATTACCACTTTACCCTTTAAGCTTAATAATTTCATAACTCACTAAATTGAACTCAAATGAACTTGAAATTTTTATGTGACTTCACTCATATGTCGATAAAGACATGAGAGGAGAAAATGTGATTTTTCTATATTTAATTTATTTATATAATTATTTTTGGTAGAAAATAGAGATTTTCAAGGAAAATTTAATAACATGACCAAGGGAAAGTTTCTGTCCTTAAGAAAATTAGGGGACATTCCTAATGACCACTTGGACCAATTTTGGTGATTTTTTGAATTATATTATTTTTATTATAATTATTTTAAGTTTTGGAGTGTTAATTAATTTAAAAATAAAATAAATGTTGAAAAATGAATTTTATATTTTTCAAAAATCTCTCTGATATCAAGGAAATCAGAGAATCAAATTTTACAATTTTCTGATTTTTCTATGATTTATTATAATTATTTTAGTGAAAAAAGCTAGAAAACATATTTTTTTAATTTTAAAATTATCCTAGAGCTTTAAAATTTAATATCTCACTAAATAGACCTAAGTAAAATGTGGGGTTTGTTCCTAAGTGATTAAAATTCAAAATGTGACATTTTGGTGAATTTTATTATTTTTGTGATTTTTATTATTTTTAATTATTAAAATATTAAAATAATATTAAAAATCAACTTTTTTTAGAAAATTGAAATTTTAATTTTCTTAAATTCCCCGATATCGAGAGGCTCCAAAACCAATTTGGTGAATTTTTGAAAGATATTTTAAAAGTCATGAATTTTTAAAGTTTAAAATGACTAAGTGGCTTAATCAACCCAATTAGTGGGGCTAACCAAATCCAATTGACCTCAAATTTTTATGGTGGGTTCCTCTGATCCTAAAGGTCAGTGGAGAATTGATTTCAAGTCAATTTAATGTATGTTTAGCTCTAATTAATTAGAGACCTATTTTGAGTGTTTAAGCCAATTAGGGTTGTTTTAAATGAACTAACTCAAAACCTATTTTTCCTAGGGTCCTCTCGGTCATAAGGAACATCACCAAATTTTCCTAGGATTTATTTCACAACATGCTATTTATTGGAATTAAAATACTCAAAACGAGTAACATGAATTTGAAAAATCAATAACTTTTCATAGGGATGGCCTCGACTTTGGAAAATTCGGGGAATGTTTCCAAATTCGGAGGCTTCAAAAGCCCTATGGTCTCATGCCATGGTGAATTGTATACATGCATGGAGAATTAAAAGTATGCAGAGAGTAAATAAATTATAAAAAATAAAATACTTGATGAAATTAAATGATTTCTTTTCCACATTATTCTCCTCTGTTCACTGAGCAAGAGGGTATTTTTATTTTATTTTTCTGATTTTTCTACACAAAGTTATGAATTTTTGAAGTTTAGGGAATTAAATAAATAAAAAAAAACCTAATTTTCTATTTATCCACGCGGCGCCGCGTCAACCTCGGCAACTCCGAAACGCCGCGTGGCGCGCTCCCATTCGACGCCGCCATCTGACTCAGTGCTCCCGGGCCCCGCTGTATCGTTCTGTCTTCTGATCCGACCCGATCCTGGCCGTCCGTCCGCGCGTGTATTAAATGAACGACATCCGTTCATCGTCCCCAAGTGTCCTCACCCGAGAGCCGTCCACACTAAATCCCTAATATCTCACTCGATACTCAATGGATTTTCATGTTCTTATGCTCCATGGATTCGTCTTGAAGAGACGAACACATCTATACGGCTATCATGCATTGAAATTAAAGCATTTGAAATGGAGAATCTCTAGAAGCTCGGGATGAAGAATTAGTTCATACCTTTGCTCAGAGAAGTGTGGCTTCGATCTGAGAGTTGTTGCACCTTCGATTGGATCCCAGCAAGCTCCAGATGAAGTCTCCTGGTCCAGTGAATTGTCTCAGGTGTGATTTCGACCAAGCCCGATCACAAAGCTTGGAGGCCGGAGCAATTGGGTGGCTCGGAGATGGGGCTTTTGCTGGTGGACACCTTCCTCGGTCCGGCGAAGGTGTAGAACCAATCAATTTGGGGATTGGCTCACCTGTGGAGAAGTGTCCCGGTTTTGGGTGGAATTTCGGTCGAGAAATTGGGTTTTGTCAGTGGGGATTAGGGCAAATTGACACTGGGGATCAACTGCTCTAAGCGTGGAGAAGGTTTGGAACAATTTTGGCAGAGTTTCGGCAAGGTTCGTGCAACTCTCCTCTCTTGGCCGTGAGGGGTGGAGTTTAAATAGGAGAGGGTGGAGGGCCTCCTAGGGAGAGTTAGGGCTTGGGATCAGCTGCTCTTGGCAAGAGAAGAACAGCTCCAATGGCAACCGGGGATGGGGCGGCTCGGCAGGTGAGAATTCCAAGTTGGGCTCACATGTGAGCTCTCGGCCATGGTGTTTTCCGGCGGCCCAGTGGCCGGCCAGCCGAGCATTGGTCACCATCTTGTTCGGGTGGGTCGTGGTCGGGGTTTGGTGCATTCAATCGAGGTTTGACATGTGTAAAGGGTTTGATTTAGATGGAATGGGGGAGGAGCTAATTTTGAGTCTAAATGGGTCAACCCACCCATTTGGGCTTGGTGCACCCCTCAAGGTGGCTTTGGATGCTGTGGGGGATCGAAGGGATCAGCTGGTTTGGCATGGAGAAGTCTCCATCCAAATATATTTGGATTAAATTTAAGTTTAGGTGAAACATGATTAAGGCTAATGAGCTTTAGGGATTAAGGAAAGCCCTCCCTCTTCTTACCCAATATGGCATGGTGGAGTGTCCAAAGCTCTCATGGCTCACATGTGGCTCATGCATGGCTTCATGGCTCACCTTTGGCTTGGCAAAAAGTTTGGTCAATTTCATGAAAATGGATTTTAGGAATTTTTGGCAATTTGATGGAAATTTGTATGAAACTTGATTTGGAATTATTTGATGATGAATTTAGGACTTAGGTAATGGCTTTAATTAAGTGGATGGCAAATGGAGATGTCATGTGGGCTTTAGGGTAGATTTTAGGCCTTTTGAAATGGTTTTAGATGGGCTTTTAAGATGGTTTAGGAAAGTGGGCTTTTGGATTTTAAAATGGATTTTGGGATGAAATTTTGTAAAGAGGTTGGGCTAAATAATTGTTGGGTTTAGCTCATGGATGTATCATGAGTGACTTGAAGCAAATTGGGAGTGATTTGGGTTTGAATTGGGTTGAATTTGGGCTCTTTTGGTGAATGGGCCAATATAGGTCCAAGTGGGCCAAGTTGGGCCAATGTTGGGCTAGGGTTGAAATTGATGTAAAATCAATGTTGAGAAATGTTTATGGGAGTGTTTCAAAGAGGTTTTACCTTTGGTTGGGCTTTGATTTTGGGGTTTGGGCCCATTTGGGTTAGGTTTGAGTTTAGGTCAAAATTGGGCCTTTTAGCTTTGGGTTGAATTTGAGTGGGGTTTGGGTCTAAATTTTTGGCAAATCATGTTAGTGTTTTATTTGTGGGAATGTTAAGGAAGATTTAGAAAAGGTTTGGGGTTAATTGGAGTTGAATTGGGTGAGTTTGGGTTAGGTTTGGGTCATGGGTCCAAATTGGGCTTTAAGGCCAAAAGTGAAATTGGATCCAAATGTCAATCAAATTGGACTTGAATTTGGTCTAGATTGGTGTTGGGAATGTTGAATTGAAGTTTAGAACTGAATTGGACCAGAATTTGGGTCAATTGGGTAGGTTTGGTTTGACATTGGGTTCACTTTGAGTTAAAATGGGTCAAATTGGGGGTTTTGACAAAAGTAGGGTAAATTGACAAAATTGGCCCATGGTGTAGTTGGAAAAAATGAAATTGGGAATATTTGGGATTTTCTGGAATTTTCGGGAAATTTTCTGAATTTTTGGATTTTTTGGCCAAGAGGGGCATTTTGGGTATTTGGAGGGTATTAGGAGGTTTTCTTGGAATTTTTGGTATTTTTGGGTATGGATGATCAATTTGAGTAATGTGGAAATGTTTAAGATCAATTTTGAGGAATTTTGGGTGATTTAGGAAATTTTGAAAAATTTGGGTAATTTCAAGGGTTTTGGGTAGGCTAGGCGGGTGTAGGGTCCCAGGGGTCAAAAATTGAAATTTTGGGAAATTGAAGATTGGGTGGATGTAAGTGGAGTGAAATCATTCTGGTTGATCCATGAAGCCATATCAAGCCCACATGAGCCATGAAGGGACCCATTTGAGGCATTCATCTATGTTGTTCCTAACCCTCTTAGCCCGAGGGCTTAGGGGTTAAGGACCATCCATGTGAATCACCTACATGAGTCGGGAGGTCAAGTTAGGTATGGGTGTATGAAAGTGTAGTGTATAGGTGTAGTGTGTGTGTATGTCAGCCCTTCACTGCACCGGGCCACCTGGTGCGGTCCTAAGGCCAAAGAGTCCTATAGGAACTCATCCTTAAACTTCCACATTCGATTTCAACCCTCTAGGTGATTAGGGGTCTATAGTCAAGTTTGTGGAGTTTGCAGGGAGTTAAGAAGTGGTTTGAATTTCTAAAAGGTGGGTCCCAATTCTAGTCCTCTAAGATAGTCAAAGGAAAAGCCTAAGGCTAGATCCTAAGTACTAAAGAGAAGAAGAGAAGACCTCATCAAAAATGAGGTCAACATGAAGGTGATGGTCTTTCCACAATTATTTTAATTGGAGAAATTAATTTTTCCAAATCCTTAGAAATATGTTTTTCAGGTCTTTTAGTTTCCTTTGTTTCTCTCACAACATCTTTCTCTTTTCTAACCATATCCTCTATCTCTCTTCCACTTTTTGATTGGACAACTTCTACTTGTTCATTAGTGTTCTCTTTAGGGTTGATCTCAATGTTGCTAGGAAGTGTTCCTTGGGTCTATTGCTAAGTGAATTAGCCATTTGTCCCAGTTGATTCTCTATATTTTTAATCGCAGCATTTTAACTTTGCAACTGGTTTCCCATTTGCAATACCACTTCTTCCATATACATCTTCTTATCCTCAAATTGTTGATCATTGTTAGAGTCTGGTGGATATGAAAGTCTATAGTTTGTGTTCCCCTGATTATTCCAACTTCCATTAGGATTCGCATGATTATTTTCCCATTTTTGGTTCCACCATCAGTAGTATGATTCAGGTTAAATTTAGGATGGTTCTCCCAACACGGGTTGTAAAAGTTAGAATATGGGTTGTTTATGGTATTTAAAGCGTCATATGATAAGTTAGAATTAATTATACGCTCTAATGAACTTTCCTCATTTACAGAAGTAAATTGGGGCTGATTCATTCTAAATTGGTCGAACTTCCTTGATATTGCAGCAACCTGAGATGCAAGAATTGTAATCACATTTGTATCATGAACACTAGCTACATTTTTATGATTTACCCTTGCAGAAGGCCATTGAAATTCATTTGTAGCCATTTTTTCAATTAATGCATACACTTCATTAATTGATTTTGACATTAATGAACTACAAGCAGTAGCATCAATTATAGACCTAAGGGATCCTACTAACCCATTATAAAAAGTTTGAATGATTAACCAATCGGGTAGAGCATGATGTGGACACTTTCCTAGGAGTTCCTTAAATCTTTTCCAGGCTTCGTATATTGTTTCTCCTTCATATTGACAAAATGAGATAATATCGTTTCTAAGTTGAGTAGTCCTTGAAGGTGGAAAATACTTAGCTAGGAATTTCTGAGTTAACTCCTCCCAATTTTTAATAGATCCAGGTGCTAATGAGTATAACTATATTTTAACCTTATCCTTTAGTGAGAAAGGAAAAAGCCTTAGCCTAACAGCATCGTATAACATGCCATTATAACGAAATGTAGCACAAAGTTCTAGAAAACTAGATAAGTATAAATAGGGATCCTCCAAAGGAGTTCCCCCAAACTGATTGTTCTGCACCAGTTGGATAATCTCAGGATTTATTTCAAACGAGTCAGCCTTCTACGACTGATTTTGTATACTTAAGTGAATTTCATCCGTCGTAGGATTTACGTAATTCCTCAATGAAGTATGATGATTTTCCAAGTTATTATCTTGAAAGTTTTCCATTTCCATTTCTAGTTTTTCGAGTCCTTTCTGTATTTTTATTATTTTTTTATTTTTTTCAAACTCGGGATCATAAGACACAAGTTCTGTAGATCCTTTGTTTCACATACATAACACAACAAACAATAAATTAACAATTAAATAAATAATAGATGAAATATATTTAACACAACAAAATATTTTCACGAACACCTTATTTTTCACACAAACAATTTTTTTTCTTTTTTTTTCACAACACTTTTTCATATAACAAAACACTTTTCACAAAAAAATAGTTTTTATGACACTACATTTTTCCAAGTTTAAACCTAATTATTTCAACTAAAATTCTCCTAAAGTTCTTACAAAAGATTCCCTGACAATAGCGCTAAAAACTTGACCCGACCCGCAATAACGCAGTAATTTTTGTTTCCAAAAGATGGCTAAAAAATTTACCCAATTTATAAATAGCAGCTAGTGTATAAATTTAAAATGCTGTAAAATTTTAGAAAGTATTTTACACACTAGTGGTACTACGTAAGTATACGTATCGTTTCAAGTAATATAGGGTTTTCTTGTATAACCCCAGTATCGATCCCACAAAGAAGCGAGGTAAGCAATCCTTTAGGCTAATTCCAGCCTATTCCTATAAGAACTAAATTTGGAATTTCGTTTAAAATGGTTTTTTAATAACTAATTCTAAATAAAGTTCTTAAATAAAAAGATAACTTATGGATAAATTAGTTTAGATAATTTTGAGATGTTAAAGACTACCTTTCTCTTGCAATTACATAGATAATGTGTAGGAAAGAAATTCTTAGAATTTTATGTAGTAGTGCCAAATAGAAGCAATCCTATTCTTTACCCATTGGTCCAGGTGTAAAGAACATTGACTAATCTATAGATCAGTTCAGGATGTTTTATTAGTAGAATGAGTTAATCTAGGCTCACACTACTAGATGTTCAAGGGTGGCTATGGTCGGCCCTACCAGTGACTCGTTCCCTTTTTATATACCAAATTATTAGAATTTAGTCTGTCACTCTAAAAACTAATCAATTTTGCACCCAATAAGTAATATCTCCCTATTTATTTGCACTTCATCATGAGTAACCCTCATATAGCTTTCGATTACCTAAGGATTCATGTGATATCTACTAGTTAAGAACTTATCTCCGGATAGGTCTCAGAATTCTTTAACAGGTTTTAACCATACAAGTGATTAATTTGTAAAGTAAATGAAGATCCAATATGAATATCATCACCATAATTTAATAAGAGAATATCTAAGCAAATCTTAATTCCTAAACATGCATCTATTTCATTACAAAATAAAAGTAAATGAAAGTAATGGCATAAGAAATAAAAAGAGTTGATAAAATTATGTAATAATTTAAGTGCCAATAAGGAACTTATTTTATTAGTATTCTATTATATTTATGCAACTATCTGTCACCTAGAAGTATCTATTAGATAATTCTATCATAAAAATAATTTTCTTACACATGCCACTACTTCATATTAAAAGAAAGAGTAAAGAAAATCACTTACGAAGCATGGATAAATCACGACAGAAAACTCGGTTTAAAACAAAGAAAGTCTACTAGAAAATGTTTACAACAATTACAAGAGAATGAAGAACACAATACTTAGCCTTTTTCCTCTGAAGGAAAGAAGAAGATCTCTCCACCAAAGTCTCCCACCGATCCATGCACTGCTTGTACATTCCTTACATAATTATCTCAAAATCCCTCACCAATCTCTCTATAAGATGTAGAAATCTACATCTTCATGACTCTAAAATGACTAAGGGGAAAGAGAGAGAGAGAGAGAGAGAGACGCAAGAGAGAGAGAGGCCCTTTTTCCTGTATAAATATCTCCTACTTATGGAGCTCTGAAAATGGCCAAGGGTTGCTTAAGGCACCTCTTCAAAAGTAGTCCACATTCATTGAATCTTCTAGAAATCGACTCTGGCGCCTAGGCACCAGACTCCTGTGACCAAGTCTTCGCACCCCTTCACTTTAGGTCGCACCTCTTCGCGATTAAAACCATTCCAATGTGTCCAGATACATTGTATCACATGTCCTATATATTAGGAGTAACTTCCAGTCTTCTAGAAGGTCTAGAAACTACTTAACACCATCAAAATAGGAGCATTCCTATTCTTTACCCTTTGGTCCAGGTGCAAAGAACATTGACTAATCCTATGTTTGATTACTGAATCTACGGCTAGGCTGGGAGGATACTGGCTGCCACTTCAGAGCTCCCACGTTCCCCTCACTCGAGGGCTAACATCTACACTTCAGCTCTCAATCAGTAGGATCGAATTGAGTATTTTAGTCTGTCACACTAAAATATCCAATTCTACGCCCGATAATTAATATTTCCCTATTTATTTGCACCCTCCTTCTAAGTTTTTTCATTTCCCTAAATATTGGATGTAATTTTTACTATAGTTGATAATTCAACATATTTTAACTACTCAATTGGCCAGATTGAAAGTAAATTAAGTTTTAAGTAAAAATTATCACAATTTATTTATATTATATTAAGTGCCTTTATTTAATTTCATCAAACCACATAATTTTCATAAACAAGGAGAAAGACTAAGAAAACTACTCAGAATGCATGAGAATAAAACAAAGCATGGATTTCATTTAAAGTTAAAAACAATAAACAAAGATACTTATCTTAATTTCCTTCCCAAGCAGGCTCCTTGAAGTTCCTTTGACTTTTCCTTCTAGTACAGCAACTAAATAGTACTCAATTAAACAAATAAACTCACTAAACTCACTCAAACTACACTTAAGACACTAGAAATAGACTCAACGAAGACTCAAAAGACACACTTAAGACTCTAGAATTCGGCCTCTATTTATAGAGGTAAGCAAAGGTCAAAGGGGTTGTTGACCTCATTTTTGATGAGGTCTTCTCTTCTTCTCTTTAGTACTTAGGATCTAGCCTTAGGCTTTTCCTTTGACTATCTTAGAGGATTAGAATTGGGACCCACCACTTAGAAATTCAAACCACTTCTTAACTCCCTATAAACTCCACAAACTTGATTGTAGACCCCTAATCACCTAGAGGGTTGAAATCAAATGTGGAAGTTTAAAGGATGAGTTCCTATAGGACTCTTTGGCCTTAATACTGCCCTGGGTGGCCTGGTCTGGTGAAGGGCTGACTTAAACACACACTACACCTATACACTATACTTTCACACACATCCTAAAAACACATCCATGCCTAACTTGACCTCCTGACTCATAAAGGTGATTCACATGGATGGTCCTTAACTCCTAAGCCCTTGGCTAAGAGGGTTAGGAACAACATAGTGGATGCCTCAAATGAGTCCCTTCATGGCTCATGTGGGCTTGATATGGCTTCATGGCTCAACCAGAATGATTTCATTCCACTTACATTCACCCAATCTTCAATTTTCCAAATTTTTAATTTTTGACTCCGGGACCCCGTGACCGCTCTGCCTACCCAAAACCCTTGAAATTACCCAAATCCTTCAAAATTTCCAAATCACCAAAAATTCCCCAAAATTAACCTTGATCATTTCCTCACTAATCAAGTTGATCATCCATAGCCAAAAATTCCAAAAATACCTCCCAATACCCTCCAAATACACAAAATACCCCTCTTGACCCAAAAATCCAAAAATTCAGAAAATTCCCAAAAAAATTCCAGAAAATCTCAAATATTCCCAATTACATTTTGTTAAACTACACCATGGGCCAATTTTGTCAATTTACCCCACTTTTGTCAAAACCCCCAATTTGACCCATTTTAACCCAAAGTGAACCCAATGTCAAGCCAAACCTACCCAATTGACCCAAATTCTGGTCCAATTCAATTCTAAACTTCAATTGAACATTCCCAACACCAATCTAGACTAGATCCAAGTCCAATTTGATTGACATTTGAATCCAATTTCACTTTTGGCCTTAAAGCCCAATTTGGACCCATGACCCAAACCTAACTCAAACTAACCCAATTCAACTCCAATTAACCCCAAATCTTTTCTAAACCTTCCTTAACATCCCCACAAACAAAACACTAACATGATTTACCCAAAATTTAGACCCAAACCCCACTCAAATTCAACCCAAAGCCAAAAAGCCCAATTTTGACCTAAACCCAAACCTAACCCAAATAAGCCCAAACCCCAAAATCAAGACCCAACCAAAGTCAAAACCTCTTTGAAACACTCCCATAAAAATTTCCCAACATTAATTTTACATCAATTTGAACCCTAGCCCAACATTGGCCCAAGTTAGCCCAATTTGACCTACATTGGCCCATTTACCAAAGAGGTCCAAATCCAACCCAATTCAAGCACAAAACACTTCAAATTTATTCCAAATCATTTATTAAACCTTCCTAAATTAAATTCAACACTTATTGGATCCAATCATTTGCAAAATTCTCATCCTAAAATTTGTTTTGAAATCCAAAAGCCCACTTCCCTAAACCATTTCAAAAGCCCATCTTCACTAAATTTCAAAAGGCCCAAAGCCCACATGACAACCCTATATCATCATCCATTGGATGAAACCATCTCCTAAGTTCTAAACCCATGATAAAATAAATTCAAATCAAGCCATATGCCAAATCCTATCAAATCACCCCTAAATTACCAAAATTTCTAAAATCCATTTTCATGAAATTGACCAAGCTTTTCCCCAAGCCAAAGACAGGCCATGAAGCCACTCTTGAGCCACATGCAAGCCATGTGAATTGCTCACATGTGACCTTACCATGTTGGGCAAAAGGAGGAGGTCCTTTCCACATTCCCATAAGGTGATTAACCACTCCCATGATTCCCCTTAACCATGCTTATGCCTAATTGTGATTGGATGGTGACCCTACTGATTATGCTGAAACAAATCACTTTCCCTTCAGCCTAAACCAAACATTGGGTGGTGCACCTAGCCGAAAGGGATGGGTTGACCAATTTGAGCCAAAATGAGCCTTCTCTCATACCATTCTAATCCAAGCCTTTTACACATGGCATTTACCAATTGCCTACACTAAACCCCAGCCCTGACCCACCTGAACAAGATGGTGACCAGTGCCTGGCCGGCCAGCCACGAGGCCGCCGGAAAACACCATGGCCGAGACATGGGGAGAAGCCAAACTTTGGAATTCCACCTTGCTGAGTTGCCCCATGCCCAATGGCCACCATGGCTGTTCTTCCCTTGACCTAAGCAGCTGATCCCAAGCCTTGAACCCCCCTGGGAGGCCCTCCACCCTCTCCTATTTAAACACCCCCTCTCTTGGCCATGGGAGAAGTGCTGAACCAACCTTAAGGAAACTCTGCCAAAATCATTCCAAACCACTCTCTGCACATAGAGCATTTGATTTCCACTGGATTCCAGCCCAAATTCCCTCTAGCTGAGCTCAATTTTGAGCTCAAACTTCAGCACAAAAACCAGGACACTTCTCCACAGTGGACCAATCCTTAAATTGATTGATCCTACACCTTCACCAGACCAAGGGAAGAAGTCCACCAGCAAAAGCCCCCTCTCCGGACCACCCATCCGTTCCGGAATCCAAGCTTTGTGATCGGGCTTGGTCGAAATCATACCTAGCACAATTCACGGAGCCGAGGGACTTCATCCGGAGCTTGTCGGGACGTAATTGAAGGTGACACGACCCTCGGATTGAAGCCACACTTCTCCGAGCAAAGGTATGAGCTAACTCTTTATCCCGAGCTTCTGGAGATTCTCCATTTTAAATGCCTTAATTTCAATGCATGATCACCGTATAGATGTATTCGTCTCTTCAAGACGAATCCATAGAGCGCAAGAACACGAAAAATCCGTTAAGTATTGAGTGAGATATTAGGGATTTAGTGTGGACGATTCTCGGGTTAGGAGGCTTCGGGACGATGAACGGATGCCGTTCATTTAATACACGCGCGGACGGACGGCTAGGATCGCGCCGGATGAGGAGACGGAACGATACAGCGGGCCCCTGGAGCGCTGAGTCGGATGGCTGCGTCGAATCAGAAAGCGCCGCGTGGCTGTTCGGGGATGCTAAGGTTGACGCGGCGCCGATTCGGATAAATAGAAAGATAGGGATTTTCTTATTTATTTAATTCCCTAAACTTCAAAAATGCATAACTTTGTGTAGGAAAATCAGAAAAATAAAATAAAAACACCCTCTTGCTCAGTGAACAGAGGAGAATAATGTGGAAAAGAAATCATTTAATTTCATCAAGTATTTTATTTTTAATTATTTATTTACTCTCTGCATTGTTTTAATTCTCCATGCATATAAGAAATTCACCATGGCATGAGACCATAGGGCTTTTGAAGCCTCTGAATTTAAGAACATTCCCTGAATTTTCCAAGGTCAGAGGCCATCCCTATGAGAAGTTATTGATTTTTCAACTCTATGTTGCTAATCTGAGTATTTTAATTCCAATAATTAACATATTGTGAAATAAATTCTAGGAAAATTTGGTGATGTTTATTATGACCAGAGGACCCTAGGAAAAATAAGTTTTGAATTAATCCACTTGGAATAACCCTAATTGGCTAAAACACCCAAAATAGGTCCCTAATTAATTAGAGCTAATCATACATCAAATTGACTTGAAATAAATTCTCCACTGACCTTTAGGATCAGAGGAACCCACCATAAAAATTTGAAGTCAATTGGACTTTGTTAGCCCTACTAAATGGGTTGATTAAGTCATTTAGCCAATTTAAACTTTAAAAATTCATAACTTTCAAAATACTTTTCAAAAATTCACCAAATTGGTTTTGGAGCCTCTCTGATATCAGGGGAATTTAAGAAAAATAAAATTGTAATTTTCTAAAAAAGTTGATTTTTTGCATTATTTTAATATTTTAATAATAAAATAATAATAAAAATCACAAAAAATAATAAAATTCACCAAAATGTCACATTTTGAATTTTAATCACTTAGGAACAAGTCCCATATTTTTCTTAGGTCCCTATGATGAGATATTAAATTTTAAAGCCCTAGGGTAATTTTAAAATTAAAAAAATGTATTTTCTAGCATTTCCATTAAAATAATTCTAATAAATCAAAGAGAAATCAGAAAATTGTAAAAATTAATTCTCTGATTTTCTTGATATTAGAGAGATTTTTGAAAAATTTAAAATTCATTTTTAAATCTTTATTTTTTTTTTAAATTAATTAATACTCCAAAACTTAAAATAATTATAATAAAAAAAATATAATTCAAAAAATCACCAAAATTGGTCCAAGTGATCCTCTCATCATTAGGAATGTCCCATAATTTTCTTAAGGATAGAACCTTTCCCTTGGTCATATTATTAAATTTTCTTTGGAAATCCCTATTTTCCACCAAAAATAATTACATAAATAAATTAAATACAGAAAAATCACATTTTCTCCTCTAATGCCTTTATTGACATATGAGTGGAGTCACATAAAAATTTCAAATTCATTTGAGTTCAATTTAGTGGGTTATGAAATTATTAAGCTTGAAGGGCAAAATGGTAATTAAAATTTTAACCTTTAATTAAAACTTTAGGTTTAATAAAATTAAAGAGTAAAATATTTGATCCTAATCTGATTTGGATGATTGAAATTTAAATAATTGAAAGGTAGAAAACTACTAAACAATTTAAAAATAATTGAAATAAACCTTAATTAAATAATTGATTAAATTTGGAAGAATAATAAAATTGGAATTATTAAAATAGGGATATTATTAGGGAGAGATTTGTTCTTTAATTTAAGAATCCCTAAATTAATTATCTCAATAATATTTAATTCCTAATTAAAATGATAATTCAAATTTGAGATTTAAAATGCTAAAAGACTTAATCATTAAATTAAATTAAAGTTAAATTATTTAAATTAAATCCTTTTAAAATTTCAATTAAATTAATACTTTAACAATTAAAATTAAATCATCTTTAAAACATAAAAAATAAAATATTAAATTAAAATTAAAAATAAAATTAAATTAAAATTTAAATTAAATTAAATTAAATTAAATTAAATAAAATAAAATTAAATTAAATTAAAACATATTAAATTAAATCAGATTAAATCAAATTAAATTAAATCAAATTAAATTAAATTAAATCAAATTAAATTAAATTAAATTAAATTAAATTAAATAACAGAATCAAGTTAAAATTAAAATCAAATTAAATTAAATTAAAATTAAAACTAAACCAAATTAAATTAAATTAAAGTTAAATTAAATTGAATTAAAAAATAACATCACCTAAGACATAAAGAAATTCAAAAATAAATATGAAGCAACTTGAACACTATTCCAAATTTAAACCCGTTAACTGAAATTAAATTAAATCATAAACCTTTTGAACATCAATTTGCCCTCGAAAGCTTTCATTGTCATAACTCCAAAACAGAACGTTAAATGAAATGTTACTTCCCTCATAGGATATTCAAATGTCCTAGTTCACTGAGTAAGATAATAACAAAATTTGAATTCCCGGACGATTAATTCATTTGTATAATTAAATTCATTTGGACTTAAAATAATTCTAGCAATATTGAAAAGATGTTTAAGATTCTTCTTAAGCACTTCCTCAATATGATAGGATGTTTATAAGAGCAACTGAACTTAATTGTTCTTTTGATGAAGAAAATCGTCCTCAAACCAAAACACAAGAACCTAGACGTCATAGAATATGACTAGCTATAGGATTAGGAACTTGGTAGAAAACCATAACCCTTCCCTTAGTTTTACCTAGGAACTTGTTCTAAATGCTTAAATATTCTAAATTGTGTTTAAGTGCAGCTTAGGATGACGGGAAGACCCTCCGAGTACGCTTTTATTTTGTTGCAATTTACTTTATTGCAATTTACTTAATCGCATCGCACTTACTTTTCTTGCATGATAAACAATCGTTGCATGAAAACCCACACTTTTAGGATAGTCCCTAAAACTGAAACCAAAACTAAATTAAAAGTCATTACAAGATAAAATTCACCGCCACAACATTTCAAAATATAAAACAACTCAAAATTTAATCACAAACAGTAACACAAAACTGCAATTACAACTAAATTAAAACGTCTTGTTGGATGATCGGGAATACCTCGGATGATGTAACCTACGTGTTGCTAACGGGATTTCCCACGGTCTAAATGAAAGTGTGGAACTCATTCGACTGAGTTTAGCAAATTCATCCGGACTAAGTGAATCCGATAAAAATAACAATGCTGGAAGGATGGAACCGTGGGATCTTAACCGGTGTTGTTATAATCAACTTTAAGATTTGTTTTAATTAAAACATAAAAACACTTGGGAATTAAGAATTTCTCTAAACCAAAACACTTTTCTCATCTCCTGATTTATGACTTCTAAAACTAAACCTCTGCAACAACAAGGAGCTCGGAGCGTCGTGGGCAACACGGCCATCGTCATCAGCAAAACCTGAGTCTACTTCAGCAAATCTTTCTTAGAATTAAATAACCAAACCATAGGATTTCGAGGTAGTTTGCCTAGTGCAACATAAATCCTCAATCTTCTGTTAGGCATTTGCATTGCAAACTAAGCCCTAACCGGTCTTAGGATTTCCGAGGTAGTTGTCTGATACGACATAAACCCTCACATCTTCCAGGCTATTTGTATGATCTTATCATACAAATATAAGTCCAAATTAATTAAAATTGGCAAGATCAAAACATTAAATAAACATTATGACCTTTCTAAATCCAAGCCAAACAATAGGATAGTCGGGAAATTACCGAAGTTGGCTTCGAATATGTAATTTCTCCTACTTTTCTTCCTTTGAATTCTCAAAACAAAATGTTCCAAATTTGATCTACTCCCTATTGAAATTCTAAAATTCAATCCCTTGAAAACTTAAACTTTGAGATTCTTGAGAGCAGAACTACTGATTATTATCGAGAGTTTTCTTAGGTGATTCCGTCACTTAAGATGTAATTAACTATAGTGGCTTGCCCTTATAGGGAATTTTAAGAACCGGTGTAATATAAACCCCGCTTAATTCATTTATATTAAGCAGGGGAACTTGTCGGCTTATAAAATTGGTTCGCAGGCCAAACGGATGTCACAAATCTTTTAATTTATTTAATTGAGCCCTATCATCAAGCGGTATGTCTATTCTTCGGGACAGATACACGGTTTGTGGTGCGGTGCTCGTTTATATAAACTATTTGGGATGTGAGATCGCTTGATTTCATATCTTAAAATTTTCAAATTTAAAATTATTTTCAAAATAAAATACTACTTTTCAAATTATTTATTTAAATTAAATTAAAAATTCGCCTACAATTTCTGTAGGCGACCTCTTTTCAAAAATACAACACACCCAACCTAAAAAATAAGCCGTACAGGGGTGCTAAAACACCTCTTCAAAAAGTGTCCAGGTTCAATGTATATGCATTTTGAACTAGCTCGCAGTCGGCGGGAAACAACCTCGCCGTTAGCGGGGCTTCTAGAAGGTCTTCAAACAACGCGATCTCGCTGTCGACGGGCTCGGGCTCGCTGTCAGCGAGGTAGTTATAATTCCTTCAGAAATTTCTCCTCACGATCTCGTCATCGGCGGCCTCGATCTCGCCGTCGGCGAAGTAGTTATATTTGCATGAATTTCTTCCTTTTTGATCCAAATTTGCTCTATTTCATGCATTTTGCTTCTATCACCAATAAATCTTCATTCCTGCAATAAAATAAAGAAAATACCTTTCTTTAAAGTGCAATTTTATCAAAAATAGGTATGAATTTGTTAACATATTTTTCTGTGATCAAAATCCCCCAAACTTAATTATTACTTGTCCTCAAGTAATTTTAATACTAAATAAAAATAATGAATTCTATAATAGAATTTTTCAACTCAAATAATATATGAATTAATTTTAAATAACATTATAATAAAGTTAAAAAGAAATATTTCTAAGTAATTTCAATTAATTTTATAGATATAAGATTATTTAGTTATTAGGTCTAAGATTTCTAACTTTCTATTTATTTCGGTGAAAGACAATATTAAAAATTAATAAATTACTTAAGATATTTAAATGATAGGAAATTGAAGAAAACTCTATTTAGTAAAATACTAATCCATAAATATAAGTTTAGAAATATAGTTAAGTTTTACCCTTTAGGTTGAATCCGTTGAAGCTAATTTTTTATAAAGCATCTCCTCAAGCTTCTCCTCACTTATATTTTTCTTTTCTTTTCTTTTCTTTCTTTTTCTTTTCTTTTTCTTTTCTTTTTCAAGTGAGGATTACTGTATCTGGAAAGCCTGTTAATAAATTTGAACTTCAATTTCTCTTCCTAAATTTGAAACTTAAAATACTTCTTTGCTTATATATATTTCATAATTTTTTTACTTCATTAAGTTTCTATTCTTTCTTTTTCATTTATATACTTAAGAATTTCCAATTTTTTAGAATATAGTTTCCCTTACTTTAAATAGTCTACTATATTCTTATTCCTTTTAACCAAATATCTTCTTCTATTAATTTAATTGAATTACTAGAAGTATTTTCTTTAACTTTATATAATAATTAAATAAAGCAACTCATATTTATTGAATTGAAAATTACTATAGAAAATCATTTATAATTTTTGAAAATAGAATTTGAGAACAATTTAATAATTAAATTTGTATTTTTACCTTCCCCCAAACTTAAATTTTTCTATCTATACTATATAGTGAAAAAGGGAAAGTATATAAAATTCATCATACCTTTGAGCTTTAGGTATTTCTTTTCTTTGAAATTTTTGCAAGCTTTTTCATTACTTACGAACCCGTATCGTTAGTATTCTTCCATATATAAATTTTAAAAAGAAAGTGCAAGGATGGAAATTTTTTAAAATAAGTATCAAACATAACATAGAAAACGTAATTTGTTACTACACATACATTTACAATAATACATTAAAGAAAAACTAACATCCTATATATATAAAAATTTGCAACTAATTTAACACACATAAGAAATATAACATCATAGTTCAATAAAACAAACAAAACATACCAAGTCCATAGTCTACAGAAAGTACGAAATAATCACATCCAAAATAATAAAGTTTCTCAACATAACAACAAATCTAAAACAAACCAAATAAACTAAACAAAAGCTCTAATCCTCTCGCATCAAAATCCCAAGCTATATCATCACCTCGATCTCCGAGCCGAGAAGGTCGAGCGGTACGGTACTATGAATATCGGGGGCACTCAGGAAAGACAACATCTAAATCACCACTCCTATAACGATGCTCGCACTTCATAATATGCAATCTCGTATTCCGAATGTCACTGGAGATATTCGCTATCATAATCATGTCCTCTCTCCAAGCCTCCAATTCTTTGATCTATATGCTCAAATCTTCTTTCCATATTTTCTCCAAAAACTCAAAACTCTTTCTACTCGTGGTTAATTCATTCATCGGATCTTGAAGGGTAGGAGTAGTGTGCGAGGGGGTGGTTCATAACTAGTAGAGGGTATATCTCTACTTGAAGAAGGTACATAATCCCTCGTCCCGCATCTCCATCCTTCATGGGATTCATATTTCTTTATATTAGCTCGAGTTAGGGGTTTCACGAGCTCTATCCATTCCTCATCATCTCTTGCCTCTACCCCGGATAATTGGCGAAGTGCATAGATAAGACCAGGATGTCCTAATCCTCCTCCACTTTCATTTCTAGCGAGTGGCTAATATGTTTTTATATATAACATTTCCCACATTAATACTCTTCCGGTTCCGAATACGAAATTCGGAATCGTTTCATCTCTTGTTACCTCACTATGGTGGTAGGTAGGTAACAAAGTAGAGCAAATAAAATAATGCAGGCTTTTGATGTTGCATTTAGCATAGAAAGAGGGAAGTTTACCCGTTCTCGCTGCTTTATCTTCCAGACTCCTTTCCCATCAGTGAGAAAGTCAATCACCTCTTCTAATGGTTCTTCCATAGTTCCAAAAGTTTCATATTCGCTCCGAGTGTCTTGAACTTCATAATATGCGTTAATCCTAGCAGCGTTGAAATCGACAAAAAATCCTCTAACCTTTACTGGTGCATCTTCAGCCTGTGTTAAATTTGCATAAAATTCCTTCACAACTTCTACAGCTGCTCTATTGGTAATGAAACAGAAGTTTTCCCATCCTCGCTCCTTTATAACTCGCTCTACTTCTTCTCCTGGATTCTTGAAAACTTGATCTTGTATGCACTTTCTTGCTTGAATATTTTGAAAATATTGTGTTTGTGCTCTCGCATTAATGAATCGAGTTTCGTCAAAATCTAATCGTCGCTTTTGTCGTGGAGCCATTTCTCGATCTGTGAAGATTACAAAATTTTTAACTAAACTCCAAAATATTACTAAAAAGGCTTCACACAACAACTAAAATCCATTTAAATCGATTTCTATGAAATTCTTCCAAGTATTTTCTTCACATTTCAAAATTTTTCAAAATATCCCAATGTAGAAGAAATCAATGGTGAAAATAAAAAATTTTTGCATAGGAGTGAAGCTCTTACCAAGGGAAGATGAAATTCTGTGTCAAAAAGTATTGAAATCGCTTCAAATCCAAGATCTCTCAAGCCCTAGGTCGGTTTTTTCGAAAATTTTAGGAAGGGGATGATGAATAGTGTCGGTTGACCGGTCAAATATAGGTCTTTTCGCGTTCTCGCTATCAACGAGATTTTTCTTGCCGTCGGCGAGCTAATTAATTCCATAAAGCAAAAGTTTCAGGAAAAATCCGCCGTCGACGAGCTCGGTCTAGCTGTCAGCGGGTTTTCTCGTTGTCGGCGAGATAATTCTCGCCGTCAGCGAGGTCCTAAAAATTTTAATTTTTGAATTTCGTCAATCATTTTCAACCTCGAATTGCCATTAATCAATCTTCCGATCACTTAATTTTAATATTAATAAGAAGATTAGGTACTATACTTACAAAAATTCACACAAAACAAACAAAATATCTTTATAAATGAAATCCATCAAACTTAAAAATTTCACACTATCAACTTCACACATACTTAAATTAATTGTTCAAATCCATACCACTCAAGCATCGCAATCCAAACCACAACACTCTAAATGCTCGAGACATAACAATTTACATAAAATCTTATCAAATCTAAAGTTCGACTCATAATAAAACTTAAACTCCAAAACAAACACTCACACATACAAAAATAACATAAACATATAAATCCTTCCTACTCTTCCGTGTCTAAACTAATATCTTCTCTGATATTCCCAATGCGACGCAGGTACACAAATAAATTGTAGAAAGGCCTGAAAGGGAATTCTGCAGTAGATTCTTCATTAATCCATCCTTTGTCTTAGTAGATGAATAAAACTAGCCTCCAGATGTCCAGTATGATCAAAGTGCTCCTTCATTCTCCAATCAATATGATCAAACATATCAGAGATATTGTCAATGGAATTCATCACATTTTGCAATTCTTTCTCCAATCCTTTAATCTTCTTCAAGATAAAATTAGTCTTATCAGTAAAGGGCCTTGCTAAAGGATTATTCTATGATGCTCTGTCAGAAATAACGGTGATCTCATCGTTGTTATCCAAAGTGGGAAACATATCAGTAGAATCCAGGGGTTTCGATGGTAAAAGTACTTTTTCCCAAGCCTCATAAGAAACTTGGTATTAACTGCATAAAGCAAATATAGTAGATGGGTGTCCAAGTCTATGCACTGACCCATGCACGATTAATCCCAATGCAGACTTTACTATTATTGATCCAACATCGATAGGTAATCCAATTTGAATACAATAGTTTAAAATAGCGCATTCCTTTGAAACTTTATTTACTCTCATGGTAGGTAATAATTTTGATGATATAAAGAAATACCAGTGCTTCGAGACAGGGTTTAGAAGTGATGCAGAAAAACTAACATACCCGTCTTCTCGTAACTCCCAATCATCCGGTTCATCAGTCAGATATCTATAGATCTCGTTCATATTATATCTTGAAGGCACAAAGTTGGAATAGTGACAAACAGAGGTATTTTCTATAGAAAACAATTCATTTACCCTTGCAGGAGTAAATGTTACCCATCTTCCTCTGACGTACACATTTCCATGGTTGATCGCATGTAAATTAGAGTAAAACTCTTTGACTACTGGTATAACTACAGCGGAAGTTGTATAACAAAATACCTCCCAATGCCGCTGTGCGATCATTTCTTTGATTTTTGTAGTAGCATTCTCTACTCCTCTATTGACGAATCCTCTTTCTTTGATAAGTCTTTTCTTCATCAAGCCTTTGTTGAAGATTCGTTGTGCCTCCGAACTAACAAATTTTCGCCGGTTGAAAACTTCGGCTTTTATAGTTTTTAGGAATTTTGAGGCCATTTTGGATGGAATGGATTGGTCTCTAGTCGTTCCTAAGGAAGAAAATGGTGTAAAATCAGATTTGGAATAATTTCTTACAAAGGAATTGCTTAGATTCGTCCAAAACCGCATGAAAAAACTTTAAGAAACCAAATTTCAAACTACCTCGCCGTCGACGGGAAGTTCCTCGCCGTCGGCGGGAAGTTCCTCGCCGTCGGCGGGAAGTTCCTCGCCGTCGGCGACTTAGTTATAAAATTGAATGAGTAATGGTCCACGATCTCTCCGTCGGCGGGATCGGCCTCGCTGTCGGCGAGATTCGTAAAAATCGCCCTTTTTCGCTCTGGTCTGAATATTTTCTGATCTCATATAATAAGTTCAATTTTTATGATGATTCTAAATAAGAATTTGAGTAGTAAGATTTATTTTAATAATATAGATTCACTAATATGTAGATATATAAAAAATAAAAGACTAATATGGGTTGCTTCCCATAAAGCGCTTGGTTTAACATCGTCAGCCCGACCTAGTTCAGTTAGTGTTCAGGTTGACTAAGCATTAAAACCTCTTTAAAATTTGGTCGTCTATTTCGAAATATGGTTTTAATCTATGTCCATTTACTTTAAATCTATGTCTTGTTTTTGGATCTTCAATTTCTATAGTTCCATATGAAAATATTTGAGTTACAGTAAAAGGTCCTAACCATCGAGATTTCAATTTCCGAGGAAATAATTTTAATCTAGTATTATAAAGCAAAACTTCTTGTCCTGGTTCAAAATTTCTCTGATTAATCTTCCGATCATGCCATAATTTCATTCTTTCTTTATAAATCTTATCATTATCATATGATTCATTCCTTAATTCTTTCAATTCATTTAATTGCAACAATCTCTTCTCACCAGCTTCTTTCATATTATAATTAAATTCTTTAATCGCCCAATATGCTTTATGTTCTAATTCGACCTGTAAGTGGCAAGTTTTTCCATATATAAGCCTCGTAAGGAGTCATTCCAATCGAGTTTTATAAGCAGTCTTGTATGCCCATAATGCAGTTGTTCTAGTCTTATAGACTCGCTCGACGTGTTAGTGGTTTACGTACTTTTCTAATATACGTTTAATCTCTTGATTAGAAACTTCAGCTAATCCACTAGTTTGTGGATGATAAGCAGTCGATATCTTATGCATAATATTATACTTTTCCCCTAGTTTGTGAATGTAATTGTTTCTAAAATGAGTTCCTCCGTCAGTGATAATCACTCTCGGCATTCCAAATCTAGTAAAAATATTTTTCATTAAAAATTTTGAAACACTTTTAGCATCACACCTAGATAAAGCTTGTGCTTCAATCCATTTGGAAACATAATCAACAGCTACTAATATATATGAGTTTCCAAATGATGGAATAAAATGTCCAATAAAATCTAATCCCCAAACATAAAAAATTTCAACTTCTAATATAAAATTTAGAGGCATTTCATTTTTTCTTGAAATGTTTCCTATTCTTTGGCATTTATCGCAAGTTTTGATATATCTATATACATCTCTAAATAGAGTAGAGCCAGTAGAATCCGGATTGTAGAATTTTATATGCAGTTTTATCCGTCCCAAAATGTCCTCCAAAATCGGAATCATGACATTTTTGAATAATTCGTTCAATTTCTTCATAAGGTACACATCTTCTAATAATTAGATCCTTATATTGCTTATATAAGTAGGGTTCATCCCAAAAGTATGATTTAGTATCGTGAATGAATTTTTTCTGTTGTTGCAAAGTTAACATAGGTGGTAAAATGTCACTTACAATATAATTTACTATATCAACATACCAAGGTATTTTCAACTCATTAATATTATAAAGTTGTTCATCGGAAAACCGTCTAAAATTTCATTATCGATATCGATAATTCAGGATTTTCTAATCTTGATAAATGATCAGCAATTTGATTATCAGTTCCCTTTTTGTTAATGATCTCAAAATCAAATTCTTGCATTAATAATATCCATCTGATTAATCTTGGTTTAGTCTCTTTCTTTTGCATTAAATATTTTATAGCAGAGTGATCAGTATGTACAATGCATTTAGTTCCTATTAGATAATGCCTAAATTTATTAAAAGCATATACAACTGCTAATAATTCTCTTTCAAGAATCGTATAATTTATTTCAAGCATTATTTAGAGTTTTACTAGCATAATATATAACTTTGAAAATCTTATCATATCTTTGCTCAAGAACTGCTCCTAAAGCATAATCACTAGCCTCACACATAAGTTCAAATGGTTTCTCCCAGTTAGGTGAAACTATTATAGGTGCTGTAATTAATTTATCTTTTAATAATTCAAAAGCATTCAGGCATTAAGTTGTAAATTCAAATTTCTTGTCCTTTTTAAGAAGTTGGCATAGAGGTTTAGTAATTTTCAAAAAATCTTTAATATAGCGCCTGTAGAATCCAGCGTGTCCAAGAAAACTTCTTACCCCTTTTACCGTAGTTGGAAGTGGTAATTTAGCTATTACTCGAATTTTTGCAGGTCTACTTCCATGCCTTTTCTCGAAATTTTATGCCCTAATACAATGCCTCCTGTAACCATAAATTGACATTTCTCCCAATTTAGAACTAAATTAGTTTTCTCACATACTTCAAATACCTTTTCAAGATGATTTAAGCATGTGTTAAATGTTGTTCTGAATACAGAGAAATCATCCATAAATACTTCTATTCCATTATCAATTAATTTACTAAATATGAACATCATACATCTCTGGAATGTTGCAGGTGCATTACATAATCCAAAAGGAATTCTTCAAAAAGCGAAAGTTCCATAAGGACTAGTAAATGTAGTTTTATCTTGATCCTCGTGAGCAATTTGTATTTGATGATAACCTAGGTATATCCATCTAAGAAACAAAAATATTTGTGTCCGACTAATCTATCTAACATTCGGACTAGAAATGGTAAAGGGAAGTGATCTTTTCCGGTGGTCGTGTTTAATTTTCTATAATCAATACATATTCGCCATCCAAGTGACTTGTCTTATAGGGATAAGATCATTATTTTCATTAGCTTTGACGGACACTCCTCCTTTTTAGGTACACAGTGAATCGGGCTTACCCAAGCACTCGTCGTAAATAGGATATATAATACCATTATCTAACCATTTTAAAATTCCTTTCTTAACTACTTCTTTCATTATCGATTTAATCTCCTTTGTGGATCTGCTTTAGGTTTATGTTCATTATCTAAAATAATTCCGTGCATACAGTATCGAAGCACTAATTCCTTTGATATCTGCTAAAGTCCAACAAAAAATTTTCTTATATTTTTTTAATGTATCTAAAAGTTTTTGTTCTTGAGATTCATTTAATTCAGATGAAATAATAACTGGAAGAGTTGAAGAATTTCCTAAGTAAGCATATTTCAAATGATTAGGTAACATTTTTAACTCAAG
Source organism: Papilionanthe hookeriana x Papilionanthe teres (assembly GCA_022702705.1). NCBI lineage: Eukaryota > Viridiplantae > Streptophyta > Magnoliopsida > Asparagales > Orchidaceae > Papilionanthe > Papilionanthe hookeriana x Papilionanthe teres. Next base: position 61,760,707 of record CM040423.1, on the reverse strand, counting down.
TTCAGGAGGTTTAATAATTGATGGAACTATATTCTTTTCAGTGTTTTCTGTGTTATCCAAAAATTCATATTTCTCTTGAATATAATCTAATTTTTCAATTAATTCAATATTTTTCTTTTCTAATTTTTCTTTTCTAATTTTTCTTCATAATATTCCTTAAAATGTTCTTTTTGTAATTGATCGAGTACTTCCATTCGAAAACACTCATCATCTTTTTCTAGCGCAGGATATTTCATTGATTTAGCAATATTAAAAGTTACTTTTTGATCATTTACTCTCATAGTTAATTCTCCTTTCTGAACATCGATCATAGCTTTTCCAGTGGCTAAAAATGGTCTTCCTAAAATGATAGGAATTTATTTATCTTCTTCCATATCTAAAACAATAAAATCTACAGGGAAGATAAATTTATCCACTTTTACTAATACATCTTCAATAACTCCTTTAGGATATGTAACAGAACGATCAGCTAACTGAAAAGTTACTGAAGTAGGTGAAATTTCTCCCAATCCTAATCTCTTGAAAATTGATAGAGGCATTAGATTGATACTTGCTCCTAAGTCACACAAAGTTTTTCCATAAAATTTTTCTCCAATAGCTCAGGGTATAGTGAAACTACCAGGATCTTTTAATTTTTCAGGAAGTTTTTTTTGAATAATAGCACTACACTCTTCACTAAGTGTAACCATTTCATTATCAGTAAATTTTCTTTTTTTATTTAAAATATCTTTCATGAATTTTACATAGTTTGGCATCTGTTCTAAAGCTTCTAAGAAAGGCATATTTATCGTTAATTTCTTTAGAATTTCAAGGAATTTAGCAAATTGTTTGTCTTTTTTATGTTGAATTAGTCGTTGAGGAAATGGTGGTGGAGGTTTTTCAACTGAAATTTTCATAGGTATTAAAGGATTTTCTAAATTTGGATCTCGTTGATTCTTTTCCTTTTCAATTTCCACTTCCTCTTTTTGACTTTCAAGTTCTTTCTGAATTTGAGGTTCTAATTCTTTCCCACTTCGTAATTGTATCGCTTTAATTTGTTCATTTACCTTGTCTTTAGGATTTATTTCCACATTACTAGGAAATGTTCCAGGTATTCTATTATTAAGTGTAGTAGCGATATGTCCAAGTTGAGTTTCAATATTTTTGATAGCTGTTCCTTGATTTTGTAATTGATTTCCTTGATTTTGTAGATGTTGACCCATATTTAATATTAATTTTTCTATAGATAATTTCTTATCTTTAAATTGAGGGTTATTATTATTAAATCCAGGTGGATAATTGGTTTTATAATTAGGATTTCCTTGATTAGATGGATTTCCTGATTGTTGTGTCATATTATTCATCCATGGTTGATTAGTTGTATTATTATTCCAATTAAAATTAGGATGATTTTTCCATCCAGGATTATAATAATTTGCATAAGGATTATTGGGTCTGTTATTAATTGCATTAATTGTTTCATATTGAGATTGGGATTCTATAAGTTGTCCAGATGAATTTTTTTCTAATATAGTTGGAGAGCAATTCATTCCAAAATGGTCTAATTTTTTAGATATAAGAGCAATTTGCGAAGCTAACATAGATATTGCATCATTTTCATGAATACTAGCTATTTTTTTCGGATTTAATCTATCAGCAGGCCATTGAAAATTATTAGTTGTCATTTCTTCAATTAGTGCATATGCTTCATTAAATGATTTTGACATTAACGATCCTCCACAGAATGAAAGATCGATGATTGATCTTAAAGATCCTACTAATCCATTATAGAAAGTTTGAATAATTAACCAATCTGTAAAGCATGATGCGGGCATTTCCTAAGAAGTTCTTTAAATCTCTCCCAAGATTCATATATTGACTCTCCATCAAACCGACTAAAAGAAGTTATATCGTTTCTAAGCTTAACGAGTTTTAGATGGTGGAAAATATTTGGATAGAAATTTTTGTGATAATTCTCCCCAAGTTTTAATAGATCCGAGTGCTAACGAATTTAACCACATTTTAGCCTTATCCCTTAAAGAAAAAGGAAAAAGTCTAAGTCTAATAAGCATCGTCGGATACTCCTTCATATTTAAAAGTAGCACATAGTTCTAAAAAACTAGCAAGATGTAAGTTAGGATCTTCGAGTAGGTGAACCACTAAATTGATTGTTTTGTACCATTTGGATAATTGCGGGTTTAAGTTCGAATGAATTAGCTGCTACATCGTGGTTTTGAATAGTTAAATGAATTTCATCTAATGTAGGGTTGGCATAATCTCGTAATGGTCTTGGTTGATTGTTATTTTGATTTTCGGGAATATTTGCCATTTGCGTTAAATTTATAATTTCTCTTTTTTGTTTTCTAATTCTTTTAATTGTACGCTCTAATTCTGAATCGTAAGGTATTAAATTTTCGTTTCCAAATTTTCGCATACAATTTTTAAAATAAATTTTTAGCTTAGTCCGTTACTTTAGTAAATAATTTCTTTACTTCCCCGGCAACGGTGCCAAAAACTTGACCCACTTTTTGTATGTATGTAATTTATGTATATAGCCACGAAACCAAAAACTTGATCCCACTTTAAATATAGGAATATGTTTTAATGTATAATGTGGATTCTACGCAAGTATACGTATCGTATCAAGTAATGCAGGGGCTCTAGTGGAGTCCTCGGTTATCGATCCCACGGGAAGTTTTTAACGTAATTGTTATTAGCTAAATTTAAAGGAATTACTTAATAAAGTGAACGAAATTCTAAGTAACTATAATAAACTAAAGTAAACTAATGCTTGAAATAAGTTGATTTAATTAATTCGAAAAAGTATCCTTCTCCTTGTTTTTAGAAAATTAAGTGAAATGATGAATTTAATTAGAATTTTTTAAATTGTATTGTGACAAATAGGAGCATTCCTATTCTTTACCCTTTGGTCCGAGTGCAAAGAACATTGACTAATCCTATGTTTGATTATCGAATCTGCGTAGCAGTCTGGGAGGATACTCGCCGCTACTCGGAGCTCCCACGTTCCCCTCACCTGAGGGCTAACATCTACACTTCAACTCTCAAACAGTAGGATCGAATTGAGTATTTTAGTCTGTCACACTAAAATATCCAATTCTACTCCCGATAATTAATATTTCCCTATTTATTTGCACCCTCCTTCTAAGGCTTTTGATTTCCCTAAATATTGGATGTAATTTTACTATAGTTGATAATTCAACATATTTTAACTACTCAATCGTACGGATTGAAAGTAAATTAAGTTTTAAGGAAACATTATCACAATTTATTTATATTATATTAAGTGCCTTTATTTAATTTCATCAAACCACATAATTTTCATAAACAAGGATAAAGACTAAGAAAACTACTCAGAATGCATGAGAATAAAACAAAGCATGGATTTCATTTAAAGTTAAAAACAATAAACAAAGATACTTATCTTAATTTCCTTCCTGCGTACTCCTCAAGTTCCTTTCGACTTTTCCTTCTAAGTACAACAACTAAATAGTACTCAATTAAACTAATAAACTTACTAAACTCACTCAAACTACACTTAAGACACTAGAAATAGACTCACAGAAGACTCAAAAGACACACTTAAGACTCTAGAATTCGGCCTCTATTTATAGAGGTAAGCATAGGTCCAAGGGGTGCTTAAACACCTCTTCAAAAAGTGTCCAGGTTCAATGTATATGCATTTTGAACTAGCTCGCCGTCGGCGGGAAACAACCTCGCCGTCAGCGGGGCTTCTAGAATGTCTTTAAACCGTGCGATCTCGCTGTCGGTAGGCTCGGGCTCGCTGTCAGCGAGGTAGTTATAATTTCTTCAGAAATTTCTCCTCACGATCTCGTCGTCGGCGGCCTCGATCTCGTCGTCGGCGAAGTAGTTATATTTTCTTGAATTTCTTCATTTTTTATCCAAATTTGCTCCATTTCATGCATTTTGCTTCTATCACCAATAAATCTTCATTCCTGCAATAAAATAAAGAAAATACATTTCTTTAAAGTGCAATTTCATCAAAAATAGGTATGAATTTCTTAACATATTTTCTGTGATCAATATAGTACATGTTTTTGATAAGTTTAGACTTTATTTGAGTGGAACTAAATGCATTGTTTTTACTGAACTTTCAATAAATCAATATTTGATTTTTAAAAAGGATGCTAAACCCAGATTGATTATCTGGGTCATGTTACTGTAGGAATTTGAGATCGAAGTAGTGGATAGGAAGGGTTTTGAAAATGAAATAATATACCACTTATGTAGGCTAAATTAGGAAAAATTTTCTGACTTCGATGATGGAATTAATGAAAATTTCACTGATGAAAAACTCCTTACTCTATTTGATTTGAGCGTCTCGTGGTATGCAGATATTGTGAAATTTATAATTAGTGATATTTTACTCTTTGATTTCTCATACCCCAAGAGAAAAAAGTTTATTCATAATGCCAAATACTACTTTGGAGATGACCCATACCTATACATGAAGTGTAAAGACTAGGTAATTATGAGATGTTTGTTTTTAGAAGAGACCCGAGATGCTATTATGAAATGCCATGCCTCAGGACATGGAGGGCTTTTTGGGTTTTATATAACTTTTTCTAAGTTTTTACAATCAGGATTTACTAGCCTACTCTATTTAGGGAAATTAATAATTACATAAACTCTTAAGATAGGTGCCAAAGAGTAGAGATACACTTAAGAGAGATGAAATGCCCTTGAATAATACATTGGAAGTTGAAATTTTTTATGTTTGAGATTTAGATTTTATGGGCCCTTTTATACCTTCTTTAGGAAATTTGTACATTTTAGTAACTGTGGATTATGTCTCAAAGTGGATAGAGGCAGTAGCTCTTCCTAATTGTAAGGCTAAGAGTGCATCTAAGTTTTTAAAGATGAACACTGACCCAAGGAAAAAATGTTAAGATTTTCATGTCTATTTTATACTAATTTTGATAATATTGCACTTTAAAGAAGGGTATTTTTGGTGTTTTTCTGCATGTTTGAAGATTTAAGGACAAATGAATGAAAATATATAAAAATGAGCAAATTTGAAGCAAAAAAGACCAAATTATGCAAAATTGCCCTAGGGCGCCGACGGCGAGGTCGATGGCACCGACGACGTGATTTTCCCGAGAGTTCAGAATTAATTCCAAGGAAGGTCGCCGATGGCGGAGATCGAGGCCACCGACGGTGGGGCCTGTTTAAAAGTACTATTTTTAGAAGGCCGCCGACGGTGAGCTCAAGGCCGCCGACGGCGGGATCAACGGTTCTTTCCAGAAATACGTCGAATGTGGATGATTTTCGAAGGGGTGCCTGCAAAGCCCTTAGAAACTCTTCTACAATTTTAAAAAGAACCATTTTTGGCCGGAAAAGTGGTCTTCTACGTGATTACTAGTGAGTCCAAAGTGTTCTAAAGAGTCTATTAGTGAGTCATTAGTGTTGTTATTTAGTGAGTAGTGAGTTCAAATAGAGATTTTGTGAGAAAGTTTTCGAGGGATTGTAAGAGTGGAAGGGAAGTCAGAGATCTCTTTTGCATTATCTTTTCGAAGGAGAATTCCTTGTGCTGTAAGGAAGGAAGAAATCCAGAGGAACTTCAAGAAGTTTGCTTGGGGAGAAATTTGAGTTAAGTTGTGTTTATTTATTATAGTTTGTAAAACTTTACTTTAATATATGAAATCCAAGTTTTATTGCATCCTTTTCGTGAATTATGAGTAGTTGTTCTGTCTTTCTCCTTGTTTTAATGTTTTTGTGAAATGATTATATGAATTAGTGTATTAAACAAATTATAAGAAGTTGTGATGATACTATGCCTAAACTTACTTTACTATACGAATTGGTCATTTGTATTGTTAAAATCTGTGAAGAATTCTTAAGATCTGACCGTGAGCTAAGAATTCTTAACTAGTATGTATCACATTTCTCTTTAAAAGGTTAACGGGTAAATCCTTGAAAGGAGAAGTGCAAATAAATAGGAAAATAATATTAATCGGGCGTAGAATTCGAGATTTTAGAGTGACATACTAAAATCATCAATTCAGTCCTATCATTTGGGTGCTGAGGTTTAAATTGTTAGCCCTCGGGCGAGGGGAACTTGGGAGCTCCGAAGTGAGAGCCGGTATCCTCCCGACCTACTCGCGATTCGATAACCAAGCATAGGATTAGTCGATGTTCTTTATGCCCGGTGTCGGCATATTTTTAGGTCGTGTTTTATTTTGAAGAGGGGTCGCCTATCGTAAATCTGTCGGCGAATTTTTAATTTAATTAAAATAAATAATTTGAAAAGTAGTATTTGATTTTGAAAATAATTTTAAATTTGAAGGTTTTAAGATATGAGATTAAACCGATCTCACATCCCAAATAGTTTATATAAACGAGCACCGCACCATAAGCCGTGTATCTATCCCTAAGGATAGACACACTCGCTTGATGGTGGGGCTTGATTAAATAAACTAGAAGATTAGTGACATCCGTTTGGTACGCGAACCAATTTTATAAGCCGACAAGTTTCCCCTGCTTAATATGAAAACATTAAACGGGGTTTATATTACTCAGGTTCTTTAAAATTCCCTATAAGGGCAAGCCCCTATAGTTAATTACATCTTAAGTGACGGGAATCACCTAAGAAAACTCTCGATGATAATCGATAATTCCGCTCTCAAGAATTTCAAAGTTTAAGTTTTTCAAAGATTGAATTTTGGAATTTCAATAGGGAATGGATCAAATTTTGGAACATTTTGTTTGGTGAATCCAAAGGAAGAAAGGTAGGAGAAATCACTGATTCGAAGTGAACTTCGGTAATTTCCCGACTATCCTATTGTTTGGCTTGAATTTAGGAAAGTCCTAATGTTTATTTAGTATTTCAATCTTGCCAATTTTAATTAATTAGGGCTTATATTTGTATGATAAAATCAAACAAATAGCTTAGAAGATGTGAGGGTTTATTGTCGTATCGGACGACTACCTCGGAATCCTAAGACCGGTTAGGGCTTAATTTGCAATGCAAATGCCTAACGAAGAGTTGAGGATTTATGTTGCACTAAGCAAGCTACCTCGAAGTCCTATGGCTTGGTTATTTAATTCTAGGAAAGTTTTGTCTGAAGTAGGTTCAAGTTTTGCTTGACGACGATGGCCGTGTCGCCCACCATGCTCCAAGTTCCTTATTGTTGCAGAGGTTTAGTTTTAGAAGTCATAAATCAGGAGATGAGAGAAGTGTTTTGGTCTAGAGAAGTCTTAATTTTCCAAGTGTTTTTTTTTTTTTTATATTTTGATTAAAACAAATCTTAAAGTTGATTATAACGACACGAGTTAAGATCCCACGGTTCCATCCTTCCGGCATCATTATTTTTATCGGATTCACTTAGTCCGGATGAATTTGCTAAACTCAACTGAATGAGTTCCACACTTTCATTTAGACCAGTGGGAAATCCCGTTAAGCAACACGTAGGTTACATCATCCGAGGTATTCCCGATCATCCAACGAGACGTTTTAATTTAGTTGTAATTGTAGTTTTGTGTTCTGTTTGTGATTAAATTTTGAGTTGTTTTATATTTTGAAATGTTGTGGCGGTGAATTTTATCTTGCAATGACTTTTAACTTAATTTTGGTTTCGGTTTTGAGGGCTATCCTAAAGGTGTGGGTTTTCATGCAACGAGTTGTTTTATCATGCAAGAAAAGTAAAGTGCATTTGCAATAAAGTAGATTGCAAGAAAGTAAATTGCAATAAAATAAAAGCGTACCTGGAGGGTCTTCCCGTCATCCCAAGCTGCACTTAAAACACAATTATCATACTTAAGCAAGTTCCTAGGTAAGGCTAAGGGAAAGGTTATGGTTTTCTACCAAATTCCTAATCCTATAGCTAGTCATTTCCTATGACGTCTAGGTTCTTTGTGTTTTGGTTTAAGGACGATTTTCTTCATCGAAGAATAATCAAATTCGATTGTTCTTATAAATGTCCTATCATATTGAGGAAGTGCTTAAGAAGGATCTTAAACATCTTTTCAATATTTCTAGGATTGTTTTAAGTCCAAATGAATTTAATTATACAAATGAATTAATCGTCCAAGAATTTCAAGTTTTGTTAACTTGCTTCGATTAACTAGGACATTTGAATATCCCATGAGTGAAGTGACACTTCATTTAATGTTTTATTTAGGAGTTATGATAACTAAAGCTTTCGAGGGTAAGTTAGTATTCAAATGATTTGGTTTAAGTTAAAGAATTTAAATTTGGAATAGTGTTCAAGTTGCTTTTAAATTTATTTTCTTTCTGTTTTAGGTGATGTTATATTTAATTCAATTTAATTTAATTTTAATTGAGTTTTAATTTAATTTAATTTGATTGAGTTTGATTTAATTTGATTTGATGTTTAATTAATTTGATTTGATTTAATTTTAATTTGATTATTTAATTTAATTTAATTCAATTATTTAATTTAATTTATTTAATTTAATTTAATTTGATTTAATTCAATTTTATTTAATTAATTTAATTTATTTAATTTAATTTAATTTAATTTAATTGTTTAATTTAATTTAATTTAATTATTTAATTTAATTTAATTTAATTATTAAATTAAATTAAATTTAATTTAATTGTTAAATTTAATTTAATTTTAATTTAATTTGTCTTTAATTTACTTTATTTTTAATTTTAATTAAAATTTTAAAAGAGTTTAATAATTTAATTAAGTCTTTTAATATTTTAAATTTGAGTTATCATTTTAATTAAAAATTGAGTATTAATGATATAATTAGTTTAGGGACTTTTTAAATTAAAGAATAAATCTCTTCCTAATAAATATCCCTTATTTTAATAATTCCAAGTTATTATTCCTCCAAATTTAATCTATTATTTAATTAAAGTTTAATCATTTTAAAATTGTTTAATGGGTTTCTACCCTTTAATTATTTAAATTTCAATCATCCAAATCAGATTAAGATCAAATATTTTACTTGTTGATTTTTTTATTAAACCTAAAGTTTTAATTAAGGGTTAAAAGTTTAATTACCATTTTACCCTTTAAGCTTGATAATTTCATAACTCACTAAATTGAACTCAAATGAACTTGAAATTTTTATGTGACTTCACTCATATGTCAATAAAGACATGAGAGGAGAAAATGTGATTTTTCTGTATTTAATTTATTTATATAATTATTTTTAGTGGAAAATAGAGATTTTCAAGGAAAATTTAATAATATGACCAAGGGAAAGTTTCTGTCCTCAAGAAAATTAGGGGACATTCCTAATGACCAGAGAAGCACTTGGACCAATTTTGGTGATTTTTTGAATTATATTATTTTTATTATAATTATTTTGAGTTTTGGAGTATTAATTAATTTAAAAATAAAATAAATGTTGAAAAATGGATTTTATATTTTTCAAAAATCTCTCTGATATCAAGGAAACCAGAAAAACAAATTTTGCAATTTTCTGATTTTTTATGATTTATTGTAATTATTTTAGTGAAAATGCTAGAAAATACATTTTTTTAATTTTAAAATTACCCTAGGGCTTTAAAATTTAATATCTCACTAAATAGACTTAGGAAAAATATGGGGTTTGTTCCTAAGTGATTAAAATTCAAAATGTGACATTTTGGTGAATTTTATTATTTTTGTGATTTTTATTATTTTTTAATTATTAAAATATTAAAATATTATTAAAAATCAACTTTTTCAGAAAATTGAAATTTTAATTTTCTTAGGTTCCCCTGATATCAGAGAGGCTCCAAAACCAATTTGGTGAATTTTTGAAAAGTATTTTAAAAGTTATGAATTTTTAAAGTTTAAAATGGCTAAGTGACTTAATCAACCCAATTAGTGGGGTTAACCAAGTCCAATTGACCTCAAATTTTTATGGTGGATTCCTCTCGATCCTAAGGTCAGTGGAGAATTGATTTCAAGTCAATTTGATGCCTGGTTAACTCTAATTAATTAAAGACCTATTTTGAGTGTTTAAGCCAATTAGGGTTGTTTTGAATGAACTAAGCCAAAACCTATTTTTCCTAGGGTTCTCTCGGTCATAAGGAACATCACCAAATTTTCCTAGAATTTATTTCACAACATGCTATTTTTTGGAATTAAAATACTCAAAACAACAACATGCATTTGAAAAATAAATAACTTTTCACGGAGATGGCCTCGACTTTGGAAAATTCGGGGAATGTTCCCAAATTCGGAGGCTTCAAAAGCCCTATGGTCTCATGCCATGGTGAATTGTATGCATGCATGGAGAATTAAATGTATGCAGAGAGTAAATAAATTATAAAAAATAAAATACTTGATGAAATTAAATGATTTCTTTTCCACATTATTATCCTCCGTTCACTGAGCGAGAGGGTATTTTTATTTTATTTTTGTGATTTTTCTACACAAAGATATAGATTTTTAAAGTTTCGATATTTAATAAATACATTAAATACCCTATTTATCTATTTATCCACGCGGCGCCGGCGAAACATCGGCGACTCCGAAGGGGTACGTGTCGCGTCGTGATTGGGCGCCGCCATCTGAGTCATCCGTCCCGGGCCCCGCGGTTCTCGCACCGTTTCCTGGTCCGACGCCATCTGAGCCGTTCGTCCGCGCGTGTATCGAATGGATGGCATCCGTTCATCGTCCCCAAGTGTTCTCACCCGAGAGCCGTCCACACTAAATCCCTAAGATCTCACTCGATTCTCAATGGATTTTTACGTTCTTATACTCTATGGATTCGTCTTGAAGAGACGAACACATCTATACGGCTAACATGCATTGAAACTAAGGCATTTGAAATGGAGAATCTCCGGAAGCTCGGGATGGAGAATTAACTCATACCTTAGCTCGGAGAAGTGTGGCTTCAATCCGAGAGTTGTTGCACCTTCGATTGGGTCCCGGCAAGCTCCGGATGAAGTCTCCTGGTCCTGGGAATTGTCCGGATATGATTTCGACCAAGCCCGATCACAAAGCTTGGAGGCTGGAGCAAGCCGGGTGGCCTCGGAGATGGGGCTTTTGCTGGTGGACACCTTCCTTTGGTCCGGTGAAGGTGTAGAGCCAATCAATTTGAGAATTGGCTCAGCTGTGGAGAAGTGTCCTGGTTTTGGGTGGAATTTCAACTCTGAAATTGAGCTTACAGAGGAGAAATGGCAGGGGGATCTCACTGGGGATCAAGTGTTCTAAGAGTGGAGAAGGGTCTGGAACAATTTTGGCAGAGTTTTGGCAAGGTTTTTGCTTGGCTTCTTTCATGGCCGAGAGGGGTGGAGTTTAAATAGGAGAGGGTGGAGGGCCTCCCAGGGGGAGTTAGGGCTTGGGATCAGCTGCTCTGGTGAGGAGAAGATCAGCCATGGTGACCACTTAGGCATGGGGCGGCTCGGCAAGTGAGAATTTCAATGTTGGCTCACATGTGAGCTCTCGGCCATGGTGTTTTCCGGCGGCTCGGTGGCGGCCGGCCGAGCAATGGTCACCATCTTGGTCGGGTGGGTCGGGGTCGGGGTTTAGTGTGGGCAATTGGCAAATGCCATGTGTAAAGGCTTTGATTCAAAGTGGAATGGGGGCATGGCTAAATTTGAACCTAAATGGGTCAACCCACCCATTTGGGCTAGGTGCACCACCCGAGGCCTGGTTTTGGCGAGGGAAAAGTGATTTGGCTCAGCATAATCGGTAGGGTCAAGTCACCATCCAAGCACGATTAGGCTTAAGCATGGTTTAGTGGAATCATGGAAGTGGTTAATCACCTTTAGGAATTAAGGAAAGAGCCTCCTCCTTTTGCCCAAAATGGCATGGTGACATGTAAAGAGGCTCTCATGGCTTGCATATGGCTTGTGCATGGCTCCATGGCTCCATTTGGCTTGGGAAAAGGTTTGGTCGATTTCATAAAAAAGGATTTTAGGGATTTTGGATAATTTGGTGGAAATTTGGATGAAGCTTCATTTAGAATTATTTGATGATTGGTTTAGGACTTAGGGATGATTTTAATTGAAAATATGATGAGGGGAAATGTCATGTGGGCTTTGGAAGAATTTTTTGGGGTTTTGGATTTGGTGGAAGTGGGCTTTTAAAATGGTTTAAGGAATGGGCCTTTTAAGTTTTGAAAATGAATTTATGGATGGGAATTTTGTAAAGAGGTTGGCCCAAATAATTGTTGGGTTTAGCTCATGGATGTGTCATGAATGATTTGAAACAAATTGGGGGTGGTTTGGATTTGAATTGGGTTGAATTTGGGTTAGGTTTGGGTTTAGGTCAAAAATGGGCCTTTTGACCTTGGATTGAGTTTGAGTGGGACTTGGGTTCAAATTTTGGGCAAATCATGTTAGGGTTTTGTTTGTGGAAATGTTAAGGAAGATTTAGAAAAGATTTGAGGTTAATTGGAGTTGAATTGGGTGAGTTTGGGCTAAGTTTGGGTCATGGGTCCAAATTTGGGCTTTAAGGCCCAAAGTGAAATTGGATCCAAATGTCAATCAAATTGGACTTGGATTTGGTCTAAATTGGTATTGGGAATGTTGAATTGAAGTTTAGAATTGAATTGGACCAGAATTTGGGTCAATTGGATAGGTTTGGTTTAACATTGGGTCTACTTTGGGTTAAAATGGGTCAATTTGGGGGTTTTGACAAAAGTAGGGTAAATTGACAAAATTAGCCCATGGTGTAGTTGGACAAAATGAAATTGGGAATATTTGGGATTTTCTGAAATTTTCTGGGAATTTTCTGAATTTTTGGATTTTTAGGCCAAGAAGGGTATTTTGGGTATTTGGAGGGTATTGGGGGGTATTTCTGGAATCTTTGGTATTTTTGGGTATGGATGATGTTTGGGATTGATTTTGGAAAATTTTGGGTAATTTGGAAATTTTGCAAAAATTTGGGTAATTTCAAGGGTTTTGGGTAGGTTTAGTAGGTGTAGGGTCTCGGGGGTCAAAAATTGAAAATTTGGGAAATTGAAGATTGGGTAAACCTAGGTGGAAAGAAATCATTTTGGTTGAGCCATGAAGCCATTTCAAGCCCATATGAGCCATGAGAGGACTCATTTGAGGCATTCACTATGTTGTTCCTAACCCTGTCGCGAGGGCTTAGGGGTTAAGGACCATCCATGTGAATCACCTACATGAGTCGGGAGGTTAAGTTGGGTATGGGTGTGGTTTTAGGAAGTGTGTGGAAATGTAGTGTGTAAGTGTAGTGTAAGTCGGCCCCTTCACCGGACCGGGCCACCTGGAGGCGATCTAAGGCCGAAGAGTCCTATAGGAACTCATCCTTTAAACTTCCACATTTGATTTCAACCCTCTAGGTGATTAGGGGTCTATAGTCGAGTTTGTGGAGTTTGCGGGGAGTTTAGAAGTGGTTTGAATTTCTAAAAGGCGGGTCCCGATTCTAGTCCTCTAAGACGAGTCGAAGGAAAAGCCTAAGGCTAGATCCTAAGTACTTAAAGAGAAGAGAAGACCTCATCAAAAATGAGGTCAACAAATGGACCCTCAATAGGTGTGGTGAGTCGACGGAGCACACCACGCGTATTGGTGTTGTCCGAGCGATCAACAAAACCAACACGGATGTCCAGTGACGAACTTAGGACGAAGTAGAAGAGTTTCTGCCGGGGAGTGTCAAGTATATCTGCGGAACCGGAGATTCTTGAACTCTCGTTGGGGAAAGGAAAAGGAGGTGAATCCCAAATCACATGATGCGGGGAATTTCGATTTAGATTTTATTTTGTTTCAATTTATGTTTTGATGTGTGAGTTTAGATTTCGACTTGGAGTTTTTTTTTAGATTGAAGTTTGTCGAAATTAATTTGAAGGATTTGATTTGAAATTAAAATTGGAGTTACGAGGTTTTAGATGTAACATCTCCAACCTCGAAAGAAAATTGAATTGATTAGATTGAATCGTTGCGATGAGAAGAGATCTCGGAGCGAAAGTGGTGTTGGATATAAAATCCTTAACCTCAAGAGTTTGATTTTGATGTATTTCATTGCGATAGGGAAAGAATCCTAAAGCAATGCGATCTCGGATGTAAATTCCTTAACCCGGGAATTCGATTTGATGTATTTCGGTGCGATAGGGAAAGAATCCTAAAGCGATGCGGTCTTGGATATAAAATCCTTGACCCAAAATGTTTGAATTTGATGTATTTCGGTGCGATAGGAAAAGAATCCTAAAGCGAGTGCGAGTCTTGGATGTAAAATCCTCGACCCAAAAGTTTGAATTGATGTATTTCGGTGCAATAGAAAAAAAATCCTAAAGCGATGCGGTCTTGGATGTAAAATCCTCGACCCAAAAGTTTGAATTTGATGTATTTCGGTGCTGATAGGGAAAGAATCCTAAAGCGAGTGCGGTCTTGGATGTAAAATCCTTGACCCAAAAGGTTTGAATTTGATGTATTTCGGTGCGATAGGGAAAGAATCCTAAAGCGATGCGGTCTTGGATGTAAAATCCTCGACCCAAAAGGTTTGAATTTTGATGTATTTCGGTGCGATAGGGAAAGAATCCTAAAGCGAGTGCGATCTTGGATGTAAAATCCTCGACCCAAAAGTTTGAATTTGATGTATTTCGAGTGCGATAGGAAAAGAATCCTAAAGCGATGCGGTCTTGGATGTAAAATCCTCGACCCAAAAGTTTGAATTTGATGTATTTCAGGTGCAATAGGGAAGAATCCTAAAGCGATGCAGTCTTGGAAGTAAAATCCTCGACCCAAAAGTTTGAATTTGATGTGTTTCGGTGCGATAGGAAAGAATCCTAAAGCGAGTGCGGTCTTGGATGTAAAATCCTCGACCCAAAAGTTTGAATTTTGATGTGTTTCGGTGCGATAGGAAAAGAATCCTAAAGCGGTGCGATCTTGGATGTAAAATCCTCGACCCAAAAGGTTTGAATTTGATGTATTTCGGTGCGATAGGAAAAGAATCCTAAAGCGATGCGAGTCTTGGATGTAAAATCCTCGACCCAAAAGGTTTGAATTTTGATGTATTTCGGTGCGATAGGGAAAGAATCCTAAAGCGAGTGCGATCTTGGATGTAAAATCCTCGACCCAAAAGAGTTTGATTTGATGTATTTCGGTGCGATAGGAAAAGAATCCTAAAGCGGTGCGGTCTTGGATGTAAAATCCTCGACCCAAAAGTTTGAATTCGATGTATTTCGGTGCGATAGGAAAAGGATCCTAAAGCGAGTGCGGTCTTGGATGTAAAATCCTCGACCCAAAAGAGTTTGATTTGATGTATTTCGGTGCGATAGGAAAAGAATCCTAAAGCGGTGCGGTCTTGGATGTAAAATCCTCGACCCAAAAGTTTGAATTTGATGTGTTTCGAGTGCAATAGGAAAAGAATCCTAAAGCGAGTGCGGTCTTGGATGTAAAATCCTCGACCCAAAAGTTTGAATTGATGTATTTCGAGTGCGATAGGGAAAGAATCCTAAAGCGAGTGCGAGTCTTGGATGTAAAATCCTCGACCCAAAAGGTTTGAATTTGATGTATTTCAGTGCAATAGGAAAAGAATCCTAAAGCAGTGCAGTCTTGGATGTAAAATCCTCGACCCAAAAGGTTTGAATTTTGATATTTGATTCGAGATCTGGAAGAAGTTGAATTTGAATTTGATTGAGACTTGAAGCCTGGAAAAATTGAATTCGGAATTTTGGAAATTTGGAAGGATGAGTTTGAACTCGATTGAAATTTGATTTAAGATTTGATTTGAAATTTGGAAGATCAAGTTTGAAACTTGATCGAGATCGGATTTGGAATTTGATTGAGGATTTGATTTGAAATTTGTAAGGATGGAATTTGATTTTGAAGTTTGGAAGGATGGAATTTGAGATTTGTGTTGATTTCGTTTATCTTTTAATGGTTCAAATTTTATTTTATTGTTTATTTAATGTTCATGTGAACTTGGTGTCTGTCATTTTTCGGATTTTTTTTTAGAAAGTTTTCTTTTATTCTTTTTTTTTTATTTCTTTTCGTTCTTTGTTCGAAGTTCATTTAACTTTAATGGTGTTTCCTAATCAATTTGCACAAAAGAGGTGAAGGCCAAAAACGTGACATGGTCACTTTCATTCCAATCATGTTGAAAATACATCATACAACTCGATCCGGAATATATTTCATACAATCCACGTAGACTCAAAACGGATCGTGTATGATCTTTGTTGATCCATCAAAAGAATCATCCGTCAAAAATCCATGTCCGAATAGTGAGGTACATGGTCTATAACATCACCTTCCAAGCCATCCTTGGCAAGGATGCCGAGCTGGATGTACGTTGGAGGTGTGATATTTCCCATGTAACTCACGGCTCGTAAGGCCGGAGGTTCTCTAGCTACGGGTCCGGTTGGAAATGGTAAGGTATTTTATCGTCGTCCATCCTCCCGAAAGTAAGCGAGATTCGCTCCATCGGCACCCATGGTATGCAATGCTTTGCGATATCCGCTCCGTTACCTTGCGGTATCATGACGGAACCCACCGGTAAAGGTATCTTTACTGGCCCTCGGAACTCACCCGGGCTCGTTATCCGGAGGTCGGATCCGAACATGATGTTACACTCATTCAAGAAAGAGACCGTGCGAAAGGTCGACGAAGTCGTGGTGATCAATATGTGGGGGTATGCGATCACCCTGTTTGTAGATGTTGATAATGCAGCTATTGGGTATGCAATCTGCTGGCGAGTACCCTCCATGTTATCAATCTTTTTACCATTCTCTTGATAAGCGATGGCATCGGATCTACTTGCCCATGACGGAGTATTCCCGGTGGGTTTCCCTTCCTGTCTTCGGCAAAGTTGTAGCGGCATCCGCATTGTATTGTGATTCTTCCTTTCCACGGCATCCATCTCCGGGGTTCCGAGTATGTGTTTTCCCTCGGGCGGCCTTGCTCGGCCCATTCTTTTCGGATCCCGGATACAATCCACGATTTCGTCGTTGTTCATACTGCGAGAATACGTCGGTGTGTAGCTCGAGGCCTTCTAGTATGTTGATTCTTCTTCCTTTAATTCTCTCGAAGTATTCGAAAGTTTTCTTTTCAACATTCTGCATCCTCTCCAGCTCGTATTCCGGAATGATCTGCAGATGGCGAGGCCTTGTGACATATTGTGGGATATATGGTTCAATCCCTTCAAGTTCCCCACGCATACCTCGGCTCCTCGGGGATGATGCTCGTCGGGACATCCCCGGGGTTGCTTCGCAACAAGGTCATGCACTGCTTGGTGGTTCTATCCGGTGGCGTGGTAGCCTTCTTCCTTCGATCTTCCGGAGATCTCCTCGGTTCTTTCGTTATTCTAGGAGCTGGCCTCCTTTCTTCGAGTTCTCGGTGAACCGGTGTCCTTGAAGTGTATGTGCTTGGCATTAGCAATTGTCTCGTCGCGCCGGTCGCGGCTAGTTTTGTTAACATCTTACGGATACGGCGATTCTTATTCCTTCGTTGCGTGGGTCGTGAGAGTAGCTCTCCGAACTTCTTGAATCTCGCGGGCGCGGCGCCGACAAGCCTGCCCTCCGCTGTAGCGACTACGGACTTCATTTTCTTGTCTTCTTCGGTGTTTGCTTTTCTTTTCTTGTTGTTGGATTGGTGGCTTGGGCCACCCACTTTCATCACCTGTCTGTCCGGGCGAGTTCTTCTCGGTTAGCTTGGGACCCGGTCACTTTCCTCGTCTTGTAGGCCTGCTGGTGCGAAATGCGAGTCAATCTCGATTATCGCTCCATCTTTCACCCTCTTTTCATCGAGTGCAAGGCTTACGCCATTCTTAAAGTTCAAGACCAACCGCCCGTTCGACATTTCCCTGCGAAAAGACAAGGAAAAGGATCAGGGGTTGTACTAAGAACAAGAACATTAAGAAAATGTTTATTAAAGATACATTTTTTATTATTCTTATATTTTAACAGGAATGAAGTAGGATAAGATCAGAAAAAGGGACTTTGATTTGGAGAAGAAAACGAGGAAAACTTTATTATCATTTATTTATTTATTTTAGCACATTTTATTATTTTTGGGTTCGGACCCAATCACAAGTAATTACTTCACCCGTGTTTCTTTGGGATGAAGAATTCATTCCTTCGAAACATCAGGTAGCGTCATATTTTTTCAAGTATTGTCCGTTGATCGGAAGCATATGTCGTTCTCCCCGGCAATTCACTAGCCGGTAGGAACCTCCCGAGTATACTTGCTTCAACCACAAACGGTCCTTCCCAAGTGGGTTCAAATTTTCCTCCTATCTTGCGGTGTGCAAGAATAGGTCTCTTGAGAACGAGAACTAAGTCACCAACTTTGAAGGTTCTTGGGCGGACCGATTTGTCATGGGCTTGAACCATTTTAGCTTGGTATAGTTCTAAATTCGTTGCGTTGCAAGTCTTTTCCCTTCCAAGCTTTCTAATTCTTCGAGTCGTAATCCGGCGTTTTCTTCGTCGTGATCTTGTTTGCAGCTGCAGTTCGAGTGAAGGAAATTGAACCTCTAAAGGTAACACTCGCCTCGGACCCATACACCGGAGCGTAAGGTGTAGCTTGAGTAGGAGTTACGAAGGTTGTCCGGTAGGCCCATAAGGCTTCTAACAATTTCTCGTGCCAATTTCTCTTATTATCATCCAAGGTTTTCTTTAAGATTTGAACGAGAGTTTTATTAAAAGCCTCAGCGAGGCCGTTTGCTCTTGGGTAGTAAATTGTTGAGTATCGCCAGTCGATTCCGTGTCTCCCGACAAAATTGTTGATTTGTGTGCTTCGAATGCCGACCCATTATCCGAGATAATCCTGCGCGGCACTCCGAAACGGTAGACAACTTGGTTCTTGAAAAGCTGCGGCACGTGGTGTGCTTTCACTTCTCTAAGTGGAGCCGCATCGCCCACTTGGAAAAGTAATCTGTAGCCGCAAGAATGAAGCGATGTCCTTTCGAAGATGGTGGTTCTATTGGACCCACTATATATGTGCCCCAACATTCAAATGGCCACGACGCAATTGTCGGGTGCAGCACATTTGGAGGTTGGTGTAGAACCACTCCGTGCACTTGGCATTGGTGACGGCTCTTGGCGATTTTCATGCGGTCGGTCATCATCGAGGGCCGGTAGTACCCTAGTCTTTTAATTTTCATTTTCATCTTTGGACCCGGCGGTGAGCGCCACGGAGTCCCGAATGCACCTCTTTAACGATTTCACGGGCCTCGGACCCGCTTAAGCACCTTAGCCACATTTGATCAAAAGACCTTACGTATAATGTGTTGTTTATTAATGCGTAAGACGAGTTCTTTTCTTGATCCGATGGGCCGGCGACCTATCGTCCGGTAGCTTTCCTGTTTGCGGGTAGTTCATCGATGGTCGTCGCCGATCTTCCGTGTTTTCACATCACTGCTCTGCAATCGATTCTTTTTCTTTCGTTGATTTGTGTATTGTGT
Organism: Papilionanthe hookeriana x Papilionanthe teres; assembly: GCA_022702705.1. Lineage (NCBI taxonomy): Eukaryota > Viridiplantae > Streptophyta > Magnoliopsida > Asparagales > Orchidaceae > Papilionanthe > Papilionanthe hookeriana x Papilionanthe teres. The sequence goes on along the minus strand of CM040423.1, from coordinate 61,741,412 downwards.
CTATGTCGAGTCGTGATAGGACTCGACGTCCGTGAGCCGACACTTCCATCGATTCATCTTGCAAACGGGCAAATTCTTTTGCGAGACGGGCTAAAGCATCTGCTAAAGCATTCTCTTTTCTAGGAATTTTGTAGATTGTCACATTTGGGATCCGTTCCAACAATGTGTATGGCATATCGGAAGTATTGTTCGAGTCTTGGCTTTAGAATTACGTCTTGTCCGGCGATCCGTTGAATGATTAACTCGTGAATCCCCGTAGATGTTGATGTCTCGTTATCCCCATTTGAATGGTTAATTCCAATCCCGTTATGAGGGCTTCGTATTCGCTCGTTGTTTGTACACGGTTCGTCGAGTGGTAGGAGTATCTTAACATCCCCCGCTCCGGTGTTATAAAGATTAGCCCGATTCCTGCCTTACTGGGCACTATCACTTGCGATTCTTCGTCTTTGTGTCTTGAAGATGCTCCGTCAAAATATAATTCCCGACGTCGATCGTCGAGGTCTTCTAAGTTCATTATTTGTTCATCCGGCGGATCGTCATTGAGAGGAGATTCGGCCGGCAAAGGGTGTGCTCTGCGAGGAAGTCCGCTAAGACTTGTCCCTTTACGGCACGCGGAGGCACGAAAATTATATCGAATTGCAATAATATCATTGACCATCCGGCAAGTCTGTCGGAAAGTGTTGGACGAGTCATCAAGTATTGCAATGGATTAAACTTCGAAATCAAGTTGACCTTATGAGAAAGCATGTAGTGCCTGAGCTTTTGAGCGGCGAAGATCAGGGCCAAACAATGCTTTTCAATTGCGGGATACCTTACTTCCGTCGGAAGTAAACGACGGCTTAAGTAGTAAAGAGCATTTTCTTTACCCTCATCATTGACACAGGCTAACGGGGCTCCGAGGAGTCGTCTAGAGCCACGGTGTAAAGTATCGGCGGTCTACACCGAGGCCGGGGCTGCTAAGACGGGAGGTGTCATTAAATATTGTTTAATGTCTTCGAAGGCCTTCTCGGCATTTCTCTTCCCAAATAAATTTGGCGTCCTTTTTAACTAGTGCCGAGAAAGGTCGACACCTACCGACGGGTTTGAGATAAAGCGTCGAAGATATGCCAACTTCCCTTGAAAAGATCGTAGTTGTTTTAAGGTTTTGGGAGGCGGCATTTCTATGATGGCTTTAATCTTCTCCGGGTCGATTTCAATTCCACGATGTCGGACAACGAATCCTAAGAATTTCCCGGAGGTGACGCCGAAGGCGCATTTTAAGGGATTCATCTTAAGGTTAAATTGTCTTAATCGTTCGAAAACAATTCTCAAATCATACGAAGTGGTTTTCCTTTACTTTGCTTTTGATGACGACATCGTCCACGTAGCATTCGACTTGATTGTGGATGAGATCATCAAAAATTCTTGTCATTGCTCTTTGGTAGGTTGCTCCTGCGTTCTTCGATCCGAATGACATCACCTGTGTAGCAAAATACTCCGATCGGCGTTACGAATGCTGTAAGCTTTTCATCTTCCGGAGCCATTTTTATCTCGGTTGTATCCACGAAGATCCATCCATGAATGAGAATATTTCATGTGTCGAAGCAATATCGATCATCGGTTCTGGAATCGGTAGAGGAATTCATCTTTTGGACATGCCTTGTTTAAATCTCCGAAGTCCACACAAATTCCGATCCGACCATTCTTCTTTCGACCGGCACCACATTGGCTAACCGGGTCGGGTATTGTTCTTCACGGACAAATTTAGCGTCTATTAGCTTTTTAACTTCGGCTATGACTTGTTGTTCGATTTCCAGACGCATTCTTCGGGACCTTGTCCGGTCGGAACGAAGTAGGATCCACTCCTAGCTTATGGACTGCGACCTGCGGGGCTAATCCCGGCATTTCATCGTAGCTCCAAGCAAAACGAGTCTTTAAAATCCATTAATAACTTGATTATTTCTTCGGAGTCTTCTTTATTGAGTAAGGAGCTAACAAAGGTAGGTCTAGGCTCTTCGCTAGTACCTAAGTTAACTTCCGTTAACTCATCTATTGTGGATTTAATTTCTTCTTCGAATTCGGTGAAGCGTCTCCAATTTGTAAATCTTCGAGTTCGTCCGTAGTTTCCATGCGGCTTTCATTGGACTTGCAAGTGACAACCAAGCAAAATTCGGTATCGTCGACTGATCCTACGTGCCGAATCCGAGTCCATACTTTGAATTGGGAGGACGACCGGAGTTATTCCATAACTTTTCAAAATGTTGTGATTGGCCTTTTGTCCATTGTCGAGGTAAGAAACCACGTTGAATTAAACTTTGAACACGGGAGAGTACCACTCAAAAGGTAATTCCATTAATTCGATGAAGTGACATCTTCGAATTGTACATTATTTTCGGTTTTGGAGGAAGAAGCACCACGGTGAGAATTTGATCGGCTTTGCACCGTCACTACGTACCTCTTTGACCTCCATACCCTCGATCTTATTAGAATGGATCGGAGTTAGGGTCATAGTATGTACGTAGTGGTTAATCTTCTCGTACATTGATTTGTATTCTTCGTTCTTTTCATCTTCGAGGGGGATCTTGTATTGCGGCTTCTTTCGACTTATTGTCGCTGCTTCTCGCTTGATTTCTTTTTCTTCTTCAGAACTATCATCCCAATCAACATTGATGGTTGGTTTCCTCTGTCCAATTGTCCTAGCGTCTCTACCACGACCTCGTCCCCGGCCTCGATCTCGGATGCGAGTTGTGGAGAAACCTTCACCATCTCGCCGGAAGGGAGTGGTGAGTGACTGTTGGACTAGAACTTCAGGTTCTTCGTTGTCTCGAACTTTCTTTGCTTCATTTGTTACGGTATCTCTGGAGAAGATTGTTTTCTTCGGCGGTGCATAATAAGCCGCATCTTCATGGATTCCAATTTCATGTACGGAGAATGGTTGCAAGTCACCTTTGATGCACTGTTCCCCTCCATCGTAGTACTTGATGCACTGGTGTAGAGATGATGGTACCATCACTGTTTTCATGTATCCATGGTCGGCCCGACGAAGCGTTGAACGACGTTTCGAATCGATTATGTGAAATTTTGCGGTTGTCTTTGCTAAGTCACCGGTCTTCATCAGTAGCGTTATTGACCCGAGGGCTCTTTCTCCTTTCTGGTTGAATCCCCTTAATAACATTTTGTCGGCCTCGAGCTCACGAGCATCAATTTCCAAGTATGCTAGCGTTCGAAGACTCATTATATTGATTGATGCTCCTGGATCCACCAATACTGCGGAGAGCGTAAACTTCCCGATTGTAGCTCGAAATGTACAACGGTCGGTTGTGATCTCGTCGTCCCAAGTAGTAGGTCATTGTCCGTGAAGGTAACACCTGTTGTTCCTTTAACGAGCAAACCTCATCTAAGGAATCTCCGGCCATTTGAGCTAAGCAAATTTCCGGATCAAGTAAGGCCTTGATCGGAGCTTCCCTCATCTCCTTTGATAAGATGAGAGCATCGTAAATGCTCGGTTGGCCGGTAGTTTCCTAAGATGGGCTAGCACGTTGTAGTCCACTTTGTTTCCATGCGTATCGGCTTCTTCTCGAACGGGTATGTCTTCCGGCTGGGGTTGGTTCTTCTTGAACAACCACACGCTTTCCTTTGTCTTTTGGACCCATTCTTGGAGGTAGAACTTTTCCACTTCTTAGGTTGACTTATGTAATTTCTTCTGAATCTAGTGTTGAGTTTGTCGGTGTCTCCTCCTGAATCGGAATGACTGGCTCTTCTGGATTATCTTCCAAATCTGAAGGCTCTAACTCTATCGTAACTGGAGCTCCTCGAAACTCACAGATAGAGCCATTGCTTGTTGAGCTCTCGTAGCCTCCTTGATGGATGTCTTCTTCGTCATTTTGATCGTCGAGATCTTGTATGATTTGAGAATTGTTGTTGGTATCGAAATCGACGCCCGGATTGTCGCTAGTTACGTAATCGTTATAAACAGTCAAAACGTAGCCAACGCCATCACCCTTATTATTATATGATCTCACCGAAGTGAGCAGATAATCATACAAAATCAGAGGTTCGAGGGATCTCTCCCCAGAATCGAAACAACTATCCTAGGATAAGCGGCCCCTAGTCCCAGCCTTAGGAATCTCGGTCCCCTCTTCTTCGTCAATTTTCTTCTTTTCTTCGATTGTCTCTCGTCGAGGTGGTTCTTCTATCGCAAGTGATAGTACCGGCTTAACGGGTCTCGAACTACGAATTGAAGCTCGCACCGAAGCGGTTCGGATGTTGTCTAAAATCTTCTTCGAAGACCTTGTCCGAGGCGGTAGTCCATCCATCGTCGGTTGCATAGGGATCTATCGGGATGACGGGATCGGTTGAGATAACATTGACGGAACCTCCTTTACGGGGTTCCTTCATGTACTCCTTCGGGATTGTTATATTTCCTTTCCGAAGGTTGTCATTGAGCCAACTTTTAAAGGTAATGCAGTCTTCTATCTTGTGCCCAAGCATCCGATGGTAGGGGCAAAAGTTGGGATGACCTTTCTTGTTGACTTCCTCTGGTCTTTTGGGCTCTGGCAGCTGGAAATCTGGAGTTTTCATTAAGCTACGGAACATCTTTGAGTGCTTGCTTCATTCTTGAACGGATATTCTCTCGCTCGAAGCTCCCTCGATGTACGTTGTGGACGAGACGGTTGTTCATCTTGCGGAGACGACCGATATCTGGACCGGGGTTGCTTGGTAATTTTGTTGTGGTTCTGCTGCGGCCGTTACGGTGGTATTTGCATCGGTTGTTTGCCTTTATCAAGCTGCTGCAACGATCCCGGATTTCTTTTCGAAGGTCTTCACCGGCTTACGCTTGTCCGTTTTGTCGGCAAAACTTAATTGCTTCGCCTCTTCTTGCAAGCTTCCGGCCTTGCTTAACAACTTCTCAAAAGTCTTAATAGTGAATCCCTTGAGGAGAAGTGCTTATCGGGCCGTGAATGCTTTTAAGCAAGATGCCGATCGCATGTTGTTCTTGCGAGTTGTGGTTCACACTTCATGCTTAAATTTCTCCATCGAAGTATGTAATCCACTAGAGTTTCATTCGGCCTTTGTTTCTCTACCACTAAATCACCTATAGTGATGTGGTGCCGAGCTCCGGCAAATCGCTTAATGAAGAGGCTCTCTAGCTGCGAGAATGTCTTCACGGAACCGTTGGGTAATTCCGCATACCGGTCGAAGGCGATCCACGACGGATCGCTAACGAACGCGTCGGAAGAGTAGCGCATCGCTTCCGCCGGCATTGCAACTACTGGCACGAAAGTGTGCGACATGCTGTCGGGGGTTCCCGGTTCCGTCGAAGGTCTTAAACAGAGGTGGTACGAAGCCCTTCGGGTATTGGACAGCGTCGAATTCTTCCGGATAAGGTCTACCCGTCCGAATAGATGTCCCGTTCTTCGATTGTGCTAGGGCTTCTCGCACTCGTTGCTCTACCAAGTTCTTGATATCCTTTTCAGGGATCATACTTTGTGTTGTATCCTTTTTCAGCTGGTCATCCCCATTGACGGATGTAATCTTCTTCCCTCCGTCTACGATGTGAATGACTTCTGGGGGTGTCTCTCTATGTGGTTGTACTTGACTTTGGAGAGTGGCCAGAGCTATGGCCATCTCTTCCATCCTTTTCGCCATTTGAGCGATCGTGTCGTCTTTTTCCTGAAGCTGTCTCTTCATCAGTTCTGGCTCCTCTCTTCTGCGCTAGCAGGAGCACCTTGAGAAGATGATGAAGCTCGTGTCTCAACCATATTGATTTCTGCATATTCGTTGTCCATGAATTCCGATGAGTCGATCTCATCTCCGAACTTTTCTTCTCTTTCTTTTGCCAACCGTCGAATGTCGGTTCTCAACTTTTCCATGGCATCTTCTAGCGGAGCTTTCTGTGTATCTTTGTGGTTGTCATGCGATGGTTGTCGGGTCCTTTTTTCACGAGTCCCCTTCATCGCAGTAGCGCTTTCTTCGGATTCAAGCCTCCTGGCGAGACTTTCTCTCTCGGGCTGTTGTTTCGATCTCACGTGCCCCGTAGTGGGACGCCACACCATCCTTCTAGCGGCAGAAGGTCTAGGACCGGATGGTCACGGTGGCCAAATGCTGGAAGGTGGTATCCTCCCTAATCTGTAATCCTGATACTACGACAGGCGGGCTAGCCTTCATTCTCTTGCTTGGCTTTTCTATCATGACGGCGGGTTCTACTCGGGGCCCAAGACGGGATTTGACTGGCACACGCCCTATCCTTCGTAGAATTTCCGACACGGGGCAATTTTCCTTCTTTGCTAGCTTTTCTACCAAAGTTTGCAGTCGAGCAAACGGCGTAGTTCTAGTTCTTTTCTTGCGGCTATCGTTGTAGTATGCGGGCTGTGGTAATGCGGCAGCAATCTTTCGAACATTCTCCTCATCCTCTGCGGCGGAGAGGGGATGGAACCTGCTTCCTCCCAAAAGTGGTATGTAGTCAGGCAGTGGTGTATATTCTGGTAGCGGTGTATATTACGGCAACTCCGGAATTTCCTCCGGAAGGCAATCTCGGCGGCTCCGGCTTCCACGGCGATCCTTCTATTTCTATTTCTTCTTTGGGTCTTTGTCGGCGAAGGAATCTTCGAACCTGGACCCGATTTCGAAGACGAGAAGGTCTTACAGGGAAGATCCGTACCCTCCACGGTAACGGGTTTATCATAGTTACGGATTCCTTTCCCCTTTGATTTGGCGGAAGTCGGGGTAGGTGCGAAACAACTAGACCAGGTGGGGGTAGTGAGAACAGGTCCTCCTGCGGACGAGCGGTACTCCTCCTAGTCGGGACCCTTTGCGGGGAGGAAACTCTTGGGTCGACCTGAGGTTGAACTCGAGCGATGGTTCCTCGGCTTCGGATACCTTGTTCGTCGGTGCAAAGAGGAGACGTCGGTGACCTTGACGTTCGTGTTTTCGAATCCTCGTCCAAATCGAATGACCCCATTGTCGGGCGGCTCATCCTTATAGACAGTCGAAGTCCGGTCCGTTGGTGAAGGAGAAAATCGGTTTCGGGGCTTCCATTTCGCAGGGTAGACTCGGTTGTCGAGTCCCAATTATGCTTCTTTTCTTTAGGACGAAAAGAAAGGAATTGAAAAGAGTCCGAACTCATTCTTTGTTCATGTATTTATAAAAAAAAGAATCATTTGTTAAAAGAATCACTTATTAGAGGGTTTGTTTATTTAGAACGGAATGTTTAAAGGTGTAGAGAAGGTAAGGAATCCGATTCAGAGTTGGAAAGGGAAAGAAAGTCTTAAGCAAGACTTCTCGACTCGAAGGATCATTCTTAAACTAACACCTATTGGGGGTCCACCCCACCTCAGAAATGAGGTAAAAGGATCTCGGAACCTCTCCGTTTAGGGGTGTCTAAACAGTGGCTCCTAAATCCGAGAGAATGTTGGCTATACTTGTTCAAGATAGAAATGAACATAGTATTCCAACGGAAAGAAGGGTAGTTTGATCCATTAGGGACATGGATACACTACCGATTTTTGAAAGCAGAATTATTTGATTAAAATGGAGAGAGGAATTTTCCCCAGCGGAGTCGCCAGAAATCCTGTCGGCATATTTTTAGGTCGTGTTTTATTTTGAAGAGGGGTCGCCTAACAGAAATCTGTCGGCGAATTTTTAATTTAATTAAAATAAATAATTTGAAAAGTAGTATTTGATTTTGAAAATAATTTTAAATTTGAAGGTTTTAAGATATGAGATTAAACCGATCTCACATCCCAAATAGTTTATATAAACGAGCACCGCACCACAAACCGTGTATCTATCCCTAAGGATAGTACACACCGCTTGATAGTGGGGCTTGATTAAATAAACTAGAAGATTAGTGACATCCGTTTGGTCCGCGAACCAATTTTATAAGCCGACAAGTTTCCCACGCTTAATATGAAAACATTAAACGGGGTTTATATTACACAGGTTCTTTAAAATTCCCTATAAGGGCAAGCCCCTATAGTTAATTACATCTTAAGTGACGGGAATCACCTAAGAAAACTCTCGATGATAATCAATAATTCTGCTCTCAAGAATTTCAAAGTTTAAGTTTTTCAAAGATTGAATTTTGGAATTTCAATAGGGAATGGATCAAATTTTGGAACATTTTGTTTGGTGAATCCAAAGGAAGAAAGGTAGGAGAAATCACTGATTCGAAGTGAACTTCGGTAATTTCCCGACTATCCTATTGTTTGGCTTGAATTTAGGAAAGTCCTAATGTTTATTTAGTATTTCAATCTTGCCAATTTTAATTAATTAGGGCTTATATTTGTATGATAAAATCAAACAAATAGCACTAGAAGATGTGAGGGTTTATTGTCGTATCGGACGACTACCTCGGAATCCTAAGACCGGTTAGGGCTTAATTTGCAATGCAAATGCCTAACGAAGAGTTGAGGATTTATGTTGCACTAGTGCAAGCTACCTCGAAGTCCTATGGCTTGGTTATTTAATTCTAGGAAAGTTTTGTTGAAGTAGGTTCAAGTTTTGCTTGACGACGATGGCCGTGTCGCCCACCATGCTCCAAGTTCCTTATTGTTGCAGAGGTTTAGTTTTAGAAGTCATAAATCAGGAGATGAGAGAAGTGTTTTGGTCTAGAGAAGTCTTAATTTTCCAAGTGTTTTTTTTTTTTATATTTTGATTAAAACAAATCTTAAAGTTGATTATAACGACACCGGTTAAGATCCCACGGTTCCATCCTTCCGGCATCATTATTTTTATCGGATTCACTTAGTTCAGATGAATTTGCTAAACTCAACTGAATGAGTTCCATACTTTCATTTAGACCGTGGGAAATCCCGTTAGCAACACGTAGGTTACATCATCCGAGGTATTCCCGATCATCCAACGGGACGTTTTAATTTAGTTGTAATTGTAGTTTTGTGTTCCGTTTGTGATTAAATTTTGAGTTGTTTTATATTTTGAAATGTTGTGGCGGTGAATTTTATCTTGCAATGACTTTTAACTTAATTTTGGTTTCGGTTTTAGGGGCTATCCTAAAGGTGTGGGTTTTCATGCAACGGTTGTTTTATCATGCAAGAAAAGTAAAGTGCATTTGCAATAAAGTAGATTGCAAGAAAGTAAATTGCAATAAAATAAAAGCGTACACTGGAGGGTCTTCCGTCATCCCAAGCTGCACTTAAAACACAATTAGCATACTTAAGCAAGTTCCTAGGTAAGGCTAAGGGAAAGGTTATGGTTTTCTACCAAATTCCTAATCCTATAGCTAGTCATTTCTTATGACGTCCAGGTTCTTTGTGTTTTGGTTTAAGGACGATTTTCTTCATCGAAGAATAATCAAATTCAATTGTTCTTATAAATGTCCTATCATATTGAGGAAGTGCTTAAGAAGGATCTTAAACATCTTTTCAATATTTCTAGGATTGTTTTAAGTCCAAATGAATTTAATTATACAAATGAATTAATCGTCCAAGAATTTCAAGTTTTGTTAACTTGCTCGATGAACTAGGACATTTGAATATCCTATGAGTGAAGTGACACTTCATTTAATGTTTTATTTAGGAGTTATGATAACTAAAGCTTTCAAGGGTAAGTTAGTATTCAAATGATTTGGTTTAAGTTAAAGAATTTAAATTTGGAATAGTGTTCAAGTTGCTTTTAAATTTATTTTCATTCGCTTTTAGGTGATGTTATATTTAATTCAATTTAATTTAATTTTAATTGAGTTTTAATTTAATTTAATTTGATTGAGTTTGATTTAATTTGATTTGATGTTTAATTAATTTGATTTGATTTAATTTTAATTTGATTATTTAATTTAATTTAATTCAATTATTTAATTTAATTTATTTAATTTAATTTAATTTGATTTAATTCAATTTTATTTAATTAATTTAATTTAATTTAATTTAATTTAATTGTTTAATTTAATTTAATTTAATTATTTAATCTAATTTAATTTAATTATTAAATTTAATTTAATTTAATTTAATTGTTAAATTTAATTTAATTTTAATTTAATTTGTCTTTAATTTACTTTATTTTTAATTTTAATTAAAATTTTAAAAGAGTTTAATAATTTAATTAAGTCTTTTAATATTTTAAATTTGAGTTATCATTTTAATTAAAAATTGAGTATTAATGATATAATTAGTTTAGGGACTTTTTAAATTAAAGAATAAATCTCTTCCTAATAAATATCCCTTATTTTAATAATTCCAAGTTATTATTCCTCCAAATTTAATCTATTATTTAATTAAAGTTTAATCATTTTAAAATTGTTTAATGGGTTTCTACCCTTTAATTATTTAAATTTCAATCATCCAAATCAGATTAAGATCAAATATTTTACTTGTTGATTTTTTTATTAAACCTAAAGTTTTAATTAAGGGTTAAAAGTTTAATTACCATTTTACCCTTTAAGCTTGATAATTTCATAACTCACTAAATTGAACTCAAATGAACTTGAAATTTTTATGTGACTTCACTCATATGTCAATAAAGACATGAGAGGAGAAAATGTGATTTTTCTGTATTTAATTTATTTATATAATTATTTTTAGTGGAAAATAGAGATTTTCAAGGAAAATTTAATAATATGACCAAGGGAAAGTTTCTGTCCTCAAGAAAATTAGGGGACATTCCTAATGACCAGAGAAGCACTTGGACCAATTTTGGTGATTTTTTGAATTATATTATTTTTATTATAATTATTTTGAGTTTTGGAGTATTAATTAATTTAAAAATAAAATAAATGTTGAAAAATGGATTTTATATTTTTCAAAAATCTCTCTGATATCAAGGAAACCAGAAAAGCAAATTTTGCAATTTTCTGATTTTTTTATGATTTATTGTAATTATTTTAGTGAAAATGCTAGAAAATACATTTTTTAATTTTAAAATTACCCTAGGGCTTTAAAATTTAATATCTCACTAAATAGACTTAGGAAAAATATGGGGTTTGTTCCTAAGTGATTAAAATTCAAAATGTGACATTTTGGTGAATTTTATTATTTTTGTGATTTTTATTATTTTTTAATTATTAAAATATTAAAATATTATTAAAAATCAACTTTTTCAGAAAATTGAAATTTTAATTTTCTTAGGTTCCCCTGATATCAGAGAGGCTCCAAAACCAATTTGGTGAATTTTTTGAAAAGTATTTTAAAAGTTATGAATTTTTAAAGTTTAAAATGGCTAAGTGACTTAATCAACCCAATTAGTGGGGTTAACCAAGTCCAATTGACCTCAAATTTTTATGGTGGATTCCTCTGATCCTAAGGTCAGTGGAGAATTGATTTCAAGTCAATTTGATGCCTGGTTAACTCTAATTAATTAAAGACCTATTTTGAGTGTTTAAGCCAATTAGGGTTGTTTTGAATGAACTAAGCCAAAACCTATTTTTCCTAGGGTTCTCTGGTCATAAGGAACATCACCAAATTTTCCTAGAATTTATTTCACAACATGCTATTTTTTGGAATTAAAATACTCAAAACAGCAACATGCATTTGAAAAATAAATAACTTTTCACAGAGATGGCCTCGACTTTGGAAAATTCAGGGAATGTTCTCAAATTCAGAGGCTTCAAAAGCCCTATGGTCTAATGCTATGGTGAATTGTATGCATGCATGGAGAATTAAATGTATGCAGAGAGTAAATAAATTATAAAAAATAAAATACTTGATGAAATTAAATGATTTCTTTTCCACATTATTATCCTCCGTTCACTTGAGCAAGAGGGTATTTTTATTTTATTTTTGTGATTTTTCTACACAAAGATATGGATTTTTAAAGTTTCGATATTTAATAAATACATTAAATACCTTATTTATCTATTTATCCACGCGGCGCCGCCGAAACATCGGCGGCTCCGAAGGGGTACGTGTCGCGCCGTGATTGGGCGCCGCCATCCGAGTCATCCGTCCCGGGCCCCGCGGTTCTCGCACCGTTTCTCGGTCCGACGCCATCCGAGCCGTTCGTCCGCGCGTGTATCGAATGGACGGCATCCGTTCATCGTCCCCAAGTGTTCTCACCCGAGAGCCGTCCACACTAAATCCCTAAGATCTCACTCGATTCTCGATGGATTTTTACGTTCTTATACTCTATGGATTCGTCTTGAAGAGACGAACACATCTATACGGCTAACATGCATTGAAACTAAGGCATTTGAAATGGAGAATCTCCGAAGCTCGGGATGGAGAGTTAACTCATACCTTAGCTCGGAGAAGTGTGGCTTCAATCCGAGAGTTGTTGCACCTTCGATTGGGTCCCGCAAGCTCCGGATGAAGTCTCTCGGTCCGGGAATTGTCCGGATATGATTTCGACCAAGCCCGATCACAAAGCTTGGAGGTCTGAGCAACCGGGTGGCTCTGGAGATGGGGCTTTTGCTGGTGGACACCTTCCTTTGGTCCGGTGAAGGTGTAGAGCCAATCAATTTGAGAATTGGCTCACCGTGGAGAAGTGTCCCGGTTTTGGGTGGAATTTCAACTCCGAAATCGAGCTTACGGAGGAGAAATGGCAGGGGGATCTCACTGGGGATCAAGTGTTCTAAGAGTGGAGAAGGGTCTGGAACAATTTTGGCAGAGTTTTGGCAAGGTTTTTGCTTGGCTCCTTTCATGGCCGAGAGGGGTGGAGTTTAAATAGGAGAGGGTGGAGGGCCTCCCAGGGGGAGTTAGGGCTTGGGATCGACCTGCTCCGGTGAGGAGAAGATCGGCCATGGTGACCACTAGGCATGGGGCGGCTCGAGCAAGTGAGAATTTCAATGTTGGCTCACATGTGAGCTCTCGGCCATGGTGTTTTCCGGCGGCACGGTGGCCGGCCGGCTGTGCAATGGTCACCATCTTGGTCGGTGGGTCGGGTCGGGGTTTAGTGTGGGCGATTGGCAAATGCCATGTGTAAAGGCTTTGATTCAAAGTGGAATGAGGGCATGGCTAAATTTGAACCTAAATGGGTCAACCCACCCATTTGGGCTAGGTGCACCACCCAAGGCCTGGTTTTGGCCGAGGGAAAAGTGATTTGGCTCGAGCATAATCGGTAGGGTCAAGTCACCATCCAAGCACAATTAGAGCTTAAGCATGGTTTAGTGGAATCATGGAAGTGGTTAATCACCTTTAGGAATTAAGGAAAGAGCCTCCTCCTTTTGCCCAAAATGGCATGGTGACATGTAAAGAGGCTCTCATGGCTTGCATATGGCTTGTGCATGGCTCCATGGCTCCATTTGGCTTGGGAAAAGGTTTGGTCGATTTCATAAAAAAGGATTTTAGGGATTTTGGATAATTTGGTGGAAATTTGGATGAAGCTTCATTTAGAATTATTTGATGATTGGTTTAGGACTTAGGGATGATTTTAATTGAAAATATGATGAGGGGAAATGTCATGTGGGCTTTGGAAGAATTTTTTGGGGTTTTGGATTTGGTGGAAGTGGGCTTTTAAAATGGTTTAAGGAATGGGCCTTTTAAGTTTTGAAAATGAATTTATGGATGGGAATTTTGTAAAGAGGTTGGCCCAAATAATTGTTGGGTTTAGCTCATGGATGTGTCATGAATGATTTGAAACAAATTGGGGGTGGTTTGGATTTGAATTGGGTTGAATTTGGGTTAGGTTTGGGTTTAGGTCAAAAATGGGCCTTTTGACCTTGGATTGAGTTTGAGTGGGACTTGGGTTCAAATTTTGGGCAAATCATGTTAGGGTTTTGTTTGTGGAAATGTTAAGGAATATTTAGAAAAGATTTGAGGTTAATTGGAGTTGAATTGGGTGAGTTTGGGCTAAGTTTGGGTCATGGGTCCAAATTTGGGCTTTAAGGCCCAAAGTGAAATTGGATCCAAATGTCAATCAAATTGGACTTGGATTTGGTCTAAATTGGTATTGGGAATGTTGAATTGAAGTTTAGAATTGAATTGGACCAGAATTTGGGTCAATTGGATAGGTTTGGTTTAACATTGGGTCTACTTTGGGTTAAAATGGGTCAATTTGGGGGTTTTGACAAAAGTAGGGTAAATTGACAAAATTGGCCCATGGTGTAGTTGGACAAAATGAAATTGGGAATATTTGGGATTTTCTGAAATTTTCTGGGAATTTTCTGAATTTTTGGATTTTTAGGCCAAGAAGGGTATTTTGGGTATTTGGAGGGTATTGGGGGGTATTTCTGGAATCTTTGGTATTTTTGGGTATGGATGATCAATTTGAGTGATGTGGAGATGTTTGGGATTGATTTTGGAAAATTTTGGGTAATTTGGAAATTTTGCAAAAATTCGGTAATTTCGAGGTTTTGGGTAGGTTTAGTAGGTGTAGGGTCTCGGGGGTCAAAAATTGAAAATTTGGGAAATTGAAGATTGGGTAAACCTAGGTGGAAAGAAATCATTTTGGTTGAGCCATGAAGCCATTTCAAGCCCATATGAGCCATGAGAGGACTCATTTGAGGCATTCACTATGTTGTTCCTAACCCTCTTAGCCGAGGGCTTAGGGGTTAAGGACCATCCATGTGAATCACCTACATGAGTCGGGAGGTTAAGTTGGGTATGGGTGTGGTTTTAGGAAGTGTGTGGAAATGTAGTGTGTAAGTGTAGTGTAAGTCGGCCCCTTCACTGGACCGAGCCACCAGTAGGCGCTCCAAGGCCAAAGAGTCCTATAGGAACTCATCCTTTAAACTTCCACATTTGATTTCAACCCTCTAGGTGATTAGGGGTCTATAGTCAAGTTTGTGGAGTTTGCAGGGAGTTTAGAAGTGGTTTGAATTTCTAAAAGGCGGGTCCCAATTCTAGTCCTCTAAGACAGTCAAAGGAAAAGCCTAAGGCTAGATCCTAAGTACTAAAGAGAGAAGAGAAGACCTCATCAAAAATGAGGTCAACACCTGGACCAAAGGGTAAAGAATAGGTATGCTCCTATTTGACACAACACACATAAACTAATTCTAATTATCACTTCACTTAAATATCTTAACAAAGGAGAAAGATTCTTGATATTATGTATTTGAACTTAACTTTAGTAGTATTAGTAATCTGTTAGTAGAACTAGTTTCAATATAAGAACTTTATTATTGATTGCATATTAGTGACAGATAGGAAAATTCTATTTAGTTGTAATTTTAACTTGGTTTATATAATCCTAGTCCGCAGGCTTTAATATTTTTCCCTGTGGGATCGATAACCAGGACTCCACTAGTGCCCTGCATTACTTGAGCGATACGTATACTTGTGTTTAAAGGTAACTCTGCGATCAAAAGTTTATAATATTTAATTGTTACTAAATTTAAAATTACGCTCCTGATCAAGTTTTTGGCACTGTTGCTGAAGATTTATATCTTTTAATAGTGGTGTCGAATTCTTAGATATATAAGTATATTTAAAATTGCGGATCAAACACACTTTGCAGATATGAAACTACTAGGGTAATAAAAAGTGATGAGAGAGCCACTTTAGGAATAAAAAGATTGAGACATCAGTTGAAAGGTATAAGATTAATCATAAAATATCTACTGCTTACCACCCTCAACCTAGTGGATTAGCGGAGGTATCTAATAGGGATATAAAGAGAATCATGGAAATGAATGTCAACCCTATTAGGAAAGATTGGGCCTCAAGACTTGATGATGCTTTACGAGCATATAGGACTGCTTATAAAACTTCTATAGGAATGTCTCCTTATATGCTCATATTTGGGAAGGTCTGTCATTTACCTGTTGAACTTGAGCATAAATCATTTTGGGCGATTAAATAGTTTAATTTTAATATGAAAGATACAATTAAGAAAAACTACTAAAATTAAATGAACTTGATGAGATTATGAAGAACTCTTATGAAAATGCCATAATATATATGGAAAAAAATGAAGGAATTATATGATCAAAAGATTCTTAAAAAAATTTTGAGCATGGACATAAAGTTTTGTTATATATTTTTTTATTGAAACTATTTATAGGAAAACTTAAATCTAGGTGGTCGAAACCATTTACTATAGTAAGGATTTACCCTTTCAAGATGGTTGATATTGCTGATCATATTAATGGATGTGAGTTCAAGATAAATGGGCAAAGGTTAAAACCTTATGTAGGAAAATAAAAACATGGTCTTATTGAATTATTGACTTTGGGTCAACCCAATTAGAATATCAGTATTGTAAGCTGAGGATAATAAGCCAAACGCTCTCTTGGGAGGCAACCTAGGAGTTATTTATTGTTTGTGTGTTTGAGTCTTGTTTATTTTATAGGAATTTTGTTGCAAGCTTTTTTTTCTTTTTTTTTGTTATGTGAATGTTTGCACCATGGTTTCTGAATATTTGATTTGTGGTTGTAGTTGATTATTTGTTTTAACTTGTTGTAGCTTCTTTAAGATTGTGTGTAAAATCTGGGAATAACTTTATATTTTATTATATTTAAGACTCTTATTTTTGTTGTTAAACTCATATATCCTACTATTCCAATTTTGAATGAACATACTTGCACCTCAACCCTTGTGCGTCATCCAGAGGGTTGGGCGCTTGGACAGCCTTTACTACAAGCTCATATTATAATCCCACCCTAGTGTTGAGCGCTTTTACACTCAGCAGGGGCTCTCAACGCCCCTCTTTTGCATTCATCTATGCATTAAACTTGTGGGCTGAGCAATTTTGCACCCAACATGAGCACATTTGCACCCATTTATTTGAGCAGAGTGCATGATTTGTACGCAACCATGGGCTAGGTGCTTTTGTGCCCATCATAGGTGCTTTTGCTCTCATCTACTACATTGTGTATAATGTTGGCTGGGCGATTTTGCACCCCTATATTTTCTGAACTTCATGCCTTTTACTCTCTACCTACCACACAAAAACTCTTTACCTACCACACTAAAGCTCCTTATCTACTACAAAAAAATCCTTAACTACCACACAATGCCTACCAAACAAAACTCCCTAACTACCACCCACTCTTCCTATAAATAACATAAAGGAATTGAAATTTTCATCTTCAAATTTGCATTCTCTCCTCTTCCTTAAGGTGTAGGTTAAATTGTTCAAGCAGCACTTCCCCTTCATCTCATTCATGCACTCTTCATTAAGTAAATTCTATTCAACCTCCCCTATTCTTATTATCATGTTGATTTCCTCATCCTTTTCTAATGGATCCTAAAACTAAAGGTAGTAAGGATTCCTCACTTTTCGATTCTAAGAAATTTGTAAGTCTAGAAGCCATCACCCGGTTTAAAGATTTATTGGTTACTAAGAATTTGATTCCTAAGAGAAGATCCATTTCTCTAGGGGGCAGATAGAAACTATTATTGATAAGTGAAATTTGGAAAGTATTTGTTATTAAGTTGGAGTGTTTGTTATTTCCATACTGAGAGAATTTTATGAAATTGGGAAGATTTTTGTCAGGGGAAAAAGGGTAAAATTTAATCCGTCTACAATTAATTCACTTTGCAATCTTGATGACATTAGTGAAAATTATTATTCTCATATTATTTCTTCTATTTCTGAAGATACATTATTTGATGTCATTAATTTGTTCACAAGCGGGCAGGGGATTTGGAAGATGAGAGAAAATAAGATAGTAAACTTCAATGTCGGTGCTCTAAAAGCAGTTTCTCAAGCTTGACCTTATTTCATCTCCGCTAGAATTTTTCCATCCAAGAACCTTAGTGAGGTGACCATAAAGAGGGCTATTCTTAACTACTGCATTAGACTTCTTAAACCTACTAATGTAGGAATAGCGCATTTCTTTTCTATTTGTAATACTCTTAAGGTGTGGTTTCCGCAGGATTAGGATGCCCTGCAGTTATTTTTGCATTATGCACCAAAGAAAGAGTTCCTTAACGCAGATTGGGAGGAGCAGGTGAAACCCTCTGAACCTTTTACTAAGAGTTCTATTTAGGGATATAATAAATATGCTATCAAAAAATGCCAACATCATGAAGACGATCGATCTCAACCTAGTATCTCGATTTTCTGACCTTCTAACCATGGTACCTCACAATATTGATCAAGGGGGTCCACACAATTCACCGAGGTACATGAGCGGCTAGATAATTTGGTGCATGATTCAAATACATGATGTATTGGCAGCAACATATGAACAAACAAATTCAACATTTTTATTTTCAACAACAGAGGTTGTACGAGCATATTAGACAGTTCCTTACTGCTCAAGCAAAGTGCTATCTCACCACAATAATTGAAATCAAGTCAAGCTAGTTGGCTTTCCTGGGTGCCTCCTTATGAGCCATTTCTGGAAGATGATTCCTAGAAGGATTAGGATTTTTCTACTTGTAGTAGGATGTAAAATTTTTTATTTTTTGCTTGTGCTCATATATTTAATTGTTGTTGCACTTAGTTGTAATTTTGTTTTAGTGTTAATATGTATGGATTATTATCATTTGCTCTAGTTAATTGTTTGTTGTTTTCTTATTCATTTAATTTCTCGTTTACTTTTATTATTAAGTCAAGCTGTGATTTACAGTTGTTGTATCAAATTAAAACAAATGTCATTCTATCAAATTACATTTTGGAACAATTCTTGCCCTTATTTGAATTTTAAAACAATAAAAATTAGATTCTTTTTATTTATGTTATGGTGAATTTAAGTTATGATTTGTATAATCCAGAATCATGAAATTACATAAACATGTGACTTAAGTTCTTTTTCGAGTTAATTGACACGGTTGGAACATAAACTTTGATTCTTAACAAAAGTTGTTTAATCTATATATTTGAATTTAGAGAATATTTTGTTGTATGCTTCCTATGTGCAATTGGAATGTTTTCTTTAGAGGTTTAGTATATGCTAATAAAATTCTGAGATTATTATTTGTAAGTTATAGATTTTGAAGAGGAAGTAATCAGATGATAATTTTATTAATAGATATAATGGGAATTCAAAATCATTATGATTCGATCAAGATACAGTAATCTTCTAGAATGTGTATAAAAAATAGGGATTAACTAAAAAGAAATGAAATTGAAAATAAACATCCTATTGAAAGAAAAAGAAAGAAAAAGAAGTAACAAAGTTATGAATGTAACATTGAGGAGAAGCTTGAGGTGAAGCTCTATCAAAAATTGGTTATGCCATCTACTTCATAGAATTAAAAGTTTAATCATGAAAATTCCCTTCTAATTCAATAATTTTTTTTATAGACTACTAATTGCAAGAATTTGCATTAATAGAAGGTTAAAATTTTCAAAGATGATATTTATGATTGATTTAGTTGAGTTGCAAGAAAGATATCTGAAATAAATTTACATATTGTATTAACTTTTGTGTGGAGTAATTGTTTTAACGGAATACTTAGAAAGGAAGCTCTATAGAACTGAATGTTGTATGTTCATGTATACTTTCAAGTTAAAGAAGGGAAAAGACTTTGGACAACAAAATTTACCATTTATACTTGCTAGAGAAATCAAAATTATGTTTTAAAGTTACTTGAGAGAAAGTGACATTCAAGTTTGAGTGATTTAGATATGGGATTATAAGTGACTAATTTTCTTTGATTTTATGTTAATATTTTTTATTTTTTCATGTTATTTTTTATGATTTTCTGGTTGTTTTTTGTGATTTGTTCAGGTAGCAGGTAAGTTTGCATAGGAAAGCAACCAGAGGGCTGAGCGCTTTTGCTCCCAGCATGGGCGCTTTTGCGCCCATTACTTCCAAGTGTGTCAATCTCCCCTCCAGAGAGTTGGGCGCTTTTTCACCTAGCATGGTGTTGACCTCATTTTTGGTGAGGTCTGGTCTTCCTCTTAGTGCTTAGGATCTAGCCATAGAACTTCTTCTTGACTATCCTAGAGGACTAGAATTGGGACCCACCATTTAGAAATTCTCAGCAACTTCTTGACTCCTCTTGGGACCCCTCTTGGATGGTTACAAACCTCTAAATCACCTTGGAAGGTTAAAATCACCATATCGAAAAACAATAGTGAGTTCCCATAAGAATGTTTGGACTTAGGGTAACCTTGAGTGCCTTGAGCTTCTCTTGTACACACACACCCCTAAGCCAGTTGACCTAAACCTTAAACCCCTCACATGATTAAACCAAAGCCACTAGTCTTTGATTAAGATGGCTAGGGTCAATATGTGGTTACCATTTGGCTAGGCTTGGTTCCAAAGTGGTTGGACTTGGCTAAGGTCCATGGCTCATGCTCCTAAACCCTAATTCCATCCCAAACCACTTCTACTCAATCTTGACCCCACTCAAATGTTTCCATTATTCCCTATTTGAAACCCCTTCTTTTTTCCAAAATTCCAAATTTTGACCCCGGGTCCCTAAACTTACCCAAAACTACATAAATTGCCCCTATAACTACCAAATTGCCCGAATAACCACCAAATCAACAAAAACTCCACAAAAATTCCCTAAAAATTACCTAAAATTCTCAAAATTCTTAAAAATCATTTCAAAACATTTCCCACCTCTTAAACCCACCAAAATACCCCAATACACTCCAAATAATCTCCATATACCCTAAATACCCCTCTTAGCCCAAAATTCCACAAATTCTAAAAATTCCCAAAAAATTCTAGAATCTTCCAAATATTCCCAATTTTATTTTATTCAACTAGCATAGGCCCCAATTTTACTAATTTAGCCCAATTTGATCTAAATTCCCAATTTGACCCATTTAACCCAAAAGAGCCCAAATTAAACCCAATTTTAATCCAATTGACCCCAATCTTGCCCAGTTCCAATTCCAAACTTCAATTTAACATCTAAAATATCAATATAAACCAAATCCAAGCCCAATTGGATCCACATTTGAATTCAATCCCACTTGGAATCCAAAATATCCAATTTTTCCCTAAATTACCCATGAACCCAAATGTGCCCAAATTCAATCCAATTCAACTCAAATTCTCCCCAAAATTGTTTTAAAACCTTCATAACACATCCCTATACCAAAAAAAATAATTATTTGGCCAAAAATTTGATTGAAATCCCATGTTAAATCATTTGAAATCAAAATCCCCAAATTTGTCCTAAAATTGCCACATGACCTAAAACCTCCAAATTGAATCCTCTAACCCTAAAATTTCCACCAAATTTCTATTCAAAACCCTCCATGAAAATTACCTACATCCATTTGAATCATCAATTTGACCCTATACAAGCTCAAACCTAACCTAAATCCACCTTAACCCAGGGTGATCCAATTTGATCAAATCACAAAAATACATCAAATCCACTTCCCAAATCAATTCCAATTCACTCCAAACCTCTTCCATAAGCTTTGTGATAATCATTTAAAACATTTTGATCAATCAATTTGATCCCAATCAAACCCAAACTAAAGCTAGCTCAATCTAAACCCAAATCAACCCATGTGAACACATGATCCAAATTGAACCAAACCAAACCAAATTGGATCAAACCAACTCCATGGCACCCAAACCTAGACATTCTAGGGTGGGTTTGACCTGAACCAACCCAAGTTCCATGAGCCATGGACCAATGGTCCACCACTTTGGACCATTGGGTCTAGCCACTTGGCTAAGGCTAAGTCACATCCCTAAATCCCCCTTAAGCAACCTCCCTGCCAGGTTTAATGGCAGTGAACCCCTCCTACACTCCTCCTCGGCCCTGCCAGCCGCCAGCAGCCAGCCAGTCCTTGCCAGCAGCCCCAGCCGCAGGAACAGACATGCCTGAGCGCCCCCATGGGTTTAAAACTCAAAATTGGGCAAGGCCAGTGAGCAATCCCCTCACCAGCCACCAAACCCGTTCAGCCCTCACCCTAAGTGGCCCAGGGCACTCATTGTCTGTCCCTGAGCTCCCCTCTCCGACCATGGCTATAAAATGACCCCCCCTCACGACCAAGTTTTGGGTGCTGAAACTTTCTTTATAAAACTCCTCCAAACTGCTCCCATACTCAATTCCAACCCAAAGAAGAGGATCCCCATAGCTCTCCTGCCCTGAATCCCACTGTCGGAGCCTAATTTCTCAGTTGAAATTCTGGCCAGAAACAAGACACTCCTGGAAACTCCACCAAAATCAAATTAATTGCACCCACACCAAGAGAAGAAGCTCCCTAGTGAAATCCCCCTCGCCATGCCACCCATCTATTCTATCGGCCAGAGGTCCAAATCGGGTTTGGACAAACTTAGGTATAGGCAATTCACCACAACCAGGGGCTCCATCCGTAGGCTTCTGGAACTCCAACGAACATTCCGAGCATCTTTGATTGAGGCCTCACCTCTCAGAGCTAAGGTATTGAACCTTCCTTCCTCCCAAGCTTCCAGCGATTCTCTATTTCATTTGGCTTGATTTCAATGTATGTTAGCCATATGGATAGCTACGTCTAGGCTAGACGAGCATTTAGAAATAAACCACACTCAATTTAGTTGAGTATGGCTCGAGATCTTAAGGTTTTAGCATGGACGGCTCTCGGGTTGAACCAGACGGGGACGATGCTCAGCAACCATCGGATGGCGCGTGTATCGGATGGACAGCGGAGATCAAGTTGCACAGGAGCTCTGTACGAAAGCACGAGCTGACTCAGATGATGGCGCCGAATAGAAGCGCGCCGCGTGTGCTTTCGATGACGCCAAGGTTACAATCAGCGCTGACTGTGTTAAGTAGGAAATTAGGAATTTTCTATTTATTTAAATCTAAAAAAATTTTAAAATGCATATATTTGCATAGAAAAATCCTAAACATAAACTAAAAATACCCCATTGCTTAGTGAACAGAGGGGAATAATGTGGAATTAAAATAAAAAAAATTGTTGAGTATTTAATTTTTAATGATTTATTTATTGTCCTTAGTATTTTAATTCTCCATTAGCATGCATAATTCACCATGACATGAGACCATAGGGCTTTTGTAGCCTCTGATCTTGGGAACATTCCCTGAAGTTTCAAAGGCCAGAGGCTATGTCTATGGGAAGTTATATACTTTCTAAATTCAGAGCTATTTTCTTGAAAACTAATTATGAAAATTAATATGTTGTTCATAAAAATCTAGGAAAATTAGGGAAAGTATCTCTGGACCAGAGGACCCTAGGAAAATTATGGTTTGATCTAATTCACTTAAAAATGACCTTAAATTGGCCAAATAATCAAAACTGAAATTAAATTAAATTGGAACAACCATACATTGAAATGACATGAAATCAATTCTCCACTGTTCTTCAGGATTAGAAGAACCCCACATAAAAATTTTAAGTCAATTGGAGTTAATTTAACCCACTAAATGAATCACCTAAGTGACATGATAATATTTGAAATAAAAAAATTCATAAAATCCAAAATATAACTAAAAAATTCACCAAAATCAATTTTGGGGGGTTCTCTGAGGTCAGAGGAGTCTAGGAAACTTAAAATTGGAATTTTCATAAAGTTTTCATTTTTCACCTATTTTTAAATATTTTTAATAATTAAAAAATTATGAAAATCATAAAAATATTAAAATTAACCAAAATGTCATATTTGGTCTTCTGATCACTTGAGAACCAACCAAATATTTTTCCTAAGTCTCTAAGTAAAGATATTGAATTTTAAAGGCTTAGGGTAAATTTTAATATTAAAAATGGATTTTCTAACCTCTTCAATAAAATAATTCTAAAAATTCAAAGAAAAATAAAAAAAATATAAAATTTCCTTCTCTGAGTTCCTTGAGCTCAAAGAGATTCAAGAAAAAAATTGATTTTTCTACTTTAATTTTATTTTATAATTAATTAATACCCCAAAACTTAAAATAATTATAATAAATAAAATAGAATTTAAGAAATCACCAAAATTTGTCCAAGTGGTCGTCTAGTCAGTAGAAACCTCCCATAATTTTCCTAAGGACAGAAACTTCATCTTGGTCATGTTGTCGAATTTCCGTTGAAAATCCTTATTTTTCACTAGAATAATTATATAAATTAAATTAAAAATAGAAAAATCAAATTTTTTCTTCTAATGTCTTAATTGACATGTGAGTGAGGTGACATAAAAATTTTAAATTCATTTGAGCTTAATTTAGTGAATTATGAGATGAATGAGCTAAAAAGGACATAAATGTAATTAAGGAACTTTAACATTAATTAATATTTAGGTTTAACCAAAGGGAAGGGTAAATATGTGATCTTAATTTTCCTCTTGGATGATTGAAACATAGGGAGTTAAGAGGTAGAAACCAATTAATCAACTTTATTGACAAAGAATGAATCTCAATTAATTAAGTCATTAAACTTTGGAAGTTAATTAAAGCATAAATTGTTAAGATTAGGGGATGTGATATAAGAAGAGCCTAATTCTTTAAATTGAACCCCTAATCAATGAATTGATTCAATATTATCTAACCCTTAATTAATGGAACTCTAAAAATGATGATTGAAACTAATAATTAAAAAAGAAAATGATCTTGAAATCTTATAATTAAATTAAACACGCTTAAGATATTTGAATTAATTTGAAATGATCTAAAATCAAATTAAAATAACTTGAAATATTAAAACTAATATGAAATCATTTAAAGCTAAAGTTAAAACAAATTTGGAATATTAAGAATAATTTAAAGCAATTTATAATCAAAATATTATAATTAAATAAAACCAATTAAGATTAATCAAGACATCATAATTAAATTGAAACCATTTAAAATATTAAAACTTAACTGAATTAAACAACATTTCCAATTTAAAATAATTTAAAGCATTTAAAAAGATCAGCCAAAACTTTATAACTAAATTAAATCACTTTAAACCATTAATTCAACTTCAATTAAGAATTGTTAAATTCTTTAATGAACTAACTTGCCTCTAAAGGCTTTCATTATTATAACTCTTAAATGAAGTATCAAATGAAACAACACCTTACTCATAGTATAATCTAACATCTTAGTTCACTAAGTGAGAACCAAAACTTAACAAAAAAAAACCTCGGATGATCAATTCATCCATACAATGAAATTCATTTGGACTCAGAATGATCCCAGAAGCATTGAAAAGATGTTCAGGACTCGTCCTAAGAACTTTCTCAATCTGATGGGATGTTTTAGAAGAACAATTGAACTTCATTGTTATTTGATGAAAAAAATCATCCTCAAACACACCTTAGGAATTGACTAGTGATAGGATTAGAACTTTGGTAGACAACCAGAACGTTTCCTTAGCTTCACGTAGGTGTTTTCTTCTAAATATTCAAATGCCCTAACATGTGTTTTAAGTGCAGTTGGAAATGACAAGGAGATCCGGCAGCTACGCTTTTATTTTATTGTAATTTACTTACCTGTGATGTACTTTACTTTCCTTTCCTACAAGCTTGCATGTTAAACAACAATGTCACCCTACATAAAAACTGAAACCCTTAGGATATCCGCAAAAAAATGAAACCAAAACTAAATTAAAATTAAAACAAGATAAAACTCACCGCCACAACATTCAAAATAAAAGACAATTCAAAATTTAATCACAAACAAAAAACAATAAAATTACAATTACAACTAAATTAAATCGACGTGCTGCTAAAGTGAATCCGATGAAAATAGTGGTATAACCCAGATGATATAACCCACGTGCTGCTAAAGAGATTTCTCATGATCTAAATGAAAGTATAGAACTCATTCAGTTAAGTTTAGCAAATTTATTTGGACTAAGTGAATCCGATGAAAATAGTGGTGCCTGGATGATGAAACTGTGGGATCTTAACGATTCTGCTTAATCAACTTTAAGATTTCCCTTAATAAGACTTAATACATTGAATTTGAAACTCAATCTCTAAACCATAAAATTTCTCTCATCTCTTGATTGTCACTTCTTAAATTAATCCTCTGCAACAACAATGAGCTTTGAGCACGGTGGGCAACACGACCATCTTCGTTAGCCTACTTCTTTCCTTAGAAATAAACAACAATCCATAGGATTTCGAGGTTGTTTTCCTAACGAAACATAAATCCTCACCTTATCCTTTAGGCATTTGGATAATCATATTATGCAACTTAAGCCCTAAACTTGTCTTAGGACTTCGAGGTTGTCGTTTGTTATGGCATAAACCCTCATAATTTTCGGGCTATTTGTTTGATCATGTCATTCGAATATAAGTCCCAACTAATTAAAATCAGCAAGATTGAAACATTAAATAATCTCTCTAAATCGAAGTCAAACAATAGGATAGTTGGGAAATCATCAAAGTTCGCTTTGAATCCATGATATCCCTTACCATTCTTCCTTTGGATCCTAAAAAATGATTGTTCCTAATTTGATCCATTCCCCTTTAAATTTCCAATATCCAATCGTGAAAGCCTAAACTTTGAAATTCTTGAAAACAGAACCATGATCTTAATCGAGTGTTTACCTAAGTGATTCCCGTCATTTAAGATGTAATTAACTATAGGGGTTTGCCCGTATAGGGAATCTCAGAACCCAACTTAATATAAACCCTATTTAATTCTTTTGTATTAAATAGAGGAATTTGTTGGCAAAAAAAAATAGTTCGCAGACCAGAACGGATGTCACAAATTTACTAGTTTATTTACCGAAACTCACTATCAAGTAATATATATTCTTTGGGATATATGCATGGCTTGTGGTGTATAGTTCGTTTATTTAAACTATTAAAGATATGAGATCGGTTCAGTCTCATATTTTCAAAAATCAAATAATATTTTTTAAACTATTTAAAACTATATATACTTAAATTAAATTGAATTTAATTAAAAATTTTAAGTAGTCGACACATGGGCTCTTTTGCACCCATAGAGTTTTTAGCGAAAACTGTGGGCTTGACGCTTTTGTGCAGAGCTTGGGCCCTCAAGCGGCTAATTCATTAGCATATGCTGCTTTAGCGGTAGATCACAACACTTTAGCACTGAAAGGAGTTGATAACAGTTTCTATGGTGTGGCGATCCAGGGGTCATACGAAGAAAAAATCTGAAGTTGTTGGATTGAATATCTATTAGTGAATGTTTGTGGTATAAGAGTTAATCTCATGGAAGATGAGGGGATCACTCTTTGCATTTTTTTACTTCTCTCATTCTAGAGCAAGTCTTTGGAATTTTTACTTTATTGAGCAATCTTTGTAAGTGCGATAGATTTGAGAGATTATATGCTTGTAATTTCAACTTTTTAAGGGTGAAGGAAGGGAGATAAGTTTAGAAATTTTATTTTGTGAATTGAATTCATTTTCTTTGTAAGACTTCTGTAGTATTATTTATCTTTCAATCAAATGATCAAGTTGGTGTGTTCAAGCCTGCATAGTGAGTAAATTTTTCTTTCTTTCTTGAGATGGGGAACTATGAGGGATATTTGTTAATTTTTTTTAGGTTTGTAGATGATTGTTGTGGATAATGATTAAATTTTGTGTGTGTAATTTACATCATATATTTGGCCAAATGTTTCTCATGAGGTAGGAATCTTGGAAGAGATAGTAATGGAAATTACTAAGTTAATAACATTAAGTTGGTGAAATAGGAATATATCTACTTAATTAATGCAAAATTAAAGGAGATAGTGTACATGTGATATAGAAAGGAATTAGGAACTAATCTATTCCTTAACCAAACTTTCTTATTCCACTGGAAGGGGGTAAGGAAGAGAAATGCTCTTGTTTGTCATCTTTATATTTATTTAACTTGCGCATACATTGACTTATTGAACCATTTCAATGGTGAACTTCTCAAATATTTGAATAACTCTTTGCTTATTTATTGAAAAAATAGGATTTTTCTTGTAAGACTTAAATTAAAATAAAATTCTGACTAGAATTGACATCGGTAGGATAAAACTCTTCTCAATTCGATTCATTTTGTTCATTGTGGGATCGATAATTGGACTCCAACCCAGTATTACTGATACGGCAAGTATACTTGCGTGAGCCACACAAGCTTCACAATACTTGGTGCATGTCAGTATATGTAGTATACAGGGAAAAATGAAGCATTTGGCACAAAATATGCTAGTAAGCAGGAAGTGCCCAAATGCCTATGCAGTGTGCCCGAACACCTATGAGGAGCCCCCAATGCTTACCTTCAGTGCCTCAATGCCCCAACATTTGACACCTCAATGACTGAAGGAATCAAATTTCAGCCAAAATACAGAGAATATGACATCCTGTTGACCTCATTTTTGATGAGGTCTTCTCTTCTCTCTTTAGTACTTAGGATCTAGCCTTAGGCTTTTCCTTCGACTATCTTAGAGGACTAGAAGTGGAACCCACCCTTTAGAAGTTTAAACACCTCTTGACTCCCTGCAAACCCCACAAGCTTGATTGTAGACCCCTAATCACCTAGAGGGTTGAAATCAAATGTGAAGGTTTAAAGGATGAGTTCCCTATAGGACTCTTTGGCCTTAGGATTACCCCAGGTGGCTCAGTCGATGAGGGTCGACTTACACACTCACTACACTCATACTCTACACTCTCACACACACAATCCAAATCCTAAAACCACACCCATACCCAACTTGACTCCCTGACTCATGTAAGTAATTCATATGGATGGACCTTAACCCCTAAGCCCCTAGTTAAGAGGGTTAGAAACAACATAGTGAATGCCTCCAATGAGTCCTCTCATGGCTCATATAGGCTTAATATGACTTCATGGCTCAAAAAAAGTGATTACATTTCACCCATACTTGATCAATCTTCATTCTTCCAAAATTTCAATTTTTGACCCTGGGGACCCTACACCCATCAAACCTACCAAAAGCCCTTGAAATTCGCAAATCCTCCAAAATCTCCAAATCACCCAAAAGTCCTCAGAATTAATCCTAAACAATTTCCCCCCACTCAAATTGACCATCTCTAGCCAAAAATACCAAAATTTCTAAAAATACCCCCAATACCCTCCAAATTACCAAAATGCCCCTCTTGACCCAAAAATTCAGAAAATTCCCAGAAAATTCCAAAAAATCCCAAATATTCCCAATTTCATTTTGTCAAACTACACCATGGGCCAATTTTGTCAATTTACCCCACTTTTACTAAAACCCCCAATTTAGCTCATTTTAAACCCAAATGAACCCAATGTCAAACCCAATCACCACAATTGGTCTCAATTTTTGTCCAATTCAATTCTAAACTTCAATTCAATATCCCCAATATCAATATAGACCAAATTCAAGCCCAATTTGATTGGAATTTGAGTCCAATTTCATTTTAAAAGCTTAAGGCCCAATTTTGACCCATGACCTAAACCTAGCTCAAACCAACCCAATTCAATCCCAATTTGACCCAAATCTTTTCTAAAACCTTCCTAGCATCCCCACAAACAAAAGATTAACATGATTTGCCCAAAATTTGGACCCAAACCTTACTCAATTTCA
The DNA here is from genome assembly GCA_022702705.1 of Papilionanthe hookeriana x Papilionanthe teres. Classification (NCBI taxonomy): domain Eukaryota; kingdom Viridiplantae; phylum Streptophyta; class Magnoliopsida; order Asparagales; family Orchidaceae; genus Papilionanthe; species Papilionanthe hookeriana x Papilionanthe teres. The sequence continues at coordinate 61,712,255 of CM040423.1, read as the reverse complement.
ACCCAAACCCAAAATTCCTTAAATGGGCCTACACCCAAACCTAACCCAAATGGGCCCAAATCCCAAAATCAAAACCCAACCAAAGTTGAAACCTATTTGTAACACCCCCATAAACATTTCCCAACATTAGTTTTACATCAATTTCAACATTAGCCCAACTTTAGCCCAAAATAGCTCATTTTGACCCATTTGGACTCTATTACCAAAGAGACCCAAATTAAACCCAAATTAGACCCAATCCAATTCCAAATCACCTCAAACTTGCTTCAAATCACTCATGACACATCCCTAAACCAAACCCAACAATTAATTGGCCCAAAATTTTACAAAAAAATCCCATCCATAAATTTATTTTTAAGCCTAAAGCCCACCTTTTTAAACCTTCCTAAAAGCCTCATTCCTAAAATAATTTCAAAAGTCCAAACCCATCCTAAGGCCCACATTACAATCTCATCACATCCTCACTCAATTAAAATCATCCCTAAGTTCTAAATTAGCCATCAAATTTTTCTAAACTAAGCCATATGCCAAATCCTATCAAATCACTCCTAAATTACCAAAATTCCTTAAAAGCCATTTTCATGAAACAAAGCAAACTCTTTCCAAAGCCAAATGGAGCCAAATATGAGCCATTTACAAGCCATATGAAGCCATGGGGGGTTTGACATGTGACCATACCCAAAGTAGCAAAAGGAGGGCCCCCTTTCTTAATTCTTCATTAAGCATTTTTAACCCCTTCCATGCTACACACTAAAACATGTTTAACCACATCACCTTGGATGGGGACTTCACCACCCCTTCCTAGCTGACCCAACTGATTTTTTCAGCCCAAAACCAGGTCATGGGGAGATGAACCTAACCCAAAACCATGTCTTGGACCAAATCAAGCCAAAATGGCCTCTCCCTATGCCATTTTAATCCAAGCTCTTTACACATGGCATTGGCCAATTGCTTGCACAAACCTCCAGCTCTGACCCTCCTGACCAGAATGGTGACCTGACCCTGGCCGGCCAGCCACCAGGCCACCGGAAAACACCATGACCGAGACCTTGGAATGAACCAAAGTTTTCAATTCTGCCCTGCTGAGCTGCCCCATGCCCAATGGCTACCATGGCCTATCTTCTCTTGCATAGAGCAGCTGATCCCAAGCCCTAACTCCCCCTGGGAGGCCCTCCAGCCATGCCTATTTAAACACCACCTCTCGGTCATGGAGGAGGTGCTAAAACAAACCTACTGAAACTCTGCCAAAATTGTCCCAGACCGCTCTCCACACTTAGAGCAATTGATCTCCAGTGTCCATTTGCTCTAATCCTCATTAACGGAGCTCAATTTCAGAGTCCAAATTCCACCCAAAAACAGGACACTTCACTACAGTGAGCCAATCTCCAAATTGATTGGTCATACACCTTCACCAGACCAAGAGGAGAAGTTCCCAGGTGAAAGCCCCCTCTCCGAGCCACCCGGTTGCTCCAGCCTCCAAGCTTTGTGATCGGCCGTGGTCACTTTTGTACCTGAGCGATTCACTGGGCCAAGGGACTTCATCTGGAGCTTGCTTGGACCCAATCGAACGTGACACAACTCTCAGATCGAAGCTTCACTTCTCTGAGCAAAGGAATGAACTCTCTCTTCCTCCCGAGCTCCTGGAGATTCTCCATTTGATATGAATCGATTTCAATGCATGATCACCATATGGATGTGTTCGTCTCTACAAGACAAATCCATAGAGCATAAGAACACAAAAATTCGTTAAGTATTGAGTGAGATTTTAGGGTTTTAGTGTGGATGGTCACGGTTTCACACCAGTCGTAGACGATGACTGGGAGCCGTTGGATCGCGCGTGTATCGAGCGGGTGGCTCAGATGGTGTCGGACCAGGAGACGGTACGTGAACCACGGGCCCCGTGGCAGCTGATTCAGATGGCGGTACCAAACCAGGAGACGCCGCGTGGCCTTTCGGATCCGCTAAGGTTGACGCGGCGCCGCGTGGTTAAGTAGAAAATTAGGGTATTTTCTTATTTATTAAATATCTAGAATTTCAAAAATTCATAACTCTGTGTAGAAAAATCGTAAAAATAAAATAAAAATACCCTCTTGTTCAGTGAACAGAGGAGAATAATGTGGAAAAGAAATCAGGTCATTTCATCGAGCATTTTATTTTTAATAATTTATTTACTCTCTGCACTATTTTAATTCTCCATGCATATAGGAAATTCACCATGGCATGAGACCATAGGGCTTTTGAAGCCTCTGAACTTGGAAACATTCTCTGAATTTTCCAACATCAGAGGCCATCCCTATGAGAAGTTATTCATTTTCTAAGTTCATGCTGCTGTTTTGAGTATTTTAATTCCAATAGTTAGCATGTTGAGAAAAAAATTCTAAGAAAATTTGGTGATGTTTCTTATGACCAGAGGAACCCAAGAAAAATAGGTTTTGAGTTAATTCACATGGAGCAACCCTAATCGGCCTAAACACCCAAAATTGAACTTTAATTAATTAGGGTTAACTATACATCAAATTAACTTGAAAATAATTCTCCACTGTCCTTTAGGGTCAGGAGAGTCTCACATAAAAATTTAAAATCAATTGGACTTGATTAACCCCACCAAATGGGTTGATTAAGCCTCTTAAGCAAAATGGGTAAAATTAAACTTTAAAAATTCATAACTCACAAAATACTTTTTAAAAATTCACAAAAATGATTTTGGAGCTTCTCTGATATTAGAGCAACTTAGGAAAATTAAAATTGTAATTTTCTAAAAAAATTGATTTTTATCATTATTTTAATATTTTTAATAATTAAAAAATAATAAAATCATAAAATATTAAAAATCACCAAAATGTCACAATTTAAATTTTAATTATTTAGGAACAAACCAAATATTTTTCCTAAGTCCCTTGGGTGAGATATTGAATTTTAAAGGCTTAAAGTAATTTTTAATATTAAAAAATGAATTTTCAACCTTTTTTCATTAAAATAATTCCAATAAATCAAACAAAAATCAGAAAAATATAAATTTGTTTATCTAGACTCCTTGAGATCAGAGAGATTTAAGAAAAATATAAAATCCTTTTTTTCAAATTTAATTTTATTTTAAAATTAATTAATACTCCAAAACTCAAAATAATTCTAATAAATAAAATATAATTCAAAAAATCACTAAAATGGGCTCAAATGGTCCTCTGGTCATTAGGAACATCCCATAATTTTCTCAAGGACAGAAGTATTTCCTTGGTCATGTTATTGAATTTTCCTTGAAAACCCTATTTTCCATTAAAAATAATTACATAAATAAATTAAATACAGAAAAATCACATTTTCTCTCTAATGTCTTAATTGACATGTGAGTGAGATTACATAAAAATTTCAAGTTCATTTGAGCTTAATTTAGTGAGTTATAGAATTATTAAGCTTGAAGGGCAAAAGGGTAATTAAAAATTTCAACCCTTAATTAAAATTTTAGGATTAGTCAAAAGGGGAGGGTAAAATATTTGATTTTGAACTGATTCTTGGAGGATTGAAACTTAAATGATTAATGGTAGAAACCTACTAACCATTTCAAAAAAATAATTAAAATAAAACTTTAATTATTTAATTAATTGAAATTTTGGAAGAATAATAGAAATTGGAATTATTAAAGTAGGGATATTATTAAGAGGACATTTAATCTTTAATTTAAAAAAAACATCCCTTAATAAATCACTTCAATAATACTTAAGTCTTAAAACAAAAAAAATTAAAAGAATAATCTCAATTAAATTAAAATTAAAATTAAATTAAAGTCAAATTAAATTAAATTAAAAGTAAAATAAATTGAAATTAAATTAAATTAAAATTAAATTAAATTAAATTAAATTAAATTAAATTAAATTAAATTAAATTAAAATTAAAATTAAATTAAATCAAATTAAATTAAATTAAATTAAACTAAATTAAAAATTAAATTAAATTAAAACTAAATTAAATTAAAATTAAATTAAATTAAATTAAATTAAATTAAGATAAAATTAAATTGAATTAAATTAAATCAAAATCATTTATCAACAAACCTAAATTAAATCATTAAGAATTAAATCTAAAATAATTTGAACACTATTCCAAACTTAAACTGATTTTTTATAATCAAGTCAAAAATTAAAATTAAATCATTAAGTTTAAATCATTAAAATACTTAATAATTTGATTTGCCCTTTTAAAGCTCTTATTATTATAACTCTTAAATGAGGTATCAAGTGAAGTGTTACTTCACTTATAGGATATTCAAATGTCCTAGTTCATCGTGTGATAGAACAAAACTTAAACCCGTGGATGATTAATTCACTTGTATAATTAAATTCTCTTGGACTTAAAACAATCCTAGAGGTATTGAAAAGATGTTTAAGACTCGTCTTAAGCACTTCCTCAATATGATAGGATGTTTATAAGAACAATTGAATTTAATTGTTTCTTCGATGAAGAAAATCGTCCTTAAACCAAAACACAAGAACCTAGACGTCATAGGAGATGACTACGCATGGGATTAGGACTTTGGTAGACAACCAAAACCTCTCCCTTAGCTTTACCTAGATACTTGTTGAAATATTTAAATGCCTTAACATGTGTTTTAAGTGTAGCTTGGGATGACGGGAAGACCCTCCAGTACGCTTTTACTTTGTTGCAGCTTACTTTATCGCAATATTACTTACATGCACTGTGCTTTACTTTTTCTTGCATGATAAACAACTGTTGCATGAAAACCAAAACCTTTAGGGTAGTCCCTGAACTGAAACCAAAACTAAATTAAAAATCACTGTAAGATAAAATTCACCGCCACAATATTTCAAAATATAAAACAACTTAAAATTTAATCACAAACAGAACAATAAAACTACAACTACAACTAAATTAAAACGTATCGTTGAATGATCGGGAATACCTCGGATGATGTAACCCACGTGTTGCTAACGGGATTTCCCACGGTCTAAATGAAAGTGTGGAACTCACTCAGTTAAGTTTAGCAAATTCATCTGGACTAAGTGAATTCGATGAAAATAACGGTGTCGGGATGACGGAACCGTGGGATCTTAATCTTTTCTGTTTAAACAACTTTAAGATTTGTTATAATTAAAACATTAAAAACACTTGGATTTTAAGATTTTTCTCTAAACCAAAACACTACTCTTATCTCCTGATTTATGACTTCTAAAACTAAACCTCTGCAACAATAAGGAGCTTGGAGCGCGGTGGGCAGCACGGTCATCTTCGTCAGCAAAACAACTCTACATCAGCTAAACATTCCTAGAATTAAATAACCAAGCCATAGGACTTTGAGGTAGTTCGCTTAGTGCAACATAAATCCTCAACTCTTTGTTAGGCATTTGCATAATCATGTTATGTAAATTAAGCCCTAACCGGTCTTAGGACTCCGAGGTAGTCGTTTGGTACGACATAAACCCTCACATCTTCGAGGCTATTTGTATGATTATGTCATACTAATATAAGTTCTAATTAATTAAAATTGGCAGGATTGCAATATTAAATAAACTCCCAAATTGAAACCAAACAATAGGATAGTTTGGGAAGTTGCCAAGATTCTTCTTGGATCCTTAGCTTCTCCTACTTATCTTTCTTTGGACTCCTGAAATTAACTGTTCCAAATTTGATCTATTCCCTATTGAAATTTCCAAAATTCAATCTTTTGAAAACCTTAAACTTTGAAATTCTTGAGAGCAAAACCACTGATCATCATCGAGAGTTTTCTTAAGTGATTCCCGTTACTTAGGATGTAATTAACTATAGCCCTTATAGGGAACTTTAAGAACCCATGTAATATAAACCCTGCTTAATTCCTTTATATTAAGCAGGGGAACTTGTCGGCTTATAAAATTGGTTCGCAGACCAAACGGATGTCACAAATCTTCTAGTTTATTTAATCGAGCCCCATCATCAAGCAGTGTGTCTATTCTCCGGGATAGATATACAGTTTGTGGTGTGGTGCTCGTTTATATAAACTATTCGGGATGTGAGATCAGTTTGATTTCATATCTTAAAATTTTCAAACTGAAATTATTTTCAAAATAAAATGCTAATTTCTAAATCATATATATATTTAAATCAAATTTAAAATCTAAAATTCGCCGACAATTTCTGTAGGCGACCTTATTTTCAAAATACAACTCAACCTAAAAATATGCCGACACATCTCAGTACTAAGACCTTAGCATCGCGACGCCTCCATCAAGCGTCACCACACCACTCAAGCCAATGCCATGATGCTCGATGCCCTAATTTGATAATCCAGAACCACAAAACCTAACACCCTATTCAGCACATCAATACCTATATGTAGCACTCCAACGCTAATTTGTTCGTGTCGTCGTGCCTCCCACAAAATTAGGGAAATTTTTGTGATTTTACTTATGGTTTCATTGTAAGAGAGCTTATAATGGTTACATTTTTTCTTCGTGGGAGGCGACGACAATATTAGGAGAAGAAGAGGACAAACAAAGAATGAGAGTGATTCTTAGAGTGTGTGAGAATGTCTTTTCATTATTGTAGGAGAAAATCAAAGTGACATTGTATTACTAAAGGAAGGAACATTATGGAGTGAAAGGAGATTTACATTGGGCTTTTTTTATTTGTGTAAAGTTCATATTTTCTCTTAATGAAATTTCCTCTATTTTCTTCCCTCGTTTCTAGTAATTAAGTAGTTTTTCTTCTTTGATTTTGTAGTGTGACGAATCATGCTCATTCCATTAAAATACTTACAAAAATTTTGATGTTTTAAAATGCATCTTGGTTTGTTAACCTTCCAAGTCCTCCTTTACTTTCTTGTTAGCTACTTGAAAGGTTAAAAACTCTTTTGCTTTAAGACTATTGATCGTAAACTATAAGAAAGTGAGTTAAAAATCAATCATGGAATATGATTGTTACCATTAGGAGATTGCAATCACGTAGGGAAATGTGGATCCTTTAGAGACTTAACCATAATTTGAGGCTATAATGCTTCTTAACTAAGTTTATGAAAAAATTAAGGAGTAATTATACCTGATTTTCAACATTAAGTATGAAAATTTTTGAAACAACATCAAAGATTCACATGATTCATTTCAAATAAACATAATTTTCACAGAAGAAAACTCAAACTCATTTGTTTTTAAGTTAGGATTTAGACACTTTAAAACATCTAAAACCTTCATCATTTTGAATTAATCATAGGATTGATAAACTAATAATTTGAATATTTAAGAAATTAACCAATTCCTCAAAGGAGCAGTACATGGACTCATAATTCATATGTTACTTCATCAGCACATATACTTGAGTGATAATTTGTGAGTCATCATAACATGGATAAAGTTTTTAGACCATTGTCAAGGAATGAAGTTAATTTTTTTCAAATTAGAAGAATATTAGCTGAGAATTCTATTTAAAAATTATACTGTTATTCTGCTATTTAAAATTATAAAAATCCTAAAATATTGTGATGTTGTTTACTTTAGTTATTTTAGTACTTTGTTTACTTTATTTTTTTTATGTTACTTGTGTTTGTTTATTGTCGTGAATTGTTAGTTTAGGATCATTAGTTAGTTCTATAACTGAATCTGTTGAACTAGTGTTATTAGACCCTAAAAAAGGAAAAAAATACTAAAAAACTTACAAAACTTAAAAAATTGAAAAAAAAACTTTTAGGAGCAATGACAAACCATCGGGGAAATAAATGACCAGCCTACGCCACTTAGGAGTTTTACTAAACCTTTGGTAGATGAAATGCATCAAAGTATTCACAATCTTATCATGGAAGACAATACTTTTGAAATGAAATCTGATTTTATTCAATTGATTTAAAACAATAAATTCAGAGTTTCACCCACTAATGACCCAAATTTACACTTAGTCAGTTTCCTAGAATTATTTATGACATTTAGGTATAATGGTATCATAAACGATGTTGTGAGACTTAAGTTGTTTCCATTTTCTTTTAGAGAAAAGGCTAATATGTGGCTTAAGTTGTTATCTCCAGGATTCAAATTACTTGGAATGACTTGGCCTAGAAATTATTAACTAAATATTTTCTACCTTCTAAAACTACTAAACTTAGGAATGCCATTATCTCCTGGATAATGAGACAATTTATGAAGCCTGTGAGAGATTTTAAAAAATACTTAAGACATGCCCACAACATGTCTTTCTTGATTGATTGATTATACAAACATTTTATAACAAATTGGTGGGGGTATTGAGGTAAATTATAAAAGTTGTACTTTGGGTCGCTAACGTTAAAACCATTTGAGGAGGCCTATACAGTAATTGAGGAGAATAATTTTTAATGACTTTCAGAGAGCATGTACCTTAAGAAAGTAGCTAACATTCATAGCATGATGTTTTTTTAATTTTTATTGTAAAAGTAACAATAATATCTAAAAAATTAGATAAATTAAACCTAAATTCAGAATCAGAATCATTAATAATAAGCAAAATTCTTATGAACAATTTGTTGATCCTAGTACTGTAAATGTTGAGGAATTGAATGATATAAATATTAGAACCAACATTCCCTAATCAAACACTACAATTCTCACCAAATAAATGACCCTAATTTTAATTGGAATAATAATAATAATTTAGGAAATCAATAATCGGGTAGTAAAAACAATATAAATCTTTATGCAACTGGAATAACACGAGAAATAATTTTAATCTGAGACTTGCTTACCCCTGGATTCACTTACAATAATCAATTTAAGGAAAAGAAATATCTTTGAATGAGTTGTGTTATAAATGTGAAATCAAATACAAAGTCATGGTACAATCATTTGAGACATTAATTGGAAAAATTAGTAAATTCATCAAGTAATAAACTCCAAGGGACATTACCGTCTAAGGATAAAAGTGTAGAGTTTTGTATCATGGTCGATCTTAGACGAGTGTTGTGCTTCAGAGTGAAAGCAACAACACACAATTCTCTCGATTGAAGCATATTTTAGTTGGCTACCCAGAACAAATCTCTACCTTCTCTGAAGATAACTGGCACAATCCCAAAAATATGAATGACATTTACTTGGACCAATTCATCCAATCTTCAACTTGATCTTTCCCTTACCTCTAAGTCTTTGATCGTAAAGCTACAAACATCCTTTTTCCAATGGAATTAGCTTTTCAGTCAATCTGCACTCCTTGAGTTTCCCAGCTCTAATTAGCCCCTCAACTAAGTTTCGAAGGTGTCAGCTTTCCTCCATATCACGGTCATGGTCTCTATGATTGAAATAATACTTCTTGGTGTCTCAGAAAAGCCTTGGCTTTTATCGGAAATATCTTTTTAAAATACTCATTATTTTAGATGGCCTCCACTTGCTTGACCATTGAAACTCTCAGTGGAGTCGCCTTCAGAGTTTCGTGATGATTTAGTGATCGTTCATTATAACATGTTGGTCGCTAGTCAGGGTACTGAGGCTGACCACCTCAGTTATTTCCGGTCAGCCCCCTATTATGTCACAGTGGTCGATCGCCTTTGTATCATGGCAAAAAAAATGATGTGAGTCTTCCCTCGGGCTCCATCTGTCGCTTTGTGGAGCTATCTTTTGCAAGCGATGGGTAGCTGAGTCCGCTACGGTGGAAGTAGGGGATGAATTGTACTCCTCGATCGAGATATGATTGTTGGCATGATCCAACAACTTGACCAAGGTCTTAGGTCGATGTAGGCCCAATTCAAGCAAAAAAGGTCCCTTAATCAGCCCTTGAGCTAGGGGAGCATGTGTTATTGCGGGTTACAGGTTCCACACTTCAAACATCCCCTTCTAGAAATGTGTGAAAAATAAAGGAGGCTCTCACTTTTCCTCTACCTAATCTGTAGGAGAGCCTGTGAACTCTTATAAGAATTTTGTGCACTAGCAAATTGTGCCACAAACATTGTTTTAAAATCTATAGAGGAGGCAATTACATTGACCAACAATTTTTTGAACCACCTGAGGGCTAACTCCCTTCGTGTGGTAAATAATAGTTAAATCTTTAACGCATCAGCGATTTTCAACAGATAGGTGGTCGACTCAAAGGATGTAATGTGGTCGGTTAGATTAGTCCTACTCTTACAGGATTCCAACAATGCTATCTTAAATTCTTCTGAAGACTTAACTTCAAAAATATGTAGAGATATTGAGTTCTCTAGCAGACGAATTATTGTCTGTCGATCAGTGTCGACTGACATGCTTTAAAATTATCTATTTAAATGTACATTTTATGCCCTTTTTTAAGGATATTGAGCTTTAATGAAATGAATTTTGTTTGTTTTTTATTATAGATGCAATAAATGGAGTTTAAATGCAAAAGGAGCAAAAAAGGAGCAAAAATAGGTCAAACGGAGAAAAAGGTAATCTGGCGCCTAGGCATTGGATATTTAAAAGCGGCTTTTAGAAAGTTAGTACCGAAGTGCCACGGTTGGGCGCCTAGGCACCAGAGACGGTTAGGCTTTTATACATTGAATTTGGACAAATTTTGAAGAGGTGTCTGAAGTGACCCTTGGTGATTTTCAGAGCTTTATTTATAGAAAATAATTTCAAACGAGAAGGTAGTGTTTGGAGAGTCTTTTGAGCATCATTTTAGAGTCTTTTGAGAGTTTTGACAACCATAGTGAGAGTGTGGTGACTCTTTGTATTTGTGAGTCTTGTGCGAGTCTACTGGAGTTAGGGACGATCAAGTATCTGTAAAGGATTACTTGGGGAAGAGTTTGAGATAAGTATTTGTACTTTCATGTAAGTTTTGTTTTGCATTTTAGAATTTTAATATAAATATGTTTTGTTTTGTTATCCTCATGAATTATAAGTAGATTTCCTTTTCTTTCTCGTTGTAATAAAAAGTAATCATGTGGAGGATTTGATTTGTTTAGAACTTCTTTTATTTCAAAATTTGTGATGGTATTTTCACCGGTTCTTCATTTACTTTGCAAATGGGCCACTTTTATTGTTAAAATCTGTTGCAAAACATAATGACCCGGGAGGGCTATGATTTCACTCAACTAGTGATTACAAGATTAAGCTTTTAAATGGAAGGGGACTGATGCAACGTTTTTATATTTCAATATATTTTTTTTGGACACCAGAATACGTATCACACAAGTAATACATGACTCTATTGGAGTCGTGGTTATCGATCAAATGTGGAAGGTGTTAATTTATGATAGTACTACAAAATCACAATGTTTAAACTTATAAAACTTACAGGTGAAAAGCACAAGTGGTAATATTTGAATATGCCAAAGTATCTAATTTTCTAAATTATTTTCTAAACTTCAAAATAAATTTATATATTTTAAACAAAGCTTTACTACTTTAATTAATGAAAGATTCAAATTTTGAGAAAGCATTTTTCCCCTTACAATGACTTTATGGTTAGTGAAAGATATAAATTGGTGGAATGTGTATTGTGACAAATATGAGCATTCTTATTCTTTGCCTTCTGTCGAGTGCATAAAGAACATTGGCTAATCCTATGTTCGGTCCCTAAATCTATGGTTAAGCTGAGAGTATACTGGCTCCCACTCCAGAACTCCCACTTCCTCCTCCCCTGAGTGCTAACTCTCGCTTTAGTTTCCAAACACTAGGACAGAATTGGGGATTTTAGTCTGTCACCCTTAAAATCTCAAATTCTACACCCAACAAAGTATATTTCCCTACTTATTTGCACTCAATCCTATGAACTACATTGTCATCTATGAATTGAATGTGATATCCACTTTGTTGTAGAACTCATAGTCCTTTCGGATCTTATGTTTCACAACAAATTTCAACATTTCAATTAGCCAGATCGAAAAGTAAATGAAGAACGAAGTGTAAAATCATCACAAGTATTTAACATTTAAAAAGCACATCCAATCTATCTCTTCATTTCACCATATCTCATTGCAAGGAGAAAAACAAAAAAAAATCTACCATAATTCATAAGAAAGATATGAGAAAGCATGAATTATATATATAAAACGAAGTTCATACAATCACAACTTCTCTTTCTCATCTTACAACAACACTCAAAGCTTACTCAAAACAAGACTCCATAAGACTCTCTACATCGAACTCTTACAAAACCAAAGACTCTCTAGCGACTCATTTTTCTCTAATTCTTTTCTCTCCCTTTTCTTCTTTTGGGCGGTTTTAGTCTTCTCATATAGTGTAGGAATGAGTTTCCCGAGAGGTGCTTCAAAAAACCCTTCAAAATGCATTTAAATACGTCGAATCTAAAAGGAAATTGCGGGTAACTATCATGGGCGCCATCGGTGCCGGACTTGGGCGCCATCGGCACCCAACCACGAAATATATTCCAAATTCTCTGTGAATTGACACCGTCGGCCCCCAGACCCAAAAATCGCAAAAATCGCCTCTTTTGACTCCAAATTTTGTCCATTTTGTTTTTTTTTTGCTCTAAATGCCTAAAATCAAAATATCTGCAACAAAACATGAAAAATACCCATCTTTAAAGCGCAATATCAAAAATGAGTATAAAATATAGGTGAAAAATCAAACATTTTTTTAGTGCATTAGGGACTCTGTTTAAAGCCCAACTGTCTTAAAATGATGAATGTCAAAGAGGGGTTAACAAATCTGCACAACAAGTTGAGTGACATGTATCAACAATATGAGCATTTGGAGTGGCAGATGAAACTCCAATTCCCCGAGCGAACACTATCTTGATACGGAATATCCAACCCTTTAAGGATATTGGTCCCCATTTGGCCATTGGGTGTCGACTTCTTCTTAAGGATTATGCTCTTGGTGATTTCACTTCCTTCTTTGAGTCTTTGTTTCTCTACGAGCTCCCAACATATGGTATTTTAGCTCCTAGATTTTACTGCTAAATGATCTCACCTAGTGCATTCCATATTGGCAGTGTCTCTGTGTTGGATTTCTTCTTCTTGTGCTGCTTCTCTTCTAGTTACTTTCACGATCCATGCTCACCACACCTTTTAGGTTGTTGAATCTGAATCTGTTTGTGAACCACACCCAAGGAATAGAGTGTGAGAGAGAAGAGAGAGGGAGAGGGAGATAGAGAGAGTGAGTGAGAGAAATGCATAGTTGGGAATAATAATTTGAAAAGAGTGTATAACCTTTCATTCATAAAATGATCCCATATTTATTGAAAAATGGGGTACAATATGTATTTATGCCTCTTCATTGGTAGGAGTTATACCGGTTATTATAGGCATTTTACATATATGAACCTTTACTTTGGTCATCCTCTAACTTGGTCGATCGAACTTAGCTGATTTTGGTTTGTTTAGACCTGTGTTGAGTTGGGGTTACTAGTCGACCTTCAATGATCTTTGGGTCCAACGGATTTGGCTCGATTGGCTCAATTTCGTCGGTCGATTGCGTTGTTATGGCTATTGACCGTTGATTCCTGGATGGAAAACTCCTGTTGGTCGAATAAGACTAGGCTATTACATAGATAGTAAATTACTTTAATATGATAAGTAGCTTACCCCTTAATAAGAGGGATCCCTCAGGATGCTCTGTTGAGCGTGTTGTGGCCAATTCTTGGCCCTGGATTAGGTGTCTCAGAGTTGTATGTTGAGATAGTTGGCAATTATATGTCCTTCCCTTGAATAAGGTCGTGATGAGAGGCAGATCAATTCCTCTATTCCACTCAAGTGGTTTGGTATGGATGATTCACTACATCGGGCTTCAGTCGTAATTAAAGGAGTTCTACTTAGGAAGACAATTCTTTTGGTATTTCGCTAGTGGATGCTTATTCTTCTGAGCTGGTTCTTTGGTCTGTCCTTGAGTAATGGTTGGTCTTTCGTCCACAGGCCCTTCGTATTTCACCTGTGAGTGTCGCTTAACTATGCTCCTTTGTACCGTTTATCCGTTGGATTTCTTCGAGAGATTCATGCAAATGCTTATCTGATATGTGTGTGTGTGTAGAGAGAGAGAGAGAGAGAGAGAGAGAGAGAGTTCTACTTTTTTTTACCTTCATATCATATTCCCATATCATTTACCACCAATCAATATATCTTTCACTAACTTCCTAGCATCATTTTTGCTAAGCACCACACTGCTAAACTACCATCTTTGATGATATCAATCTCACCATCCATTTTTCAATCATAAACACTCCATCATTATTATTATTTTGCTGAAATACTCTATTAATTTCTTCCCACCAAATTTTCATGTCACCTAAAAACTTTCATGTGCAGGACCACATGCCTCTCACAGATAGAACAAAGAGAGAAAAAAAAAAAAATTATTTTAGTTAGTCTTTGGAGTTCCCTACAAAAGTCTGGATAGTAACCAATAGAAAATGCTCCATGTGCTTCAGCTCATTCACCTATGCATTAGGATCCCATTAAGCTCTGTTTTTGCCCCTAAAAAAATGAGATTTATTCAAAATAATAAAATGCCTTCTTTGGAGGAAGCTGCATTGGCCTTCTCAAAGAGCTCCATGACTTGTTGGAGGCATCATGTCCTCTGATACAGAGCATCTTTCTGTTAAATTTAACTCATATTATTATACTATAAAGTATAGGCTATAATATTTCAGCATGCTCAAATAGCCTAATCTTTGGCCTAATCCCAAAAAGATGCCTTTCAGTAGTCTCATGCGCTTGGAAACATGATTTATGGACCACTTCCTGAAAAACTGAAGCATTAAAGGAGATAAAGGAGAGAATATGGGAGTTGTAAGGCCGCAAATTGAATGGGACTAATCTCTGGTACCAAATTTTAATGTTTAATATTTTAAAAAAGTGTCTCTATTTCATCTTATTAAGAACAGTGCTTGAAAAAAATATATATCTTCTTGCAGTATTGAAATATATGGCTAAGAAATTAATATAATTAAAATGAAGTGCCAGGGAATAATAAGCAATATGCACTTTATTTATTTCACTTAGTTTTATATGTTTGTAGAATGATAGCGAAACATTATCACAATGTTGGAAAAGAGATGGTTGGGAGTGGCCCAAATAAATTGACAAGTATGAAGAGTAAGCAAGCACAGTGGCAAATTGTCAGCTTGGGACCCATAAGAACCTTGTATTCACCAATCATTTATGCCGCGTAATTATGATTTGTTTGGAGCAGCTGCAACTATCAGAAGAAATAAACGTGAAGTTGTTAAAGAACATATAACTGTTTAAAAAAGTACCGTCACTATTATTATTATTATTATTATTATTATTATATATATCAAATTGTACAGCAACCAACGCATTTAGCTAAGCCAGGTTTTGAAAAATAATACAAAACACAAATTTATCAAATGCTACAAAGTGTAGTATGACAGTGCACTGTTGTCTCAAATGCACCGTCTCCATAGTTGAATTTGGAATCTTAGGCTTAAGAAGTAAAATAAGAGTTTTTGTAGGGCTGTAAACGAGCAGATCACGAGCGAGCCAAGGTTCAACTCATGTTCGATTCGTTTATATTTCGAGCCCAAAAAGTATGTTTGTGTTTGGCTCGTTTGCTTAACAAGCCGAACACGAGCTATTCACGAACAAATAGTCATTTTGACAATTCTAATAACATAATCATAAAATGTTAAGGGTTGAGGTAAGATTTAAGAATTATATTTATATTAAAATATCATTTGAATCTAATTTAATAATTTTTATTATATTTACTTAATTAATAATTTTAATTGATTATAAATCTTTTAAATATTTTAAAAATACTCCTCATTAATATATGTATGTTGTATGTAGACAATAGAACATACATACATACATACATACATACATACATACATATAATTGAGGAATAGTATTTCGAGCCAAAACGAGCCGAACACGAAAGAACAAATCTTTGTTCGTGTTCGGCTCGTTAAGACTTGTTAACTTAGTGAACGTTCCAAACACGAGCCAAACACGAGTTGTTCGCGAACAACGAGCCGTTTTGACAGGCCTGAGTTTTTGAATGATATGAAGAATATTATAACTTTAGTTGGTAGATCTTCACTTGGAATAAAAATAAATAAAGAAAAGTATCAAGAGTTAAGTTGAGTTGAAAATAATCAGTTTCGAATTAATGATTTAGTTAATTTTTCAGTTCTCTAAAATTTTAAGAAATAGATTGAAAAGTTGGTGTTAACATGATTACCGGAAATAAATCAATGACATTAATTGTCATAATATAGTGTAATTGCTCTGATATGGTGTAATTAATACTGATTTCATCTACTGATATCTACCTTAATTTTTTCTCTTAATTGACTTTCTTTCCTGTTGTAAATCCTAGAATACTTATATAAATACCTCCAATCTTTGTACTATTAGATATCAAGTGAAGAAATACAAATTCCGTTTTTTAATAATTGATTAAATTTTTAAAAATTATAATCAAAATTATATGATTAATCATTTTATTTTATTTTTACATCAAATTGGTCAAATTTTAGAAAAATAATAAAATTGAAAATCAAATCAATCTAATTTTTAAAGCCTCGTTTTTATCTTATATTGCTTAGGGATTATCACGAGACCGTTTAATCTTTAAACAAGCATTTGGGATACATTAGCATAATGCCCGAGGCTACGAAAAATGTAAAGATTAAGCAGGTAGCCGATATCCTTCGTATTGTGTGTGATTTGACTTAGAATTTTTTGGGGGCATTTACAGATTGCATAATTCGGAAATATTTGGATGGTTTACATATAAAAAAATAAAATTTATGTTTCAGATATATATGGTATATATGTAAATGCCCAATCTTTTATAATAATTTACATACATACCACTCAATTTATATGTATTCATGTATTTAACATCTAAACTTTAAAATTTTTATAAATATAACATCTTATTTTTGCATAAAAATATTTCATTTTATTGTTTAAATGGGTAATTTTGATGCAATAGAAAAGATTTAAATGATATAAATGTAAAATATAAAATTTACGTGTTAGATATATAAATACATACAAATTAAGTGGTATTTCTGTAAATGTCGCCACTCTTCTATCATTAAAAAGTGGAATATGTCTTTATCACACATGATTAGAAGGATATAAATGTAAAAATCAAAATTTAGGTGTTATCATGTGGCATATTTATTAATTTTTCAATAATACTATTATTATAAATATATTATTCTACACTTGAATTAAAATATATATTTTTTGTAAATCTTAATAACCAAAAATATCATCTTTATCCTCTAAATATATCGCATAAAATAAATCTTATATTTTTTTTAAAAAAATTAATGTTAAGAGAATTTTCCGCCAAGGTTTGACTTAACAAAATGACTCTTTTTACTTGCTAAAGAAAATTTATTAAAGTGTTTTTAATAATTTGAAATATTATCTTTGGTGGAAGATAATATATTGGAAAACAAGCCTACGCCTGGGACATTGGGTGTAAAAATAATTATAACACGGATGCACAGAAAGGAAAGAGGCTCTATCAATTGTTAGGGTAAATTAATATTGAAATTTAATGAGAAAAACTGTCTTAGCTTTGACCTCTCTCTTATTTACAAAAGCAGGACTCCTGCGTTTTATTTTTCCTATATTCTTTACCGTTTCTCTTCATTTCCCTTCTCTTCTTCCCCTTTTGCACTGTGGATGCAATTTTTTTTTCCGGAGGTGAAAGATGAAGATGAAGTAGTCTGCAACAGCTAAAGTGGAGATCTTTGCGAACAAGGTATCAATTTGCCTTACTTTCACTTCCACGTATCTCGAGCTTTTCTTTACGCTTTGCTTTTGCTCCCCCTTTCGTGCTTCCCTTTCCTTTTTTTGAGTTTTGAGAAGTTGGATTTTTTTTTGGACAGTGTTTGTGTTGAAATTGATCTGGGTGTTTTGTGGCTATAAGTTGTGATCTGAGATCTGAGCGGTTTATTTAGTGGTTTTGCCTGGGGGGGAATTCATTGGAAAGGTATTGTATCATCGCGTTGCTGATTGATTCTGATTTTTCTCCATCAAGAGCTGATGTTGCAGAGCTCCTTTGTTCAGCAGTTTTTTGGTGTTGCGGACTTTTTTAGCTTAAGGGTTTAGGATAGGATGTGTTCTGCATGTTCTTCTGTGCTTGATTCTAGGTTTTCATTGTATTTTGCTATTTGTTGGTGTTTGATTTTTTGGGGTTTATGTTGCAAGAGCGTTTTTTTTTTTAAGATCGGGATGCATGCATGACACTTAATTTCTGACGGTTATTACTGCAAAGATTGTGCCTTTTTTCTCGGATGGGGTTTGGTTTTCTAAACCCTTGTTAGCATCCCTCAATCTTCTCTTGGTTCTCTCATTTCTCCTAATCTCGCTTTTAAATTATGTCTGATACTCCTTATGCTAATTCCAGACTAGGAAACGAGCTCATTGTTAGTTTACTTGAGTTTCTATCTTCTTCTCTGTGTTCTTATTTGGCAAGTGGTTCATGGTACACGAAAACTACGGAAAACCTTTGGCTTAGATGCTGGAAGTAGAAGTTTTATGGAGAATCATAGTCATTTAATTGCTGAAGCTCTAGCATGTAATTCAATTTTATCTTTTTTACAGAACAAAGCTTACTTTATGTACTGATCTGCTCTGGCATGTAATTCTTTTTAATTTTCTTTACAGAACAAAGCTTACTTTATGTACTGATCTGAATGGATAGTTTCTATTTGCATTGCTTTGAATCTTGAACTTTTACTGTAGTCGTTTTTTATTTGCTTGACTTCCTTGGTTGCTTCTTCTCTATGTTTCCTTTTTCAAGTGAGATTCTTTTTAGATTGAACTCGGGTGCAAGTTTTAAGGACTACTACACTAGGTGATAATTCTTTATCTTATAAGCTGGTCTTCTTTTGTTATTACAAAATATCTTGTTTTAACATACATGCCACCCAATTCCAATGTATTTGCATATCTAACACCTAAACTTTACTTTTTTGCATTTATGCTACACTGATCTTTCATATCACTTTAGAAATACCACTAATTTAACTTTGAAAAAGTGATGTACTCCTTTCCATGGCATGTATGTAAAAAGTGAAGATTAGGTGTTAGATATGTGAATACATATGAATTAAATGGTATGTTTATGTATTGACCTTGAGGTCATAAGTTTGAGTCATAAAAATAATCTTTCAGTTTTATGTAATATTGCATTCATCAACCCTCCTGACGTTCATTGGTTGGAGCTTCATGCACTGGTTATGCAAATTCTTAGCCTACTTTAATCTTTCAATTAAATGACTGGCTGTTCTATAATTTTGCATATACAATTCTGATCCTATAAACTTTAATATGATGGCAGATATTTCATTAAGCCATAAATCTGCAAGAAATAAGAAAGATACGATTGGAGTATTGCTGATGAAACAGAATGAAGATTTGTTCATTTGGAACAATTAATGTTCGTGTTGTCTGGACAGGTTTAGTCAGTATCTAAGTCATTGTCCAAATCCATGGCTTCAATGGCTACTGCTAAAGCACTCACAGAGCAGCTTCTGAAAACAGCTGATGATCAGACACTAGAGTCACCTTTGCAAAATTCTAAGTCCCTAAAATCGGAACTGGATACACCAATAAGGTTGCCAAAATCTACTTGTACAGCTGATCAAAAACCAAATCATTACGTTCCATCGAAGACTATGCATTGTTCCAAACCCAATAACTTGCATTCTCCTCTTAAAAATCTAAAACTCTTATCTCAACAAGGAAACACGTCAGAAATTCTTCAATGCTTCGGTGGAAACGGAGATGGGGAGAAGAAAACCGGCGAGCACAGCAGCGAAAAGAATAGTTCTTCGTCTGCAAAAATCAGCGACGGAACAATCAGCTTTGCTAAAACTAGCGAAAGTGCAAAGATAAGTGACCGGGCTGACTTCATCGAAAGTGGCAAGAGTAGCGTGTGCAAGCCCAGCACTAGTAGTGATGTGAGTGATGAGAGCTCCTGCAGCAGTTTAAGTAGCAGCATCAACAAGCCTCATAAAGCAAATGATTCGAGATGGGAAGCCATTCAGGTTGTCAGGATGAGAGATGGAGGTCTGGGTTTAAGCCATTTTAGGCTTCTAAAGAGATTGGGGTGTGGTGATATTGGTAGCGTGTATCTTTCAGAATTGAGCGGTACAAAGTGTTATTTTGCCATGAAGGTTATGGATAAGGGGTCTTTAGCTAGTCGCAAGAAGCTGCTGAGGGCTCAAACAGAGAGGGAAATACTGCAATCTTTGGATCATCCTTTTCTTCCAACATTGTATACGCATTTCGAAACTGATAAGTTCTCATGCTTGGTGATGGAGTTCTGTCCTGGAGGGGATCTGCACACTCTCCGGCAGAGGCAGCCTGGAAAGCATTTTACAGAGCAAGCTGTGAAGTATGTTCTATATCTCATACCCTTTTCTAATTATCTAGTGCTGATCTTCACTTTTCATTTATGGTTAAAGTATGTTTTGTTTAGAGATTTTTCCAAAATGTAAAAATATTTAGTATGCAAGCTGACATGTAAAAATTTTACAGCTTTGTCTTTTTTTAAAGATTGTTTTGAATTGCGTACGTCAACTGTACGCAGGAGCTGCGTAAGTAATAGATTACACGGGGGTTACACGAAGGTTACAAGGGGGTTACAAGCGTGTTATAACCTCCTTGTAACTCCCGTGGAACTCACTTGTAACCCGCGCTTCTATTTCATCTATTTTGTAGGTTACAGAGGTTGCAATGTTACAGGGGGGTTACACGGGAGTTATACGGAGGGTACAAGGGGGTTATAACCCATTTCTAACCCTTGTGTAATCTATTACGTACGCAACTCCTGCGTATGATTGACGTATGCAACTTTTTTCCCTTTTCTAACACAACTTTTGAGATATTTGAAAACTTCTTTTTCAGTTTTTAGGGGAATTCTGGGCCTACTTTTGTTATTACATTAGTTTTACTTGAAATGACTTGCTTAATACTGCTTGACAAATGATATCCATTACAAATTTACAAATTTTGTGAGTGGCAACTATACCGTATGTGCAATCTTTTATAGAGCTGCAACCAAAGTTGTTTTTGTACCATTTACGTCTTACTTAACTGGCTTTTTCGTGTAAATGAAGATAAATTTTCGTGGTTTTCGCATTGGTTTTGGAGTAAAAAATTGTCAAAAGTTATTCCTTGTGTAAAAATATTTTAATTTCGAAAAAGCCAATGCCCTGTAAACACATTGGCAATATGAAATGATATATTGGGTTCAATATATGCAATATATCCCTTTTTTTCCTTGCTTAACCCATAACCTTTCCCTCATTGTAATCTATTTTAACTTACTCATGAAATTGATTGGGTGTGACTATATATATATATATATATTGTGGCATTGAGAATTATTTAACTTTCTTCGTGTTAGTCAATCAGGAAAAAAAAAAGGCATGCATGTACTTTCTAAATTCAATATGTATGAGTGCTCGTGATTCTGTCTCCTACTCTCCAGACAGGCATGGCAAGCTTCTTTTTCGTACTTCACGAAGAAGTCTAAAGAATTCCACTGTACGAATCCAACTGAAAGAAACATAACCTTATAGTTCTGCTAGATTAGTTGGTTTTTCATATATGAACTCATTATTTCTTGCAATATCATACATATAAATCAATAATATATCACTTATATGTAATCTTCTAAAGAATTCCACTTTACGAATCCAAACTGAAAGAAACATAACCTTATAGTTCTGCTAGATTAGTTGGTTTTTCATATATGAACTCATTATTTCTTGCAATATCATACATATAAATCAATAATATATCACTTATATGTAATCTTCTACTTCACATAGCATCTTTATACTACTTTTGATGCTACTGCCCTCAAGAAAAATAAGCCATTTATTGATGAGAATGAAACAAAATTCACAAATTACTTGTGTATTGCAGATTCTATGTGGCAGAGGTCCTCCTTGCTCTCGAATACCTTCACATGTTGGGCATCATCTACCGCGACCTCAAGCCCGAAAATGTTCTCGTTCGTGAAGACGGCCACATCATGCTCTCAGACTTTGATCTCTCCCTCCGGTGTGCCGTCAACCCAACCCTAATCAAATCCTCCAACCCCAATTCCGAGCTCCCGAGAAACAACAATACGGTTTACTGCGTCCAACCAGCCTGCATCGAGCCCTCATGCATCCAGCCTTCTTGTGTCGCTCCCACAACCTGCTTCGGCCCCCGTCTCTTCTCCTCGAAATCTAAGAAGGATCGGAAACCAAAGCCGGATATCGCAAATCAAGTCACCCCGCTACCGGAGCTCATCGCAGAGCCAACTGAGGCGAGATCCATGTCGTTTGTTGGCACCCACGAGTACTTGGCTCCAGAGATCATCAAGGGTGAGGGGCATGGGAGTGCGGTGGATTGGTGGACCTTCGGCATCTTCTTGTACGAGCTTCTGTTTGGCAAGACTCCGTTCAAAGGATCGGGAAACCGAGCGACATTGTTCAACGTGGTCGGCCAACCATTGCGGTTTCCGGATTCTCCGATCGTGAGCTTCTCAGCCAGGGATTTGATTAGGGGTTTGCTGGTGAAGGAGCCGCAGCATCGGCTCGCGTACAAGCGAGGAGCGACGGAGATTAAGCAGCATCCGTTCTTTGAGGGCGTGAGCTGGGCATTGATAAGATGCGCCACTCCTCCTGAGATCCCTAAGCCAGTGGAGATGGAAATGGCGGCAGGGAGAGTTGCTTCGACGAGTGAGAAGGTCGGTGGCGGGACTGATCAGAATGGTTCAGATTGCTATCTTGAATTTGATTTCTTTTAGAGGTTTTGGCAATTTAGGGGAGTGCAAGTTTTTGTTTCTGATTTATGGTGGATGAGAGGGGTGAGCCAATTGTTGAAATGTTTGTGATGAATATGTTGTTTGGTAGGACTTTGTTAGATTTGGACTTGTGCTCCTCACTTTAATGTTGAAATATTTTAAATCTTTATTATTGGTTTAATTTGTAGTTAGAAATAGAGCTGTCAAAAAAGCTCGTTGTTCGCGACCAGTTCGTGTTCAGTTCGTCAAGGAGTTTGTGTTAGAAACTCGAATAATTTTTTTTTTTTGTTTGGTTAGTTAAACAAACTAAATATGAACAGTGATGCATTCGTTCGTGTTCGAATCATTATTGTTCGAAATATAAAATAATTTAAAATAATTATATAAAAAAAATTATGATATTTTAAAAAATTAAATTTTATAAATTATAAAATAAAATAAATTAATAATATTAATATATTAATAAATCATATTAGTAATATACTAATATAGATATTATGTATTTATATAATATAAATTATATAATTAATATAATATATTATTTATACAAATTAATATTAGGGTTGTCAAACTGGCTAATCATTCAAGAATAGCTCGTGTTCGAGTCGTGTTTGATTCGTTCGTTAAGAAACGAACACGAACAGTGATTTTACGAACAATTTCGAACACGAGCTTATTTCAAATAATCTAAATTTCAAACGAATTGAACAAGAACATAAACTCTGTTCGTTCGTGTCCGGTTTATTTACACCCCTAGTTAGAAAAAATATTTTTAGGTAATGAGGTAAGTTTGTAATTAATAATACAATTTTCATAATAGGAACAAATCGTTTTGTCCTTGATTTTCTGAACTGGTTTGCATATTCCAATGAAAGAAGAGATTTAAAAGTTCAATTAGGGTTGAATAGCTAATTTAAATGATGATTGTTTTAATTAACTTAAATAATATAATAATGCTAAAATAATATTTATATCAAGGCATTTAATTATTTTAAATTAGGGGATTTCACTCTTATTTTTAAATTAATTAAAAAGTAAAAAAATTGAAACAAAATGTTTAAATTATTATTATTTTTATTTTTTAGCCATCCAATTACTATAAAAAAAGATCTAAGGTAACTCATCATATCGATTTCCCAATTTAACAATCAATATTGATTAGGTGTAAAAATGACTGTAATTGGCTTGAATTGGCTGATTTTATTTGGTTTTCAAAATCTTGCTTTTTATCTAAGCTGCCAACGAAAATCATACGACATCTCATATACCATTCATTATCCATCTAAAAAATTAGAGGGAAAAATATTACATCCAGACTACGCACATAGAGGTACGTGCGGAGCTTAATCCATGGACGACACGTGGAATCCCGGTGGAATCCTACAATAACGCGCAATAGCACGGTAATAACACGAGGGAATATTCCTCGTGTTACTCCGCAGTTAACGGTGTTTTGGGCGGAATAACACGGGGAATATTCCTCCGTGTTATTCCGCGTTATTCATGTGTTATTGCGGTAGTATTGTAATACCAGGAATATTCCCCCGTGTTATTCCGCGTTATTCTCGTGTTATTCCGCGTAGTATTGATGTGTTATTGTGGTGGTGTTACAATACCACCACAATAACGCGGAGTAACACGGGAATAACACGAAGAATATTCCCCGTGTTATTCTGCGTTATTCCCCAATTTATTCCGCCCAGAACACTGCTAACCGCGGAATAACACGAGGAATATTCCTTCGGTTTATTCCCGTGTTATTGCGTGTTATTGCGAGATTCCACGTGTCTCCCATGGATTGGGCTCCGCACGTACCTCTACGTGCGTAGCTTGGATGTAATATTTTTCCAAATTAGAGAGGCAACACGGAACTTTTATTACACAAATAAAAAAAGGCTTATTCATGTTATTGCTGCTATTCATTAGCAGCGACAACAATGAAAGTTTGAGCAGCGTTTAAGGTCTGTGGAGGAATTGATAGAGAGTTCACTTCAACTAAGAGACTCAGGTTGAAACACACTCTTAACTACTAGTTTGTAACATAATTAAACTGACAGATTTTATCCGATTTTCAAAATCTTACTTTTCATAGAGTCACTTTGTGAGGCCGAGAAAATTATGAAGCCAATAGAAATCATGGGAGGTCTCAAATAAAATTTATTGTCCATCTAAAAGTTAGGGAGGCAACAAAAGGCTTATATTACACTAGTCAAAGAAGGCTTATTCAACTCTTTCGTCTTCATTCTACGAAAGTTTGAGCACCATGTAAAGCATGTGGAGAAGTTGATAGAGACTCTCTTCAACTATGAGACTAAGATTGAAAGCACACTCTCAAGTATTAGTTTCTAACATAGTTGAATTGGCTGAGTTTATCTGATTTTCAAAATGTTAATTTTTATCTAATCACCTTGTAAAGCTAAAGGAAATCAAAGGAGCTCTCAAATAGCATTATTGTCCGGCTTAAAAATTAGAGAGGCAATAAAAGGCTTATATTACACTAATCCAAGAAGGCCTATTCATTGTTATTCACTAGTAGTAGCAGTAATGAAAGTTTCAGCACCATGTAAGGCCTATGGAGGAATTGATAATGTTTTCTTCAACTGAGAAACCCAAATTAAAAGCACACTCTAGCTATTAGTTTCTAACATAGTTGAACTGATCAATAAAATCGAATTTTCAAATTCTTACTTTTTTATCTAATCACCCTGTGAAACCAAAGAAAATACAGACGCCCGCAAATAACAATCATTGTCCATCTAAAAAATTAGTGAAGCAATAAAAAACTTATAAATAAAGAAGGTTTATTCATTAGCAGCAAAAAGAATGAAAGTTTGAGCATTGTGTAAGGCCTATACAGGAGTTGATAGAGTGTCTTCCCTTCAACTAAAAGACAGACTAAAAGCACACCACTAAGACTCAAATTTTGAAAAAAAAAAGGATAAGGGTCTACTTAACTTCCAATGGAAAAGTAGAATCACAAATTGTACATAATCAAAAAACAAAAAAACTCACATACTATGAATAATGGGTCAAAGTAACTGGATTTTCAGAAAGGTTGTAAAAGTGAAATGGGTATTAAGTGTTAGAATTGTAAAAACTGCTATAAATGAGGTCAAGCATTAGGAATGGTTCAAAATCCTGTCCATGCTTCAAAACTAGTTGCCTCCTTAGCTTCAGGGTTAAAAGAGCACCTCTCGAAAGATCCAAAAAACATGTAAACATTACAACTAAAATAACAAGCTCTTATCCCGCTAAGTGGGTTCGGCTAAATGAATTCTTTTTCTCCATCGTGTCATATTGATTGTAATATTTTTATTTTTTATCGTTTTCGACACAACATGCCCAATTTTTTTATGCCTACCTCTACCTTTCTTAACATAAGTTGAATCTAAAACATCTACTCTCCTAACTGGATCATCAGATTGCTGATCTTTAATGCGACCAAATCATTTAAGAAGACGCACTAATCTTATCTCCCACTAGAGCTACACCAATCCTTTCACAGATACATTCATTTCACATTTTATCTCTAAGCGTCAAGCCACTCATCCACCTAAGCATTCTCATCTCAACAACACTTAACTTAGTTTTATGCTTCTCTTTTATAGGCCAATGTTTTGCACCATAACAACATTGTATGTCTCACCACCATCTTATAAAATTTTCCTTTAAATCTAAGAGGTGTCTTTCTATCACACAATAGGTCTGATGCATTCCTCCACTTGAACCATCCAACTTGAGTGCTACTAATAACATTCCTATCTATATCACCATCACATTGAACAATAGACCCGATATATCTGAAATGTTCACTCTTTTTAATGATTTGATCACCCATTGTTACAGTTCTGCTACTAGATCTATTACTACTAAAATTACATTCCATGTATTTGGTTTAGATCTACTTAAACGCAGGCCTTTAGACTTTAATATTGACCTCCATAATTCAAAATTTTCTTGAACTCTCTCTAGTCCTATCCATAAGAAGGATACTGACCTGACCCACAATTACGCAGTAAATTAACTTCCAAAAGATAGCCAAAAACTTGACCCGATTTATAAATGGCGGCTAGTGTGCAAAATCTTAAATGATATAAAAATTGAAAAATATTTTACACACTAGGGGTACTACGCAAGTATACGTATTGTTTCGAGTAATATAGAGTTTTCTTAAAAAACCTCGCATCGATCCCATCGAGGAAGTGAAGTAAGAAGTCTTTAAGTCGAATTCTAGTACTACTACAATTACTCCTCGAGTTGGAATGTCGATTAAAATTGTGTTTTATCTAGCAACTACTCCTAAATGCAAGTGTTAAATGTAAAGATAGTAGCTATAACTAAATGCAAATAATAATTCTAAAAATAACCCTTTTTGGATGAGTTGGTTTGGAGAAATTTGAGATATTAAAAAAATACTATTCTTATGTAATGAAATAGATAATGTATAGGAATGAGATACATTTAATATTGTATGTGTCAAATAGGAGCAATCCTATTCTTTACCCTTTGGTCCAGGCATAAAGAACATTGACTAATCCTATGCTTGGTTACTGAATCTGCGGCCATGCTGGGAGGATACCGGCTGCCACTTCGGAGCTCCCATGTTCTCCTCGCCTGAGGGCTAACATCTACACTTCAGCACCCAAACGATAGGATCGAATTGAGGATTTTAGCTTGTCCCGATTAATATTATTTCCCTATTTATTTGCATTTAATCCCCATGAACTTCACTATCCATGGAATTTGAATGTGGTTTCACTTTGTTGAGAATTACACTGCCCTTTCGGGTCGATGCAATTACAACAAATTTTAACACTACAATGGGCTCTTATTACAATGTAAATGAAGTACAAGTAAAAACCATCACATTTGTAATTAAATTTACTTATACCATGCATCACAAAATCCTAAACATGATTTCTACTCATTGCAAAAGAAAAGTAAAAGGAAAACAATGGCATAATCTTCTTATGCCGCTATTTTCAAAGAAGAAGAAAGAGTAAGAGAGATACGTGACATAGCGCGAAGTAAACACAACGGAAACTTCATGTAACCAAAGCAAATCCACTAAATAAAAGTTTACAAAATTATAAGATAATGAAGAACAATACTTAGCTTTTTTCCTTTGAAAGAAAGACGAAGATCTCTTCCATAAAGTCTCCCGGCGATCCATGCAATGCTAGCAAAATCCCTTACAAATTCTCTCAAAATCTCCTCTTCAATCTCTCCAAAAAGGGTAGAAATCTACATTTCTACTCTTAATCTAAGAATCCTAAACATTCCTCCAAGTTTTCTCCACTTTTCTCCTCTCTAATCTACACATTTCTAACACAAATTTGCCATTTGTAAAGTGCATGGACGAATTCCGAAGAGTTTCCTTAAGCACCCCTTCGAAAAAGCGTCCAAATACTTCGAATATTGGACCAAAACCGCCAAAAGTCGGTTCATGGTCGTACGGGCCGCTGTCGGCGGCCTTTTTGGGCACTTTTCAGTGGTCTCGGGAAAATCTCGCCGTCGGCGAGCAGGCTGCTGTGCGGCTCCACTGTTTGGCTCCGTTTGGCTCCGTTTCACCCCATTTCAGTTGTGTTGCATTCGTAACAGATAGCCCTACAAAATAAGCATAAAAACAACCTTTCTTTAAAGTGTAATCTCATTCAAAAATATGCAAGAAGTGTAAAAGAGATTAAACATCAAAAGACTTATCGAAAGGTGTAAGGGCAGAATTTCATTTCTTGCTCGTTTTTTCTCCAAATTGCACCGTTTTTGCTTCCTTTTGCTCCAATCACCATTTCTTGTACCTAAAAACAAAAAATATACAAAATATCTTCCTTTAAAGTGTAATATCATCAAAAATGAATAAAATGATATAGCAAAAAATGTATATATTTTAGGCCTGTCAGATACCATCAGCGAAAGGCATACACCAATGTACATCCTCCTGTATATGTCCAGTAAGAGCATCCATAACTAAAACAAAAAAGATCTTTGATGTAATCCAACATAAATAGGAAAATACTCGATCAGTCCTCCTGGTTGAACATAGGTAAGAGCTCTAGTATACTTATCTTTAATTACTTGAAAATAAGACATATCAATAAATTTAATTTCTAGATTTCTCTAAAGAACTTCTCTTAGAACTGTATTGTAAGTTTTTTTCGAAAAAATTAATATCATATGTAGATCCTCCTTTCTCTCTCTATACTTCTCCATCAATCCTCTCAATAAATGTGTAACATCCATAGTAGACTTGCCTGACATAAACCCAAACTAATTATGTGAAATATTTGCATCACATCTTAACTTATGCACAATTACTCTTTCTCATAATTTTAATATATGACACATTAACTTAATTCCTCTATAATTTGCACTCTCTTGTGCATTTCCTTTATTCATAAAAATGGGGACCAAAATAATCTCCCTACGCTTTTAAGGAATCTTTTTAAATTGCTAAAATAATATTAAAAAGTTAGTATGTTAAGAAACTCCCAAATATCCTAAATATTTCCACACTTCTATTAGGATATCACCAGGTCATACTAATTTTTCACCAGTGCTTTTATTTAAAGTCTCTCCAACTTCCTTCTTACTAATGTGACGGTAAGATAAAAAAGCTTTATTATTATTAACAATATTAAGATAATAATGATTGATCGTATTTTCAAAAACTTCATTGAAAAAGTTTATCAAAATATGTCACTCACCTATTTTGAATATCTTCCTATAAGAAAATAGCTTTATAATTTTCATCTTTAATACACTTTACTTAAATTATATCTCTAATTTTATTTTCTCTTTGTTTGGCTAATTTATACATAAATTTTTCATTCTTTTTAGTATCTAATTTATTATAAAGATAACTAAAAATAGAATTTTTAGCATCACAAATTGTTTTCTTAGACTTTCTACAGGCTACCTTATAGTTTTCCTAATTCTCCAAGCTTTTACATTTAAACTAGTTTTTTTTTTTAAAAAAAACTTTTTATATTTTATCTCTTCACGCACCTTATTATTCCACCAACTGCTTTTTTATAAAAAATTTTCCATTTAATTCTCTAAAGTGCATCTGTTGCAACTTTTTAAATAGTGCTTGTTACTTTATCCTACATAGAATTAGCTTGAAATCTTCAAGAACATCCCAAATCTTAAAATCCTGAAGTTTACTTATAAAATTAATTTTATTTCTATCTTTAGGTACCCAATCTAATTCTATGAAAAAATCTCATTATTTTTTTTTAATTTTCCAACATCTCATCTAAAAATTCAAAACTAAAAATAAATTGTTAGTAAATGACTTTATAATCTTTTCGTTCTCGATGATTTATTTTTCTCATAAAAAATAAATCAATTTTTGTTTTATGAGGGTTGACATCACTTGTTGATGTCACGAGTTTAGTGTGTCCACCTACATGACTCGAGATAATCTACGATTCGTCCGTAGCATCTCGTAGCTTAAAACATCCATCCAAGACTCTCTAACACTTATTCGAGGCATAAAGCTAGGGATGGTGGTGCATTAGCCTTACCTGGGAGAAACCGCCATCAAAGGGGCTCATTTAGGAAACGAGACATATTTGGTGCCCGTGCCCATTCTGGTATTAAGAAGTCACCAGATGTCCTGTGGCCAATGAAAGTCTTGGAATCCTCCCAATAACTTTTAAAATGGCTATTGAAACTAGAATATTAGAATTTGAAAATTTTACAATTTCTGTGCTCTTTCAAAAAGTACAAAAAAATTTAAAAATCTGGTTAACTATGAATGATGCTATAGCGCCACAACTCGGCGCTATAGCTCCAAACCTAACCAAAGCAATTTGTAGCATATGGACCGTCAGTTCACACTATTTTTTCTCTGATTCGTCTCCTTCCTCCTCTATTTCGCAAGTTGCTCCCCTCTGGCTTGAATTTGTTGGTGATTGGCTTGAAGTTAGCACTTCAAACTCTAGATTTTTTTTGGGTAAGATCTACATTTTGGCTTGAAAATTTTTAATTTCACCAAGGATTTCTTGTACATTGTAGTTATATTGAAAATTTGAAAAATTGAAATATTTAGTGAGAAATCCATGATTGAAGGCTTATTTTGCTTGGAATGAGTTTATTGGAGCCTTTGGAAGTTAGTTTGTGATTTATTTGAAATTTTACTAGATTATCATGGCTCCTAAGATGAAGAGGGGTAGAGGAAAAGCAACTTTTGATTCTAAAAAATTTGCGAGTTCTAAAGCTCAGGATAGGTATGAAGATCTGTAATCCAGGACATTGATTGTAGAGCGTAGTTTTTTTCGTCCTAGAGGATCTATTGAGTATTTGATTGTGGAACTACAATGTGAGACTTTCTGTTATTTCATTGTCGTTGCTATTATTTCTGTGATCATGAATTCTATGCAAACCTTCGCAACGAATCTGACAATCTGGTTTTCTTTCGAGGAAAATATGTTGATATTAGTCCGATTTAGATTAATCACAGTTATCATCTTCATAGCGTTCCTACTTGTTTTTATTCAGAGTTTAACCCATCTGATGCTGAACTTGTTGAGACTATGGAATTTTTTACTGACGGGCGTGGTGTTTGGAAGATCAAGAATGGATGCCTGGTAAATTTTTTTTTTCAAAGCTTAACATTCATTCTTGGGCTTGACATTACTTTATTTATGGTAGACTTCTTCAAACTAACCATTTTAGTGAGGTAGCCTGGGAGAGAGCCACTTTGAACTATTATATTCAAATGAGAAAACTTATTGATATTGGCTCTCTTATCTGCAATAATATGATCATTTCCTCTAAAGGAGGAACCACTAAAGCTATGGGTTGCCCTTCTCTTATTTCTACCATGTGCATACAATCTGGAGTTAAATAAGAGCCATGGGAGGAGATTTTGCCATCTCATAAGCCTATTGGAAAGACAAATTTGGAGATGTATGGATAACATACTAGTTCTGGATCTAGAGGTAGAGGTTCAGACATTCCATCTACTTCAATCTCAAGACATTCCACCTCTAAAACTCATACTCTGGAAAATGTATTGGAGCAATTGTTTAAACAACAAGGAGATATTTTATCATTACTAAATTAGATGAAAAATTTAGAGGTACAATTGGAGCATAATGATGAGTATCTGTCGAGAAGAGTTGAGTATGATGTAACCTTTAATGAGACCCTGGTGAAATATTTGAAGGGCGATCATTCAATTGAATTTCCTTCTTACCCAAGATATTCTCCATATGAGAATGATGATAAGAAGGAGGAGGATCTTGATATTGATGATGATAAGGAGGAGAATGATGATGATTAGGCTGTTTTTCTTTTACCTTAGAGATTGTATTTGGAATTCCTTTGTAGTTGTTTGATGTATTATTATTGTATTGTTATGTTGCAACATTTTTCATTTACTGTGTAGTTGTTTACTACATATTGTTTCAAGATTATATTGTCTGCGTGTTACAGTAGTCTTTACTTTATGTTTATGTAGTTATACATGTTAATTAAATTTACCATTACTCGACACTTGTCTTTACTACTTGTACCTGTACTATTCTCCTGTTTTAAACTTTTAGATTTTTCTCTCTTTCTTCATGAACTATACTGTTTTAATTTAATAAAAAAATTTAAGTTTGCTTTTTAATAATTGAACCTTATTTTTCTTCAATAAACTATATTTTAAAATTATTATAACTTGACTTGTGGTATGTAGGGTTAGCTTTAGATAACTATATTTTTTATTTTATAAATGTCATAGTACACTTAAGTAAATTTTCTTTAATGATAAAGGTTAGTTCTAGAGTTAAGGTATTTAGTATTAGAGTATATACTATGCTTTTACTATTCAAAGTAAAGGAAACTGCATTTTTGAAATATTAAGGATCTTGGATTTATACTTGAAAAGAAAAAATTGAGACTTTATGAAAAATCTTTTTAAAGCTGATACATATTTATCAAGTAAAGAAATGTGAGAAGTTTTTAACTTTAAGAAGGGGATGGTGAAGTTCAAAATCATTAAAGGGCTATCCAGATATAGTAATCTTCACGTAAAGATAAAAGAAACGAAAGGATTGAAAATAATCCTAAAAGAAAAAGAAAAGTGAAAATCAAAAGAAAAGATTAGCAAAAAGAAAAAAATATGAGAAGAAACTTGAGGAGATGCATTATAAAAAATTAGCTTCACTTGAATTATCTTAAGGAAAGGGACTTAATTACATTTATGAACTTATTTTTAAAGTATTAGCATCATTACTAACAAAGTTCTCATGAATTCTTTCTCAGGTAATTCTTCTATGCATCCTAAGTATGACAAATTGCAGTTATTCTTGAAATGAATAGAGAATCATAACTCTTAGACTTTACTACTACATATTCTTACATTTTAGTTTCAACCTGAGTTATTGAAAATTTTTCTAAAGTTTCACTATTAAATTTATAGGACAAAAAATATAGAAATATTCAAGTAAAACTAACTACCATAAGTTATAATTTTTACATAGTAAAATGAGTTACTTGAGGACAAGTAATGTTTAAGTTTGGGGGAATTGATACACATGAAAATTACTTATTTTTAATATACATTTAATGCTCATTTTATGCAATTTTTTTATAATATAGCACATTAAATAAATGTATTTTGCATGTTTTTAGTTTCAGGTACAAAAAAATTATATATATATATATATATATATATATATATATATATATATGGCGCCATAGCACCAACCCTGGCGCTATTGAGCCGCCTTCGTCCTGCTTGGTGCTATAGCGCCCAGACTGGCGCTATAGCATAAGTAAACAAAATTCTAGAAGATACATTGAATGTAGCCGAAATTTGAAGGGGTGCTTAAAGCAACCCTTGGTTATTTTTAGAGGCATATTAAAAGGGCCAATTGCTGAACGGAAATAAGTGTATTGAAGAGACTTTTTTAGTGAATTGAGAGGATTTATTTAAAGTTCATTTGATGTCTGTGTAAGTGTGTGTGAGTCTTTGTTTGTGTAAGAAGAGTTTGAAGATTTTTTGAATGAGACTTCAGAAATTGCTTGGGGAGAAGACATAAGAAATGTATCTTGTATTTGTGTTTGAGTTTTTTGTTTCTGTTAAGAACTAACTTTCAATACAAATCATGTTTTTTGTTATATCTCCATGAATTCTGAGTAGTTTTATTTCTTTCCCTTGCATATGTGAATTAATCATATGCGATGAGAATGATTTAACGATTTCTTTTTATCTCAAAAATTGCAATGACATTTTCACCGGTTCTTCATTAACTTTGCAACTTGGCCACTTGTGAGACTAAAACCTATTGAGAAACATAATGACCTGGGAGGGCTATGATTTCACCCAACTTGTGAATGTCACTCACCTTATGAGGAGGGCAACCACAATCTAAAGAGAGTGCAAATAGAGAGGGAGACAAGTTTTGATGGGCGTAGAGATGTTTCTAGGTTGACAGGCTAGAATCTTTTATCAATTCAGTTTAAAGATTGGATCTAAGAGTCTCTAGTATGTCCTATAGAGAGGGCACAGTGGGGATTCTGGAAGTGAGAGACCAGAATATACTCAACACTACTACACAAGATGGAACAAACTTTAGATTTCTTTGCTAGCACCGAGACGGGGTAAAGAACAGGTATGCTCCTTTTTGTCACAATACATCATTATATATTTTTAATCATTGAAATCCTACACTGATTAATATATCTTTGCAAGGTGAAAGAAATTTTCATAACATTTGAACTCTTTCAAATTTATTAGTCTTTTAAACTTTATTAATTGTTAAACATTGTTCTTACTTTCTGCTTAAATTTAGTTTTAATCCATTGGAAACATTTTGACACTATTCTCCTATCATATTTATCTATAATTTAGATAAAAATTTTCTAAATCATTATTAGAAAGTTACAACTTCTCTGTGGGATCAATATTTGGGTTTTTAAAGAAAATCATATATTACTTGAAACAATACATATACTTGTGTAGTACTCATAGTGTGAAAGATTATTATTTATTTTCAAAATCATTTCATTATTCACACTAACCGTTAAATATAATTTGAGACAAGTTTTTGACAATCTTTTGGAGTATAAATATACGCTTAAATGTGGGTCGGATATTACCAGCAACTTCTTGTACACATTTTTTTTGTGACATATTTGTTGACCCCATTTTTGTTGAGGTCTAGTCTTTCTTTAGAATAGCCTAAGGTCTAACCATAGGACTTTTCTGGTGATTATCTTAGAGGACCAGCAATGGAACCCTTACCCCATAGAAATTCAAAAAAAAAAAAAACTTCCTTGCTTCACTTGGAGTTTTCAAATGCTAAAATTATAACCTCTAAACACGTAGGAGGATAAAACCACGCATAAGGAAGCTTAAGGGGAGTTCCCTATAGAATGGTCAAGCCTTAGGACTGACCATGTTTTGCCTGGAGCTGGCACACACATACACTTGCACATTACAGTTACACTCACTACCTCACAACCTTAAACCAAACATACCAATTTTCTCAACACTTGATCCCCTACTCTTTTGGAAACTCATGTGGGAGGTTTCTCCAAGCTCTTAGCCCCATGCTAGGATTTGGCTAGTACCAGCACATGGATGATCTAAATGGGGAATACCCTTGGTCCATGGCTTAAATGAGTAGCAATTTCCAATCGACACCCAACCTTACCAAAAATCTCAAACTTTTAACCCCTTTACCCCTAAACTCTATCAAATGACCAAATTACACCTAAAACCCTAATTTTGTCCAAAATTTCAAAAAATCCAAAAAAAAACCCAAATTCCTAAATTTTCTCCAAGAATCATCCCAAAACATTCCTCGCCACTCAAAATACCCATATTTACCAAAATTTACAAAATAACCCCAAAATCCCCAAAATTACCAAATTGCCCCTCCTAGCCCAAAATTTCAAAAATTCCCAAAACCCTCCTAATATTCCCAATTTCAATTTTGAATCACTACATTGACCCAATTTGACCAAAATAACCCAACTTGACCAAAAGCCCCAAATTTGCCCTTTAAGCCCAAAATGCCCAAATCACTCCCAATTTCCACCAAATTGATTCCAATATTCCCCAATTTCAATTACAAACTTTAATTCAATATCCCTAGTCCTATCCCAGACCAAATCTAGGCCCAATTGGACCTAATTTCAAGCTTAATTTCAACTCAAACCAAAAAGCCCCAAATTTGACCAAGAGCCCAAACCCATCAAATTGAACCTCTTAGCCAACGGTTTTTCACCAAATTGGAATCCCAAACCCTTCATAACATCCCTACACATCAAAGTTATCCACCAATTGATCCTAATTTGAGCCCAATCCTCACCCAAATCCAACACAAATCAAAAACCCTAAATTTACCCTAAATGTGCTAAATGCCCAAATTCCACCAAATTGAATGCCCCAATCCTAAAATCTCCACCCAATTCCTATCCAAAACACTTCATGACATTCCCCTAGACCAATTTGAACAATCAATTGAGTCCAAACTAAGATCAAACTCAAAGTTAGCTCAACATATCCCAAATTGAACCCATGGCTAAATGTGACCTAACCTGGCCCAATATGACCAAACCAAACCTCCCACAACCACCAAATTGTCCCTAGGGACATAGCTAGATCAACCTAGCCCAACCTAATGGAGCCATGGACCAAGGGTCCCCTAATTTAGGGGATTTCTTTCCATTTTAGGCTAATCCAAGGGGATATTTGCCAAAAGCTTTCCACAAATCAATTTAATGCCTTGATGGACTCCTAACCGAACCACCTAACCTCTGGCCACCTCCTCTGGCCTAGCCGACCGGCCTAGTCGCCAAAGCACCTCAAAACTGAGAGCTACCTGATCACAGAAAAATACATTAAGAAATTCATATCTATTTTTGATGAAATTGCACTTTAAAGAAAGGTATTTTCTTTATTTTACTGCAGGAATGAAGATTTATAAGTGATGGAAACAAAAAGCATGAAATGGAGCTAATTTGGATCAAAAAGGAAGAAATTCATGCAAATTGAAGTAAGTCGCCGACGGCGAGATCGAGACCGCCGACGGCGAGATCATAAGGAGAATTTCTGAAGGAATTTTAACTACCTCGCCGACAGCGAGCCCGAGCCCGCCGACAGTGAGATCGCGCGGTTTGAAGACCTTTTAGAAGCCCCGCTGATGACGAGGTCTTTTCCCACCGATGGCGAGACAGTTCAAAATGCAAATACATTGAACCTGGACGCTTTTTGAAAATGTGTTTAAGCATCCCTTAGACCTTTGCCTACCTCTATAAATAGAGGATGAATTTTAATCTTAAGTGTGTCTCTTTTTGGTGTCTTAAGTGTGTCTGTTGTTTGTCATTAGTGAGCTTCTTGAATTTATTTGTATTTAAGTGCTATTTAGTTAGAAGTTTGCTGTACTAGAAGGAAAAGTCAAAGGAACTTCAAGGAGTCTGCTTGGGGAGGAAATTAAGATAAGTATTTTTGTTTATTATTGTTAACTTTAAATAAAATCCATGCTTTGTTTTATTCACATGCATTCTGAGTAGTTTTCTTAGTCTTTCTCCTTATTTATGAAAATTATGCGAATTGATGAAATTAAATAAAAGTACCTAACAAATTAAAATAAATTGTGATAATTTTTACTTAAAACTTAATTTACTTTCAATCCGACGATTGAGTTGTTAAAATATGTTGAATTATCAACTATAGTAAAAATTACATCCAATATTCAGGAAGTCAAAAACCTTGGAAGGAGGGTGCAAATAAATAGGGAAATATTAATTATCGGACGTAGAATTGGAAATTTTAGTGTGACGGACTAAAATATTCAATTCGGTCCTATTGTTTGAGAGTCGAAGTGTAGATGTTAGCCCTCAGTGAGGGGAACGTGGGAGCTACGAAGTGGCAGCACGATATCCTCCCACCATTAGCAGATTCAGTAATCAAACATAGGATTAGTCAATGTTCTTTGCACCTGGACCAAAGGGTAAAGATCCTAATTTACATCTTGCTAGTTTTTTAGAACTTTGTGCTACTTTCAAATATGAAGGAGTATCTAACGATGCTATTAGACTTAGACTTTTTCCTTTTTCTTTAAGGGATAAGGCTAAAATATGGTTAAATTCGTTAGCACCTGGATCTATTAAAACTTGGGGAGAGTTATCACAAAAATTTCTATCCAAATATTTTCCACCATCTAAAACTTCTAAGCTTAGAAATGATATAACTTCTTTTAGTCAGTTTGATGGAGAATCAATATATGAAGCATGGGAGAGATTTAAGGAACTTCTTAGGAAATGCCCACATCATGCGTTACAAGATTGGTTAATTATTCAAACTTTCTATAATGAATTAGTAGGATCTTTAAGATCAATCATCGATGCTTCATCTTGGAGGATCATTAATGTCAAAACCATTTGATGACGCCTATGCACTAATCGAAGAAATGACAACCAATAATTTTCAATGGCCTGCTGATAGAATGAATCCAAAAAAGATAGCTAGTATTCATGAAAATGATGCAATATCTATGTTAGCTTCGCAAATCGCTGTTGTATCTAAAAAATTAGATCATTTTAGAATGAATTACTCTCCAACTATATCAGAAGAAAATTCATTTGGACAACTTATAGAATCCCAATCTCAATATGAAACTATAAATGCAATTAATAATAGACCCAATAATCCGTATGCGAATTATTATAATCCTGGATGGAAAAATCATCCTAATTTTAATTGAAATAATAACACAACTAATCAACCATGAATGAATAACATAACACAACCATTAGGAATCCCTTCTAATCAAGGAAATTCTAATTATAAACCTAATTATCCACCTGGATTTAATAATAATAACCCACAATTTAAAGATAAAAAATTATCAATAGAAGAATTAATATTAAATATGGGTCAACATTTACAAAATCAAGGAAATCAATTACAAATACAAAATAACCAATTAAAAAATCAAGGAACAGCTATTAAAAATATTGAAACTCAACTTGGACATATAACTACCGCACTTAATAATAGAATACCTGGAACATTTCCTAGTAATGTGGAAATAAATCCCAAAGACAAAGGAAATGAACAAATTAAAGCAATACAATTACGAAGTGGAAAAGAATTAGAACCTCAAATTACAAAAGAACTTGAAAGTCAAAAAGCTGAAGTGGAAATTGAAAAGGAAAAGAATCAACAAGATCTAAACTTAGAAAATCCTTTAATACCAATTAAAATTTCTGTGGAAAAACCTCCACCACCATTTCCTCAACGACTAATTCAACATAAAAAAGATAAACAATTTGCTAAATTTCTTGAAATTTTGAAGAAATTAACAATAAATATTTCTTTCGTAGAAGCTTTAGAACAGATGTCAAACTATGTAAAATTCATGAAAGATATTCTAAATAAAAAAAAGAAAATTTACCGATAATGAAATGGTCGCACTTAGTGAAGAGTGTAGTGCTATTATATAGAAAAACTTCTCGAAAAATTAAAAGATCCCTGGTAGTTTCACTATACCTCGCGCTATTGGAGAAAAATTCATGGAAAAGCTTTGTGTGACTTAGGAGCTAGCATCAATCTAATGCCTCTATCAATTTTTAAGAGATCGGGATTGGGAGAAATTTCACCTACTTCGATAACTCTTCGATTAGGCGATCGTTACATTACATATCCTGAGGGAGTTATTGAAGATGTATTAGTAAAAGTGGATAAATTTATCTTCCCTGTAGGTTTTATTGTTTTAGATATAGAAGAAGATAAAGAAATTCCTATCATTTTAGGAAGACCATTTTTAGCCACTGAAAAAGCTATGATTGATGTTCAGAAAGGAGAATTAACTATGAGAGTAAATGACCAAAAAGTTACTTTTAATATTGCTAAATCAATGAAATATCCCGCACTTAGAAAAAGATGATGAGTGTTTTCGAATGGAAGTACTTGATCATTTACAAAAAGAACATTTTAAGGAATATTATGAAGAAAAATTAGAAAAAGAAAATACTGAATTAATCAAAAAAGCCGAAATAAATGAAGAACTAGATTATATTCAAGAGAAATTTGAATTTTTGGATAACACAGAAAACACTGAAAAAAATGTAGTTTCATCGATTATTAGACCTCCTGAACTTGAATTAAAAATGTTACCTAATCATTTAAAATATGCTTACTTATGTAATTCTTCAACTCTACCAGTTATTATTTCATCTGAATTAATTGAATCTCAAGAACAAAAACTTTTAGATACTTTAAAAAAATATATAAAAATTTTTTGTTGGACTTTAGTAGATATTAAAGGAATTAGTCCTTCAATCTGTATGCACAGAATTAGTTTAGATAATGAACATAAGCCTAAAGCAGATCCGCAAAGGAGATTAAATCCAATAATGAAAGAAGTAGTTAAAAAGGAAATTTTAAAATGGTTAGATAATGATATTATATATCCTATTTCTGACAGTGCTTGGGTAAGCCCAATCCACTGTGTACCTAAGAAAGGAGAAGTGACCGTCAAAACTAATGAAAATAATGATCTTATCCCTATAAGACGGAGTTACTCGGATGGCGAATATGTATTGATTATAGAAAATTAAACACGACCACCGGGAAAGATCACTTCCCTTTACCATTTCTAGACCAGATGTTAGATAGATTAGCCGGACATAAATATTTTTGTTTCTTAGATCGATATATCGGTTATCATCAAATACAAATTGCTCCTGAGGATCAAGAGAAAACTAAATTTACTAGTCCTTATGGAACTTTCGCTTTTCGAAGGATGCCTTTTGGATTATGTAATGCACCTGCAACATTCCAGAGATGTATGATGTCTATATTTAGTAAATTAATTGATAATGAAATAGAAGTATTTATGGATGATTTCTCTGTATTTGGAACAACATTTGACACATGCTTAAATCATCTTGAAAAAGTATTTGAAGTATGTGAGAAAACTAATTTGGTTCTTAATCGGGAGAAATGTCAATTTATGGTTACGAGGAGGCATTGTATTAGGGCATAAAATTTCGGAAAAAGACATGGAAGTAGACCTCGCAAAAATTCAAGTTATAGCTTAAATTACCACCTCCAACTACGGTAAAAGGGGTAAGAAGTTTTCTTGGACATCTTGGATT
The DNA here is from genome assembly GCA_022702705.1 of Papilionanthe hookeriana x Papilionanthe teres. NCBI lineage: Eukaryota > Viridiplantae > Streptophyta > Magnoliopsida > Asparagales > Orchidaceae > Papilionanthe > Papilionanthe hookeriana x Papilionanthe teres. The sequence continues at coordinate 61,671,489 of CM040423.1, read as the reverse complement.
CTACGGACGTTTTATTAAAGATTTTTCAAAAATTACTAAACCTCTATGCCAACTTCTTGAAAAGGACAAGAAATTTGAATTTACTAATCGAATGCTCGAATGCTTTCGAATTATTAAAAGATAAATTAATTACAACACCTATAATAGTTTCACCTAACCTGGGAGAAACCATTTTAGCTTATGTGTGATGCTTAGTGATTATGCTTATAGGAGCAGTTCTTGGGCAAAGATATGATAAGATTTTCAAAGTTATATACTTATGCTAAGTAAAACTCTAAATGATGCTTGAAATAAATTATACGATTCTTGAAAGAGAATTATTAGCGGTTGTATATGCTTTTAATAAATTTTGGCATTATCTAATAGGAACTAAATGTATTGTATATACTGATCATTCTGCTATAAAATATTTAATGCAAAAGAAAGATTCTAAACCAAGATTAATCAGATGGATATTATTAATGCAAGAATTTGATTATGAGATTATTAACAAAAGGGACTGATAATCAAATTGCTGATCATTTATCAAGATTAGAAAATCATGAATTATCTGATATTGATAATGAAATTTTAGACAGTTTTCTTGATGAACAACTTTATAATATAAATGAGTGGAAAATACCTTGGTATGCTGATATAGTAAATTATATAGTAAGTGACATTTTACCACCTATGTTAACTTTGCAACAACAGAAAAAATTCATTCATGATACTAAAACATACTTTTGGGATGAACCTTACTAAAGCATTGTAAGAATCTAATTATTAGAAGATGCGTGTCTTATGAAGAAACTGAACCAATCATTCAAAAATGTCATGACTCTGATTTTGGAGGATATTTTGGGATAGATAAAACTGCGTATAGAATTCTACAATCAGGTTTCTACTGACCTACTCTATTTAGGGATGTATATAGATATATAAAAACTTGCGATAAATGCCAAAGAGTAGGAAACATATAGAGAAAAAATGAAATGCCTTTAAATTTTATATTATAAGTTGAAATTTTTGATGTTTGGTGATTAAATTTCATGGGACCTTTTATTCCTTCATTTGGAAACTCATATATATTAGTAGTTGTTGATTATGTCTCCAAATGGATCGAAGCACAAGCTTTACCTAGGTGTGATGCTAAAAGTGTTTCAAAATTTTTAATGAAAAATATTTTTACTAGATTTGGAATGCCGAGAGTGATTATCACTGACGGAGGAACTCATTTTAGAAACAAATATATTCACAAACTAGTAGAAAAATATAATATTATGCATAAGATATCAAGCTGCTTATCATCCACAAACTAGTGGATTAGTCGAAGTTTCTAATCGAGAGATTAAGCGTATATTAGAAAAATCATGTAAACCCTAATAGATTAGGTCGGTCTATAAGACTGGACTACTCGCATTATGGGCATACGGGATCGCTTATAAAACTCCAATTGGAATGACTCCTTATAGGCTTATATATGAAAAAACTTGCCACTTACCGATTAAATTAGAACATAAAGCATATTGGGCGATTAAAGAATTTAATTATAATATGAAAGAAGCTGGTGAGAAGAGATTGTTGCAATTAAATGAATTGGAAGAATTAAGAAATGAATCATATAATAATGATAGAATTTATAAAGAATGAATGATAATATGGCATGATCGGAAGATTAATCAGAGAAATTTTGAACCGGGACAAGAAGTTTTGCTATATAATACTAGATTGAAATTATTTCCTGAGAAATTGAAATCTCGATGGTTAGGACATTTCACCATAACTCAAATATTTTCATATGGAACTATAGAAATTGAAGATCCAAAAATAGGACATAGATTTAAGGTAAACGGAAATAGATTAAAACCATATTTCGAAGGTAGAAGACCAAATTTTAAAGAGGTTTTAATGCTTAGTCAACCCGATTACTAATCGAAATTAGGTTAGTCGACGACGTCAAACCAAGCGCTTTATGGGAGGCAACCCATAGTAGTCTTTTATTTTAAATTATCTACAAATTAGTGAGTCTATATTATTAAAACTAATCTTACAACTCAAATTTTTAATTAGAATCATCACAAATTTGAACATATATGATGAGATCAGAAAATATTCGGAACATAGCAAAATTGGGTGATTTTTACGAATCTCGCTGACAGCGAGCCCGAGCCCGCTGACAGCGAGATCGTGTGACATGACTTGAGTCAGTTTTATAACTAGCTCGCCGACGGCAAGACACTTCCTGCCGATGGCGAGGCAGTTGAAATTTTGGTTTCTTAAGAATTTTCGTGCGATTTTGGACGGATCTAAGCCATTTCTTCGTAGGAAATTATCCCAAATCCAAATTTACACTGTTTTCTTCCTTATAAACGACTAGAGACCAATCCTTTCGATCCGATATGGCCACCAAACTCTTAGAAACCACAAAAACTGAAGTTTTCAACCGAAGAAAATTCATCAGTTCGGAGGCGCAGCGTATCTTCAACAAAGGCTTGATGAAGAAAAGACTTATTAAAGAAAGAGGATTTGTCAACATAGGAGTAGAGAATTCCACCACAAAAATCGAAGAAATGATCGCACAACAGCATTGGGAGGTATTTTGTTATACGACATCCGCTGTAGTTATTCCAGTAGTTAAAGAGTTTTACTCTAATTTACATGCGATCAACAATGGAAATGTATACGTCGGAGGAAGATGGGTAACATTTACTCCTTCAAGGGTAAATGAATTATTTTCTATAGTAGAATACATACCGTTTGTCATTATTCCAACTTTGTGCCTTCAAGATACAATATGAACGAGATCTATAGATACCTGACCAACGAACCTGATGATTGGGAGTTACGCGAAGACGAGTATGTCAGTTTTTCTACATCACTTCTTAACCCTGTTTCAAAACATTGGCATTTCTTTATATCATCAAAACTATTACCTACTATAATGGTAAATAAGGTCTCAAAGGAATGCGCTATATTAAACTAATGTATTCAAATTGGACTACCTATCGATGTTGGATCAATAATAGTAAAGTCTGCAATGGGATTGATTGTGCATGGGTCAACTCATGGACTTGGACACCCGTCTACTATATTTGCTTTATGCGATCGGTACTAAGTTTCTTATGAAGCTTGGGAAAAAGTACTTTTACCATGGAAACCACTTGATCCTACGGATATGTTTCCAACTTTCAATAACAATGATGAGATTACCATTATTTCGACGAGCATCACGGAACAATCCTTTAGCAAGGCCCCTCATCGATAAAACTAATTTCATTCTGAAGAAGATTAAAGGATTGGAGAAAGAATTGCAAAATGTGATGAATTCCATCGACAATATCTCTGATATGTTTGATCTCATTGACTGGAGGATGAAGGAACACTTTGATCATACTGGACATCTGAAGGCCAGTTTTATTCATTTACTAAGACAAAAAGGGTAGATTAATGAAGAATCTACTGCAGAATTCCCTTTCAGGCCTTTCTACAATTTATTTGTGCACCTGTGTTGCATCGGGAATATCAGAGAAGATGATAGTTCAGACATTGAAGAGTAGGAAAGATTTCTATGTTTATTTCATATATTTGTGTATATATGTGTTGATTTGGATTTAGATTTTATTATGAGTCGAACTTTGATTTGATCATCACAGATTTGATGAGATTATTTGTAATTGTTATGTCTCAGCATTTAGAGTGTTGTGGTGTGGATTGCGATGCTGAGTATTATGGATTTGAACATTTAAGTTAAGTATGTTGTTAAGTTGTTAGTGTGGAGTTTGTAAGTTTGATGGATTTCATATATAAAGTTATATTGTTTGTGTTGTGTGAACTTTTTGTGAGTAGAAGTATCTAATCTTCATACTATTATTAAATTAAGTGATCGGAAGATTGATTGAAGGCAAATCGAGGTTAAAAATGATTGACGAATTTCAAAAATTTAAAAATTTTGGGATCTCGCCGACGTCGAGAATTATCTCACCGACAGCGAGAAAACCAGCTGACAGCGAGACCGAGCTCGCCGACGGCGGATTTTTCCCGAAACTTTTGTCTTATCAAATTAATTAGCTCGCGGACAGCGAGAAAAATCTCGCCGACTGTGAGATTGCGAAAAGACCTATATTTGACCGGTCAACCGACACTATTCATCGTCCCCTTCCTCAAAACTTCGAAAAAACCGACCTAGGGCTTGAGAGATCTCAGATTTGAGGCGATTTCAACGCTTTTTGACACCGGATTTCATCTTCCCTTGGTAAGAGCTTCACTCCTATGCAAAAATTTTTTATTTTCACCATAGATTTCTTCTACATTGGGGAATTTTGAAAAAAGCCGAAATGTGGAGAAAATACTTGGAAGAATTTCATGAAAATTGATTTAAATGGATTTTAGATGTTGTAAGAAGCCTTCTTAGTAATATTTTGGAGTTTAGTTAAGATTTTTGCAAATTTCACAGATTGAGAAATGGCTCCACGACAAAAGCGACGATTGGATTACGATGAAACTCGTTTCGTGAATGCGAGGAACAATCCGGATATTTCCATAATATCCAATCCGGAAAATGCATTCAAGATCGAGTTTTCAAGAATCCGGGAGGAGAAGTTGAGCGAATCATTAGGGAGCGAGGATGGGAAAATTTCTGTTTCGTGACTAACAGAGCAGCTGTAGAAGTAGTAAAGGAATTTTATGCAAATTTAACACAGGTTGAAGATGCACCGGTTAAGATTAGAGGATTTTTCGTAGAATTCAACGCTGCTAGAATAAACACTTATTATGAAGTACGAGACACCTACACCAGCGAGTATGAAACTTTTGGAACTATGGAAGGACCACTGGAAGAGGTAATCAACTTTCTCACTGATGGGAAAGGAATCTGGAAGATAAAGCAGCGGGAACGGGTAAACTTCCCTCTTTACATGTTAAATGCAACATCTAAAGCTCGACATTATTTTATTTGTTCTACTTTGTTACCTACCTACCACCATAGTGAGGTAACAAGAGATGAAAGCGATTCCGAATTTACGTATTCAGAACCAGTAGAATATTAATGTAAGAAATGTTATTTATAAGAATATATTAGCCACTGCTAGAAATGAAAGTGGAGGAGGACTAGGACATCCTGGTCTTATCTTTGCACTCTGCCAACTATCTGGGGTAGAGGCAAGAGATAATGAGGAATGGGTTGAACCTATGAAACCCCTTACTCAGGCTATTATAAAGAAATATGAATCCCACGAATGATGGAGATGCAGGACGAGGGATTATGTACCTTCTTCGAGTAGAGATATACCCTCTACTAATTATGATCCACCCCTCGATACACCACTCCTACCCTTCAAGATCCGATGAATGAGTCGACTACGAGTAGAAAAAGTTTTGAGCTATTTGGAGAAAATATGGAAAGAAGATTTGAGCATATAGACCAAAGAATCGGAGGCTTGGAAAGAAGACACGATTATGATAGCGAATATCTCCAGCGACATTCAGAATACAAAATTGCATACTATGAGGCTGAAAGTCGATATAGGAGTGGTGATTTAGATGTTGTCTTTCTCGAGTGCCCCGTTATTCACAAGTACCGGCTGCTCGGCCTTCTCAGCCTGGAGATCAGGGAGATGACATAGCTTGGGATTTTGATGCAGAAGTTTAGAGCCTTTGTTTGGTTTGTTTAGTTTGTTTAGATTTGTTGTTTTGGAAACTTTATTATTTTGGATGTAATTATTATGTACTTTCTAGAGACTGTGGATGTTGGTATATTTGTTTATGCTATGATATTAGACTTCTTATGTGTGATAAATTAGTTTGCAATTTTTTTTATATATATAGGATGTTAGTTTAAATTTTTATAAGTTATGAATGTTAAGATTGTTTAGATTGTTTTAATATGTTTTAAAGTAGATTATTTGATTGTATGTGTAGTAATAGATTAAGTTTTCATTTGTTATGTTTGATACTTATTTTAAAATTTCATCCCTGCACTTTCTTTTAAATACTATATGTGGAAGAATACTAACAGCACAGGTTCTTTAAGTAATGAAAAAGCTCGCAAAAATTTCGAAAAGAAATATCTAAAGCTCGAAAGGTATGATGAATTTTACTTATATGATTTCCTTTTCACTATTTAATATAGATAGAAAAATTTAAGTTTGGGGGAAGGTAAAAATACAAATTTAATTATTAAAATTGTTCTCAATTCTATTTTCAAAAATTATTATCAAATGATTTTCTATAGTAGTTTTTCAATTCAATAAACATGAATTACTTTATTTTATTATTATAGAAAGTTAAATAAATGTTTCTAGTAATTCAATTAATTAAATGGAATAAGATATTTGGTTAAAAGGAATAAAAATATAGTAAACTATTTAAAGTAAGGAAAACTATATTCTAAAAATTAAAAATTCTTAAATATTTAAATGAAAAAGAAAGAATTGAAACTCAATGAAGTAAAGGCTATGAAATATATATAAAGCAAGGAAATATTTTAAGTTTCAATTTTAGGAAGAGAAATTGAAGTTCAAAATTATTAACAAGCTATCAGGATATAAGTAATCCTCACTTGAAAAAGAAAAAGAGAAGGATTGAAAATCGATCCAAAAAGAAAAAGAAAGAAGAAAAGAAAAGAAACAAATATATATATATATATATATATATATATATATAAGTGAGGAGAAGGCTGAGGAGATGCCTTATCGAAAATTGGCTTAACTGGATTCAACCTAAAGGGTAAAAGTTAATTATATTTCTAAAACTTATATTTATGAATTAGTATTTTACTAAATAGTGTTTTCTTGAATTTCTATCATCTAAATATCTTAAGTAATTTACTCTTTTTAAATATAGTCATTCCCGAAATAAATAGAAAATTTAGAAATCTTAGACACGATAACTAGATAATCTTATGTACATAAAGTTAATTTAATTACTTAGAAATATTTCTATTCAACTTTACTATAATATTATTTAAATTTAGTTCATAGTATATCCGAATTGAAAAATTCTATTACGAAATCATTATTTTTATTTAGTATTAAAATTACTTGAGGACGAAGTAATAATTAAGTTTGGGGGATTTTGATCACGAGAAAAATACATTAAGAAATTCATATCTATTTTTGATGAAATTACACTTTAAAGAAATATATTTTCTTTATTTTACTGCAGAATGAAGATTTATAAGTGATGGAAGCAAAAAACATGAAATTGAGCAAATTTGGATCAAAAAGGAAGAAATTCATGCAAATTGAACTAAGTCGCCGACGGCGAGATCGAGGCCGCCGACGGCGAGATCATAAGGAGAATTTCGAAGGAATTTTAACTACCTCGCCGACGGCGAGATCGCGCGGTTCGAAGACCTTCTAGAAGCCCCGTCCGACGGCGAGGTCGTTTCCGCCGACGGCGAGACGGTTAAAATGCAAATACATTGAACCTGAATGCTTTTTGAAGAGGTGTTTACGCATCCCTTGGACCTTTGCCTACCTCTATAAATAGAGGACGAATTTTAGTCTTAAGTGTGTCTCTTTTTGGTGTCTTAAGTGTGTCTGTTGTTTGTCATTAGTGAGTTTCTTGAGTTTATTTGTATTTGAGTGTTATTTAGTTAGAAGTTTCGTTGTCATCTAGAAGGAAAAGTCGAAGGAACTTGAGGAGTCGCTTGGGAGGAAATTAAGATAAGTATCTTTGTTTATTGTTGTTAACTTTAAATGAAATCCATGCTTTGTTTTATTCCCATGCATTATGAGTAGTTTTCTTAGTCTTTCTCCGTGTTTATGAAAATTGTGCGAATTGATGAAATTAAATAGAAGTACCTAATATATTAAAATAAATTGTGATAATTTTTACTTAAAACTTAATTTACTTTCAATCTGGCCAATTGAGTTGTTAAAATATGTTGAATTATCAACTATAGTAAAAATTACATCAAATATTCAGGGAAAGTCAAAAACCTTGGAAGGAGGGTGCAAATAAATAGGGAAATATTATTTATCGGGCGTAGAATTGGACATTTTAGTGTGACAGACTAAAATATTCAATTTGGTCCTATTGTTTGAGAGGCTGAAGTGTAGATGTTAGCCCTCGAGTGAGGGGAACGTGGGAGCTCGAAGTGGCGACGAGTATCCTCCCACCGGCCGTATGATTCGATAATCAAACATAGGATTAGTCAATGTTCTTTACACCTGGACCAAAGGGTAAAGAATAGGAATGCTCCTATTTGTCACAATACAATTCAAAGATTCTATTTAAATTCGTCATTCACTTAATTTTCTAAAAAACAAGGAGAATGATACTTTTTCTAAATTATTTAAATCAACTTTATTTCAAGCATTAGTTTACTTTAGTTTTCTTTAGTTACTTTAAAATTTTTTTTACTTTATTAATAAGTAATTCCTTTAAATTTAGCTGATACAAATTTGTTAAAAACTTCCCTGTGGGATCGATAACCGAGACTCACTAGAGCCCCGTATTACTTGATACGATACGTATACTTGCGTAGAATCCACATTATACATTCCATCATAAAATCATATATATATATATATATATATATATATATATTAAAGCGGGATCAAGTTTTTGGTACCGTTACTATAAACTTAATTTGCAAACATATTAAAAGTGGGTCACTACCCATCCAAATAAAAACCTAAATTCACCCACATAACATGCCCAGCTCTGATTGGCCTTTGCAGCTGTTCAACACTCCACCTAAGCATTTGGTTGCACCCATTGCCAAGCCCTGAACCTAGCTCCAGCCATGGCTATTTAAACCGCTCCCCTTCACAGCCAAAGAAGGAGATGCACATATATTTTGGAGAAACTCTGTCAAATTGCTTCCAGAGCTTCTCTAGCCCTCTTAAGCTCAAGCCAACCAACTTTCATCCATCATACCAACTGTCTGAGCTCAATTTTTGAGTTCAAAATCAAGATGAAATCAGGACACACTTGGCCACACCTCCACACTACACCAAATTTCAATTAACTGCACCCACACCATCCCCACACTGAACAAAGAAGATCCCCCATAAAAGCCCCATCACAGAAAGCCTCTAGCATAGACTTTGATCAACACCTGAAATCAGGTCTGTTCGAACTTGTGTCTAGGCATTTCACCAAGGCAAGGGACTTCATCTGTGAGCTTGTTGGACCTCTCTGAAGCTTCTGCATCCATCTGATTGAGGCCTCCCCTCTCAGTCAAAGGTATTGCTATCCCCCTCTCCCGAGCTTATTTTGACTCTCCATCCATGTTGGCTTGATTTAGGTCAAGGTTAACTGTATAGATAGGTTCGTCTAGTCTAGATGAGTCCATAGAAACAAACCCCATGTGATTTAGTTTAGTATCGAGCGAGATATTAGGGTTAGAAGTTGGAAGGTGCTCTCAATGAATAGGGTGAAGACGATGACCCACAGTCATTAGATGGAGCATGTATCAAACTGATGGCTAGGATCACGCCCGACAGAGATATGTTACATAAAGCATGATCGTGTGGTAGCTGGCTCGGAAGGCAGCGCCGATTGGGGAGATGACGCGTAGCTCTTCGACACGCCGTAGGATGAGGTGGCGGTACGCTGGATAAGTAGGAAAATAGGATTTAATTTAATTATTTAAATCAGTCCAACTTCAAAATTCTATAATTTGGTGTAGAAAAATCAGAAAAAATAAAACAAAAATACCCTCTTGCTCAGTGAATAGAGGAGAACAATATGGAAATGGTTTTAAGTTTATTTGATGCATATTTGATTTTTAATTATTTAAATACAATATTCAGTATTTCAATTCTCCATTTGCATACATATTTCACCATGACATGAAACTTATGTCTTTTGTTCTCTCTGTCATGAGGGATCTTCTTTCATTTTTTCAAAGCCAGAGAAGATCTTTATGAGGAGATACCTATTTTTTTTCAAGTTTGTTGTGTCTATTTGGATTTAAAATTATAAACATTAAAATATTCATTAGAAAAATATAAGATTACTTTGGTAGGTTGATACACCTAAAATATATAGTGTTTTTATACACATTTTAATACCTATTTTTGATGATATTACACTTTAATGGAATATATTTTGTGTTTTTCTTACAGATATGATTACATGCATAATTGTGATGAAAGAAGTGAAAAAGGATCAAATTTGGAGCAAAAATAAAGAAAATTGAAAAAGTGATATATAACGCCTAAGCGTCAGAACCTACGATTACGCGCCAAGGCCCCACAGCTATGTGCCTAGATCTGGAGCTTACACGCCAGCAGGCTCTAGGCTAAATGCCGGAACCTCGCGCTTACACGTGGTAGTTATAAAAAAAAGAGTTGTTTAATTTTATGCGTCATTTTTAAGAGGTTTTTGAGGCATCTCTTAGTAAGAATGTGGGTAACTCCCTATTGGCGCCAAAATTAAATTAAATTTCTCTTGAATGGATGCATCTCTTGGAAGATATGTTGAATCTAGACACAATTTGAAGAGATACAAAAGCACCCATTAGAAAACTATAAAAAGAGGACTTAAAGATCAGACATATGGTTGTTGTTGGAGGGTATGGTTTATGTTTAAGAGTGTGATTTATATTAAAGAGTTATTTAGAACACACCTCTCCACTTCACCATCTTTACTTTACTTTATTACAGTCTGTATTATGATTAGAAGTGAAAATTAGAACACTTGGAGTTGGTCACCAACCTTTAAGGAGTATTGTAAGAGAAAACAAAGTTTTCAAAGAAACTTCAAGAGTTTGGTGGAGAGAATTTTCAGATAAGTCTTTAATTTTATTATTACATTTAGTTTTTAATTAAGATTTCTTGTGTTTTCACTATGATTTCTACTTTTAAACCAAGTTGTGATTATATTTTTCTCTATAAAGTCTGAGTAGTTTTCTTTATCTTTTTCCTTAAAATGATGAAGCAATAAATTCATGGAAATATGTTGTGTGAAGATTAGGATTTCAATGTTGGAAGAAGTTGTGATGATTTATAACCTTGCACTTCATTTACTTCTTGATTTGACCAATTACGATGTTAAAATTTGTTGTGAGAACATGTAAGAACCGGTGTCTCAATCAATAATAGTAAAAAATCACATGAGATTATATTGGTGAGATTGTAATCTATATGGTTGAGTGCAAATCAATAGGGGGATATAATTTGATGGCTGTAGAATTAGAGGACTTTAGAATGACAGGCTAAAGCCTCCAATTTAATTTATTGTTTTATATTTTGATATAGATGTTAGCCCCTAGGTGGAGGAAATCGAGGAAACTCTAGAGTGAGAGCTAGTATCTTTCTTGCCTAACCCATCTTCAAGATTTTTAAAATAGTAGATTAACCTATGTTCTTTATAGCATCTCTAGTAAGAGTAAAGAATATAGTTGCTCCTATTTAGCACAACACATTTTAGATACTTTCACAAGAATAATTTACATGAATTGTTACTAATTCATAAAAAGGAAAAAAATATTTCATTTGCATAAATTTTCATCTTACAAAAGTTTAATTAAAGTAGTTACTTATTTTCATATCAAATTATAAAAACTAATAAAAAGAATCAAATTTATTTCCTAGAATATTATCTTTAATATGAGTAAGATCTTTTCTAAAAGTAAAAAGTTGATTTTCTATTTTTTGTGCTAGAATATATTTTCTTTATTTATCACTTTCCCTGTGGGTTCGATATCTAGGGGCTTAATCAGAAAGTCCTATATTACTTGATAAACGATACGTATACTTGTGTAGTATCAACATTATAAAATCATTTAAAAAAGAGTATCAAATCATATATATACATATATCGTAAGCATAAATATCAAGTGGATCATAGGTTACCTGTGACCAGAGTACCATAGGAAAAATACGATTTAACTCATTAAAACTCACCCTAATTTAAATAAACTCACTAAACCGAAAGTAAATTAAATTAGATTAAATATAGATGGAAATGACTTGATTTTTTTACTCATTGTGGCATAGGGTCGAAGGAACTCCCATAAAAAATTTGAAATCATTTGGAATTAATTTGATCACCTAACTTGATTTTCTAAGTTAAATAACCATTTTTATATTAATCATAATAAATAAAATTTAAGTTAAAAAATTATAAAATTGTTTTTGGAAGTTCCTTATAACCTGGGGAATTTAATAGTAATTAAAATAAATACTTCATCTTTAAGCCTATTTTGAATTTTAAATTAATTAAAAATTATTAAAATTCATTAAAAATAGCAAAAATCACTGAAATTTTAAAATCTACTAAAATGTCATATTTGGTCTCCTGATCATTTGGGAACCATCAAAATAATTTTCCTAATTTTCTATATAAAGATATGAATTTTTAAAGGCTAAAAATGGATTTTTCCTAATTTCTCACTAAAATAATTCTAATAATTAAAATATAAATCACAAAATTATGAAATTTATTTTTCTAGGTCCCTTAACCTCAGAGAGATTTATAAAAAATATAACACTTAATTCTTAATATAAATAATATTTTATATTTAACTAATACTCCAGAAAATAAAAAAAATTTAATAATTAAAATAAAATTCAAAAAATCACAAAAATTGATCAAAGTGGTCCATTGGTCTAGGTGAATCTTCACTAACTTTCTTAAAAATAAATGTTGTGTTTTGATTGAGTTATAAATTTATCTTTTTAAAATCCCTATTTTGCATTAAAATAATTATATAAATTAAATTAAAATTAAAAAAATCACATTTTCTCCTCTGATGTTTTAATTGACCCATGAGTAGGGTACCATAAAAAATTTTAAAGTCATTTGCATTGAATTTGATAAATTATGAAGTGTTAGGTCCTTAGGGGCAAAATTGTAATTTTGAAGATTTAGCCTTTAATCAATATTTAGATTTAATTAAAGTGAGAAATAGCTAATGAATGACAATAATTAGAATATGATTGAAATACAAGAGATAAGTGCTAGAAACCAATCTCACCTTTGACACAAAAAAAGATAAATTTATAATCTCTTTAATTATTTTAATTTGGAAGATAATCAAAATTAAATGATCTCATGATTAGGGGTTTGAATTTGAAAGTTAATAATCCATCAATTGAATACCTCTAATCGATGTTTAATGATAAATTCAATACTTTGATAAGAATCATAATCACATAAATTAACTTTTCCCAAAATTACTAATATACCCATTAAGTATTAAGAGCTTGGTAGTGAGCTAGGCTTAATCAAAACTGACTAATATGGATTAGAAAAGATGATAAAATCAATTGTGAGCATGTTTGAAACACTACGAGCCCAATTTTAAAATTAAATTGACTAAAACTCTTAATAAATCAATTTGCCCCTAAAGGCCTTTACTCACATAATTTATAAATAAAATTTCAAGTGATAATCACCTTATCCTTGGGGTAATCAAAACATCAGTTCATAAAGTATAAGGGTTTGGTAAGGAGGATTCATCAATAAGTTTGAACGGACTCAAGACTTTTTAAGAGATTATGAGGTGTCCAGGGCCCAGTCCCCTAACCTTTCTCATACTTCTTTTGGATACCTTGAAGGACGATTAAACTTATTATGTATTGCTTGAGAAATTATCTAACAATGAAATAAAAAGGACCCACCAAGTTATGACATAGGAGTTGATAGATATGTGGCGAACCTATCTGTAGGCTTTACTTTCCTGCAAATTAGAAATGTTTAGTGCAAAAGATACTAAAGTTTCATATGAATGAACGATAAGACTCGACAGATACGCTTTCATAAGTCTACAAAATCTTATTTTCCTGCATTTCCCTTTCTGTACTTTTGCTGATTATAAGCTTGCATGTTAAACAACTGTCACCCTGCATGTCAAAACCAAAACTTTTAGGATAGCTACAAAACCAAAACAAAAAATCAAAGTTAAAACAAAACAAAGATAAAATTTACCACCACAACAGTCAAAATATAAGACAACTCAAAATTTAATGAAAAATAAAACAAAAATCACAATTACAACTAAATTAAAATATCTCTATCCGATGATCGGGAATACCTCAGAGGAAGCAACCTAAGTCTGCTAATGAGATTTCCTACGGTTTGAATGAAAATACTGAATTCATTTAGTTGAATTTGGTAGATTCATCTTGACTAAGTGAATCTGAAGAAAATAGTGGTGCCCGAATGAGGGAACCGTAGGATCCTGACCGTTGTCGTTATAATCAACTTAAATATTCCCCTAATAAGACATTAAGACATCTCAATTTAAACACTTCCAAAAAATGATACTCTCAATCTCTTTAATTTAACACTTCTAAAACTAAACCTGGTACCACGAGCAGCTTGGAGCATGAATAGTGGGCAGCACGACCATCTTCAACAACAAAACTCCTTAGAATAAACAACAAGCCATAGGACTTCGAGGTGGTTTGTCTAGTTGAACATAAACCCTCACTTGATCCCTTTAGGCCTTTGCACCCTGTGAAATACAAGCTCTAACTCGTCTTAGGTTTCTGAGGTTGTCATCAGATGTGACACAAATCCTCCTATCTTCAGGGCCATTCATATGACTGATATCAAGTGAATGTAAGTCATAAAATAATAAAATTGGTAGGATAAAACACTAAATCACTTTCTCGATTTGGAGCCAAAATCATAGGATAGTTTGGGAAACACCGAAATTTTTCTTGGATCTATGTCTTTCCCCTAGTTTTCTTTTCCTTTGGATTCCTACAATAACTGTTCTGAAAGTTGAGCTACTCATCTATTGGATTTTCTATTGCCACATTTTCTTGAAGATCTTACATTTTGGAAGTCATTAATACAATATTTCCTGATCTATATCAAGAGACTTTTTAGGGGACTTCAATTATTTAAGATGTAATTAACTATAGACCTTGCACTTATAGAAAACTTAAAGACTCTACATTAATATAAACTCTATCTAATTCTGTTATATTAGATAGGGGAAGTTGTCGGTCAACATAAATGGTTCGCAGACCAAATGGATGTCATAAGTCTTTAGTTTATTTGATCAAGCCTTACCATCAAGCAATGTATCGAGTCCTCAGGATATATACATGTCTTGTGATGCAGTGCTTGATTATTTAAACTACAACATATATGAGATCGGTTTGATTTCATAGTTTCAAAAATTTTAAAAATGATATTTTCCAAACATCAATATATATCTATATAAATTAAAACCCTAACCAATTGTGATGACCAAAAATATTTAAACAAATTAAGTAAGAAAATAATTGTGCTTATGAGCATGTCACTTACTTTGTTAGATGGGAAATCATGTGGTAAATTAATGTTCTCACAAATTTAAGTAGGATGAAAGTGATTAACATACACCAAAATTGGATAGAAAGGATGTATAAAAGTCTCTCTAGCTTAAATCAAATAAGTCAGCTTCTTGAGAACAACATCATCCACGCAACCAAACGTATTCCATCCAACAAATAGACAGGGTTTTGTGTTATTCCGGCTTTGTCGGCAATATTGAGTGAAAATAGTTTAAGCCTATGAATATTGAGAAATCACATAAGCAAACATTGAAATCTAATGGAAAGGTGGATAAGATGTCTGTTAGACGATCAAACTTTAGAACCTCAACGTTCACTACATTATCATATTCATAATTGTTGTTTATATTTTTTTATATTTTATCCAATTTCGAGCATCCATACAATCCTTTGTAGGATGGTGAATCTAGTTGAGGAAGGGATTTACAACTGTAATTGTTGAGATAAAAAAACACCACAACTTTATCTCTGTTGACTGCATAAAACTTTCTTTCTTCCCTGAGATAGATTAATCACTCATTTGATTGAGGAAGTTGGTGTAATTTGTGGAATACAGATTAGGGGCCCATGAAGAATCACCAGCTCGAGCAAAGGCAAGATCGTCATTCGATAAATTGGTCTTAACTTAATGGCGATGACGATTCCTAAGGGAGGAGTGGAAGTCAAAATGATCGTTCGGAAATGCACACTACCGTACTTATCAGCAATAAACTGCACGCATAAGTTTTTATTGCAATGAAATACAAAACCATTTGGCTTGCAGGGTTCCAATAGGGAATTAGGGCCGGTGAAGAGTGAGGGGAAGTAAAACTCTTCTCGTGGGGGATGGTTGAGGATGCAAGGACTGACAATGCGATCTGGGGTGCAATCCATCCGTCAAGAGATGATCCTAGTGTTGAATCATAAGAATTTGTTTGGTTGAATAACTCACACTTTCTCAAATGAATCTTTTATCTATGTTAAATTCTATAGAAACTGTTTCTGAAGAGAATGTCATTAGGTATAAAGGACCTATCTGCATGGTACCCAATCAACCAAGCTTTGTTGCTCCAAATTGACAGCGTTCCTTTTAATCGGTAATGCTCTATTCTTTATTTCACATTTTTTTTCTTGGCATTTTTTGTACTGGATTTCTTGCCATGATTTATGTTCTTTATGATATTTTCTTATGTTCATTCATGTATTTTGTATCAATTACAAGAAGCTAAAGCATTCTTTAGCTACCAATTCTTTTATAGTTTATTCCAGTAATGAAATTTTGCTCATTAAAAATAATATGTTAAATTAGAATAAAAATATAACTGATTATTGAAATTAAATGCTTGAAATTAGAAGAGATTTACACAGAATATATATACATATATATTTCAAACATTTAAAAATCTTCTTATATAATTATTTTATTTTTCGAAGAGCTTTATTTTCATACATTATGGATGTGAAATTTAAATCCTTATTTAAGAGACTGTTTCAATGAGAATTATGAAGATTTCTCAAATGTCAAATAGAAAATTTGTTGTGATTAACACTCTCATCACTGCGATTAGCTGCGGATGGGCACCTAACACTCATATCACATCCAAGCAAGAACTTGTTTTCAAGCATAATATTACAAGAAAATATATAGTATTATGATGCTATATATCAACAATATTGACTGACAGAATGTCCTAGCAGAACGACCTAAACTGGTCTCTTGCCCCATCGCGCTACATAAGACCAACCAATCTCACCTTTCCCTGAGATCCAGAAGTTGTTGTCGCAGAGAAATATTTAGGTACAAAGTACGCACGTAGTTCTGTGTACTCCATCGAATAACCTCCCAATAACCTAGTTATTGAGAGTTATTGAGAGACTATTGGGGATATTAACTCCAATAACCTCTCAATAACCCTCCAATAACCTACAAATACCTTCCGCGGTTCCGCGCTCATGTTTGGGAGGTTATTAGGGGTATTAACCCCAGTAACACCCATATAAACCCCCCAAAACTATCAAAATAATTGTAGTACGCAAGCAAAACTATGTGCGTACTCCGTACTTAAAAATTTCTTGTTGTTGCATAGGATCATCTCAGATCGCACTCTGTTCGCACATTCTCAACCCTCTCAAAGGAGAGGAGTTCTGCCCTCTCTCACTTTTCACCATACCCAATTCCTCGAAGGAACACCAGAGACCTGATGGTTTCATATTTCATTATAATAAAAATTTATCTTGCATGTCCAAGCGATCATTCTGACTTAACGCTCCTCCCTCAAGAATCACCTTTGCCATCGCGGACTCTCAGGCAGGCATCGATTTGTCAAATGGTGGCCTAGCTTTTGGTCAAGTTGGTAATTGGTCCAAGCCCCTAGTACATATTCTAGACAACAAGTCAACAGCTTTAATCGAATGGTGATATCATCTACTGCAAAGAAGACTGAAAGTTTTATACGGTCGGTAGAGATGCAGCTTTGGGTGGTTTTTTTATATCAATGATTACAAGTAGGAATCCTTCCCCGCCTAGATTCGCCATTCTGTCAAAGGAATTACATGGTGGCTCCAATTCGAGTAAATTAAATTTTTCTTGTCTAGCGATCTTCTGCAGATTTAGAATAATTCTTACTACAGTCTGATCAGGAAAAATAGCAAGGACAACTATGAAAATGATCACGTAGTTAATGTCAATGTTCTCAATTTTGATCCTCACAGGCAATAAACATTTGATCCTCGTCCCTTTTGGATTTCTATGTCCAACTTGGGTGATT
This sequence comes from Papilionanthe hookeriana x Papilionanthe teres, assembly GCA_022702705.1. Lineage (NCBI taxonomy): Eukaryota > Viridiplantae > Streptophyta > Magnoliopsida > Asparagales > Orchidaceae > Papilionanthe > Papilionanthe hookeriana x Papilionanthe teres. The sequence continues at coordinate 61,653,515 of CM040423.1, read as the reverse complement.
TCTCAAATTTTATAGTCTCAAAGATTTCTTTTTCAATCAATTTGACAACAAACCAAAAGTTAAGCGAAACTTTGTATACTTAACTGGAAAAAATATGTTTGGTAGCTTAGATCAATAGTATCCTCACGAAGCCTACCTGTTAGATTTGAGCCAGACAAACTTTTTTTTCTTTCCAATCAATTTTGATTTGAGTTGGACACTTCCAATCTACTTAGCATCGTCTGAACTTCGGTTTATCACATGATTGCTCTTCCATCTAAGTGATGCTCTCATTAACAAAATTAATTTTTTTTGTTCTTAATTGGTTGAAGTCATGAAAATATGTACAAAAAGATACATGTATTACGTTTATTGTATCTGATATTGAATATTTTGTTTTCATTCCTCGTTTCCCATGTCCTAACATTTTTGGAGTTCATGTACAAGTTATCATATAAGAAGATACTCTTTAAATCATAAATTATGTTTTATAAGATGTTGTATGTAAATCATAAATTCTATTTTTGTCAAGATGATTCAGAGATCGTTAAGAGTTCTATTATTGTCAAACTTACACCATCATTTTCTTCTGTGCTCTATACAGGTTACTTGGATCTTTCGAGAGCTGCTCTTTTCACCCTGATGCAAAGGACCAACTGGTTCAGTCTGCTCTCGTTAAGCTGATTGATACACAAGCTGCAACGGAAGAAGAGTTAATAAGAAGTCAAATTCAAGAAAATTTAGCTCAACTTAAACTCTATTCATGAAAGATAAACTAAATACAAAACCTGTTTCAAGCAAAAAATGTGCTGAAACATGACTAATAATTGAATTGAATATAACTATTTGAAATCTACGATGAAGAACGGTACTGAACTGTATATCTTCAGGATTTCAGATCAAACCATGAATAAACAACATTTAGTTGCAGCAGTAGTAGATCAAAAAAATCTATGATATAGGTAAATATTTATGGCATTTCTGCTCTAATAATTTATTTTCCCTTCTAATGGAGTCCAAATCAACTTGGAGTTTGGTAATGTCAAGGTTTCGGGAGGAGAAAGCTGCAATCTTTTGCTCCAAACCTGCTGCTTCTCTTTGAGCCCTATCAGTGGCGAGAATTGTGTCTGCTATCTGTACAAAACTGTCATGAATGCTGGTGATGAGCCGATAGGCTTGCCGACCCACTGCATCTTTCCTAGCTTCCCTGGAGAGTTAAATCATCAGATAAGATGATGAAATATATCTCAACAGGAACAAAGTTGAAACAAAAGAAAAGTTGGGGACATGGTTTAGTGCTTTGTTTCATGCAATCAAACGGGACAAAGGAGAGAATGGTTGCAGACATGCTTGAAAGTTTGCCGTGATAAAGTGAACTACTACATAAAAATTTAGCACATACAGATTAAAAAAAATGATTAAAGTGGATAGAATAAAGATTTTACGTGTAAAACCTGAAAAGGACAAAAAATTATGGGCCTCACCTTACCAGAATTTTCACTATGGGATTGTTTGATTTGTTGAAAATGAAAATGCATAGTATCTTGATTTCAGTGCATTCTGTATATTCATAAGTTATTTGGTTGTTTATAAAATAAATACAAGATATTTTTTTTCTGTTTGGTTAGGTGCGTGTAGAGTAAAATAAAAGGAGTGTATTTTGAATACTTAGCTGGTTGTTATCTATAAATGATTGCAGAACTTTTATTTTTTCTGTTAACTAGTTATATATCATATAATTTTATAGGGTTACATATTTAATATTTAAATACTCATTTTATTTACATATTTTTTTATAATAAACTTACATTAATATATATATATATATATATATATATATATATATATATATATATATATATATATATATGATAAAATATATTTTATATTTTACAAATTAATATTAGTTATTTTTTTGATATAATTTTAAAATTAAAGTGTTATATAAATAAATAACTAAACACTTAAATTACAAGTTAATTAATGGTTCATATATTACATTAATTCTAAAATAAATTCAAAATTAAATCATGATCTGGGAATTATGTGCAATTGTTCCAACTCAAAATATTTGATATTATCTATATGTTCCTATGCGATTGTTTCACATACACGTATAATACTCGTAAAAAAGCTAGAAAAAAATTTGTTTTACCAACAGCTATATAACCATATATATAATGGCACAAGCCTTAACGTCCATAAATAAATGGGCAACTAATATGTCAAAAAAAATATTGGATCAAACACAAATCTCAATGCATGTGAGATAAAATTTTCTAGCGTAAATTCATAATCATTCAAGCTCTGATTTTACCAACTTTATAGCCAAATTAACATATTAATAATAAAAAATCCGATGACACAAAAAACAATTTGATTCCAAGTCAAATGAGTTTGCATCAAATACTTGAATTATGATTGTAAGTATTGAAGCATTAATTGAAATTCCAAAAGATTTCTAAATTTATCATGATTACAATTAAATCAAGCTGCTAAATAAGAGAAATTCAACGACCTCAACATCATTTACATTTGAGGTCATTAAGACACAAATACGGAAAAAGCAACTTAAGATCGAATGATTCAAGATAAAGTGTTTTGTCATTTAAGCTAACCTTACTAAAACATCCTTTTAAAAATTATAAATACACCCTCGTTCTTCATAAAAAGGGGAGGAAATTGAAAATTGAGTTCAAAAGTTCTGATGAGAGCTCAAAATCAATGACCACCTACTATCATTACTAACAACCACTAATAAATATTGTAGCCCACAAACGGTCATAAGTTTATTGTAGCCCAACCGTTGTTGCCTGATTTTTGTAACTTGGTCAAAACTCTGCAACCCTATCTTTTTCACTTGGAAAAGTAGATTTTATGATGCACAGACATTTCTATATAAAACAATGCACTGTTAGTGTAGTGTCATACATGGGCATGCCTCCAACACAACTCCAATATGCGTTAGACACAATATAGAGTGTCGAATTTAAATATTACTTAAAAAAAGGACATGTGTGTCCTAAATGAATGAATTAAAAATGTCTACAAATATTCTTATGATTAAAATAAAATAAAAGTATTTTATTTTAGGGGCTTTTACATAGATAGCACCCAAAACTTTTATATTTACCTATCTCACACCAAAACTTTCAAAATTACAAGTCTCATATAAAAAGTAGCACTCATTATCACATTTTAATAGTTGAATCCATCTTTTCATCCATAGATAAAATGCTCTGTGTAAAAATGAAAGTTTAGGTTTGAGATAGGTAAATCCATAAGAATTGGTTGTTATGTATGTAATTTTCCCTTTATTTTTAGATTTAAAAATTAAACTTATTTCGGTGTAATATAAAGTATTTAATGTTTATTTTATTCTCTCATAAACTAAATAATATCTATAAGTCTCTTAGCTTTTGAAAATTAATGTTATTGAAATTCTTACTATCTTTTATTTATTACCCATAAAGTTCTATTTATTTAATTTTTATATATTTTTTATAATATACATTAGAAAGATTTTACATACATACCGCACAATTCTTATGTAGTAACATATATAATACATCAAATTCATTTTCTACATATATAACACCATACTTATGCATGAAAAAGGTGTATTTCACTTTTTAAAAGTTAAAATGGTGGAATTTTTTAGGTGACATGAAAGATTTTGGTGGTATATATGTAAAAAACTATGTTTGGATGTTAGAAATGTAAATAAAAAAGAATGAAGCGGCAAATTTGTAAATGAACCTTTATATTATAATAGTGTATCTGACACATGTTCGTGTCCTATATTTTATATAAAATATAAGTGTCATGCGTCTGTGTTGTTTGTATCCCTGTGCTCGTATTCATGCATCATAGAGTGGATCTTTGCAATTTCAAATACATAATAGATAATTATGATTGGATCAAGCCCCATAGTTTTTTACCTTTTCTGAGTTTTCATGTAAAATCTCCAGAATCTCATCTTTCAAAATTTCTATTATGTGTGTGTGAGTTGGACCATCTTACAATGCTACGACATTAATCTGTTACAACATCACCGCAAATTTGCAGCTAGGTTAGCCATAACTCTCAAATTTAATGATCCATACTATAACTTCACGGAACTTCCGAGGTGTGGGATGTGCTACTAACAAACAGAGCAAAAGTTCAGCTGCTGTAATTGAAAAAAATGAAGAAACAAAATACTGTATCATATGAGATCAAAGTTGGTACCAATAGATTAGATTAGATGTCACTCTTTCAATTAAAAAATAAAAATTAAATAAATAAAAGTAAATCTATGGATGCCAGTCCTATGTCAATATTTTTCTGAAATCCAATATAGGATAAAACCTAATACCCGCATTTTCTTTTTTTGTTTTTTTTTTTTGAAAGGAAACCTAATACTAGCATACACATTAAAAAAATTGATATCATATCATCATGAGGATTATGATGCCAATAAGACAACTGAAAATTTTGATGATTTGAAAATTTCAAGCTCTAGAGAACCAAAATGTGATAATCTAGCAAGGATTTGTAATTTGTGATGGAACTTATTAGATTTTCAATTACCACTGAGACTTGATGAAAAATATAAAGAGGAAAGAACAACCACAACAACAAGCCTTTATCCCACTAAATATAAAGAGGAGAAAATTGAAAGAAAAAAACTCTCACTAACAATTCAACAAAGTTTGGTGGACGATGTATTGAAATTGGTCTCTAAGAAAACAATCACGAGGGACTGAGGCTTAATCCACTGTCAAGGATTTGAGGAAAATAGCATTGATGGTTGGTAAATAGGATCAATGTTTAGAAACATTGTGCTTTTAATTCAATATTATAAACTTTAATGGGCCCATCAAGAAATCAACACCCCATAGTTCAAAAAACTCAACTCTCAATGTCTTCTTACAGCATTACAACTTCAGGTAAGGAGTTGAATTCCATGAAGCATTATCAAGCAAAAAACTGATAGCCTGTCGGGATATTTGGAAAAATAAATTGAATATCAAGAAAAACAAATTATATTTTATCTTATTAATATTCCATTTCTTACATTTCACTATACTACAGATGTTTCAATAGAAACGCATTAAAACCTGCCCCTACGTAAGCATGTCACAATTCAATTCAGTTCGGGGGAAGGAAAGGAGGGATAGGAATCGAAGGAGAAGAAAAAGAGGACTCGAACAGTCTGAACGCCAGAGAGGGAGACAAAGCAAGAGGGTCGGAAAGTTGAAGAGTTATTTTTGTGTATAAAAGCACGAAGAGAGGAAAGAGCGGCTCACGACCCTTAGTGCAGAAGGAGGAGAGCCATGCCTTACCAACCAACAAAGAAGAGAAGGAGAGGAAGAAGCGTCATAGAAGAGGAACAAGAGTCGAACTCGTACGCTGTCGAGCAGGTGAGGAAGCTCAAAAGGAAGAAGGCTCATGCAATAGCGCCAAAGAGAAAGCTCTAGAGCGATCCGATTCTCTCGCAAGGATTCGACCAAGGTAATGTTATTAAATTGATTTAATATTAAAACGTAATAATAATAAGATATATATATATATATATATATATAAATAATAAGAGGGATTATATAAAGTAAATTTAATACTTAATTAATAAAAAGATAATAGTTTGTTAAAATAATAAATTAAATATCATATTTATAATTAAGTTTCTAATTTAGAAGAGTCGACGTCAAGAGTAAGTGGATTATCCATCAATGAGGTAAGTACTCGTATTCTTTTTCTATGATAATATTTTATTTCTTCTAGATCAAATGTATTCACCGATACTATCATTAATTATATTGAAATTACTGTAATTTAGGATTTAGAATTCTAATAAATTTTTGTTCATATTGTATGAATGATATGTGTGCACATCATTATTGAATGATTTGACTGTCATGCAAAATGAGAAATGAATATTTTTTATTTAGTGATTTTTTATTGGATGGTTTGTCAGCCGTTAAATGTGTATAAATTTTGGAAAATATATATAATGTATAAAATATGGTTTTGATTTAAGAAAATATGTAGGTATATGTATTGATTTGAAAATGATATTTTAAATATGAAAAAAAGAGAATTGGTGGATCTCATTTATTTAACAGTTTAAATAAATGAACACAATATCGCAAGCAAAGCATCTATCCCGGGAATAGACACACTACTTGATGATATGACTCGATCAAATAAACTACAGAATTTATGGCATCCGTTCTGGTCTGCAAACTTTTTTTTTGACCGACAAGTTCCCCTAACTAATATTAAAAATTAGATAGTATTTATATTATATGGGTTCTTAAAGCTCCCTATAGAGGCAAGCCCCTATAGTCAATTAACCCTCAAATGTAGAACTCTCAATAATGATCATAAGTATTTAACTTAAAGAATTCAAAGGTTAAGGTTTTCAAGGTAGTGTGTAGGAAAGTCAAGTGGGAGGGGACCAAATACGAATAATTATTTTCAGAATCAAAAGAGTGAGGACTAGGGCATGTCACAGAATAAAGGCGAACCTTAATGAATTCCCAAATTATCCTATTGTCGGGCTTTAAATTTCGGAAATGAATTTATTCAGATTTCAATCCTGCCAATTATTAATTACAGGAATTATATTTGTATAATATCTGATTATGCAAATAACCTAGAAGATAGGAGGATTTACGTCGTATCGGACGGCAACCTAGAAATCTAAAACGAGTCAGGGCTTATATTGCACAACATGGCTGTGCAAAGGCCTAAAAGATGAGGTGAGGATTTATGTCGCACTAGGCGGACCACCTCGAAATCCTATGGTTTGTTATTTAAACTAAAGGAAGGGTTTAGCTAGTGTAGACTTGTTTTGTTGTTGTAGATCATTCTCCATTTGCTACATCCTCGTCGTGCTGCCCTCGAAATTTTGCTCCGTGCTCCATGTTGTAGCAGTATTGAGTTTTAAGTTCAAAGTTTAAGGTGAGCATGCAATTGTTGAGTCAGTAATTTGTTTTCGAACACCCCTAATGAAACAATACTACTGACCTCCTACTCTAAAAGTTATGATGCGCATAAATAAAAGAAATGCAATAAAGGAAGCAGTGTATATCGCGGTAAGAAAAAGCAGTAATAACTTATAGTAAAGGAAAGAAATAAATGCAATAAAAGAAAAAGAAATTGTATGTCTGGCGAGTCTGCTATTCCCTGTGAATAAGATCAAAAATCACAAGTACAAGCAAGCAAGTATAGTAAGTAGAAGGGTCCCAGTCTAACAGCTACAGAAGGACCGTAAGAATGGTGGTGGGTTGACTCAGAATATAGGACTTAAGTTTTGTACTTGCAATGTATTATAGTAAGTAGAAGGGTCCCAATCTATCAAGATTTCTAAATCTCTTTGAGCGTATTATACCATTTTCTTTAAGTTTTCAAGGACCGTAAGAATGGTGGTGGGGAGGACTCAGAATCAAGACCCTGGGACAAATCAAGTCTGTAGGGCCATAACGAATCATCATGCATGTGTGATTCAATACTAAGTAGAAGGGTCCCAATCTAACAGCTACAGAAGGAGAAAACTCTTAACCTAGTTCATACGACAGACAAATGAATTTTCTTTTTATAAAATGTTTAGGAAATATTTTATCTCATTCATTTTTTTAAAGAATTTTGATTTATCATTCATTTAAAATTAATTTTTGATATTTTATAAGTGAATAGATCAGTCATATTAACAGAAGAGAACTTTCAACTACCTGTAGAAGCGAGGGGTACCCCTTTACTAAGTGTTAGAAACGATCTACCTAAAAGGACGGAGCAAAGGATGTAGATTGATCATCAAAATTGTATAAAAGCGAACGACCCTGAACTCCAGACGACCCTAAAGTGTAATATATCATATGACCTCAAAGAAATCTAAAGAGAGCAACAAAGAGCTTCGAAACCCGGCCACCCGAAACTCCACAACTCTAAGCTATCCCTTGCCCTCAAGGTTAAGTCCCTTACACACCCATGACCGAGCCACATAATGAACCAAAACAAAGCCACATCAAAGCTAAAATGAGCCACATGTTACACTAAAAATGGGACCCAGAAGAAACAAATAGCCGAGCCACAACAAGCTACAAGACCAAGCTAGGCACAAGGCAAAAACAGAGCTCATGACAAGCCAAAACCGAGCCCGACAACAGGCCAAAAATAGTGATAGCTTTCAAGCAAGACCGAGCCCCTAGGTGACTCAATACAGGGTCACCAAAGGTAAAACCGAACATAACAATAGGTCAAAACAGGGTCAGCTCACAAGTGACCAAAACAGTACCCCAGAAAGCAAAACTGAGCCCCCCAAACCTGCTTGAAAAAAGGGGAAGCAAAGCCACACCCAAGCCCAATCAAATGCCAAAACCGAGCCACCTATCATGCCAAAACAGGGACCGCAACAGGGCATAAAACCAAGTCACACAATATGTAAGAAACATGATCAAATTGAGCCAAAACTGAGCCCCTTAGGATAAAACCGAGCTCAATGAAAATGCTCGAAATAGGCCCAACACATGGCCCAGACCGAGCCCCTACAAGGCAAAAGAGAGAGAGCCCAACTTATATTAACCCCACCCCCCCCCCCCTTCCATGCTTCCCCACCTTTATATATTTTTCCAACAATTACAAACCTTTCACATATACCATGGTACAACAATGAAATGAAATAGGGATGGGTCGCAATAGGTGCTTCCCAAGTATGAAGAGCTTCTAAACATGCATCTCAACCTTCCAAAAATACAAATAACATAAGCAAAAGAGGAGCACTAACATTTATAAAGCAATGCATGTAAGATTTAACCCTTCCAAATTATCATGTTCCTTCCCCCACCCATTGTTCCCCCTTTTAGCACATATTAAACATGATAAAGATAGAGGAATAGAATTGCATAAGCACGTGAGTAAATCATCTCAAAATAACAGCCAAGAAAGCTCCCGAGGTAGGTTCAAATCACCCCCAGTTTATCCTCACAACAGGGCTAAGCAGCTGCCCTACAAACTGCCCTAATGCCGAGCCAAACCGAGCCACCAAAAGGGGGGCCCAAATCACATGGGGCTCCCCTGATTCTTCCCCCACTTTTCCAAATTTCATCCAAACCGCAAGTTAGAGTGCAAACACGGAGCCAAAAGGACTCCAAAATGACATTTAAACCATATCACAATAAAGCTTACGGCATGCATGAATGTATACTAGCAAGAGAATAAGGTGAAGAGCAAGCATGAAGGGTGTAGACGACCATAGAACTCCCAAAACTACAAGTCATTTCAGATTTCAGCAAAACATAATGTAGAAAGCAAGTATGGAGCTAGAAGAACTCCAAAGTATCATCTAAGTCATGACAACAACGAAGTTTAAAGTACCCCTAAATGTACTCAGCATGCCTCAACTTGAAATAATGAGAATAGAGAACAACTAAGTAGTAATGGAGTTTTAAAATGTTCACTAGTTGTGCTAGCATGAAACTCCTCCACTTAACCTTCTCCTCTTTTTTTTCTCTTTTTTTTTTCTTGAAAAGAACGAACTAAGCCAACTCAAGGCTCCAAGCAATACATTACATTGTTAGCATGCATAAAACCGTGCAATAGAATTAGGGAGAAAGAGAGTCACATTCATGCATGTGAATCTCATAAAAGGTACAAGTCTCTAAAGCCTCCAAGTGAAATACATTAAGCCCAAAGAAGTTTAGTAAAAGGAAGGTATAGCATGCGATTTAAAACCTCCTCCTAAAATCTAATACCAAAACCATGTGTAATTAATGCCATTTTCGAGAAAACAAGAGGTTACAATGCATGTAACAAGAAGAGAGAAGAAATTTTAAGAGGCTAGCCAAGTTAAACTTTGCCACCAAAAGAACCTCTCAACCAACAAGCATGTCAAGCTATAAAACCAAGGGAGTTTATACCTTAGTGATGAAACAAGTAACCAAACAAGAGAATCGAGTGAAGAAGTGAGGAGACCGAGCAACCCGGCGAGAATATCGACTAGACAGGGAAACCGAGCAAGCCACAAGAATTCGGCAGCACCTCCTCCTCCAAGAAATTCGGCCAGCCCTCAAGAACTCCCCAAATGGGGATTTTATATCGAGAGGAGAGGGGAGGGGCTCACCTATACCCACCCAGGGATGATTCGAACACAAGAAGAGAGCCAGGAAAACCACAGCTTGGTGAGCCAGAGAAACACAGCAAGTTGGGCCAGGGAAGAAGCCTGAGGAAGGAGAATCCCCTTACTGCATTCATGTTACGGGAGGAAGTCACCAGAAACAAAATACTAAAGAGGAAAAGGCCGCAGCCTAGCACGGTTTCGAGAAGGAAAGCCGAGAGAAGAACACGCCAAGACAGGGCAGAAGAGTCAACTTCCCCCTCGTCACATGAGGGGACGACTCGAGGGGGAAGGCGTGGATGGGACGAATCCATCCCCAAGGGCTCTAGCTCGACCGAGGGAGAGGAGAGGAGCTCAGACAGAGGAAAGGGACTAGGGCTCGCGCGACCGAATAGAGAGGGAGCCAAGCGGGGTGAGGCGTGAGTGAGTTTAGGGTTTAATGATTTTCTCTTTTTTATTTTACTTAAATTTCATCGATTTTTGTGCAATTTATCCGTGCTCAGAACCATAGCAAGGTGCATGTCCTTCCTAAGTAAATTCAACATTCCGAGCGCCGACGCAGTCCATTTTGTCATCTGGGGTCGTTCGACAACCTCGTCGACAATTGGGTCAAAAATGCATCAAACTCGATTCTTCTGAAATTTTGGCTTAATGTCGATCATACTGGCAAATTGACTTCAACTTCGACCAATTGTAGAATATTTCAAGGCGTCGAGGCCGCGAATTGTGGAATTTGTGCGTGTGGTGGTGCAAAATGTGCGCGAGGCAACCTTATGGCTGACTGATCCTATTGGGACTCTCTTTGAGTTCCTCACGTTAGTTCCAAACTCCTACGTGCTAGAGGTATAGAATTACATGCGGGACTCCAAAAAAGAGTAACGGAGTGGTTTCAAAACTTCTAAAACGAGACGGGTTCCATTGCTAAGGTTCTAAGATAGTCAAAGGGAAGACCCTAAGGCTAGAACCTAAATTCTAAGGAGAAAACGTGGTTGTATGCACATGATTGACTATGATTGAGTCACTCATTGATGGCAATAGTGGGTGAACACTAAGGCACCCGTGCACGTATATGGAAAAGGAAATTTATATTGATGTATCATAATTGTCATAATTTTTAGATGGTGTTCCTGGAATAATTGTCAATACAAAATGATATCGATATGTTATTGATATGGTAAAAGTCTTCGAATAGCATCAAATATTTATATTGATTTATTAAAAAGTTTAATTGACAAGCATATTACTGCAGTCTCTCTTGTATCATTGTAGTTTATGAATATGAATATTCACGGACTTATTTTGTTCAATATTATTTTTCAACCAATTTTTCAGATTAATTTAATTGATTAAAAGATGAGTGGTAGAAGAAGAAATATTTATAGAATTGCAGGCAACAAGTAATGAAGTAATTTTAAATATATTGTTTTAATTTATTTCGATTAGTGTCTTTTTCATCTATTAAATAGTAAATGAATATGAAAAATTTAATTCGCATCGTTTGATCGTATGTTTCCGTCTTTGTTAATTTCAACCCCCGATCTAGGTCGTGATGCAAGTGATATAGAGCATAAGGTTTAAGATTAGTTAAGAAATCTAGAAGAAAAAGCCAATAGCATAATTATAAAAAAAAATTAATAATAAATAAAAAAATTAATTAAATTAAAAAATTAAAATTAACTCAAATTAAGATACATCCAAAATTAAAGAAGAAGAGAATCCAATAGAGATCTTTGGATAAATCATGTTGACCTGCTTAAGAAGAAATGACTTGAGATTTGTTTATAAATTTCAAGGACGAAATTATTGTAAATGCAGAAGATTGTAATAGTTTATTTCAGTTACTAGGGTTAGAAGAGACAAAAGAAGGGAGAGGAATCGAAGAGAAGAAAACGAGGACTCAAGCAGTCGGGAGCAAGAGGGTTGGGAAACCGAAGATTTATTTTTTGTGTATAAATCCCATGCGTGTGTGTGTGTGGGGGGGGGGGGGGGGGGTAGAATCAAGAAACGACATACCTGAAGAGTCGAACAGCAGTTGTGTTACTGGGTTGAGACAAAATTTTGAAGGGAGCTCTCGACGTCGGTGTCGAGTGAAAGAGAAGAAAGCAGCTCATGACTTTCGATGCAGAAGGAGAGCTGCACCTAACCAACTAGCAAAGAAGAGAAGGAGAGGAAGAAGCGTCGTAGAGCTTGTGAAGAGTTGAGCTTGTGCAAAGTTGAGCAAGAGAGGAAGCTTATGCGAGAGAGCCGAAGAGAAGCTTTGGAGCAATCTGATTCTCACAGAAAAGATCTACTTGTGATTCGATCGAAGTTATTAAATCAATTTAATATTAAAATGTAGTAGTAATAATAATAATAAGATATATATATATAACAAAAAATAAGAGGGACTAAGTAAAGTTTTAATACTTAATTAATAAAAAAATAATTATTTTTTAAAATAATAAATTAAATATCATGTTTATGATTAGGTTTCTAATTTAGAAGAGTTGACATCAAGAGCAAGCAGATTGTCTATCAATAACGTGACTACTCATATTCTTATTATACGGTAATATTTTATTTAAACCAAATGCATTCACCAGTACTATTATTGTTTATATTGAAATACTAGAAACTTTGGATTTTGAATTCTAGTAAATTTGTGTTCATATTGCATGAATGATATATGTGCACATCATCACTAAATGATTTAAGTGTTATGCAAATGACAAATAAATATTTTTTATCTAAAACGTGACATTTTAATTGGATGTTTATATGTGTATTGACAATGATAAAGTCACTCCTTGATGGCATTAGTAGGGGAACACTAAGATACTTGTGTACTTATATGAAAAAGGATATTAATATTGATGTGTCGTAATTGACACAATTTTTAAACGATGTTCTTGTAAAGGTTGTATAAATAAGAATTATATTGATATACTATTGATATAGTAAGACTCTTTGAATAAATATTTATATTGATTTATTGAAATATTTAACTGGCATGCATATTACTTCTTTCTCCCTTCTATTACTGTGATTTATGGGTACAAGTATTCACTGGTTTGTTTAACTCACTATTATTTCTAAACTGAATTTTCAGGTTAATTTAATTGATTAAAAGATGAGTGATAAAAAAAGGAAATGTTTATAGAATATGCGGGCAACTAGTAATGAGGTAATTTTGGCTTTAATTTATTTTGATTAATGACTCTTTCATCTGTTAAATAAAAACTGAATATAAAAAATTTAATTCACTTTGTCCGACCGACTGTTACCGTCTTAGTTAATTTCAAGCTCCAAACTGGGTCGTGAGCCTACTAAAGAAAACAATCTTCATTTCAAAAATAGGTTATTATTGGAAGATTTACATAAATACCACTTACTTCCTATGAATTTGCATATCTAGCACCTATACTTCAATTTTTACATATATATGCCACCTTAACTATGCATAAAAAGAGGTATCTCATTTTTTAAAAGTTAAAATAATGGTATTTCTTATGTAATATAAAAGATTTTAGGTCGTATTAATGTAAAAATCAAAGTTTAGGTGTCAGATATGTGAATAGAAAGGAAATGGGTGGTATGTATGTAAACGCCCCATTATTATTTCACTTGTCAAAAGAAGATTCATTAAAAATCAACTACTACAAAGAGGAAACGAAATAACCAAAAAGACAAACTCCATACCTGAAGACAGTTTCTTCAACTACTGCATATGTTCTATTAAGTCGTTCTTGTATTGAGTTACTATCTAGTTGAAGCTCTCGTGTCTCCTTCAAGATTTGTTTGATATCAGCATCGAGTTTCCGACTGTTCTTTGTAATCTCAGTTATGCGTTCGATGTATGATTTTCTGGAAGGAAGTTTGGGCTGCTTCTCAAGTTCTATAAGAAGATCCAGATGTTCTGCCTCTCTAACATAGACAAGTAAATAATAATATATAAATACAAAAAAGAATTTAATTAAAACTCTTATGATACTGGGTTTAACATCCATACATATAATCAGCAATTTAAAAAAAAAATACAAATTGATCTCAAATTCACAAACAAATCAGTACAAAATCATGGAGACTCATTAATATCGGAATCCTTATTAAGTGATTGATTTCATTATAGAATGCTATTTCTTTCTCTAGCGATAGTATGCTATTTTTAATGTCATATACGATCACTCAAAAAAGGATCTTCAAAATCCGTGTGGTGTAACATTTATTGAGTGCTGCTATATCTTTTCATATACATGAATAATTTTTTATCTTTTCATTATATCCAAAAGTGCATTGCTTTTTATTCATTTTAGATATTATTTTAACGATTTTCACCGTTGAAAAAGTTGCCCTAACCACTTTGTCATCTAGTTCTCACATCAATATTTGCTCCTAGCCTAAAAACAAGAAACAATTTCAAATAGGAGTTCAACTAGAGCCAATTTGTAAAAAAAAAAAAATTAAAAAAAAAAAGAAAGGAACTACAAAGTATAAGATGAGGACAGATAAAAAAAAAATAACCTAAACACAAAAGTCTGCTTCTCAAAGGAAAGATGATGAAGAATAACTAAATTATGATTATGCTCCAAACATTGTTAAGTAAAAAAGAACAAAATTGACTTTTCCGTTCAGAATCTTGTTCATAGCTGAAATTCAATGAACTTTAGTTTATCAGGTATCTCAACCTGCAAAATAATGAGCATCTTTATCCTAGAAGTGCTTAATATGCGTAACGGCTAGACCGAATAAGCTACCTTAATGTTTTCCAATTCTTTTTTTTCTCCTCGGTCAGAGGATTGACGCAGATCAAATCTAATACTAAAAACTTTGAAACCCTATAATCATTATATCACATATGCTGCTTATAACGAAGTCTATATAGTATGCTCTTGTATAAAAGCGGATGATAAGGAAATGTTATGAACGAGATTCACCGCTTCGAAATTTCAGCCAATGTGGCTTCTATTTCTTGCTCAATTTCTTTCAACTGGATAAGCTTTTCTTGTACTTCCGGTTGCTCAGAGTAAAATGTCTGCTCAAGCTTCATTCTTTCTTCTCCTAGTAAGTGTTCAGCAACATTTCTGCAACATAGAAACTTGAGGTCAACTCTCCCTGCTAATTCATTAATGGATTAAAATACTGGAGCGGGAAAGTGACATAAGAACAGTATGACAAGAACCAAGACAACAGAATGAAAAAAATACTATAATGATACGATAATATTTTGGAAGATTTACATACACACAACTCAAATTCGTATGTACTGACATATCTAACACCTAAACTTCAATTTTTACATATATATATATATATATATACTAGCTTATATGTGCATAGCAATGTGTATTTCACTCTTCGAAAGTTAAAATAGTGGTATTTTTTATGTGAGGTGAAAGATTTGAGTGGTATAAGAATAAAAAGTAAAGTTTAGGTGTTAGATATGTAAATACATAAGAATTGGGGGGCACTTATGTAAATGCTCCTAATATTTTTTTTACAAATTTAACAAACAATTAACTTATTTTCATAATCTACACATTATTACTACAGCAATCAAAATTCAAAAATGGCACATACATGTGGGCTCTGAAAATTCAATGCCCCCGACTTTACTCGAAAGATGAATGAGATGAAAGGGTTTACTGTGAAGTTATGGCTTAAATCTTCAAACAACAGATGAAACTATAGATAATACATAACCTTGAGATTTCACCCTAATTTTATAAGAACTTTAAGTTCTGGGGTTCGAGATTTTCCATAGACGTGAGCCTCTGTAGTTAATTATCCATCTCAATAATGGGAGAACACATTTGATTAAAGCTAATCACTAAGCGTTGATTACTTGAACTTAGTATATAGTAGTAACAAATTTAGGACTTTAAAATTACGAAATTATTATCGTCAACTTAGAGCGGAAGGTGAGGGGAATGGTAACAAACTCGATCAAGATCTCATATTTTCGTCATTTTGAGTTGTCATGATACTTGGCCTACTTAGTAAGAGAAGGTGGTTGACCCAACCTGACATAAATATCCTTATCAGTTAGGAATTATTTCGTTCAAGGGAACCTGATAAACTTGGGGTAGATGTTTGTCTAATGGAACAAAATTAAGTCAATTTTAGCTTATAGAATGCTTAGTGTCCTATAAGGTATATTCTATGATTCACAACTCAAAGACGCATAATAAAATTTGAGAGCATAAGAGTTATAGTAGTGACCATAATATAATAAGGGGAAGAACCAACTTATACTTTGAGGATAGACATATTTATTATATAATAGATAAATATTATAAAAAATAACTAATACATAATATGAAAGAAAATTATGTATTTCATTGTTGTCACTAAATTGAACAATAATTACAAGTCTTTCAACATATTGTCAAAAGCATTCATATGTATTAATTTTGAGAGGATCAATAACTAAATATCATTCATTGGTAGGTGTACGTAGTAAGAAAATATTTTTATGAAAATTCCAATTTAACTTCCATGTTAATTAAAAAATATCGATATAATACGGTAATAGAGCATAATTTCAGGGAAAAAAATATAAATATGCCAATTTTTTACTTTTTTATTGTGAAAAATCTGAATTTATTTCTACAATTCTTTATAATGCTAGTGAGGGTGTCAATCTTCAAAATTTAAATATGCAGTTTAATTAAAAAAATATACATAATATAAAATTTAAAAACATATAAATTAGTTACAGGATTACAATATTTCATAAGAAATAATTTTGATAATATCAAAATATTTTCCAACAATATATTTTGCTAGGACTATTGGAAATCATCTTTATTCTTGCAATAGTAGCACATATATTGTTGCTAATACTTCACATTGTATGAATTTAAATAATTCAGACATTTTATACGTAAAAGGATAAAGGAAATTTTATACAACAACAACAACAAAGCCTTAATCCCACTAAGTGGGGTCGGCTACATGAATCCTTTTACTCCATTGCGTCCTATTTAGTGTCATATTTTCATTTAATTCTAAAAAATTAAGATCAATTTTTATACAATAAGCCCAAGTCTTCCTAGGTCTACCTCTCTCTTTCTTAACATAAGTCGAATCTAAAACATCTACTCTCTTAATCAGATCATCAGATGGTCGACGTTTAATGTGACCAAACCATCAAAGGCGACTCTCTTTAATTTTGTTTGTCACTGGAGCAACACCAACCATATCACGGATATATTCATTTTGCATTTTGTCTCTAAGTGTAAAGCCACTCATCCATCAAATCATTCTCATCTCGGCAACATTTAACTTAGTATTATGCTTCTCTTTTAAAGGCCAACATTCAACACAATAGAGCATTGTAGGTCTCACCACCACCTTATAAAATTTTATATATTGTAAAAAAATGTTTAATTAATGTGTACATCAATCCAATAATTTGTAAGCATTGTTTGATAATTTTTTTATTAATCTGTCTATAGATCATTCAAACTTTATTAACTATTGTAACTAATGGCCTATGTGCTCTCAAAGACCATCCTAGGGTTAACCAATGTGTCTCATAGGATAGTCCCATGTTAATTGTGATCATTGTAGTTATTGATCTAGTTCGATTCATGTCTAATCACGTGTGGTCATCCCAGTTCATTGTCGTGCTCAAAATAATATTTTTTTATAACTGTTAATTTACATTAATAAATCTCTTCACAACAGTCATCATTTTTTTCAAATAAATTTCTTATTAGATCATCATTTGAATACGCGGCTTTACATTAATATATATATATATATATATATATATATATATATATATATATATATATATATATATATATATATATATATTAAAAAATATGTGTAAAAATATAAGTGGCTTGCCATCAATCATATAATTTTATCATTCACATACATAATGTTTTAAACGTAAAACAAATTCACATTAATTTTTCAAGTTAACTTTAACTATTTCAAAACATATTCTTTAATAAATAATATTAAAATAAAAAAAGTCAATTAAAACCGAGTAGTTCATCTAATTTTAAATTGAGTGAGCTCTTTATTGCAATTAATTATCTGAAAATTTTTCATATGAAAAAAAGTGATGATTGTTTTGAAAAGATTTATTAATGCAAATTAAAAATTATAGTATTTCAAAAATAAATAGAACATAAATTTTGAATAATTACATACAAGATGAAAATACTATTCAATTCATGCAGGCCACCATTAAATTTAACGAGAAATATGATTTGGGACCAATTTGAGCAACTTTTAATAGTCTAGAACCAATTTGAACAACTTTTAATAGTCTGGAACTAAATTAAAGCATTCTAAAACAATATGACTAAATTGGGTACTTCTTAATAATCAGGGGGGCTGTTTTGAGCTTTTACCATATATATATATATATATATATATATATATATATATATATATATATATATACAAAATTGTTATTTCTTTCTCTCCTCATTGATGCATCTAGTATATTGAGTTTTAAGAAAAATTTATGGAAACAAGAGTAGCATGAAAGATCTCAAACAAACTTCTCAAATACCACTATTCTCCAAAAACAGTAAAAAGGAAAAGAGCTTTTAGATCACTTTTTCTCAAAATTCACCAAAAAGACCCCATTCTCTCTCCATTTCGCCCCCAAGCAAAGAGACAATTCCATTTTTCAAGGTGGTGAAAACTCGCAAAAGCCTTACTCTATTATATAAATTTCATTTTTCAAGGTGGGCAATTTCCCACCCTAACTATGCTTGTTTTTGCTCATGAATATAATAGTCATTTGGCGAAAAACCACCCACTCAAAAGGGCTCCAATCGTAATCATTTTTCTGAGAGTATATTGTTCAAACTACTCAGTCAGATGACTCGGGTCACATCCTTACTAATATAATGTTATTTTGAGTGTAAATGAAAGAGTATGTTTGATATGATATATGACTCTTGATGAGATTAAGCAATCTAAAATGGTCGCCCTAGACAAATGATTGTGGAGGGTGATTGAGTTTTGTTTTTAGTTTTTAAGTGATAGATTTCCATTTTAATAATTTTATATTTTTTTATAATTTAATTTTTTAAAATTTTAAAATAAAATCGTCTGGTTAAAATCTTCTATTAACCAAATCGTCATAAGGGATTTAGATAACTTCAACTTTGTCCCGCTTAAAGAGGATCAGACTCGGAAATTATATTAAGTGAACTTGTTTAAACATTCATTATAACTTGATTTTGAAAATAAACCCCTTCAGTTGAAATCTTCTGTCAACTTGGTCATCATCTGGATTTTTGTTTGAAATATTTACGATTGTTCAAATTTATAACTATAATTGAATTTTATTGCTCTAATATTATTAAAGCAACAATCATATCCACTTCAGTCCTTTTAAGGAGGAGGATCGGACTGATATATCAAAGTTCAATCTTATTAACTTCAATCCTAAATAAGAGGATTAGACTGGTTAGAGTGAAAGTTCAGTCTTATCAATTACGATCCTTGGGAGGAGAATGGTCCAACTAGCCAAAGTCGGGGCTTACAACTCCGCCCTATAGACAGAGCAACCTGGTTGAAAGTGTGCACAACTTAATGATCTTTTTCATTGATTTTTTAAAAAGAGATGTTATAAAGGTTTTGAAATGTGTGCACACTTCTCGATGAGCATCCCACCTTAATATTATTTTGTATGTATAGTGTTCTCATATCATATGATTGAGCATTTAGTAAACTGATCGAGGCAGATACGAGTAATTTAAACTTATTAGCTTAGACTGAATTTATGGGACTTTAAATTTATTTGCACAGATGTGTTATCATTGAAATATGTGCAAATATTTTATTTTAAGTCTTTAACTTCACCTTCTTAGTGGAAAGAGTTGAATTTTATTAAGTTAGGAATAAAGTTGAGATTATGAAATGAAATATTTATTTCAAATTTTAAATTAAAGTTTGCAAGTAATTATTTAAATTAAAGTATAAATTAATGAGATCTTGGATAAAATTTAATGAAAGTTATATATATATATATTGATCATAGTAGGATTAATAGTGAAATTAAAGTGACATGAATACTTAAAATGAAGGATTTCAATCAATAACTAAAATAACAAAATTAATTGAAAGATTAGTTGAGCATAATTAAATAATATGTTTAAAAATTATTTTTATGATAGTATAGGCATCAAATTATAGGAGATGAAATTTAAAGATGTAAGAAGGTTGAAGGCAGGCCAACTAAATGAAGTTAGTACTTTAACTTTTAAATTATGGTAATATCTAAGACATTTGATGATTAGACTAACATTTTTATGTAATTTTGATTTAATCGAGATAGTAAATTTATTGACCATATAAAAAATGTATGTCTCACATATTAATTGTACAAACTCAATATAATAGAAAGATATTGGCTG
Organism: Papilionanthe hookeriana x Papilionanthe teres; assembly: GCA_022702705.1. Taxonomy (NCBI): domain Eukaryota; kingdom Viridiplantae; phylum Streptophyta; class Magnoliopsida; order Asparagales; family Orchidaceae; genus Papilionanthe; species Papilionanthe hookeriana x Papilionanthe teres. Next base: position 61,633,067 of record CM040423.1, on the reverse strand, counting down.
ATATATATATTGCGAATAAAATAGATAATATGATAAACTTGCAGGTGGATGGTTAGCTAGCTGATAGAGTCACCCGTTATGGTACTAACTAAAGGCACTAAAATATTCATGCATGTATTTTAGAAAATGTTATTGATATTGAAAAACTTTAATTCGTACAATTTAGAGGTTGCTCCCGTGATGGACATTATATTAAAAAATACAAAATAAAATATAATACAACTATTTGAATTATTTGAATAATTCATACAATCATACTTGAATGGTTAAATAGTTTGATACTGACTTTGTGAATCACTAGTATGCATATTGCATCTTTTAACTATTTATATTACTGTAATTTTAGATGTATGAGTATCTCGCTAAGTTTATTTATAACTTTCTTTGATAAAATAACATTTTTAAGTTTAAACTTCTGATTATTAGATAAGTGACCAGAAAAAATATTTGTAGATGGCCCAACCAAGCTAGAAGAATGAAATTATAATCATAATTATTTTTATTGATAGATTTATTAAATTGTTAGAGACTCTTCATTTTATTTGGATTATTCTATTGATTAGTTAATGATAGTTTTAGAAATTAAAATTTTCAATTTCACCGTCCGATTGTCCGTTCTTGACTTGAAAGTTCAAACCCTGAGGCTAGGTCGTGACAATCATAGATGCTAATGTAAATGAAAATGAACATAAGTGATAGCAATGAAAATTCCACATCGCGGTTCACCTGGGAAGCATGCTCTCATTGCAAAGAACATTTTCTTTTGGGTTCATGAATAAAACTTCATATGGGCCTTGGGAATTTCCCTCTTGGCAAAATTTCTTTTTATCATTGGATCTTGGAGTCTCGGCTTCAGAAATATTTCCGGTTGTCTGTCCTGATAACACACCAGAATCTATTTTAGAACACATTTGGTTATAACTAAATAGCTATATCCAGTGGATTTTTTATATAACTCTGCAGCAACTAGTAAAAGTTTTACTGTTTTCAGCATATAACTTTCCTTGCCCGGTAATGCAAACTTTTTTGTCTTCAGAAGGCACTTTAGACAGCCTCTCGACCAGAAATCTCACCAACTTATATGATTCTTCATCAGAAGGGTACAGAAACTGCCAGATCATTTCATTTACAATAACTTAATGAAAAATCACATAACTCTAATAGAAAATCACAACCAGCTTCAGAAGCATGGAAATGTAAAAATTCAGAAGAATTTCAATTTACATTTGTTCCATCTCTCTTGGAAATAGCACACACATGAGGTCAGAAATTTATAACGAGATATCATGTTTCTAGTTCATTAAAAGAAATATTTGATAAAGAAGCAAATAATAAAAAAGACAAAAACCAAAAAACAAAACTATTGTGTTGCATTCTTTAAGCAAGAGATAATTTAACCAAGTGGAAAGCATTTAGTTGATAATAATGCTAACTGAATAATATATGTTGCATAAATAAAATTCATATTCCAATAACATTTGAAAAAAAGTAGCCCCTGCAATGTTATCTATTTGCAGGTTTATCTATAATTGTTTCATACAAATGTACCTTTAGGTTTTGTTTGGTATGATTGGGAGGATGGTGTACTTTTGTTGTGTATAAACTAAAATCATCAGAGTTTCACATATAACTACAAGTTGCTTCATAAAAGAGACCATTTATTCATGAACCATAGAGCAAAAATGCAAAAATGATATTGCTAGATAGTTCTCCTTTACAGACAAAAAAATTCTTTTCAAAATGTTATGCACAAGAAACATACTACACGTGCTTAAAGTATAGCGCGCAGCATTTTTATTACATTGTATGAACATGGAAGCAATGAACTGCAACTAAGAAATAAAATTCCAAGCAATTCAATTACAAAAAATTTATTTTCAAAAAGCCTGACAGATTCACCCTAGTAAATAGGAGTATTAATGGCGTAGGCTTCATTTGATATAGCAATGATGATGGCAAACTTCTGTTATGTTTTGCTGTGGGTCCCTCTCGCATAGAGGCAGTTGAAGAAACCTTTAAATAATAATAAAAAAAAAACACTTGCGCTCTCTTACTCGACTCCCCCGCTTCTTCTCTTTTTTCCCCGTGAGAATGCTCTTCCTTCTCCATAGCCAGCAAAGGATATAGATACCAAAGAATATGACGTTTAATCAAAGGATCAAAGGGCAGTAGCGTGAAAGGGATCCGAATTAAGAAGATTTCATTTCTCTTGAATGCGGCAAGATTACCAAACCCTTGTGTTTGATGAAGTCGATGCATACCACCTATAAAGTGATGGTTGATTTTTGATTTCATCTAGGAGTATTTTAGAGAAAAACTTTATCTACCCGTTAAGTTGATTTGTGGAGGTGTTTAAGTGGTCTTCAGATCTCGTGATTTTTACTCTATTTTAGGAGTTTTCCACACTAAAATTTGGTGTTTTTATTTTTGTTATTTGGTTCATCAATTTTGTTGTTGTTGTTGTTGTTGTTGTTGTTGGTTCATCAATTCTATTGTCTCTGTGGTATAGTGGATTTGGATTTTGGCTTGTTTATCCAACAAGTGGTATCAGAGACAGACTCCTCTAAGGATTATTTTGTGCTAGCCAAATGGAGGAGTCCACTAATAACAATAATACAATGATTAAGCTTACATCGATTAATTACTCAATTTGGAAGTCAAGCATGGAATACTTGCTTTTTTGTTTGGACCAAGAAGATACATTTTTGGGTGACCATTGTCAATATCGAACAATGGGTTGACAACAGTGTTTATCAACATGTTGCTAATGAGACAAATGTCTAACAAGATTTGGGAAACTCTAAGGGAGTTATAAAAAAGGAAAAATGCACGGAACAAGACTTTCTTTTCAAAATATTGATGTATCTCAGGTACACTGATGTGACTGCAGTTTCTCATTACATGAATATTGTTCAAGGGATATTAAATCCATTAGCAGCATTGGATATGAAGTTAGAAGATGGGGTCCTTACATAGTATTTGATCATTTTCTAGCCGGAAAGTTGGGATACTCCTTTTGTTTCTCTTGGCAATTCCACTCCAAATGACATTCTTACCTTGAAGATGGTGAAAGAGAGTATGTTGAATAAAAAAATAGGATAAATAAGCGAGGGATAATAACATGGAGTCAAAGTATTAGTTTCAGAGAAACAAGGTAGAAGCAAGAGCAGAAATCACAAGGGTCGTGAAAACTATGACAGATCCCAAGGGAAATCTTAGACAAAGAATGAATTCAGATGTTTCCACTGTGATAAACGGGGGCATAAGCGGGTTCAATATTGATTGTTAAAAAGAGAACATAAATATAAGAAAAAAGATGAAATAAAGAGAAATCATGCTAATATAAGAGTTGCCCCATATGGGAATGTTACTAGTATTTGTGGTAGCAATATTATTAATCTCACATGTCAAGGTTCACATTGAGTAGTTGATTCTGGTGCTTTTTATCATGTCACTTCTCCTCGTCATGTGTTTTCTATCTACAATATGGGTGAGTTTGGTCATGTGAAGATATGGAACGATGCAAAATTCAAAATTGTGGGCATGAGTGATATCTATATAAATACTGATGTTGGATGTCGATTGTGTCTGAAAAATGTCAGGCATATTCCTAAGATCCGCTTGAATTTGATCTCCACTGATATAAATGATGATGAAGGATATCATAACTACTTTGGCGAAGGTAAATAGAAGCTCACTACGGGGTATTTGGTGATTGCTAGAGGAAAGAAGCATAATTATCTTTATTTAATGGAGGCTTAGTCTTATGGAGATAAGTTGTCACAACGGGGCCCTAAGCTTGGAATTAAGCAAGGCGAGTACAGGCGGTCGGACGGTGAGAACAAAAAATTTCGATGTCCATATTTTATAACCAATAATTAACAAAATGAAAGAGCAACTAATTAAATTTAAAGCATTAAAATTAATTAAATTATCTAAATTAATCTACAATTAACATATAGAAGAGTCACTAATCAAATTAAATTAAAGTGGTACAATTTAAATTACATTGTTACTGATTGTCTGCGTCTTCTATAAATAAATTCCCTTCTATTACTCATCTTTTAAATCACTTAACATTTAACTGGAAATTCAGTTTAAAATAATTGTGAACTAAACAAGTTAGTTAATACCCATTTTCATAAAGCACGGTAATACAAGAGAAAATAAAACAATATGTATGCTAGTTAAATTATTTAATGAATCAATATAAATATTTGATGATATTCAAAGTTTCTTTACTATATCATTAGCATATCAATAATATTTCATATTTATATAACTATCACACGAGCACTGTCTAAAAATTGTGAATTAAGACATATCAATATCAATATTTTTTTCCATATATGTGCACGGGTACCTTAGTGTTCCCCCACTAGTACCATCAAGGAGCGACTCCATCAGTGTGAATCATGCACATACAAACATCCAATAAAAATATCACTTTCTAATAAAAAAAATATATATATTTCTCATTTGCATAGCAATTAAATTATTCAAAAACGATGTGGACACATTATTCCTTCAATATGAACAAAAGTTCACCAGAATTCAAAATCATGAGTTTGCAGTCATTTACCAGATAACTAATGAATGTACATATTAGTGCATTCAGTCAAGAAGAAGTAAAGTACCACTATAGTAAAAGAACATGAGTACTTACCTCAATGTCGATCAATTTGTTATTAGTCTAGACGTCGATTCTTCTAAAATGGAACACCTAAAATGAACATGGTATTCATATTAAAATTTAATTTTATTATGTTATTACAAAAATAATTTAAATTATTTTAATGAAATATTTTATTATTATACTTTATATAATCATATCCATTCTTTTATATATATATATATATATATATATATATATATATATATATATATATATATATATTTAAAAGCTTAAGGGCTAATATTATTGAAATAGAAAAGGTACATAAAAGCTGTATAAAATGACCTAAAAGATGCACTATACTCATACGATACAACACACACTAGCATCCCAAAAAGAGATAACATACAGATAAACTAAAAAATTCAAAATTCGCAGAAACAAACAGCTAGGAACGAGTCAGTTTAGTTTTTTCTCTGCTTCTAGTTCTACGAACGGAGCCACCTAACAAATTGTTGAGTGTCGTGTCATTACCGAAAGTTACCAGAGTATCATCCATTAAGTTCCCAAGCTGGGGTGTGCCTCCATTCTTCTTCTTCCTCCTAGAAGTGTAAACCTGTCATTCCTCATCTGAAGACTGGCTCATCTGATCAGTGTGTTCAACAGATTGTTGGGCAGAGCATGTAAAAGAGGATGAGTCCCCTGCTCCTGACTATCAGTAACAACATTCTCATTTTGACGAGGTAGTAGAAATGTCTCCTCAACACCTGATGCTTCCTGAGAATGTGGAGCTGTGATGCTCTCCAAATTATCTGAACAAACAATATCTTTTGGAGGTAAGGATCCAGAAGTATTGCTTTCAACTATATTGAAGCAGTAGGTTGCCCAGCTAAAACATTTGACAACATATCGGCCTCATATATATATATATATATATATATATATATATATATATATATATATATATATATATATTATTAAATTAATTTAATAAACCTTAATTATACATCTCCGTCAAGCCCTAAACACGCATACACCCCGGTTCTCGCCTCCTTTGTACACGGACGAGCTTCTCCTCGACGTGTGCGCGAATGTCACCACCGTCTCCTCATTCTTCTCCTTCTTCTGCTCGGGAGGCCCTTCTTCTCCTCCCTTCTTCCACTCAACAAAGTTTCTCTTCCCCTTTCTCCTTCTTCGAGTGTGTAGGAACACCCGCGCTCACCTCCTTTGCACCACAACGGCATTGTCTCCTCCGCTCAACACTGATACAGATCGTTCGACTTCTTCTTTCTGTCAATGTCGCGGCTCAACCCTAACAGTGTAACCCACGACACTATTGTTCGACTATCCTAGTATGTTCTCACTTCTCTCACGTGAAATTTACAGGCGAACTTATTTGTTCGATTTTTTGACTTTATCGATTCTTCTCTTCCCTCTTCGGCTTCCCGACCTTCTCGATTTGCCTTCATTTTGCTCGACTCCAATCTTTCCCTCTTTTAAAATTTCTTCCTTGAAATTTATAAACATACCTCTAGTCATTTTTCATTAACAGGTCGATATTTACTATTTATAAATTATGGGTCATTCATGAAAACTCATCACAAAAAGTTAAAGACTTGATACAATAAAACTCAACAATACTTCAGAACACATAATTATTGAAGCACGAAAACATGCTAGAAAACACCAAACTAATCAGATGGCATCACCATCAGTAGCGGCAGATTCTTCAGGCTCACTATGAGTAAGGGAATATAGTTGTGGTTGAACTGGTTGTCTTGGTTGACCTTGGTGGGAGTTGAAGCTGTAGATTCAATCTTTTTTGTCCACCTGCACTCTTTTGTGAAGGAGCTCTACCTGATTTCTGATCTTCAACACTCTTCTAGCCAAGAGATGAACAATATCTTACTATATAATCAGGCTGACAACACCAATAATAAGAATTAGAGCCCATCAAACATTCATCTTTATGTTGTTTTCCGCATTTAGCACAAGTGACTCCAGTATCCTGAGTCGTACCTCTGCTAACTTCACTCGAATTATTCTTGGACTTCTTCTCATTGATCATTCTAAGTGATCTACATGTTCTTCTGTAGTTTTCCTCTTGTGCATATCTTTATACGTTTGAGTAACCTGATAGTCGATCTCCACTCTTTTAGCTCGTTCCACAAATGTCGAATATTCATCGATCTCTAAAGATAATAATGATTGTCTGATAGAATCTTTTTATCCTGAAAAGAATCTGTAGCATTTTTCTTTTGCAGTAGCGATCAATTATGGCACGTACCTCAGCATACCCCGATAGTGCAGTAATTATGCTTCGTACTGCATGACTGTCTTCTATCCTTGCCTCAACATGAAGAACCTGTCCTGCATCTTTCGTCGAGCGGATAGGAGTACAAATTATTCTTTGAATAGTTCCACGAATTCCTCCCAACTAATCATCGTGTTGGATGTGTCTCTTAACCCGTCCTGACGCTGCCCACGCCAACACTTTCCGGCTTCTCCATCCAGCACAAACGTCGCCAAAGTTACTCTTCTTTTATCCAGACAAACCAAGTTATCTAGTATCTTCTCCATCCTCATTAATCAGTTCTCCGCTTCATTGGGTCTTCAGCTCCCTTGAACGAAGGTGGACAAGGATCTTGAAATATCTTCAAGTACTTATCCACAGCGACTGTATCACTTCCGATAGGCTGCAATTTGGACTCCTGGATCAGCTGAGTAATTATCATCATTATTTGAGTGAGACCATTCGAATTCACATTTATAGTAGGTTGTATTTCTTAATTTTCTATTGGATTCTCTTCTTCTATGATTTCGGTCTTATCACTATGCCTAAAAGGATATAATTATTAATTTGAGTTAACTTTAATTTTTTAATTTTGTTGGTTTTTATTAAAATTTTCTTATAATTACTTTATTGCCTTTCATCAATATTCAATTAATTAATACTTAAACTTGGGCTCTGATACAACTTTTATCGCGACCCGGCCCAAAGATAGGTACAAACAATCGTACATTGTGAATAAAAAATTTTGATGTACAAATTCTATAACTAATAATTAATAAAATAAAAGAGCCACTACTTAAATTTAAAGCATTAAAATTAAATTAAACTTTTTATATTAATCAATAATTTAACAGATGAAAGAGTCACTAATCAAATTAAATTAAAGCGATCTAATTAAAATTACATCGTTACTGGTTGTTTTTCTTTTGTAAATATTTTCACTTTTATCGCTTATCATTTAAATCACTTAAAATTTACCCGAAAAGTTAGTTTAGAACAACTGTGATCTATATAAATCAGTGAATACACATAGTCATAAACCACAGTAGAGAAAATGAAGCAATATGAATACTAGTTAAGTTGTTTAATAAATCAATATAAATATTTAATGTTATTCAAAGTGTCTTTACTATATCATTAACATATCAATATTATTTCACATCTATATAACCGTCACGGAAGTACTATCTGAAATTTGTATCAATTTAAACAAATCAATATTAATATCTTTTTCTATATACCTGCACGGGTACCGTAGTGTTCCCCAACTAATATCATCAAAGGGTGACTCCATCATAGTCATTCATGCACATAGAAGCATCCAATAAAAATATTACTTCCTAATAAAAAAAATATTCATTTCTCATTTACAGAGCAATTAAATAATTTAAAAATGATGTGCACAAATACCATTTTCTCAATAAGAACAAAAGTTCACCAGTATTCAAAATCATGAGTTTGCAGTCATTTACTAGATAACTAATGAATATACTAATTAATGCATTCAGTCAAGAAGTAAAACATCAGTATAATACAAGAACATGGGTACTCACCTCAATGTCGATTAATTTGTTATTGGTCTCGACATCAATTCTTCTAGATGGAACGCCTAAAATGAACATGGTATTCATATTAATTTTATTGATTATGTTATTAGAAAAATAATTTGAATTATTTTAATAAAAAAATTTCATTATTATACTTTATATAATCCTATGCATTTTTCTATTAAATATAATAAATAAATGCATATATATTATTAATTACATGTGTCATCAGCTGTGGCCTGTTGGTAGAGCGACCTCTTTGAAGGTCGTAAGTCCCCTCAGGTCACGAGTTCGAATCCCCCTCTGGCCAGTTTGCCGGTAGTGAGGGCGATCCTCGAATAGGTGGGCATGTGAGGGTGGCTACGGGCTCGTATAATAGCCTCCGGCCATTCTTTTTTAAAAAAGTGAAAAAAAGTATATATATTATTAATTGCATTATTAAATTAATTTAACAAACCATAATTATATACCTCTGTCAAGCCCTAGACACGCGCACACCCTGATTCCGCCTCCTACACGCTCGGGTGAGCTTCTCCTCGACATGTGATGCTCGGCTTAACCTCCTACACGAACGCATGAATGTCGACGTTGTCTTCTTCCTCCCTTTTTTCTCCTTCGATCACTCGATTGTCACCCTTTCTTCTCCCTTCTTTTCGACAGAGCCGCCCTTCCCCTTTCTCCTTTGAGTGCATAGGAACTCCCGTACTCACCTCTTCCTCTGCAATGACAATGGTGTCGTCTCCTCTTATGCTGAACACCTACACAAATCCTTCGACTTCTTTCTGTCTACGTCACAGGCTCAACCTATCAGTGCAACCCTCAACGCTGCAGCTCGACTGTCCTGGTAAGTTCTCACCTCTCTCACGAAAAATTTATATGTGAACTTATCTGTTTGATTTCCCCAATTTATCGCTTCTCTCCCCTGTTCAACTTCTCGACCTTCTTGATTCGTCTTCATTTTGCTCGACTCCTCGTTTCCACTTCTATAGTTCTTTGTTTCCTCGCCCCTAAGTAACCGAAACAGGACCGTTACAGAAGTGAATGCAATTAATGATTCATCCACTCAATTATGTCATATGCAACTCGAACACATGAGATGAAATAATATGAAGAAGCTCTTCTACAAACAATGTATTCATAACCTGATCCTACACAATTGGAGATATATACTCATTATGTGGCTCATAAACAACATAGAGTAGCTTTTAAAACACTCCCTCCCTCTAGAAAAGCTAATGTGTTAGATTTGATGCATATTGATATCTATTCTATGAATACTACGAGTCTTGGTGACGCTCATTATTATATTATTTTTATTGACGATTATTCCAGGAAAGTAAGGGCTTACGTATTGAAATCTAAAGACTAGAATTTGGGTTTCTTCAAAAATTTTCGCGTGTCAGTTGAGAGGGAAACTGGAAAGAAGTTGAAGTGCGTCCATTCAAATAATGGTGGTGAGTACAAGGGGCTAAGTGGCCATTTGAGGAGTACCGCATAACTCATAAAATCAAACTTAAGAAGACAGAAACAAAAAATCCTCAACATACTAAGAGGATGAACCGAGCAATTTATGATAAGATTCGTTGCATGCTATCTCATTCGAAATTATTTAAGTATTTTTGGGGAGAGGCTATGATCTTGGCGGTTGACTTGAAAAGTCTTTCACCTTTAGCTCATTTGAATCAAGACATACCACAAACGGTTTAAGAAGAGAAATATGTTTCGTATTCGGCACTAGAAAGTTTTTAAATGCAGAGTATTTGTGCATGTTTCTAGAGATGAGAGGTCTAAACTCGATAATAAAACAAGACAGTGCATCTTTATTGGGTACAATCACGAGGAATTTAGGTATAGATTTTTGATCCATCTGGCAAGAAGATTATCAGAAGCAGAGTGTCGTTTTCCTTAACGATCAGACTATTTCAGATTTTGATAAATCAATTGAGTCAAAGTTTAACAATGAAAAACATGTTGATTCAGGTATAGTTCGTCCAACTGTAATGCATGGTAATGATGACAAAGGTATACATGTAGATGAGCCACTTCAATTGTCGATGATCAAATTAATGAGAACCTAGAAGAGACACTTGTTGAGCATTTATTAAAAATATCCAACAGAGAGAGACAACCTTCTAAGACATATTCTACCAATGAATTTGTGATGCTTATTGACGGAGGAAAACCAGAGACTTATATAGAGGTTTTGTCACATGAAAAGAAAGAGGAGTGGTTGAGTGTCATGAAAGATGAGATAAGATACTTGCATGAGAATCACACTTGTGATATGGTGAAACTATCAAAAGGCATGAAAGCTTCAAGGAATAAATAAGTATTGAAATGGAAGTTAGAAGAGAATTGCTCCAATCTAAAATATAAAGCAAGATTGGTTGTGAAGAGATTCAGTCAAACAAAAGGTTGCGCTTTTGATGAAATTTTTTCACCAGTTGTGAAGATGAGTTCAATCAGAGTTGTACTAAGATTAGTTGTTTGTTTGAATTTTAAGGTGAAACAACTTGATGAAAAGCCTTTCTTCACGGTGATTTAGAAGAGGAGATTTGCATGGCGTAGCTCGAGGGCTTCATAAACAAAGAAACGATCTTATTTGCATATTGAGAAGTCTATACTTAAATAAGCATCAAGGCAGCGGTATCAAAAATTTGATGTTTTTTATGAAAATAAATGGGTACATTAAGACTATTTCTAACCATTGTGCTTTTGTAAAGAAGTTATCTGATAGTCATCTTGTGATTCTCTTACTATATGTCGATATGTTGATTGTTGATCATGATAGGACTAAGAAAGAGAAGCTCAAGAGAGAACTCAACAAATATTTTTCCATGAAAGATTTGAGTTTGAAAAAATAAATATTTGGAATGAAGATTATTTGTGACAGGAAGAATAACAAGCTATGTTTATCTAAGGAGAGGTACATGAGAAAGTTCTTGAAAGATTCAATATGAGAGTCATGAAGCTAGTTGTATCTCCACTTGTAGGTTTGTTTAAACTCAATACTAAGCAAAGCCCTACAAGTGAACATGAGAAGCAAAAAATTAAGAATGTGCCTTATGCATCTATTGTGGGTAGCTTAATGTCTGTTACGGTATATACGAGACCAGATATTGCTCATGCAATTAGCATTGTTAGTTGGTTTCTTTCCAATCTAGAAAAAGAGCATAGAGCAGCAGTTAAGTAGATTTTCAGGTATCTCGGAGGTATTTCTAAAGCGTGTTTATGTTTTGGAAATAATAATCCTATTTTGGATGGTTAATTTCACAACCTGTGATGTGGACTCAAGGAACTCCACTTTAGAATATTTGGTTACTTTTACAGTGGGAGTAGTTTCATGAGAATCTAAACTATGGAAGTGTGTGACTTTGTCAATTGCCGTGGTTGAATAATTTCCTACAAGATTTGGACGAAAATCAATATAAGTTTATCTTATACCATAATAGTCAGAGTGTAATTTATCTCAGTAAGAATTCCACAATCCACTCATGTTCGAAGCGTATTGATGTAAGGTATCATTGAATTAGTGACGTGTTAGACTCAAAGAGGGCACTTGATAAGATTCATACCGATAAGAATAGTGCTGATATGATGATAAAAATATTAGATAAGCTTGTAGTATGTCAAGAAATGAAGGTATGAGGTAGCCATTTCTCTATGTGATCGGGAGGGGGAGATTGTTGTGGGTCCCTCCCAGATAGATGCAGTTGAAGAAATCGTTACAAAAAAAAAACAGTTGCACTCTCTCACTCGACTCTCTCGCTTCTTTGTTTTTGTGAGAACGCTCTTTCCTCTCTATAGCCATAAAAAAGGTGCATTCGCATAAAATGAGAATTTTCTAACATCATTTTTCATAAAATAAAAAAATTCTTCTCTAAGAATTAAGCATTAGAAAAGTTGCACCAGATTAAATCTTGATGGTTTTCAAAGAAATCAACAGTTACATCAAAAGTTTTGCACCCAGGATAAGAAAAGCATAAACCATATTTTAAAATGAGAGTTCCTAAGTTCTTGGTACTAACTATAACTATTAATTTAAGAAGTTTTAGCTGCACGACTTTCTATTCTAACTCCTGGCCACTGTCGCTTCATGCCAACTATTCAATGTCAGCTTAATAAATCCTCATCCACCATTCATTTCTATTAATTGTTAAACAACGTTGTGAAAACCAGACCAGACATCAAATCAGAAAAAAAAAGATTCAATGGTTCAATTGGGTTTAAACCGGAGGTTTAATTGGATGGCGTGACAAATATTTAAATAATTTTAATATAATTTAAATAATATAATAATGATATATTAAAATCATTTTTATTGATTTAGCAAATAATATTTTAATTTAACACTATTTTTTAATATTATGAACAATATTTTAAATAAATAATTTAAAACATGACATTTTATCTATTTTTAATTTAAATATATTATTTTTGGCTATTCGATCAAAATCTAAATGTCAAAATTGGACAATAATAAAATCAACTGATTCTTTAGAAACCAGATTAATTCACCGGTTCAAAACCAATTATGACCGGTTCGGTTTTGGTTCTATGCAGTTCTAAGCTTTCACCGAACCGACTGAATGACCGGTTTACAGTTGAACCGATCAGTCTGATCCAGTTTTTTAAACCATTGTGTTAAATGTGTTAATTATAGTTTATGCAAAACTTGAAGCATAATTTATAGCAGAGTTATCTTTCACAGAAATTCTATCCTCATGGTCTATCGGATAATCTTCTCATTTATAAGACGCACGCCCAAAATACCTAAAACATATTTCCAAAACATTATCTTCAAAAGGCGTTCCTCTCAAATTCACAAACATAAACATTTTGCTCTTCAATCTCCCTCACTCCATAAAAAACCAGTAGGATCCATAATCATATTGTGGCGTCTTTAACAGGACAATGCAGGTACCAAAGCTCATACCATTGTAAAGGGAAATAAAAGGATAATGCTTTCATGTACAAAAAAAAACAAATTTTAGATCAACCCAAAACCCTAATATCATGATCAAGTATGAACAATGATAGATGACATCTCTTTAGAACCAAAGGGACTCGATGAAGTGATCGCGGTACCTGGTGGAAGCCGAGCTCCTCTCTGTAGCCGAGGGATTTGATCGCCGTGGCGAGTTCAGCGCAAATCCGGAAGCGTTCAGTTGTTGCAGCTGGAAGCGAAGTGGGAAAGCAGGAGGGTTCAGAATCGAGAATCAAGCGGAGTGATTGAGCGCAGATGGAGACGAGAGCAATAGAGGATAAATCCTTGATCGAGGAAACACCAACAGGAAGAGATACGCCAGAACTCTTCAGAGAGCTCAGCAGGATGTCGTGAGCCTCATCCATGCCGGAATAGATCAATTATATCAAATTAGCTCATTTTATCGGAAAATATCAAATATATATCAAATATATATCAAATCACGAAAGTTTGTACTAATAGTATAAAAGATCAGATTTTTTTCTCTGGAAGAGAGATCGAAGGCTTTGACGATGGGCTTGATCTGGCACGACCAAGATCAGGACTTTTTACCCAGTTCATTATCAAATTGGGTGATTTGTGATCTCCAAAACTTGATCCAAGGGTAAGAGATAGAACAAACCCACTCGATCCAATAATATTATAAGCGTGAATTTATTATGTAATTTAGAACCCTCACGGCCCAAAACCCTAAAAAAAAAATATTATGTCCAAAATTCCGGCTTAAAGCTACATCCGGAGTTCAGTAAAACGCAGACACGTAGAATGTCAGATTCACTAGGAATTAGTGCGGAATTTGAAATAACACAGGGAATATCCCGAATAACACCGCAAATTAAGTAACGTGGGAATATTCTAAATATTCCAGCGTTGTTATTTGAGTGTTATTGCGGTGTTATTTTGGTGTTATTGCGATATTATTGGCATCATATAATATTCAAGTGTTATTCGAATATTCTAGCAGTGTTATTCGAGTGTTATTGCGGTGTTATTTTGTTATTGTTGTGGTGTTATTGTGGTGTTATTGCGGTGTTATTGACACCGCATAATATTCGAATGTTATTCGTATATTTCAGCGGTATTATTCGAGTGTTATTGCGGTGTTACTGTGGTATTATTACGGTGTTATTGGTGTGTTTTCGGCTCGGTGTTTTTCTAGTAAGTTTGCGTTGTTATTCTAGTGTTTTTATGGTGTTATTGCCACCGAAAACACATAAATACAACTCAATGCTTATGCATTTACATATCTAACCGCTAAACATCAATTTTTTTCATACACACCATCAACCTCATTGATTTCAATTTTTAAAAAATAAAATGATGGTCTTTTTAAGAATAAAAATTCGGATTAGGGTCAGGTCGGGCTGATCGTGCATTTTTTTTTTCCAAAATTATGTCTAGCATGGATCCCACCATTCCACATATCTGCGTTTTACTGCACTCCGGATGTAGCTCTATGTCTGAAGTCTGGACGTAATATGTTTTCGTTTGATAGCATAATCATCCTTTATTGAATCCAGTTAAACATAAAAAAAATATTAATATTATGAATTTATAAAATTTTGTATTTAAACTCAGGATTTTGCCTTTGATTCATGTTAAATTCGTATTTAATAAATCCTAAAAAAAATCAGTTCTATAATTAATATTTAATTGCATGCAATTTGATTGGATTGAAGCCTGTGGAGGGATTCACCGAGATTAGAAATGGAATAGATGTACATCGCTTTCGCATCTCAATCTTCCTATTTATTATTGTTAGGAGCGTATAATTAATTAATTTAATCGAATAATTTTGGTAGTAAAATTCAGTATTTTTTTCAGATCAAACTAAACAAAACAAAATTTTAATATGATTATTTTAGTTAAATTTTGGCTAAAAAAAAATATAATTAAATTTAACAATCAATCTAATTATCTTTAACTTAAATAATATGTTTCAATATATATATATATATATATATATATATATATATATATATATATATATATATATATATTGTTTAAATTTGTGTTTTGGTAGTGGAATAAATAATGTCCACATTTGTTTAATTTTTGTCATTTGTTTGTTGATATAGCTTTTTTATTTAATAATTGCAAAAAATCAAAACAATAACTAAAGTTTAAAAGAAGTTAAAATTACAAGCATAATCAAATTGATACTAATAACGGAATCATCCAACCAAAAAGCAAAAAAGAAAAAAAAATTGTTATGCATTATCGATATAGTGCACCCCAATATTTCAGTTGATGGCATGAAAAATAACTTTGTATTTATTCAATCCATTTGATCAGATAAGCCGAGTTTCGATGCATGTCGTAAGGTTCACGGCTCGTTCATCTGACTAAGCTGAGTAAGGATTGTCGGTCGGCTTTTTGATGGCCTTCAGCTTGACTGGACTTGAATTAAACAATTGCTCTAGTTCAACTATTGTCTATCGACCCTTAGATGAGGAGATTGTATCCCTGGGATGAGACTTCGTAGTAGGGCAGAGGGTGAATCACCGTGATCCAATAAGTACCTCACCCCTTGACAAATGGTCCTTTCGGCGTGCTCGTGGAAGTTGTGGTAAAAACATTAACCACCTGATGAAGAGTCTCGGAAGCTCTTAGGAGATGGTTAGCAGTGCTAAGGCGAGAGTTGGGTTGATGTCTTCTCTCAGCATGAAATATCTTGGTTTTTTAGTTGGATTGCTTGTGTCTGGTCAATCAGGTCCCGATCTAAGGGACACTACAACCAAACAGTGGATTTGCGTCTGAATTAGCGTCAGAAATAAGTTAGACTCTAAATTAGTGTTTGAGTTGTGTATATTTAGCATCATCAGTGGTTTCAA
This sequence comes from Papilionanthe hookeriana x Papilionanthe teres, assembly GCA_022702705.1. Lineage (NCBI taxonomy): Eukaryota > Viridiplantae > Streptophyta > Magnoliopsida > Asparagales > Orchidaceae > Papilionanthe > Papilionanthe hookeriana x Papilionanthe teres. Next base: position 61,616,791 of record CM040423.1, on the reverse strand, counting down.
AATTATTAGTGTCAGCACAGACTAGTTGACAAAATAGCTTTGGATTAGCATCGGCATTGGTCAACTTTTATCTTACTTATAAGTGTTGGCCAATGCCGACACTTAAGCCCTAAAATATGTTTTCGGCCAGCCGAAGCCTCACTTCTTTGATTTTCTCTTCCCTGTCACTAACATGTCTCCTCCAGCGCTTTTCCATGGTCTACAGTGTTTCTGACTCATTTCTACTGCTCTAATTTCATCTAAGGTGAGAAGCCCTCATCCACACCTCCGAGTTTAGGTTTTACATAAGTTTTAATGTTTTTCGTTAGATTTGGACGAACGGGTTTTAGATCCAAAAATATATAAGCTTCTTTCAAATTTTTTCCTTAATTTACTTATTATATTCGCAATGCATTGGGATTAGATGGTTCTATCAAATATTTGAATGTTATGTACTTGAATATACAAGTTTAGTTGTGAGATATGTAAATATAAAAGTTTAGGTGTGAGAATGTAAATAAATAATAATTTTGTGCTATATTTGCAAGTGCACCAATAAAATTTGAAGAGTTCAGTGATATATGCCCAAATATAATTGTTTATGTGTGCGAATGTAAATACATAAGATAGGGAACCTCTAACTTAAACCGAATTGTTGATATGGGGATGGAGAAAATATTTGGTATGAAGAGCCAAAATTGCCATATTTTCATGTAGTGCTTGTTACTTATTGTATTTAATGCCCTGCCAAAGTGAGTATTTGATCCATTGATCGAAATAAGTACATTCTTTAGGGAATTGGAGAGCACACATTTTGGAAGTTGATTCTTTGAAAAATTTTGACGTTATTATTATGATTTTACTATGTAAGCATGAACGAATATTTTCTCCCAATTTTTTTGACTCAAGGAAACATTCAGTCATACATCTGTGTTTTGAGGCTATATTGAGTGGTCCAGTTTAATATAGATGGATGTACCACTTTGAAAGGTATGTCTTTAATTTTAGATAGAGCTATAATCTTGTTTTTTCTAAAATGAAAAAATCGTGCAGCTTTTTGAATAAAATAAAAAATTCTATTAAGAATAAAGCTCATCTGAAAGGATCGATGTGCGAGGCATACATGTTATAAGAGACAATTAAATTTCGTTATTAATTCAATCAAGGGAAACATATGCATGATATTGTTAGTGAGATTTATTCACAAACAAAATTATCAATATTTCCGTTATCAGGTGAACCATTCGATAAGCATGGTACTCACTACCTCAATGGTAGAAAGCTTATAAGCAGTTACAATGTATGTTCTACTGAACTGCAATGATGTGCAACCATTTCTATAATAGGATTAAAATTTAATAAAAAATTATCTAAGTTATTATCTGAAATGTTATACAATTTAACTCTGACATACAAATCACATTGATGTCCCTAGGTTATTTACCGAGAGCCTCAATATAGAGGATGATTCCCTTGTGTGCACGAAAATCGAAGAAGAATTCCAAAAATAATTTAAATTACACGTGCGTTGAAGTAACTTTTTTAATTCACACGTATGTCTTGCAGTTGTACTCTACAAAGTAAAAATAATTACACTTTGGAAATTCTACTAAGTTCATGATAGAAGCAACGGAACCACAGACCAAGGTTTATTAGATCTTGCTTGGGGCCTAATTGTAGTGTCAAGACATGACACATATTTGAAGTGAATTATTAAAAAATTCACATAAGCACTTGATGTGAAGGAAAGCGGACTTGTAATTATGGGGTGCGTGTGTTTGAGAAAACACACAAATAATGGGATCAGCTACTACGACATACTAAATGAAATAGTTCAATTGCAATATTTGGGCTATATTGAACACAATATCTACATGTTCAATTGTGAGTGGTTTGATCCTATTTCTAATCGAGGAACGCAGATACTTGATCCACATGATATTACTAAAGTTAAAATAAATAGCTGAAATGCAAAACATGTTATTCTTGTTCGTCATACTAGTCAGGTTTATTATCTTCAATATCCATGTCGAGCAAGGGATAAACTTCATTGGAATGATGTATTGAAGAATATACCACTAAAAATTGTTGAGATGAATGTATTCACTAAGAGCTAGTTATGCTTGATTTTTGTATTCAGATTAGCTCAATAGGTGAGGATTAACCCCGATAGAATATCACGGGGCTTCACGAAGAAATCTCTCTAGATATAGATGAAAATGACGATGATGTTGACAGAGAAAATTTAAGTTCTTCAACATATTTTTCATCGAATGAAATAGAATAAAAAATTATATGTATACTTATATTATTAGCTTCAGCACCTTATTGCTTTTACTTTCGTTTCTTACTTGTTTAAATTTCATGATCTTATGTGTAAACACAACATGTTTCATTGTTCTGTTTTTACTTTTTTGTCTATATTACATACTAATCATGCTTACTCATTCTATTTTTCTTTTTCTCCTGTTCTAGATAGTAGGTTCTCAGCCCCCAGGGAAGCCCCGCGTTCAGGGGATGTTAAGGAACACATATCAGAGTTTGAAGAAGGCCGCTAGTGGCGCTAATAGGTATGAGACTTGTGAAGCCACTCTGGTGACTGTTGCCCCTCCTCCTGTACCAGATCCCTCATAGGCAGCACCTCCGACTCATGCACCATATTTCCACCCAGATTCCTTTTCCAATGAGCCAGGCCCCTAGACTCTAGTACTTGAGATGGCTGACACTGTCGACAGAGTACATATTGAGCTGGAGGGTGACTTGTATGTTGCCTTTCTTTATTACAGTATAATAATTTCAATTTTCATCCTATTTTATAATATAACTAATATTTCATTTGTAGGTTCTACCCCTCTAGGACACCCATGATGTGGATCTCGGAGATCTTCCAAAGCAGGTATCAACTGCATCTCTCATGAAAGCAGATCCCGATTACCACTCGAGATATGTATTTTAGGGAGTACAAGATATAATATCTTAATTTGAAATAGAAAGCTAATTTTTTTTCCTTTCTTATGCTAATCAAGCTTACATACTTTTTAATTTGAAGATATCATTTTTCTGGTTGCCGAAATATCACCAGTAGATCCGACAAATTTTTTAGGTTCGTGTCATGCATATGCTCGAGGATATGTTCACGACAGCGCATAAGAAGGTGCAGAAAGCCTTGTGGGTTGGTGAGGAAGTCTGGGTAGAGTTAAACTGAGCATAGGCAGACCAATTAGCAGAACCAGATGACGGAGGGGGCCAAAGGGGTTGCACTTCACAATAGAGGTTCGTTCCCCCACAAGGAGCACTGCCTGAGGCTGGTGAGATTATCTCAAACATCAAAAGCTTACAAATTTATATAATTATATGACCCTTATATTTAGCTAATCATGTATATAGGCCAAAGAGCTTGACAGGGAGCCATCCGTGACCGATGAGTAAACTAATTTGCATGTCCTTACACATAGGTGTGCGAGCACTCAGCAGTGGTTATCCGACCACTATCAATTTGTCCATGTTAGTTTATAAAATTTAATTTTCTAATTTTTGGTGAGCTATAATTTGTTAATTAATGTTTAAATTTCAATTAATGTTTGAATTTTGTTATGTATAAGGATTATGAGTAGCTCCAAAAGAGACATAGAGAGATGGCTAGCTAGACTTCAACATTCGCCAGAAATAGTGATAACAAGTCTACCAATGCTCAGTCTGATTTTAAGTTGTGGACTTAAGTGATGATGAAGCAGGGGAGAGTGTATGGTCTCGAAGCAAAGGGGATGGCATTTGAGGCTGAGAGTTTTAGTGCATATGTGGGAGGCGCTAGCTCATTATAGGCTCAGCATGAGGAGCTTGCCAGGCAAGCCATGATGATGAATGAAGAGCTCAAACATGTGTGTGCAAGCTAGAAGATGATAGCATATAATCTAACATGCTTGAAGGACAGTTTTGATTACCGGAGCAAGTGGCATATGAGTGCTGTTGAGAAGGATGAGAAGGAGGAGGAGTATGATGATGATGAGGAGGAAGATTAAGATTTTTTTATGTGTTTAATGACGTTTTCCCGACAGAGGGGCTGATTATATGTTTGTATCATTTATGTGTAATTGAACTTTCAATTTATGTTGTTTAGTGACATTGAGCACTTTGACCTGTTTGTCTTTAATTTAAAATTGGTATCATTAATTGATTTGTTAAAACATTCTTTTAACATGTATGATGATATATAAATGTTCTGGTACATTGCTTGTATTTGTCATGTATATGTATGTGGAAATCTAATGGTCTTATTAAATTTTTTCTTTGGTTATAGGTTTGCACCAGATTTGCATCGAAACACTATAACGCTAAGTACTTCTATCACCAATATGATAAAATATGACACAAGTTCGATGTTTTTGTGTCAAAAAAAGTTGACATAAATTAGCGTTGATCATGTTTGATGCAAAACTTCTGTTTTTTCCAATGCAAATTTATAGAATAAAAAATTTTTGATGCAAATTCGAGTGCAAAGCTTGATGTAAAATGATTTAGTGATGCTTGTTTTAACATCAATTTTTTTAAGCTAATTTGGATTAGCATCAGTAAAATGTCAATTAGTGTCAGAAATTTTATGTTCATGGCCATTTTCTTTTAGTGGGAAGTGCATTTGATTAATAAAGTTCTCTGATTTTTTTTTGTGATGGAACTCTTGTTCTTTCATCGGTGGGCCTTCTTGGTCGAACTTTTCTATCTTTCAGTCTGTTGGATTTGCTTGAGATTCATGCTAACGTATTATTGATATACAATGCTATTAGTTCATGTCAAAACTTATATTAACCCTCTAATTGATATTATTTCATTTTGTTATTAGTAGCACTAATATCAAAAAATTAAAAAAAAAAACACATCCATTCACCTTTGTGAATGACCAAAAATAATTTAGGGATATTAACTGTTGGGATTGTTATGAGTTTCACGAGTTCATCAACGCCAAAAGTCATTTAAATTTTGAACGGATGGTTGCATTCTTGGTGGATACATTGAATCTGGACATATTTTGAAGAGACACCAATGCACCTTTTGGAAAATTTTAAAAAGAAGACTTGAAGATCAGAAAAAGGGTTATTGTTAGAGGGTGTGATTAGTGTTAAGAGTCAAGTTTATGTTAGAGAGAGCGCACCTTTCCACTTCACCACTTTTTATTATCAATTGTATCTAGTTTTTATTAAGAGTAGAATAGAGATTTGGAGTCAGCAGAGTTGGGCGCCAGCCTCTATTGTGTCTTGTAAAGGGAAAGCAAAGTTTCAAAGGAACTTCAAGTATCTTGTGGAGAGGATTTTTAGATAAGTGTTTAACTTTGTTTTAAATTTGCTTTTAAAGTAAGACTTGTATTTTCACCATGATTTATTCTTTCAAATCAAGTTGTAATTGTGTTTTCTCCATGGATTCTGAGTAGTTTTCTTTATATTTTTCCTTTTAAATGATGAAGTAACTAAATTATGGAAGGAAGTTGTGTGAAGTATAGGATTTCATTGTTGGAAGAAGTTGTGATAATTCACTATCTTGCACTTCATTTACTTTTTAATTTAGCCAATTAAGATGTTAAAATTTGTTGGGAGATTATGCAAGATCCATTGTGGTATTGTCTCAATCAACAATTAGAAAGAAACACATGTAATTGTATCGATGAGAATTGTAGTCCATATGGTTGGATGCAAATAAATAGGAAGATATGCTTATAATGGGGGCTAAAATTAGAAGTCTTTAGAGTAACAGACTACAACCCCCTAATTTGGTTTGATGTGAAAAATTTTGTTATGAGATGTTAGCCCTCAGGTGGAGGGAATCGAGGGAACTCTAGAGTGAGAGCTAGTATCTTCTCTGCCTAACCCATCTACAAGATTTCAAATCATCAAATTAACCAATGTTCTTTATAGAAACAAGTAAGGGTAAAGAATATAATTGCTTCTATTTGGCGCAACACATTTTAAATACTTCCACAACGAAATTCTATAATTATTATTGATTCATTGAAATAGAAAAAGGATATTTTATTCTCATTTGCTTTCATATTATTTTATAGTTGTGTTAACTTTAGTTGTTTGCTTTACTTTTTATTCAGAAAATACCAAAAACAAATTTGAAAAACTTTATATCTTGAAAAAAACTTTACAAAATCATTTTTAAAAGTAAAAAGTTATTTTTCTTATTTCTTTAAAATTTTAGATATTTCCCTATGGGTTCAATATCTCGGGGTTTAATAAAAAGGTCCTATATTACTTGATAAACGATATGTATACTTGCGTAGTATCTCATATTATAAATAATTAAAGTATAATTTCATATCTAAAACGTAAGGGTAAATATTCGAGGATCAAGTTTTTTGCGTCGTTGCTGGGGAAATTAATTAAAATATCATTTAAAGAAAATTTAAGAAAAAATAAGCTTTTACTTTTCATTATTTTTGTTAGTGTGTTTTATTTTATTTTGTTAATTTTGTATGTGTAGTTCAGATTCTAAGAGACTTGTGCCTCACGATTCTTAATTAGAGAGAACTATCAGAAAAATAAAAAAAATTAAAAATTCAGAATAAGATAAAAATATTCAAGAAATGGCAAAACAAAATAATCAAAATGTTGAAATCCATCAGAAATTTAGACTTTTAAGAGATTATGCTAACACTACAGTGGATGAACTGCATGGTAGTATTCAATACCCTGCTATAGCTGTTAATTCATTTAAACATAAACCTGTTATTATTCAAATAATATCTAATAATCAGTTTGGGGGAGCACCAACTGAAGATCCTAATTTATATCTTGCCAATTTTCTAGAATTGTGCGCTACTTTTCTATACGATGGTGTTTCAGATGATGCTATTAGACTTAAACTTTTTTCTTTTTCACTGAGGGATAAAGCTAAGATTTGGTTAAATTCATTAGCACCTGGATCTATCAGAAGTTGGGGTGATTTAGCACAAAAATTACTTGCTAAATATTTTCCACCATCGAAGCTTACGAAGCTAAGAAATGATATTACATCTTTTTGTCAGTTTGAAGGGGAATCTATATATGAAGCATGAGAACATTTTAAAGATCTCTTAAGAAAGTGTCTACATCATTCGATACCAGATTGGTTAATAATTCAGACCTTTTATAATGGATTAGTTGAAACTCTTAGATCTATTATTGATGCGGTTGTTGGTAGTTTATTGATGTCTAAACAGTTTGCTGATGCTTATGTTTTAATTGAAGAAATGACTACTATTAATTTTCAATGGCCTTCTGAAATGTTAAATCCTAAAAATGTAGCCAACATTCATGAAAATGACACTTTTGTGATGCTAGCAAATCAAGTTGCTACAATTTCAAGGAAGATAGACAAATTTAGGATGAATTCTCTCAGCCAATTTCCATGATTGAAAAAAATTCATTAGGCTAAATGGTTGATTCTCAAACTTCACCAGAAACCTTAAATGTCATAAGTAAGTCTAATAACCCATATTCCAATTATTATAACCCAGGTTGGAAAAACCATCCAAACTTTAATTGGAATACCAATAATCAGGGTAGTAGTAATCAACAATGGGGGAACAACCAAGTAAATCCATTGGGAAACTGGAACAACCAAGGGAATAATAATTATAGACCAACATATTCTCCAGGTTTTAATAATACTTCACAATTTAAGAAGAAGAAGTTGTCTATTGAAGAAGTGGTGTTACAAATGGGAAATCAATTACAAAGTCAATGAGCTACAATTAGAAATATTGAGAATCAATTGGGACAGATTGTCAATTCATTAAGTAATAGATCCCAATGAACACTTCCTAGTAATACTGAAGTAAATCCAAGAGACAAGACTAAAGAGCAAGTACAAGCTATTCAGTTGAGAAGTAGAAGAGAGTTGGAAGGTAGAGTTCAAAAAGAGACTGATTACTCCACTTGATTATTTTTCATTACTCATTATATAATTTTAACAAATTTTACATTTAAACTTTTGAATAAAAAATCAATACTATATAAGATGATATGTACTAAAGGTACAGTCAACAACTCAAAAAAATTATTTGTTGATTAAATTGATTTTTAGTTGTTCATTCAGTTAATATTTGAATTACAAATTATTAGTGACAAAAAAATTAAATTTCATTGTTTGGCCGTTTGTTCCTGTCTTGAAAATTCAATACTCTCGGGTTAATTCGTGGCAACAACTTTGCTTTCAAGTGAAAAATGGGCAAGCGAATGATAATAATGAGACTATGAAGTTAGGTGTTATAATTTCAAATAACTAACAAAATTATTCATAAGTCTGAGGGCTTCCATCTATCCATTATTATCAAAGAAATGAAGGCCTCACCCACTCTAAAATAAGACATAATATAGTTCTTCATCTTTTGGTTCAACCCTAAAATATTTATAATTGAGAAACATTGTAGTCTTTTGGGTTGAAATGACTCATCCATTTTCTATATATCAAGCCATAGTGTGAAGACACATTTCATTCAATGCCTATAAATATTACTAGCAAGATGTGCCAAAGATCATCTTCACTCTTAAGAAAAAAATGTCTTTGGCATATAGCATTCTTATTATGTTTTGCATGCATGAAACTAAAGCAAATTACTTTTCGAGATACAATAATATGGTTTGAGAAAAAAATAAAAATAAAATTTTATTATTTTATTATTTTAATTTTTTTTTTCATATGATATATTCACTATTTTGGCTAAAAACATATCTTCCAATTTTTCATTCTTTTTTCAAGCTCTATGACACCCAATCACTCAAAACAATATAAAAAAAATGAAGCATTTTTTGGACCATTTTGAAGGCCACACCCAACTTTCATTGATAAATAAATCAAATACAATACTCTTTAAAGAGGCATAAATAAAACAGACTCAAATTAAAAGTGAGAAGAATAAGATAAATCTATAAAAAATGAAAGTAAAATAAATATGTAAAAGAAATAAATGAGTCAAATTAAATCCCCAACATCATAAGGAAAATCTCCAACAAGAATTATGTAATAATAATCCAATGTATAAGAAGTCCAACAAAAGTCAAACATAAAAAAAATCAACCTAAAAATAAGTTTCTCGTATGAGTGTCTGATAGAAAGTTTGAAAAACTCAATCATATGCATATGCACACATTCAGAAACACACCCTAATAAAGTAATTATCCAACTCATATGACAAAAAGGAGAAAAAAAATGTTGGACTTCAAATAAACAGAAAATATGGAATAATAGGTTGAGCCTCTCCCTATTTTTTTACTATAATCACAAGTCCAAAAATAAAAAAAATTCTTGTAATTAATAGTGAAACATATTTGCAAATATCCAAAAAATATGACCCAATATGTAGTATCTATGATATTAGTAATAACCTTTGTAATTTTTGTATCTTTAAAAGAAACAAAATTGAAGTAATGAAATACCAAATCTTTCCAGTATGACTCATTACCAAAATAATCAACTATTAAAAATCTATCCCAGCAGTATAATAAAAGGAGATGCAACCAAAATTATCATATAGATATTCTTTACAAGCTTTGAAATAATTCTCTAGAGAAATACAATATCTTGATAACATATAAGAATTCTTTTTTAAATTCTAATGCTTACTTTAAAGTCTAGTAACAATAATAATTTTCTTGTGATGATATCCTTACTGGGATGATATATTAATAAAGATTCAAGCTTATTTTTTTTCTAATTATAAATAATGAATAGTGATATGAATAGATAGAAGAAAATCATCTCAAAATCTTACAGCCAATAAAGTTAGAAAAAATGAAGAAACAAAATTGTATTCAATATGAAAGAAGCTGTCATGAGAAATATAATTTTTAAGAACTCTAAAAGAGAATGATCATTCAAAGTAAATGTGTGAGTGAGAATAATTGAAACATTTACATAGCACACAAATATGATCAACTATCAGATTTCTAGCAATTAAGATATCTCTAGTAGTTTAAGTTCCTCAATGAAAATTGTTTAACTTTTTATTTAAAAAAACCACATCCTATGCATGATGGTCACATTACTGCTATTTTTTTCTTTGTCCAAGGATAGATACTTGGGCTCATTTCATGCATTGCTAAAAAAAAAATGAAACTGATCTATTTTTTACTTAACTGAATGAAGCCTTACATTTAAAAGATTTTCAAATAACAATCAACAAATTCCATATATGTGTGTGTGTGTGTGTGTGTGTGTATATATATATATATATATATATATAAATATATTTTCTAAGTTCAAGCTACTAGATCAAATATTAAGCATTTTGGACAAATTAATAGAAATCAAAACAGGAAGATTTTCATTTTGCAATTTTGGTAGTAAGTAGTTGAGTGCAAGTTGGATTGAATCTGTACTTGACAATATACAATCTTTTCTTATAGGACCAATCTTTTCTTAAAGATAAAAAGAGAAGCTTTTATTATTATTTTACTAAACAAGTATAGTTTTCAATTTCGCCCTTTGATCTAACCCTTTGACTCCATATTTATAGACTTCATTTTTTATGATTTGGGGTTTTGAGCATTCTAGAATATGCTAGATTTGAATCTTAATAATCAATATATGTTATATTCCTTATAATCATTGAGCCAGAAAGACTACTGCTTGTGCTCGCCGACTACACATGGAACCTCATTTTGATGTCGCCACCATTGAGTTTTGCTCAGTGGCAACAACAGTTCTTTCAACACTCTCACCAAGCTGGCTAACTAAGAATTGTCTTATGAGAATAATGTGATTACTTGAAGGAAAGTGAAGATTGAATTATTGCCTATAAAACTCGAGGTCATGATTTGTTTGTTGAAATTTAGTAGCATAAAATTGAGTATGAGAGCAATATGTGAAGTAGTTGTTGGAAAATAAAATGGTTATTATAAGAGGAGAAATGCTAAAAAAGTGAAGAGGAACACTTGTAATACTCACTTTTACTTCACTTTTTTGCTTCTTGATTTTACTTAATACAAAACTCAAATACGCCACACCTATTTATGCTAGTAACACCCCCATTAGGATTAGCCAGCTCATTTCAATCTTATGAATACAACTAACTCTCTAGAATATTCTTCTATATTCAATTAAAAAAATAATTAATTACATATTTAAGAATTATCTAAATCACTCCTTTAAAATACATCTCTAGAATTTTCTAAAACATTATTCATAAAATGAGTCTCAAGAAATTTCTAATGACTTTTCAAGATTATGGGCTCAATTAAAAGATCATTTTAAATCCAGGTCTGTTTGAGGTAACTGCAACTTATTGAATAATCTGCTGATAAGTTGTTGATCATCCGGATAAGCTGGTCAGCTGTTTGGTTTGTGTTATTTGAAAAAAACTAATTTGCAGCTGTTTCTAGATAAATGACAATTCTGCTCATGTGCAGTAATGTTGTTTGCAACTGTCATAACAATATATTTGAGCAAGAAATCACTTCAGAACAGTAGAACAAATACCTCATTTACCTGTGAGTATCAAGTGTACTAAGAAAAAAAAAACTATTAAAATTACAATTAAAAGTATGATAATATTAATTTTAAAATCCAAACGGCATGTGCCACGAGTTATGTCGTCCTTCAGGGATACCATCCAACCCCGATCAATATCGACAGTGGAATTTGTCGAATTGTCTGCCTACCGGAAGAAGTCACACCTCTCCATGATGCTTCGCAGGCAACTGTAGAACTATCTCCCATAGCTATATTTACGGACTAGCAATAGATAATGCAGCATCAAGATGACAACTGAGCATGTATCACCAAAACCCAACCAAAGGCAACAGTAGAGAGAGACACAAACATAAGAATTGTTGGAGCGCACCTAGTCCAAAATGATCAGTGAAATGCTGCTCTTTAATAGCACATTAAATAGAGAGACACATACATCATACTTTTATAACTGCATTTGCCAATAAATATTATAAATTCACATTTGAATTATTGCTTCCATTAAGCAGCAAAATTAAAGTCTAAAGAACATTTAAAACCAATTGCTCTCCATATTTCTTCAGCAACCATTCCATTTATCAAAGAAACAATGTGAAGAAAGCACTCTCAAGCATGAAACAACCACCAACTACCAACACACACATTTAAGTCCAACATCCAAAACCCAACCAAAAGGTAGCAATCGAGAGAGAAAGCGCAAATAAAAAAAGAGCCAAATAAACACAGAAAATAGCCATTCCTTTGAAATTCACCACAAAAAATAGCATGATATTACTCATAGAGTACTGCAAACTTCTTGCAACAAAGGAGAAAGGCAAATAAACACACAGAAAAGCCATTCCATCGAAAATCACCACAAAAAAGGCAACGATATTACTTGCATAACACCACAACCACGGATCGCGAAGAGGAGGAGGAGAAAGGCAACAATCGAGAGAGGTGCGTGAGAGAGAGGCACGTGACAGGGAGCCATTGTTTAGCGACCGAAGCCACGGGATGAGGGCAGAGGAGAGGATTGAAGAGGCGCCTAGGGCACGAGATGAGGGCAAGCGCGACGGGAGGGCATTGAGCTAAGAAAATTCTTCCAAACACGAGCCACGGGGTCGAACCCATGGTCGGCATTTTATACAAAACAGAACCAACATATCGTGAAACACATTGAATATGGAGAAAACAAATGGCATGACAACATTTTGAAAATGCAGGCGTGGCAGATAAGCTGCGCCAAAAAACTTTTCAACAATGATTCCATTAGTTCATGTTATAAATTTTTTAATCACGAAGTAATGCATTTTTATTTTTTTTTTGAATAGGCATAATGAATGCAATCTAGGTGCTAACCAAGGTGAAGGGATTAACTTTGAATGCACTTTGTATAGTAAGTTATTTGTATAGTTATCTACTTAAACTTGTCTATATTGTTAAGTGCGGTTAAGAACGTGGGATTGTGTTAAAATTGTTCAAAGTGGATTAGATTTTTTTGGATTAAGGCCACGTCAAAATTAATGAGACCGACCGTTATAACTAGCTTGAGTATAACTTGAGCTACGTTTGGATCATTGTTTTCAAAAGTGCACTCACACGTGAAGCGAAGCAAAGTGTGTGACGAACACTTCACTTTGTTGTTGCATGGTATTTGCAAGAGAAACAGACTCGAAGCTTGTGAAGCACTATAGCGAGTTGGTCCAGTTTATAGTTTAGCGAAAGGAAATAAAAGCTGCGGTCTAATGTTCAAAGAAATGCAAAGAGCAAATAGTCTGGTGTTCCAAAGTTCGAACATAACAAGGGAGTCAAACATCGTCTTGGGTTTAGACTTAGAGTTCGAAGCATGCTTCAAACACTGACCATTGAAGGCAGATGTCGAGAGTGCTTGGGATTTGAGAGGGTCTCCTTCGACCGAAGGAAGCGACACCGAGCTTGCCAAACTTGGAAGTAGCAGCCCAAAATACCTTATGTTAATTTCTTTTAGGAAGATTTACATACATGCCACTCAATTCCTATGTATTTACATATCTAACACCTACACTTAAATATAAATAAATATTAAAACTTAAATACACACACATATACATATATACATATCTATACACCCCTATATATATATGTATATCTGTATATGTATGCATATATGTATGCATATGTATGTATATATATGAGCGGTTGAAGATAAATACCTAAAATGAACAATTTATGATTTTTTAAATCAATTTTTTTTTTTATTTTATTTTTAAAGAGAAGATGTTGAGATAAGATAGAGAACTATAATTTTTAATTTTAAAATAAAATCTTAAATTTTAATTATGTTGGGTTAAATTATAAATTTCCATTTAATCAAAATCACGAGCATTAAGCCGAGTTAAATTTCAATTCTGTTCGAATCATTTTTTCGCAAACGCTAAGTCGATTTTATCTTTGAAATTTTAATTTAATTCAACCTGATTAATTTGTTAGCCATCACTCTACATTGTCCATACATAAAATCTTTTGAAACATAAGACTACTCCCAACTTATCCACTAGTTCTTCATATGATGGCTGATAAAGGAAAGCTCAAGTGAAAAGTAAGTCATCCGAATGGACATTATTAATTTTAATACTCTAGCCTAAAAATTACGCAACAAATAAAAAAAAAATTCATTTTATGACCCTAGCATGATTGTTAGGAACACGAATTATTCGCAGTAGAAAAACATATTTGCAAACCCAAAATTTAAAAAAAAAAGTAAAAATCTTCTATTGGGTAAAAAAAAAATTAAAAAATCATTTAATACTTGAGGGACAAGAGGCGTATGTCACAAATTTGCAATGTTCATATCAAAAGTTCAATATTTCATTTAAATATCAATGCTTTATTTCAAGATAGAATAGCACTGGACAGAGAGAAATCCAGAGAATAAATTACATTGATTTTCTACAGCCAAAAAAGAAAAATACAGTAAACCCAACTGTACAAGTTACAGTTCTTATTCAAGCCTTCTAATACAATAAGATGTTTTTCTCTAACATGCTGAATACACAATTTTTCACAATAAACAGTATGCGCTTTACAAATTTTATGTTGAAGACGAACAAAAATTACACAAGACGTCTACAGTAAAAAAGCGAGCTAACAATAGATAATGGTTTAAGAGAGAATGGTGAGAATAACCAGCGGATCGTTTCAGGATTCTGCCAATATTTGCAGAGAAATACTTTGATATTTGCACCTTTCCTCAACAATGGCTCCTCAAAATAAAAAACCAAGCAAAAATTGCAATTCAAGAAGAGCTGTTAGAAGTAGATGTATTATTGGTTGCCACCAGTGCAGGAGGGAAATGGTGGAAAGAAGAGGGAAGATTCAACTATCAAAAACTGCTAACTGGGAAGTTTAGGCGGCTGTAAAGCAGATAAGTTGGAGATTCAACAGCTTCAGGTCTGGCATAGTGGATCATAATCATAAGCTTCACCTGCTTTGACGAATCTTCCCTTCACCCGCTTTCTAATGTCTGCCCTAGCTTTACGTGAGGCATACCTTATTTTTTTCTCAAACCTGTTAAAAAAAAGTAGAAAGAACATGCATTACATTCCACTGTTTCATTTTTCTACCAACTCTGAAATTAATACCATCCGAAAAATTTTATCAACAGCTAGTGCCAATAAATACATTATAATATTCTTTTGACATATGATGTGCAATATGTTTTTTTATAACAAATGATGAATGCACCATTCAGTTATAAGTTCATTGTTCACAAAGCCTCGCACTAAGGAACATACAAAAGCCTCGAGGCTTAAGCCTCGTTATCATCTGTAAGACTTGCACCTTTTTCATTCCAGGCAACGCCTCCATGTAGTTATGCAAAAATAAAAAAAAAATCATATTGTATTATTAATATATATTATATTATATTATAGTATATTTGATATATATGAAACTATGCCTCAAAAATGTCAAAAGAAAATTTAAATATGATTACATGATTATGTAATAAATTTATTTCTTTGTTTTAAATCATAAAGGCTTTCAGATTAATTGATTGCAAGAAAAAAATTATACCGAATGAAAAATATTTTAAAAATACAAATGAGAAATAATTAGATAATAATAAATATTAATATTCTTTGAAGATAATAAAGCGATGATAAGTCCACCATGGATCCTGAACCTCATGAAATAATAAAATTTTAAGTGAATGTTTACATGGATCATATTTCAAATTTTTATTTTATATCAATATTTAGGATTAAGATTTTGTTTCATGCCTTTATAATGATAAAGTAAATCATCACATCAATGATTTATATCATATTTAGGAATAATTTTTAATTTATGAGTTTTTTTTCTTTTTTGAGGCTTACACCGGGATCTGTCTTGAGCCTTGCGCCCCATCTTGTGAAAACTAAATGCCATAGTTCCCGATTTTACCTATTTAAACTTTTGCTTATACAAGCGATCAATTTGACATTAAAAATTCTTAAATATGATAATTGTTTCATAAACTATTTGTGATAAGTTATGAATTTTGTTTGAAAGATCATTTACAAATCACAATGTTCTCCAACTCGTGCTATTTATTTCTTTGATAAGTTTGCATTATGTATGAATATTCATTTATATACTATCATATAATCTAACAACTGTATCTACACCATTCATTACTTGCTAAAGTAGATTTTGATTTATATCACATGACATATTGTCATATATTTCTTTGATCATAATCAAAAGTTTAAGATTTGCATAAAAATTAGTTTGCTATTATTATATTATTCATATATAGTGTACCGCACCGTAATTGGAACCGACTTACAATGGTTCTGATATTAGCTATCTAATGATATTTGCATATAAGTAGAGGCAAAGAAGGAGATGGAGAGGGAGATGAAATGAGCTCAAAAAAAAAAAAAGGCAAATATGAGGAGATGGACCATGTGAGTTAAGTAAAGCCGAGAGAGCCAGTCGAGATTTGTAGCAAGCGAGGAGCTCGAATTGAAGGAGAGTGAGATAGGCAAATTACCATGCGGCAACTGCATGCCAGCGAAAGAAGAGGAAGAAGCATACAAGCATAGGGTGTGGGCCCGCATAGTATCCAAGATAGATACTTGAAAGCTCCAATCGTGCTCGCAGATTTTGAGCGGCTATCAGAGTGGGTGTGCAACGAATGATGATCGAATTCGAACTGTTGAGTCGCGTAATATTTTAGAATCCTCCAACTGCAATAGAGGCTTGCTACATTTGAAAGGAGACAATCCAACAAGGTCACCCATAGACACAGTGTTGACTCGCCAGATCGAGGGGAGGAAGTGAATCGCTTCCAACGATAACTTTCCTGTGACGAAGAACCAAGGCCCCAACAATTTGGCATGAGATATCAAGAGAGAAGCTGAGATTTTAGTAAATGTGAATTTAACAAATATTGATAGTCACATGAATCCGAATGAGTTTATCGAGTGACTCCAAATCGTAAAATGAATTTGTTAGTATAAGAAAGGACAAGAGAGTTAAATTAAAAGCTAACAAGCTTAGGAAGAATGTTTCTTTATGGTGGATAAATCTGAAGCATATTCGACAACGAGGAGGGAAAAATAAGATCACCACCCGATAAAAAGGGTGATGAAGCGCAAATATTTTTCCCTGCAATACCTACAGGATATGTTAATAAAACTCTTCCACCTGTTCCAGAGAGATTCTTCGGTGGAGTACATAGTTGAGTTTGATCAGCTCATGCTGAAATGTGAGCTAGTGGAACTCAATGAGAATACTATAACTTGATATCTATGAGGATTGAAACGTCTATTGACAATAAGGTACAATTACAACATTATTGAACGTTGCAAGATATGTTTATAAAACTCTTCCACCTGTTCCAGAGAGATTCTTCAGTGGAGTACATAATTGAGTTTGATCAGCTCATACTGAATTGTGATTGACATTTTACCTCCTACGTGGTTCCCACTGAAAGTGGTCCAACATGACATGGATTTCACTCTAGAGTTGGTTCTTCCAAACAATTTGTTCATTAGATTTGCCCAACCGAGTACGAGTGAGACAATTAGATTACTGATTTAATCACTCGCGACTTGGTTCATGAGAAATATCCATCATGTGCAGTTCAAATTTTGGTTGTGCCAAAAAAGGATAACTACTTATTATATTATGATTGACTTCAGAATGTGTATGTATTTTAGAGTTACATAAAATCGACGTGAGCATGAATTTTGTAGTGACACCGCCTCCGACATAGAGCAATGTGATGACTTTGTTATGATTGTGCTAAATTGATTCCAGAAGCTTCTACAGAAGAAGAAGAAACCTCTCCTACCCGGTCTGCAAGTTTCAGAGGTTCATTAGAAGCCCGCAATCGCGAGAATTGGAATAGGGTGCCGACTTTCAAGGCTAGTTTAGCATTTTTTTCCACCTTTTTGATTTCCTTCCTATTACCCCATTTCTAATTAAGTTATTTTATGTGAGGTAACTATTTATATCTTTGTATTTCCTATTATATTAGAACTTTTGCTTTTTTTGGAGTATATGAAGATTGCAATCTCTGATTTTTTTGCTTTAGAAGTGTTTTATTTTATTTTTTTTATAAGCGGTGTTTGTATCTTGCTCATGAACAGTTGGTAAAACCTCCTCACAATATAAACATCGCATATTTGGAGTTCTCTTTGTTATTCTGCCAAGAAAGCCGCCGAATGATGCCTATCCCCTTCCAAAAGCCATTGACCTTGCATATTTTTGTTTTCTCACAATTCCACAACCGCTTCTCTGCTAAGTCTCCCTCCTAAACACCTTCTAGGAGCCCTAGAACAGTATCATACAGTATCAACATCTCAGTGCACCTCTATAAGACAATCCCCTTGAGCGGACACCAGGCCACGGACCAACATCAGGCTAGGCAGATGGGGATCATAAGAAATTAATATTTGCAAATATTTTCAAAGGAAAAAAATAAGAACAGTAGAAAGAAAAATATATCAAGTATCGTTTGTAATTTACCCAAACATTCCAATAAATCATGAAAAGGCATGAACTTACTTCCGTGCTTTCTTCTTCTCTTTGTAACGCATGACAGCATTACCCCTGTTAGCTGCCTTCACTGAGCTCTCAGGACCAGGTGCATACCATTGAGTATCGGCCACAAGAAGCATCGAAGATACCCCACATTCTTGATAATCTCCGACACTACTCTCACCAGTCAGACCAGAAAAGGAAACGGATAGGCAGGAATGAGCTTGTCTTGCTGGAACCAGCACGCTAGAGTTTGCTTTCTCCACCGGGGTTGACATCACTGAATCAGCAGATACAGCATTACTGCAGGCTGTGTGCAGGGACTTGGCCTGAGCAGCAGATGATACATAGTAAAGCATAGAACTACAAGAATAATAGACAATTCCCACAGAATAAAAAAATAACAATAAAAAATAAAAAATAATGTGGAAAGATCGACTTTATGATGTACATTAGATGAATCGACATAATTCAGCAAGCAGTTTCAATACATAAGGATTCTACAATGTAGGCATCTTGGTCTTAGTAAATACTAAAATGTACTTCATTATCTTTCCATCCAAGAGAAGTTTTAATTTTAGAACAGGAAAAAAGATCAGTATATTAATAACAAGGATACTTCACAACAAGCGCCCCTCACTAACACAAAGCACAGGCACAAATACATAGGAAAAGAAAGGAAAATTTACATACATACCAAAATATTATTTTGGCATATCTGACATCCAAAGATATATTACCTATATAGCACCCTATTCTCAATCACATTACTAATAAGACTAAAGGTAACTTATCCAACGAGAAATAAACCTTTTCAAGTATATGATGTGATGTGATTTAGACATTAGTGCATTATCTAACTAAACATAAAAATTTAGGTGCTATGCGTTCAAACACAAAAGCATTATGAGCTGTCCATGTCGCCAATAAATAAAAGAATAAGCAATAAAAACAGTAGACTATTTAGATTTTTAGATATGTTGAAAGAAGCTACTAGAATATTACACCTAAAAAATATTCTATTTGGATTAAAGTTCGATAACATGGTCGAACAAAAACAAATTGGGAAAGTCTCAAATTTCACTTTCTGGATGTTTTTGCATCCTTTAAATGGGTGCTGACTCAAGTAAATAGAGTACAGCACATGTTATTGCACATATCAAAATACATTATTTAGATCTTGATGGAACAGCTTTCTAGCTTTTTTATTTTTCAGACCATCAATAAAGTCCTATTTAGTTATTATTTCTTTTGCTGTTTTCTCAAAATTTTTATGGTAAGAAAGTATTTACAACCAGATCTTCTAAAATGTTGTAGCTTTAAGAATGCTACTGTTAGAATGATTTTTCAAAATCTAAATATTTATAATATCCACAAAAGTTTTCTAAAAAATTGATTTCCTTGTAGCAGCTTTACACCCACCTTTATAAAAAGCTACAATCACTGCAAACAGACCGATAGTTGTACTAGAAAAAAATATCCTTCTAAATGCAGAGAGCTTTTATCAATTGCCAAATGCATAAGTTCCTCCTTTCTCTTCCTGCTAATCAGTATAATATGTAGCTAGGGCAGGTTGCTCAACCAAAGAGGTAGGGCCTTAATCTAATTTAAGGTGTAAACGAGTAGAGCCTCGCTCGAGTCTCACCAAGCCTAACTCGAGTCACACCAAGCTTGAGCCTGATCAATTGATTGAGTTCAAGCATAAGCTTGAGCTTCAGCTTAGTTTTATGAATTTGAGTTAGCCAATAATCTTGCTCATTCATTAAAAGAAATAATGATTTTAATTCAGGCATTTATTGAAACAAAATAATAAAATAGAAAGAATGAGAAATTAGACTGGAAAAAACAATAAGTCACCTAATATAAGTTAAGGAATAACTTTAAAATACTTTTAACAACTTTGTACTTAAAACTATTGAATTATAACTTATTTTAATTATTCTATCTATATAGCACTGGCACCTCTAAAAATGTGTCATATCCGTATCGGACATGTATCAAACAACTACACTTGTCTGCAAGTCCCAACACTTATCCGATATTTGTTCAACACTACAAAATATATATTTGATTTTTTTTTCTGGCCTAAACATGTTTGAGATACCCCTCGGCATTGTATCAGATATGAACTCAACACGATATGGGGACAAATGGGGCACAAGAAGTAGAAATTTATAAATATATATAACCCAAATTATATCTCATAATCGAAGCCACCTCCTTTGTCGACATGTCAAAGCTCCCTCTAGCATTCATCAAAATTGAGCATCAAAGGTGCATCCAATATTCGTCGAAGTCGAGCATTGGTGGTGCCATCTTTTATTTGTTAAAGCCAAATGTCAAATGTCCATCCCCATTCATCAAAGCCAAGCGTCGTAGTTCTCTTTTGTTCATTGAAGAAGAACCTACACACTCTAATGTGAAAGCCATAAGCTTCTTTGTCACAACGTAAGCAAGAGTCAAACCTGTTCATTGTAGCTGATCCAAATACCCGACGAATTGCGGGATGGTTCTACTGAAGCATTTATTCGTTGAAGTCAAGTGGAGTCAAAGTCGCTCTAGTATTGTAAGTGATAATTTTTATATAATATTTACTCTTTAACAAGTTAATAGTTATAAATCTATATTTATTTTAATTCTAAAGGTTATATTTTAACTTAATTAATTAAATATAGTGCAATCAAAAAGTTATTTTAAAATTTAGTAGATAAGTTGGAGGAATTTTCTTGAACCATATTATATCTAATTTTGAAAATTGATTTTATAAGCATGAGATTTCTTAATACAAGTTAAATTTTATTCTTACGTACTTTGTTTTGTGATGACTCGTTACTTTAATAAAGAATAATAAAAAATATATATGGTATGCTAATAATTAATTAAATATTAAAAAGTGATTAGAAGCTTAAAAACTGATTAGAAGCATAGCCACTTCTTGATACCATGAGCTTTTGAGTTTTGCATAACTTCATATTGAACCAAATTATATTGTTCGTACCTTTGTTAACAATTGCCCTTTAAATATATTTTGCTGAATGTTTTAGTAATGTTTCATTTTTTTCAGTATGATTACGATACCTTATCTAATAATATAACCCAAGCCATGTTCAACATGAATCCATTTGTTAAGTGGCGTATAAATGCCCAAGCAATAAGCTGCCGTGATTTGGCTTCTCATCTACGCCAGCCTAAAGCGACATATGTTAAGATTATAATGAAGCCCTTTGCACTGAGGAACCAACAGAATTAAATAGTTAAAAAATATAGAAATAAGATAGAGATTACTCCTACAAGCCATCCAATCTATAGCATGAAGAGAAGCTATTTACATTAGAGACTGCAATTTTAGAATTTACCTCAGCAGCAAATTCACCCTGACAGTTGGAATTGGCAGCAGAACCTTCCATTTCAAAAAAGCTGTCAATCCCTACATCATCAAAAAGTTTCTCCGCTTGTGTATGAGATGTGCCGAAATATTCTTCATAGTTCTCAAAACTCAAGTCAACAGTTCCAGAAAAAGCATTGTAGAAACCATCTTTG
This sequence comes from Papilionanthe hookeriana x Papilionanthe teres, assembly GCA_022702705.1. Lineage (NCBI taxonomy): Eukaryota > Viridiplantae > Streptophyta > Magnoliopsida > Asparagales > Orchidaceae > Papilionanthe > Papilionanthe hookeriana x Papilionanthe teres. Next base: position 61,594,840 of record CM040423.1, on the reverse strand, counting down.
TCATTTTCAGTCTCCTTCATTCCAGCATTGGATGGCTACAAGTCATCAATAAAAATAATAACTACATGCACATTACGTTGGAAATTGCAATACTATTTTTCTCATGATTTTCCCTCATTAATTTTAATGAAAAATGAAAGGCGAGAAGTAAACCAAAAAAGAAAAAAAAACCTTCAAAAATGAGGCTGACAAGTATTTCTAATGATGGAACATGTGCAAGTAACATACTTAGTAAGAAATCTCCAAAGCCAACATATTAGGCTGTCATTTTCAAGATCCTTAGAAGGGTTTCTTAAATATTTGTGAAAAGATAAGCTTCTTAAGATCGCCAAATTTTAGTAGCAATGTAAAAGACTACTTTTGGTTATACTGAAATAGCTCTCGAAGAAAATACTCTTTAGAATTAATGTGATGTCCATGATCACGTGCTGTTAAAAATAAAGTGGAAGAGGAAAACAGATATAAGAAAAAAAAAGCAAAACTTCCTTTTTCCGGTTGGCCGAAACCCGGTTCCTTAAATAATGGTTTAAATAGAAGAAAAAAAATTAAAGAAATTAACAAATCCCTGGAAGAATGAAAACTTCAAAATTATAGCAGGTTTTCCCTAGAGAAACACCTAAATATAATTGATCAAATTTCTTGGAATCAGCCATCCTATGGCCCCTACAAGCTGGCAACCTTGATTATTTATTGCAGGACTTGCATCCAGGAATATCCCGCAATCAGCACATACCTATGTGAGTCAAGCAAGCAAGAATACCATCTAGGGATCAAAAACAGCCAACGCATTATGCCATAGCTAGAATTCAACAATTGCAAAGCCTTAAATTCTTCCTAGATAAGAAGAAAGGAATTTTTTAATCTTAATCATTCTTTCTTTTTGTTTTAATTCATGCCCTAATTTATTTCCATCTTTTATTTATAATATAGTTATACTTGTATTCATTTTATTCACTTCAAGCCATAGCATTAATCCATAAGGCCTACCACATTGTTTTCCTCTATCAGGCTGTCCCAAATGCAAATGCAAACTATTTCCATTACTTCTTAATTTCGTTTCATATGCTTCTATTGTCACCTTGTCTTTTATTTGCACTTTCCTTTCATGTTTACACACTCCTTTCATAACAGCTCAAATTAGAATAATTAATTACCAGAAAAATGCTTCCAAGTAAAACAACAATTCTCAGTATGTTCTGAGTTCAAGAAAAAAATTAATGCATAAATTGTGTACACGAATAATTATAAGGAAAGAAAATTGAATATATTAAGAAATTAAATATATTAAAAATAGTAAGATATCCACTAAACCCAACAGTATTGATAGAGCTTTTCCTCAATGAAATGATATTGGCAAATTCTAAAAATCTGTGTTTTCAAAATTCACAACCTAAGATCCAAGTTAGTAAATCTATATCAATGGGATGTACTCATGGAGCTGACACTAGAAGTGACAGAAGCATGATGTTTGTGAACTCCTGGCCTTCAGCTCCATAACCATTTGTGTAAGGACTCGTCATTAAGCATCCTTAAAATGACAAAAATGAACAAAATCTGGATGGATTATGTCTTGTTCAACTAGTGTTTTCCTTGAAGAAACATAACCAAGTAATACGCATTTATTTTTACACACGCATACAGATATGAATATATATGTACACACACACACACACACACACACACACACAGCGACACACACACACACACACACACACATACATACATACTTGCACACAAAATTCAATTTAGCACATGCATATTACTATTAAAAACTATCAATATACTCTAGAAACAGTTTATGTTATATGATAAAATGCACCGTAAACATGTACATTTTTATCTCAGAAAATTAAAGCTAGCAATCTAAAAATTGTAGATGCGCTAGATAGCTATCAAAATGACCTGATTGTGGTCTACACATGTTCAGCATGGTAACTCATTAATTCTATACTGTTGGCTAGCACAACATTTAGAAGAGCTTAAGAAGGTTCTAGATGTCGATCAGGAAGGACTGAAACCAGGCAGCTAATTTAGGAGTTTTCTATAATTAGAAGCTTCCTTATTTAAATTATTTCCAAAGTCTTTATTCTGATTTATTTTCCTTTTAGTTGAATATTTAGATTAGAAATATGTATTACTAAGTTACCTAAAATAGATTATGTACTTTATTTTGTACCAACAATAGATTGTAAGATTATTATTTAATGGAATGAAAGCAAAAGGAAAATGATCGAGCCTATTCATAATCCAGTCTATTTTTCTCAAAACTTTGACATGGTACCAGAGCTAAATTTTTGCCCTAACCACAAATAATCGTTAGAGGACCGTCAAGACTTCCTTCCCGCCAGTCTTCTTGTTGGAAGGTAAGGGAGGAACCTTCTTTGCCTTGATTCTTGCTCGCCTGCTCGTCATCTCATTATTTCTTCGTCTGCATCTTCTTCGTTCTACTTTGTCTTTCTCTTCGACTCAGTCAGTCTCTACAGAGCCGCAGTGGCTCCTGCCTTTGATTCGTCTTCTTCGATTGCAAATCCCTGAGTCTCGTTGAGACAACTCGTCTGGTTCGTCCTCTTTCTCGTCGCCCTGCCGTCCCCTCGCATTCATCGTCGTTGTTGCATCGAACTAGGTCGATTTGCCCCAGCTCCACTTCGTTCTTCGCTCTATTTGCCCAAGCTCCGCTCTGATTCGCCTAAACCCTCGTCTGCCTCGTCTGGACTTGCTCTTCTGCATCGGCTTCGTCTGCTCCGCTCGTCTGCATCGTAGACGACTTCATCTGCTCCGCTCGACTGCTTCGGCGGACTCACTTGAACTGGTTCACCTACTCATTTGGATCGCTCGACCGGGTACGTTCGGTCTCCTGGATTCCCTTCCCCTGCTTCTTATCCTTCTCGATTACGTTTCAGAGCAGGGCCATCGTGCTCTGCAAACTGCTACGGCTAGATCGTCAGCCTCGATCGTGTCTATTCCAACTACTGCGCCCGCTCCCTATACTGGTTCCATCTCCCGCGTCGGGTTCCAGTAGCAATCTACGATCTCTTCCGCTTTGTTCGCATCTTCTGCTTCTGCTTTGGCAGCTTCGATTGTAACTTCGACTTTCGTATAGTCAGCGTATTTCAACGCCGATATACTTCCTAGATCGTCGCACTCAAGGATCGTAGGCTTCGAATTTACTCTCTGCTTCGACACTCACGGGTTCGACACTCTCGACTGTGGCACTCACGGCTTCGACATCCGGCTTCAGCACTTTTGGCGTGAAGATCAGGGAACAAATTATCCTCGTCGTTGCATGAAGAATCAATAGCAATAGGATCGTATAACATGACGCGGATCCTACTTGTGGGCTATGATCGGTAGCATTTGGATTAGGACACAGGTCCTACTTGTAGGCTATGATCGATAACATTTGGATCGTGTAACCAGATCCCATTTGTGGGCTATGATCGATAGCATTTGGATCGCGTAACTAGAAGTGGATCTTTCTTGTGGTTGTGATTAGAACTTCTGGACGACAATGATAAATGATTTCTTGCTTTTCTTTGCTCAAATCATGTTATGGTTCAGGAGTAGTTGTCTCTAAGGCTTCAACATTCTCGGTTTCGGCATTCTAGGCTTCGATACTCACGTCTTGAGGATTATTGGTCTCGACAAAGTTTCTTATTGGCAAATTAATGCTTCATGACCAGTCAGTATCAATTTGAGGGGGATGTCAATCAATAAGGACTGAAATCAGGCAGCTGATTTAGGAGTTTTCTATAATTAAGAGCTTCCTTATTTAAATTATTTCCAAAGTAATTATTCTGATTTATTTCCATTTCAGATGAATATTTAGATTAGAAATATGTATTACTAAGTTATCTAAAATAGATTATGCATTTTATTTTGTACCTATAATAGATTGTAAAATTATTATTTAAAGGAAAAAGGATCGAGTCTATTCAGAATTCAGCCTAATTTTCTAAAAACATTGACACTAGATTATTCAAAATCATCAACTCAGGGCCACAAATATTACAGGGTAGTTGTAAACATGCTATGTTTTCAAACCCAAAGAAACTATTCAATCTAATTATGCCAAACGCCTGGAATGTACATCACCTCATGAATCGGTAGCTAGTTTTTTGTTTTAAAAAATGATATTAAGATGAATGAATTTTTTCTTGTACATTTTCTTCTTATAGAACATGACTTGCAGAGATTAAATAAAACACCACAAGATTTAATATGTAAGCGCAGGGGCACTGAAGCTCAATGGTAGACGTTAATGCATCAAACTTTAAAAGTCCAGAGATTTCATGCACCTCAGGTGGAGTTGAATCAACCGAACCAGCTTCTTGATCAGCACTGCATATCATAGGAGTTGGAGAAGATGTAGCAGAACCAATATTAAAATTCTGTTTATTCTGATTCTCAAGATTGTTAATTTTGCTTATATTGGCAATAACTGCATTACAATTATTTGGAAGGGGTCCCCAATAAGTACTGGCGCTGTTCTCATTGATGCTCATTAAACCCATTCCCTGCTCACAGCTAGAATCTGCCATTGGAGGAAATTCCGAAACAAAGGACCATAAATTGGCAAGCTCTGCAGCTGATGGACAGCCCGAGTAGCAACTAATTGTCTGCTTTTTATGTCCTGAAGCTGAAGTGAAAGAACTGTGTCCATTCCAATCACAATTATGACAAAGAGAAATGCTCTCTTCAATACATCTAACTGTTGCCGGCTGCAGATAACATCTATCACATAAAAGAGTTCGAGAGTGACGCCTTGAAAGCGCATTAGCGGAATGAACATTTCGATCACAAGACAAGCATAAGGATGCAGAATCTGATCTACAGTACACCATTGATCTTTGATCTCCACAAAAGTCACAATAAGAGCCCATGGTTCTTCGGAAGAATCAGGCAGAAGTCAGGACAAATTCCACTATCCTCTTAACTTGCAGAACAGTTCTTGATAAAAACTTTAAAAAACTTTGCAAAATATCTGCAGTATGGAGAATGACACCTTCAAATAATACAGATATATCAGTATTTACTGGATAAATAGTTATCTAAAGAAAGAGGAAACTTAGCAGAGGCTCTTTTCGTTTCGTCATAAATATCCAAAGCATTAAATCGTTAGAAACAATCACTGTATACCGCCCACCAAAATCATAATTGCTTCTCAGCAAGCCAGATCTTAAAAGAAGCAAGCATGGAGGATAATTATAACTTCTTTTTTGTGAGTTATATTCGATAGTAAAGGGTACAATAGTATTGCCATTTTGTAGTCCAAACTAAATTCGATGGACTATTCCATACAGACACCCTTTCTATAGTTTTACCAACAAAAAAAGTAAAATTACTTGATAAAAGTTAATGCAAATATATTAGAAGCTTCCAATGAAGAAATTGTGGGGGACCCCAAGGACTATATTGAACGCACTTTCTGCATATTTTTTCTCAAACTAGCAGTCGCAAGGAAAAGGGAAGCGAAGCGAACACGCTTGCCTCATCGATTCTAATGATGAGGAAGAAAAATTGCAGTCTTCATTGAACATTTCGATCTACAGCTCGAACTTATACCGAAACGTTCTCAACTTCCAACAGCTACCACCTGAAGTTAATTCTCAGAAACGTCCATCATACCTCCATCAATTTTCAGAGAAGAAAAAAAAAAAAAACTCAAAGAATAATCAACTCACCACCAGACATGCATAATGACAACAAAACCAAATAGAAGAATAAGGGAAAAAGAAAACACTACTCAATTCTTTTTAACAAAAAAAGGAAAATACCGCTCCTGCATCATCCAAACACAATCCTCAAATTTCGCAGCATAACTACGTCCGATTCAACACCTCTCGTAACATTCCCTTGGGAAAATCCAATAAACAGGCAAACTGATCGTCGGATTACTTCAATCAAGAAATAAGTAAAACATAAGAAACATCAACATCCAACAAAAAATCAGAGAACAGTTACCGATTAATAAGAAACACCGGGAGGCGCATCTCCACCACTCCCCACCGAACCACTTTGATTACAACTTACAGTAGCGGGAAAGAAGTGAAGAAAGGTTAGCAGAAGATGGGAAACAGACAAGAGAAGCTCGGGTAGATTCGACTCATCCTGTAGGGATGCGGGAAGAAGAAAATGAGGTGAGATAGAGAGATGGCAGAGGAAGAAGGGAAGGGAGAGATGAAGTGAAATGGTGGGAGCCACGGGGGGCTGGCAAAAAGTATCCCAGGGGCATTCACTTTTTCGCTTTTTAGGGGTATTTAAGTAATATTATCAGGGGATAAGAGGCGAGCGGACCACTGGAGACACGAGAGATATTGCGCCATATTTTCACGATCGCTGCGAATTTACCGTTATACCACTGCCCCTTCGGCATGTCAAGCTCCGTAGGCTTTGGAGGTGTAATGTGTGCAATCCACATATAGGCATGAGTGATATTTAGTGATATTTGATGGTATTGTACATCAAAATTAAATCTATGCTTATTCTTTTGTACCTTACTTGTATCTAATATTTTTTTCATTGTGATGAGAGTTTAATTGATGAGCCAAGTTGCAAAGTGATTTTTTTCATTTTTTTATTTTGGGTTTTACATATAAAAGTTCTCAAATTATATTTATTACATATGGAGGTCTCGGATTTACACCCGAAGGACTCTGCTAAGACTCTGTCTCCTTCTCTTCGTCTTTTATAGAATCGCCATTAGAGCTCTCCTTTAAAAGCGGAATCTTGAGGCGAAGCTCGAAAGCCACTTCTCTATATCCTTCAGCTCTTCCATGCTCCTCCCAAAACCTATTATAAAAAGACAAATAGATTTCTCGTTTGCTGCTTTATCTGATAAAGATTGGATTAAGGATGCCCACTGTAAGCCATAAGAGACATCGAAATCAATGGCATGGAGGCATCATATGTTCCAATGCTCATGTTCTTCAAAAGCATCAAATATTGTTCTTTAGTTGTGAAACATGTGAATTGGTAGTAAGGGGATGCTAAGAAGAACAAAGTGAAAGCAGAGAACTCCTCTGCGAGGGAGGGGTCCGCCATGATGAAGCTATAAAAGGAAGAGTTTTTGGACATGAATGTCGCCATGAGGCCATCAGTGAAGGTGGCGATGACACATTGGATTGGACTGCGGATAAGGAGACGTTGCGGTAGAGTTTTCAAAACAAATCAACGACGGAGCTCTAACACTGTATAAGAGACAAAGAGAGGGAGACAGAGCCGTAACAGATTCCTTGGTGCGTAAATTAAATGTTTCAAGACCTCGATATGTAATAAGTATGATTTGAGAACTTCTATACGTAAAAACTCATTTTATTTATTATCATTGCCAAGAATGTGTGTAGATGATCATCTAATTAGTATTTAAAAATTTGCCACATTACTTCACTTCTAATCAACACGTTAACCTTAAGATTTTGTTTTCATTATTATTTCTTCTTATATTCACTTGGGTTGGATTTATCAAGCCATCATACTAGCTCGAAATCAAGAATATCCTCAGCTTATAATCATAAGAACTTATCAAATAAATTTACCGACTAGAGTTATTAGTTATTAGAAAACCGATTGTTTGTAGAACTTGCATATTCATTACAGTGCTCTGCTGCCAACTAGGAGTACTAAATAAATAAATTTATCCAATGTTTGCAAGATCAGTTAAAAGTCATCCAAAATTCTGATTGGCGGACAATTATCAACCCAACTTGTTCACTACATGACTAGCTATAACAAGCTCAATTATAACTCTGTTTTTTTTTACAATTTTATCATATAACTTCTTATGCACCATGAATTTTAGGTATCATCTATATTTTTGAGGCTAAAACATCGTCAAATCAAAATGATAGACATTTTTCTTTGAACTCATTTGGCTTAATTTGTCTCTCCATTTTTTGTTGTGTGGGATTAATCAAGTCCTCCAGAAACTACAACTAATGATGGAGGATTTATGAACCTATTTTAACATTCTTTGACTTGGACTATTTTTATATGTAATAAGGTCGTGCTGTGAATCCATAGAGAATTTTAGAACCAACATTCAAAAAAATAAATTGAGAGTTGATTGATGGTTATGTTGAAGAAACAAACTTGGCTTATTATAGGGAAATGATTATGTATAGTAAATATATCACCTTTAACCTACTAAATCTGATGAAAAATAATGAAGATGATCTAAGAAAAAAATCACAAAATGTTTTCTAAAAACTACTCATCTTTATAAGCAATTGATACATACTCTTTCCACATAACTAAGGGTAAGAAAAGCATTAAAATAAGAATGTTGAGGGTGGGGGCTAGATAAAATGAGGTTATTCTACAAGGAGGCTGAGAAAAGAAGAATTAATGTTGAAAAAAAGGAAATGGTTGATAATGGTTTAATCAATGGATCCACATTCATTTTAAATAATATGCAAAGATTAAATGCCCAATACTATTAACTAATGAGTACAAGCAAGAGCATATCTTGTGTATGAGAAACTTCCTTGAGAAAGAGAATTACACAAGAGATAAATAATATTAAAGAGAGTATATTTATTTGCAGATTGGGAGGAAAAAGATAGAATAATGAGAAATGATTCTTGGGTTTTCTGCAACAAAGATAATGAGGACTCGTGCAAACTCCTAGAAAGAATTTAAATGAGCAACCAATTTGGGAGCTTCTCTTGAATATTTGAATAACAAAAGGAGAAAAAAAATCTTTGGTGTTACTTCAAACAAAATCATGATTTGGTAAGACATGTAGAGATCTTGAGGAAGCAGATGTCTCAAAAAAAATCTTTCACTTTTCTCGTATTATTTATTAGTTCTTAAATGAGTTAAATATATTAAATTTTATATTTGTTTTTTGTGCCTTAGTATGCATTTAGTTATGATAATTAAAAGGCTCAGACAATGATGCTTTATGATCACACTTTAATATTGATAGAGTAGAGGAAACTTGGCATCCTTTGATGCATTTAAAATAAAAATTGTCAAATTTAATTAAGGTTCTAAAATACTCCATTAGGTGACCCATAATTGTTCCCTTGATTATAGATCATTCATATAATAGTTAAGTGGCATACCTTTTTTTCAATTAAAAAAAGCTTAAGTCCCGTAATGATCAAAATTATGTGATCTTAGGTTTAATGAAATTATCTCTTCGGGATGCTCATTTTGATTGAGTATACTCAATTATTGTTTAACACTTCAATAAATATGACTAAATTTCAATGATTATTCAAATACTTGATTTGAGCTCATTTGAATGGTTGAAAAATCAATGCAGCTTAAAACAAATGCAATGTGAATGTAATGTATTATATATTAAATAATTTGAAGTTATTTTATTCAGTTTAAAATAAATGCAAGTTTATTTTTTATTTTATTTAGTTTGAAGGAAAATGAAATCAAAGTAAAACATACAATTGATAATGGCAACAGACGACATTGATGGGTTGCAGTTGGCTGCAACTGCAACGACGAGCTATAGGCAACAACGTCCGTGGCCTTCGGCGATAAGGATCATTATACCTACCAATGTATTCAGTATTCACTCAATTCTAACAAATTCTAAATACATTAAAAATGAATTATAGAATAAATTCTATTTGCATTGTAATTTTATGCTTTTTTTTTTTCAACCAAATGCCCTGTTTTCTAAAACTCAAGCAAAAAGGAATGAAGTACTTCCCTTTCACAACAATCCAAACAATGATACCTTTAGAATTATGAACCTTTATCTAAACATTTTGCACTCAAATAGCTCATCCGTGGTCAGTTAAATTCTCAGGTGATGTATTTTATTTTATTTATTTTTATTTTAATTCGGTTATGAGAGATTCTTGCCGGTAAGACGACGACTTCGATCAAACCTAAGTTAAAAGGAGTTCAGAACTCTAAACTGGCGATGCACCTTAAAAAGTTTTCCTGATTTCTTAAAATAACTATTATTGTTTTGAGAAATGCGTGCACTCAAAATTCTCCGTCTAAATTCTTCAATAATGTACTAATTACTATATTAATTTAAATTAAAAAGTTGCAATAATCTTAAGACTTTATCAGTCAAATAAATGACCAATTATTTTTAATATTGTAGGATATTGCATCAACAATTTTTTTTTATCAAATGAAAAAAACAAAGGACGCCAAGGCTTGATAAGTTCGTTTTAAAATAGCTTCATAAAAAATAGCGATATAAAGTTACCATGGCTAAAGTTATACTATTGGTTGAGTAGAAATTTTTTTTTCCTTTTAACATGAGAATTTTTTTGCCATTAAGGGTCTGTTTGGAGCAGACTGCAGAACTATCATAACTTATTCAAATAAGACTGTTTATTCGATAATCTGCTTGATAAGCAGTGATTCGGATAAGTTGTCATGCTGCTTTGATTTGAGCGTTTGAAAAACAACTGATTTGCAGCTGTTTGTGGATAAATGACTATTATGCCCCTGAAATGAATAAGTTGTTAAACTGTTTGGTTTCTGTGGTTTAAGAACGGCTTATTTGCAGTTGTTTGTAGAAAAAAAATTATTTTCACTTTTCTTTATTGCTAAAATTATTTTAAAAAATAAAATCTTATTTTACATTATAAAATGTCATTTATACGTATAAGAATTGAAGGCTTTCTTTGAAAAAAAATCTCATTTATAAAAGCAAATGGAAGGAACAAAGTTTATCTCTGCAAGCTAAAGCTGTTATACGAACATCAATCGAGGACTGTTATAGATGTTATTCCCCTCATCCGCCAGCACTGGGTAAGTATTATCACCTGAGCTCTCATGGAAACCCACTATAAATGATCTGGAAAAAAAAATCAAGGGTTGCCAAAATATACTTTGAGAGCTATATGAAGTGATGATGGTCTGATATATGGTAATATGTTTAACAAAATAAAACCGGAAAGAATATTGCAACTTACATTTATTGTCAATATGCATATAATTTGGGAGCAGCAGGACTTTAAATAATCTACTAGTAGAAAAATATACCATAATTAAACTATTAATTAGACTTTTAAGCTATAGTCGCGAGTATAACTAAACATAAGAATGATGAGCATTCAACCACACCAGCAAGGAACATATACACAATGAAAGAATGCTTGAGCGAAAAATATGGGAAGAAGAAAAAATCAGAAGAAGATTACCAGAGAGAATGAAGACAGCAAAATACCAGGAAAAGTACACCAACCCTTCATTTCTGAGCCCTGCTGATCAGAACCACATTAAACTTCTGTATAAGCAGCAATAAATAAAAAGAAAATTCCATGAATCTCCTAAAAGGAATCTCGAAAACAATGAGACCAAAATTCAATCAAAAGGTACACATTGTCCCAACCCAATGTTGCACTCAGAAATTCTAGGCTCACAAAAACATAATGAACCAAAAGAAATACGAAAAATCTACGGATGCAATGAAAGCCTACAGGCATGAGATTATCATCTCCATCGAAAAATGAAGAAAATCTATCTGTTCCAACTGCGCGAACACAAGTATTCTGAGCACTTGAGCGCAAAACTCCGCAAATGAGAAGCGAGAGGACAGGAAGCTTACCCTCCAACCGAAAAATGGTAAGAGTTCCCGGAGAACGGAAAAGATAGTCGAGGGGCGAATCGACAAGGAGAGTTTCTTTGTGCTTTGTATCCGCAAAGCGGAACAAGTGACGGGTAAACGAGAGGAAGGTGAACGAATTATAGAGCTCGAATTTTCCAGGCGGCGCTTCGCCGCACAACTGGAATTTTGAGCAGCACAGAGGAGAACGAAGAAACAGGCAAGGAGGAATCCATCGTCTTCGCTCATGACTCTGTGTTGCCAAATGGTTGCCATCTCTGCGTCTTATCCACCTTATTGGGGGCAACTGAGGAAGAAGAAAAAGAAGATCGGGAAGGCGAGAGCGAGCAAGAGAGGAAGGGCACAACAAGATCTAGGCAGGGCGAGGGCGAGAATGAGCAGCGATCAGGGAGGGTAGGAGCGAGTGAGAGATTTCCTATCCTAACACGCTATTTGTACGTGGGACGCGGGGTAGGGAACGCAGCGAGGTCCCTTAACAAAAAAACGGGAAATGATTATAAGTGGTGGGATTAAGCAGCGCTGAAAGCTCTATCCAAATGCCATTGTGACGTTTTCAAACCGCCACCGCTCTCAATAAGCTGCCCCAAATGGGCTCTAAGTTAAAAAAGCCTAGATCCATCAATTTCTCCCTCACCACCTGGAAAGACGAGAAAATAGTTGCCTGACTCTTCCTCAAATCATCCCTTTCCGAAGCCATCAAAGATCTCAGGCCCCTCCTCTTTGTCATTAATTTCCTCAAATCTTTCCTCTCCCAAACCACCTCCTTCCTCCTCTCCTCTTCTCTCTCGATGCTTAAATTGAAGCCTCCATAGTTGCACATAACCTAGCCGCTGCACTCTCTTTCGCCTTTACTTGCACTTGCCCCCTTGACCTCTACGGTCACGCCAACTATCACTTCGCTTCTGACAATGAAATTCCAACGACAGGATAGATGCCGTGGAAATCCAACTTTCTCAAATGGTAAATGTACGACCAAAAAGAGCCTGTGATGATCTATAGGAGATCTAATTGTTACAGAAACCATTTAACCTTCACATCGTCGGCCGACCGCAGCCGTTGGTCGACACAGTCCGTTTGCCAATTGCAGACCATGTGTCCACCTTCAGTACCTCCGTTGAACTTCAGTCTGTCGGCCGACTTCAACCCGTTGGCCTACCGCAGTCCGTCTGCAGGCCCGTCGGCAAATCGCAGTCCATCTGCCGACCTTCAGCCAACTAGCCAACCGCAGTCAGTCCGCCGGCCAACCTTCAATCAGTCGGCCGACCTTCAATCCATCGAATGACCATTAGTCTGTCAGTCGACCGCAGTACATCTGCCGATCGCAGTCCGTCGCTGACTGCCTTGGTTGACCGAACTCAACGCATCTACGGATTGATAGTCGTTGTACTACACTAATGCAAATCTGATATTAAATTGACATATTAATTGCATTTAGAGCAATTACTATAATAGTTCTCTCATTTTTATAATTGTACAATTAGGTCCCTACAAATTAGAGGAACTTCTATGTAAAAGGGGACTCAGACCATCTTGGCTCTCCCCTTCTCTTTAAAAGTGTATTTTTAATATATAAAATGGGTCTGATAGCTCAAAGAACACTTCGCCTTTATCTCGTTGGGGACACCCTTGGTGTCACGTTCTCTCTCTCTCTCTCAGTTTTGTACTAATCTATTCCTTGGACATGTCATATGAGGCGATGAGTGAGGACGTGTTGTCAATAAGAAGATGCGAGAAAAAACAATCATAATAAAGAAAGCACAAGGGAACAGAGAAATTTAGAGTCTAGATTTATGTGATCCTTCATCGGCTTAACACCCCAATTTGTCTTTTGAAGAATCCACTGTGACAACTGAGTTTGCCTCAAACCTCAATCTCACCAGCTGCTAAAAGTTTGGTTGCTGCGGTGGAGGATGAAAGAAGTAATTTTTGGTGACCTTCGGCGATCATATTTTGGTCGTCCTAATGAAACAAGGACGGGAGAGTGTTCCACGTACACTTATCACATGACTTGCATCGTGGCTCGACTGAATAACTATCAGGGTGAATATTGGATATTCAGCAAACAATTTACAGCATTGAAGATCCAGTCGAAAGGAAGGAGGCCGCAACAGAGCTCAAAGGAAGTCAAACGGAGAATAATTTTGCCCAAAGGAAAATCTCACTAAACGACCAAAAAATCCGGCCAATCAAAAATTTGAAACGACTGAAAAACTACAAACGGTCGAAAAATTTGGACGAGTAACATGCATTTCAGGGTGACCAAAATATCCAACAATTTTATGTAAATTTTTTTTAAATATATATGGCAATTCTTCTAACTATATGATCCACCTTCAAATTACTTGTTTTTATTATACATTTAATGCTCATTTTATAATCTTTTTTTAATGATATTACACTTTAAAGGAAGGTATTTTTCATGTTTTTGGTTTCAAGTATAAGAAATGGAGTTTTGAAGAAAATGAAGTAAAAACTGTGTAATTTGGAGCCAAATCGAGCAAAGAAGGAATTCTGATTCGGTGCATTCGGATATATCTTTCTAAGCTTAATCTCTTTCATATTTATATCATGTTTTTGAATGAAATTTCACTTTAATAAAGAAATATTATTTTCATGTTTATCTTGTAGGTATAACACTAGGAGTGAACCAGAGCTAAAACATAGCCAATACAGAGCAAAACGTGTGAGCTTCCTGCAGGGTGGCACTATAGCACCTAGACTAGCACCATATCACTAATCACGGCTAGAAACATGCATTATAGTGCCGATTCTAGCGCTATAACGCCCGAGACAAACTTTTAACGGTTTTTGGGCGATTCCAGGTCATTCTGGGATGTTATAGAAGCTTCTGGGTGGTTATGCATGCCCCAAGATGATATTAAATGAATCTACACACATTTGAATGAAAAGATGTGTCTCTTGAAGTGAAATGGTGTGTCTCTTGGAGTGAAGAGCTGCGTCGTTTAGAAAAATGAGTTGTTTGTCTTCTCTTTAGAAAGAGAGGATTGGTGCCTCTTGGTACGACTTTTTAAAATTTCCAAAATTTATGAACTCAGATTTATATATATTGATTTAGTTTTCTATTGAGTCACACAATTAAACGCAAGTATACATATCACTCAAGTAATACAGAGCTCTAGTGGAGTCCTGGATATCGATCCTACAGGGAAGCAATTAATTTTATGGTGTAGCACATAAATCACTTCTCAAATCATAGCACAATTGCAAGTAGTTACAAATTTTTAAATAGAGACAAATAGTTGTAGTTACTAATTTTACCAAAGTACGTTCTAACTTTCTAGCAAGTTTAACTAATACAAGACTAAATTTATAACAAAGTTCAGTCATAAGAAAGAATCTTTCTCCTCTCCAATAATAATATGATGAATTTTGTGACATAGATCAGTGATGCAAATGTATTGTGCCAAATAGGAGCATTCCTATTCTTTACCATTTACAAGCGCATAAAAAACATCGACTAATCCTAAGTTCAGTCTCCAAATATGTGGTTAGGTTGGGAGGATACTGGCTCTCACTCCAGAGCTCCTACTTCCCTTCCCCTGAAGGCTAACTCTTGCTATGAAGTGAAAAGGTCATAAAAATTTATCCATAATAAATCAGCACATCATTTCCATATTATAACATCAACACATCACATGAAAAGGAGGAAGACAAAGAAATCTACTCAAGACTCATGAGGAAAGGATGACAAAACATGGATTATATATATACAAGCAACGTCATACAAACACAGTAAAGAAAAGACAACTTATCTCAAAGAATTCCTTTGACATCTCTTCTTTCTTCACAATAACACACAATTCTCTCTTTAGATAAGTAAGGAACAAGAATTCTCTCACTTTCCATCTCCTCCTACACTCCTTAGAAGAGAACACACAAACCCTATATTTCCTAAACAAAATGAAAAGACGCACTCACTCTTCACTCCCTCACATTCTAAACTCTCCCTCCCTCTCTAAATTTGGATCCAAAATAGTTTAAATCCGACCATAACTGATTTCCCAAGATTTTCTTTAAGCATCCCTCCAAATTCTGGCCAAATATATTGAATTTAGTTTGAAATCGGGATAGGGCGTAGTCCGGCACAGGATAAGGCACCGTTTGGTGCTATTTTCCGCCTTCTAATCCAAATTCTCTGTAAATTGGCGTGGCCCAGTGTTGGTGATAGCGCCGTTCAGCGCTAGTTCAATAAAATGCACTTTTGCTCCATTTTGCTCCAAATTTGCTAGTTTTTGCTTCCTTTTGCTCCAAAGGCCTAAAATCATTATATCTGCATGAAATTATGAAAAATACATTTCTTTAAAATGCAATATCATCAAAAACAAGTATGAATGAACATTAAAAAACTATCAAATTTTCAGTGGATCGCCTCTCATGATAAGTAATTAGGGAAGTAGAGAAGTAATTAGGAAGTGTTTTAGGAGTTTGGCATGAGTTTATGGAGATGTAGATTTCTCTATTTTTTTGGAGAGATTGATTAGGGATTTTGAGAGATATGAGTAAGGAAGTATGAGCGGGGCATAGATCGACAGGAGACTTTGTTGGAGAGATTTTTCATCTTTCTTTCAGAGGGAAATAACTGAGTATTGTATTCTTCATTTTCTTTTAATTGTTGTAAACACTTTCTAGTGGATTTTCTTTGATTTAAACGAGGTTTTTTTGTGTTTTATCCATACTTTTTGAGTAGTTTTCTTTACTCTTTTCTTTAATATGAAGTAGTGCATGCGTAGGAAAATTTATTTTATGATAAAATTATTTTTATTTTCATGTGATGATTAATATCTCATTTGCTTCATTGACATAACCTAAGTGACAATAAGTTATGTTAAAATTTTTTGCAAGTGAAACTAAGACATGGGAGAACAGTGATTTTGCAACTTGAGTGCACTCACATTGACCGGTTGGCTAGTAAAATAGTTTAGGAGGGAATGCAACTTTCAAGGAAATATAATTTAATGATCTGTTTCTATTAGATGCTTCTAAGTGATAGATAATTGCATTAAACTAATAGAATATTAAGCGTACCTATACAATTGGAAGAGGGTAGGTAGACATATATTCCTTGTTGGCACATAAATTATTACTTAATTATATCAATCATTTTACTGCTTATGTCATTATCTTCATTTTACTATTCTTTTGCAATGAACATGCATGTTTAGAAATCTAGATTTGCTTAGATATTCTCATATTTTATTAATATGATTGTATTTTCACCGGCTTTTAATTTACTTTGCAAACTGGCCATTTGTATAGTTAAAATCTGGTGTGAAACATAATGACCTCGGAGAGCTATGAGTTCAATAACTAGTGAGTACCACACTTCACTATGGAAAGAGCTATTTCGATCGTCTGAGAGGGAGTGCAAATAAATAGCGAGATAAGTTTTGATGGGCTCAGAATTGACGTTTTTAGTGTGATAGACTAGATTCTTTTATCAATTCGGTTTAGAGTTTAGATCGTAAGGGTCCCTAATTGGTCCTATAGAGGCATAGTGGGTAATCCATAAATGAGAGGCAAAAATCTACTCAGCACTACTACATAAGCTGAAGATAAATTTTAGATTAACCAATATTTTTTGCTAGCAGCGAGAGGGGTAAAAAATAGGTACACTCATGTTTGTCACTGGCTACATTAAATTCTAAGCATTTCATTCCTATACATTATCTAGGTCATTACAAGAGAAGGATAGTCTTTAACATCTCAAAAATATTCAAACCAATTTATCCAAATAAGTTATCTTTATATTTAAGATTTTCATTTAAAAGTAATTGTTAGAAAAACCACTTTAATTTACATTCCAAACTAAGGCTTGATATTAGTATACTAGAATTAGCCTAAACAAATTCTTACACCGCTTCTCTGTGAGATCGATACTCTGGTCTTAAAAGAAAATCCAGTATTACTTGAAATGATACTTATACTTGCGTATTACCCCATAGTGTGTAAACTATTTTCTAAATTTTATAATATTTTTATTTTGCACACTAGCTGCTAAATATAAATTGAGTCAAGTTTTTTGCCATCTTTTGGAAGCTAAATTATTGCGTAATTGCGGGTCAGGTCATTATGTTTTCCTATGTCCGACTGGGACTAGATCATTCAAGGGTGATGATCCAGCGACACAGAGGTGGATCCTGCTGGTGGAGCACTTTGAGGGTCAAACATTCTTCTTGTGATGCGTGAAGTTGTCGCTCAAAAGGAAGGAGGCGGTAGCAGAGCTTAATGGAAGCCGAGGGACGAACGACCAAAAAATCCGGCCGATCTAAGATTTTAAGCTATTAGAATCTAAAAAACGGGCGACAAAAATCGTTGACGGACTTCCAGTTTTGGGTGACCGAAAATTTAGGCTGTAAAAAATTTCATACGATCTAAATAATTCAACCAACAAAAAATTCCAAGCGACCGAAAATTCTAAGCAATCGAAAATTCAGACGTCCAAAAATTCCTGACAACTGAAATAATTTAGCCAATTGAAAATTCAGGGTGTCTGAAAATTCGGGCAACTAAAAATTCAAACGAGCGAATATTCTAGACGACTGAGATAATTCAGCCGGCCGATTATTTCGGGCGATCGAAAATCCTGATGACTGAAAATGCAGACAAACAAAAATAATTAAAACGATAAAAATATCTAGAAATATTATTTTATTTTATTTCATTTTTCTTTAAAATATATGTGTATACTCCTCTAATTATCTTGTGCCAGATCCAACTAAAACTGGGGACACTTGTAGAGTTCACTATCCGAAGGAACAAATAAAAGACTCCTTCAGGGTGAAAAATGACCGACCCTCAACACCAAGCATAAAAAAACCATGTCTCTAAGCTCGAAATAGGTAATAGCTCTGGAGACGGTTCTCTGCTCAGTGACGAAAAGATGCACGAAGAGTACGACACAAATCACCTTTGTAGCGAGTTTCGTTAGACACCCCCACAAATGCATCGACAAAGATCCACTCAAGACCTGACAAAAGGTGAGGCCGACCGAGGCAATGAATCGATCAAGCAAACAAGACACATGCTTTGCAAGACTTGAGCTAAGAGATTGGTGAACTATAATACATAAAAAAATGACTGATGGTCTTTCCAAAGACTTGATTCATTTGCCAACCCAAAAGCATCCAAATGTCACAATCAAATAGTGCAATGAGGGTATGACACAAAATAAACAAAAGTAAAATCTGGTCCAGAGCTTTTTCTATTTCTTGAATAAATCACTAACACTTCTTTACAAGCGCTGACTAAGTAACATATTAAAAAATCAGCTCAAAAAGGTCTCATGAGAGCACTTCAGGATCAGAGAAGACGAGACTCTAAGCGATGCCTAAATCAAGGGAGTATAATTGGTGAATTAATATGATTGCATTTTTGGCATATTTAAAGTCTCTATTTCTTATCACAACTTCACATCCAAGAAGTAAGAGACTTGGAGGTACTTGTGTATGACCAAAAAGTGCCCGTGTGGATCTAAAGGAGATTCAACAATAGCAAAGAACGTCTGAACTTCAGACTGTCGACTGACCACAGTCCGTCGATCGACTTTCAGTCCGTCGGTCGATTATAACTAGTTGAACGACCTTCAGTTTGTCGGGCGATCACAGTCCGTCTGTCGATCACAATGCGTCTGCTGACCACAGTCTTTCTGCAGACCTTCTAACCGTCAACCGACCTTCAGCCTGCTTTTTGACTGCACTCTGTCGGCCAACCTTCAGCTCATCAGACGACCACATTCCGTTTGTTAAACGCGGTTCGTCTGCCAACCTTCAGCCCGTCGCCTGACTACAGTCCATCTGTCGACCAAAGTCTGTTTGCTGACCTTTAGCCCGTTAGCTGATTGCAGTTCGTCGGCTGACCTCCTCAGTTGACTGAACTCAACGCTTTTGCTAATTGATAGTCATTGTACTTCACTCAAATTGTAACACAAATATGATATTAAATTAGTACATTAATTGCATTTTGGGTGGTTACCATAACCATTCCCTCTCTTCTATAATTGCACAATTAGACCCTTATAAATAGAAAGACCTTCAATGTAAAAGGGGAGTGAGATCATTTTGGCTCCCCCTTTCTTGTAACATGTATTTTTAATATATAAATAGATCTAAGAACTCGGGAAACACCTCCACCTTGTCCCGTTAGGGGGCAGCCATTTATACCTTCTCTCTCTCCTCACACACACAGCCACTCCCTCCATCTCCCTCTCTTTCCTCTCTTTCCCTCTCTTTCCTGCCGCTCCATTCCTTGAACTTGTCATATTCAGATTCAACAGTGAAGTGAAGAAATGCCTTATGCTGTCTTGAATGTACTAAACGCATATTTTGTTGCCATTCTCTACAGTGGAATGACGCTCTGTCTCGTTAACGGCCCCTAAACGTGCAATCATGATTTTACACTTATAATATTTTAGTGCTGTGAATTTATGAATGAAAAAAAATACTTCATTTATAAAAGATAAGGCTCCTAAATTTTCTTGACGTGACATTAAAAATTTTAGTGCTATGTATGTAAATATTAATATTTTGGGGTTAGATATGTAATTAAATAAGAATTGTGCCCTATGTAAGTGCCCTATATTTATTCTGTTGAGCTGTTTGCTCTTAATATCCTTCTCCTTCTTGAGTTAAAATTGACAATAAAAAAGAATGTAGGCTAAACTTCTGTTTAGAACAAGTATAGTTATTTGAAGAAGTAACTTTCTAAGCTGTTCTAGAAGAAGTTGCGGCAGTAATTACATATTTTCTTTAAAAAAATTAGATCGCAGTTTTCTAACAATTATTGTAGTTAGCCAAGTCTGATGAAAAAACATAGCTTTTATCCGCTGTTTTTAAAAAATAAAATAAAACACAATTTTTCACTACAATGCGACACCGCACCACCGCCTCAAATACACCCCCAAATAATAATTTAATCCAAATAGTCTTCTTCTTGTGCTTGGATCTGTTGAATAGTAGAACAAAATCTGGTCATATTCTTTGAATGATTCATGAATGATAAATTCAAGCCAATATATTTTAATTTTTAAAATAATGAATTCATAATGAAAATATAATTCATTTTGAATGGTAGCTAGAGCATAAGACAAACATAATTAAAATAATAATAATAATTTCCCAATTGCACTTTAGTAGCATTTTGTTTAAATTTTTACTAAATAAATAGTTAATATATATTTTTTAAAGTGCATATTATTATAAAAAATGGTAATAATATTATTTTTAATGAAATATTAAATATTTAAGTATTATATGTGTAAATATTAAAATATAGTTGTGACATATGTAAATACATAAAAATTGGGTGATATTTATGTAAATGCAATAAAAAAAAAGAAAAAAATAAATAAAAAAATGGGAATTGATTACTTTTACTAGTTCGTCCACATCACTGCTCTTAACTATTTACGAAAATACCATAAGGAAAATATTTTGCATATTAATTTCCTTAGACAAAAAGAAAGCATCATAGAAAACTTGGAACTTGTAAATAAAATATTTTCTTAGAATATTTATTGACCTTTTTTTAAATTTTATTTCGTTTTTATTGAATGAGACGTCAAATAAATTTAAAGTAGAGCTTCAATTGTCTATTTTATACCAATTAAAATAATTTAATATCAAATAAATTTTAAATATCATTGGAATCTCAAAAAAATATAATCAGAAACATCATGATATTAATTGAGCGATTCAAAGAACTTTCTTGTTATGCATGTTTATACAACGACAAAGAAGTGGAGGGCTGCGTTAGGTAGTCGGCAGGCAGCGTAAAATTTATCGAAAAAATCATGATATGAATCCTTTTGTCACACATGCTTACAATCAAAATAAACAACTGAAGAAACATTTCGACTGAGTTAAAAGCAGTCGATAAATAGATTTCCATCCTCTGGATAAAAGGGATTTAAAATAGTTTTGAATAGAACTTAGAGATCTAAATAACTCATTATAAGAAAGAGCAAAGTTTGGCATGCTCGTTCACCATATGTGACGACGAACGATGAAGACACTAAGAGGTCTTTTTCGTGCATCTCCACCGCTCACCGTAGATACATACGACGAACATATGCAACATTTTCATGAAATTTTGCAATCTTATTTATAAAGTAAATAATTTTAAATTGAGCAAATTCTGTATAATTTTGGCAGTGTGTGTGGAAGAGATCGCAGGCAAATTCATCTTTTAGCATAGAATTCAATTCAAATCCATGTGAAACCCAACTTATTAATATAAAAGTCTAGGGCCTTTGCATTAAAATGATTTATACAAATTCCTAACCCGAACCGTCGCTTTGTCTTCTCTAGACTTGTTAGTAGGCAAGAGAAGTTAGGCAAGGGCCAACCTTAATTAAGATGGAGGTGATATTTAAAAGAAGAATCAATATAATGTATTTAATTTTGTTCTTATAAATATATATTTGGCATTTTTTGTATTGAACTTAGCATTTTCTTGATAATATCGATAAAAATATGTTAAAAACCAATTCAAAAAATCATATTTAATTTTTTTATTATTGTAATGTATCATATGAAAGATGAAAGGACATGATGACTTTTGAGGGAGAGAAGTTTTATTTTAAATTTGCTTTACTATTTTCAACATTTAATTTAATTCGGCTTACTTAATTTTAACAATAAAAGGGATGAGTTTGGTGAGTTCGGTTCGACACTAGCTTACCAACCAAATTCAGCATGAACTAACCCGTTGAGTTCGATGGAGATATCTTATTGCATGAGCTTAAAACACGAGTTTACTTGGCCAGACTCAAGGCTTATACACGATATAAAAGAAAAGCAGCCACAAAAACTCTTAACAATACTTCATCCAAGCCGGTCTCTATAAACTAACCCAACCGAACAGGTCAATCATGGACATAAATGCAATTGTTGGGACATACTAGACCGACTTCAACAAGTTGGCCACCTTGTATAAAAGGAACAAGTTATTTTCTTACATCTATAAGCTTCAATTTATAAATACTGAAATGAATGAAGAATAAGGTAAATTTTCCTAAAATTGTGCTCCATTCTATTTATCTTGCAAATACATTGTTTTGATTTGTTAATGAGGTGGAATATGTTAATTAATTGAAGTTGTTGGCATCCTCAAAATTTTCATATATCATGATTTCTATTTCGTGCTGGACGATTTATGATGGCAGAATAATATTTGCATAAGATCTAATATACATACATATAATAGAAAAGTAGCAGGAGAAGACACTAAAATTTTTTACATCGAGTAAACCTTAAAAGGGAAAGAACCACTGAGCCTAGTCGAGTTAAAGTAATCGATTATATGATCGTAAGCACATGAATCTGCTTTTCTCCTAAACTAGAGAAAATATATATACAGTGTTGATAATTATAGATGTATAATAGTCATCTAGCTTTATTAGTCATAATTGAGCTACAACAAATATAGTTCTTGACGATAATTTTTAATAAATATTTAGTCTAACGAGTTTCAAAATTTCAAATTTATTTTGAAATAAATATAAAATATAAGTTCATTATTTATTCATCTATTATATTTACTCAAAATAAATATGAAAATTCAGAAAATTTATCATCACCAAATTTTTATCTCAGTAAGTAATGTGACCAAAGTTTTTTAATTTATTTAATATCACGGCTGGTCATTGTTGAATTAATCAATTCCCGACCAATTGAAATAATGATAACTACCAACTTAGGCTGCCTTCAATTTATTATGATCATTTAAACCCTATAACTCGGATCAATATGGGAAAGAAGTTACAGGACATTAGAAGAAAGAGACAGTTCAGTAAACTAAGCCAATCAAGGTAAAGTAGAAAAGAAATAGAGAGGATTCCCTTCTGCAAGTACAGTTTGCAGAATACAAAATAGAGCTCTAACACTTTCATATTTGGACATTTAAAGGATGTACGATAAGGAATCATAACCAATAATATGTATTGACGTTTTTGGTTGGGAGCATTTACATACATATCAAATGATTTTTTTTCCTTTTTTTTTTTTTTTTGAAAAAAATTGGTTGATGAACAGAACTGCCAACTAATCCATTGGGTTCATGATCCCGCTAAGTTTGGGATTGGACCCTGTGAGCCAACCAACTCGAGTACCACCTCCATGTAGCGGACAACTTGTCTGGAAGGGATTCGAACCTCCGACCCGAGGGGACTTATAATGACGAGCGGAAGCTCTACCAACGAATCGAGGAGGTGGGTCAAATGATTCTTATGTATTTATGTTTCTAAAACATTCATATTTTCATGTATGGCATTCAAATTTTTGATATCACATAAAAAATATCACTTTTATTTATTTCTTAAAAGTGAAATAAAATAATCTTTTTGATGCTTAAATTTGTAAAGTATTATAACTTATATAAGGTAGATATATAAGTTAAAGAGTTAGATATGCAAATACATAACAATTGAGTGGTATGCATGCAAATTTTCCTATTTTGGTATCAAACTATAAATCAATGTTATGACATTAAGCAAATTAAATTGCAAATTCAGAAATGATTAGGCTATAAGGAAAATGGCTAATTGCACCCTCTAATTCATCACAAAACTCATAATCAAGACGTTTTTGTGATCGATTTCTTTATCACAAAACCAATCACTAAAATAATGGTCAAACAAATAATCATGACTTGACAAGCTCGCTACAAATATGTTTTACTAATATAATTAGTCACACTCACGTTGCAATTCGCTTGATATAGTCGCTATTTTACGACCATTATTATCGAATATGGGTCTATATGCCATAGATTTGATTTGTTAACATCATTGAAGCTGCTATAACATTCAACACAATCACATATATTGCTTTATCGTTGATCTTCTCTTCATTAAATTCAATCAACTTGAATTCTTTTTCCTATTCTTTACATCTATCACCATTTTGAACACATCATTGAATACATTTCTATTGATATGGATGATATCAAGCTAGTGGCAGATAAGATTATAACCTTATTTCTCATTTAGACCCCTCATAACAAAGAGAGAGATATTTTATTTAACGCTGCATGTGCCATGCATTATTTCAAATAGTGAGGGAACTTTAAAAAAGAAGATAGGAAAATCCTAATCGGTTAGGGAAAGTTGATGATTAACACTACTCATATAAAAAGATACCTAATTTAAATTTAGGATTTTTGGTATATGTAATATTCTATCTTATTATAAGCACTAAGCCCAAAGATTGCTTCATTCACAATCAAGTGTATGTAGGATTTTTGGTACATGTAATATTCTATGCAATTGTAAGCACTAGCCCAAATCTTTATCTTTTTCTTAATGTGATATATACCACCTGCAAAACCTTTTAACTTTTGGATTTGTTGATTTAAAAAGAAAGAGATAATGATCATGATTAGTATTAGATGTGTACAATTTAGCTTTATAGTTCATCATTTGTAGAGGTGCTGATAACTTTAAATATCTCTTATGGCTTTATTTTATCATGAGTGTTTAGAATTGAAGCATATTATTTTTTTTCTAATTTATTTGATGTTTCTTCAATTGAAAAACCAAAAGTGTCAACTATTTGATATATTTCTCCAAGTACGCGTCGTATCAGTAATATCGAATTTTTGAGTCTGGAAAATTGATCTCACAGGGAAAGAGGTAATTAGACTTAGGAAAAGTTATAGTCTACTAATTTCATTCTTAGCTTGGAATTAAAATCAAGTACAGGTTCTACAAAATACTCCTACTAAACTGCAAATAATTTTAAATGATAAATCCTATAGAAATCTTACTTATTCTATTTGAATTGGTGGATATCAAGTTATAAAGTTACCCTCCCTTGTGATTGGCTCGCTACGACCGATCGAATCCAAGACGGGAGATCGATATGTAACAGTTGATCAAACCCAAAAGATTGGGTGATCGGCTCAGGATGACTGATCAAACCCAAAAGAGGATGAAAGATCGGCCTAGAGTGACTGATTGACCCGAAGTGCTTACACAGACATGCATACAATGCAACAAGTGACCACATGTAATAATGCAACAAGATGTTCCATGCAAATGCAATGCAACCCGAAATGCTCGACGGTGCATCGAACTTGACCTAGATCTTATGCCTCCGGCTTTGCTGTGGTAATATGAAGGGCTTCTCCATCTAATTTCTCATAAAAGGAAACTCTCCACCTTTTATAGGGAGGATCAGCTACAAAGCTTTTTCCGCTCTACAAACGCCCTCAATTTTGTAAGACATAATAACTACAAAGCTTTTCCCATCCTCTAAGATCAAACTCAACCAACTTCTCCAAGGAAAGTTGGAAGCATCAAAGCAGCAAAAAATTGAAATTCCGACCCTGCGGGATTTAGACCTAGGCCTCACAAGGGGGAATCACCTAGCTTTGAATAGGAATGGCCGACACATGGGAATCTAACTTAGGGCTTCCTCCAAAGATTAGTAACGAGACATCAAACCAGCAAAAAACTATAGTGAGACATCAAAAAGATTACATAGCACCCAAGATCCTAGTCTAGCACATCATCTAACGAAAAAAGACTTAACCTAGCACCTAAGAGCACAAGATAAAGTCTCTTGCTACAGTATGAATTTGACGGGGTCACCACACCTGCCCTGTCTCGAAGATCCATGGGATCCAAAGCATGTCACAAGGAGGAAGGTGGCATTTTAAAATAATTGGCCTCACATATGACCTAACTTATATAATTTTAAAAGTAGGGTAGATAATACATAAATAACAAAAACATCCGTTTTATACTTTTAAAGTAGTGGATCTACAATGAGGGTATCACATATGATGCACTTTAGAGCCATTGGATCTTTAACATAGTCATACAGTTTGTTGCTTTTAATTCAGAAACTCACACTGTTTGTTGAGGCATCCTCACGAGCAATGCTCATATGAGCATCACGACCAACAAACAGGTCACTATCCTAACGAGTATGATTGCCATCCAGGTGAATGGGCAAGCATACAAGCATACAAGAATGCCACATTGTGACTACTCAATCGAAGTATGAAATAATTACAATAGGTTCCCAAAAGGGTGAACACACATCATGCAAATGAGTACAAATATGCTACATGCAACATGACACACAAAAATGAGATGTACCGGAAACAGACAACGTATGAAGAGGAATTAGGCCTGCCCAAGGACTTGAGGTGCCATGCGACAAGCATACACTAGCTACAAATGAGTTTGTATCGAGTAAAATGATACCTATGAAGAGGATTTACACCTTACTGGAGAGGCACTCACTGAGCACACATGTAAACACTCAAGATATGCAACAGGACAAGGGGAAGTGCACCAAAAGTGGTGAGGGTGAGTATAACGTAGAGGCAATGACTCAGAAAGAGCGAAAATGCCGTTAAGGTAGTGGCCCAAAAGATGGGTATCCCGAGGAGGTATTGAACCAGAGGATGGGCATGTTGTGAAGGCAGTGGCCCAAAAGATGGGTATGCTGAGGAGACAGTGACCTGAAGGATGGGCATGTCGTGGCGGCAGTGACTCGGAACAAAAAGGTATGCCTAGGAGATAGTCACCTGACAGATGCAAATGAAATTGCAAATGTCAGGCACATAGGGGACGCCATGCACATGAAATATGATGCAAAAGCATACAAGCATGCAAATGATTGGTTGACCGGGCTATGTTGGTTGGTCAGACCGAAGAATTAGGTGCATCAATCTGAGGCAATAGAGTGGGTGATTGAACCAGGACGACCGATCGAACCCAAATGATAGGATGATTGACTTGGGGCAGCCGATTAAACCAAAATGGTTGGGTGATCATCATCGGACGGACTATCAAATCCAAGATGGTTGATTGATACGTAACAGTCAATCAAACCCAAAAGATAGGGTGATCAGCCCGGGACATGATCGAACCAAAGATGGGAGATTGATACATAACGATCGATCAAACCTAAAAGATATGGTGATAGGCCCGGGACTACCGATCGAACCTAAATGATAGGGTGATTGACATGGGGCAGCCAATTGAACCCAAAGGATATGATGATCAGAAAGGGATGACTGATCAAACCTAAGATGAGTGATTGACATGTAGCATTTGATCAAACACAAAAGCTAGTGTGATCGGTTCGGGACAACCGATCACCCTAGTTTTTGGTCGATCGAAACCAAGATGAGTGATCAACATGTAATGGTCGATCAAATCTGAAAGAAAGGGTGATCGAATTGGATGAATGATCAAAACTCAGATGGGTGATCGACACATAGTGGTCGATCGAAAACATAAGATAGGGTGATCAAACCAATACAACAGATCGAAGGTGATCAACACGGGGCGACCGATCGAATCCAAAGGATAGGTTTATCGGTTTGGGACGACCGATCAAACCCAAGATGGGTGATCTCCATGTAGCGATCGATCAAACCAAAAAGAAAGGGAGATTGGATCGGGATGGTCGATCGAACCCAAAACGGGTGATTGACACGTAACGGTCGATCAAACCTAAAAGATAGGGTGATTGGTCAAGGATGACTGATCATACCCAAAAGAGGATCAGGGATTAGCCTAGGGACATGCATACAATCTAGCAAGTGATCACATGAAAAACTACAATGGGATGGTCCATGCAAATGTGATGTAACCCGAAACGCTCGATGGTTCATCAAACTCGACCTAACAACCTCACGTAAGTATCTTGGGTTGATGCCTTTAAATTTGCGTTATAGCTTGTTGACCTCATTTTTGGTGAGGTCTTTTCTCTTCTTAGTGCTTAGGATATAGCAATAGGTTTTCCCTTTGACTATCCTAGAGGACTAGAAATGGAACCCACCACTTAGAAATTCAGACACCTCTTAACTCTTCTTGAACCCCACAAATGATCATAAACCTCCAAGCCCCTTTGGAAGGTTAAAAGTCAAATGTGGAGGTTCAAGGATGAGTTCCAATATGATTCTTGGCCTTAGGATTACTCTGGGTGGCCTGGTCTTGGTGAAGGGTCAGCTTGCACACACTATACTCTCATATACATTCTAAACCCTAAAATCACTCTTACCCAACTTGACTTTCTGACTCATGTAGGAAACTCATATGGATGGACCTCAACCCCTAAGCCCCTGGCTAAGAGGGTTAAGAACAACATATTGAGTACCTAAAATGAGTCCTCTCATGGATCTTGTGAGCTTAATATGGCTTCATGGCTCAGCCAAAATGATTTTATTTTACTCACATATAATCAATCTTCATCTTTCCCAAATTTCAATTTTTGACCCTCGAGGCCCTAAACCCACCAAACCTACCAAATACCCTTGAAATTGCCCAAAATTCTCAAAAATTGCCCAAATTTCTAAAAATTCCTCCAAATCAATCCTAAACACTCCCCACCACTTAAATTGATCATCCATGGCCAAATATACCAAAATTTCCAAAAAATACCCCTCAATACCCTTTTTGGCCCAAAAATTCCAAAAATTCTCAAAAAATTCTAAAAAATCCCAAATATTCCTAATTTCATTTTGTTCAACTGACACATACCCCAATTTCTCAATTTAACCCAATTTGATCAAAAATCCCAAACTTTCCCTTAAGGCCCAAATTAACCAAGTGACCCAAACCATCCCAAATTCAACCCAAATGTCATCCAATTTTCCCCAAATTTGTTTTAAAACTTTCCTAATATCCCCATAAACAAAACTCTAACTTAATTTACCCAATATTTGGACCCAAACTCCACCCAAGCCTAACTCAAATCAAAATTCCCCTAAATTGGCCTAAATCAATCAAGATCCAAATAAGCCCAAATCCCAAAGTCAAGACCCAACCAAAATTGAAAACTCTTTTTCATACCTCCATAAACATTTTGCAATATTAATTTTACATCAAAACCAACATTAGCCCAACTTTAGCCCAAGTTAGCCCAATTTGACCCACTTTGGTCATATTACTAAAAGACCCAAATTAAACCCAATTCAACTTCAAATTACCCCAAACTTGTTCCAAATCATTCATGGCACATTCCTAAACCAAATGCAATATTTATTTGGCTCAACCTTTTACCAAATTTGCATCCAATATTTTATTTTGAAACCTAAAAGCCCATTTTCCTAAAACATTTAAAAGCCCATTTTCACTAAACTTAAAAATCCCAAAATTGGCTCTAAGGCCCACATGACATTTTCTTCTCATCAACCATTTAATAAAATCATCCCTAAGTTTCAAAATCATCATTAAACCATGCTAAATCAAGCCTCATTCCAAATTATCCCTAAAAAGTCAAAATCCCTAAAACCCATTTTTATGCAAAGTGAGCCAAGCCACTCCCAAGCTAAATGGAGCCATTGAACCATGCTTAAGCCACATGAAGCCATGGAAGCCACTTTCCACATCACCAAACCATTTATGGCAAAAGAGGGGGGCCCTTTCCAAACTTCTTCTTAAGCATTTTTAACCCCTTTAATGTCACACTCTAACCCATGCTTAATCAAAATCCTTTGGATAGAGACTTCTCCACCTACAGTCAGCTGAGCCAAATGATTCACTTCAGCCCAAATCAAACTCTTGGAGGGTGAACCCAACCCATTTCCATGGCTTGACCAAATTAAGCCAAAATTCACCCTCCCCCATTCCATTTTAATCAAACCTCTTATAAAAATAAACTAAAAATACTCTCTTACTCAGTGAATAGAGGAGAATAATGTGGAAAAAGAATTAAGTTAATTTGTTGAGTCTATGATTTTTAATGATTTAAATACTCTCTGTGGTGTTTTAATTCTCTATTTGCATACACAATTCATCATGGCGTGAGACCATAGAGTTTTTGTAGCCTCTGTTCTTGGGAACATTCCCAGAATTTCCAAGGCCAGAGGTCATCTCTATGGAAAGTTATCTAATTTTCAAGTTTATGTGTCTATTTTGGTATTTTAATTCTAATAATTAGCATATTGC
Organism: Papilionanthe hookeriana x Papilionanthe teres; assembly: GCA_022702705.1. NCBI lineage: Eukaryota > Viridiplantae > Streptophyta > Magnoliopsida > Asparagales > Orchidaceae > Papilionanthe > Papilionanthe hookeriana x Papilionanthe teres. The sequence continues at coordinate 61,564,358 of CM040423.1, read as the reverse complement.
TTAGAAAATTCTAGAAAAATTAGGGGAGGATTTTATAACCAGAGGACCCTAGAAAAATTATGGTTTGATTTAATTTTTTAAAAATAACCCTAATTAGCCCAAACACTTAAAATTGAACTTTAATTAATTAGAAGTAACTGCACATCAAAATCATTGAAAATAATTCTTCATTGTCACGTAGGATACAGAGAACCTGACATAAAAATTTCAAGTCAATTGAAAATAATTTAACCCATTAAATGAATTAATTAAGTGACATAACCATTTTGAAGATTAAAAAATTCATAAAACCCAAAATACACTTCAAAAATTCACCAAATTAGTTTTGTGGGCTCTCTAATATCAGAGGAGTCTAAAAAAATTGAAATTGAAATTTTCTAAAAATTTTCATTTTTAACGATATTTCTAATATTTTAATAATTAAAAAATTAAAAAATTTGCAAAAATATTAAAAATCACAAAAATGTCATATTTTGTTCCCTAATCACTTAAGAACCAACCAAATATTTTTCCTAAGTCTCTAGGTAAAGATATTGAATTTTAAAAGCTCAGTGTAATCTTTTAATGTTAAAAATGAATGTTCTTAACCTTTCCACTAAATAATTCTAATAAATCAAAGAAAAATCAAAGAAAAGCCGTCCTAAGCACTTTCTCAATATGATGAGATTTTTTAGAAGAACAATTGAATTTAATTGTTCTTCGGTGAAAAAAATCAGCGTTAACAAAACACAAGGACTTAAACGTCATAGGAGTCGACTAGGAATTGGACTAGGATTTTGGTAGACAACCAGAATATTCCCTTAGCATTACCTAGGTGCTTTCCATGAAATATATAAATGCTCTAACATTTGTTTTAAGTGCAGCCAGGAATGACAAGAAGACCCTCCAGGTACGCTTTTATTTTATTTCGATTTATTCATCTGCACTGTACTTTACTTCTCTTGCATGTTAAACAAGAATGTCACCCTGCATGAAAACTGAAACTTTTAGGATAGCCACAAAACTGAAACCCAAAATTAAACTAAAAGTCACAACAAGATAAAAATTCACTGCCACAACATTAAAAAATATACAACAACTCAAAATTTAATCACAAACAGAACAACAAAACTATAATTACAACTAAATTAAAACGTCTCGTTGGATGATCGGGAATTCCTTGGATGATGTAACCCACATGTTGCTAATGAGATTACCCACGGTCTAAATGAAAGTGTGGAACTCATTCAGTTGAGTTTAGCAAATTCATTTAGACTAAGTGAATCCTATGAAAATAGCGGTGCCGGGATGATGGAACCGTGGGATCTTAATCGGTCCTGCTTAATCAACTTTAAGATTTGTTTTAATTAAAATATTAAGACATCTGAACCTTAAGACTTTTCTAAACCAAAACACTTCTCTCATCTTTTTATTGTTACTTCTAAAACTAAACCTCTGCAACAACAAGGAGCTTGGAGCATAGTGGGCAGCACGACAATCATCGTCAACAAAACTTGAGTCTACTTCAGCAAAAACTTTCTTAGAATTAAATAATAGAGCCATAGGATTTCATGGTGGTCTTCCTAGTGCAACATAAATCCTCAACTTTTCGTTAGACATTTTACATAATTGTGTTATGCAAATTAAGCTCTAACTGGTCTTAGGACTCTGAGGTAATCGTTCGGTACGACATAAACCCTCACATCTTCGAGGCTATTTGTGTGATTATGTCATACAAATATAAGCCCTAATTAATTAAAATTGATAGGATTGAAATATTAAATAATTCTCTCAAATTGAAGCCAAACAATAGGATAGTCAGGAAGTCACCGAAGTTCACTTCGGGTCTGTGACATCCCCTACTTCTTTTCCATTGGATTCCTGAAATAAACTGTTCCAAATTTGAGCTAATCCCTTTTGAAATTCCAAAATTCAATCCTTTGAAATCTTAAACTTTGAAATTCTTGAGAGCAAAACCAATGATCATTATTGAGAGTTTTCTTAAGTGATTCCCGTCACTTATCATGTAATTAACTATATGGGCTTGCCCTTATAAGGAACTTTAAGAAATGAGGTAATATAAACCCTGCTTAATTCCTTTATATTAAGCATGAGAACTTGTCGACTTATAAAATTGGTTTGCAGACCAAATGAATGTCACAAATCTTCTAGTTTATTTAATCGAGTCCCATCATCAAACAATGTGTCTATTCTTCAGAATAGATATACGGTTTACAATGCTGCACTCGTTTATATAAACTATTTGGAATGTGAGATCGGTTTGATGTTATATCTTAAAATTTTCAAACTTAAAATTATTTTCAAAAATCAAATGCTACTTTGCAAATTATATATATTTAAATTAAATTTAAAATCTAAAATTAGACGACAATTTCTGTAGGCGACCCCTTTTTCAAAACACATAACCTAAAAATATGCCGACAATTTATGGCGACTCCGCTGGGGAGTAGTTCCTTTCTCCATCGTGATCAGATGGTTTTGTTTTCATAAATCGGTAGTGAGTCCATGTCCCTAATGGATCAAACTATCATTCTTTCTGTTGAAATACTACGTTCATTTCTGCCTTGAACAGGTATAATCAACTCTCTTAGATTTTGGAGCCACTGTTTAGACACCCCTAAACAGAGAGATTCTGAAATCCTTCTTTTGTTACCTCTCCAAAGAGGTGGGGTGGACCCCCAATAGGTGTTAGCTTAAGAGCGGTTCCTCGGATTGAGAAGTCTTGTGAGACTCTCTCTTCCTTTCCGGTTTCTGGATTGGTTCCCTTATCTTTCCTTTAACCTTTCCCCTTTTAATTTTTTTCGTTCTTAATGAACAAACCTTCTAATAAACAAACCCTTTAATAAATGAACTTTTTATTAAACCACAAATACACAAATAAAAAATGAGAATCTGAAATACTTTATACAGAAAATGAAAAGATAAATGGAAATGTGTTCGGACTCGTTTGGAGAAATTCCTCTCCTTTTCATCCTAACGAAAGGAAGCATAATTTGGAACTGACGCTTAGAATCTACCCTGCAAAAAACGTCTGCACCGAAACTGATTTTCTCCTTCACCAATGGGATAGATTTAGCTGTCTACAAGGATGAGCTGCCTAACGATGCGGTCATTCGCTTTGGACAATGGTTCGATAATTCAGACATTAAGTTCGTAAATGTTACTCTTTTTGCACTGATGAACAAAGTACCGGAAACTGAGGAGCCCATAATTGAGTTCAACTTGAAATTGACTCAAGAGTTTCCTCCCCTACAAAGGGTCCCAATTGAAAGAAACACTGCTGTTCATAGGAGGTTAGCTGCTACCCCCAGAACTATCATCTCTACCCCCACTGGTCTGGTCATTACTGCACCTACCCCGGCTCCGCCAAACTGAAAGGAAAAGAAGTCCAAGTCGGTGATGAGCCTATTACCGTGGAGGGTTCAGATTTTTTTGCAATACCGTCTGTCTTCGAGATAGGGTTCAGTTCGAGAGTCGCACCCTTAACCCGGACTCAAAGAAGAAATAAGAACAGAAAGATCGCCAGGATCAAGAAGAAGAAGGCTGTTGAAGTTGCTTTTCTGGAAGAGATTCCGGAGGAAGAAGAAGAACTGCCTGAGATCTCACCGCTGTTAGGAGGGAGTAAGTTTCACCCTCTCTCTGCTGCATCCAATGAAGAAGATGCTCGAAGGATCGCTGCTGTGTTACCCCGACCTGCATACTACAGTGATTGTAAGAAGAAAGAGATTAGGACTACTCTGCTAACCCATTTGCGAGAAGTAGTAGAGAAATTAACTAAGAAAGAAGGTTGCCCCGTGTCAGAGATTCTGAGAAGAATGGGACGAGTACCAACTAGATCCTACCTCAAACCACGAGTAAACCCTGTTGCTGCCCTAGAAAGGCCAAGGAAGAAAGTACGAGCTAATGAGAGAAGTTCGCCTGTTGTTGTATCAAGTCACCATATTCGGGAGGACACCACCTACTGACGTACAGCCGATGGACCATCTGGTCCTAGGCCTTCTACTGTAAGAAGGATGGTGTGGCAACCTATTATTGCTGAATCGATACCGACACAATGTTCTGGGAAGAAGAGTCTCGTCAGAGAGCCCGAATCTGAATAAAGTGCTACTGCATTAAAGGAAACTTCTGAAAAAGAAGTTCAACAGTCGTCTCCTGACAACCGCGAGACCGTTTGAAAAAGACCACTTAAGGATGCCATAGGGTAGCTAAGAACTGACATCCAATGGTTGGCAAAAGAAAGAAAAGAACTGAGAAATGAAGTGGATTCGTCAGAATTCATGGATGAAGAATGTGATGAGATTAACATGGTCTAGACCCGAGCGTTGTCAGCCCTGCAGAGAGATACATTGACTTTAGAAAGAGACAAACCATAAGCAATGAGAGCACGTATTCAAGAAAAAGATGACACGATCTCTTAGATGGCAAAGAAGATGGAGGAGATGGCAGCTGCTTTAGTCACTCTCCAGAGATAGCTTCAACCTCAAAGGGAAACACCCCCAGAGATCATTCACATTGCAGATGGAGGAAAAGAAATTACATCCGTCAACGAAGATGAACAACCAAAGAAGGATTCTGCACAAAGTATGATTCTTGAAAAAGATATTAAGAACATGGTGGAATAGCAGGTGCTAGAAGCCTTAGCCCAGTCTAAGAGCGGAGCATCTATTTAGACGGGTAGACCTTACCTTGAGGAATTTGATGCAGTCCAATACCCGAAGGGCTTCATACCACCTCTGTTTAAGGCTTTCGACGGTACGGGAAACCCCGGCAACATGTCGCACATTTTCGTGGTAGTTGCTGCAATGCCAGTGGGAGTGACACATTGCTCTTTCGTCAGTTCATCAACAGTTTATCATGGATTGCCTTCGATTGGTATGCAGAATTGCCGAATGGTTCAGTTAAGACCTTTGCAGAATTGGAGAACCTCTTCGTTAAGGGGTTTTCCAGGGCTCAGCACCACATCACTATCAGTAATCTAGTGGTGGAGCAATAGAAACCGAACGAAACTTTAGTGGATTACATACTTCGATGGAGGAACTTAAGTATGAAGTGTGAACTACAACTTCAGAAACAACATGCAGTCAGTATCCTATTGAAAAGTATCCACGACCCGATAACACTTCTCCTCAAAGGATTCACAATTAAAACTTTCGAGAAGTTGCTTAGCAAGGCCGGGAGCTTGAAAAGGAGGAAAAACAGCTAAGTTTCGTTGACAAGACTGATAAGCAGAAGCCCGTAAAGGCATTTGAAAAGAAATCTAGGATAGTCGCGACAGTGGATAAAGGTAAACAACCAGTGTAGATACAGCCAGAGCGGCCACAACCAAGTTATCCATCACCGCAACAGATTTATCAACAACCTCAACAGAACTATCAACAACCTTGATTGAGCTATCAATCGTGGCAGCATGACCAACCGCCGCCTCGTCCGCCACGTGCCCTAAAGGAACTTCTGAATAAGGAATACCCCTTCAAAATTGAGGCAGTAGCTAAGATGTTTCGCAGTTTGATGAAGACGCCTGACTTTCAACTACCAGAGCCCAGAAAGCCAGAGGAAGTTGACAAGAAGGATCATCTGAACTACTGTCTCTACCATAGGATGCTCGGACACAAGATAGAAGACTGCTTCACCTTCAAGAATTGGCTCGAGGATAACCTCCGGAAAGGGAACATAACGATCCCCAAAAAGGAGGTTCCGTAAATGTTATTTCAACGGATCCTATTGTTCCGATAGACCCGTACTCGACCGATAATGGATGGAGTACTGTCTGGACAAAGTCTTAGAAGAAAATTTTGGATCACATCCAGACCGCTTCGGTGCGCACTTCTGTTCAGAGTTCGAAACCTGCCGAGCCGGCACTATCGCTTGCGATTGAAGAATCGCCCTGGAAGGAGGAGAAGATTGTGGAAGAAAAGAAGATTGAGGCTCCAAAGGGTAGACTACGGGATGCTTATCCTAGGATGGTTATTTCTGATTCGGGGGAGAAATCCCTCGAACCTCTGATTCTGTATGATTATTTGCTCGCTCCGGCGGGATCTTATAATGATAAGAGTTTTGGTGTTGGCTACGTTTTGACTGTTTCTAACTATCACGTAACTAACAAAAACCAACATAATCCAAATATCGATTTCGATACAAATAACGATTCTCAAATCATACAAAACCTTGATGATCATGACGAAGGAGAAGACGTTCACAAAGATGGCTACGAAAGCTCAACGAGTGATGAGTCTATTTGTGAATTCCGAGGAGCTCCAATTGCGATAGGATTGGAGTTATCAGATTCCGAAGCAACTCCAGAAGAGCCAGTCGTTCCGATTCAAGAGGAGACACCGACAGATCCAACACCAGATGCAAAAGAGATAACAGAAGTTAATCTAAGAAGTGGAAAAGTTTTACCCCTGAGAATGGGTCCAAAAGATAAAGGAAAGCAGGTGGCTGCTCAGGAAGAGCCAACCCCAGCAGAAGAACTGCTCATTCGGGAAGAGACTGAAGAACCTGGCAATAAAGTGGATTATAACGTGCTAGCCCATCTTAGGAAGCTACCAGCCAAACTGAGCATCTACAATGCTCTGATCCTGTCAAAGGAGATGAGGGAAACTCTGATCAAGGCTTTAATTGATCCAGAAATTTATTTAGCTCAAATGGCCGGTAATTCCTTAGTCGAGGTTTGCTCGTTAAGAGAACAGCGCAGTGTTACCTTCATGGACAGCAATCTGCTACTTGGAACAGCTGATCACAACTGAACGTTGTACATTTCAGTCACTATCGGAAAGTTCACGCTCTCCAGGGTGTTAGTTGATCCAGGAGCATTGAACAACATAATGAACCTTCATACGTTAGCATATTTGGAAATTGATGCTCGCGACCTCGAAGCAGACAGAATGTTACTAAGAGGATTTAATCAGAAAGGAGAAAGAGCTCTTAGATCAATAACACTATTAATGAAGACCGATGATTTGGTAAAGACAATCACAAAGTTCCATATAATTGATTCCGAAACATCGTTCAACGCTCTACTGGGTCGGCCGTAGATCCATGAGAACCGGATGGTACCGCCATCTCTGCACCAGTGCATAAAGTATTATGAAGGAGGAGAACAGAGCATCAAAGGTGATTTGCAACCGTTCTCCATACACGAAATTGGAATTCACGAAGATGCAACTTACTACGCACCTCCGAAGAAAACTGTCTTTTTCAGAAATACCATACCAAATGAAGCAAAAGGAGTTCGAGGCGATGAAGAAATTGAAATTCTTGTTTAATAGTTACTCACCACTTCCTTACGGCGAGATGATGAAGGTTTCTTCAGAACACACACCCGAGGTCGAGGTTGGGGACGAGGTTTAGGAAGAAAGGGTGGAACAGTTGAACAAAAGAAACCGGTCATCGATGTTGATTGGGAGAATAGTTTTGAAGAAGAAGAAACCAAGAAAGAAGTAATGAAGATAAATCAAAAGAAACCCCAGTTCAAGATCTCTCTCAAAGATGAAAAGAATGAAGAATACAAATCAATGTACGAGAAGATTAACCACTATGTGCATACTATGACCCTAACCCCGATCCATCCTAGTAAGATCTAGGGTATGGTGGTCAAAGAGTACATGGTGGCAGTGTTAAGCCGATCAAGTTTTACCGTGGTGCTTCTTCTTCCAAAATTAAAAATGATGTAAAATTTGAAGATGTTACTTCTTCCGAAATAATTGAATTACCTTTTAAGTGGTACTCTCCCTGTGTTCATAATTTAATTCAACGTGGTGTCTTACCTAAACATTGGACAAAAGGTCAAGCACAACACTTTGAAAAATTATGGAATAATACTAGTCGACCGCCCAACTCAAAGCATGGTCTTGGATTCGGCACAGTAGCGCCAGTCGATGATTCAGAATTCTGCTTGATTTTCACTTGTGAGCCTAATGAAGATTGCTTGGAAGCTTCAGAAGATTACAAGGATCTACCAATTGGAGATGCTCCACTAGAATTTGAAGAAGAAATTAAATCTACAATAAACGAGTTAATGGAAGTTAACTTAGGTACTAGCGAAGAGCCTAGGCCAACCTTTATTAGCTCCTTACTCAACAAAGAAGACTCTGAAAACATGATCAAGCTATTAATGGAATTCAAGGACTATTTTGCTTGGAGTTACGATGAAATGCTTGGATTAGCTCTAGAAGTTGCAGTTCACTGGCTAGGAGTGGATCCCACCGTCGTTCTAGTCAAATAAGCTCCGAGAAGAATGTGTCTAGAAATTGAACAACAAGTAATAGCTAAAGTTAAGAAGCTAATAGACGCTAAATTTGTCCATGAAGAATAATACCCGACTTGATTAGCCAATGTGGTACCAGTCAGAAAGAAGAATGGTCAGATCAGAATCTGCGTGGATTTCAGAGATTTAAATAAAGCGTGCCCAAAAGATGAATTTCCACTACCAATTCCAGAATTAATGATCGACATCGCTTCAACACACGAAATCTTCTCATTCATGGATGGATCGTCAGGATATAACCAGATAAAGATGACACTAGAAGATGAAAAGCTTACAGCCTTCAGAACGCCAATCAGAGTGTACTGCTACACAGTAATGCCTTTCAGATTGAAGAATGCATGGGTAACATACCAAAGAGCGATGACAAGGATTTTTGATGATCTCGTTCACAACCAAGTCGAGTGCTACGTGGATGATGTGGTCATCAAGAGCAAACTGAAGGAAGATCACCTGTATGATTTGAGAATTGTTTTCGAGCGGTTAAGGCAATTTAACCTTAAGATGAATCCCTTAAAATGCGCGTTCGACGTTACCTCCAGGAAATTCTTAGGATTTATTGTCTAAAATTGTGGAATTGAAATCAATCCGGAAAAGATTAAAGCTATCTTAGAAATGCCGCCTCCCAAAACTTTGAAACTACTACGATTCTTTCAAGGGAAGTGTCTTAGCAACCCCAGTCTCGGGTCGACCGTTGATACTTTATACCGCGGCTTTAGATGACTCCCTTGGAGCCATGATAGCCCAAGTCAATGACGAGGGTAAAGAAAATGCTCTCTACTACTTAAGTCACCATCTGATTCTAACGGAGATAAAGTATCCTCCTTTTGAGAAGCATTGTTTGGCCCTGATCTTCGCCGCTCAAAAGCTCAGGCATTACATGCTCTCTCATATGGTCAACCTCATCTCGAAAGTTAATCCATTACAATACTTGATGACCCGACCGACGCTGTCCGGCAGACTTGCCAGGTGGTCGATGATACTATTGCAATTCGATATAACTTCCGTTCCTCTTCGTGCCGTAAAGGGGCAAGTCCTAGCATACTTTCTCGCAAAGACACCCTTTACCGGCAAAATCGCCTCTCAACGATGACTTGCTCAAAGAATAGATAATGAGCTTAGAAGGCCCCGATGATCAACATTGGGAACTATACTTTGATGGAGCATCATCAGCGCAGAAAAATAAAGAATTGCAAATGATAGTGCCCGGTAAGGCAGGATCAGACTGATCTTTATAACACCGGTGCGAGGGATGTTAAGGTATTCCTACCATTTAACATAACCGTGTACGAACAACGAAGCGGAATACAAAGCCCTTATAACCTGACTGGAGTTGACCATTCAGATGAGGATAACAGATATCAACATTTATGGTCATTCTCAGTTGATCATTCAACAGATCGCAGGACTGTACAAAATTTTGAAACCAAGACTCAAGCAGTACTTTCAATATGTCATGAAGTTGCTAGAACAGATTCTGAATGTGACGATCTACAAGATTCTCAGAAGAGAAAATATTCTCGCAGACGCGCTAGCTCGCCTTGCAAAAGAATTTGCCTGCTTACAGGATGAATCAGTTGAAATGTCAGTTCAGGGACGACAAGTCCTCTCACAGCTCGACATGGATGCAATGCACCAATCAGAAAAAGAAGAAGAATCAGTTGCCGCAGTGACAGAAACTACAGAAGATTGGCGGCGACCATTAATAGACTACCTGCAAACAGGAAACCTACCGGACGATAAGTCATTAGCCCATCAAATCAAGAAAAGAACTCTGTCTTACACATTAATAAATAATACATTATACAAAAGATCTTTCGATCAGATGTGGCTAAGGTGCCTGAGCGAGTCCGAGGCTCTTGAAATTGTTAAAGAAGTGCATTTAGGACTTTGTGGCGCTCATCAATCGGGTCCGAAGATGAAAATTAAAATTAAGAGACTAGGGTACAACTGACCCTCAATGATGTCCGATTGCATGAAAGTTACCAAAAGTTGTCACAAGTGCCAAGTGCATGTAGTGGTTCTACATCAACCTCCAAATGTGCTACATTCAACAATCGCATTGTGGCCATTTTAGTGTTGGGGCACAGATATTGTTGGTCCGATAGAACCGCCTTCTTCAAGAGGATGATCCATGAAAAAAAGTACCTATTTTTAGTGTTCATTTCATGCCCACTTTATGCATATTTTTAATGATATTACACTATAAAGGAAGGTATTTTGTATAATTTTGCATATTTTTGTTTTCAAGTATAAAAATATGATTTAAGAGAAAATAAAACAAAAACTATGCAATTTTGAGCCAAAATGAGCAAGAAAAACAAATTCTAACTTAGCTTATATTGATATGTCTTTCTATGCTTAATATCTTTTATATTTCTCACATATTTTTGAATGAAATTATAACTTAGCACATATTGAAATTATCTATCTTGTAGGTAAATATGTTAGGAACGAAACGCAACTGAAATGGAGCAAAACGGAGTTGAAACGGAGCCAAACGGAGCAAAATGGTGGAGTTGCGCACAGGGTGGCGCCTAGGCGCCAAACCCGGCGCGCAGATGCCAAACCCGGCGCCCAAGTGCCAGAGACGACAAGAAAACGGCGCCTAGGAGGCAGAATCAAGGCCTAGGCACCAGAATCATCCAGAAACGGTTATTGGACGGGATTTTGACGACTTTGGGAGTTATTTTGACGATATTAAGTAGTTTTTAGACCTTCTAGAAGCCTGAAAGTTATTCTTAATATATAGGACATGTGATACAATGTATTTGAACACATTGGAGCAGTTTAAATCAAGAAGAGGTGCGAACCAAAATGAAGGGGTGCGACTGTTCGGACATGAAGTTCGGTGCCTAAGCGCCTAGGCACCAGAGTTGGTTTCTAGAAGATTCATTGAACATGAACACATTTTGAAGAGGTGCCTTGAGGCAACCCTTGAAGCCTATAAATAGGAGGCCACTCCTTTAGAGAAAATAACACCATATAGTCTCTTTCTTCCCCCTTAGTCATTTTAGTCATTTAGAGTTATGAAGATGTAGATTTTTACTTCTTATGGAGAGATTGGTGAGGGATTTTGAGATATTTATGTAAGGGATGTACGAGCGGCGCATGGATCGGTGGGAAACTTTAGTGGAGAGAATTTCTTCTTTCTTTCAGAGGAAAAAGCTAAGTATTGTGTTCTTCATTCTCTTGTAATTGTTGTAAACACTTTCTAGTGGATTTTCTTTGTTTTAAACCAAGTTTTCTGTTGTGAATTATCTATGTTTCGTAAGTGATTTCCTTTACTCTTTCTTTTAATATGAAGTAGTGGCATGCGTAGGAAAATCATTTTTATGATAGAATTATCTATTAGATGCTTCTAGGTGACAGATAGTTGCATGAATATAATAAAATACTAATAAAATAAGTTCCTTATTGACACTTAATTTATTATATAGTTCTATCAATTCTTTTACTTCTTATGCCATTATTTTCATTTACTTTTATTTTGTAATGAAATAGATGCATGTTTAGGAATTAAGATTTGCTTAGATATTATCTTATTAAATTATGGTGATGATATTCATACCAGATCTTCGTTTACTTTATAAATTGATCACTTGTATTGTTAAAACCCGTTGAAGAGTTTTGAGACCTAGAAGGAGATGAATTCTTAACTAGTAGATATCACATGAATCCTTGGGTAGTCGATGGCCTTGTGCGGGTTATTCAAGGAGAAGTGCAAATAAATAGGGAGATATTGTTTATTGGGCGCAGAATCGATTAGTTTTTAGAGTGACAGACTAAATTCTAATAATTTGATCTATAGAAAGGGAATCAGTCACCGGTAGGGCCGACCATAGTCACCCTCGACATCTAGTAGTGTGAGCCTAGATTAACCCATTCTACTAATAAAACATCCCGAACCGATCTATAGATTAGCCAATGTTCTTTATGCTCGGACCAAAGGGTAAAGAATAGGAATGCTTCTATTTGGCACTACTACATTAATTCTAAACATATCTTTCTTACACATTATCTATGTAATTGCAAGAGAAAGGTAATTTTTAATATCTCAAATTTATCCAAACCAATTTATCCATAAGTTATCTTTTTATTTAAGAATTTAATTTAGGATTAGTTATCAGAAAACTCATTTTAATCGACATTCCAAATTTAGGCCTTATAGAAATAGGACCGGAATTAGCCTAAAGGATTTCTTATCTCGCTTCTCTGTGGGATCGATACTGGGGTTATAAAAGAAAACCCTATATTACTTGAAACAATATGTATACTTGCGTAGTACCCCTAGGGTGTAAAATGTTTTCTAAGATTTTACAACATTTTGATTTTATACACTAGCCGCTATTTATAAATTGGGTCAAATTTTTTGGCCATCTTTTGGAAGCGAATATTACTGCGTTATTGTGGGTCGGGTCAGAGGACATCGCTTTATCCTTGTAGCTTGACCCACGCTAAATATATGCGTACTAAAAATTCAATCCCCGGCAACGGTGTAAAAAACTTGACCCGCAATCCGCTGATGACAAATATAATAATTAATGCTTTCAAATATATGTAATAGATAATAATAGCGACTAGTGTATATAAATATAATTTTATCGAAAATATTTTACACACTAGGGGTACTACGCAAGTATACGTATCATATCAAGTAATATAGGGCTTTGAAACAAAGACCCCGTATCGATCCCACGAGGAGTGAGTTATGGATTTTTAAATATTTTAATTTTATTTTTAAGTATTTATTTTATAGTTATAAATTTGATATTTTTAATTTACTAGATGCAATAATAAAGCAGTAATGAAATGATTGATGTAAATAACAATAAGAAAACAACTTTCTTCCTTTCAATTAATCCAAGATTTTCTAAGATAATGATAATATTCGTGGAGAATATAAATTTATGGTATTGTGCCAAATAGAAGCATTCATATTCTTTACCCTTTCGATCCAGTGCAAAGAACATTAGCTAGCCTATAGATCAGGTCCGGATGTATTGTTAGTAGAATGAGTTAATCTAGGCTTACACTACTAGATGTCCAAGGGTGGCTATGGTCGGCCCTACTAGTGACCATTTCCTTCTCTATAAACCAAATCACAAGAATTTAGTCTGTCACTCTAAAAACTTTTCAATTCTACGCCCATTATATAATATCTTCCTATTTATTTGCACTTCACCTTGAATAACCCGCACAAGGCCTTCAACTACCCAAGGAATCATGTGATATCTACTAGTTAAGAATTCATCTCCTTCTAGGTATCAAAACTCTTCAACATATTTTAACAATTTAAATGACCAATTTAAATAGTAAATTAAGATCTGATATTAATATCATCACAATGTTTTAAAATATAAATAGTTTTTAATTCTCCAACGAATTTATATTATCTTATTTATCTTTTCATAATTGAAAGGAGAAAGTAAACTAACTACTCAGAACACATTGAATTTAAACAACAAAACATTGTAATGAAACTTTGAATAAAATAACAAATACTTATCTCAAGTGTATCTCCTACTGAACCTCTGAATTCTTCTGACTCCAAAGCAAATAAACTTCAAAAGCACCAACTCTTTAAACTCTCAATACAAACTCAAAATAAACTAACTAACTAATTTATGAAGGATAATAAAATGTGGCCCTAAAGTATCTCTCTAATTCTCTCTCTAGATGGGGCTCTAGATAGGGGGGCATTTTTTCTGAAGGAGTACCCTCCTATTTATAATCTTCAAGGGTTGCCTCAAGGCACATCTTCAAAATGTGTCCACATTCAATGAATCTACTAGAAGGTGTGTTTGGCGCCTAGGCACAGGACTCTGCATCCAGTTCTTCGCACCTCTTCACTTTGGATCGCACCTCTTTGCGATTAAAACCTTTTCTAAGCGTCCAAATACATTGTATCACATGTCCTATAAACTAGGAACAACTGCCAGTCTTCTAGAAGGTCCAATAACCGATAACACCGTCAAAATAACCATCCAAAAGTCGTCAAAAATCTTGACAGATCCTGCATCCCCTGGCGCGTAGGCGCCGGATTCTGGCGCCTAGGCGCCAGACCAATAATTTTGACAATTTTGCATTTTGGCTCCATTTTTGCTCCTTTTTGCTCCTTTTTCACTTTTTTTCCTTCTTGAACATTTTTCCATCACCTATATCCAAAAACACAAAAATATCTTTCATTAAAGCATAATATCCTTAAAAATTTGATAAAAATCAAGATATAAAAATGGGTATTTTTTTCATGGATCACAGCTACAGATTATTTTTCCAAATGGGTAGAAGCAGTGCCGCTCAGAGGTGTAAAGGCACGTCATGTATTGCAATTCTTCAAGAATCAAGTCTTCTACCGTTTCGGGGTACCGCACGAAATTATTTCAGATAACGGGTCCACATTCAGAAGTACGAAGATCAATAATTTTGTCAGAAGGCACGAGATCAACTGGCGCTATTCGACAATCTACTACCCAAGAACAAACGGCTTAGCTGAGGCTTTTAATAAAAATCTCGTCCAGATCCTAAAGAAAACCTTGGACGATAACAAAAGAAATTGGTACGAGAAGTTGTTAGAAGCCTTATGGGCCTACAGAACAACTTTCAGAACTCCTACTCAGTCTACACCTTACACTCTAGTGTACGGGTCCGAATCAGTCTTGCCCTTAGAAGTTCAACTTCCTTCTCTCAGAATTGCAGTTGCGAATAAGATCACTACAGAAGATAATGCCAAACTACGATTATAAGAATTAGAAAGCTTGGAAGGAAAACGACTTTCAGCGCAGCAGAATCTGGAATTGTATCAAGTCAAGATGATCTAGGCCCACGATAAACTGGTCCGCCCAAGAACATTCAAAGTTGGTAACTTGGTTGTAGTTCTCAAGAGACCTATTCTTGCACACCGTAAGATAGGAGGTAAATTTGAACCGACTTGGGAGGGGCCGTTCCTGGTCGAGACAGTCTACTCAGGAGGTTCCTACCAACTCGTGAATTACCGTGGATAACGATCTATGCTTCCAATCAATGGACGATATTTGAAGAAGTATTACGCAACCTGATGTTTCGAAGGATGAACTTTAAAAAATGAAGTCTCATTCCTAGAAGCACGGGTAAAGTAATCATTTGTAACTGGGTCCGAACCCAAAATATAAAAATGGATGATAAAAATCATTAACAAAAAGATGTGTTAAGAAGAAAATATGTGAAATCATAATAATAAAATTTTGATCCTTCCTTCCGAATTAAGCTCATTCCTGATCTTTCCTCATCTTTTCCTACTCTTATTAATTTCCTAATCTTATAAAAATTTGAAAGAAACAATAACAATGTTCTATTAATAAGTAAATTTTTTTATTTGTTCTCGTTCTTAGTGTAGCCCCTGATCCTTTCCTTATTTTTCACAGGGAAATGTCGAACGGGCGGTTGGTTCTGAACTTTAAGAATGGTGTGAGTCTAGCACTCGATGAAAAGAAGATGACGGATGGGGTCGTGATTGAGATCAAGTCTAATTTCACACCGGCCGGGTTATAGTACAAAGAAACTGATTGGACCCCGATCGACCGGGAAGAGTTTCGCAGCGAGACAATAATGATATTGGGTGGCCCGAGTCAGCCAGTTACCGACAAGAAAAGGAAGGTAAACACCGCTCAGGTGACTGGAGCAGACAAGAAAGTTAAGTCCATGGTTGCTACAGCAGAGGGCAGGCTTGTCAGTGTCATGCCCGCAAAAGTTTAAGAGGTAAGGAGAGCTACTCTCACTCCAACCCAACGAAGAAACAAGAACCGTCACATTCACAAGATGTTAAGCAAGCTAGCAGCGGACCAACATGAAGAGGCAACTGCTACCATCAGTACAAATACTTTGAAGAAGCCGATTCAGTAGGGACCAGAAAGGAGGAAACTAACTCCAAGAACAGCAGAAAAGATGAAAGAAATTCCAAGAATAGCAGAAAAGCAGAAACAGAATCAGCGCCACGACGCCAAACAGATGCACCAGTTTTGAAGAGTCTTGTTGCGAAAGCAACCCCGGGGGATGTCCTGACAGAGACTATCCCTGAGAAACCGAGACATGCAGGAGAACATGCTGGGGTTGAACCATACATCCCACAATACGTTACCAAACCTCGCCGATTGCAGATAATCCCAGAATACGAGATGGAGCTATTGCAGAAGGTTGAAATGAAAACTTTTGAGTATTTCGAAAGAATTCTAGGCAAGAGGATCAACATCTTGGAAGGCCTTGAGCTGCATACGGATGTGTTATCAGACTACGAGCAGTAGCAAATTGTGGACTGCGTCATCGAACTTCAGAAGATGGGCCAAGCTGGTCGTTTGAGAGAGAAGACCTACTCAGAACCTCAAAGATGGATGAAAGGAAAAGGAAGAGTTACAATCCAGTGCGGGTGTTGCTACAACTTCACCGAGGACAGAAAGGGAAATCCACCAGGGATACTCCGTCGTAGCGAGGTGGATTTGATGCTAAGATTTATCAAGAGGATGGTAAAAAGGATGGTTACATAGAGGGTATTGCCTGCAGATTGCATACTGATCGCTCAAAAATTTATTAAGAAATTCATATCTATTTTTGATGAAATTGCACTTTAAAGAAGGTTATTTTCTTTATTTTATTGCAGGAATGAAGAATTTAGGTGATAAAAGCAAAAATCATAAAAAGGAGCGAATTTGGAGCAAAATCATGCAATTTAGTGCCGAGTCGCCGAAGGCGAGATCGAGCTCGCCGACGGCGAGGTTATGAGAAGAAAATTATGAAGAATTTATAACCGTCTCGCCGACGACGAGCCCGAGCCCGCCGACAGCCGAGCTAGAGCGGTTGAAGATCTTCTAGAAGCCTCGCCGACAGCCGAGGTAGTTCGTCGCCGACGGCGAGCTAGTTCAAATGGTGTAGATACATTGAACCTGGACACTTTTTGAAGGGATGCTTACACACCTCTTGGTCCTTTGCTCACCTCTATATATAGAAGCCGAAATTAAGTCTTTAGTGTGTTACTTTTGTGTTACTTTTATGTTACTTTTGTGTTATTTAGTGTCATTTAGTGTGTAGTCTTTGTGTTCTAAGTGTTATAAGTGAGTTATTTTGAGTCTTTAGTGAGTATTTAGTGAGTTTTTCTGTACTGGAAGGAAGAGTCAAAGGAACTGCGAGGAGTCTGCTTGGGGATAAATTAAGATAAGTATTTGTATTTATTATTTTTAACTTTAAATGAAATCCATGCTTAGTTTAGTTTCCATGCATTCTGAGTAGTTTATTTTGTCTTTCTCCCCGTTTATGAAATTAAGTGACTTGATGAAATTAAAATAAAGATACTTTTATATATTAATAAATTGTGATAATTTTTACTTAAAACTTAATTTACTTTTCAAACTGGCCATTTGATTTGTTAAAATATGTTGATTATCAACTATAGTAAAAATTACATCTGATATTCGGGGAAATTCAAAAGCCTTGGAAGGAGGGTGCAAATAAATGGGAAATAATATCATCTGGGCGTAGAATTGAGCATTTTAGTGTGACGGACTAAAATATTCAATTCGAGTCCTATTGTTTGAGAGTCGAAGTGTAGATGTTAGCCCTCGAGCGAGGGGAACGTGGGAGCTCCGAAGTGACAATCGGTATCCTCCCAGCTCTAGCCGCAGATTCCGCAATCGAACATAGGATTAGTCAATATTCTTTACACTGGACCAAAGGGTAAAGAATAGGAATGCTCCTATTTTTCACAATACCTTAATATTATTTATTTAAATTCATCAATCACTTAAATTTCTAAACAAGGGGAAAGATGCTTTTTCTGAATAGTTAAGACTTATTTAGCAATTAGTTTTATTTCCTGCACTTGCAATTAGTATTAATTTTCTACTTAGTTAAGTTACCTGATTAGAATACTTAGTTTACTTTATTTCTCTTAAATTTAGAACTCCAAATTTTCGTATACTATTTTAAAATTATTATTATTATTATTTTAAAATTAGATGTTATTTAATTTTCTCTTTTCCTCGTGGGATCGATAACCGAGACTCCACTAGAGCCCCGTATTACTTCGATACGATATGTATACTTGCGTAGCATCCACAACATAAACAATTACAATTCTATACATATAATATAGCGGGGTCAAGTTTTTGGCTTCATTGCAATCAAATTAAATATCATAATATAAAATCGTGGGTCAAGTTTTTGCAGCCGTTGTCGGGAAAGTAAGAAAAAATTACTAGAGTAACGGACTATTTTAAAATAATCATAATAATTAAATTAATATCTATTCTAAAATTGTATGCGCAAATTTGGACACAAAAATTTAATACCTTACGATTCTGAATTAGAGCGTACAATTAAAAGAATTAGAAAACAAAAGAAACAAACTATAAATTTAACACAAATGACGAATATTCCCGAAATTCAAAATATGAACCAACAAAGACCATTAAGAGATTATGACAACCCTACATCGGATGAAATTCATTTAACTATTCAAAACCCCGATGTAGCTCGCTAATTCATTTGAACTTAAACCCGCAATTATCCAAATGGTACAAAACAATCAATTTAGTGGTTCACCTACCGAAGATCCTAACTTACATCTTGCTAGTTTTCTAGAACTTTGTGCTACTTTTAAATATCAAGGAGTATCCGACGATGCTATAAGACTTAGACTTTTTCCTTTTTCATTAAGGGATAAGGCTAAAATGTGGTTGAATTTGTTAGCACTCGGATCTATTAAAACTTGGGGAGAATTATCACAAAAATTTCTATCCAAATATTTTCCACCATCTAAAACTGCTAAGTTTAGAAATGATATAACTTCTTTTTGTCAGATAGATGGAGAATCAATATATGAATCTTGGGAGAGATTTAAGGAACTTCTTAGGAAATGCCCACATCATGCACTACCAGATTGGCTGATTATTCAAACCTTTTATAATGGATTAGTAGGATTTTTAAGATCAATCATCGATGCTCATCTTGGAGGTTCATTAATGTCTAAACCATTCGATGAAGCTTATGCACTAATCGAAGAAATGACAACAAACAATTTCCAATAGTCTCGTTGATAGAGTAAATCCGAAAAAATAGCCAAGCATTCATGAAAACGATGCAATATCTATGTTAGCTTCTCAAATTGCTGCTATATCTAAGAAATTAGATCATTTTGGAATGAACTACTCTCCTACTTTAGAAGAAAACTCATCTAGACAAATCATAGAATCTCAATCTAATTATGAAACTTTAAATGCTATTAATAATAGAACTAATAACCCTTATTCAAACTATTATAATCCTGGTTGGAAAACTCATCCAAATTTTAATTGGAATAACACATCTAATCAACAATGGATGAATCAACCTAATCAAGCAAATCCAAACTATAAACCTAATTACCCACCTGGATTTAATAACAATAACCCACAATTCAAAGATAAGAAATTATCTATGGATGAATTAATTTTGAATATGGGTCATCAACTACAAAATCAAGGAAATCAACTACAAATTCAAGGAAATCAATTACAAATTCAAGGAACCTCTATTAAAAATATCGAAACTCAACTTGGACATATTGCTATCGCGCTAAATAATAGAATACCTGGAACTTTTCCTAGTAATGTGGAAATAAATCCTAAAGATCAAGGAAAAGAACAAATTAAAGCAATACAACTAAGGAGTGGAAAAGAATTAGAACCTCAAATTCAAAAAGAACTTAAAAGCCAAAAAGAGGAAGTAGAAATTGAAAAGGAAACAATTCAACAAGATTCAAACTTGGAACATCCTTTAATACCTATGAAAATTTCTGTTGAAATACCTCCACTACCATTTCCTCAACGACTAGCTCAACATAAAAAAGATAAACAATTTGCTAAATTCCTTGAAATATTAAAGAAATTAACAATCAATATACCTTTTGTCGAAGCTTTAGATCAGATGCCAAATTATGTAAAATTTATGAAAGATATTCTAAATAAGAAAAGAAAATTCACTGATAATGAAACAGTCGCACTTAGTGAAGAGTGTAGTGCTATTATTCGAAGAAGCTTCTGAAAAATTGAAAGATCTCGGTAGTTTCACTATACCCCGCGCTATAGGAGAAAATTTTTTTGGAAAAGCTTTGTATGACTTAGGAGCAAGCATCAATCTAATGCCTCTATCGATTTTTAAGAGATTAGGATTAGGAAAAATTACACCTACTTCAGTAACCCTTCAATTAGTCGATCGTTCGGTTACCTATCCTAAGGGAGTTATCGAAGATATGTTAGTAAAGGTGGATAAATTTATCTTCCCAGTAGATTTTATTGTTTTAGATATTGAGGAAGATAAAGAAATTCCTATTATTTTAGGAAGACCATTTTTAGCTACTGGAAAAACTATGATTGATGTTCGTAAAGGAGAATTAACTATGAGAGTAAATGACCAAAAAGTTACCTTTAATATTGCAAAATCAATGAAATATCCTGCGCTAGAAAAAGATGATGAATGTTTTCGGATAGAAATACTTGAACAATTACAACGCGAACATTTTAAGGAATATTACGAAGATAATTTAGAAAAAGAAAACACTGAATTAATTGAAGATAATAATGAAGAATTAGATTATATTCAGGAAAAATTTGAATTTTTGGATAATACCGAAAACACCGACAGGAATATAGTTCCATCAATTATTAAACCTCCCGAACTCGAGCTAAAAATATTACCCGATCATTTGAAATATGCTTATTTAGGTAATTCTTCAACTTTACCCGTTATTATTTCATCCGCATTAAATGAATCTCAAGAACAAAAACTTTTAGAAACTTTAAAAAAATATAAGAAAACTTTTGGTTGGACTTTAAGCAGATATTAAAGGAATTAGTCCTTCAATCTGTATGCATAGAATTATTTTAGATGATGAACATAAACCTAAAGCAGATCCCCAAAGGAGATTAAACCCAATAATGAAAGAAGTAGTTAAGAAAGAAATTTTAAAATGGTTAGATAATGGTATCATATATCCTATTTCTGACAGTGCTTGGGTAAGCCCAATTCACTGTGTTCCTAAGAAGGCAGGAGTGACCGTCACTGTCAATGAAAATAACGATCTTATTCCTATAAGACAAGTTACTGGTTGGCGTATATGTATTGATTATAGGAAATTAAATACCACCACCAGAAAAGATCACTTTCCTTTACCATTTCTAGACAAGATGTTAGATAGATTAGCCGAACATAAGTATTTTTGTTTTCTAGATGGATACACCGGTTATCATCAAATACAAATTGCTCCTGAGGATCAAGAGAAAACTACATTTACTAGTCCTTATGGAACTTTCGCTTTTCGAAGAATGCCTTTTGGATTATGTAATTGTTGACCTCATTTTTGATGAGGTCTTCCCTTCTTCTTTTTAGTGCTTAGGATCTAGCCTTAGGCTTTTCCTTTGACTATCTTAGAGGAGTAGAATTGGGACCCACCTTTTAGAAATTCCAAACATTTCTAAACTCCCTGCAAACTCCACAAATTTGACCATAGACCCCTAATCACCTAGAGGGTTGAAATCAAATGTGGAAGTTTAAAGGATGAGTTCCTATAGTGGCTCTTTGGCCTTAGGACTACCCTGGGTGGCCTGGTCTGATGAGGGGCTGACTTACACACACTACACTTATACACTACACTTACACACTACATTTCCACACACTTCCTAAAACCACACCCATACCCAACTTGACCTCCTGACTCATGTAGGTGATTCACATGGATGGTCCTTAACCCCTAAGCCCTTGGCTAAGAGGGTTAGGAACAACATAGTGAATGCCTCAAATGAGTCCTCTCATGGCTCATATGGGCTTGAAATGACTTCATGGCTCAACCAAAATGACTTATTTCCACTTACATCCACCCAATCTTCAATTTCCCAAATTTTCAAACCCCCGGGACCCTACACCTACTAAACCTACCCAAAACCCTTGAAATTACCCAAATTTTGCAAAATTTCCAAATTACCTAAAATTCTTCAAAATTATTCCCAAACATTTCTACACCACTCAAATTGACCATCTATATCCAAAAATACCAAAAATTCCAAGAAAACCTCCCAATACCCTCCAAATACCCAAAATACCCTTCTTGACCCAAAAATCTAAAAATTCAGAAAATTCCCAGAAAATTCCAGAAAATCCTAAATATTCCCAATTTTATTTTGTCCAACTACACCATGGGCCAATTTTGTCAATTTACCCTACTTTTGTCAAAACCCCCAAATTGACCCATTTTAACCCAAAGTGAACCCAATGTTAAACCAAACCTATCCAATTGACCCCAATTTTGGTCCAATTCAATTCTAAACTTCAATTCAACATTCCTAATACTAATTTAGACCAAATCCAAGTCCAATTTGATTGACATTTGGATCCAATTCCACTTTTGACCTTAAGGCCCATTTTTCGACCTAAGCCCAAACCTAACCCAAATGAACCCAAACCCCAAAAATCAAAGCCCAACCAAAGTCAAAACCTCTTTGAAACACTCCCATAAACACTTCTCAATAATAATTCTACATCAATTTCAACCCTAGCCCAACATTGGCCCAACTTGGCCCATTTGGACCTATATTGGCCCATTCACCAAAAGAATCCAAATCCAACCCAATTCAAGCCCAAACTACCCCAAATTTGCTTCAAGTTACTCATGACACATCCATGAGCTAAACCAACAATTATTTGACCCAACCTTTTACAAAAATTTTCATCCATGAACACATTCATAAACTTAAAAGCCCACTTCCCTTAAACCTTTCTAAAAGCCCATTTCCTTCAAAATTCAAAAGCCCAAATCTACCCTAAAGCCCACATGACATCTCCATTTGTCATCCATTTAATTAAATCCATTACCTAAGTCCTAAAATCACCATCAAATTATTCCAAATCAAGTTTCATACAAATTTCCATCAAAACATCCAAAATTCTTAAAACCCATTTTCATGAAATTGACCCAAGCTTTTCCCAAGCCAAATGGAGCCAAGGATGAGCCATTCACAAGCCATATGAAGCCATGAAAGTTTGGCATGTGACCATGCCATTAATGGCAAAAGGAGGAGGTCCTTTAACCATCTCCTAAAAGTCATTAGCCTTAAGCATGTCTCCCCTTAACCAAGATTTAATCCAAATATTCTTGGATAAGGACATCACCACCTCTCGACCAGCCTAGCCTAACCGATCTTCTCAGCCCAAGACCAGCCATGGGGAGGTGAACCCAACCCAAACCAATGGGTTGACCAATTTCAAGCCAAAATGACCCCCTCCCCATTCCATTTTAATTCAAACACTTTACACATGTCCAAACCCATCGACTTCACCATTGCCAAGCCCCGACCTCCCCTGGTCAAGATGGTGACCCATGCCTGCCGGCCAGCCGCTCGGATCGCCGGAAAACACCACACCCGAGAGCTCACATGTGAGCCAACTTTGGAATTCCACCTTGCTGAGCTGCCCCATGCCCAATGGCCACCATGGTTGTTCTTCTCCTCACCAGAGCAGCTGATCCCAAGCCCTAACTCCCCCTGGGAGGCCTCCCAGCCAGCTCTATTTAAACTCCACCCCTCTCGGCCATGAAAAGAGAGAAGCACAAACCTTGCCAAAACTCTGCCAAAATTGTTCCGCACCCTTCTCCACCCTTAGAGCACTTGATCCCCCAGTGGAATTCCCCTGCCATTTCTCCTCTGAAAGCTCAATTTCAGAGTTGAAATTCCACCCAAAACCAGGACACTTCTCCACAGTGAGCCAATTCCCAAATTGATTGGCTCTACACCTTCACCAGACCAAGAGAAGGTGTCCACCATCAAAAGCCCCATCTCCGGGCCACCCGGTTGCTCCAAGCCTCCAAGCTTTGTGATCGGGCTTGGTCGAAATCATATCCGGACAATTCACTGGACCAGGAAACTTCATCCGGAGCTTGCTAGGACCCAATCGAAGGTGCAACAACTCTCGGATTGAAGCCACACTTCTCTGAGCTAAGGTATGAGCTAACTCTTCATCCCGAGCTTTGAAGATTCTCTATTTCAAATGCCTTAGTTTCAATGCATGTTAGCCGTATAGATGTGTTCGTCTCTTCAAGACGAATCCATAGAGCATAAGAACATAAAAATCCATTGAGAATCGAGTGAGATCTTAGGGATTTAGTGTGGACGGCTCTCGGGCGAGAACACTTGGGGACGATGAACGGATGCCGTCCATTCAATACACGCGCGGACGAACGGCTCAGATGGCGTCGGACCGAGAAACGGTGCGAGAACCGCGGGGCCCGGCCGTTGACTCGGATGGCGGCGCCCAATCACAGCGCGACACGTACCCCTTCGGAGCTGCCGATGTTTCGCTGGCGCCGCGTGGATAAGTAGATAATTAGGGTATTTAATGTATTTATTAAATATCAGAAACTTCAAAAATCCATATCTTTGTGTAGAAAAATCATAAAAATAAAATAAAAATACCCTCTTGCTCAGTGAACAGAAGAGAATAATGTGGAAAAGAAATCACTTAATTTCATCAAGTATTTTATTTTTTATAATTTATTTACTCTCTGCATTGTTTTAATTCTCCATGCATGCATACAATTCACCATGGCATGAGACCATAGGGCTTTTGAAGCCTCTGAACTTGGGAACATTCCCTGAATTTTCTAAGGTCAGAGGCCATTTTTGTGAAAAGTTATTTATTTTTCAAATGCATGTTGCTGTTTTGAGTATTTTAATTCCAAAAATTAGCATGTTGTGAAATAAATTCTAGGAAAATTTGGTGATGTTCCTTATGACCAGAGAACCCTAGGAAAAATAGGTTTTGACTTAGTTCATTCAAAACAACCCTAATTGACTTAAACACCCAAAATAGGTTTTTAATTAATTAGAGTTAACCAGGTATCAAATTGACTTGAAATCAATTCTCCACTGATCTTTAGGATCAGGGGAACCCACCATAAAAATTTGAAGTCAATTGGACTTGGTTAGCCCCATTAATTGGGTTGATTAAGTCACTTAGCCATTTTAAACTTTAAAAATTCATAACTTTTAAAATACTTTTCAAAAATTCACCAAATTGGTTTTGGAGCCTCTCTGATATCAGGGGAACCTAAGAAAATTAAAATTTCAATTTTCTAAAAAAGTTGATTTTTAATAATATTTTAATATTTTTAATAATTAAAAAATAATAAAAATCACAAAAATAATAAAATTCACCAAAATGTCACATTTTGAATTTTAATCACTTAGGAACAAATCCCACATTTTTCCTAGGTCTATTTAGTGAGATATTGAATTTTAAAGCCCTAAGGTAATTTTAAAAATTAAAAAAATGTATTTTCTAGTATTTTCACTAAAATAATTATAATAAATCATAGAAAAATCAGAAAATTGCAAAATTTGTTTCTCTGGTTTCTTTGATATCAGAGAGATTTTTGAAAAATATAAAATCCATTTTTCAACATCTATTTTATTTTTAAATTGATTAACACTCCAAAACTCAAAATAATTATAATAAAAATAATATAATTCAAAAAATCATCAAAATTGGTCCAAGTGCTTCTCTGGTCATTAGGAATGTCCCCTAATTTTCTTAAGGACAGAAACTTTCCTTTGGTCATGTTATCAAATTTTCCTTGAAAATCTCTATTTTCCACCCAAAATAATTATATAAATAAATTAAATACAGAAAAATCACATTTTCTCCTCTCATGTCTTTATTGACATATGAGTGAAGTCACATAAAAATTTCAAGTTCATTTAAGTTCAATTTAGTGAGTTATGAAATTATTAAGCTTAAGGGGTAAAATGGTAATTAAACTTTTAACCCTTAATTAAAACTTTAGGTTTAATAAAAATCAACAAGTAAAATATTTGATCTTAATCTGGTTTGGATGATTGAAATTTAAATAATTAAAGGGTAGAAACCCATTAAACAATTTTTAAATGATTAAACTTTAATTAAATAATGGATTAAATTTGGAAGAATAATAAAATTGGAATTATTAAAATAGGGATATTTATTAGGAAGAGATTTATTCTTTAATTTAGAAATCCCTAAACTAATTATATCATTAATACTCAATTTTTAATTAAAATGATAACTCAAATTTAAAATATTAAAAGACTTAATTAAATTATTAAACTCTTTTGAAATTTCAATTAAAATCAAAAATAAAATAAATTAAAGATAAATTAAATTAAAATTAAATTAAATTTAATAATTAAATTAAATTAAGACAAATTAAATTAAATTAAATTAAAATTAAATCAAATTAAATTTAATAATTAAATTAAATTAAATAATTAAATTAAATTAAATTAAAACAAATTAAATTAAATTAAACTAAATTAAATAATTAAATTAAATTAAATTAAATCAAATTAAATTAAATTAAATAAAACAATTAAAATTAAATTAAATTAAATTAAATTTAATAATTAAATTAAATTAAAATTTAATAATTAAATTAAATTAAATTAAATAATTAAATTAAATTAAATTAAATTAATTAAATTAAATCAAATTAAATTAATTAAATTAATTAAATTAAATTAAATAATTAAATTAAATTAAATCAAATCAAATTAATTAAATACCAAATCAAATTAAATTGAACTATGTTAAATTAAATCAAACTCAATTAAATTAAATTAAATTAAATATAAAACAACTTGAACACTATTCCAAATTTAAACCCTTTAACTTAAATCAAATCATTTGAATACCAATTTACCCTTGAAAGTTTTAGTTATCATAACTCCTAAACAGAACATTAAATGAAATGTTACTTCACTTATAGGATATTCAAATGTCCTAGTTCATCTGAAGCAAGATAACAATAAAACTTGAAATTCTTGGACGATTAATTCATTTGTATAATTAAATTCATTTGGACTTAAAACAATCCTAGAAATATTGAAAAGATGTTTAAGATTCCTCTTAAGCACTTCCTCAATATGATAGGACATTTATAAGAACAATTGGGTTTAACTATTCTTTGATGAAGAAAATCGTCTTCAAACAAAAACACAAAGAACCTAGACGTCATAGGAGATGACTAGCTATAGGATTAGGAATTTGGTAGAAAACCATAACCTTTCCCTTAGCTTTACCTAGGAACTTGCTTAAATATTCTAATTGAGTTTTAAGTGCAGCTTGGAATGACGGGAAGACCCTCCGAGTACGCTTTTATTTTATTTTATTGCAATTTACTTTCTTGCAATTTACTTTATTGCAAATGCATTTATTTTTCTTGCATGATAAACAACTGTTGCATGAAAACCCACACCTTTAGGATAGACCCTAAAACTCGAAACCAAAACTAAGTTAAAAGTCATTGCAAGATAAAATTCACCGCCACAACATTTCAAAATATAAAACAACTCAAAATTTAATCACAAACAGAACACAAAACTACAATTGCAACTAAATTAAAACGTCCTATTGGATGATCGGGAATACCTCGGATGATGTAACCTACGTGTTGCTAACGGGATTTCCCACGGTCTAAATGAAAGTGTGGAACTCATTCGGTTGAGTTTAGCAAATTTATCCGGACTAAGTGAATCCGATAAAAATAATGATGCCTGAAGGATGGAACCGTGGGATCTTAACCGGTGTCGTTATAATCAACTTTAAGATTTGTTTTAATCAAAATACAAAACACTTGGAAATTAAGACTTCTCTAAACCAAAACACTTTTCTCATCCCCGATTTATGGCTTCTAAAACTAAACCTCTGCAACAACAAGGGGCTTGGAGCATGGTGGGCAGCACGGCCATCGTCGTCAACAAAACTTGAACCTATTTCAGCAAAACTTTCCTAGAATTAAATAACCAAGCCATAGGACTTCGAGGTAGTTTGCCTAGTGCAACATAAATCCTCAACCTTTTCGTTAGGCGCTTGCATAATCATTTTATGCAAATTAAGCCCTAACCGGTCTTAGGATTCCGAGGTAGTCGTCCGATACGACAATAAACCCTCACATCTTCTAGGCTATTTGTTTGATTTTATCATACAAATGTAAGCCCTAATTAATTAAAATTGGCAAGATTGAAATACTAAATAAACATTAGGACTTTCCTAAATCCAAGCCAAACAATAGGATAGTCGGGAAATTACCGAAGTTCACTTCGAATCAGTGATTTCTCCTACCTTTCTTCCTTTGGATTCACAAAATAAAATGTTCCAAAATTTGATCCATTCCCTATTGAAACTCCAAAATTCAATCTTTGAAAACCTTAAACTCGAAATTCTTGAGAGCGAATTATTGATTATTATCGAGAGTTTTCTTAAGTGATTCCCGTCACTTAAGATGTAATTAACTATAGGGGCTTGCCCTTATAGGGAATTTTAAAGAACCCAGGTAATATAAACCCTGTTTAATACTTTCATATTAAACAGGGGAATTTGTCGGCTTATAAAATTGGTTCGCAGACCAAACGGATGTCACAAAACTTCTAGTTTATTTGATCGAGCCCCACCATCAAGCAGTGTGTCTATCCTTAGGGATAGATACACGGTTTATGGTGCGGTGCTCGTTTATATAAACTATTTGGAAAGTGAGATCGGTTTAATCTCATATCTTAAAACTTTCAAATTTAAAAATTATTTTCAAAGCCAAATACTACTTTCTAAATTATATATATATTTAAATCAAATTTAAAATTTAAATTCGCCGACAACTTCTGTTAGGCGACCTCTTTTCAAAAATAAAACACACAACCTAAAAATATGCCGACAGTAATGCACCAGTAACATTCCAGAGATGTATGATGTCTATATTTAGTAAGTTAATTGACAATGGAATAGAAGTATTTATGGAAGATTTTTCTGTATTTGGAACATCTTTTGACACATGCTTAACTAATCTTAAAAAAGTATTAGAAGTATGTGAGAAAAAAAATTTAGTTCTAAATTGGGAGAAATGTCAATTTATGGTTGCTGGCGGCATTGTATTAGGGCATAAAATTTCGAAAAAAGGCATGGAAGTAGACCACTCGCAAAAATTCAAGTTATAGCTAAATTACCACCTCCAACTACGGTAAAAGGGGTAAGAAGTTTTCTTGGACATGCTCGGATTCTACAGTACGCTATATAAAAGATTTTTAAAAAATTACTAAACCTCTATGCCAACTTCTCGAAAAGGACAAGAAATTTGAATTTACAATCGAATGCCCGGATGCTTCGAACTCCTAAAAGAAAAATTAATTACAGCACCTATAATAGTTTCACCTAACTCGGGAGAAACCATTCGAGCTTATGTGTGATGCTAGTGATTATGCTTGTAGGAGCGGTTCTTGGCAAAGATATGAAAAGATTTTTAAAGTTATATACTATGCTAAGTAAAACTCTAAATGATGCTCGAAATAAATTATACGAGCTATGTAAAGAGAATTATTAGCGGTAGTATATGGTTTTAATAAATTTAGACCTTATCTGATTGGAACAAAATGTATCGTGCATACCGATCATTCTCGCTATCAAATATTTAATGCAAAAGAAAGATTCCAAACCAAGATTAATTAGATGGATGCTATTAATGCAAGAATTCGATTTTGAGATCGTTAATAAGAAAGGAACCGATAATCAAATTGCGGATCATTTATCAAGATTAGAAAATCATGAATTATCTGATATTGAAAATGAAATTATAGACAGTTTTCCAGATGAACAACTATATAATATCAATGAGTGGAAAATACCATGGTATGCTGATATAGTAAACTATATAGTTAGTAATATTTTACCACCTTTGTTAACTTTGCAACAACAGAAAAAATTCATCCATGATACGAAAACCTATTTTTGGGATGAACCATATTTATATAAGAAATTTAAGGATTTAATTATTAGAAGATGTGTACCTTATGAAGAAACTGAACCAATTATTCAAAAATGTCATGATTCTGATTTTGGAGGACATTTTGGGATCGATAAAACTCGCTTATAGGATTCTACAATCCGGATTTTACTGGCCTACTCTATTTAGAGATGTATACAAATATATTAAAACTTGCGATAAATGCCAAAGAGTAGGAAATATATCTAGAAGAAACGAAATGCCTCTAAATTTTATATTAGAAGTTGAAATTTTTGATGTTTGGAGATTAGATTTTATGGGACCTTTTATTCCTTCGTTTAGAAACTCATATATATTAGTAGCTGTTGATTATGTTTCCAAATGGATTGAGGCACAAGCTTTACCTAGGTGTGATGCTAAGAGTGTTTCAAAATTTCTGATGAAAAATACTTTTACTAGATTTGGAATGCCGAGAGTGATTATCACAGACGGAGGAACTCATTTTAGAAATAAATACATTCACAAACTAATAGAAAAATACAATATTACTCATAAGATATCCACTGCTTATCATCCACAGACTAGCGGATTAACTGAAGTATCCAATCGTGAGATTAAACGTATTTTAGAAAAATCGTAAGCCGAATAGGTTAGATTGGTACTATTAGATTAGACAATCGCATTATGGGCTTATAGGACTCGCTTATAAAACTCGATTGGAATGACTCCTTACAGGCTTATTTATGGAAAAACATGCCACTTACCAGTTGAATTAGAACATAAAGCATATTGGGCGATTAAAGAATTTAATTATAATATGAAGGAAGCTGGTGAGAAGAGATTGCTGCAATTAAATGAATTGGAAGAATTAAGAAATGAATCATATGATAATGATCAGATTTATAAAGAAAAGATGAAATTATGGCATGATCGGAAGATTAATCAGAGAAATTTTGAATGAGGACAGGAAGTTTTGTTATATAATACTAGATTGAAATTATTTCCTGGAAAATTGAAGTCTCGATGGTTAGGACCTTTCACCATAACTCAAATATTTTCATACGGAACTATAGAAATCGAAGATCCAAAAACTGGACATAAATTTAAAGTTAATGGACATAGATTAAAACCATATTTCGAAGGTATAAGACCTAACTATAAAGAGGTTTTAATGCTTAGTCACCCTAATTAATAATTGAAATTAGGTCGGGCTGACGACGTTAAACCAAACGCTTTATGGGAGGCAACCCATATTAGTTATCTATTTTTATTGTATCTTAATAATTAATTTATATTATTGAAACTTTACTACTCAATTATTATTAAGAATCATCACATATTCGAACCATTATGATGAGAAAAGAAATTATTCGATTTAGAGCGAAATTGGACATTATTTTGAAATCTCGCCGACAGCGAGGTTCGCGCCTAATTCAGTTTATTTATAAGCTCGCTGACAGCGAGAAACGAGCCCGCCGACAGCGAGAACCTGAAAGGTAGTTTTTATAACTAAGTCACTGACGGCGAGAAACCTCCCGCCGACAACGAGGAAGTTATAAAAATGAGTTATATATACTTTAAAAGCCAAATTGGACGGTTTCAACACCAAATCCTTAGTGAAAAACTATTCTTAAACCATTCTAAGTCTACCTTCTTCACTAGAATTCATTCCATTCACCATAATGGCCTCCAAATTCTTAGATTCTTCTAAATGCTGAGTGTTTAACCGGAGGAAATTTGTGAGTGCGGAAGCGCAGCGGATCTTCAACAAGGTTTTGGTAAAGAAAAGAGTTATCAAGGAACGGGGATTTGTCAATCGAGGATTAGAGAATTGCACTACGAAGATAGAAAAAATGATCGCACAGCGGCTCTGGGAGGTATTCTGTTACACTACGTCTGCTGTTGTTATTCCACTTGTGAAAGAGTTATACTCTAACTTACATTCGATCAACAATGGGAATATCTACGTCCGAGGAAGATGGGTGACGTTTACTCCATCCAGAGTAAATGAGCTATTCTCTATAGAAAACACCTCGGTATGTCATTATTCAAATTTTGTGCCTTCTCGGTATAATATGAATGAGATATTTCGATATCTGACTGATGAAATGGAAGATTGGGAAATGCGTGAAGACGGGTATGTTAGTTTCTCTGCATCACTTTTGAATCCTGTCTCGAAGCACTGGCACTTTTTCATCTCATCTAAATTGTTACCTACTATGAGGGTAAACAAGGTTTCGAAAGAATGCGCTATATTGAATTATTGTATTCAAATTGGATTGCCTATTGATGTGGGATCAATAATTGTTAAGTCTGCATTGGGTTTAATTGTGCATGGGTCAGTTCACGGTGTTCGCTACCCATCTAATATTTTTGCATTATGCAGTCAGTATCAGGTTTCTTATGAAGCTTGGGAAAAGGTTCTGTTACCTTGGAAGCCGCTTGATCCTACAGATATGTGTGCGGCTTATTTTTTAGGATGTGTGTTTTATTTTGAAAAGGGGTCGCCTAACAGAAGTTGTCGGCGAATTTTAATTTAGTTTAAATAAATAATTTGAAAAGTAGTATTTAATTTTGAAAGTAATTTTAAATTTGAAGATTTTAAGATATGAAATCAAACCAATCTCACATCCCAAATAGTTTATATAAAAGAGCACCGCACCACAAACCGTGTATCTATCCCTAAGGATAGACACACTGCTTGATGGTGGGGCTCAATTAAATAAACTAGAAGATTTGTGACATCCGTTTGGTCTGCGAACCGATTTTATATGCCGACAAATTCCCCTACTTAATATGAAAACATTAAACAGGATTTATATTACCTGGGTTCTTTAAAATTCCCTATAAGGGCAAGCCCCTATAGTTAATTACATCTTATGTGACGGGAATCACCTAAGAAAACTCTCGATAATAATCAGTAGTTCTGCTCTCAAGAATTTCAAAGTTTAAGTTTTCAAAGTATTAAATTTTGGGATTTCAATAGGGAATGGATCAAGTTTGGAACATTTTGTTTTGGGAATTCAAAGGAAGAAAATTAGGAGAAATTACAGATTCGAAACGAACTTCAGTAATTTCCCGACTATCCTATTGTTTGGCTTAGATTTAAGAAAGTCCTAATGTTTATTTAATGTTTTGATCTTGCCAATTTTAATTAGTTAGGACTTATATTCGTATGATAAAATCATACAAATAGCCTCGAAGATGTGAGGGTTTATATCGTATCGGACGACTACCTCGGAGTCCTAAGATCGGTTAGGGCTTAATTTGCTATGCAAATGCCTAACGAAGAGTTGAGGATTTATGTTACTCTAGGCAAACTACCTCGAAATCCTATGGCTTGGTTATTTAATTCTAGGAAAGGTTTTGCTGATGTAGATTCAAGTTTTGCTGACGACGATGGCCGTGCTGCCCACCATGCTCCGAGCTCCTTGTTGTTGCAGAGGTTTAGTTTTAGAAGTCATAAATCAGGAGATGAGAAAAGTGTTTAGGTTTAGAGAAAATCTTAATTACC
This sequence comes from Papilionanthe hookeriana x Papilionanthe teres, assembly GCA_022702705.1. Classification (NCBI taxonomy): domain Eukaryota; kingdom Viridiplantae; phylum Streptophyta; class Magnoliopsida; order Asparagales; family Orchidaceae; genus Papilionanthe; species Papilionanthe hookeriana x Papilionanthe teres. The sequence goes on along the minus strand of CM040423.1, from coordinate 61,530,785 downwards.
AAGTGTTTTTGTGTTTTAATTAAAACAAATCTTAAAGTTGATTATAATAACACCGATTAAGATCCCACGGTTCCATCCTTCCGGCATCGTTATTTTTATCAGATTCACTTAGTCCAGATGAATTTGCTAAACTCAACTGAATGAGTTCCACACTTTCATTTAGACCGTGGGAAATCCCGTTAGCAACACGTAGGTTACATCATCCGAGGTATTCCCGATCATCCAACAGGACGTTTTAATTTAGTTGTAATTGTAGTTTTGTGTTCTGTTTGTGATTAAATTTTGAGTTGTTTTATATTTTGAAATGTTGTGGCGGTGAATTTTATCTTGCAATGACTTTTAATTTAGTTTTGGTTTCAGTTTTAGGGACTATCCTAAAGGTGTGGGTTTTCATGCAACGGTTGTTTATCATGCAAGAAAAGTAAGTGCGATGCGATTAAATAAATTGCAATAAGGTAAATTGCAATAAAATAAAAGCGTACTCGGAGGGTCTTCCCGTCATCCCAAGCTGCACTTAAAACACAATTAGAATGTTTAAGCAAGTTCCTAGGTAAAGCTAAGGGAAGGGTTATGGTTTTCTACCAAATTCCTAATCCTATAGCTAGTCATTTCCTATGATGTCTAGGTTCTTATGTTTTGGTTTGTGGACGATTTTCTTCATCAAAGAATAATTAAGTTCAATTGTTCTTATAAGTACCCTATCATATTGAGAAAGTGCTTAAGAAGAATCTTAAATATCTTTTCAATACTGATAGGATTGTTTTAAGTCCAAATGGATTTAATCATAAAAATGAATTAATCGTCCGGGAATTCAAGTTTTGTTATCTTGCTCAGTGAACTAGGATATTTGAATATCTTATAGGTGAAGTAACATTTCATTTAACGTTCTATTTAGGAGTTATGGTAGCCAAAGCTTTCGAGGGCAGATTGGTGTTCAAATGGTTTATGATTTAATTTAATTTCAGTTAACGGGTTTAAATTTGGAATAGTGTTCAAGTTGTTTTATTTTTAATTTCCTTATGTCTTAAGTGATGTTATTATTATTTTTTTTAATTTAACTTTAATTTAATTTAATTTGGTTTAGCTTCAATTTTAATTTAATTTAATTTTAATTTAATTTTAATTTTTAATTTAATTTTAATTTTTAATTTAATTTTTAATTTAATTTTAATTTTTAATTTAATTGTAATTTTATTTTAATTTGATTTGATTTGATTTTTTTTATTTTAATTTAATTTAATTTAATTTAATTTAATTTAATTTAATATGTTTTAAATTAAATTAAATTAATTTATTTGATTTAATTTAATTTAAGTTAATTTAATTTGTTTGATTTAATTTAGTTTAATCTTTAATTTAATTTTAATTTTAATTTTAATTTAATTGAAAATTTAAAAAGAGTTTGATAATTTAACTTTTAATTTAATTTTAATGATTAAGTCCTTTAACATTTTAAAACTTAAATTTGAATTATCATTTTAATTGGGGATTGAATATTATTGAGATGATTAATTTAGGGATTTTTAAATTAAAGAACAAATCTCTTCCTAATAATACCCCTATTTAATAATTCCAATTTTATTATTCTTCCAAATTTAATCAATTATTTAATTAAGGTTTATTTTAATTATCTTCAAATTGTTTAGTAGGTTTCTACCCTTTAATTATTTAAATTTCAATCATCCAAATCAGATTAAGATCAAATATTTTACTCCTTAATTTTATTAAACCTAAAGTTTTAATTAAGGGTTAAAATTTTAATTACCACTTTGCCCTTCAAGCTTAATAATTTCATAACTCACTAAATTGAGCTTAAATGAACTTGAAATTTTTATGTGACTTCACTCATATGCCAATAAAGACATGAGAGGAGAAAATGTGATTTTTCTGTATTTAATTTATTTATGTAATTATTTTTGGTAGAAAATAGGGATTTCCAAGAAAAATTTAATAACATGACCAGGGGAAAGTTTCTGTTCTTAAGAAAATTATGGGACATTCCTAATGGCCAGAGGACCATTTGGACCAATTTTGGAGATTTTTTGAAATATATTATTTTTATTATAATTATTTTAAGTTTTAGAGTATTAATTAATTTAAAAATAAAATAAAGGTTGAAAAATGAAATTTATATTTTTCAAAAATCTCTCTGATTTCAAGGAAATCAGAGAATAAATTTTTACAATTTTCTGATTTTTCTTTGATTTATTAGAATTATTTTAGTGAAAATGCTAAAAAATACATTTTTTAATTTTAAAATTACCTTAGGGCTTTAAAATTTAATATCTCATTAAATAGACCTAAGAAAAATATGGGATTTGTTCCCAAGTGATTAAAATTCAAAATGTGACATTTTGGTGAATTTTATTATTTTTATGATTTTTATTATTTTTTAATTATTGAAATATTAAAATAATGCCAAAAAATCAACTTTTTTAGAAAATTGAAATTTTATTTTTCTTAAATTCCCCTAATATCAGAGAGACTCCAAAACCAATTTAGTGACTTTTTGAAAAGTATTTTGAAAGTTATGAATTTTTAAAGTTTAAATTGGCTAAGTGACTTAATCAACCCATTTAGTAGGGCTAACCAAGTCCAATTGACTTCAAATTTTTATTGTGGGTTCCTCTGATCCTAAAGGTCAGTAGAGAATTTATTTCAAGTCAATTTGATGTATGATTAGCTCTAATTAATTAGAGACCTATTTTGGGTGTTTAAGCCAATTAGGGTTATTTTAAATGAATTAATTCAAAACCTATTTTTTCTAGGGTCCTCTGATCATAAGAGACATCGCCAAATTTTCCTAGAATTTATTTCACAACATGCTAATTATTGGATTTAAAATACTCAAAACAGCAACATGATTTTGAAAAATTAATAACTTCTCATAGGGAAGGCCTCTGACTTTGGAAAATTCAGGGAATGTTCCCAAATTCAGAGGCTTCAAAAGCCCTATGGTCTTATGCCATGGTGAATTTCCTATATGCATGGAAAATTAAAACAATGCAGAGAGTAAATAAATCATTAAAAATAAAATACTTGATGAAATTAAATGATTTCTTTTCCACATTATTCTCCTCTGTTCACTGAGTAAGAGGGTATTTTTATTTTATTTTTCTGATTTTCCTACACAAAGTTATGGATTTTTGAAGTTTAGGGAATTAAATAAATCAGAAAATACCCTAATTTTCTATTTATCCACGCGGCGCCGCGTCAACCTCGGCAGCTCCGAAATGCCGCGTGGCGCTCTCTGATTCGACGCCGCCATCCGACTCAGCGCTCTAGGGGCCCGCTGTGTCGTTCCATCTCCTGATCCGGCGCGATCCTGGCCTTCCGTCCGCGCGTGTATTAAATGAACGACATCCGTTCATCGTCCCCAAGCGTCCTCACCCGAGAGCCGTCCACACTAAATCCCTAATATCTCGCTCAATACTCAATGGATTTTCGTGTTCTTATGCTCTATGGATTCGTCTTGAAGAGACAAATACATCTATACGGTGATCATGCATTGAAATTAAAGCATTTGAAATGGAGAATCTCCAGAAGCTCGGGATGAAGAATTAGCTCATACCTTTGCTCAGAGAAGTGTGGCTTCAATTTGAGGGTTGTGTCACCTTTGATTGGATCCCAGCAAGCTCCAGATGAAGTCTCCTAGTCTGGTGAATTGCCTAGCTATGAAAGTGACCACGGCCGATCACAAAGCTTGGAGGCTGGAGCAACTGGGTGGCCTGGAGATGGGGCTTTCAGTGGGAAACTTCTCCTCTTGGTCCAGTGAAGGTGTAGGACCGGTCGATTTGAGGATTGGCTCAACGTGGCAAAGTGTCCCGGTTTTGGGTTAAATTTCGGTTGAGAAATTGGATTTTGTTGGTGGGGATTAGGGCAAATTGACACTGGGGATCAACTGCTCTAAGTATGGAGTAGGGTTTGGAACAATTTTGGCAGAGTTTCGGCAAGGTTTGTGCAACTCTCCTCCATGGCCGTGAGGGGGTCGGGTTTAAATAGAGGTGGCCGGAGAGCCTCACAGGGATGGCCAAGGGTTGGGATCAGCTGCTCTGGGCATGGGAAGAACAGCCATGGTGGCCATTGGGCATGGGGTAGCTCAGCAAGGTGGAATTCCAAAGTTTGGCTCCTCCCAAGGTCTCGACCATGGTGTTTTCCAGCGACCTGGTGGCTGGCCGGCCAGGCACTAGTCACCATCTTGTTCAGGTGGGTTAGGGCTGGGGTTTAGTGTAGGCAATTGGCAAATGCCATGTGTAAAAGGCTTAGATTAGAATGGAATGGGAGAGGGCTCATTTTGGCTTAAATTGGTCAACCCATCCATTTGGGCTAGGTGCACCACCCAAGGCTTGGTTTAGGCTGAAGAGAAAGTGATTTAGGTCAGCTTAATCAGTGGGGAAGGGTCACCATCCAAGTACAATTAAGCTTAAGCAAGGTTTAGTGGAATCATGGGAGTGGTTAATCACCTTTAGGAATTAAGGAAAGAGTCTCCTCCTTTTGCCCAAAATGGCATGGTGACATGTAAAGAGGCTCTCATGGCTTCCATGTGGCTCATGCATGGCTTCATGGCTCATCTTTGGCTTGGGAAAAGTTAAGTCAATTTCATGGAAATAGATTTAAGAAAATTTTGGTATTTTGATGGGAATTTGTATGGGGCTTAATTTGGAATGGCTTCATGATGAGTTTTTGAAATTTAGGGATTGATTTTAATTAAGGGTATGATGTAGAGCAATTGTCATATGGGCTTTAACATAAAATTTGGGCTTTTAGGAAGGTTTAAGAAAGTGGGCTTTTAGTTTAAAAATAAATTTATGGATAGGAATTTTGTGAAGGATTGGGCCAAACAAATGTTGGGTTTAGCTCATGGATGTGTCATGAGTGACTTGAAGCAAATTGGGAGTGATTTGGGTTTGAATTGGGTTGAATTTGGGTTAGTTTGGTGAATGGGCCAATTATAGGTCAAATTGGGCTAACCTTCGCCAATGTTGGGCTAGGGTTGAAATTGATGTAAAATAAATGTTGAGAAATGTTTATGGGAGTGTTTCAAAGAGGTTTTGGCTTTGGTTGGGCTTTGATTTTGGGGTTTGGGTTCATTTGGGTTAGGTTTGGGTTTAGGTCAAAATTGGGCTTTTTGATTTTGGGATGAATTTGAGTGGGGTTTGGGTCTAAATTTTGGGCAAATCATGTTAGTGTTTTGCTTTTGGGAATGTTAAGGAAGGTTTAGAAAAGATTTGGGGTTAATTGGAGTTGAATTGGGTGAGTTTGGGTTAGGTTTGGGTCATGGGTCCAAATTGGGCTTTAAGGCCAAAAGTGAAATTAGATCCAAATGTCAATCAAATTGGACTTGGGTTTGGTCTAGATTGGTGTTGGGAATGTTTAATTGAAGTTTAGAATTGAATTGGACCAGAATTTGGGTCAATTGGGTAGGTTTGGTTTGACATTGGGTTCACTTTGGGTTAAAATGGGTCAAATTGGGGGTTTTGATAAAAGTGGGGTAAATTGACAAAATTGGCATATGGTGTAGTTGAAAAAAATGAAATTAGGAATATTTGGGATTTTTTGGAATTTTCTGGGAATTTTCTGGAATTTTCTGGGAATTTTCTGAATTTTGGATTTTTGGGTCAAGAGGGGTATTTTGGGTATTTGGAGGGTATTGGGAGGTATTTTTGGAATTTTTGGGTATGGATGATCAATTTGAGTAATGTGGGAATGTTTGGGATTGATTTTGAGGAATTATGGGTGATTTGGAAATTTTGGAGGATTTCAAGAGTTTTGGGTAGGCTAGGCGCGGGTGTAGGGTCCCGGGGGTCAAAAATTGAAAATTTGGGAAATTGAAGATTGGGTGAATATAAGTGAAATGAAATCATTTTGGTTGAGCCATGAAGCCATATCAAGCCCATATGAGCCATGAAGGGACTCATTTGAGGCATCCACTATGTTGTTCCTAACCCTCTTAGCCAAGGGCTTAGGGGTTAAGGACCATCCATGTGAATCACCTACATGAGTCAGGAGGTCAAGTTGGGTATGGGTGTGTTTTTTAAGATGTGTGTGAAAAGTGTAGTGTATATGTGTAGTGTGGGTGTAAGTCAGCCCTTCACCAGACCAGGCCACCCAGGGCAGTCCTGAGGCCAAAGAGTCCTATAGGAACCCATCCTTTAAACTTCCACATTTGATTTCAACCCTCTAGGTGATTAGGGGTCTATAGTCAAGTTTGTGGAGTTTACAGGGAGTTAAGAAGTGGTTTGAGTGTCTAAGTGATGGGTTCCAATTCTAATCCTCTAAGATAGTCAAAGGAAAAGCCCAAGGCTAGATCCTAAGTACTAAAAAGAAGATGAGAAGACCTCATCAAAAATGAGGTCAACAAATGGACCCCCAATAGGTTTGGTGTGCTAACCAAGCACACTGCGCGTATTGGCGTTGACCGAAAAGATCAACAAAACCAACACAGATGTCCAAGTGACAAACTTAGGACGAAATAAAAGAATTTCCGCTGGGGAGTGTCAAGTATATCTCTGAGGCTGGAGATTCCTGAACTCTTGCTGGGGAAAGGAAAAGGAGGTAAATCCCAAATCACATGATCTGGGGGAATTTCAATTTAAATTTCATTTTGTTTTAGTTTAAGTTTTGATGTGTGAGCTTAGATTTTAGTTTGAGTTTTAATTTAGATTGAAGTTTTGTCAAAATTAATTTGAAGGGATTTGATTTGAAATGAGAATTGGAATTTTGTGGTTTTAGATGTAACATCTTCAACCTCGAAAGAAAATTGAATTGATTTGATTGAATCATTACAATGAGGAGAGATCTCAGAGCAATGTGGTATTGGATGTAAAATCCTTAACCTCAAGAGTTTGATTTTGATGTATTTCATTGCAATAGGGAAAAAATCCTAAAGCAATGCAGTCTCGGATGTAAAATCCTCAACCCAAAAAGTTTGACTTTAATGTATTTCATTGCGATGGGGAAAGAATCCTAAAGCAATGTAGTCTCGGATGTAAAATCCTCAACCCCAAGAATTTGAATTTGATGTATTTCATTGCGATAGGGAAAGAATCCTAAAGCAATGCAGTCTCGGATGTAAAATCCTCAACCCCAAAAGCTTGAATTTGATGTATTTCATTGCGATAGGGAAAGAATCCTAAAGCAATGCAGTCTCGGATGTAAAATCCTCAACCGCAAAAGTTTGAATTTGATGTATTTCATTGCAATAGGGAAAGAATCCTAAAGCAATGCAGTCTCAGATGTAAAATCCTCAACCCCAAAAGCTTGAATTTGATGTATTTCATTGCAATTGGGAAAGAATCCTAAAGCAATGCAGTCTCGGATGTAAAATCCTTAACCCCAAAAACTTGAATTTGATGTATTTCATTGCAATAGGGAAAGAATCCTAAAACAATGCAGTCTCAGATGTAAAATCCTCAACCCCAAAAGCTTGAATTTGATGTAGTCATTGACTTTGCAAAGATTTGTAGTGTTGATTTGAAAAGTGTGGAATTTTGGTGTTTCGAGAATTTCATGAAAGTTGTAAAAAGACTTTCATGGGAGGAAATAGATTAGAAGGGAATATGTAGACGTTACATGCCCCGTTCAAAAGAGTTGATCGGAAGTCACTGGTTTGGATTGGATATAATCCCTCGCCATCAGATTCGATCCGTGTCAATGGAATCAACCGCTTCCATCCCAGACAAGGGTGAGAATAGAACGGATTGGATTTCAGATTTGGAAGGTTGAGTTTGAATTTGATTGAGATTGGATTTGAAATTTGGAAAGATTGAATTTGAATTTGATTTAAAATTTGTGCTTCGTTTTGTTTGTCCTTTAACGATTCAAATTTATTTTATCGTTCATTTAATGTTCATGTGAATTTGGCGTTTTTCATTTTTAGATTTTTAAGGAAAGTTTTCTTTTATTCTTTTTTTTTTACTTCTTTTCTGTTCTTTGTTCGAAGTTCATTTAACTTTAATGGCGTTTCCCAGTCAATTTGCACAAAAGAGGTGAAGGCCAAAAATGTGACATGGTCACTTTCATTCCAATCATGTTGAAGATACATCATACAACTTGATCTGGAATACATCTCATACAATCCATGTAGATTCAAAACGGACTATGTATGATCTTTGTAGATCCATCCAAAAAAGGTATCTGTCAGAAATCCATGTCTGAATAGTGGGGTACATGGTCAATAACATCACCTTCCAAGCCATCCTTGGTAAGGATGCCGTATGGATGTACGTTGGAGGTGTGATATTTTCCATGTAACTCACAGCTCGTAAGGCCGGAGGCTCTCTAGCTTCGAGTCTGGCTGGAAGTGGTAAGGTGTCTTCCTGTCGTCCATCCTTCTGAAAGAAACTGAGATCCGCTTCACTGGTACTCCTGGTATGCAATGTTTAGCGACATCTGCTCCGTTGCCCTTTAGTATCATGATGGAACCTATCGGTAATGGTATCTTTACTGGCCCTCGGAACTCACTCCGGGCTCGTTATCCGGAGGTCAGATCCGAACATGATATTACACTCATTCAGAAAAGAAACTGTGCAAAAAGGTCTGACAAAGTCGTGGTGATCTATGTGCGGGGGTATGCAGTCACCCTTCTTATAAATGTTGATAATGCAGCTGTTGGGTATGCAATCTGCTGGCAGTACCCCCCATGTTATCAATCTTTTTACCATCCTTTTGATGACTAATGGAATTGGATCCACTTGGCCATGACGGAGTATTCCCGGTGGGTTTCCCTTCCTGTCTTCTGCAAAGTTGTAGCAGCATCCACATTGTATTGTAATTCTTCCTTTCCCCGGCATCCATCTCCGGGTTCCGAGTAAGTGTTTTCTCTTAGGCGGCCCGCTCGGCCCATTCTTTTCAAATCCCGGATGCAGTCCACGATTTGTTGTTGTTCGTATTCTGAGAACACGTCTGTATGTAGCTCGAGGTCTTCTAGTATATTGATCCTCCTGCCCCTGATTCTCTCGAAGTATTCAAAAGTTTTCTTTTCGACATTTTGCATTCTTTCCAGCTCGTATTCTGGAATAATCTGCAAATGGCGCGGCCTGGTGACGTATTGTGGGATATACGGCTCAATCCCTTCACGTTCTCCTGCATACCTCGGCTCCTCGGGGATGATGTCGGTCGGGACATTCTCCGGGTTGCTTCGCAACAAGGTTATGCATTACCGGTGGTTCTATCCGGTGGCGTGGTAGCCTTCTTTCTTCCGATCTTCGTGAGATTTCCCCGGTCCCTTCGTTATCCTAGGAGCCGGCCTCCTTTCTTCCGTACACGGTGAACCGGTGTCCTCGAAGTATATGTACCGGCAGTAGCAATCGCCTCGTTGCGCCGGTCCGTCGCTAGTTTGGTTAACATCTTGCGGATACGACGATTTTTATTTCTTCGCCGAGTTCGTTGTGAGAGTAGCTCTTCGTACTTCCCGAGTTTCGCGGGCGCGGCGCCGACAAGCCCGCCCTCCGCCGTAGCAACTACGGACTTGATTTTCTTGTCTTCTTCAGTGTTTGTTTTCCTTTTCTTGCTGCTGGACTGGTGGCTTGGGCCACCCACTTTCATTACTGTATGACTGGGCAGTTCCTCTCGATCAACTGAGACCCAGCCACTTTCTTCATATTGCAGGCCTGCTGGTGCGAAGTCCAATTCAATCTCGATTATTGCTCCATCTTTCACCCTCTTTTCGTCGAGTGCAAGACTTACGCCATTTCTAAAGTTCAGGACCAACCGCCCGTTCGACATTTCCCTGCGAAAAGACAAGGAAAAGGATTAGGGGCTGTACTAAGAATAAGAACATTAAGAAAATGTTTATTAAAGACAGTTTTTATTTTTATTTTTATTACTCTTATATTTTTAAATTTAACAGGAATGAAGTGGGATAAGATCAGGAAAGAGATTTTGATTTGGAAAAGAAAACAAGGAAAACTTTATTATCATGATTTTATTTATTTTAGCACATTTTTTTTATTATTTTTGGGTTCGGACCCAGTCATAAGTAATTACTTCGCCTGTGCTTCTAGGGATGAAGAATTCATTCCTTCGAAACATCAGGTAGCGTAATACTTCTTTAAGTATCGTCCATTGATCGGAAGCATATGTCGTTCTCCTTGGCAGTTCACTAGCTGGTAGGAGCCTCCTGAGTATACTGCTTCAACCACAAACGGCCCTTCCCAAGTGGGTTCAAATTTTCCTCCTATCTTGCGGTGTGCAAGGATAGGTCTCTTGAGAACGAGAACTAAGTCACCAACTTTGGAGGTTCTTGGGCGGACCAGTTTGTCATGGGCTTGAACCATCTTAGCTTGGTATAGTTCTAAATCTCGTCGCGCCGCAAGTCTTTTCCCTTCCGGGCTTTCTAATTCCTCTAGTCGTAATTTGGCATTCTCTTCCGTCGTGATTTTGTTTGCAACTACAATTCCGAGTGAAGGAAGCCGAACCTCTAAAGGTAACACTGCCTCGGATCCATACACCAGAGCGTAAGGTGTAGCTTGAGTAGGAGTTATGAAGGTTGTCTGGTAGGCCCATAAGGCTTCTAATAACTTCTCGTGCCAATTTCTCTTATTATCATCCAAAGTTTTCTTTAAAATTTGAACGAGAGTTTTATTAAAAGCCTCAGCCAGGCCTTTTGCTCTTGGGTAGTAAATTGTTGAATATCGCCAGTCGATTTCGTGTCTCCTGACAAAATTGTTGATTTGTGTGCTTATGAATGCTGATCCATTATCTGAGATGATCCTGCGCGGCACTCCGAAACGGTAGACAACTTGGTTCTTGAAAACCGTAGCACGTCGTGTGCTTTCACTTCCCCGAGTGGAACCGCCTCGCCCACTTAGAAAAGTAATCTGTAGCCGCAAGAATGAAGCGATGTCCTTTTGAAGATGGTGGTTCTATTGGACCCACTATATCTGTGCCCCAACATTCAAATGGCCACAATGCAATTGTCGGATGTAACACATTTGGAGGTTGGTGTAGAACCACTCCGTGCACTTGGCATTGGTGACAGCTCTTGGCGATTTTCATGCGATCGGTCATCATCGAGGGCCAGTAGTACCCTAGTCTTTTAATTTTCATTTTCATCTTCGGACCCGACCGGTGAGCGCCACGAGTCCCGAATGCACCTCTTTAACGATTTCACGGGCCTCGGACCCGCTTAGGCATCTTAGCCACATTTGATCGAAAGACCTTCTGTATAATGTTTTGTTTATCAACGCGTAGGACAGAGTTCTTTTCTTGATCTGATGGGCTAGAGACCTATCATCTGGTAGTCTTCCTGTTTGCGGTGTAGTCCATTAATGGTCGTCGCCAATCTTCGTGTTTTCTCGTCACTCGTTGCAATCGATTCTTCTTCTTTTTCGATTTGTGTATTGTGTCTATGTCGAGCCGCTGATAGGACTCGACGTCCGTGAACCGACACTTCCACCGATTCATCTTGCAAACGAGCAAATTCTTTTGCGAGACGGCTAACGCATCTGCTAAAGCGTTTTCTTTCCCGGGAATTTTTTAGATTGTCACATTCGGAATCCGTTCCAACAGTCGTATGGCATACCGGAAGTATTGCTTGAGTCTTGGTTTTAAAATTTTGTACCGTCCGACGATCTGTTGAATGATTAACTGTGAATCCCCGTAGATGTTGATGTCTGTTATCCCCATTTGAATAGTTAATTCCAGTCCTGTTATGAGGGCTTCATATTCTGCTTCGTTGTTTGTACACAGTTCTGTCAAGTGGTTGGAGTATCTTAACATCCCCCGCTCCGGTGTTATAAAGATTAGTCCGATTCCTACCTTACCGGGCACTATCACTTGCGATTCTTTGTCTTTGTGTGCTAAAGATGCTCCGTCGAAATATAATTCCCAACGTTGATCATCAGGGTCTTCTAGGCTCATTATTTGTTCTTCTGGCAAATCGTCATTGAGAGGAGATTTTGCCGGCAAAGAGTGTGCTGCGAGGAAGTCTGCTAGGACTTGTGCCTTTACGGCACGAAGAGGCACGAAAGTTATATCGAATTGCAATAATATCATTGACCACCTGGCAAGTCTGCCGGAAAGCGTTGGACGAGTCATCAAGTATTGCAATGGATTAAATTTCGAGATCAGGTTGACCTTATGAGAAAGCATGTAGTGCCCGAGCTTTGAGCGGCGAAGATCGGGGCCAAACAATGCATTTCAATTGCGAGATACCTTATTTCCGTCGGAAGTAAACGACGGCTTAGGTAGTAAAGGGCATTTTCTTTACCCTCATCATTGACCTGGGCAAACAGGGCTCCGAGAGAGTCGTCTAAAGCCGCGGTATAAAGTATCGGCGGTCTACCTAAGACTGGGGCTGCTAAGACAGGAGGTGTCATTAAATATTGCTTAATGTCCTCGAAGGCCCTCTGGCATTCCTCTTCCCAAATAAATTTGGCGTCCTTTTTAACTAGTGCCGAGAAAGGCTGACACCTACCTGACAAGTTTGAGATAAAGCATCGAAGATATGCCAGCTTCCCTTAGGAGCCTCAGTCTTCTCTTCTTCATCAATTTCCTTCTTTTCTTCAATCGTCTCTCGTTGAGGTGGTTCTTCTATCGCAAGTGACAGTGTCGGCTTAACAGGTTTCGAACTCTGAATTGAGGCTCGCACCGAAGCGGTTTGGATGTGATCCAAAATCTTTTTTGAAGACCTTGTCCAAGCGATAGTCCACCCATCGTCAGTCGCATAAGGATCTATTGGAACAATGAGATCAGTCGAGACAACATTGACGGAACCTCCTTTCTGGGGTTCCTTCATGTACTCCTTCTGGATTGTTATATTCCCTTTCCGATGGTTGTCGTTGAGCCAACTTTTGAAGGTAATACAATCTTCTATCTTGTGTCCAAGCATCCGGTGGTAAGGGCAAAAGTTGGGATCACCTTTCTTGTTGACTACTTCTGGTCTCTTTGGCTCTGGCAGTTGGAAATCTGGAGTCTTCATCAGACTGTGGAACATTTTTAGTACTGCCTCATTCTTGAGCAGGTATTCCCTACTCAGAAGCTCCCTTAATGTACGTTGCGGACGAGGAGGTTGTTCATACTGTTGAGATGACTGATAGCTGGGTCGAGGTTGCTGGTAATTCTGTTGAGGTTGCTGCGGCCGTTCTGACGATATTTGTATCGGTTGCTTGCCTTTGTCGACTCGCTGCAACAATCCCGGATTTCTTTTCAAAAATCTTCACAGGCTTTTGCTTGTCTGTCTTGTCGGCGAAACTTAATTGCTTCGCCTCCTCTTGCAAGCTCCCGGCCTTGCTTAACAACTTCTCGAAAGTCTTAATAGTAAATCCCTTGAGGAGAAGTACTATCGGGCCGTGAATGCTTTTAAGTAAGATGCCAACTGCATGCTGTTCTTGTAGTTGTAGTTCACACTTCATACTTAGGTTCCTCCATCGAAGTATGTAATCCACCAAAGTTTCGTTGGGCCTCTGCTTCTCTACCACTAAATCACCTATAGTGATGTGGTGTCGAGCTCCGCAAATCGCTCGATGAAGAGGTTCTCTAGTTCCGAGAATGTCTTCACCGAACCGTTCGGTAATTCTGCATACCAATCGAAGGCGATCCCTGACAGGCTGCTGACGAATTGTCGGAAGAGTAATGCATCGCTTCCGCCGGCATTGCAACAACTGACACGAAAGTGTGCAACATGCTGTCGGGGGTTCCCGGTTCCATCAAAGGTCTTGAACAGAGGTGGTACGAAGCCTTTTGGGTATTGGACAACGTCAAATTCTTCAGGGTAAGGTCTTCCCGTCCGAATGGATGTCCCGCTCTTTGATTGTGCTAAGGCTTCTCGCACCTGCTGTTCTACCAAGCACTTGATATCCTTTTCAGGAATCATGCTTTGTGTCGCATCTTTCTTTAACTGATCATCCCCGTTGACGGACTTAATCTCCTTTCCTCCGTCTACAATGTGAATGACCTCTGGGGGTGTCTCTCTTTGGGATTGCACTTGACTTTGGAGAGTGGCTAGGGCTACAGCCATCTCTTCCATCCTCTTCGCCATTTGGGCGATCGTATCGTCTTTCTCTTGAAGCTGCCTCCTCATTACTTCCGGCTCCTCTCTTTCTGCGGCTGCGGGAGCACCTTGTGAAGCTGACGAAGCTCGTGTTTCGACCATGTTGATTTCTGCATACTCATCATCCATGAATTCCGACGAATCAATCTCATCTCCGAATTTCTCTTCTCTTTCTTTTGCTAATCGTCGAATATCAGTTCTCAACTTTTCCATAGCATCCTCTAGCGGTCCTTTCTGCACATCCTTGCAGTTGTCGTGTGATAGCTGTCGGGTTCCCTTCTCATGAGTCCCCTTCACTGCAGTAGCACTTTCTTCAGATTCAAGTCTCCTGAAGAGACTTTCCTTTTCAGGCTGTTGTTTCAATCTTAATTGTCCAGTAGTAGGACGCCATACCATCCTTCTAGCAGCAGAAGGTCTAGGACCAGATGGTCTGTCAGCAAATGCTGGAAGGTGGTATCCTCCCTAATCTGTAATCCTGAAACAACGACAGGCGGACTAGCCTTCATCCTTTTATTTGGCTATTCTGTAACGATGACAGGTTCTACTCGCGGCCCAAGATGGGATTTGACTGACACCCGCCCTATCCTTCTCAAAATTTCCGATACAGGGCATTTCTCTTTCTTTGCTAGCTTCTCAATCACAGTCTGTAGTCGGGCAAATGGTGTAATCCTAGCCCTTTTCTTTCTGCTGTCGCTGTAGTATGCTGGTCGAGGTAATGTAGAAACAATCCTGCGGACATTTTCCTCGTCACTCGTGGTCGAAAGGGGGTGGAATCTACTTCCTTCCAAAAAGGGTGTATCTTCGAGCAATGGTATGTATTCGGGTAGTGGTGTGTACTCGTGGATTTCGGATTTCCTCCAGAAAGCAACTTCAGCAGCTCCGGCCTTCCCGGCAATCTTCCTACTTCGTTCCTTCTTTGGGTCCGTGTTAGTGATGGAATTCTTGAGCTGGACCCGATTTCAAAACGAAGGTCTCACAGAAGGTCCGTACCCTCCACGGTAACAGTGTTCACCATAGTTCCGGATTTCCTTCCCCTTTAATTTGGCGAAGCCGGGGTAGGTGCGAGACAACTAGACCAGGTGGGGGTAGCAACAACAGTCCTTCGTAGACAGTCGTACTCCTCTCAGTTGGAATCTTTTGCAGGGGAGGAAACTCTCGAGTTGACCTAAGGTTGTACTCGATCAGCGGCTTCTCAGCTTCAGATACTTTGTTTGTCAGCGCGAAAAGGGCAACGTCGGTGATCTTGACATTTGTGTTCTCGAATCCTTGTCCAAACCGGATGATCCCATTATCGGGCAGCTCATCCTTGTAAACAGCGAAGTCCAGTCCATTGGTGAAGAAGAAAATCAGCTTTGGGGCTTCCATTTCTGCAGGGTAGATTCTAATTGTCAGTCCCAAGTTATGCTTCTGCTCATCAGGACGAAAAGAAAGGAAACGAAAAGAGTCCGAACACATTCTTGTTCATGTATTTATAAGAAGGAGTTATTTGTTAAAAGAGTCATTCATTAGAGGGTTTGTTTATTTAGAACAGAATGTTCAAAGGTGTAGAGAAGGTAATGAATCTGATTCAGAGTTGGAAAGGAAAAGAAAGTCTTATGCAAGACTTCTCGACTCGAAGGATCGCTTCTAAACTAACACCTATTGGGAGTCCACCCCACCTTAGAAATGAGGTAAAAGGATCTCGGAACCTCTCTATTTAGGGGTGTCTAAACAGTGGCTCCTAGATCTAAGAGAATGTTGGTTATACTCGTTCAAGGTAGAAATGAACATAGTATTCCAACGGAAAGAAGGGTAGCTTGATCCACAAGGGACATGGATACACTACCGATTTTTGAAAGCAGAATTGCCTGATTAAAATGGAGAGAGGAATTTGTCCCCAGCGGAGTCGCCAAAAGTTGTGCAGCTTATTTTTTAGGTTGTGTGTTTTATTTTGAAAAGGGGTCGCCTAACAGAAGTTGTCGGCGAATTTTAATTTAGTTTAAATAAATAATTTGAAAAGTAGTATTTAATTTTGAAAGTAATTTTAAATTTGAAGATTTTAAGATATGAAATCAAACAAATCTCACATCCCAAATAGTTTATATAAACGAGCACCACACCACAAACCGTGTATCTATCCCGATGGATAGACACACTGCTTGATGGTGGGGCTCGATTAAATAAACTAGAAGATTTGTGACATCCGTTTGGTCTGCGAACCGATTTTATAAGCCGACAAATTCCCCTGCTTAATATGAAAACATTAAACAGGGTTTATATTACTCGGGTTCTTTAAAATTCCCTATAAGGGCAAGCCCCTATAGTTAATTACATCTTATGTGACGGGAATCACCTAAGAAAACTCTTGATAATAATCAGTAGTTCTGCTCTCAAAAATTTCAAAGTTTAAGTTTTCAAAGGATTGAATTTTGGGATTTCAATAGGGAATGGATCAAGTTTGGAACATTTTGTTTTGAGAATTCAAAGGAAGAAAAGTTGAAGAAATTACAAATTCGAAACGAACTTCAGTAATTTCCCGACTATCCTATTGTTTGGCTTAGATTTAGGAAAGTCCTAATGTTTATTTAATGTTTTGATCTTGCCAATTTTAATTAGTTAGGACTTATATTCGTATGATAAAATCATACAAATAGCCTCGAAGATGTGAGGGTTTATATCGTATCGGACGACTACCTCGGAGTCCTAAGACCGGTTAGGGCTTAATTTGCTATGCAAATGCCTAACGAAGAGTTGAGGATTTATGTTGCTCTAGGCAAACTACCTCGAAATCCTATGGCTTGGTTATTTAATTCTAGGAAAGGTTTTGTTGATGTAGATTCAAGTTTTGCTGACGACGATGGCCGTGCTGCCCACCATGCTTCGAGCTCCTTGTTGTTGCAGAGGTTTAGTTTTAGAAGTCATAAATCAGGAGATGAGAAAAGTGTTTAGGTTTAGAGAAAATCTTAATTACCAAGTGTTTTTGTGTTTTAATTAAAACAAATCTTAAAGTTGATTATAACAACACCGGTTAAGATCCCACGGTTCCATCCTTCCGGCATCGTTATTTTTATCGGATTCACTTAGTCCGTATGAATTTGCTAAACTCAATCGAATGAGTTCCACACTTTCATTTAAACCGTGGAAATCCCGTTAGCAACACGTAGGTTACATCATCCGAGGTATTCCCGATCATCCAACAGGACGTTTTAATTTAGTTGTAATTGTAGTTTTGTGTTCTGTTTGTGATTAAATTTTGAGTTGTTTTATAAAGCTAAGGGAAGGGTTATGGTTTTCTACCAAATTCCTAATCCTATAGCTAGTCATTTCCTATGACGTCTAGGTTCTTGTGTTTTGGTTTGTGGACGATTTTCTTCATCAAAGAATAATTAAGTTCAATTGTTCTTATAAGTATCCTATCATATTGAGAAAGTGCTTTAGAAGAATCTTAAACATCTTTTCAATACTGATAGGATTGTTTTAAGTCCAAATGGATTTAATCATAAAAATGAATTAATCGTCCGGGAATTCAAGTTTTGTTATCTTGCTCAGTGAACTAGGATATTTGAATATCTTATAGGTGAAGTAACATTTCATTTAACGTTCTATTTAGGAGTTATGGTAGCCAAAGCTTTCGAGGGCAGATTGGTGTTCAAATGGTTTATGATTTAATTTAATTTCAGTTAACGAGTTTAAATTTAGAATAGTGTTCAAGTTGTTTTATTTTTAATTTCCTTATGTCTTAAGTGATGTTATTATTATTATTTTTTTAATTTAACTTTAATTTAATTTAATTTGGTTTAGCTTCAATTTTAATTTAATTTTAATTTAATTTTAATTTTTAATTTAATTTTAATTTTTAATTTAATTTTTAATTTAATTTTAATTTAATTTTAATTTGATTTGATTTTATTTTTTTTAATTTAATTTAATTTAATTTAATTTAATTTAATATGTTTTAATTTAATTTAATTTAATTTAATTTAATTTAATTTAATTTATTTGATTTAATTTAATTTAAGTTAATTTAATTTGTTTGATTTAATTTAGTTTAATCTTTAATTTAATTTTATTTTTAATTTTAATTTAATTGAAAATTTAAAAATAGTTTGATAATTTAACTTTTAATTTAATTTTAATGATTAAGTCCTTTAACATTTTAAAACTTAAATTTGAATTATCATTTTAATTGGGGATTGAATATTATTGAGATGGTTAATTTAGGGATTTTTAAATTAAAGAACAAATCTCTTCCTAATAATATCCCTATTTAATAATTCCAATTTTATTATTCTTGCAAATTTAATCAATTATTTAATTAAGGTTTATTTTAATTATCTTCAAATAGTTTAGTAGGTTTCTACCCTTTAATTATTTAAATTTCAATCATCCAAATCAGATTAAGATCAAATATTTTACTCCTTAATTTTATTAAACCTAAAGTTTTAATTAAGGGTTAAAATTTTAATTACCACTTTGCCCTTCAAGCTTAATAATTTCATAACTCACTAAATTGAGCTTAAATGAACTTGAAATTTTTATGTGACTTCACTCATATGCCAATAAAGACATGAGAGGAGAAAATGTGATTTTTCTGTATTTAATTTATTTATGTAATTATTTTTGGTAGAAAATAAGGATTTCAAAGGAAAATTTAATAACATGACCAAGGGAAAGTTTCTGTCCTTAAAAAAATTATGGGACATTCCTAATGACCAGAGGACCACTTGGACCAATTTTGGTGTTTTTTTGAATAATATTATTTTTATTATAATTATTTTAAATTTTGGAGTATTAATTAATTTAAAAATAAAATAAAGGTTGAAAAATGAAATTTATATTTTTTAAAAATCTCTCTGATTTCAAGGAAATCAAAGAATCAATTTTTACAATTTTTTGATTTTTCTTTGATTTATTAGAATTATTTTAGTGAAAATGCTAAAAAAATACATTTTTTAATTTTAAAATTACCTTAGGGCTTTAAAATTTAATATCTCATTAAATAAACCTAAGAAAAATATGGGATTTGTTCCCAAGTGATTAATATTCAAAATGTGACATTTTGGTGAATTTTATTATTTTTATGATTTTTATTATTTTTTAATTATTGAAATATTAAAATAATGCCAAAAAATCAACTTTTTTAGAAAATCGAAATTTTATTTTTCTTAAATTCCCTTGATATCAGAGAGGCTCCAAAACCAATTTGGTGAATTTTTTAAAAGTATTTTGAAAGTTATGAATTTTTAAAGTTTAAATTGGCGAAATGACTTAATCAACCCATTTAGTAGGGCTAACCAAGTCCAATTGACTTCAAATTTTTATTGTGGGTTCCTCTGATCCTAAAGGTCAGTGGAGAATTGATTTCAAGTCAATTTGATGTATGATTAGCTCTAATTAATTAGAGACCTATTTTGGGTGTTTAAGCCAATTAGGGTTATTTTAAATGAATTAATTCAAAACCTATTTTTCCTAGGGTCCTCTGATCATAAGAGACATCGCCAAATTTTCCTAGAATTTATTTCACAACATGCTAATTATTGGATTTAAAATACTCAAAACAGCAACATGATTTTGAAAAATTAATAACTTCTCATAGGAAGGCCTCCGACTTTGGAAAATTCAGGGAATGTTCCCAAATTCGTAGGCTTCAAAAGCCCTATGGTCTCATGCCATGGTGAATTTCCTATATGCATGGAGAATTAAAACAATGCAGAGAGTAAATAAATCATTAAAAATAAAATACTTGATGAAATTAAATGATTTCTTTTCCACATTATTCTCCTCTCGTTCACCTGAGTAAGAGGGTATTTTTATTTTATTTTTCTGATTTTCCTACACAAAGTTATGGATTTTTGATGTTTAGGGAATTAAATAAATCGGAAAATACCCTAATTTTCTATTTATCCACGCGGCGCCGCGTCAACCTCGGCAGCCTCCGAAATGCCGCGTGGCGCCTCTCGATTCGACGCCGCCATCCGACTCGGCGCTCTAGGGGCCCGCTGTGTCGTTCCATCTCCTGATCCGGCGGGATCCTGGCCTTCCGTCCGCGCGTGTATTAAATGAACGACATCCGTTCATCGTCCCCAAGCGTCCTCACCCGAGAGCCGTCCACACTAAATCCCTAATATCTCGCTCAATACTCAATGGATTTTCGTGTTCTTATGCTCTATGGATTCGTCTTCGAAGAGACAAATACATCTATACGGTGATCATGCATTGAAATTAAAGCATTTGAAATGGAGAATCTCCGAAGCTCGGGATGAAGAATTAGCTCATACCTTCGCTCGGAGAAGTGTGGCTTCAATTTGAGGGTTGTGTCACCTTTGATTGGATCCCAGCGAAGCTCCGGATGAAGTCTCCTAGTCCGGTGAATTGCCTAGCTATGAAAGTGACCACGGCCGATCACAAAGCTTGGAGGCCGGAGCAACCGGGTGGCTCCGGAGATGGGGCTTTCGAGTGGAAACTTCTCCTCTTGGTCCGAGTGAAGGTGTAGGACCAGTCGATTTGAGGATTGGCTCACTGTGGCAAAGTGTCCTGGTTTTGGGTGAAATTTCGACTGAGAAATCGGATTCTGTTGGTGGTGATTAGGGCAAATTGACACTGGGGATCAACTGCTCTAAGTATGGAGTAGGGTTTGGAACAACTTTGGCAGAGTTTTGGCAAGGTTTGTGCAACTCTCCTCCATGGCCGTGAGGGGGTCGGGTTTAAATAGAGGTGGCCGGAGAGCCTCACAGGGATGGCCAAGGGTCGGGATCAGCTGCTCTGGGCATGGGAAGAACAGCCATGGTGGCCATTGGGCATGGGGTAGCTCAGCAAGGTGGAATTCCAAAGTTTGGCTCCTCCCAAGGTCTCGGCCATGGTGTTTTCACTGGTCACCATCTTGTTCAGGTGGGTCAGGGCTGGGGTTTAGTGTAGGCAATTGACAAATGCCATGTGTAAAAGGATTGGATTAGAATGGAATGGGAGAGGGCTCATTTTGGCTCAAATAGGTCAACCCATCCATTTGGGCTAGGTGCACCACCCAAGGCTTGGTTTAGGCTGAAGAGAAAGTGATTTAGGTCGGCTTAATCGATGGGGAAGGGTCACCATCCAAGTACAATTAAGCTTAAGCAAGGTTTAGTGGAATCATGGGAGTGGTTAATCACCTTTAGGAATTAAGGAAAGAGTCTCCTCCTTTTGCCCAAAATGGCATGGTGACATGTAAAGAGGCTCTCATGGCTTCCATGTGGCTCATGCATGGCTTCATGGCTCATCTTTGGCTTGGGAAAAGTTAAGTCAATTTCATGGAAATGGATTTAAGAAAATTTTGGTATTTTGATGGGAATTTGTATGGGGCTTAATTTGGAATGGCTTCATGATGAGTTTTTGAAATTTAGGGATTGATTTTAATTAAGGGTATGATGTAGAGCAATTGTCATATGGGCTTTAACATAAAATTTGGGCTTTTAGGAAGGTTTAAGAAAGTGGGCTTTTGGTTTAAAAATAAATTTATGGATGGGAATTTTGTGAAGTATTGGGCCAAATAAATGTTGGGTTTAGCTCATGGATGTGTCATGAGTGATTTGAAGCAAATTGGGAGTGATTTGGGTTTGAATTGTGTTGAATTTGGGTTAGTTTGGTGAATGGGCCAATTATAGGTCAAATTGGGCTAACCTGGGCCAATGTTGGGCTAGGGTTGAAATTTATGTAAAATAAATGTTGAGAAATGTTTATGGGAGTGTTTCAAAGAGGTTTTGGCTTTGGTTGGGCTTTGATTTTGGGGTTTGGGTTCATTTGGGTTAGGTTTGGGTTTAGGTCAAAATTGGGCTTTTTGATTTTGGGTTGAATTTGAGTGGGGTTTGGGTCTAAATTTTGGGCAAATCATGTTAGTACTTTGCTTGTGGGAATATTAAGGAAGGTTTAGAAAAGATTTGGGGTTAATTGGAGTTGAATTGGGTGAGTTTGGGTTAGGTTTGGGTCATGGGTCCAAATTGGGCTTTAAGGCCAAAAGTGAAATTAGATCCAAATGTCAATCAAATTGGACTTAGGTTTGGTCTAGATTGGTGTTGGGAATGTTGAATTGAAGTTTAGAGTTGAATTGGACCAGAATTTGGGTCAATTGGGTAGGTTTAGTTTGACATTGGGTTCACTTTGGGTTAAAATGGGTCAAATTGGGGGTTTTGATAAAATTGGGGTAAATTGACAAAATTGGCCCATGGTGTAGTTGAACAAAATGAAATTGGGAATATTTGGGATTTTCTGGAATTTTCTGGGAATTTTCTGAATTTTTGGATTTTTGGGTCAAGAGGGGTACTTTGGGTATTTGGAGGGTATTGGGAGGTATTTTTGGGTATGGATGATCAATTTGAGTAATGTGGGAATGTTTGGGATTGAGTTTGAGGAATTTTGGGTGATTTGGAAATTTTGGAGGATTTCAATGGTTTTGGGTAGGCTAGGCGGGTGTAGGGTCCCGGGGGTCAAAAATTGAAAATTTGAGAAATTGAAGATTGGGTGAATATATGTGAAATGAAATCATTTTGGTTGAGCCATGAAGCCATATCAAGCCCATATGAGCCATGAAGGGACTCATTTGAGGCATCCACTATGTTGTTCCTAACCCTCTTAGCCAAAGGCTTAGGGGTTAAGGACCATCCATGTGAATCACCTACATGAGTCAGGAGGTCAAGTTGGGTATGTGTGTGTTTTTTAAGATGTGTGTGAAAAGTGTAGTGTATAGGTGTAGTGTGTGTGTAAGTCAGCCCTTCACCAGACCAGGCCACCCAGGGCAGTCCTAAGGCCAAAGAGTCCTATAGGAACCCATCCTTTAAACTTCCACATTTGATTTCAACCCTCTAGGTGATTAGGGGTCTATAGTCAAGTTTGTGGAGTTTACAGGGAGTTAAGAAGTGGTTTGAGTTTCTAAGTGGTGGGTTCCAATTCTAATCCTCTAAGATAGTCAAATGAAAAGCCTAAGGCTAGATCCTAAGTTCTAAAAAGAAGAAGAGAAGACCTCATAAAAAATGAGGTCAACAGAAGCATCAACATCGGGAGAGTTATTTATCAAAATATCCTGGCCACTCCTCGAAATGAGAGTGGAGCTGGATTGGGCCACCCCGGATTGATTTTTGCGGTACTGCCAACTTTCTCGGAGTTGAGGCTAGAGATGATGAAGAATGGGTGGAACCAATGAAACCACTTACAGCTGCTAACATTAAGAAGTATGAGTCCCATGAAGGGTGGAGAGCAGGAGTAAGAAGTTATTTTACTCAATCAAGTAGAGATATACCCTCTACTAGCTATGGACCTCCTGAGCCTACCACCCCTACCTTACAAGGAGGAGTTTTGAGAGACCATGGGGAGAAGGTTTGATCATTTTGATCAAAGGATTGATAATCCGGAGAGAAGACATGATTATGATAGATGAATACCTCCATCGACATTCGAATACGAGATTGCATATTATGAAGCCGAACGTTGTTATAGGAGTGGAGATTTAGATGTAGTCTTTCCGGAATGCCCCGGTACACTCGGCATCACCTCGCTCGGCCTTCTCGACGGCTTCGCGATCGTGGAGGAGATGATATAGTTTGGGACTTTGATGCTGAAGATTAGGATTTTTATGTATTTTATTTGTTTGATGTAAGTTATTTTGAGAACTGTATATGTTTGTAATATTCAGTACTTTATTTAGTAGTTAGTTTTTGTTTTTTGTGTTAGTTAATTGCATTTGTTTTTATATTAATTAGGATGTTAGTTTTCTTTAATATGTTTTTATTTTATTTTGTATTGTTTTAAGTTTTTAAAATTGTTAATCTGTTAGTTCAATTGTTTTTAATATGTTAGTAATTCATATGTGTAGTGTAGAGTTATTTTAATTGTTGTGTTTAATACTTATCTTAGGTTTTATCCCCGCATTTTCTTTAAATTGTTATATATATGGAGAATACTAACAAGTACAGGTTCAATGAAAAATGAAAAAGCTCGCAAAAATTTCAAAGATAAGAAATACCTAAACTTCAAAGGTATGATTTATTTACTTTCCTTCTTATTCATTATTTAGAATAGATATAAAAATTTAAGTTTGGGGGAAAGTAAAATACAAATTTAGTTATTAACTTATTCTCAATTTCTATTTTCAAATTATTATAAAAATGATTTTTATAGCAAATTTTTCAATTTGATTTAATATGAATTATTTTATTTAATTATTATAAAAGGTTAAATAAAATATTTCTAGTACTTTAATTAATTAAATAGAATAAAATATTTGGTTAAAAGGAATAAGAATATAGTAAACTATTTTTAGTAAGGAAAACTATATTCTAAAATTAAAATTCTTAAGTATTCAAGTGAAAAAGAAAAGATTGAAAATCAATGAAGTATATATAAGATAAGAAATATTCCTAAGTTTCAAATTTAGGAAGATGAAAATGAAGTTCAAAATTATTAACAGGCTCTCCAGATACAGTAATCCTCATTAGAAAAAGAAAAAAAGTTAAAAAAGAAAAAGAAAAAAAGAAAAAAAAAGAAAAAAAGAAAAATGAGGAGAAGCTTGAGGAGATGCCTTATCAAAAATTGGCTTCATTTGATTTAACCTAAAGGGAAAAACTTAGATATTTCCAAACTTATGTTTATGGATTAGAATTTTACCTAATAGTATTTTCTTGAATTTCTTATCATATGAATATCTTATGTAGTTATTCTTTTAAATATAGTCATTCCTGAAATGAATAAGTAAGCTTAGAAATCTTAGACTCGATGACTAAATAATTTATTTCTATAAGATTAATTAAATTACATGAATTATTTTTGTTTAACTTTATTATGATATTACTTAATCTAATTCATAGTTATTTAAATTGAAAAATCTTATTATAAAACTCATTATTTTTATGAAGTACTAAAATTACTTGAGGACAAGTAATAAGTAAGTTTGGGGGATTTTGATCGCTGAAAAATTTATTAAGAAATTCATACCTATTTTTGATGAAATTGCACTTTAAAGAAGGGTATTTTCTTTATTTTATTGCAGGAATGAAGAATTTAGGTGATAAAAGCAAAAATCATAAAAAAGGAGCGAATTTAGAGCAAAATCATGCAATTTGTGCTGAGTCACCGACGGCGAGGTTATGAGAAGAAAATTATGAAGAATTTATAACTGTCTCGCTGACAGCGAGCTAGAGCGGTTGAAGATCTTCTAGAAGCCTCGCCGACAGCGAGGTAGTTCGTCGCCGACGGCGAGCTAGTTTAAATGGTGCAGATACATTGAACCTGGACACTTTTTGAAGGGATGCTTACACACCTCTTGGTCCTTTGCTCACCTCTATATATAGAAGCCAAAATTAAGTCTTTAGTGTGTTACTTTTGTGTTACTTTTGTGTTATTTAGTGTCATTTAGTGTGCAGTCTTTGTGTTCTAAGTGTTATAAGTGAGTTATTTTGAGTCTTTAGTGAGTATTTAGTGAGTTTTCATTGTCATCTGGAAGGAAGAGTCAAAGGAACTGCGAGGAGTCCGCTTAGGGATAAATTAAGATAAGTATTTGTATTTATTGTTTTTAACTTTAAATGAAATCCATGCTTAGTTTAGTTTCCATGCATTCGAGTAGTTTATTTAGTCTTTCTCCCTGTTTATGAAATTAAGTGACTTGATGAAATTAAAATAAAGATACTTTTATATATTAATAAATTGTGATAACTTTTACTTAAAACTTAATTTACTTTTCAACCGGCCATTTGATTTGTTAAAATATGTTGATTATCAACTATAGTAAAAATTACATCCGATATTCGGGAAATTCAAAAGCCTTGGAAGGAGGGTGCAAATAAATAGGGAAATAATATCATCGGGCGTAGAATCGAGCATTTTAGTGTGACGGACTAAAATATTCAATTCGGTCTTATTGTTTGAGAGCTGAAGTGTAGATGTTAGCCCTCGGGCGAGGGGAACGTGGGAGCTCTGAAGTGGCAGTCGGTATCCTCCCAGCCTAGCCGCAGATTCAGTAATCGAACATAGGATTAGTCAATATTCTTTACACCTGGACCAATGGGTAAAGAATAGGAATGCTCCTATTTGTCTCAATACCTTAATATTATTTATTTAAATTCATCAATCACTTAAATTTCTAAACAAGGGGAAAGATACTTTTTCTGAATAGTTAAGACTTATTTAACAATTAGTTTTATTTCCTGCACTTGCAATTAGTATTAATTTTCTACTTAGTTAAGTTACCTGATTAGAATACTTAGTTTACTTTATTGCGCTTAAATTTTAAATTGGTTAGATAATTGTATTATATATCCTATTTCTGACAGTGCTTTGGTAAGCCCAATTCACTGTGTTCCTAAGAAGGGAGGAGTGACCGTCACTGTCAATGAAAATAACGATCTTATTCCTATAAGACAAGTTACTGGTTGGCGTATATGTATTGATTATAGGAAATTAAATACCGCCACCGGAAAAGATCACTTTCCTTTACCATTTCTAGACTCGGATGTTAGATAGATTAGCTGGACATAAGTAATTTTGTTTTCTAGATGGATACACCGGTTATCATCAAATACAAATTACTCCTGAGGATCAAGAGAAAACTACATTTACTAGTCCTTATGGAACTTTCGCTTTTCGAAGAATGCCTTTTGGATTATGTAATGCACCAAGCAACATTCCAGAGATGTATGATGTCTATATTTAGTAAGTTAATTGACAATGGAATAGAAGTATTTATGGTTGATTTTTCTGTATTTGGAACATCATTTGACACATGCTTAACTAATCTTGAAAAAGTATTAGAAGTATGTGAGAAAACAAATTTAGTTCTAAATTGGGAGAAATGTCAATTTATGGTTGCTGGCGGCATTGTATTAGGGCATAAAATTTCGGAAAAAGGCATGGAAGTAGAGCCTGCAAAAATTCAAGTTTTAGCTAAATTACCACCTCCAACTACAGTAAAAGGGGTAAGAAGTTTTCTTGGACATGCTGGATTCTACAGACGCTATATAAAAGATTTTTCAAAAATTACTAAACCTCTATGCCAACTTCTCGAAAAGGACAAGAAATTTGGATTTACAATCAAATACCTGGATGCTTCTGAACTCCTAAAAGAAAAATTAATTACAGCACCTATAATAGTTTCACCTAACTGGGAGAAACCATTTGAGCTTATGTGTGATGCTAGTGATTATGCTGTAGGAGTAGTTCTTGGGCAAAGATATGAAAAGATTTTTAAAGTTATATACTATGCTAGTAAAACTCTAAATGATGTCGAAATAAATTATACGAGTTATGTAAAGAGAATTATTAGCGGTAGTATATGGTTTTAATAAATTTAGTCCTTATCTGATTGGAACAAAATGTATCGTGCATACTGATCATTCTTTTATCAAATATTTAATGCAAAAGAAAGATTCCAAACCAAGATTAATTAGATGGATGCTATTAATGCAAGAATTCGATTTTGAGATCGTTAATAAGAAAGGAACCGATAATCAAATTGCGGATCATTTATCAAGATTAGAAAATCATGAATTATCCGATATTGAAAATGAAATTATAGACAGTTTTCCCGATGAACAACTATATAATATCAATGAGTGGAAAATACCATGGTATGCTCGATATAGTAAACTATATAGTTAGTAATATTTTACCACCTATGCTAACTTTGCAACAACAGAAAAAATTCATCCATGATACGAAAACCTATTTTTGGGATGAACCATATTTATATAAGCAATGTAAGGATTTAATTATTAAAAGATGTGTACCTTATGAAGAAACTGAACCAATTATTCAAAAATGTCATGATTCTGATTTTGGAGGACATTTTGGGACTGATAAAACTACTTATAAGATTCTACAATCTGGATTTTACTGGCCTACTCTATTTAGAGATGTATACAGATATATTAAAACTTGCGATAAATGCCAAAGAGTAGGAAATATATCTAGAACAAACGGAATGCCTCTAAATTTTATATTAGAAGTTGAAATTTTTGATGTTTAAGGATTAGATTTTATGGGACCTTTTATTCCTTCATTTGGAAACTCATATATATTAGTAGCTGTTGATTATGTTTCCAAATGGATTGAGGCACAAGCTTTACCTAGGTGTGATGCTAAGAGTGTTTCAAAATTTCTGATGAAAAATATTTTTACTAGATTTGGAATGCCGAGAGTGATTATCACTGACGGAGGAACTCATTTTAGAAATAAATACATTCACAAACTAGTAGAAAAATACAATATTACTCATAAGATATCCACTGCTTATCATCCACATACTAGCAGATTAGTTGAAGTATCCAATCGTGAGATTAAACGTATTTTAGAAAAATCTGTAAACCCAAATAGGTTAGATTGGTCTATTAGATTAGACACTGCATTATGGGCTTATAGGACTGCTTATAAAACTCCGATTGGAATGACTCCTTACAGGCTTATTTATGGAAAAACATGTCACTTACCGGTTGAATTAGAACATAAAGCATATTGGGCGATTAGAAAATTTAATTATAATATGAAGGAAGCTGGTGAGAAGAGATTGCTGCAATTAAATGAATTGGAAGAATTAAGAAATGAATCATATGATAATGATCAGATTTATAAAGAAAAGATGAAATTATGGCATGATCGGAAGATTAATCAGAGAAATTTTGAACCAGGACAGGAAGTTTTGTTATATAATACTAGATTGAAATTATTTCCTAGAAAATTGTCTCGATGATTAGGACCTTTCGCCATAACTCAAATATTTTCATACGGAACTATAGAAATCGAAGATCCAAAAACTGGACATAAATTTAAAGTTAATGGACATAGATTAAAACCATATTTCGAAGGTATAAGACCTAACTATAAAGAGGTTTTAATGCTTAGTCAACCTAATTAATAATTGAAATTAGGTCGAGTCGACGACGTTAAACCAAGCGCTTTATGGGAGGCAACCCATATTAGTTATCTATTTTTATTGTATCTTAATAATTAGTTTATATTATTGAAACTTTACTACTCAATTATTATTGAGAATCATCACATATTCGAACCATTATAATGAGAAAAGAAATTATTCGATTTAGAGCGAAATTGGACATTATTTTGAAATCTCGCCGACGGCGAGGTCGATACTCGCCTACAGCGAGGTTCGCGTCTAATTCAGTTTATTTATAAGCTCGCCGACAACGAGAACCTGAAAGGTAGTTTTTATAACTAAGTTGCTGACGGCGAGAAACCTCCCGCCGACAGCGAGGAGGTTATAAAAATGTGTTATATATACTTTAAAAGCCAAATTGGACGGTTTCAGCACCAAATCCTTAGTGAAAAACTATTCTTAAACCATTCTAAGTCTGCCTTCTTCACTAAAATTCATTCCATTCACCATAATGGCCTCCAAATTCTTAGATTCTTCTAAATCTGGAGTGTTTAACCGGAGGAAATTTGTGAGTGCGGAAGCGCGAGCGGATCTTCAACAAGGTTTTGGTAAAGAAAAGAGTTATCAAGGAATGGGGATTTGTCAATCGAGGATTAGAGAATTCCACTACGAAGATAGAAGAAATGATCGCACGGCGACACCGGGAGGTATTTTGTTACACTACGTCCGTCGTTGTTATTCCAGGTTGTGAAAGAGTTCTACTCTAACTTACATGCGATCAACAATGGGAATATCTACGTCCGAGGAAGATGGGTGACGTTTACTCCATCCGGAGTAAATGAGCTATTCTCTATAGAAAACACCCCGTATGTCATTATTCAAATTTTGTGCCTTCTCGGTATAATATGAATGAGATATTTCGATATCCGGTCGATGAAACGGAAGATTGGGAAATGCGTGAAGACGGGTATGTTAGTTTCTCCGCATCACTTTTGAATCTCGTCTCGAAGCACTGGCACTTTTTCATCTCATCTAAATTGTTACCTACTATGAGGGTAAACAAGGTTTCGAAAGAATGCGCTATATTGAATTATTGTATTCAAATTGGATTGCCTATTGATGTGGGATCAATAATTGTTAAGTCTGCATTGGGTTTAATTGTGCATGGGTCAGTTCACAGTGTTCTCTAATCTCACATTCTTTCTGAGAAACATTTTTGCATTCTAATCCTCCGACTTGGGTATAAGACCGACAAGGCATCCTAATCTTGGTGTTCTCTAATCTCGCATTCTTTCCGAGAAACTTTTTCGCATTCTAATCCTCCGACTTGGGTATAAGACTGACAAGGCATCTTAACCTCAGTGTCCGCTAAATTCACACTCTTCCGAGAAACTTTTCCGCACTCCTTAAATCTCGAGGCCGGTACCTAACTTCCGACTCTCTTCCGAGACTCGTACCTAACTTCCAGTTCTCTCCCTTTTCGAGGTCGGTACCTAACTTCCGACTCTCTTTCGAGACTGGTACCTAACTTCCAGTTCTCACCCTTTTCGAGGTCGGTACCTAACTTCAGACTCTCTTCCGAGACTGGTACCTAACTTCCAGTTCTCACCCTTTTCAAAGTCGGTACCTAACTTCCGACTCTCTTCCGAGACTGGCACCCAACTTCCAGCTCTCACCCTTTTCGAGGTCGGTACCTAACTACAGACTCTCTTCCGAGACTGGTACCTAACTTCCAGTTCTCACCCTTTTCAAAGTCGGTACCTAACTTCCGACTCTCTTCTGAGATTGGTACCTAACTTCCAGTTCTCACCCTTTTCGAGGTCGGTACCTAACTTCCGACTCTCTTTCAAGGCTGGTACCTAACTTCCAACTTTCATTTCGAGGTCAGTACCTAAATTCTAATTTTCATTCTTCTCGATCGGTACTTAAATTCTGATTCCCTCTTCGAGGATGGTACCTAAATTCCAGTTCTCTTTGCAATCGCGAGGTTGGAACCTATATTCCAATTCTCATCTTAAATCCAAAATTTGTGCGAAATACATCTTGAAATCAGTCTCAAATCAAAATTCAACCAAAATGGAAACCCGAATCGAAATTCAAAACTCAAACCTAAAACTTGAAATAAAAATGAAACGAATCTAACATTAAATCTCTTGAAATCTTGTGATTTGAAATTCACCTCCTTTTTCCCCAGTGAGAGTTATGGAATCTTCAGTCTTGGAGATTTACCAGATACTCCCCAATGAGAACTTTCTTTGCTCTCTCCATTTATTCTGAGAGAGTTGTTTTTAATGTTTTTTGTTGGTTCAGTTGATCTCTTCGGTCAACGCCAATACGCGCGGTGTGCTCCTTTAGCGCACCACACCTATTGGGGGTCCAATTGTTGACCTCATTTTTGGTGAGGTCTTTTCTCTTCTTAGTGCTTAGGATCTAGCAATAGGTTTTCCCTTTGACTATCCTAGAAGACTAGAAATGGAACCCACCACTTAGAAATTCAAACACCTCTTAACTCTTCTTGAACCCCACAAATGATCATAAACTTTCAAGCCCCTTTGGAAGGTTAAAAGTCCAATGTGGAGGTTCAAGGATGAGTTCCAATATGATTCTTGGCCTTAGGATTACCCTGGGTGGCCTGGTCTTGGTGAAGGGTCATCATTGCACACACTACACTCTCACATACATTCTAAACCCTAAAATCACTCTTACCCAACTTGACTTTCTGACTCATGTAGGAAACTCATATGGATGGACCTCAACCCCTAAGCCCCTGGCTAAGAGGGTTAAGAACAACATATTGAGTACCTAAAATGAGTCATCTCATGGATCTTGTGAGCTTAATATGGCTTCATGGCTAAGCCAAAATGGTTTCATTTTACTCACATCTAATCAATCTTCATTTTTCCCAAATTTCAATTTTTGACCCTCGGGGCCCTAAACCCACCAAACCTACCAAATACCCTTGAAATTGCCCAAAATTCTAAAAAATTGCCCAAATTACCAAAAATTCCTCCAAATCAATCTTAAACACTCCCCACCACTTAAATTGATCGTCCATGGCCAAATATACCAAAATCTCCAAAAATACCCCTCAATACCCTCCAAATACCCAAAATACCCTTTTTGGCCCAAAAAATCTAAAAATTTCAAAAATTCCCAAAAAATTCCAGAAAATCCCAAGTATTCCTAATTTCATTTTGATCAATTTAACTCAATTTGATCAAAAATCCCAAATTTGCCCTTAAGGCCCAAACTGACCAAGTGACCCAATCCATCCTAAATTCAACCCAAATGTCATCCAATTTTCCCCAAATTTGTTTTGAAACCTTCCTAATATCCCCATAAAAAAACTCTAACTTAAGTTACCCAATATTTGGACCCAAACTCCACTGTTGACCTCATTTTTGGTGAGGTTTTTTGCTTCTCACTTTAGTACTTAGTATCTAGCCTTAGGCTTTTCCTTTGACTAATCTTAGAGGACTAGAAATGGAACCCACCACTTAGAAATTCAAACACCTCTTAACTCCATGCAAACCCCACAAACTTGATTGTAGACCCCTAATCACCTAGAGGGTTGAAGTCAAATGTGGAGGTTTAAATGATGAGTTCCCTATAGGACTTTTTAGCCTTAGGAATACCCTGGGTGGCCTAGTGTGGTGAGGGTTGACTTGCACGTACACTACACTCTCACACACATTTCAAGTCCTAAGACCACACTCTCACCCAACTTGACTTCTGACTCATGTAGGTAATTCATATGGATGGTCCTTAACCCCTAAGCCCCTGGCTAAGAGAATTAGGAACAACATAGTGAATGCCCCAAATGAGTCCTCTCATGGCTTATATGGGTTTAATATGGCTTTATGGCTCAACCAAAATGATTTAATTTAACTAAAATTTGATCAATCTTTTTGTTTCAAAATTTCAATTTTTGACCCCCGGGGCCCCAGAGCCACCAAACCTACCAAATACCCTTGAAATGACCCAAAATTTGTAAAATTGCCTAAATTACCCAAGATCCCTCAAAATCAATCCTAAACACTTCCCACCATTCAAATTGACCATCTTTGGCCAAAAATACCAAAATTTCCAAAAATACCCCTAAACCCCCCAAAATTACCAAAATACCCTTCTACCCCAAAAATCCAAAAAATTCTAACAAATTCCCCAAAAATTCCAGAAAATCCCAAATATTCCAAATTTTATTTTGTTAAACTACAACATGGGCCAATTTTGCCAATTTACCCCACTTTCACCAAAACCCCCAATTTGACCCATTTATAACCCAAGTGAACCCAATGTCAAACCAAACCACCCCAATTTACCTCAATTCTGGTCCAATTCAATTCTAAACTTCAATTCAATATCCTCAACATCAATTTAGACCAAATCTAAGTCCAATTTGATTGACATTTGAGCCCAATTTCAATTTGAAGCCTAGGCCCAATTTTGGCCCATGACCTAAACCTAGCTCAAACCAACCCAATTCAACTCCAATTGGCCCCAAATCTTTTCTAAGGCCTTCCTAACACCCACATAAACAAAGCACTAACTTGAGTTGCCCAAAATTTGAACCTAAACTCCACCCAAACCTAACCCAAAACCAAAATCCCTTAAATTGACCTAAGCCCAAACCTAACCCAAATGGGCCCAAATCCCAAAATCAAAGCCCAACCAAAGTTGAAAACTCTTTATGACACTCCCATAAATATTTCACAATATTAATTTTACATCAAATCCAACTTTAGCCCAACCTTAAACCAAGTTAGCCCAATTTAACCCACTTTGGCCCCTTTATTAAAAGACCCACATTAAACCCAATACAATTCAAAATCACTTCAAATTTGTTCCAAATCACTCATGACACATCCCTAAACTAAACCAAACATTTATTTGGCATGGTCCTTCACAAAAATTTCATCCAAAAGCCCATTTTAAAATCTAAAAGCCCACTTCCATAAAGCCTTTAAAAGCCCATTTTCACCAAAATTCAAAAAGCCCAAAATCCATTCCAAAGCCCACATGAGATTTCCTCTCATCACCCCTTTGATTTAAATCATTCCCTAAGTTTCAAACTCATCATCAAATTATCCTAAATTAAGCCTCATGCCAATTTCCCTAAATTCATCAAAAATCCCAAAATCCATTTCCATGTAAATGAGCCAAGCCATCCCTAAGCCAAATGGAGTCCTTGGAGCCATGCACAAGCCACATGAAAGCCATGAGAGCTTTGAATTATCACCACTCCCTAAATGGAAAAAGGAGGAAACCCTTTAATGATTCCATTAGGAGTGATCAAACACTCCCATGTATCCCCTAATCTTGCTTAAGCCTAATTGTACTTGGATTGTGACTTGACCCCACTAATCAAGCTGACCCAAGTGACTTTCTCTTCAGCCCAAATCAGCCTTGGGGGGTGCACCTAGCCTAAATCATGACTTGACCAAATTGAATCCAAAATGGCCTCTCCCCCCATACCATTTAAATCAAACCTCTTTACACATGGCCAATACCCATTGCTTGCAACAAACTCAACCCCTGACCCCACTGAGTCAGATGGTGACCCATGCCTGGCTGAGCTGTCCCAACCCAAATGGACACCATGGTTGTTCTTCTCCTCCCCTGAGCAGCTGATCCCAGCCTCCAATTGCCCCTGGGAAGCTCTCCAGCCACCTTTATTTAAACACTACAACCTCTCGGCCAAAGCAGGTGTTGAACAAAACCTTACCAAAACTATGCTAAAATCACTCCAGATCCCTCTCCAGACATAGAGAACTTGATCCCCACTGAAATCCAGCCCTAAAACCCTCTCTGTGAGCTCAATATTTGAGTTGAAAATCCACCCAAAAAATAGGACACTTCACCACAGTGAGCCAATCTTCAAATTGATTGACCCTACACCTTCACCAGACCAAGAGGAGAAGTTCCCCGAAGAAAGCCCCCTCACCAGGCCAGCCATTGCTTCCAGCCTCCAAGCTTTGTGATTGGCCTTGGTCACTTTCATACTTAGACAATTTCCCAGATCCAGAGACTTCATCTGGAGCTTGCCTGGACTCAATCGAAGGTGACACAACCCTCAGATTGAAGCTTCACTTCTCTGAGCAAAGGTATGAACTCATTCTTCCTCTCGAGCTTCCAGCAATTCCCCATTTTGTTTAGGTTAATTTCATAGCTTTTAAACCGTATGGATGTGTTCGTCTCTTCAAGACGAATTGATAGAGTATAAGAACTCGAAAATACATTGAGAATCAAGAGAGATATTAGGGTTTGAGTGTGGACGGTCACAGGTGCACACCAGTCGTAGACGATGACCAGGAGCCGTTGGATCGCACGTGTATCGAGTGGACGGTCGAGATCAAGCCAGAAAGCACAATGGTACGTGAACCGTGGGCCCCTGGAGAGCTGAGTCAGAGGGCGGCGCCGAATCACAGCGCGACGCGTGGGCTTTCGGAGCTGCCGAGGTTGACGCGGTGCCGCGTGGATAAGTAGGAAATTAGGATATTTTTGAATTATTTAAATGCCCTGAACTTCAAAAATTCATATCTTTGCATAAAAAAATCACAAAAATAAAATAAAAATACCCTCTTACTCAATGAACAGAGGAGAATAATGTGGAAAAGAAATCAAGTTAATTGAATGAGTATTTTATTTTTAATAATTTATTTACTGTTTCCAATATTTTGATTCTCCATTTGCATAGATAATTCACCATGGAATGAGACCATAGGGCTTTTGAAGCCTCTGATCTTGGGAACATTCTCTGAATTTTCCAAGGTCAGAGGCCACCTCTGTGAAAAGTTATTGATTTTTCAAGTTTATGTCACTATTTTAGGTATATTAATTCCAATAATTAGCATGTTGTAAAATAAATTCTAGGAAAATTTGGTGATGTTTCTTAGGACCAGGTGACCCTATTAAAAATATATTTTGATTTAATTTATTCATAATAACCTTAATTGGCCTAAACCCCTAAAATTTAATTTGAATTAATTAGGGTTAACCACATATCAAATTGACTTGAAAACAATTCTCCATTACTCTTTAGGGTCAGAGGAACCTTACATAAAATTTTGAAATCAATTGGACTTGATTAACCCCACCAAAATGGATTGATTAAGCCTCATAAGCAAAATAGAACTTTAAAAAATCATAACTCAAAAAATACTTTTCAAAAATTCACAAAAATGGTTTTGGAGCTTCTCTGATATCAAGGAAGTTCAGGAAAATTAAAATTGAAATTTTCTAAAAAAGTTGATTTTTCACAATATTTTAATATTTTAATAATTAAAAAAAATAATAAAAAATCATAAAAATATTAAAAATCATAAAAATGTCACATTTTGACTCCTAATCATTTAGTAACAAACCAAATATTTTTCCTAAGTCCCTAAGATAAGATATTGAATTTTAAAGGCTTAATGTAATTTTTAAAATTAAAAAATAAATTTTCAACCTTTTTCACTAAAATAATTCTAATAAATCAAAGAAAAATCAGAAAATTATAAAATTTATTTCTCTAGACTCCTTGAGGTCAGATAAATTTAAGAAAAATATAAAATCTATTTTTCAACTTTTATTTTATTTTAAAATTAATTAATACTCTAAAACTCAAAATAATTATAATAAATAAAATATAATTTAAAAAATCACAAAATTTGGTCCAAGTGGTCCCCTAGTCATTGGGAATATCCCATAATTTTCTTAAGGACCAAAACCTTTCTTTGGTCATGTTGTTGAATTTTCCTTGAAAATCCCTATTTTTCATTAAAAATAATTATATAAATAAATTAAATTCAGAAAAATCACATTTTCTCCTCTAATGTCGTAATTGACATGTGAGTGAGGTTACATAAAAATTTTAAATTCATTTGAGCTCAATTTAGTGAGTTATAAAATAAATAAACTTAAAAGGGCATACAGGTAATTAAAAATTTTAACCCTTAATTAAAACTTTAGGTTTAATCAAAATGGGGGGTAAAATATTTGATTTTAAATTTTTCTTGGATGATTGAAACTTAGGGAAATTAAGGGGTAGAAACCCATTAAACACTTTGAAAATATCAAAATGAAACTTTAATTAATTAAATAATTTAAATTTTAGAAAGAATATATTTAAAATTTGGATTATTAAAATAGGGATACTATTAAGAGGATGTTTATTCTTTAAATTAAATCTAAAATAATTTGAACACTATTCCAAACTTAAAATTATTAATTAAAACCTCATAATTAAATTAAAACACTTTAAACCATTAACTCAAACTTTAAATTAAGAGTGATTAAAATTCTCGATAAACCAACTTGCCCTTAAAGGCTTTAATTATTATAACTCTAAAATAGAGCATTAAATGAGATGTCACTTCATTCATCAGGTTATCAAATACCCAAGTTCACTGAGCAAGAGACAAAGTTTAACTAAACTCCTGGATGATTAATTCATATGTGCAATTAAATTTACTTGGACTCAAAATAATCCCAGAAGTATTGAAAAGATGTTTAGGACTCGTCCTAAACACTTCCTCAATATGATGGGATGTTTTAGAAGAACAATTGAATCTAATTATTCTTTGATGAAGAAAATCATCCTTAAACCAAACCAAGAACCTAGACGACATAGGAGATGACTAGTTATAGGATTAGGAATTTGGTAGACAACCAAAACCCTTCCCTTAGCTTTACCTAGGTATCTGTTGAAATATTTAAATGCCTTAACATGTGTTTTAAGTGCAGCTTGGGATGACGAGAAGACCCTCCAGGTATGCTTTTATTTTATTACAATTTACTTTACTGCAATTTACTTACATGCACTGTACTTTACTTTTCTTGCATGTTAAATAAGACTGTTACATGAAAACCAAAACCTTTAGGATAGTACCTGAACTGAAACCAAAACTAAATTAAAAGTCATTACAACGTAAAATTCACCGCCACAACATTTCAAAATATAAAACAACTCAAAATTTAATCACAAACAGAACAACAAAACTACAATTGCAACTAAATTAAAACGTCTCGTTGAATGATCGGGAATACCTCGGATGATGTAACCCACATGTTGCTAACGAGGTTTCCCACGGTCTAAATGAAAGTGTGGAACTCATTCAGTTGAGTTTAGCAAATTCATCTGAACTAAGTAAATTCAATGAAAATAACGGTGCCGGGACGACGGAACCGTGGGATCTTAATCGGTTCTGTTTAAACAACTTTAAGATTTGTTTTAATTAAAATATTAAAAAACACTTGGATTTTAAGATTTTCTCTAAACCAAAACACTTCTCTCATCTCCTGATTTATGACTTCTAAAACTAAACCTCTGCAACAACAAGGAGCTCGGAGCATGGTGGGCAGCTCAGCCATCGTCATCAGCAAAACTCGGATCTACTTCAGCAAAACTTTCTTAGAATTAAATAACCAAGCCATAGGACTTCGAGGTAGTTTGCCTAGTGCAACATAAATCCTCAACTCTTCGTTAGGCATTTGTATGATCATGTCATGTAAATTAAACCCTAACCGGTCTTAGGACTCTGAGGTAGTCATTTTGTACTACATAAACCCTCACATCTTCGAGGTTATTTGTATGATCATGTCATACAAATATAAGTCCTAATTAATTAAAATTGGCAGGATTGCAACATTAAATAAATCTTCAAATTGAAGCCAAACAATAGGATAGTTTGGGAAGTTGCCAAGATTCTTCTTGGATCCTCAGCTTCTCCTACTTTTCTTCCTTTGAACTCCTGAAATTAACTGTTTCAAATTTGATCCATTTCCTATTGAAATTCCAAAATTCAATCCTTTGAAAACCTTAAACTTTGAAATTCTTGAGAGCAATACCACTAATCATTATCGAGAGTTTTCTTAAATGATTCTCGTCATTTAAGATGTAATTAACTATAGGGGCTTGCCCTTATAGGGAACTTTAAGAACCCAGGTAATATAGAGCCTCCTTAAATCATTTATATTAAGCAGGGGAACTTGTCGGCTTATAAAATTGGTTCGCAGACCCAACGAATGTCACAAATCTCCTAGTTTATTTAATCAAGCCCCATCATCAAGCAGTGTGTCTATTCTTTGGGATAGATACACGGTTTGTGATGCGGTGCTCGTTTATATAAACTATTCGAGATGTGAGATCGGTTTGATTTCATATCTTAAAATTTTAAAACTTAAAATTATTTTCAAAATAAAATACTACTTTCTAAATTATATATATATATATATATATATATATATATATATATATATATATATATAAATTTAAAATATGAAAATTCGCCTACAATTTCTGTAGGCGACCCCTTTTCAAAATACAACTTAACCTAAAAATATGCCGACATCCACCCAAGCCTAACTCAAACCAAAATTCTCCTAAATTGGCCTAAACCAATCATGAACCCAAACAAGCCCAAATCCCAAAGTCAAGATCCAACCAAAATTGAAAACTCTTTTTCATACCTCCATAAATATTTTGCAACATTAATTTTACATAAAACTCAACATTAGCCCAACTTTAGCCCAAGTTAGCCCAATTTGACCCACTTTGGTCCTATTACTAAAAGACACAAATTAAACCCAATTCAACTTCAAATTACCCTAAACTTGTTCCAAATCATTCATGGCACATTCCTAAACCAAATGCAATATTTATTTGGCTCAAACTTTTTCCAAAATTGCATCCAATAGTTTATTTTGAAACCTAAAAGCCCATTTTCCTAAAACATTTAAAAGCCCATTTTCACTAAACTTAAAAAGCCCAAAATTAACTCTAAGGCCCACATGCCATTTTCTTCTCATCATCCATTTAATAAATTCATCCATAAGTTTCAAAATCATCATTAAACCATGCTAAATCAAGCCTCATGCCAAATTATCCCTAAAATGTCCAAATCCCTAAAACCGATTTTTATGTAAAGTGATCCAAGGCACTCCCAAGCCAAATGGAGCCATTGAGCCATGCTTAAGCCACATGAAGCCATGGAAGCCACTTTCCACATCACCAAACCATTTATGGCAAAAGAGGGGAGCCCTTTCCAAACTTCATCTTAAGCATTTTTAACCCCTTTAATGTCACACTCTAACCCATGCTAAATCAAAATCCTTTGGATAGATACTTCTCCACCTAAAGTCAGCTGAGCCAAATGATTCACTTCAGCCCAAATCAAACTCTTGGAGGGTGAACCCAACCCATTTCCATGGCTTGACCAAACTAAGCCAAAATGCACCCTCCCCCATTCCATTTTAATCAAACCTCTTTGCACATGTCCAAAGCCAATTGAACTCACAAACCTCAAGCCTTAACCTCACTGACCAAGAGGGTGACTTGACCTTGACCGGACCACCAACCCAGTTGCCGGAAACCATAAGGCCGAGAGCTCCATGTGAGCCAAAAAATTCAAAACTCCCTTGTTGAGTTGCCCCATGGCCAGTAGACATCATGGCCCTTCTTCCCTTGACCTAAGCAGCTGATCCCAGCCCCTGGCTGGCCCTGAGAAGCTCTACAGCCATGGCTATTTAAACTCACCACCCCATGGACAAAAGAGGTGATGAACAAAAACCTTGCCAAAACTCTCCCAAAATTACTCCACACTCTTCTCCTAGCATAGAGAACTTGATCCCCACTGTTTTCCTGCCCTAATTCCTACTGGTTGAGCTCAATTCCAGAGCTCAATCTCAGGCTTGAAACCAGGACATCCCTGAAAACCTCCATCAAAATCAAATTAAACTCACCCACACCTTCACCAGACCAAGAGAAAAAGTTCCCCAGTGGAAGCCCCCTTACCAGGCCATCCATTTTTGCTGGAGACCAAAGCTTGAAGTCGGGCTTGGTGAAAATCATACCTAGGCATTTCACCATAGCTTCAGGCTTCATCCTTAGCTTCCCTGGACTCCAACGAATGTGCCAAGCCCCTCCGATTGAAGCCTCACTTCTCAGAGCCATGGTATTGACCTCTTCTTCCTCCCGAGCTTCTATGAATTCTCCATTTTGTTTGGCTTTCATCTAGTCTAGATGCATCGATAGAGACCCACCTCGCATGATTTGGTTGAGTATCGAGTGAGATCTTAGGTGTAGAAGGTGGACGGTTCTCGGGTTAGGACACGTGGAGACGATGAACGGATGCCGTCCATTCGCACGTGTATTGGATAGGCGGCTAGGATCACGTTGGATGGAGGCACGGAATGGAATCGCGGGACGCGTGGCTGCTGAGTCAGATGGCGACACTAAATCAAATTGCGCCGCGTGTGCTTTCGAACCGACCGAGGATGACGCGGCGCTGACTGGTTTAAGCAGATAAATAGGATTTTCTGAATTTATTAAATAACCAGAACTTTAAAAATTCATATCTTTGCATAGAAAAATCATAAAAATAAACTAAAAATACCCTCTTGCTCAGTGAAAAGAGGAGAATAATATGGAAAAAGAATTAAGTTAATTTGTTGAGTGTAAGATTTTTAATGATTTAAATACTCTCTATGGTGTTTTAATTCTCCATTTGCATACACAATTCATCATGGTACTGTTATTGGGAACATTCCCTAAATTTTCCAAAGCCAGAGTCCATCTCTATGGAAAGTTATCTAATTCTCAAGTTTGTGTGTCTATTTTGGTATTTTAATTCTAATAATTAGCATATTACTTAGAAAATTCTAGAAAAAATAGGGGAGGTATTTTATAACCAGAGGACCCTAGGAAAATTATGGTTTGATTAATTAGCCCAAACACTTAAAATTTAACTTTAATTAATTAGGAGTAACCATACATCAAAATCACTTAAAAATAATTCTCCATTGTCACTTAGGATACAAAGAACCTGACATAAAAATTTCAAGTCAATTGGAAATTATTTAACCCATTAAATGAATTAATTAAGTGACATAGCCATTTTGAAGATTAAAAAATTCATAAAACCCAAAATACAATTCAAAAATTCACCAAATTGGTTTTATGGGCTCTCTGATATCAGAGGAGTCTATGAAAATTAAAATTGGAATTTTCTAAAAATTTTCATTTTTAACCCTATTTCTAATATTTTAATAATTAACAAATTGAAAAAATCACGAAAATATTAAAACTCACAAAAATATCATATTTTGTTCCCTAATCACTTAGGAGCCAACCAAATATTTTTCCTAATTCTCTAGGTAAAGATATTGAATTTTAAAAGCTCAATGTAATTTTTTAATGTTAAAAAATTAATTTTCTTAACCTTTCCACTAAAATAATTCTAATTAATCAAAGAAAAATCAGAAAATTATAAAATTTGATTCTTTGACTTCCTTGAGGTAAGAGGGAATT
Organism: Papilionanthe hookeriana x Papilionanthe teres; assembly: GCA_022702705.1. Lineage (NCBI taxonomy): Eukaryota > Viridiplantae > Streptophyta > Magnoliopsida > Asparagales > Orchidaceae > Papilionanthe > Papilionanthe hookeriana x Papilionanthe teres. The sequence continues at coordinate 61,488,677 of CM040423.1, read as the reverse complement.
ACGAAAAAAATATAAAATCTATTTTTCAACTTTAATTTTATTTTATAAATAATTAATACCCCAAAACTTAAAATAATTATAATAAATAAAATGTAATAAAAAAATCACCAAAATTAGTTCAAGTGGTCCTCTAGTCAGTAGAAACATCACATAATTTTCTTAAGGACAGAAACTTTAATTTGGTTATGTTGTTGAATTTTCGTTGAAAACCTTATTTTTCATTAAGATAATTATATAAATTAAATTAAAAATGGAAAAAAATCACATTTTCTCCTCTAATGTTTTGATTGACATGTGAGTAAGGTAAAATAAAAATTTTAAGTTCATTTAAGCTCAATTTGGTGAGTTATGAAATGAACATGCTTAAAAGGGCCTAAAAGTAATTAAGGATTTTAACCCTAAGTAATACTTTAGGCCTAATCATAAGGAGGGTAAAATATTTGATCTTAATTTTCTCTTGGATGATTGAAACTTAGGGAATTAAGGTTAGAAATCCATTAATCACTTTTAATACATTAAAATGGAACATTAATTAATTAAATCATTTAAATTTTGGGAGAATAATTAAAATTAGGATCATTAAGATTAGAGATATGACTTAAGAAGATATAAATTCTTCAATCTAAAATCCTAAATGGATCAATTCAATAATACTCAATTCTTAATTAATTCTAAAGAGATGATAATTGAAATTAATAATTAAAAAAAAGAAAAAGAAATAATCCTTAATTAACCTAAAGCTTAAAACATTAAATGACTAAATAATCAAACTAAAATAAATCTAAAACATTAAAACAAATTTAAAATCACTTGGAAACAAACTTAAAACAAATTTGAAACATAAAAATTAATCTCAAAATAATTAATAACAAAAAAAAGTGAAAACTAATCCAATTAAAACTAACAAAAGTACTACGATTAATTTAAACTAAATTTGAATCATTAAAATTTAATGAAATTAAATAATATAAACACCTCTTTCAACTTAAATAATATGAAACATCAAAGATTAATCTAGAACAATTCATGACTAAAAAATCATAAATTAAAAATTAAATCAGTTTAAGACATTAGAACTAATTTAAAACATTATAATCATTTAAAATATAAAAGTTTAAATGAATTAAATAACTTGAATACTATTCCAACTTAAAATGGTTTAAAACATCTAAAAAGATCAAATAAAACTTTATAATTAAATCAAAACCACTTTAAATCTCCAACTCAAATTTCAATTAAGAATGGCTAAGTCCTTTGATGAACTAACCTATCCCTGAAGGCTTTCACCTTCATAACCCTTAAATGGAGTTTGAAGTGCAATGTCACTTTACTCATCAGATAATCAAATGTCCAAGTTCACTGAGCAAAAAATAAAACTTGACTAAATTCTTGGATGACCAAATCACCTGTACACTGAAATTCATTTGGACTCGAAACAATCTCAGAAATATTGAAAAGTTGTTCGAGATTCACCCTAAGCACTTTCTCAATATGATGAGATGTTTTAGAAGAACAATTGAATTTAATTGTTCTTTGGTGAAGAAGATCATCCTTAACAAAACACAAGGACATAGACGCCATAAGAATCGACTAAGAATTGGACTAAGATTTTGGTAAACAACTAGAACCTTCCTTTAGCTTTACCTAGGTGCTTTCCATGAAATATATAATGCTCTGACATGTGTTTTAAGTGCAGCCGGGAATGACGAGAAGACCCTCAAGGTACGCTTTTATTTTATTGCGATTTATTTACCTACACTATACTTTACTTCTCTTGCATGTTAAATAAGAATGTCACCCTGCATGAAAACTAAAACTTTTAGGATATCCACAAAACTGAAACCCAAAACTAAACTAAAAGTCACAACAAGATAAAAATTCACCACCACAACATTCAAAAATATAAAAGAACTTAAAATCTAATCACAAACAGAACAACAAAACTACAATTACAACTAAATTAAAATGTCTCGTTGGATGATCAGGAATTCCTAGGATGATGTAACCCACGTGTTGCTAACGAGATTTCCCACGGTCTAAATGAAAGTGTTGAACTCATTCAAGTGAGTTTCGTAAATTCATTTGGACTAAGTGAATCCGATGAAAATAGCAGTGTCGGGATGACAGAACCATGGGATCTTAATTGGTCCTGCTTAATCAACTTTAAGATTTGTTTTAATTAAAACATTAAGACATCTGAACCTTAAGACATTTCTAACCAAAACACTTCTCTCATCTCTTGATTGCTACTTCTAAAACTAAAACTCTTCAACAACAAGGAGCTTGGATCATAGTGGGCAGCACAACCATCGTCGTCAACAAAACCCGAGTCTACTTCAGCAAAACCTTTCTTAGAAATAAATAACAAAGCCATAGGATTTCGAGGTAGTCTGCATAGTGCAAAATAAATCCTCAACTTTTCGTTAGCCATTTTGCATAATTGTGTTATGCAAATTAAGCCCTAACAGGTCTTAGGACTCTGAGGTAGTCATTTAGTACGACGTAAATCCTTACATCTTCGAGGCTATTTGTGTGATTATGTCATAAAAATATAAGTCCTAATTAACTAAAATTGACAGGATCGAAACATTAAATAATTCTCTCAAATTGAAGCCAAACAATAGGATAGTCGGGAAGTCACCGAATTTCACTTCGGGTCTGTGACATACCCTACTTCTTTTCCTTTGGTTTCCTGAAATAAACTGTTCCAAATTTGAGGTAATCCCTTTAGAAATTCCAAAATTCAATCCTTTGAAACCTTAAACTTTGAAATTCTTAAGAGCAAAACCACCAATCATTATCGAAAGTTTTCTTAAGTGATTCCCGTCACTTAGGATGTATTTAACTATAGGGGCTTGCCCTTATAGGGAACTTTAAGAACCCAGGTAATATAAACCCTGCTTAATTCCTTTATATTAAGCAGGGGAACTTGTCGGCTTATAAAATTAGTTCGCAGACCAAACAAATGTCACAAATCTTCTAGTTTATTTAATCCAGCCCCATCATCAAATAATGTGTCTATTCCTCGGGATAGATATACGATTTGCGATGCGGTACTCGTTTATATAAACTATTTGGGATGTGAGATCGGTTTGATTTCATATCTTACAATTTTCAAACTTAAAGTTATTTTCAAAAATCAAATGCTACTTTTCAAATTATATATATTTAAATTAAATCAAAAATCTAAAATTCGACGACAATTTCTATAGGCGACCCCCTTTTTAGAACACATAACCTAAAAATATTCCGACATAGCCGCCTCCAAATTTTTCATGACATTGTGGAGGCCTTCTCCCTCTGATATCTCGTAGGGGAAACTCTCTAACATTTATAAGGCAGAAAAGCTAGAGAGCTTTTTTTGCTCCACAAACAATCACGATCTTATAGGAGAGACTATCTACAAAGCTTTTCCATCCTCTAAGATCGAATTCAACCAACTTCTCCTAGGAAAGTTGGGAGCACAAAACCGTGGTAAATTGAGATTCTGACCCGGCAGGATTTAGAACTAGGGCTCAGAATGGGGAATTACTCAGCTTCGAATAGAAATGAAAAACATATGGGATTCTAACCTAGGGCTTCCTCTGGGGAAATCAACTACCCATCACATAGGCGTCGTGGACACACCAATCAACGACAACCGACACTCCATCCCTTTGATGCGACTTTTTTTCATATGTAAGAATTTATGACATCAGATTTATATATTTATAATGATTTTGTAAAGTCACAATTTCAAACGCAAGTATACGTATCATATCAAGTAATACAGGGCTCTAATGGAGTCCCGTTTATCGATCCCACAGAGAAGCGAGGTAAGAGGTTCTCAGTAAAATTCTAGTCTACTACTAACAACCTTAGTTTGAAATGGTGATACAAGTGGTTTTTCTAACAACTACTCTTAAATGCAGACGATTATATGTAAGAATAATAAATACTCCTAAATAAAAATATTACTTCTAAAGATATCCCTTTCTGGAAAAATTGGTTTGGTGAATTTTGAGATAATAAAATATACTATTCTTATGTAATAAATTGGATAAAATTTAGGAATGAGATTTATTAAATATTGTATGTGCCAAATAAGAGCAATCCTATTCTTTGCTCTCTTCCGAGTACCCCCTCTTCAGAGTGCTATAAAGAACATTGGCAAAAACCTAGGCTTAGTCCCTAAATCCATGGTCAAGCTGGGAGGATACTGGCTCCCACTTCAGAGCTCCCACTTCCCTTCACCTGAAGGCTAACCCTAGCTTTAGTTACCAAACTTAGGACCAAATTGGGGATCTCAGCCTGTCACCCTGAAACCTCCAATTCGACGCCCAAGAAATCATATTTTTCTATTTATTTGCACTCAATCCCCATGAACTATGTAACTCATTCATGGAAATTGAATGTGGTTTCACTTTGTTCAGAATTACACTGCCCTTTTAGGACAATGCAATTACAACGAATTTTAACAATACAACGGGCCCTTTTTGTAATGTAAATGAAGCACAAGTAAAAACCATCACATTTATAATTAAAACATCTTTTAGCAAGCATACCAATATCCTAAACATGAATCCTACTCATTGCAAAAGAAAAGTAGAGTGAAAACAATGACATAAACTTCTTATGTCTCTATTTCTAAACAAGAAGAAAGAGTAAGAGAAAAACAACACAAAGCACGAAGAAAACACAATGGAAAACTTCATTTCAAAGAAAATACACAAAATAAGTGTTTATAAAATCATAAGATAATGAAGAACATAATACTTAGCTTTTTCCTCTTGAAATAAAGATGAAAATCTCTCTTACAAAGTCTCCCACCGATCTATGCAATACTAGAACATTCCCTTACAGATTCTCTCAAAATCCCCTGACCAATCTCTTCAAAAAGATAGAAATCTAAATTTCTACTCCTATTTTAAGATCTCTAAGCATTCTCCAAATTTTTCCTATCATCTCCTCTCTTTTTTTGGCTTTAAATTCGGTATAAAATAGTGTAGGGATGAATTTCCCAAGAGGTGCATAAAGAAACCCTCCAAAAAAACATCCAGATTTGATGTATATGGCCAATAACCGCTCAATTTCGCATCGAGACTATCTTGGGCGCCGCCAGTGCTGAATAGGGTGCTGACGGCTCCCTATTTTTTTGTGCCCTTGAGTTTCTGGAGCCGCCGGCGCCAGTTTGGGCTCCCCCAACGCCCATCATGCGCAGCTCTACCAGTTTGCTTCGTTTGGCTCTGTTTCAGCTCCGATTCGCTCCGTTTCAGTTGCGTTGCATTCCTAACAAATAGCACTACAAAATAAAGATAAAAACAACATTTCTTTAACGTGTAATCTCATTCAAAAATATGCAAGAAATGTAAAATATATTAAACATAGAAAGACTTATCGAAATGTGTCAGGCCAAAATTTGCTTTCTTGCTCATTTTTGCTTCAAATTGCACCATTTTTGCTTTTTTTGCTCCAATCACCATTTCTTGTACCTAAAACCAAAAAACATACAAAATACCTTTCTTTTAAAGTGTAATATCACAAAAAATGAGTAAAATCATATAACAAAAAGTGTATATATTTTTGGTGCATCAAAATCCCCAAACTTAACTGTTACTTGTCCTCAAGTAACACTATAGCTTTAAAAACCAAATATATTGACTTGTGGTTGTGGGTTTCAATAGAGTCTCCTATAATTTCATCTCAGAAATGTTAGGAGAAATTCTAGCAAATCAACATAGGACTAGAGTGTAAGAATATCTCATATTCAACTTAGGAATCCTGATTTTCTATTTACTTCAAAAGTTATTGAAAATTGTTAAACTAAAGATTCATAGATAGTATAAAAATGGAATTTAAGCACCTTATATTAACCAATTTGACCAATACCTTTTGAAATAAGAATAAGTATAGGATTGTTTTTAAGCCTTTTCATTTAAAAAAAATCAAGTGAAACCGATTTTTGATTAGGCTTCTCCTCAAGCTTCCCCTCAGTTATTTTCTTTTTTTTTTCTTTTCTTTCAGGATCATTTTCAATCCCTTTTTTTCATCCTTTTTTTTTCTTTCTTTCAGGATCATTTTTAATCCTTTTTTTTAACTTTTTTTGATGTGAGGATTACTATATCTGGATAGGCCTTTAAAAATTTTTAATTTCAGTATCCTCTCTCTAAAATTCAAAACTCAAAACTTTCCCCCTCACTTTTTATAAGTGTAAATATTAGTTCGAAATAGGTTTTCAATAAAGGCTCAATTCTCATTAAGTATAAATCTAAGAATTTTAGCTTTTCAAATATTCAACTCCTTTGTACCATAAATAGAAAAATCAATTTTCCAATGTTTCCTACAAAATATCTTAACTTTAGAATAGTTTCTTCACATAGGAATTCAAATAAGTTATTTTTCTAACATTCCTAAAATCAAAATTATTGTAACCTAAAGGTAACACCGCATACCACAAATCATTTTAAAAGTGATATAAAATTAAATATAGACTGCTGAGGATAAATAAAGTTACATTTTAAAATTTTTTCTTCCCCCCAAACTTAAATTTTAAAATATTTTGCAATAAATTTCATAAAATGTATCAGGAAGAAAAAGTAAAGGTTGAATCTACTTACTACTACAATATCCTATCAAATTTATATACATGCATAATCAGGATAGAATGACTGTGGGAGAAAATAAATCTAACCTAAACATGCTTGTAGTAAAATTACACTAAATGGAAGTATTTTCACATTAAAATTTTATTTTTCTTCCTACCCCAAACTTAATTTTTAACATATATAGCATTCAGTACAGAAAATATAAGCAGGAAGAAAAATGGTTAAGAAATTCTATCTACCACAAATGTCTATCAAAATCATGTACAAGTATTCATTAGGACATAACAATATGCAGTAGAAAGTAAATCTAAATTAATCATGCCATAACTAAATTTATTAAATAAAAGTTTAACTAGCATAGCAGGAATCATCAAGGGAATATAAAAATGTTCTTCAATTATTATATAAAATTGTAACACAAACATAAACACACAAAAGATAAATGAGGTCAATTCTTCCATTAACTTATCCAATCTCACTACCTTACCTCTAATTTCTAACGGAATCACTACACTAGTAAATTATGTACTTTCAAATGATTTTATAGATTATAATCCCAAAGATAACATTATCCCTGATAAATTGGTTTCCAGACACCAATCTCAGGCATCATCTAATCCCTTTAAATAAGCACCTTTAACAGTTACATATTGTAGTGTAAGATCATCCTAATGTTATTCATTAAATAGGTTTGTGACTCCTACCAAATAAAAATAAAGTTAGAGAAAGGAAGTAATAAAATTAAGATGAAGCTGCCATTGTTCAAATTCATGATATCTCTTGTAAAACTCAAGTCCAGGTAAGACCTAAATCATACTGGACTCATCAATCCAACTACTACAAGAGAACATACAGGTCTAACCATAATAAGAAGTTAAGAAATCACCTCCCTCATGACACACAAAGATCAAATCAAACTACTAACAATCCAAATATCTACCAATCAACAATCAAACTTATCAATCCATAATGACACATAAAGATCAAGTCAATCCACTAATCCAAACATGAATTAACCTGATCAATCCACACTAAAGCAAACACAATACAACACTAACAATCATGAATCTATAGCATACTAAATCCAAACACATTAATAACTATGGGTAGTTTATTGTCGGCATATTTTTAGGTTATGTGTTTTGAAAAGGGGTCGCCTACAGAAATTGTCGGCGAATTTTTAATTTAATTTAAATAAATAATTTGAAAAGTAGTATTTGATTTTGAAAATAATTTTTAAATTTGATGATTTTAAGATATGAAATCAAACTGATCTCACATCCCAAATAATTTATATAACTAAGCGCCACATCACAAGCTGTGTATCTGTCCCGAAGAATAGACACACTACTTGATGATGGGGCTCGATTAAATAAACTAGAAGATTTGTGACAACCGTTTGGTCTGTGAACCAATTTTATAAGCCGACAAATTCCCCTGCTTAATATAAATGAATTAAGCAGGGTTTATATTACCTGGGATCTTAAAATTCCCTGTAAGGGCAAGTCCCTATAGTTAATTACATCTTAAGTGACGGGAATCACCTAAGAAAACTCTCGATAATAATCAGTAGTTCTGCTCTCAAGAATCTCAAAGTTTAAGTTTTACAGGGATTGAATTTTAGAATTTCAATAAGGAATGGATCAAATTTGGAACATTTTGTTTTGGGAATTCAAAGGAAGAAAAGTAGGAGAAATTACAGATTAGAAGCTAACTTCGGTAATTTCCCGACTATCCTATTGTTTGGCTTGAATTTAAGAAAGTCCTAATGTTTATTTAAAGTTTTGATCTTGCCAATTTTAATTAATTAGGACTTATATTCGTATGACATGATCATACAAATAGCCTCGAAGATGTGAGGGTTTATGTCGTATCAAACGACTACCTCGGAGTCCTAAGACCGGTTAGGGCTTAATTTGCAATGCAAATGCCTAACAAAAAGATTGAGGATTTATGTTGCACTAGGCAAACTACCTCGAAATCATATGGCTTGGTTATTTAGTTCTAAGAAAGTTTTGCTGAAGTAGACTCAGGTTTTGCTGATGACGATGGCCGTGCTGCCCACCATGCTCCGAGCTCCTTGCTGTTGCAGAGGGTTTAGTTTTAGAAAATTTTAATCAAAAGAGAAGAGAGGAGTTTGGTTTTAGAAATCTTAAAGTCCAAGTGTTTTTTATGTTTTAATTAAAACAAATCTTAAAGTTGATTATAACAACACCGGTTAAGATCCCACGGTTCCATCCTTCCGGCATCGTTATTTTTATCGGATTCACTTAGTCCAGATGAATTTGCTAAACTCAACTAAATGAGTTCCACACTTTCATTTAGACCGTGAGAAATCCCGTTAGCAACACGTAGGTTACATCATCCGAGGTATTCCCGATCATCCAACAAGACGTTTTATTTTAGTTGTAATTGTAATTTTGTATTCTGTTTGTGATTAAATTTTGAGTTGTTTTATCTTTTGAATGTTGTGGCGGTGAATTTTATCTTGTAATGACTTTTAATTTAGTTTTGGTTTCAGTTTTAGGGACTATCCTAAAGGTGTGGGTTTTCATGCAACAGTTGTTTATCATGCAAGAAAAGTAAGTGCATTTCGCAATAAAGTAAATTGCGAGAAGGTAAATTGCAATAAAATAAAAGCGTACCCGGAGGGTCTTCCCGTCATCCCAGTGCCGCACTTAAACACAATTTAGAATATTTAAGCATTTAAAGCAAGTTCCTAGGTAAAGCTAAGGGAAGGGTTATGGTTTTCTACCAAGTTCCTAATCCTATAGCTAGTCATCTCCTATGACGTCTAGGTTATTGTGTTTTGGTTTGAGGACGATTTTCTTCATCAAAGAACAATTAAGTTCAATTGTTCTTATAAACATCCTATCGTACTGAGAAAGTTCTTAAGACGAATCTTAAACATCTTTTCAATACTTCTAGGATTATTTTAAGTCTAAGAGAATTTAATTATGCAATGAATCAATCATCCAGGAGTTCAAGTTTTGTTATCTTGCTCAGTGAACTAGGATATTTGAATATCCTATGAGTGAAGTAATACTTCACTTAACACTCCATTTAGGAGTTATGACAATAAGAGCTCTTGAGGGCAAACCGATATTCAAGTGATTTATGATTTTAATTTAATTTCAATTAATGGTTTAAGTTTGGAATAGTGTTCAAGTTGTTTTAGATTTATTTTTGAATTCTTTATGTCTTAAGTGATGTTATATTTAATTTAATTCAATTTAATTTAATTTTAATTTAATTTAATTTGGTTTAATTTTAGTTTTAATTTAATTTTATTTATCTAATTTAATTTTAATTTTATTTTAACTTGATTGATTTTTTTATTCAATTTAATTTAATTTAATATGATTTGATTTAATTTAATGTGATTTAATTTAATTTAATTTTATTTTTAAATTTTAATTTAATATTTTTTTTTGCTTTTAGGGATAATTTAATTTTAATTGTTAAAGTACTAATTTAATTAAAATTTTAAAAGGATTTAATTTAAATGTTTTAATTTTAATTTAATTTAATGATTAAGTCTTTTAGCATTTTAAATTTTGAATTTGGATTATCATTTTAATTAGGAATTAAATATTATTGAGGTGATTAATTTAGGGATTCTTAGATTAAAGAATAAATTTTTTCCCAATAATATCCCTATTTTAATAATTCCAATTTTTTATTCTTCCAATTTTAAACAATTATTTAATTAAGGTTTATTTTAATTACTTTCAAATTGTTTGGTAGGTTTCTATCCTTTAATTACCTAAGTTTCAAACATACAAAATCAATATAGTATTAAATATTTTACCCACCCTTTTAATTAAACCTAAAATTTTTAACTATAGTTTAAAATTTTAATTACTATTTTGCCCTTTAAACTTACTAATTCCATAACTCACTAAATTGAGTTCAAATGAGTTTGAAATTTTTATGTGACTTCACTCACATGTCAATCAAGACATTAGAGAAGAAAATGTGATTTTTCTGTATTTAATTTATTTATGTAATTATTTTTGGTGGAAAATAAAGGTTTTCAAGGAAAATTTAGTAATATGACCAAGGAAAAGTTTCTGTCCTTAAGAAAATTATGTAACATTAATAATGACCAGAGGACCACTTGGACCAATTTTGGTGATTTTTTGAATTATATTCTTTTTATTATAATTATTTTGAGTTTTGGAGTATTAATTAATTTAAAAATAAAATAAAGGTTGAAAAATGAATTTTATATTTTTCAAAAATCTCTTTGATATCAAGGAAGCTAGAGAACCAATTTTTATAATTTTCTAATTTTTCTTTGATTTATTAGAATTATTTTAGTGGAAATGCTAGAAAATACATTTTTTTTATTTTAAAATTACCTTAGAGAATAAAAATTTGATATCTCATCATAGAGACTTAAGAAAAATATGGGGTTTGTTCCTAAATGATTAAAATTCAAAATATGACATTTTGGTGAATTTTATTATTTTTGTGATTTTTATTATTTTTTAATTATTAAAATATTAAATAATGCAAAAATTTAACTTTTTTTGGAAAATTGCAATTTTATTTTTTTTAAATTCCCCTGATATCGAGAGGCTCGAAAACCAATTTGGTGAAATTTTGAAAAGTATTTTGAAAGTTATGAATTTTTTTTGAATCTAATTTTAGCTAAATGGCTTAATCAACCCATTTGATAGGGCTAACCAAGTCCAATTGACTTCAAATTTTTATGGTGGGTTCCTCTGATCCTAAAGGTCAGTGGAGAATTGATTTCAAGTCAATTTGATGTATGATTAGCTCTAATTAATTAAGGTTCCATTTTGGGTGTTTAAGCCAATTAGGGTTATTACAAGTGAGTTAACTCAAGACCTATTTTCCCTAGGGTCCTCTAGTCATAATAAACATCATCAAATTTTCCTAGAATTTATTTCACAACATGATAATTATTGGAATTAAAATACTCAAAACAGCAACATGAATTTGAAAAATCAATAACTTCTCATAAGGATGACCTCTGATCTTGGAAAATTCAGGGAATGTTCCCAAGTTTAGAGACTTTAAAAGCCCTATAGTCTCATGCCATGGTGAATTTCTTATATGCATGGAGAATTAAAAAAATGCAGAGGGTAAATAAATAATTAAAAATAAAATACTTAATGAAATTACATGATTTCTTTTCCACATTATTCTCCTCTGTTCACTGAGCAAGAGGGTATTTTTATTTTATTTTTAGGATTTTTCTACACAAAGTTATGAATTTTCAAAGTTCTGGTAATTAAATAAATAAGAAAAATCCTAATTTCCTACTTATCCAACGCGGCGCCCTGTCATCCTCGGCATATCCGAACGACCACGCGGCGAGCTCCCATTCGATGCCGCCTTCTGAGTCAGCTGCCACGGGGCCCGCGGTTCATGTCCAGTTGCTCCATCCGGTGCGATCCTGACCGTCCGCTCGATACACGCATGATCCAAAGGCTCCTGGTCATCGTCTATGACTGGTGTGAACCCGTGACCGTCAACCTTCTAACCCTAATTTCTCACTCGATTCTCAATGAATTTTTGTGTTCTTATGCTCTATGGATTCTTCTTGAAGAGACGAACACATCCATACGGTAAACATGCATTGAAATTGATTCAAATTAAATGGAGAATCTCTGTAAGCTCGGGTAGAAGAGTGAGTCCATACCTTTGCTCAGAGAAGTGTAGCTTTGATCTGAGAGTTGTGTCATGTTCGATTGGGTCCAAGCAAGCTCCAGATGAAGTCCCTTGGCCTGGTGAATTGTCCAGGTATGATTTCGACCACAGTCGATTACAAAGCTTGGAGTCTGGAACAGATGGGTGGCCTGGAGAAGGGGCTTTTGCTGGTAAACTTCTTCTCTTGGTCTGGTAAAGGTGTATGACCAATCAATTTGGGGATTGGCTCACTGTGGAGAAGTGTCCTGGTTTTGGGCTTGGATTTCAACTCTGAAATTGAGCTCACAGAGAGGAAATAGCAGGGGGATTTCAGTGGGGATCAAGTTCTCTATGTGTGGTGAGTAGCCTGGAATGATTTTGGCAGAGTTTCCTTAAGGTTGGTTTAGCACCTTTTCCATGGCCGAGAGAGGTGGTGTTTAAATAGGAGAGGCTGGAGGGCCTCCCAGGGGGAGTTAGGGACTGGGATCAGTTGCTCTTGGCAAGAGAAGAACAGCTGCAATGGCCACTGGGCCTGGGGCAACTCAACAAGGAGGAATTTCAATGTTGGCTCACATGTGAGTTCTCGGGTGTGGTGTTTTCCGGCGATCCAGGAGGCTGGCCGGCAGGCATGGGTCAACCTCAGGTCCAGGTGGGTCAGGGCTTGGCAATGGTGAAGTCAATTGGGTTTGGACATGTGTAAAGGAGTTGGATCAAAGTGGCATGGGGGGCATGGCTATTTTGGCTCTAAATGGGTCAACCCATCCTTTTGGGCTAGGTGGACCACCCAAGACTTGGTTTAGGCTGAAGAGAAAGTGATTTGGCTCAGCTTGATTAGTGGGGTCAAGTCACAATCCAAGTACAATTAGGATTAAACATGGTTTATGAGAGACATGGAAATGATTAATCACCCTAAGGGAATTTGGAAAGGACCTCCTCCATTTGCCCAAGATAGCATGGTGACATGTAAAGGAGCTTTCATGGCTTCCATGTGGCTTATGCATGGCTTCATGGCTTGCCTATGGCTTGCACATAGCTTGGCTTACTTGTATGAAAATGGATTTTGACATTTTTGATAAATGTATGAGAGGTTAACATGAAGCTTGATTTAGATTAAATTTATATTTGATTGGAACTTTAGGGATGGCTTTAATTGAAGTCATGATGAAGAAGAGTGTCATATGGGCTTTAGCATGAAGTTTGGGCCTTTGAAATTTAGTGAAGATGGGCTTTTAAAATGGTTTAGGGAAGTGGGCTTTTGGATTTTAAAATGGATTTTAGGATGAAATTTTGGTAAAGGCTTGGGCCAAATAGTTGTTGGGTTTGGTTTAGGGGTATGTCATGAATGATTTGAAATGAGTTTGGAATGATTTGGGTTTGAATTGGGTTGGATTTGGGCCTCTTTGGTAGATGGGCCAATGTAGGTCAAATTGGGTTAACTTGGGCAAATGTTGGGCTAGGGTTGAAATTGATGTAAAATTAATGTTGGGAAATGTTTTATGGGAGTGTTTCAAAGAGGTTTTGACTTTGGTTGGGGTTTGATTTTGGGGTTTGGGCTTATTTGGGTTAGGTTTGGGTTTAGGTCAAAATTGGGCCTTTTAGCTTTGGGTTGAATTTGAGTGGGGTTTGGGTCCAAATTTTGGGCAAATCATGTTAGTGTTTTGTTTGTGGGGATGTTAAGGAAGGTTTAGAAAAGGTTTGGGGTTATTTGGAGTTGAATTGGGTTAGTTTGGTTTGACATTGGGTTCATTTTGGGTTAAAATGAGTCAAATTGGGGATTTTGACAAAAGTGGGGTAAATTAACAAAATTGGCCCATGGTGTAGTTGAACAAAATGAAATTGGGAATATTTGGGATTTTCTGGAATTTTCTGGGAATTTTCTGAATTTTTGGATTTATTGGCTAAGAGGGGCATTTTGGGTATTTGGAGGGTATTGGGAGGTATTTTTGGCATTTTTGGTATTTTTGGCTATGAATGATCAATTTGAGTGGTGGGAGAATGTTTGAGATTGATTTTGAAGAATTTGGGTGATGTTGGAGAATTTTGAAAAATTTGGGTAATTTCAAGGGTTTTGGGTAAGTTGAAGTGGTCTCGGGGTCCCGGGGGTCAAAAATTGAAAATTTAGAAAATTGAAGATTGGGTAAATGTAAGTAGAATGAAATCATTTTGGTTGATCCATGAAGCCATATCAAGCCCACATGAGCCATGAAGGGACTCATTTAAGGCATTCACTATGTTGTTCCTAACCCTCTTAGCCAAGGGCTTAGGGGTTAAGGACCATCCATGTGAATCACCTCCGTGAGTCATGGGGTCAAATTGGGTATGGGTGTGGTTTTAGGAGGTGTGTGAAAGTATAGTGTATGAGTGTAGTGTGTGTGTAAGTCAGCCCTTCACCATACCAGGGCACCCAGGGCAGTCCTAAGGCCAAAGAGTTCTATAGGAACTCGTCCTTTAAACTTCCACATTTGATTTCAACCCTCTAGGTGATTAGGGGTTTACAATCAAGTTTGTGGAGTTTGCAGGGAGTTAAGAAGTGGTTTGAAATTCTAAAGGGTGGGTCCCAATTCTAATCCTCTAGGATAGTCAAAGGAAAAGCCTAAGGCTAGATCCTAAGTACTAAAAAGAAGAAGAGAAGACCTCATCAAAAATGAGGTCAACAAATGGACCCCCAATAGGTGTGGTGTGCTAACCAAGCACACCGCGCTTATTGGCGTTGACCGAAAAGATCAACAAAACCAACACAGATGTCCAAGTGCAAACTTAGGACGAAATTAAAGAATTTCCGCTGGGGAGTGTCAAGTATATCTCTGAGACTGGAGATTCCTGAACTCTCGCTAGGGAAAGGAAAAGGAGGTGAATCCCAAACCTCATGATCTGGGGAATTTCGATTTAGATTTCATTTTGTTTCTATTTAAGTTTTGATGTGTGAGCTCAGATTTTAGTTTGAGTTTCAATTTAGATTGAAGTTTTGTTAAAATTAATTTGAAGGGATTTGAAGTTGAAATGAAAATTGGAATTTTATGGTTTTAGGTGTAACATCTTCAACCTCAAAAGAAAATTGAATTGATTGGATTGAATCATTATAATGAGGAGAGATCTCAGAGTAATGCGGTATTGGATGTAAAATCCTTAACCTCAAGAGTTTGATTTTGATGTATTTCATTGCGATAGGGAAAGAATCCTAAAGCAATACAGTATCAGATGTAAAATCCTCAACCCCAAGAATTTGATTTTGATGTATTTCATTGCGATAGGGAAAGAATCTAAAGCAATGCAGTCTCGGATGTAAAATCCTCAACCCCAAAAGTTTGATTTTTTTTTATGTATGTCATTGCGATAGGGAAAGAACCTAAAGCAATGCAGTCTCGGATGTAAAATCCTCAACCCCAAGAATTTGAATTTTGATGTATTTCATTACGATAGGGAAAGAACCTAAAGCAATGCAGTCTCGGATGTAAAATCCTCAACCCAAAAAGTTTGATTTTGATGTATTTGATTGCGATAGGGAAAGAACCTAAAGCAATGCAGTCTCGGATGTAAAATCCTCAACCCCAAGAATTTGATTTTGATGTATTTCATTGCGATAGGGAAAGAACATAAAGCAATGCAGTCTCGGATGTAAAATCCTCAACCCCAAGAATTTGATTTTGATGTATTTCATTGCGATAGGGAAAGAACCTAAAGCAATGCAGTCTCGGATATAAAATCCTCAACCCCAAGAATTTGATTTTGATGTATTTCATTGCGATAGGGAAAGAATCCTAAAGCAATGCAGTCTCGGATGTAAAATCCTCAACCCCAAAAGTTTAATTTTTGTTGTATTTCATTGCGATAGGGAAAGAATCTAAAGCAATGCAGTCTCGGATGTAAAATCCTTAACCCTAAGAATTTGATTTTGATGTATTTCATTGTGATAGGGAAATAATCCTAAAGCAATGCAGTCTCAGATGTAAAATCCTCAACCCCAAAAGTTTGATTTTGATGTATTTGATTTTGCAAAGATTTGTAGTGTTGATTTGAAAAGTGTGGAATTTTGGTGTTTCGAGAATTTCATGAAAGTTGTAAAAGATTTTTGTGGAAAGAAACAAATTAGGAGGGGATATGTAAATGCTACATATCTTATTCAAAAAGAGTTGATCGAAAGTTGCTGGTTTGGATTGGATACAATTCCTCGCCATCAGATCCGAATCGAAAACCTCATGGCTCCGTTTCAATGGAATCAATCGCTTCCATCCCAGGCAGGGAGAGAGTAGAACGAATTGGATTTCAGATTTGGAAGGTTGAGTTTGAATCTGATTGAGATTTGATTTAAAATCTGGAAGGTGGAATTTGAATTTGATTGAGATTTGATTTGAAATTTTTGTTCATTTTGTTTGTCCTTTAACAATTCAAATTTGCCTTATCGTTCATTTAATGTTCATGTGGATTTGGCGTTCATCATTTTTTTCTTTAGATTTTTAAGGAAAGATTTCTTTTATTCTTTTTGTTTCTTTTCTGTTCTTTGTTCGAAGTTCATTTAACTTTAATGGCGTTTCCCAGTCAACTTGCACAAAAGAGGTGAAGGCCAAAAATGTGACATGGTCACTTTCATTCCAAACATGTTGAAGATACATCATACAACTCGATCTAGAATACATCTCATACAATCCATGTAGACTCAAAACGGACTATGTATGATCTTTGTCGATCTATCCAAAAAGGCATCTGTCAAAAATCCATGTCTGAATAGTGAGGTACATGGTCAATAACATCACCTTCCAAGCCATCCTCGGCAAGGATGTCGTATGGATGTACGTTGGAGGTGTGATATTTTCCATGTAACTCACAGCTCGTAAGGCCGGAGGCTCTCTAGCTCTGGGTCTAGCTGGAAGTGGTAAGGTGCTTTCC
The DNA here is from genome assembly GCA_022702705.1 of Papilionanthe hookeriana x Papilionanthe teres. Taxonomy (NCBI): domain Eukaryota; kingdom Viridiplantae; phylum Streptophyta; class Magnoliopsida; order Asparagales; family Orchidaceae; genus Papilionanthe; species Papilionanthe hookeriana x Papilionanthe teres. Next base: position 61,471,548 of record CM040423.1, on the reverse strand, counting down.
CGTCATCCATCCTTCTGAAAGTAACTGAGATCCGCTTCATTGGTACTCCCGGTATGCAATGTTTAGCGACATCTGCTCCGTTCCCTTTTAGTATCATGACGAAACCTACCGGTAATGGTATCTTTACCGGCCCTCGGAACTCACTCGGGCCTCGCTATCCGGAGGTCGGATCCGAACATGATATTACATTCGTTCGTAAAAGAAACCGTGCGTAAAGGTCCGACAAACTCGTGGTGATCTATGTGCGGGGGTATGCGATCACCCCGCTTGTAAATGTTAATGATGCAACCGTTGGGTATGCAATCCGTTGGCGTACCCTCCATGTTATCATTCTCTTTACCATCCTTTTGATGACTAATGGCATTGGATCTACCTTGCCATGACGGAGTATCCCGGTGGGTTTCCCTTCCGTCTTCTCGCGAAGTTTTAGCAGCATCCACATTGTATTGTAATTCTCCCTTTCCCCGGCATCCATCTCCCGGGTTCGAGTAAGTGTTTTCTCTTAGGCGGCCCGCTCGACCCATTCTTTTCAAATCCCGGATGCGATCCACGATTTGTTGTTGTTCGTATTCGGAGAACACGTTTGTATGTAGCTCGAGGCCTTCTAGTATATTGATCCTCCTGCCTCTAATTCTCTCGAAGTATTCAAAAGTTTGCTTCTCGACATTCTGCATTCTTTCTAGCTCGTATTCTGGAATAATCTGCAATAATTGTAAGGCTTGGTGACGTACTGTGGGATATATGGCTCAATCCCTTCGCGTTCTCCTGCATACCTCGGCTCCTCGGGGATGGTCTTCGTCGGGACATCCTCCGGGTTGCTTCTGCAACAAGGTTATGCATTACCGGTGGCTTTATCCGGTGGCGTGGTAGCCTTCCTTCTTCTGATCTTCTTGAGATTTCCCTGGTCTATTCTATTATCCTCGGAGCTGGCCTCCTTTCTTTAGGTTCTTGGTGAACCGGAATTCTTGAAGTAGATGCATTGGTAGTAGCGACTGCCTCGTCGCGCTGGTCCACTGCTAGTTTAGTTAACATCTTGCGGATACGGCGATTTTTATTTCTTCGCTGAGTTACTGTGAGAGTAGCTCTTCGTACTTCCCGAATCTCTGTGGGCGCGGCGCTGACAAGCCCGCCCTCCGCCGTAGCGGCCACGGACTTGATTCTCTTGTCCTCCTCGGTGTTTGTTTTCCTTTTCTAGTCTGCCGGGTTGGTGGCTTGGGCCACCCACTTTCATTAGTGTCCGATCGGGCGGTTCCTCTCGATCAGCCGGGACCCGGCTCACTTTCCTCGTATTGCGGAGCCCGCCGGTGCGAAGTCCGAGTCAATCTCTATTATCACTCCATCTTTCACCCTCTTTTCGTCGAGTGCAAGGCTTACGCCATTTCTAAAGTTCAGGACCAATCGCCCGTTCGGGATTTCCCTGCGAAAAGACAAGGAAAAGGATCATGGGCTGTACTAAGAACAAGAACATTAAGAAAAAGTTTATTAGAGACAAAATTTTTTTTTCCTTTTTTTTATTATTCCTTTTGTATTTTTAAATTCAACAGGAATGAAATGGGAGAAGATCGAAAAAAATATTTTGATTTGGAAGAGAGAACAAGGAAAATTTTATTATCACGATTTTATTTATTTTAGCACATTTTGTATTATTTTTGGGTTCGGACCCAGTCGTAAGTAATTACTTCGCCCGTGCTTCTAGGGATGAAGAATTCATTCCTTCGAAACATCAGGTAGCGTAATACTTCTTCAAGTATCGTCCGTTGATCGGAAGCATATGTCGTTCTCCTTGGCAATTCACTAGCTGGTAGGAGCCTCTTGAGTATACTGCTTCAAACACAAATGGTCCTTCCCAAGTGGGTTCAAATTTTCCTCCTATCTTGCGGTGTGCAAGGATAGGTCTCTTGAGAACGAGAACTAAGTCACCAACTTTGAAGGTTCTTGGGCGGACCAATCTGTCATGGGCTTGAACCATCTTAGCTTGGTATAGTTCTAAATTCTCGTCGCGCTGCAAGTCTTTTCCCTTCCGAGCTTTCCAATTCCTCTAGTCGTAATTTGGCATTCTCTTCGTCGTGATTTTGTCTCGCAACTCCAATTCCGAGTGATGGAAGCTCGGACCTCTAAGGGTAACACTGCCTCGGACCCATACACTAGAGCGTAAGGTGTAGCTTGAGTAGGAGTTCTGAAGGTTGTCCGGTAGGCCCATAAGGCTTCTAATAACTTCTCGTGCCAATTTCTCTTATTATCGTCTAAAGTTTTCTTTAAAATTTGAACGAGAGTTTTATTAAAAGCCTCAGCCAGGCCGTTTGCTCTTAGATAGTAAATTGTTGAATATCGCCAGTCGATTCCGTGTCTCCTGACAAAATTGTTGATTTGCGTACTTCTGAATGCTGACCCATTATCTGAGATGATCATGCGCGGTACTCTGAAACGATAGACAACTTGGTTCTTGAAAAACTGTAGTACGTGGTGTGCTTTGACTTCTCTGAGTGGAACTGCCTCTGCCCACTTGGAAAAGTAATCTGTAGCCGCAAGAATGAAGCAGTGTCCTTTTGAAGACGGTGGTTCTATTGGACCCACTATATCTGTGCCCCAACATTCAAATGGCCACGACGCAATTGTCGGATGTAGCACATTTGGAGGTTGGTGTAGAACCACTCCGTGCACTTGGCATTGGTGACAGCTTTTGGCGATTTTCATGCAGTCGGTCATCATCGATGGCCAGTAGTACCCTAGTCTTTTAATTTTCGTTTTCATCTTCGGACCTGACTGGTGAGCGCCACAGAGTCCTGACTGGTACCACATTGGCTAACCAAGTCGGGTATTGTTCTTCACGGACAAATTTAGCGTCTATTAGCTTTTTAACCTCGCGTATGACTTGTTGTTCGATTTCTAGACGCATTCTTCCGGGACCTTGTCCGACTGGAACGAAGTAGGATCCACTCCTAGCTTATGGACTCGTGACCTCCGGAGCTAATCCCGGCATCTCCTCGTAGTTCCAAGCAAAACAGTCTTTAAATTCCATTAATAACTTGATTATTTCTTCGGAGTCTTCTTTATCGAGTAAGGAGCTAACAAAGGTAGGTCTAGGCTCTTCGCTAGTACCTAAGTTAACTTCCGTTAACTCATCTATTGTAGATTTGATCTCTTCTTCGAACTCTGGTGGAGCGTTTCCAATTTGTAAATCTTCAAATTCTTCTGTAGTTTCCATGCAGTTTTGATTAGACTCGCAAGTGACAACCAAGCAAAATTCAGTATCGTCAACTGATCCTACTGTACCGAATCCGAGACCATGCTTTGAATTGGGTGGACGACCGGAGTTATTCCATAATTTTTCAAAATGTTGTGATTGACCTTTTGTCCATTGTCGAGGTAAGAAACCACGCTGAATTAAATTTTGAACACAGGGAGAGTACCACTCAAAAGGTAATTCCATTAATTCTGATGAAGTAGCATCTTCAAATTGTACATTTTTTTCAGTTTTGGAGCAAGGAGCACCATGGTAGAATTTGATGGACTTTGCACCGCCGCTACGTACCTCTTTGACCACCATACCCTCGATCTTATTAGAATGGATCGGGGTCAGGGTCATAGTATGTACATAGTGGTTAATCTTCTCATACATCGATTTATATTCCTCGTTCTTTTCATCTTCGAGAGAGATCCTGAATTGTGGCTTCTTCCGACTTATTGTCACTGCTTCTTGCTTGATCTCTTTTTCTTCTTCAGAATTGTCTTCCCAATCAACATTGATGGCTGGTTTCCTCTGTCCAACTGTCTTAACGTCTCTACCACGACCTCGTCCCCGGCCTCGACCTCGGATGCGAGTTGTGGAGAAACCTTCACCATCTCGCCGTAAGGGAGTGGTGAGTGACTGTTGGACTAGAACTTCAGGTTCTTCGTCATCCCGAACTTCCTTTTCTTCATTTGTTATAGTATCTCTGGAGAAGAGTGTTTTCTTCGAGGGTGCATAATAAGCTGCATCTTCATGGATTCCAATCTCATGTATGGAGAATGGTTGTAAGTCACCTTTGATGCTTTGTTCCCCTCTATCGTAGTATTTGATGCACTGATGTAGGGATGATGGTACCATCCTATTTTCATGTATCCATGGTCGGCCCAGTAGAGCGTTGAATGACGTTTTTGAATCAATTATGTGAAATTTCGCGGTTGTCTTTGCCAAGTCACCGGTCTTCATTAGCAGTGTTATCGATCCGAGGGCTCTTTCTCCTTTCGGTCGAATCCTCTTAATAACATTTTGTCCACTTCGAGCTCGTGAGCATCAATTTCCAAGTATGCTAGCGTTCGAAGATTCATTATATTGATCGATGCTCCCGGATCCACCAATACTCCGGAGAGTGTAAACTTCCCAATTGTAATCGAAATGTACAACGGTCGGTTGTGGTCTCGTCGTCCCAAGTAATAAGTCATTGTCCGTGAAGGTAACACCTCGTCGTTCCTTTAACGAGCAAACCTCATCTAAGGAATCTCCGATCATTTCAGCTAAGCAAATTTCCGGATCAAGTAAGGCCTCGATCGAGCTTCTCTCATCTCCTTCGATAAGATGAGAGCGTCGTAGATGCTCGGCTCGGTCGGTAGTTTCCTAAGATGGGCTAGCACGTTGTAATCCACTTTATTTCCATGTGTCTCGATTTCTTCCCGAATGGGTATTTCTTCTGCCGGGGTTGGTTCTTCCCGAACAACCACTCGCTTTCCTTTGTCCTTTGGACCCATTCTCGGAGGTAGAACTCTTCCACTTCTTAAGTTGACTTCGTAATTTCTTTTGAATCCGGTATTGAGTTTGCCGGTGTCTCCTCCCGAATCGAATGACGAGTTCTTCCGGATTAGCTTCGAGTCTGAAGGCTCTAACTCTATTGTGACTGGAGCTCCTCAAAACTCGCAAATAGATTCATTGCTTGTTGAACTCTCGTAGCCTCCTTGGTGGATGTCTTCTTTGTCATTGTGATCGTCGAGATTGTGTATGATTTGAGAATTGTTACTTGTATCGGAATCGATGTCCGGATTAGGCTGGTTGTCGCTAGTTACGTAATCGTTAGAAACAGTCAAAACGTAGCCAACGCCATAACCCTTATCATTATAAGATCCCACCGGAGTGATTAAATAATAATACAGAGTCAGAGGTTCGAGGGGTTTCTCCCCCGAATCGGAAACAACCATCCTAGGATAAGCATCCCCTAGTCTAGCCTTAAGAGTCTCGGTCTTTTCTTCTTCATCGATCTTCTTCTTTTCTTCGATCGTCTCTTGTTGAGGTGGTTCTTCTATCGCAAGTGATAGTGCCGACTTAACAGGTTTCGAACTTTGAATTGAGGCTCGCACTGAAGTGGTTTGGATGAGATCTAAAATCTTCTTCGAAGACTCTGTCCAAGCGGTAGTCCATCCATCATCAGTCGCATAGGGATCTATCGGAACAATGAGATCCGTCGAGATAACATTGACGGAACCTCCTTTCTGCGGTTCCTTCATGTATTCCTTCGGGATCGTTATGTTCCCTTTTCGAAGATTGTCGTTGAGCCAACTTTTGAAGGTAATACAATCTTCTATCTTGTGTCCAAGCATCCGGTGGTAAGGGAAAAAGTTAGGATCACCTTTCTTGTCGACTTCTTCTGGTGTCTTAGGCTCTGGCAGTTGGAAATCTGGAGTCTTCATCAGACTGCAGAACATTTTCGGCACTGCCTCATTCTTGAACAGATACTCCTCGCTCGAAGCTCCCTTAACGTACGTCGTGGACGAGGCGGTTGTTCATACTCGTTGAGATGACTGGTAGCTGGGTCGTGGTTGCTTGGTAATTCTATTGAATTTGTTGCGGCCGTTCGGCGCATTTGTATCGGTCGCTTGCCTTTATCGACCGCCGCGACGATCCCATACTTCTTTTCAAAAGTTTTCACGAGCTTCGTTTGTCTCGTTTTGTCGGTGAAACTTAATTGCTTCTCCTCCTCTTACAAGCTTCCGGCCTTACTTAACAACTTCTCGAAAGTCTTAATAGTAAATCCCTTGAGGAGAAGTGCTATCGGGCCATGAATGCTCTTCAGTAAAATGCCGACTACATGTTGTTCTTGTAGCTGTGGCTCACACTTCATACTTAGGTTCCTCCATCGAAGTATGTAGTCTACCAAAGTTTCATTCGGCTTCTGCTTCTATACCACTAAATCACCTATAGTGATGTGGTGCTGAGCTCCGACAAATCGCTAGATGAAGAGGTTCTCTAATTCTGAGAATGTCTTCACCAAACGGTTCGGTAATTCCGCATACCCATCAAAGGCGATCCCTGACAGGCTGCTGACAAATTGTCGGAAGAGTAAAGCATCACTTCCGCCGGCATTGCAACAACTGGCACGAAAATGTGCAACATGCTGCCGAGGGTTTCCGGTTCCCTCAAAGGTCTCGAATAGAGGTGGTACGAAGCCTTTCGGATATTGGACAGTGTCGAATTCTTCAGGGTAAGGTCTACCCGTCCGAATGGATGTCCCGCTCTTTGATTGTGCCAAGGCTTCTCGCACTCGCTCGTTCCACCATGCTCTTGATATCCTTTTCCGGAATCATGCTTTGTGTTGCATCCTTTTTTAATTGATCATCCCCGTTGACGGATGTAATCTCCTTTCCTCCGTCTACAATGTGAATGACTTCGGTGGTGTTTCTCTTTGGGGTTAAACCCGACTGCGGAGAGTGGCTAGTGGCTGCAGCCCATCTCTTCCATCCTTTTGCCATTTGGGCGATCGTATCATCTTTCTCCTGAAGCTGCATCCTCATTACTTCCGGCTCCTCTCTTCCTACGGCTGCAGGAGCACCTTGTGAAGCTGACGAAGCTCGTGTTTCAACCATGTTAATTTCTGCATATTCATCCTCCATGAATTCTGACGAGCTGACTTCATCTCCAAATTTTTCTTCTCTTTCTCTTGCTAATCGCTGAATATCAGTTCTTAACTTTTCCATAGCATCTTCTAATGGTCTTTTTTGTACATCCTTGCAGTTGTCATGCGATAGCTGTTGGGTTTCCTTCTCATGAGTCCCCTTTACTGCGGTAGCACTTTCTTCAGACTCAAGTCTCCTGATGAGACTTTCCTTTTCAGGTTGTTGTTTTAATCTTAATTGTCCGGTAGTGGGACGCCATACCATCCTTCTAGCAGCAGAAGGTCTAGGACCGGATGGTCTGTCAGCCAAATGTTGGAAGGTGGTATCCTCCCTAATTTGTAGTCCTGAAACAACGATAGGTGGACTAGCTTTCATTCTCTTATTCGGCTTTTCTGCAGCGATAGCAGGCTCTATTCGCGGCCCAAGACGAGATTTGGCCGGCACCCGCCCTATCCTTCTTAAAATTTCTGATGCAGGGCATTTTTCTTTCTTTGATAACTTTTCTATCACAGTCTGCAGTCGAGCAAATGGCGTAATTCTAGCCCTTTTCTTACGACTGTCGTTGTAATATGCGGGTTGAGGCAATGCAGAAGCAATCTTGCATACATTTTCCTTGTCCTCTGCGGCGGAGAGGGGATGGAACCTACTTCCCCCCAAAAGTGGTATGTATTCAGGCAGCGGTGTATACTCGGGCAGTTCTGGGATTTCCTCCAGGAAAGCAACTTCAGCAGCTCTGGCTTCTCTAGCAATCCTTCTACTTCTGTTCCTTCTTTGAGTTCGTGTCAGTGATGGAATTCTCGAGCTGGACCCGATTTCAAAAATGGTAGGTTTTGCAGGAAGATCTGTACCCTCCACGACAACAAGTTCATCACAGTTCTGAATTTCCTTCCCCTTTAGTCTGGCAGAAGCCGGGGTAGGTGCAGAGACAACTAAACCAGTGGGGGTAGCAACAACAGTTCTTCTGCGAACAACAGTATTCCTCTCGCTGGAATCTTTTGCAGAGGAGGGAATTCATGAGTCGACTCGAGGTTAAACTCAATCAACGGCTTCTCGCTTCGGTACTTTGCTTGTGAGTGAAAAGAGAGTGACGTCGGGGATTTTGATGTCGGTGTCCCCGAATCCTTGTCCGAATCGAATGATTCCATTATCGAGCGGTTCGTCCTCGAACTCAGCCGAGTTCGATCCGTTGATGAAGGAGAAGATCGGCTTTGGGGCTTCCATTTCGCAGGCGATTCCAAGTGTTAGTCCCCGAATCGTGCTTCTTCTTGTCGTAAAACGTATGACGAAAAAGAAAGAGTCCGAACACATTTTCATTTATCTTAATGTATTTGTGGTATTAAAAGAAAATTGTTTTTTTCGAAAAAGATTTGTTCGTTAGGACGAATAATTATTAAAAGAAGGAGAGTTGTAGGAAGGGTAAAAGGAATTGATTAGGAACTGGAAAAGGAAGAGAAAGTCTTGTAGAAACTTCTCGACCCGCAAGACCGCTCCTAAACTAATACCTATTAGGGGTCCACCCCACCTCGTAAATGAGGTAAAAGGATCTCGGAATCTCTCTGTTTAGGGATATCTAAACAGTGGCTCCTAAATCCGAGAGAATGTTGGCTATACTCGTTCAAGGTAGAAATGAACATAGTATTCCAACGGAAAGAAGGGTAGTTTGATCCACTAGGGACATGGATACACTACCGATTTTTGAAACCAGAACTATTTGATTAAAAATGGAGAGAGGAACTACTCCCCAGCGGAGTCGCCAGAAATTGTCGACATATTTTTAGGTTATGTGTTTTGAAAAGGGGTCGCCTACAGAAATTGTCAGCGAATTTTTAATTTAATTTAAATAAATAATTTGAAAAGTAGTATTTGATTTTGCAAATAATTTTTAAATTTGAAGATTTTAAGATATGAATTCAAACTGATCTCACATCCCAAATAGTTTATATAACTGAGCGCCACATCACAAGCTGTGTATCTGTCCCGAAGAATAGACACACTACTTGTTGATGGGGCTCGATTAAATTAACTAGAAGATTTGTGACATCCGTTTGGTCTGCGAACCAATTTTATAAGCCGACAAATTCCCCTGCTTAATATAAATGAATTAAGCAGGGTTTATATTACCTAGGTTCTTAAAATTCCCTATAAGGGCAAGCCTCTATAGTTAATTACATCTTAAGTGACGGGAATCACCTAAGAAAACTCTCGATAATAATCAGTAGTTCTGCTCTCAAGAATCTCAAAGTTTAAGTTTTCAAGGGATTGAATTTTAGAATTTCAATAAGGAATGGATCAAATTTGGAACATTTTGTTTTGGGAATTCAAAGAAAGAAAGGTAGGAGAAATTACAGATTCGAAGCGAACTTCGGTAATTTCCCGACTATCCTATTGTTTGGCTTGAATTTAGGAAAGTCCTAATGTTTATTTAATGTTTTGATCTTGCCAATTTTAATTAATTAGGACTTATATTCGTATGACATGATCATACAAATAGCCTCGAAGACGTGAGGGTTTATGTCTTATCGAACGACTACCTCGGAGTCCTAAGACCGGTTAGGGCTTAATTTGCAATGCAAATGCCTAACAAAAAGATTGAGGATTTATGTTGCACTAGGCAAACTACCTCGAAATCCTATGGCTTGGTTATTTAATTCTAAGAAATTTTTGCTGAAGTAGACTCAGGTTTTGCTGATGACGATGGCCGTGCTGCCCACCATGCTCCGAGCTCCTTGTTGTTGCAGAGGGTTTAGTTTTAGAAAATTGTAATCAAAAGAGAAGAGAGGAGTTTGGTTTTAGAAATCTTAAAGTCCAAGTGTTTTTTATGTTTTAATTAAAACAAATCTTAAAGTTGATTATAACAACACCGGTTAAGATCCCACGGTTCCATCCTTCCGGCATCGTTATTTTTATCGGATTCACTTAGTCCAGATGAATTTGCTAAACTCAACTAAATGAGTTCCACACTTTCATTTAGACCGTGGGAAATCCCGTTAGCAACACGTAGGTTACATCATCCAAGGTATTTCCGATCATCCAACAAGACGTTTTAATTTAGTTGTAATTGTAATTTTGTATTCTGTTTGTGATTAAATTTTGAGTTGTTTTATCTTTTGAATGTTGTGGCGGTGAATTTTATCTTGTAATGACTTTTAATTTAGTTTTGGTTTCAGTTTTAGGGACTATCCTAAAGGTGTGGGTTTTCATGCAACAGTTGTTTATCATGCAAGAAAAGTAAGTGCATTTGCAATAAAGTAAATTGCGAGAAGGTAAATTACAATAAAATAAAAGCGTACCTGGAGGGTCTTCCCGTCATCCCAGGTTGCACTTAAACACAATTTAGAATATTTAAGCATTTAAAGCAAGTTCCTAGGTAAAGCTAAGGGAAGGGTTATGGTTTTCTACAAAGTTCCTAATCCTATAGCTAGTCATCTCCTATGACGTCTAGGTTCTTGTGTTTTGGTTTGAGGACGATTTTCTTCATCAAAGAACAATTAAGTTCAATTGTTCTTATAAACATCCTATCGTACTGAGGAAGTGCTTAAGAAGAATCTTAAACATCTTTTCAATACTTCTAGGATTATTTTAAGTCTAAGGGAATTTAATTATGCAATGAATCAATCATCCAGGAGTTCAAGTTTTGTTATCTTGCTCAGTGAACTAGGACATTTGAATATCCTATGAGTGAAGTAATACTTCACTTAACACTCCATTTAGGAGTTATGACAATAAGAGCTCTTGAGGGCAAACCGATGTTCAAGTGATTTGTGATTTTAATTTAATTTCAATTAATGGTTTAAGTTTGGAATAGTGTTCAAGTTGTTTTAGATTTATTTTTGAATTCTTTATGTCTTAAGTGATGTTATATTTAATTCAATTTAATTTAATTTAATTTTAATTTAATTTAATTTGGTTTAGTTTTAGTTTTAATTTAATTTTATTTATCTAATTTAATTTTAATTTTATTTTAACTTGATTGATTTTTTTTATTCAATTTAATTTAATTTAATATGTTTTGATTTAATTTAATGTGATTTAATTTAATTTAATTTTAATTTTTAACTTAATTTTTAATTTAATTTAATTTTATTTTATTTTATTTTTAATTTAAATCTTAATTTGGTTTTATTTTTAATTTTAATTTTAATTTACTTTTATTTTTTAAATTTTAATTTAATATTTTATTTATTTATTTTTTTATGCTTTTAAGGATGATTTAATTTTAATTGTTAAAGTACTAATTTAATTAAAATTTTAAAAGGATTTAATTTAAATGTTTTAATTTTAATTTAATTTAATGATTAAGTCTTTTAGCATTTTAAATTTTGAATTTGGATTATCATTTTAATTAGGAATTAAATATTATTGAGGTGATTAATTTAGGGATTCTTAGATTAAAGAATAAATTTTTTCCCAATAATATCCCTATTTTAATAATTCCAATTTTTTCTTCTTCCAAGTTTAAACAATTATTTAATTAAGGTTTATTTTAATTACTTTCAAATTGTTTGGTAGGTTTCTATCCTTTAATTACCTAAGTTTCAAAAATCCAAAATCAATTTAGTATCAAATATTTTACCCACCCTTTTAATTAAACCTAAAATTTTTAATTATAGGTTAAAATTTTAATTACTATTTTGCCCTTTAAACTTACTAATTCCATAACTCACTAAATTGAGTTCAAATGAGTTTGAAATTTTTATGTAAATTCACTCACATGTCAATCAAGACAATAGAGAAGAAAATGTGATTTTTCTGTATTTAATTTGTTTATGTAATTATTTTTGGTGGAAAATAAGGATTTTCAAGGCAAATTTAGTAATATGACCAAGGCAAAGTTTCTGTTCTTAAGAAAATTATGTGACATTTCTAATGACCAGAGGACCACTTGAACCAATTTTGGTGATTTTTTGAATTATATTCTTTTTATTATAATTATTTTGAGTATTAATTAATTTAAAAATAAAATAAAGGTTGAAAAATGAATTTTATATTTTCAAAAATCTTTCTGATATCAAGGAAGCCAGAGAACCAATTTTTATAATTTTTTGATTTTTCTTTGATTTATTAGAATTATTTTAGTGGAAATGCTAGAAAATACATTTTTTTATTTTAAAATTACCTTAGAGCTTTAAAATTTGATATCTCATCATAGAGACTTAAGAAAAATATGGAGTTTGTTTGTTCCTAAATGATTAAAATTTAAAATATGATATTTTGGTGAATTTTATTATTTTTGTGATTTTTTTATTTTTTAATTATTAAAATATTAAAATAATACAAAAAATCAACTTTTTTTGGAATATTGTAATTTTTTTTTCTTAAATTCCCCTGATATCAAAGAGGCTCCAAAACCAATTTGGTGAAATTTTGAAAAGTATTTTGAAAGTTATGAATTTTTTTTTAAATCTAATTTTAGCTAAATGGCTTAATCAACCCATTTGATAGGGCTAACCAAGTCCAATTGACTTCAAATTTTTATGGTGGGTTCCTCTGATCCTAAAGGTCAGTGGAGAATTGATTTCAGGTCAATTTGATGTATGATTAGCTCTAATTAATTAAGGTTCTATTTTGGGTTTTTAAGCAAATTAGGGTTATTACAAGTGAGTTAACTCAAGACCTATTTTCCCTAGGGTCCTCTGGTCATAAGAAACATCATCAAATTTTCCTAGAATTTATTTCACAACATGCTAATTATTGGAATTAAAATACTCAAAACAGCAACATGAATTTGAAAAATCAATAACTTCTCATAGGGATGGCCTCTGACCTTGGAAAATTCAGGGAATGTTCCCAAGTTCAGAGGCTTTAAAAGCCCTATAGTCTCATGCCATGGTGAATTTCTTATATGCATGGAGAATTAAAACAATGCAGAGGGTAAATAAATAATTAAAAATAAAATACTTGATGAAATTACATGATTTCTTTTCCACATTATTCTTCTCTGTTCACTGAGCAAGAGAGTATTTTTATTTTATTTTTAGGAATTTTCTACACAAAGTTATGAATTTTCAAAGTTTTGGTAATTAAATAAATAAGAGAAATCCTAATTTCCTACTTATCCAGCGCGGCGCCCTGTCATCCTCGGCATATCCGAACGACCACGCGGCGCGCTCCCATTCGACGCTGCCATCTGAGTCAGCTGCCACGGGGCCCGTGGTTCATGTCCCTTTGCTCCATCCGGCGCGATCCTGACCGTTCGCTCGATACACGCATGATCCAACGGCTTCTGGTCATCGTCTACGACTGGTGTGAACCCGTGACCGTCAACCTTCTAACCCTAATTTCTCACTCGATTCTCAACGGATTTTTGTGTTCTTATGCTCTATGGATTCGTCTTGAAGAGACGAACACATCCATACGGAAAACATTCATTGAAATTGATTCAAATTAAATGGAGAATCTCTGTAAGCTCGGGAAGAAGAGTGAGTCCATACCTTTGCTCAGAGAAGTGAAGCTTCGATCTGAGAGTTGTGTCACGTTCGATTGGGTCCAAGCAAGCTCCAGATGAAGTCCCTTGGCCTAGTGAATTGTCCGAGTATGATTTTGACCACGAGCCGATTACAAAGCTTGGAGTCTGGAACAGATGGGTGGCCTGGAGAAGGGGCTTTTGCTGGTAAACTTCTTCTCTTAGTCTGGTGAAGGTGTAGGACCAATCAATTTGGGGATTGGCTCACTGTGGAGAAGTGTCCTAGTTTTGGGCTTGGATTTCAACTCTGAAATTGAGCTCACAGAGAGGAAATGGCAGGGGGATTTCAGTGGGGATCAAGTTCTCTATGTGTGGGGAGTAGCCTGGAATGATTTTGGTAGAGTTTCCTTAAGGTTGGTTCAGCACCTCTTCCATGGCCGAGAGAGGTGGTGTTTAAATAGGAGAGGCTGGAGGGCCTCCCAGGGGGAGTTAGGGACTGGGATCAGCTGCTCTTGGCAAGAGAAGAATAGCTGCAATGGCAACTGGGCCTGGGGAAACTCAACAAGGAGGAATTTCAATGTTGGCTCACATGTGAGTTGTTGGGTGTGGTGTTTTCCGGCGATCCAGGTGGCTGGCTGGCAGGCATGGGTCACCCTCAGGTCCAGGTGGGTCAGGGCTTGGCAATGGTGAAGTCAATTGGGTTTGGACATGTGTAAAGGAGTTGGATCAAAGTGGCATGGGGGGCATGGCTATTTTGGCTCTAAATGGGTCAACCCATCCTTTTGGGCTAGGTGCACCACCCAAGACTTGGTTTAGGCTGAAGAGAAAGTGATTTGGCTCAGCTTGATTAGTGGGGTCAAGTCACAATCCAAGTACAATTAGGATTAAACATGGTTTAGGAGAGACATGGAAATGGTTAATCACCCTAAGGGAATATGGAAAGGACCTCCTCCATTTGCCCAAGATAGCATGGCTACATGTAAAGGAGCTTTCATGGCTTCCATGTGGCTTATGCATGGCTTCATGGCTTGCCTATGGCTTGCACATAGCTTGGCTTACTTGTATGAAAATGGATTTTGACATTTTTGATAAATGTATGAGAGGTTAACATGAAGCTTGATTTAGAATAAATTTATATTTGATTGGAACTTTAGGGATGGCTTTAATTGAAGTCATGATGAAGAAGAGTGTCATATGGGCTTTAGCATGAAGTGTGGGCCTTTGAAATTTAGTGAAGATGGGCTTTTAAAATGGTTTAGGGAAGTGGGCTTTTGGATTTTAAAATGGATTTTAGGATGAAATTTTGGTAAAGGATTGGGCCAAATAGTTGTTGGGTTTGGTTTAGGGGTATGTCATAAATGATTTGAAATGAGTTTGGAATGATTTGGGTTTGAATTGGGTTGGATTTGGGCCTCTTTGGTAGATGGGCCAATGTAGGTCAAATTGGGTTAACTTGGGCCAATGTTGGGCTAGGGTTTAAATTGATGTAAAATTAATGTTGGGAAATGTTTATGGGAGTGTTTCAAAGAGGTTTTGACTTTGGTTGGGTTTTGATTTTGGGGTTTGGGCTTATTTGGGTTAGGTTTGGGTTTAGGTCAAAATTGGGCCTTTTAGCTTTGGGTTGAATTTGAGTGGGGTTTGGGTTCAAATTTTGGGCAAATCATGTTAGTGTTTTGTTTGTGGGGATGTTAAAGAAGGTTTAGAAAATGTTTGGGGTTATTTGGAGTTGAATTGGGTTAGTTTGGTTTGACATTGGGTTCATTTTGTGTTAAAATGGGTCAAATTGGGGATTTTGATAAAAGTGGGGTAAATTAACAAAATTGGCCCATGGTGTAGTAGAACAAAATGAAATTGGGAATATTTGGGATTTTTTCGAATTTTATGGGAATTTTCTGAATTTTTGGATTTTTTGGCTAAGAGGGGCATTTTGGGTATTTGGAGGGTATTGGGAGGTATTTTTGGAATTTTTGGTATTTTTGGCTATGAATGATCAATTTGAGTGGTGGGAGAATGTTTGAGATTGATTTTGAAGAATTTGGGTGATTTTGGAGAATTTTGAAAATTTTGGGTAATTTCAAGGGTTTTGGGTAGAGATTTAGACGAGTGCAGGGTCCCGGGGTCAAAAATTGAAAATTTAGAAAATTGAAGATTGGGTAAATGTAAGTGGAATGAAATTATTTTGGTTGAGCCATGAAGCCATATCAAGCCCACATGAGCCATGAAGGGACTCATTTGAGGCATGCACTATATTGTTCCTAACCCTCTTAGCCAAGGGCTTAGGGGTTAAGGACCATCCATGTGAATCACCTCCATGAGTCAGGGGGTCAAATTGGGTATGGGTGTGGTTTTAAGAGGTGTGTGAAAGTATAGTGTATGAGTGTAGTGTGTGTGTAAGTCAACCCTTCACCATACCGGGCCACATGAGGCGATCCGAAGGCCCGAAAGAGTCCTATAGGAACTCGTCCTTTAAACTTCCACATTTGATTTCAACCCTCTAGGTGATTAGGGGTTTACAATCAAGTTTGTGGAGTTTGCAGGGAGTTAAGAAGTGGTTTGAAATTATAAAGGGTGGGTCCCAATTCTAATCCTCTAGGATAGTCAAAGGAAAAGCCTAAGGCTAGATCCTAAGTACTAAAAAGAAGAAGAGAAGACCTCATCAAAAATGAGGTCAACAGTCGCCAGCCCAACAAATGATTCCTCCTGGATCAAAATTCCAATTAAGTAATCCTCGATCAATCGCCCAATTTTTTTCAGATCTAGGGATTCCTATAAAATCCTCAAATTGTAATTTTTCTTTCAGATCTTCTTTTTCAGATTGATTTATATCATTGTTCCTCATATTTCTTTCGAGATCCAATATTCTTCTATTGGTTTTCACAATCCACATATTAATATCATCCTTGAAATTAATAAGAAATGGATCTGTATATGATAATTCAAGATCTCCCAAATTTTGGATCGGATTCTCTCTAGATAATTCAGATTCTGGATCAAGTTCTTTTAAAGTACTTCTATGATTCAAGTTAGCTTCCAATTCTTCCCATTGGTACTGAGTAAAGAGTTGAGATGGTCTTTCTATATATCTTTCTAATTTCTTTGGAATTTCTTACATTGGTCTTTTAATCTCCTTATCCTAATCTTTTAATTCAAAGTTCTTTTGAAATATATCATCAAATTCTCTTCCAAGTTTTAGTTCGATATTTTTATTTTGCTCATCATTCATCTGCTTAAGTTTTATCTCAGGGTCACTAGGTAAAATCTCTTGGGGGTAACTATTAATTGCATTCATAATCTGCCTTAGCTGGTTTTCTATATTCCTTATAACGGCCCCTTGACTTTCTAGCTCACATGCCAATTGAATCACATCCTTTTCTAATAGAAATTCCTTTTCCTCATCTTGTGGGTTAGAGTGAAATCTATTAGGAAAAGAAACCCCATCGCTAAAATCGTCCTGATTATTCTAATCACATATTTGATTAAATTGATTATCTTCCCAAAATTGATTTTCTCCTCCAAAATTAGTATTCCAGTTAAAGTTTGAATAATCATCCCAACCTGGATTGTAATAAGGATTGTGCATCTCAAGGTCAATTTCAAAATAGTTAGGCTTAATCAATTGTCCAAATGAATTTTTATTAATAACTGGAGGATAACTCTTTATGTATTGATCTAAATTCTTCTCAATATTAGCAACCCGAGAACTTAACAAAGTAAGCATATCATCTTGAAAATACAATACTCTCTCGGGGTTTACTCTTTCAAAGCTACTAGAATTATAATCCAAATTTGAATATTCATTATATTGTCGATCCACCATTTCTGCATTAAATTCATGGAGTCTTTTCTGATTCATCATCCTCTGAAAAGTTCTCTATAAATCCAAGTCGTAAGATTCAAGGTCTGCAGCTCCTGAACTAAGCATACAAATTTAAAGACTTAACTAATAGGACAGATATCAAAAATATTTTTGGTTTTTTGGGTTTTTTTTTCTTGAAAATAAACATACAATAATTATACACACTATATAGTACTATAAATTCCAAATCTAAGTCTTTTAGGTTTAACTAAAATTCTCCTAAAGTTCTTACCGAAGCTTCCCCGGTAACGGCACCAAGAACTTGGTGCGACTTTTTTTTATATGTAAGAATTTATGACATCAGATTTATATATTTATAATGATTTTGTAAAGTCACAATTTTAAACGCAAGTATATATATCGTATCAAGTAATACAGGGCTTTAATAGAGTCCCATTTATCGATCCCACAGGGAAGCGAGGTAAGAGGTTCTTAGTCAAATTCTAGTATACTACTAACAGCCTTAGTTTGGAATGATGATATAAATGATTTTTCTAACAACTAATCCTAAATGCAGACAATTATATGTAAGAATAATAACTACTCATAAATGCAAATATTACTTCTAACGATAACCCTTTCTGGATAAATTGGTTTGGTGAATTTTAAGATAATTAAATCTACTATTCTTATGTAATGAATTGGATAAAATTTAGAAATGAGATATATTAAATATTGTATGTTTCAAATAGGAGCAATCCTATTCTTTACCCTCTTCTGAGTACCCCCTCTTCAGAGTGCTATCAAGAACATTGAAAAATCCTAGGCGTAGTCCCTAAATCCATGGTTAGGCTGGGAGGATACTGGTTGCCACTTCAGAGATCCCACTTCCCTTCACCTGAAGGCTAACCCTAGCTTTAGTTACCAAACTTTAGGACCAAATTGGTGATCTCAGCCTGTCACCCTGAAACCTCCAATTCGATGCTCATGAAACCATATTTCCCTATTTATTTGCACTCAATCGCCATGAACTATGCAACTCATTCATGGACATTGAATGTGGTTCCACTTTGTTGAGAATTACACCGGCCTTTTGGGACAATGCAATTACAACGAATTTTAACAATACAACGGACCCTTTTTGTAATGTAAATGAAGCGCAAGTAAAAACCATCACATTTATAATTAAAACATCTTTTAGCAAGCATCCCAATATCCTAAACATGTTTCCTACTCATTGCAAAAGAAAGGTAGAGTGAAGATAATGGCATAAACTTCTTATGCCACTATTTCCAAACAAGAAGAAAGAGTAAGAGAAAGACATCATAAAGTACAAAGAAAACACAACCAAAAACTTCATTTCAAAGCAAATATACAAAATAAGTGTTTAAAAAATCATAAGATATTGAAGAACACAATACTTAGTTTTTTTCCCTTGAAAGAAAGATAAAAATCTCTCCCACAAAGTCTCCCACCGATCCATGCAATGCTAGAACATTCCCTTACAGATTCTCTTTAAATCTCCTCACCAATCTCTCCAAAAAGATAGAAATCTACATTTCTACTCCTATTCTAAGATCTCTAAGCATTCTCCACATTTTACCTATCATCTCCTTTCTTTTTTTGGCTTCAGATTCGGTCTAAAATAGTGTAGGGACGAATTTTCCAAGAGATGCATGAATAAACCCTCCAAAAAGCGTCCAGATTCGATGTATATGGCCAATAACCGCTCAATTTCGCATCCAGGCCATCTTGGGCACTGCCGGCACTGAATAGGGGTCTGCCAGCACCCTATTTTTTTGTACCATCGCATTTTTGGCGCTGCTGGCGCCAGTTTGGGCGCCCCTGACGCCCATCCTGCGTAGCTCCACCATTTTGCTCCGTTTAGCTCCGTTTCAGCTCCGATTCACCCCGTTTCAGTTGCATTGTGTTCCTAACAGATAGCCCTACAAAATAAACATAAAAAAGAACCTTTGTTTAAAGTGTAATCTCATTCAAAAATATGTAAGAAGTGTAAAAGAGATTAAACATAGAAAAACTTATCGAAATGTCAAGCCAAAAATTGCTTTCTTGCTCATTTTTGCTCCAAATTGCATCATTTTTGCTTCTTTTTGCTCCAATCACCATTTATTGTACCTAAAAAAAACATACAAAATACATTCCTTTTAAAGTGTAATATCACAAAAAAATGAGTAAAATCATATAGCAAAAAACATATATATTTTTTGGTGCATCACTCTAGTGGGTGACAGAACCCACGTGCGCAAACATAACTAACCCTAAGTCTGTCTAGGAGTTAGAAAATCTCACACCATGACAGTTGCAGACACGCACCTTCACGTTAAAAGAATCTCTTCTATTGGTAAGAAAGAAGCCCACTTCCAAAGAAACTCTAACGGTGCTCTGATGATGCACTAGCTATCTTCCAACAACCTTATCCTAAGTAAAGATGAAGCTCTATTATATCACAAGAGAGTGGAAACCTACCTCAAGATACTCTTCAAGAAAACCTCCTCATTCTAAGAGATATGGTGGATGAAATGAAGAGGAAGGGGAAGAAGAAGAAAATGCAAAAAAGAAGAAGAAAAAGGGAGACAAGCTTCCTTAGCTTTCTCCTCCATTGAAGCCCTCCCTAGTGTCTTCTACAAGATCTCAAAGAATCCTCCTCCAGATCCTCCTCAAGCTCTCTCCAAGAGCTCTCACTCCAATCCTAGTCGAAGAAGAAGAAGAAGAAGAAGAAGAAGGCAGAGCGGGAGCACCTGATATGGAAAATATGGGAGCCAACTGAAATGAGAGGCAGGGAGTAGGTTAAACCCCTCTTCCCTATGAAAATGACAAAAATCCCCCCCCAAAAGTAGGCATTGGATTCTTCTAGATGAGGAAAAAGGGAGTTTTCCATCGACCTTTAAAGTCCCGAGGCTATTCGATGAGAAAATAGTGAAAAATCGTTATCTAGGTCGCTAATGGTGCTTAAGCGTTGCTTTTATAGGTGCTAAGTTACTCCTTGGGTTCCTAGGAGCTGCCTTTTGGGTAGCAAGGAGTTGTTTTGAGCACCTAAATTCCAGAATAGGCAACGCCTAGGCACCAAACACTTATAAAAAATGATAATTTTTACCTAGTTGAGGCTTTGTCATTAAGGTGCCTAGGTGTCGGGCTTGTTTTGAAGGTTCAAATTACATGTTAGATCTTTAGAGGCTTGGAATTGATGGTTAATAAGTGGATAAGCTTACAGGGCAGACACTTAGGTGTCGTCAAGCCTGAAACACTGATTTTCACTGGGAACGCCTGATGAAAGATTTTTACGACACGGAAGTTATGGGAGACTCCTTGTGAGTGAAATATGGTCCCATAAATTAAAAATGAAGTAATTTCATCAGTAATTCAATGAAGAAATCAGTGCCTGATACACCTAAAATATATAGTATTTTTATATACATTTTTATAGCTATTTTTAATGATATTTCACTTTAATGGAATGTTTTTTATGTATTTTTCTTGCAGGTATGATTAAATGGATAAATGTGAAAAGTATCAAAATTAGAGTAAAAATGAAGAATTGTGAAAAATTGATCTTGGTGGCTAAGCGCCAAGATGGCGCTTACACGCCAGAGCCCCGGGGCTATGCGCCAGATCTGTAGCATACACACCAGAAGACCCGCAGCTAAGCGTCGGGACCTCGCACTTACGCGCGATAGTTATAAAAGAGGAGTTATTTAATTTTAGGTGCCATTTTGAAGGGGTATTTGAGACATCTCTTTGCTAGGACGTGTGTAACTCCCTATTGTAACACAAATTAATTTAAATTACTCTTAAATGGATGCATCTCTTTGAGAATTCAATGAATCTAGGCACATTTTGAAGAGATATGAAGGCACTTGTTGGAAAAGTATAAAAAGAAGACTTGAAGATCAGAAAAGGAGAAAACTTAGAGGGAGTAATTATACAGTACTTTAGAGTGTTGTAAGAGTTATTTGTGGTTGTTGTAGAGTGTGTAGTTAGTGTAGGAAAGTTCTTTCATTAACTTACCACTCCATTTCACCATTTCTACTTAAATATAGTTTGTATTGCATTTGAAGTGAGATTTGGAGTCCTCAAAGTTGGGCACCAAGCTCTAAGGAGCATTGTAAGGAAAAACAAAGTTTTTAAAGGATCTTTAAGAGTGTTGTGGAGAGGATTTAAAGATAATTCTTTATCTTTGTTATTACATTTTATTTTTAATTATGAATTCTTGTGTTTTCACTATGATTTCTACTTTTAAACCAAGTTAAGATTGTATTTTCTCCATGAATACTGAGTAGTTTTATTTATCTTTTTCCTGAATATGATGAAGAAATAAAGATATGGAAGTATGTTGTGTGAAGTATAAGATTTCAATGTTGGAAGAAGGTGTGATGATTCAAAACCTTGCACTTCATTTACTTCTTGATTTTGCCAATTAAGATGTTAAAATTTATTGAGAGAACTTGTAAGAAGCTGTATGGTATTATCTCACTAAATAATTGGAAAGAATCACATGAGAATATATGGGTAAGAATGCAATCCATATGGTTGAGTGCCAATAAATATGGAGATATACTTTGATGGGTGTAGAATTAGAGGACTTTAGAGTGACAGACTAAAGCCCCCAATTCAATTTATTATTTTATGTTTTGATATGAGATGTTATCCCTCGGGTGGAGGGAATTGAGGAAACTTTAGAGTGAGAGCTAGTACCTTTCCTGCCTAACCCGTCTTTAAGATTTATTAAACAATAGATTAACCTATGTTATTTATATATCTCTAGTAAGGGTGTCGGCATATTTTTAGGTTGAGTGTTGTATTTTTGAAAAGGGATCGCCTACAGAAATTATCGGCAAATTTTTAATTTAATTTAAATAAATAATTTGAAAAAGTAGTATTTGATTTTGAAAATAATTTTAAATTTGAAAATTTTAAGACATGAAATCAAACTGATCTCACATCTCGAATAGTTTATATAAACGAGCACCTAAGGATAGATACACTGCTTCATGGTGGGGCTCGATTAAATAAACTAAAAGATTTGTGACATCCGTTTGGTCTGCGAACCAATTTTATAAGCCGACAAGTTCCCCTGCTTAATATGAAAGCATTAAACAGGGTTTATATTACCTGGGTTCTTAAAATTCCCTATAAGGGCAAGCCCCTATAGTTAATTACATCTTAAGTGACGGGAATCACCTAAGAAAACTCTCGATAATAATCAGTAATTCTGCTCTCAAGAATTTCAAAGTTTAATTTTTCAAAGGATTGAATTTTGGAATTTTAATAGGGAGTGGATCAAATTTGGAACATTTTATTTTAGGAATTCAAAGGAAGAAAAGGTAGGAGAAATCACAGATTCAAAGCGAACTTCGGTAATTTCCCGACTATCCTATCGTTAGGCTTTGAATTTAGGAAAGTCCTAATGTTATCAAACATTTCAGTCTCGCTAATTTTAATTAATTAGGACTTATATTTGCATAATGCAGTCATGCAAATAGCCTCGAAGATGTGAGGGTTTATGTCGTATTGGACGACTACCTCGGAGTCCTAAGACCGGTTAAGGCTTAATTTACATGACAAGATCATGCAAATGCCTAACAAAAGGTTGAGGATTTATGTAGCACTAGGCAAACTACCTCGAGGTCCTATGACTTGGTTATTTAATTCTAAGAAAGTTTTGCTGAAGTAGACTCAGGTTTTGCTGATGACGATGGCCGTGCTGCCCACCATACTCCGAGCTCCTTGTTGTTGCAGAGGTTTAGTTTTAGAAGTCATAAATCAGGAGATGAGAAAAGTGTTTTGGTTTAGAGAAATTCTTAATTTCCAAGTGTTTTTTATGTTTTAATTAAAACAAATCTTAAAGTTGATTATAACAACACCGGTTAAGATCCCACTGGTTCCATCCTTCCGGCTCGTTATTTTTATCGGATTCACTTAGTCCAGATGAATTTGCTAAACTCAACTAAATGAGTTCCACACTTTCATTTAGACCGTGGGAAATCCCGTTAGCAACACGTAGGTTACATCATCCGAGGTATTCTCGATCATCCAACAAGACGTTTTAATTTAGTTGTAATTGCAGTTTTGTGTTCTGTTTGTGATTAAGTTTTGAGTTGTTTTATATTTTGAAATGTTGTGGCGGTGAATTTTATCTTGTAATGACTTTTAATTTAGTTTTGGTTTCAGTTTTAGGGACTATCCTAAAGGTGTGGGTTTTCATGCAACAGTTGTTTATCATGCAATAAAAGTAAGCGCGATGCGATTAAATAAATTGCAATAAAGTAAATTGCAACAAAATAAAAGCGTACCTGGAGGGTCTTCCCGTCATCCCAAGCTGCACTTAAACACAACTTAGAATATTTAAGCATTTAAAGCAAGTTCCTAGGTAAAGCTAAGGGAAGGGTTATGGTTTTCTACCAAGTTCCTAATCCTATAGCTAGTCATTTCCTATGACGTCTAGGTTCTTGTGTTTTAGTTTGAGGACGATTTTCTTCATCAAAGAACAATTAAGTTCAATTGTTCTTATAAATATCCTATCATATTGAGGAAGTGCTTAAGAAGAATCTTAAACATCTTTTCAATATTGCTAGAATTGTTTTAAGTCCAAATGAATTTAATTATACAAATGAATTAATCGTCCAGGAATTCAAGTTTTGTTGTTATCTTACTCAGTGAACTAGGACATTTGAATATCCTATAAGTGAAGTAACACTTCATTTAACATTCTGTTTAGGAGTTATGACAATAAAAGTTTTCGAGGGCAAATTGGTGTTCAAATGGTTTGTGATTTAATTTAATTTCGCTTAACGGGTTTAAATTTGGAATAGTGTTCAAGTTGCTTTATTTTTATGTTTGAATTTCTTTATGTCTTAGGTGATGTTATTTTTAATTTAATTTAACTTTAATTTAATTTAATTTAATTTGGTTTAGTTTTAATTTTAATTTTAATTTAATTTGTTTTAATTTTAACTTGATTCCATTATCTAATTTAATTTAATTCAATTTTAGTTTGATTTGATATGATTTAATTTAATTTAATTTAACTTGATTAAATTTAATTTAATTTAATTTGATTTAATTTCCTTTAATTTAATTTAATTTGATTTAATTTAATTTAATTTAATTTAAATTAATTTAGATTTTAATTTAATTTTAATTTAATTTAATTTAATTTGATTTAAATTAATTTGATTTAATTTAATATGTTTTAATTTAATTTAATTTTATTTTTAATCTTAATTGAAAATTTAAAAGAGTTTAATAATTTAACTTTAATTTAATTTAATGGTTAAGTCTTTTAACATTTTAAATCTTAAATTTGAATTATCATTTTAATTGGGGATTAAATATTATTGAGATGATTAATTTAGGGATCCTTAGATTAAAGAACAAATCTCTTCTTAATAATATCCCTATTTAATAATTCCAACTTTATTATTCTTCAAAATTTAATAAATTATTTAATTAAGGTTTATTTTAATTATTTTTAAATTGTTTAATAGGTTTCTACCTTTGAATTATTTAAATTTCAATCATCCAAATCAGATTAAGATCAAATATTTTACTTTTTAATTTTATTAAACCTAAAGTTTTAATTAAGGGTTAAAATTTTAATTACCACTTTGCTCCTTCAAGCTTAATAATTTCATAACTCACTAAATTGAGCTTAAATGAACTTGAAATTTTTATTTGACTTCACTCATATGCCAATAAAGACATGAGAGGAGAAAATGTGATTTTTCTCGTATTTAATTTATTTATGTAATTATTTTTGGTGGAAAATAGGGATTTCCAAGGAAAATTTAATAATATGACCAAGGGAAAGTTTCTGTCCTTAAGAAAACTATGGGACATTCCTAATGACTAGAGGATCACTTGGACCAATTTTGGTGATTTTTTGAATTATATTATTTTTATTATAATTATTTTGAGTTTTGGAGTTTAATTAATTTAAAAATAAAATAAAGGTTGAAAAATGAATTTTATATTCTTCAAAAATCTCTATGATATCAAGGAAATCAGAGAATCAATTTTTACAATTTAAAGATTTTTCTTTGATTTATTAGAATTATTTTAGTGGAAATGCTAAAAAAATACATTTTTTTTAATTTTAAAATTACCTTAGGGCTTTAAAATTTAATATCTCACCAAATAGACCTAAGAAAAATATGGGGTTTGTTCCTAAGTGATTAAAATTCAAAATGTGACATATTGGTGAATCTTATTATTTTTATGATTTTTATTATTATTTTTTTTAATTATTAAAATATTAAAATAATACAAAAAATCAACTTTTTTAGAAAATTGAAATTTTAATTTTCTTAAATTCCCCTGATATCAGAGAGGCTCCAAAACCAATTTGGTGAATTTTTGAAAAGCATTTTGAAAGTTATGAATTTTTTAAGTTTAATTTTGGCTAAATGGCTTAATCAACCCATTTAGTAGAGCTAACCAAGTCCAATTGACTTCAAATTTTTATGGTGGGTTCCTCTAATCCTAAAGGTCAGTGGAGAATTGATTTCAAGTCAATTTGATGTATGATTAGCTCTAATTAATTAGGGACCTATTTTGGGTGTTTAAGCCAATTAGGGTTATTTTAAATGAATTAATTCAAAACCTATTTTTCCTAGGGTCCTCTGGTCATAAGAAACATCACCAAATTTTCCTAGAATTTATTTCACAACATGCTAATTATTGGATTTAAAATACTCAAAACAGTAACATGAATTTGAAAAATCAATAACTTCTCATAGGAATGGCCTCTAACTTTGGAAAATTCAGGGAATGTTCCCAAATTCAGAGGCTTCAAAAGCCCTATGGTCTCATGCCATGGTGATTTTCCTATATGCATGGAGAATTAAAACAATACAGAGGGTAAATAAATCATTAAAAATAAAATACTTGATGGAATTAAATGATTTCTTTTCCACATTATTCTCCTCTGTTCACTGAGCAAGAGGGTATTTTTATTTTATTTTTCTGATTTTTCTACACAAAGTTATGCATTTTTGAAGTTTAGGGAATTAAATGAATCAGAAAATACCCTATTTTTCTATTTATCCGAGTCGGCGCCGCGTCAACCTTAACATCTCCGAAGTGCCGCGTGAGCTTTTTGATTCGACGCCGCCATCCGACTCAGCGCTCCGGGGGCCCGCTGTATCGTTCCGTCTCCTCATCCGGCGCGATCCTGGCCGTCCGTCCGTGCGTGTATGGAATGAACGGCATCCGTTCATCGTCCCCAAGTGTCCTCACCCGAGAGCCGTCCACACTAAAACCCTAAGAACTCACTCATTTCTCAATGGATTTTCGTGTTCTTATGCTCCATGGATTCGTCTTGAAGAGACGAATACATCTATACGGTGATCATGTATTGAAATTAAAGCATTTGAAATGGAGAATCTCCATAAGCTCGGGATAAAGAATTAGCTCATACCTTTGCTCAGAGAAGTGTGGCTTCAATCTGAGGGTTGTGTCACCTTCGATTGTGTCCCAGCAAGCTCCAGATGAAGTCTCCTGGTCTGGTGAATTGCCTAGCTATGAAAGTGACCACGCCCGATCACAAAGCTTGGAGGCCGGAACAACCGGGTGGCCTCGGAGATGGGGCTTTCGGTGGGAAACTTCTCCTCTTGGCCTAGTGAAGGTGTAGGGCCAGTCAATTTGAAGATTGGCTCACCGTGGCAAAGTGTCCTAGTTTTTGGGTGAAATTTCGCCTGAGAAATCGGGTTCTGTCGGTGGGGATTAGGGCAAATTGACACTCGGGGATCAACTCGCTCTAAGTATGGAGTAGGGCTCGGAACAAATTTGCGCGAGTTTTGGCAAGGTTTGTGCAACTCTCCTCCATGGCCGTGAGGGGGTCGGGTTTAAATAGAGGTGGCTGGAGAGCCTCACAGGGATGGCCAAGGGTTGGGATCAGCTGCTTAGGTCAAGGGAAGAACAGCTGCAATGGCCATTGGGGATGGGGCAGCTCAGCAGGTGAGAATTCCAAGTTTGGGCTCACATGTGAGCTCTTGGCCTGGTGGTTTCCGGCGGCTGTGGTGGCTGGCCGGCCAGGGTCAGGTCACCCTCAAGGTCAGGGAGGTCAGGGCTGGGGTTTAGTGTAGGCAATTGGCAAATGCCATGTGTCAAAAGCTTGATTTAAAATGGAATGGGAGAGGGACAATTTTGGCTTGATTTGGTCAAGTCCACCCTTTGGGCTTGGTTCACCCTTCAAGGTGGCTTTAGGTGCTGTGAGGAGTCAAAGGAATCAGCTGGTTTAACATGGAGAAGTCCTTATCCAAATATATTTGGATTAAATTTGGGTTAAGGGGAATCATGGTTAAGGCTAATGACTTTAGGAGATTAAGGAAAGAGTCTCCTCCTTTTGCCCAAAATGGCATGGTGACATGTAAAGAGGCTCTCATGGCTTCCATGTGGCTCATGCATGGCTTCATGGCTCATCTTTGGCTTGGGAAAAGTTAAGTCAATTTCATAAAAAGGGTTTAAGAAAATTTTGGTATTTTGATGGGAATTTGTATGGGGCTTAATTTGGAATAGCTTCATGATGAGTTTTGAAACTTAGGGATTGATTTAATTGAAAAT
Source organism: Papilionanthe hookeriana x Papilionanthe teres (assembly GCA_022702705.1). Classification (NCBI taxonomy): domain Eukaryota; kingdom Viridiplantae; phylum Streptophyta; class Magnoliopsida; order Asparagales; family Orchidaceae; genus Papilionanthe; species Papilionanthe hookeriana x Papilionanthe teres. The sequence goes on along the minus strand of CM040423.1, from coordinate 61,443,904 downwards.
ATGGTGTAGAGCAATTATCATATGGGTTTTGGATTGATTTTGGCCCTTTGGATTTTGGTGGAGATTGGCTTTAGGAAGGTTTCATGTAAGTGGGCTTTTAAGTTTAAGAATGAATTCATGGATGGGAATTTTGTAGAACTTTGGGCCAAATAATTGTTGGGTTTGGTTTAGGGATATGTCATGAGTGATTTGAAATGAGTTTGGAGTGATTTGGGTTTGAATTGGGTCGGATTTGGGCCTCTTTGGTAAATGGGCCAATGTAGGTCAAATTGGGCTAACTTGGGCCAATGTTGGGCTAGGGTTGAAATTGATGTAAAATAAATGTTGGGAAATGTTTATGGGAGTGTTTCAGAGAGGTTTTGGCTTTGGTTGGGTTTTGATTTTGGGGTTTGGGCTTATTTGGGTTAGGTTTGGGTTTAGGTCAAAATTGGGCCTTTTAGCTTTGGGTTGAATTTGAGTGGGGTATGGGTCTAAATTTTGGGCAAATCATGTTAATTTTTTGTTTGTATGGATGTTAAGGAAGGTTTAGAAAAGATTTGGGGTTAATTGGAGTTGAATTGGGTGAGTTTGAGTTAAGTTTGTGTTATGGGTCCAAATTGGGCTTTAAGGCCAAAAGTGAAATTGGATCCAAATGTCAATCAAATTGGACTTGGATTTGGTCTAAATTGGTGTTAGGAATGATAAATTGAAGTTTAGAATTGAATTGGACAAGAATTTGGGTCAATTGGATAGGTTTGGCTTGACATTGGGTTCACTTAGGGTTAAAATAGGTCAAATTGGGGGTTTTGACAAAAGTAGGGTAAATTGACAAAATTGGCCCCTGGTGTAGTTGAACAAAATGAAATTTGGAATATTTGGAACTTTCTGGAATTTTCTGGGAATTTTCTAAATTTTTGGATTTTTGGGTCAAGAGGGGTATTTTGGGTATTTGGAGGGTATTGGGAGGTATTTTTGGTATTTTTGGGTATGGATGATCAATTTGAGTAATGTGAGAATGTTTGGGATTGATTTTGGGGAATTTTGGGTGATTTGGAAATTTTGGAGGATTTCAAGGGTTTTGGGTAGGCTAGGCGGGGTGTAGGGTCCCGGGAGTCAAAATCGAAAATTTGGGAAATCGAAGATTGGGTAAATGTGAATGGAATGAAATCATTTTGGTTGAGCCATGAAGCCATATCAAGCCCACATGAGCCATGAAGGGACTCATTTGAGGCATTCACTATGTTGTTCCTAACCCTCTTGCCAAGGGCTTGGGGTTAAGGACCATCCATGTGAATCACCTTCATGAGTCGAGAGGTCAAGTTGGGTATAGGTGTGTTTTAGGAGGAGTGTGAAAGTGTAGTGTATGAGTGTAGTGTGTGTGTAAGTCAGCCCTTCACTGCACCAGTGCCACCCGTGGCAGTCCTAAGGCCAAAGAGTCCTATAGGAACTCATCCTTTAAACTTCCACATTTGATTTCAACCCTCTAGGTGATTAGGGGTCTACAATCAAATTTGTGGAGTTTGCAGGGAGTTAAGAAGTGGTTTGAATTTCTAAGTGGTGGGCCCCAATTCTAATCCTCTAAGATAGTCAAAGGAAAAGCCTAAGGCTAGATCCTAAGTACTATAGAGAGAAGAGAAGACCTCATCAGAAATGAGGTCAACAAATGGACCCCCAATAGGTGTGGTGAGCTGACAAAGCACACCGCGCGTATTGGTGTTGACCGAAGTGATCAACAAAACCAACACAGATGTCCAAGTGACAAACTTAGGATGAAGTAGAAGAATTTTCGCTGGGGAGTGTCAAGTATATCTCTGAGACTGGAGATTCCTGAACTCTCGCTGGGGAAAGGAAAAGGAGGTGAATCCCAAATCACATGACCTGGGGGAATTTCAATTTAGATTTTATTTTGTTTCAGTTCAAGTTTCAATGTGTGAGCTTAGATTTTAGTTTGATTTTTAATTTAGATTGAAGTTTTGTCAAAATTAATTTGAAAGGATTTGAACTTGAAATGAAAATTGGAATTTTGTGGTTTTAGATGTAACATCTTCAACCTCAAAAGAAAATTGAATTGATCGGATTGAATCATTGCAACGAGGAGAGATCTCAGAGCAGTGCGGTATTAGATGTAAAATCCTTAACCTCAAGAGTTTGATTTTGATGTATTTCATTGCGATAGGGAAAGAATCCTAAAGCAACGCAGTCTCGGATGTAAAATCCTCAACCCCAAAAGTTTGATTTTGATGTATTTCATTGCGATAGGGAAAGAACCCTAAAGCAATGCAGTCTCGGATGTAAAATCCTCAACCCCAAGAATTTGATTTTGATGTGTTTCATTGCGATAGGGAAAGAACCTAAAGCAATGCAGTCTCAGATGTAAAATCCTCAACCCCAAAAGTTTGATTTTGATGTGTTTCATTGCGATAGGGAAAGAATCCTAAAGCAATGCAGTCTCGGATGTAAAATCCTCAACCCCAAGAATTTGATTTTGATGTATTTCATTGCAATAGGGAAAGAATCCTAAAGCAATGCAGTCTCGGATGTAAAATCCTCAACCCCAAAAGTTTGAATTTGATGTATTTCATTGCGATAGGGAAAGAACCCTAAAGCAATGCAGTCTCGGATGTAAAATCCTCAACCCCAAGAATTTGATTTTGATGTGTTTCATTGCGATAGGGAAAGAACCCTAAAGCAATGCAATATCGGATGTAAAATCCTCAACCCCAAAAGTTTGATTTTGATGTATTTCATTGCGATAAGGAAAGAATCCTAAAGCAATGCAGTCTCGGATGTAAAATCCTCAACCCCAAAAGTTTGATTTTGATGTATTTCATTGCGATAGGGAAGGAATCCTAAAGCAATGCAGTCTCGGATGTAAAATCCTCAACCCCAAGAATTTGAATTTGAAAGGTAACTGATTTTGCAAAGATTTGTAGAGTTGATTTGAAAAGTGTGGAGTTTTGGTGTTTCGAGAATTTCATGAAAGTTGTAAAAGACTTTCATGGAAAGAAATAGATCAGGAGGGAATATGTAGATGCTACCTATCCCATTCAAAAGAGTTAATCGAAAGTTACTGGTTTGGATTAGATATAATTCCTTGCCACTAGATTCGAATCGAAAACCTCGTGGCTCCATGTCAATGGAATCGACCGCTTCCATCCCAGACAAAAGGAGAGAGTAGAACGGATTGGATTTCTGATTTGGAAGGTTGAGTTTGAATTTGATCGAGATTTGATTCGAGATCCGGAAAGTTGAATTTGAATTTTATTTGGATTTGTGTTCATTTTGTTTATCCTTTAACGATTCAAATTTATTTTATCATTCATTTAATGTTCATGTAAATTTGGTGTTCATCATTTTTAGATTTTTAAGGAAAGTTTTCTTTTATTCTTTTTGTTTCTTTCTCGTTCTTTGTTCGAAGTTCATTTAACTTTAATGGCGTTTCCTAATCAACTCGCACAAAAGAGGTGAAGGCCAAAAATGTGACATGGTCACTTTCATTCCAATCATGTTGAAGATACATCATGCAACTCGATCTGGAATACATCTCATACAATCCATATAGACTCAAAACAGACTATGTATGATCTTTGTCGATCCATCCAAAAAGGTATCTATCAAAAATCCATGTCTGAATAGTGAGGTACATGGTCAATAACATCACCTTCCAAGCCATCCTCGGCAAGGATGTCGTATGGATGTACGTTGGAGGTGTGATATTTTCCATGTAACTTACAGCCGTAAGGCCGGAGGCTCTCTAGCTCCGGTCTGGCCGGAAGTGGTAAGGTGTCTTCCTCGTCGTCCATCCTTCCGAAAGTAACCGAGATCCGCTTCACCGGTACTCCCGGTATGCAATGTTTAGCGACATCCGCTCCGTTGCCCTTCGACATCATGACGGAACCTACCGGTAATGGTATCTTTACTGGCCCTCGGAACTCACCTGGGCCCGCTATCAGGAGGTCAGATTCGAACATGATATTACACTCGTTCAGAAAAGAAACAGTGCAGAAAGGTCTGACAAAGTCGTGGTGATCTATGTGCGGGGATATGCAGTCACCCTTCTTGTAAATGTTAATGATGCAACTATTGGGTATGCAATCTGTCGGCAGTACCCTTCATGTTATCATCCTTTTTACCATCCTTTTGATGACTAATGGCATTGGATCCACTCGGCCATGACGGAGTATTCTCGGTGGGTTTCCCTTCCCGTCTTCTCGCGAAGTTGTAGCAGCATTCACATTGTATTGTAATTCTACCTTTCCCTGGCATCCATCTCCGGGGTTCCGAGTAAGTGTTTTCTCTTAGGCGGCCCGCTCGGCCCATTCTTTTCAAATCCCGGATGCAGTCCACGATTTGTTGTTATTCGTATTCTGAGAACACGTCTGTATGTAGCTCGAGGCCTTCTAGTATATTGATCCTCTTGCCTCCGATTCTCTCGAAGTATTCAAAAGTTTTCTTCTCGACATTCCGCATTCTTTCCAGCTCGTATTCCGGAATAATCTGCAAATGGCGAGGCTCGGTGACGTATCGTGGGATATACGGCTCAATCCCTTCACGTTCTCCCGCATACCTCGGCTCCTCGGGGATGGTGTCCGTCGGGACATCCTCCGGGATTGCTTCGCAACAAGGTTATGCATTACCGGTGGCTTTGTCCGGTGGCGTTGTAGCCTTCTTTCTTCCGTTCTTCTTAAGATTTCCCCGGTTTCTTCGTCATCCCGGAGCCGGCCTCCTTCCTTCGAGTACCCGGTGAACCGGCGTCCTCGAAGTATATGTACTCGGCAGCAGCAACCGCCCGTCGCGCCGGTCCGCCGCTAGTTTAGTTAACATCTTGCGGATACGGCGATTTTTATTTCTTCGTTGAGTTGCCGTGAGAGTAGCTCTTCGTACTTCCCGACTTCGTGGGCGCGGCGCCGACAAGCTCGCCCTCCGCCGTAGCGACTACGGACTTGATTTTCTTGTCTTCTTCGTGTTCGTTTTCCTTTTCTTGTCGCCGGATTGGTGGCTTGGGCCACCCACTTTCATTATCGTCCGACCGGGCAGTTCCTCTCGGTCAACCGGGACCCGGTCGCTTTCCTCGTATTGCGTGCCCGCCGGTGCGAAGTCCGAGTCAATCTCTATTATCGCTCCATCTTTCACCCTCTTTTCGTCGAGTGCAAGGCTTATGCCATTTCTAAAGTTCGAGACCAACCGCCCGTTCGACATTTCCCCGCGAAAAGACAAGAAAAAGGATCGGGGGCCGTACTAAGAACAAGAACATTAAGAAAATGTTTATTAAAGACAAGCTTTTTTTATTACTTCGTATTTTTAAATTTAACAGAATGAAGTGGGATAAGATCAGGAAGAGATTTTGTTATGGAAGAGAAAACAAGGAAAACTTTATTATCATGATTTTATTTATTTTAGCACATTTTTTATTATTTTTGGGTTCGGACCTGACTCATAAGTAATTACTTCGCCCTCGCTTCTAGGGATGAAGAATTCATTCCTTCGAAACATCGGTAGCGTAATACTTCTTCAAGTATCGTCCGTTGATCGGAAGCATATGTCGTTCTCCTCGGCAATTCACTAGCCGGTAAGAGCCTCCCGAGTAGACCGCCTCAACCACAAACGGTCCTTCCCAAGTGGGTTCAAATTTTCCTCCTATCTCGCGGTGTGCAAGGATAGGTCTTCGAGAACGAGAACTAGGTCACCAACTTTCAAGGTTCTTGGGCGGACCAGTTTGTCATGGGCTTGAACCATCTTAGCTTGGTATAGTTCTAAATTCTGTCGCGCCGCAAGTCTTTTCCCTTCCAGGTTTTCCAATTCTTCTAGTCGTAATTTGGCATTCTCTTCTGTCGTGATTTTGTTTGCAACTCGCAATCCCGAGTGAAGGAAGCCGGACCTCTAAAGGTAACATCGCTCGGACCCATACACCGCAGCGTAAGGTGTAGCTTCGAGTAGGAGTTCGAAGGTTGTCCGCAGGCCCATAAGGCTTCTAATAACTTCTCGTGCCAATTTCTCTTATTATCGTCCAAGGTTTTCTTTAAGATTCGAACGAGAGTTTTATTAAAAGCCTCGACCAGTGCCGTTTGCTCTCGGGTAGTAAATTGTTGAATATCGCTAGCTGATTTCGTGTCTCCCGACAAAATTGTTGATTTGTGTGCTTCGAATGCCGACCCATTATCCGAGATGATCCTCGCGCGCACTCCGAAACGGTAGACAACTCGGTTCTCGAAAACCGTAGCACGTGGTGTGCTTTCACTTCTCTAAGTGGAACCGCCTCGCCCACTCGGAAAAGTAATCCGTAGTCGTAAGAATGAAGTGATGTCCTTTTGAAGATGGTGGTTCTATCGGACCCACTATATCCGTGCCCCAACATTCAAATGGCTACGACGCAATCATCTGGATGTAAGCACATTCGGAGGTTGGTGCAGAACCACTTCGTGCACTTCGCATCGATGACAGCTCTCTGGCGATTTTCATGCGATCGGTCATCATCGAGGGCCAGTAGTACCCTAGTCTTTTAATTTTCATTTTCATCTTCGGACCCGATCGGTGAGCGCCACAGTAGTCCCGAATGCACCTCTTTAACAATTTCACGGCCTCGGACCCGCTTAGGCACCTTAGCCACATTTGATCGAAAGACCTTCGTATAACGTGTTGTTTATTAATGCATATGACGTAGTTCTTTCTCGATCCGATGGGCTAGCGACCTATCGTCCGGTAGTTTTCCCGTTTGCGTGTAGTCTATTAATGGCCGTCGCCAATCTTCTCGTGTTTTCCGTCACCGTTGCAACCGATTCTTCTTCTTTTCTCGATTTGTGTATTGTGTCTATGTCGAGCTGTGATAGGACCTGGCGTCTATGAACTGACACTTCCACTGATTCATCTTGCAAGTAGGCATATTCTTTTGCGAGACGGGCTAGCGCATCTGCTAAAGAGTTTTTTTTTTTGGGAATTTTGTAGATTGTCACATTCAGAATCTGTTCCAACAACTGTATGACATACTGTAAGTATTGCTCGAGTCTTGGTTTTAAAATTCTGTACTGTCCGGCGATCTATTGAATGATTAACTGCGAATCCACGTAGATGTTAATGTTCGTATATCTCGCATTCCGTTATAGGCTTCGTACACTCGTTGCTCTACGCTCGTAAGTGGTAGGAGTATCTTAACATCCCCCGCTCCGTGTTATAAAGATTAATCCGATTCCCGCCTTACCGGCACTATCACTTGTGATTCTTCATCTTTGTGTGCCGAAGATGCTCCGTCGAAATATAATTCCCAATGTCGATCATCGTGGTCTTCTAAGCTCATTATTTGTTCGTCCGGCAAGTCGTCATCGAGAGGAGATTCTGCCGGCAAAGGGTGTGCTCGCGAGGAAGTCCGCTAGGACTTGTCCCTTTACAAGACGAAGAGGCACGAAAGTTATATCGAATTGCAATAATATCATCGACCATCCGGCAAGTCCGCGTAAAGCGTTGGACGAGTCATCAAGTATCAGCAATGGATTAAATTTCGAGATCGAGTCGACCTTATGAGAAAGCATGTAGTGCCTGAGCTTTTGAGCGGCGAAGATCAGGGCTAAACAATGCCTTTCAATTGCGGGATACCTTATTTCCGTTGGAAGTAAATGACGGCTTAGGTAGTAAAGAGCATTTTCTTTACCCTCATCATCGACTCCTGCCATCAGGCTCCGAGAGAGTCGTCTAAAGCCGCGGTGTAAAGTATCAACGGTCTACCCGAGACCGGGGCCGCTAAGACAGGAGGTGTCATTAAATATTGCTTAATGTCCTCGAAGGCCTTCGGCATTTCTCTTCCCAAATAAATTTGGCGTCCTTTTTAACTAGTGCCGAGAAAGGCCGACACCTACTCGACAAGTTCGAGATAAAGCGTCGAAGATATGCCAGCTTCCTTGAAAAGATCGTAGTTGCTTTAAGGTTTTGGGAGGCGGCATTTCTATGATAGCTTTAATCTTTTCCGGTCGATTTCAATTCCACGATGTCGGACAACGAATCCTAAGAATTTCCCGGAGGTGACGCCGAAGGCGCATTTTAAGGGATTCATCTTAAGGTTAAATTGTCTTAATCGTTCGAAAACAATTCTCAAATCTTACAGGTGGTTTTCCTTTACTTTGCTTTTGATGACCACATCGTCCACGTAGCATTCGACTTGATTGTGGATAAGATCATCAAAAATTCTTGTCATTGCTCTCTGGTAGGTTGCTCCCGCGTTCTTCGAGTCCGAATGGCATCACCGTGTAGCAATATACTCCGATCGGCGTTCGAATGCCGTAAGTTTTTCATCTTCTCGGAGCCATTTTGATCTGGTTGTATCCTGAAGATCCATCCATGAATGAGAATATTTCATGCGTCGAAGCAATGTCGATCATTAATTCTGGGATCGGTAGAGGGAATTCATCCTTTGGACATGCCTTGTTTAAATCTCTGAAGTCTACACAAATTCTGATCTGACCATTCTTCTTTCGATCGGCACCACATTGGCTAACCAAGTCGGGTATTGTTCTTCACGGACAAATTTGGCGTCTATTAGCTTTTTAACTTCGGCTATGACTTGTTGTTCGATTTCTAGACGCATTCTTCTGGACCTCGTCCGATCGGGACGAAGTAGGATCCACTCCTAGCTTATGGATCGCGACCTCCGGAGCTAAACCCGGCATCTCATCGTAGCTCCAAGCAAAACAAGCCTTTAAATTCCATTAATAACTCGATTATTTCTTCGGAGTCTTCTTTATTGAGTAAGGAGCTAACAAAGGTAGGTCTAGGCTATTCGCTAGTACCTAAGTTAACTTCCGTTAACTCATCTATTGTAGATTTGATCTCTTCTTCGAACTCTGGTGGAGCGTCTCCAATTTGTAAATCTTCAAATTCTTCTGTAGTTTCCATGCAATTTTCATTCGACTCGCAAGTGATAACCAAGCAAAGTTCAGTATCGTCAACTGATCCTACTGTGCCGAATCCGAGACCATGCTTTGAATTGGGTGGACGACCGGAGTTATTCCATAATTTTTCAAAATGTTGTGATTGACCTTTTGTCCATTATCGAGGTAAGAAACCACGCTGAATTAAATTTCGAACACGTGGAGAGTACCACTCAAAAGGTAATTCCATTAATTCCGATGAAGTGACATCTTCAAATTGTACATTATTTTCGGCTTTAGAGGAAGGAGCACCACGGTAGAATTTGATTGGCTTTGCACCGCCGCTACGTACGTCTTCGACCACCATACCCTCGATCTTATTAGAATGAATCGGGTCGTGGTCATAGTATGTACATAGTGGTTAAACTTCTCGTACATCGATTTGTATTCTTCATTCTTTTCATCTTCGAGCGGGATCCTAAATTGCGGCTTCTTCCGACTTATTGTCGTCGCTTCTTGCTTGATCTCGTTTTTCTTCTTCGTAACTATCTTCCCAATCAACATTGATGGTTGGTTTCTTCTCGTCCAACTCGTCCTAACGTCTCTGCCACGACCTCGTCCCCGCCTCGACCTCGGATGCGAGTCGTGGAGAAACCTTCACCATCTCGTAGTAAGGGAGTGGTGAGTGATCGTTGGACTAGAACTTCGAGTTCTTCGTTGTCCCGAACTTTCTTTGCTTCATTCGTTATGGTATCTCCGGAGAAGATTGTTTTCTTCGGAGGTGCATAATAAGCCGCATCTTCATGGATTCCAATTTCATGTACGGAGAATGGTTGTAAGTCACCTTTGATGCATCGTTCCCCTCCATCGTAGTATTTGATGCACCGGATGTTGAGATGATGGTACCATCCGATTTTCATGTATCCATGGTCGGCCCGAGAGAGCGTTGAACGACGTTTCGAATCAATTATGTGAAATTTTGCGGTTGTCTTTGCCAAGTCACCGGTCTTCATTAGTAGTGTTATCGATCCGAGGGCTCTTTCACCTTTCCGGTCGAATCCTCTTAATAACATTTTGTCGGCTTCGAGCTCGCGAGCATCAATTTCCAAATATGCTAGTGTTCGAAGACTCATTATATTAATTGATGCTCCCGGATCCACCAATACTCCGGAGAGTGTAAACTTCCCAATTAGTAACCGAAATGTACAACTGGCTCGGTCGTGATCCGTCGTCCCAAGTAATAGGTCATTGTCCGTGAAGGTAACACCTCGTCGTTCCTTTAACGAGCAAACCTCATCTAAGGAATCTCCGGCCATTCGAGCTAAGCAAATTTCTCGGATCAAGCAAGACCTCGATCGAGCTTCTCTCATCTCCTTCGATAAGATGAGAGCGTCGTAGATGCTTAGCTTGGCTCGGTAGTTTCCTAAGATGAGCTAGCACATCGTAGTCCACTTTATTTCCATGTGTCTCGACTTCTTCCCGAATGAGTATTTCTTCTGCGTGGGTTGGTTCTTCCCGAACAACCACTCGCTTTCCTTTCTCCTTTCGGACCCATTCTCGGAGGTAGAACTCTTCCACTTCTTAAGTTAAATTCTGTAATTTCTTCCGAATCTAGTATCGAGTTTGCCGGTGTCTCTCCGAATCGGAACGACAGTGTTCTTCCGGATTAGCTTCGCAGTCCGAAGGCTCTAACTCTATCGCGACCGGAGCTCCTCGAAACTCGCAAATAGATTCATTGCTTCGTTGAACTCTCGTAGCCTCCTCGATGGATGTCTTCTTTGTCATTGTGATCGTCGAGATTGTGTATGATTTGAGAATTGTCATTTGTATCGAAATCGACATCCGGATTGTCGCTAGTTACGTAATCGTTAGAAACAGTCAAAACGTAACCAACGCTATAACCCTTATCTTTATAAGATCCCACCGGAGTGGGCAGATAATCATACAGAGTCAGAGGTTCGAGGGATTTCTCCCCCGAATCGGAAACAACTATCCTAGGATAAGCAGCCCCTAGTCTAACCTTAGGAGCCTCGGTCTTCTCTTCTTCGTCGATTTTCTTCTTCTCTTCAATTGTCTCTTGTTGAGGTGGTTCTTCTATCGCAAGTGATAGTGTCGACTTAACAGGTTTCGAACTCTGAATTAAGGCTCGCACCGAAGCGGTTTGGATGTGATCCAAAATCTTTTTCGAAGACCTTGTCCAAGCGGTAGTCCATCCATCATCAATCGCATGGGGTCTATCGAAGACAATGAGATCCGTCGAGATAACATCGACGGAACCTCCTTTCGGGGTTCCTTCATGTATTCCTTCGGGATCGTTATATTCCCTTTCCGAAGATTGTCGTTGAGCCAACTTTTGAAGGTAATACAATCTTCTATCTTATGTCCAAGCATCCGGTGGTAAGGGCAAAAGTTAGGATCACCCTTCTTGTTGACTTCTTCTGGTCTCTTAGGTTCTGGCAATTAGAAATCTGGAGTCTTCATCGATCGCGGAACATTTTTGGCATCGCTCATTCTTGAACGGATACTCCCCGCTCGAAGCTCCCTTAATGTACGTTGCGGACGAGGCGGTTGTTCATACTGTTGAGATGACTGGTAGCTGGGTCGGGGTTCCTGGTAATTCTGTTGAGGTTGCTGCGGCCGTTCGGACGATATTTGTATCGGTTGCTTGCCTTTGTCAACTGCTGCAACGATCTCGGACTTCTTTTCAAAAGTTTTCACGGGCTTCGTTTGTCTCGTTTTGTCGGTGAAACTTAATTGCTTCGCCTCCTCTTGCAAGCTTCCAGCTTTGCTTAACAACTTCTCGAAAGTCTTAATAAGAAATCCTCGAGGAGAAGTGCTATCGGCCGTGAATGCTTTTAAGTAAAATGCCAACTCGTATGCCGTTCTTGTAGCCGTGGTTCACACTTCATGCTTAAGTTCCTCCATCGAAGTATGTAATCCACCAAGGTTTCGTTTGGCTTCGCTTTCTACCACTAAATCACCTATAGTGATGTGGTGCCGAGCTCCGCAAATCGCTCGATGAAGAGGTTCTCTAGTTCCGAAAATGTCTTCACCGAACCGTTCGGTAATTCCGCATACCAATCAAAGGCGATCCCCGACAGCCGCCGACAAATTGTCCGAAGAGTAATGCATTACTTCCGCCGCGTTGCAACAACCGGCACGAAAATGTGCAACATGTCGCCGAGGGTTTCCTGGCTCCATCAAAGGTCTTGAACGGAGGTGGTACGAAGCCTTTCGGATATCGGACAGCCGTCGAATTCTTCTGGGTAAGGTCTACCCGTCCGAATGGATGTCCCGCTCTTTGATTGTGCCAAGGCTTCTCGCACTCGCCGTTCCACCATGCTCTTGATATCCTTTTCCGGAATCATGCTTTGTGTTGCATCCTTCTTTAGCTGATCATCCCCATTGACGGACGTAATCTCCTTTCCTCCTTCTATAATGTGAATGACCTCTGGGGGTGTCTCTCTTTGGGGTTGCACTTGACTCTGGAGAGTGGCTAGGGCTACAGCCATCTCTTCCATCCTTTTTGCCATTCGGGCGATCGTATCATCTTTCTCGAAGCCGCCTCCTCATTGCTTCCGGCTCCTCTCTTCCGCGGCCGCAGGAGCACCTCGTGAAGCTGACGAAGCTCGCGTTTCAACCATGTTAATTTCTGCATACTCATCATTCATGAACTCTGACGAGTCGATCTCATCTCCAAATTTTTCTTCTCTTTCTCTTGCTAATCACTGAATATTAGTTCTTAGCTTTTCCATAGCATCTTCTAGTGGTCTTTTCTGTGCATCCTCGCAGCTTGCCATGTGATAACCGTCGGGTTTCCTTCTCATGAGTCCCCTTTACCGCAAGTAGCACTTTCTTCGGATTCAAGTCTCCCGACGAGACTTTCCTTCTCGTGCCGTTGTTTCAATCTTAATTGTCCAAGAATGGGACGCCATACCATCCTTCTAGCAGCAGAAAGGTCTAGGACCGGATGGTCCGTCACCCAAATGCCGGAAGGTGGTATCCTCCCTAATCCGTAGTCCTAAAACAATGACGAAGCGACTAGCTTTCATCCTTTTATTTGGCTTTTTCGCAACGATGACGAGTTCTACTCGCGGCCCAAGACGGGATTCGACCGGCACCCACCCTATCCTTCTTAAAATTTCGATACGAGGCACCTTTCCTTCTTTGCTAACTTCTCTATCAAATTTTGCGATCGAGCAAATGGCGTAGTTCTAGTCCTTTTCTTACGGCTATCATTGTAATATACGGGCCGAGGTAATGCGGCAAAGCAATCTTGCGAACATTTTCTTCATCCTCTCGCGTGGAGAGGGGATGGAACCTGCTTCCTCCTAAAAGTGGTATGTATTCAGCAAGTGGTGTATATTCAGCAGCTTCGGGATTTCCTCCAGAAAGCAACTTCAGCAGCTTCCGGCTTCTCTAGCGATCCTTCTACTTCGTTCCTTCTCCGAGTCCGTGTTAGCTGATGGAATTCTCGAGCCGGACCCGATTTCAAAAACGAAGGTCTCACGAGAAGATCCGTACCCTCCACCGTGACAGGTTCACCATAGTTCCGGATTTCTTTCCTCTTTAATTTGGCGTAGCCGGGTAGGTGCGTAGACAACTAGACTCAGCTGGGGTAGCAACAACAGCTTCTTCGCGGATGCAAGTACTCCTCTCGCTGAATCTTGCAGAGGAGGGAATTCGTGAGTTGACTTGAGGTCGAACTCAATCAATGGCTTCTCGCTTCGATACTTTGCTTGTGAGTGAAAAGAGAGCGACGTCGGGGATTTTGATGTCGGTGTCCCCGAATCCTCGTCCGAATCGAATGATTCCATTATCGTGCGCTCATCCTCGAACACGGCCAGTGTCCGAGTCCGTTAATGAAGGAGAAGATCGGCTTTGGGGCTTCCATTTCTGCAGTGCGCGATTCCAAATGTTAGTCCTCGAATCGTGCTTCTTCGTCGTAAAACTTATGACGAAAAAGAAAGAGTCCGAACACATTTCGTTTATCTTAGTGTATTTGTGGTATTAAAGGAAAATTGTCTTTTCAGAAAGATTTGTTCGTTAGGAAAGAGAATTATCGAAAGAAGGAGAGTCTGTAGGAAGGGTAAAAGGAATTGATTAGGAACCGGAAAAGGAAGAGAAAGTCTTGTAGAAACTTCTCGACCCGCAAGACCGCTCCTAAACTAATACCTATCGGGGTCCACCCCACCTCAAAAATGAGGTAAAAGGATCTCGAACCTCTCCGTTTAGGGGTGTCTAAACAAAGGGCTCCTAAATCCGAGAGAATGTTGGCTATACTTGTTCAAGGTAGAAATGAACATAGTATTCCAACGGAAAGAAGGGTAGTTTGATCCACTAGGAACATGGATACACTACCGATTTTTGAAAGCAGAATTATCTGATTAAAATGGAGAGAGGAATATTCCCCAGCGGAGTCGCCAGAAGTTGTCGGCATATTTTTAGGTTGAGTGTTGTATTTTTGAAAAGGGGTCGCCTACAGAAATTGTAGGCGAATTTTTAATTTAATTTAAATAAATAATTTGAAAAAGTAGTTTTTGATTTTGAAAATAATTTTAAATTTGAAATTTTTAAGATATGAAATCAAACTGATCTCACATCCCGAATAGTTTATATAAACGAGCACCACACTACAAACCGTGTATCTATCCCTAAGGATAGACACACTGCTTCGATGATGGGGCTCGATTAAATAAACTAAAAGATTTGTGACATCCGTTTGGTCTCGCGAACCAATTTTATAAGCCGACAAGTTCCCCGCTTAATATGAAAGCATTAAACGAGGTTTATATTACTCGGGTTCTTAAAATTCCCTATAAGGGCAAGCCCCTATAGTTAATTACATCTTAAGTGACGGGAATCACCTAAGAAAACTCTCGATAATAATCGTAATTCTACTCTCAAGAATTTCAAAGTTTAAGTTTTCAAAGGATTGAATTTTGGAATTTCAATAGTGGAGTGGATCAAATTTGGAACATTTTATTTTGGGAATTCAAAGGAAGAAAAGGTAGGAGAAATCACAGATTCGAAGCGAACTTTCGTAATTTCCCGACTATCCTATCGTTAGGCTTCGAATTTAGGAAAGTCCTAATGTTATCTAACATTTCGATCTCGCCAATTTTAATTAATTAGGACTTATATTCGCATGATACGATCATGCAAATAGCTTCGAAGATGTGAGGGTTTATGTCGTATCTGACGACTACCTCGAGTCCTAAGACCGGTTAGGGCTTAATTTACATGACAAGATCATGCAAATTCCTAACAAAAGGTTGAGGATTTATGTTGCACTAGGAAAACTACCTCGAGGTCCTATGGCTTGGTTATTTAATTCTAAGAAAGTTTTGCTGAAGTAGACTCATGTTTTGCTGATGACGATGACCGTGCTGTCCACCATACTCCGAGCTCCTTGTTGTTGCAGAGGTTTAGTTTTAGAAGTCATAAATCAGGAGATGAGAAAAGTGTTTTGGTTTAGAGAAATTCTTAATTTCCAAGTGTTTTTTATGTTTTAATTAAAACAAATCTTAAAGTTGATTATAACAACATCGGTTAAGATCCCACGGTTCCATCCTTCCGCCATCGTTATTTTTATCGGATTCACTTAGTCCAGATAAATTTGCTAAACTCAACTAAATGAGTTCCACACTTTCATTTAGACCGTGGAAATCCCGTTAGCAACACGTAGGTTACATCATCCGAGGTATTCCCGATCATCCAACAAGACGTTTTAATTTAGTTGTAATTGTAGTTTTGTGTTCCGTTTCGTGATTAAGTTTTGAGTTGTTTTATATTTTGAAATGTTGTGGCGGTGAATTTTATCTTGCAATGACTTTTAATTTAGTTTTGGTTTCGGTTTTAGGGACTATCCTAAAGGTGTGGGTTTTCATGCAACAGTTGTTTATCATGCAAGAAAAGTAAGCGCGATGCGATTAAATAAATTGCAATAAAGTAAATTGCAACAAAATAAAAGCGTACTCGAGGGTCTTCCCGTCATCCCAAGCCGCACTTAAACACAACTTAGAATATTTAAGCATTTAAAGCAAGTTCCTAGGTAAAGCTAAGGGAAGGGTTATGGTTTTCTACCAAGTTCCTAATCCTATAGCCTAGTCATTTCCTATGACGTATAGGTTCTCGTGTTTTGTTTGAGGACGATTTTCTTCATCAAAGAACAATTAAGTTCAATTGTTCTTATAAATATCCTATCATATCGAGGAAGTGCTTAAGAAGAATCTTAAACATCTTTTCAATATCGCTAGAATTGTTTTAAGTCCAAATGAATTTAATTATACAAATGAATTAATCGTCCGAGAATTCAAGTTTTGTTGTTATCTTACTCGATGAACGAGGACATTCGAATATCCTATAAGTGAAGTAACACTTCATTTAACATTCCGTTTAGGAGTTATGACAATAAAAGTTTTCGAGGGCAAATTGGTGTTCAAATGGTTTCAGTGATTTAATTTAATTTCGCTTAACTGGTTTAAATTTGGAATAGTGTTCAAGTTGCTTTATTTTTATTTTTGAATTTCTTTATGTCTTAGGTGATGTTATTTTTAATTTAATTTAACTTTAATTTAATTTAATTTAATTTGGTTTAGTTTTAATTTTAATTTTAATTTAATTTGATTTTAATTTTAACTTGATTCCATTATCTAATTTAATTTAATTCAATTTTAGCTTGATTTGATATGATTTAATTTAATTTAATTTAACTTCGATTAAATTTAATTTAATTTAATTTGATTTAATTTCCTTTAATTTAATTTAATTTGATTTAATTTAATTTAATTTAATTTAATTTAATTTAATTTTTAATTTAATTTTAATTTAATTTTAATTTAATTTAATTTAATTTCGATTTAAATTAATTTGATTTAATTTAATATGTAATTTAATTTAATTTTAATTATTTTATTTTTAATCTTAATTGAAAATTTAAAAGAGTTTAATAATTTAACTTTAATTTAATTTAATGGTTAAGTCTTTTAACATTTTAAATCTTAAATTTGAATTATCATTTTAATTAGGAATTAAATATTATCGAGATGATTAATTTAGGGATCCTTAGATTAAAGAACAAATCTCTTCCTAATAATATCCCTATTTAATAATTCCAACTTTATTATTCTTCCAAATTTAATAAATTATTTAATTAAGGTTTATTTTAATTATTTTTAAATTGTTTAATAGGTTTCTACCTTTGAATTATTTAAATTTCAATCATCCAAATCAGATTAAGATCAAATATTTTACTTTTTAATTTTATTAAACCTAAAGTTTTAATTAAGGGTTAAAATTTTAATTACCATTTTGCCCTTCAAGCTTAATAATTTCATAACTCACTAAATTGAGCTTAAATGAACTTGAAATTTTTATTTGACTTCACTCATATGCCAATAAAGACATGAGAGGAGAAAATGTGATTTTTCTCGTATTTAATTTATTTATGTAATTATTTTTGGTGGAAAATAGGGATTTCCAAGGAAAATTTAATAATATGACCAAGGGAAAGTTTCTATCCTTAAGAAAATTATGGGACATTCCTAATGACCAGAGGACCACTTGGACCAATTTTGGTGATTTTTTGAATTATATTATTTTTATTATAATTATTTTGAGTTTTGGAGTATTAATTAATTTAAAAATAAAATAAAGGTTGAAAAATGAATTTTATATTTTTCAAAAATCTCTTTGATATCAAGGAAATCAGAGAATTAATTTTTATAATTTTCTGATTTTTCTTTGATTTATTAGAATTATTTTAGTGGAAATGCTAAAAAAATACATTTTTTTTAATTTTAAAATTACCTTAGGGCTTTAAAATTTAATATCTCACCAAATAGACCTAAGAAAAATATGGGTTTGTTCCTAAGTGATTAAAATTCAAAATGTGACATTTTGGTGAATTTTATTATTTTTATAATTTTTATTATTATTTTTTTTAATTATTAAAATATTAAAATAATACAAAAAATCAACTTTTTTAGAAAATTGAAATTTTAATTTTTTTAAATTTCCCTGATATCAGAGAGGCTCCAAAACCAATTTGGTGAATTTTTGAAAAGCATTTTGAAAGTTATGAATTTTTTAAGTTTAATTTTGGCTAAATGTCTTAATCAACCCATTTAGTAGGGCTAACCAAGTCCAATTGACTTCAAATTTTTATGGTGGATTTCTCTGATCCTAAAGGTCAGTGGAGGATTGATTTCAAGTCAATTTGATGTATGATTAGCTCTAATTAATTAGGGACCTATTTTGGGTGTTTAAGCCAATTAGGATTATTTTAAATGAATTAATTCAAAACCTATTTTTCCTAGGGTCCTCTAGTCATAAGAAACATCACCAAATTTTCCTAGAA
The DNA here is from genome assembly GCA_022702705.1 of Papilionanthe hookeriana x Papilionanthe teres. Taxonomy (NCBI): domain Eukaryota; kingdom Viridiplantae; phylum Streptophyta; class Magnoliopsida; order Asparagales; family Orchidaceae; genus Papilionanthe; species Papilionanthe hookeriana x Papilionanthe teres. The sequence goes on along the minus strand of CM040423.1, from coordinate 61,425,709 downwards.
TTTATTTCACAACATGCTAATTATTGGATTTAAAATACTCAAAACAAGTAATATGAATTTGAAAAATCCATAACTTCTCATAGAATGGCCTCTGACTTTGGAAAATTCAGAGAATGTTCCCAAATTCAGAGGCTTCAAAAGCCCAATGGTCTCATGCCATGATGAATTTCCTATATGCATGGAGAATTAAAACAATACAGAGGGTAAATAAATCATTAAAAATAAAATACTTGATGGAATTAAATGATTTCTTTTCCACATTATTCTCCTCTCGTTCACTCGAGCAAGAGGGTATTTTTATTTTATTTTTCCGATTTTTTTACACAAAGTTATGCATTTTTGAAGTTTAGGGAATTAAATAAATCAGAAAATACCCTATTTTTCTATTTATCCGAGTCGGCGCCGCGTCAACCTTAACATCTCCTAAGTGCCGCGTGGAGCTTTCTGAATCGACGTCGCCATCCGACTCAGCGCTCCGGGGGCCCGCTGAATCGTTCCGTCTCCTCATCCGGAGCGATCCTGGCCGTCCGTCCGCGCGTGTATGGAATGAACGGCATCCATTCATCGTCCCCAAGTGTCCTCACCCGAGAGCCGTCCACTCTAAAACCCTAAGAACTCACTCATTTCTCAACGGATTTTCGTGTTCTTATGCTCCATGGATTCGTCTTGAAGAGACGAATACATCTATACGGTGATCATGTATTGAAATTAAAGCATTTAAAATGGAGAATCTCCGAAGCTCGTGGATAAAGAATTAACTCATACCTTCGCTCGCAGAAGTGTGGCTTCAATCCGAGGGTCGTGTCACCTTCTATCGCGTCCCGCAGAAGCTCCGCATGAAGTCTCCCGGTCCGGTGAATCGCCTAGCTATGAAAGTGACCACAGCCGATCACAAAGCTTGGAGGCCGGAACAACCGGGTGGCCCTGGAGATGGGGCTTTCAACTGGGAAACTTCTCCTCTTAGTCTAGTGAAGGTGTAGGGCCGACCGACTTCAAGATCGGCTCACTACGGCAAAGTGTCCCTGGTTTCGGGTGAAATTTCAGCCGAGAAATCGGGTTCGTTGGTGGGGATTAGGCAAATCGACACCTGGGATCAACCGCTCTAAGTATGGAGTAGGACTCGGAACAATTTTGCGTAGTTTTGGCAAGGTTTGTGCAACTCTCCTCCATGGTCGCGAGGGGGTCGGGTTTAAATAGAGGTGGCCGGAGAGCCTCACGGGGATGGCCAAGGGTCGGGATCACTGCTTAGGTCAAGGGAAGAACGACTGCAATGGCCACTCTGGGATGGGGCAGCTCAACAGTGAGAATTCCATGTTTGGGCTCACATGCGAGCTCTCGGCCTCGGTGGTTTCCTGGCACGTGGTGGTCGGCCTGCCAGTGGTCAGGTCACCCTCAAGGTCAGTGAGGTCGTGGCCGGGGTTTAGTGTAGGCAATCGGCAAATGCCATGTGTCAAAAGCTTCGATTTAAAATGGAATGGGAGAGGGCCAATTTTGGCTCGATTTGGTCAAGTCCACCCTTTGGGCTTGGTTCACCCTTCAAGGTGGCTTTGGGTGCCGTGAGGAGTCAAAGGAATCACCTGGCTCGACATGGAGAAGTCCTTATCCAAATATATTCGGATTAAATTTGGGTTAAGCGGGAATCATGGTTAAGGCTAATGACTTTAGGAGATTAAGGAAAGAGTCTCCTCCTTTTGCCCAAAATGGCATGGTGACATGTAAAGAGGCTCTCATGGCTTCCATGTGGCTCATGCATGGCTTCATGTCTCATATTTGGCTCGGGAAAAGTTAAGTCAATTTCATAAAAAGTGGTTTAAGAAAATTTTGGTATTTTGATGGGAATTTGTATGGGGCTTAATTTGGAATAGCTTCATGATGAGTTTTGAAACTTAGGGATTGATTTAATTGAAAATATGGTGTAGAGCAATTGTCATATGGGTTTTGGATTGATTTCGGCCCTTCGGATTTTGGTGGAGACGGCTTTAGGAAGGTTTCATTTAAGTGGGCTTTTAAGTTTAAGAATGAATTCAAGGATGGGAATTTTGTAGAAGTTTGGGCCTAATAATTGTTGGGTTTGGTTTAGGGATATGTCATGAGTGATTTGAAATGAGTTTGGAGTGATTTGGGTTCGAATCGGGTCGGATTTGGCCTCTTCGTAAATGGGCCAATGTAGGTCAAATCGGGCTAACTTGGGCCAATGTTGGGCTAGGGTTGAAATTGATGTAAAATAAATGTTGGTAAATGTTTATGGGAGTGTTTCAGAGAGGTTTTGGCTTTGGTTGGGTTTTGATTTTGGGGTTCGGGCTTATTCTGGGTTAGGCTCGGGTTTAGGTCAAAATTGGGCCTTTTAGCTTTGGGTTGAATTCTGAGTGGGGTTTGGGTCTAAATTTTGGGCAAATCATGTTAATGTTTTGTTTTTATGGATGTTAAGGAAGGTTTAGAAAAGATTTGGGGTTAATTGGAGTTGAATCGGGTGAGTTTGAGTTAGGTTCGGGTTATGGGTCCAAATCGGGCTTTATGGCCAAAAGTGAAATCGGATCCAAATTTCAATCAAATTGGACTTGGATTTGGTCTAGATTGGTGTTGGGAATGATAAATTGAAGTTTAGAATTGAATTGGACCAGAATTTGGGTCAATTGGATAGGTTTGGCTTGACATTGGGTTCACTTAGTGTTAAAATAGGTCAAATTGGGGGTTTTGACAAAAGTATGGTAAATTGACAAAATTGGCCCCTGGTATAGTTGAACAAAATGAAATTGGGAATATTTGGGATTTTCGGGAATTTTCTGGGAATTTTTTGAATTTTTGGATTTTTGGGTCAAGAGGGGTATTTTGGGTATTTGGAGGGTATTGGGAGGTATTTTTGGAATTTTTGGTATTTTTGGGTATGGATGATCAATTTGAGTAATGTGGGAATGTTTGGGATTGATTTTGGGGAATTTTGGGTGATTTGGAAATTTTGGAGGATTTCAAGGGTTTCGAGGTGAAGCAAGGTGTAGGTCCCTGGGTCAAAAATCGAAAATTGGGAAATTGAAGATTGGGTAAATGTGAATGGAATGAAATCATTTTGGTTGAGCCATGAAGCCATATCAAGCCCACATGAGCCATGAAGGGACTCATTTGAGGCATTCACTATGTTGTTCCTAACCCTCTTACCAAGGGCTTAGGGTTGAGCGACCATCCATGTGAATCACCTTCATGAGTCAGAGGTCAAGTTGGGTATAGGTGTGTTTTTGGAGGTGTGTAAAAGTGTAGTGTATGAGTGTAGTGTGTGTAAGTCAGCCCTTCACTGCACTGTGCCACCTGCAGGCGTCCTAAGGCCAAAGAGTCCTATAGAACTCATCCTTTAAACTTCCACATTTGATTTCAACCCTTTAGGTGATTAGGGGTCTACAATCAAATTTGTGGAGTTTGCAGGAGTTAAGAAGTGGTTTGAATTTCTAAGTGGTGGGCCCCAATTCTAATCCTCTAAGATAGTCAAAGGAAAAGCCTAAGGCTAGATCCTAAGTACTATAGAGAGAAGAGAAGACCTCATCAGAAATGAGGTCAACAAAGGGTAAATAATATAATTGCTCCTATTTAACACAACACATTTTAGATACTTCCACAATAATAATTTTCATGGCTTGTTACTAATTCATAAAAGGAAAAAATATTTTATTTGCATTTTCTTACATCTTATAAAAATTTAGTTAAAGTTGTTGTTTACTTTTATTTTAAATTATAAAAATTAACAAAAAGAATCAAATTTTCTTTCCTAAAATATTATCTTTAGTTTGGGTAAGATCTTTCTTAAAAAGTAAAAAAAATATTTTTCTATATTCTTTGTTTAACACTTTCCCTGTGAGTTCGATATCTCGAGACTTATCAGAAAGTCTTATATTACTTGATAACAACATGTTTACTTGTGTCGAATCTCATTTTATAATATCATTAAGAGAAGTATCAATTTATATACAAAGACGTAAGCATGAATATCTAGGATCAGTGCCAACGATCATCCTATACAACGGAGTAGGCAAAGTGTCCCGAACCCTAATTTTCCTTTAGCACATGTAGATGAAATCCGTTACTTTTTATGTCCATGGGGGCTCTTGATGGGCGTTTGATGACTTATAATCATTAAATTAGGCAAAAAGTACATCTCACATCCTAGATGGGCCTCCAAAGGGAACTTTCCCTAGTAGGACTGAATCACCATGAAACCTAGTTACTTGCCCCGAATAAGTGCCAGAACTTTCTGGGCAGGTGTCTTTAGCTACTGGATCCTTCATAAGAACTGTAGACATTCTTGAGCCATGCAGGTGGACACCCTACACTCATGAAATCAAAAATTGATGCCAATAAGATAACAAAGCTCTCAAGATCCTTAAACTTCTGAGGAATTTTGTTATGTATGATAACACTACACTCCTCACTGGACGCAACTATCTCATAATCTCAAAACTTTCTCTTCTTATTGAGAATCTCTTTCATGAACATTACATAGCTGATCATTTGCTCTATTGCCTCAGCAAAATGTGTGCTAATCATTAATTTTTAAATACTTCCAGGAATCTAGAAAATTGTTGGTCCAATTTTTACTTCTGGAGAGTCTGAGGTAATGGTGGTAGTGCTCTTTCTAATGGTGTCTATTTGGTGAGTCTTGTTTTTCCATGTCTTTTAAAATATCTTCCATAGGTTTTTTAGGCTCTAAGGTCCCTTTATCCAATGCAAGAGCTTTCTGAACCACATCCTCCAAATTTCTTCCACTCCTTAAGCTAATAGCATTTACATGCTCAATATTCTTCTCCATAGGGTTGATCTCAGTGTTTCTAGGAAGATTTCCTTAGGTTCAGTTGCTAAGTGACTTAGCAATCCATCCCAATTGATTCTTTTTATTCCTAATAGTTGCGCTTTGACTTTGCAATTGATTCTCTATTTGCAAAGTAACTTCCTTCCATGGTAACTTCATCCCTTTAAATTGTGGGTTGGAGTTAAATCGAGATAAGAATGTCAATAGTTAGTGCTACCCAAGTTGTTCCAATTTCCTAAAGGATTTTCTTGATTATTTCCCCATTGTTGGTTTCCCCCATCAGGACTGTTGTTCCAATTAAAGTTAGGGTGGTTCTTCTAACCTGAGTTATAGAAATTAGAATAATGCTTGTTAGGTCTATTATTTATCGCATTTTGAGTTTCAAAAATGAAGTGTTAGCATCAAATAGCTGTCAAAATAAATTTTCCTCAATAACCGGTGGCCTTTGAAGCATTTTCATCCGAAATTGGTCTAGCTTCCTATATAGTTTTGAGACCTAGAAGGAGAAGAACTCCTAACTTGTAGATATCACATGAATCCTTGGTAGTCGAAGGCCTTGTGCGGGCTATTCAAGGTGAAGTGCAAATAAATAGGAAGATAAGATTTAAAGAGCGTAGAATTGATAAGTTTTTAGAGTGACAGACTAAATTCTTATAATTTGATTTATAGAAAAGGAAAGGGTCACTAGTAGGGCCGATCATAGCCACCCTTGGACATCTAAGTAGTGTGAGCTCGGATTAACCCATTCTACTAACAATACATCCGGACCTGATCTGTAGATTAGTCAATGTTCTTTGCGCCTGGATCAAAGGGTAAAGAATTGGAATGCTTCTATTTGGCACAATACCATAAAATAGATTCTCCAACGAATATTAAATTATCTTAAAAATCTTGGATTAATTAAAAGGAAGAAAGTTGTTTATTTTATATAGTTTACACAAAATCATTTTCTTATTATTTTTTTCTTTACCTGCATCTAGAAAATTAAAAGTAATTTATAGTTAGATAAAAATACAAAAAGTTTTTGAAATACAATATTTAAAAATTTATTACCATTTTTTCCCTGTGGGATCGATACTGGGGTCTTTGTTTCAAAGCCCTTTATTACTTGAAACGATACGTATACTTGTGTAGTACCCAAAAAGTATATAAAATATATTTTTTTTAAATTATATTTTGCTATATAAACATATATTTAAAAAGTATTAGTCACTAACGGCATAGCATTCAGTAGCAATCAAGTTTTATTCAATGATTTTGCCGTTAGATTAAATTTGGTACACATATATATAGCAAGTTATTCCAGGTCAAGTGTTTTGCGCCTTTGCCAGAAATTAAATTTTCTAGCAGTGGTAACAAATTCTTGTATCTGGAAATACAAAAATCGGGTCAAGTTTTTGGCGCCGTTGCCGGGGAAAAAGGGGTACAATTTATAGATTTTTAAATATTATATTTCCAAAAAAAATTTAAAAAATATATAAAAAAAAAATTTCCTTGCTTTAATTTTTTTATCCGTAGTTTTGGTTCTGAAGGATTAATACATTTAGATTCTGAACTAGAAAGAACAATTAGAAAAATTAAAAATGGAAAACAAATTAAAAAATCTCAAGAAATGGCTACTTTACAAAATCTAATTGAACTTAATGATCAAAATGTTTATAAACCATTAATGGATTATGCTAACCCTACAACTGATGAACTTCATAAGTAGTATTCAAATACTCACCGTAGATGCTAATTCTTTTGAACTTAAACCGTCTATTATTCAAATGGTGCAAAACAATCAATTTGGTGGAACACCAAATGAGGATCCAAATTTACACCTTGTTAGTTTTTTAGAACTTTATGCTACCTTTAAATATAACAATGTTTCTGATGATGCTATTAGACTTAGACTCTTTCATTTTTTCTTAAGAGATAAAGCAAAGATGTGGTTAAACTCATTAGCAACTGGTTCTATTAAAACTTGGGCTGAAATGGCACAAAAATTCCTTGCTAAATATTTTACTCCTTTTAAAACTGCTAAATTAAGAAATGATATTACTTCGTTTAGTCAATTTGACGGGGAGACAATATATGAAACTTGGAAAAGATTTAAAGAACTATTAAGAAAATGTCCTCATCATGCTTTACTTGATTGGTTAATTATTCAAACATTTTACAATGGATTAATTGGATCTTTAAAATCAATTATTGATGCTCGTCGCTGGAGGTTCTTTAAAGTCTAAATCATTTGAAGAAGCTTACACTTTAATTGAAGAAATGACTAATAATAATTTTCAATGGCCTTCCGAAAGGCTTAATCCTAAAAAGATGGCTAGTATTCATGATAATGAAGCCTTTTCTATCCTAGCATCACAAGTAGCAGCAATGTCTAAAAAATTAGATAATTTTTCAATTAATATTTTACATAATAACACTGCTAATATTGAAGATTCTCAAACTATTGAAACTTTACAAGCTATTGCAAGTAAAAATAATCCTTATTCAAATTACTATAATCCTGGGTGGAAAAATCATCCTAATTTTAACTGGAATAATTCACAACAACAATGGGGTAATAATCAATCTCATCCCACTGGAAATTGGAATAATCAAGTTAATCCAAATTATAAACCTCCTGGATTTAATAATCAACAGAAAAGTTATCAATGGAAGAATTGATTTTACAAATGAATAATCAATTACAAAATCAAAATACTGTTATTTGTAACATTGAAAATCAAATGGGGCAAATTACTACTTTAATTAATAATGTATTCCGTAGGAACACTTCCTAGTAATGTTGAAATTAATCTAAAGGAAACTGAAAAGAACATGAACATGTCAAGGTCATGCAACTTAGAAGTGGAAAGGAATTAAAAGAAAGAATGCAGAATGAAATCGAAAAAGAGATCGAGGTCGAACATATCGAAAAACCTAAAGAAACTCTCTCCTAGCCAAGATCAGTCGTTATAACCGATTAATGTGGAAGTTGAAAACCACCACCACCTTTTCCTCAAAGACTTAAATAGCAGAAACATGATCATCAATTTTCTATGTTCTTTGAAATTTTTAAGAAACTTACTATTAACATACCTTTTGCTGAAGCTTTGGAACAAATGCCAACTTATGAAAAATTTATGAAGGATATTTTAAGCAAGAAACAAAAATTTGAAGCTTTTAAAACTGTTGCATTAAGTGAAGAATGCAGTGCAATAATTCAAAAGAAATTACCTGAAAAGCTTAACGATCCTTGAAGTTTCACTATACCCTGTGCTATTGGAGAAAAATTTTGTGGAAAAGCTTTATGTGATTTAGGAGCAAGTATTAATCTCATGCCATTTTCTATCTTTCGAAGATTGGATTTAGGAGAGATTACTCCCACCATTGTAACACTTCAGTTAGCTGATAGATCTATCACTTATCCTAAAGGAGTTATAGAGGATGTCCTTGTTAAAGTGGATAAATTTATCTTCCCTGTAGATTTCATCGTACTTGATATGGAAGAAGATAAAAAGATACCTATTATTTTAGGGAGACCTTTTCTAGCTACCGGACGAGTTATGATTAATGTGCAAAAGGGAGAATTAACCATGAGAGTTAATGATCAAGAGATTAAATTCAATGTTCTTAAATCAATGAAGTACCCTGATAAAGAGAAATGTTATCAAATGGATATAATTGATTATTTAATTTAGAAACACTATCAAGAAAAATGTAAAGTCATTTCTGAAGAGAAATTTGAATTTTTAACTGATGAAAATGAAGAAGTAGAAGCAGAAGAGACTCATTTTATTAAAGATAACTGGGAAACTTTAGACATAACTCAAAATGATATACTTTTACCATCAATTAAAAAAGCCCCTGAACTGGAATTAAAAATGTTACCTTCACATTTAAAATATGCATTTCTTGGAAATTCGTTAACTTTACATGTTATTATTTCTTCTAAACTGAGTAAGGATCAAGAAGAAAAACTACTAGATGTGTTAAAGAATTATAAGAAAGCTTTTGGTTGGACTATTGTTGATATAAGAGGAATAAGCCCTTCCATTTGTATGCATAGAATTTTAATGGAAGAAAATTTTAAACCTACTATTGAACCGCAAAGAAGATTAGATCCTATCATGAAAGAGGTTGTTAAAAAAGAAATTGTTAAGTGGTTAGATGCTAGTATTATTTATCCTATTTCGGATAGTCAATGGGTAAGTCATATTCATTGTGTTATGAAGAAAGGAGGTGTAATTGTCATGGTCAATGATAAAAATGAACTAATTCCTACAAGACAAGTTACTGGATGGCGAATTTGTATTGATTATAGGAAATTAAATAACGCCACTAGAAAGGATCATTTTCCTTTACCTTTCTTGGATCAAATGCTCGATAAACTAGCTGGACACCCATATTTCTGTTTTCTGGATGGATATTCTGGTTATCATCAATTACTTATTGCTCCTGAGGACCAAGAGAAAACAACATTTACAAGTCCTTATGGAAGCTTTGATTTTAGAAGAATTCCTTTTAGTTTATGTAATGCACCTACAACTTTTTAAAGATGTATAATGTCAATATTTTGTAATTTGATTGACAAAGCAATAGAAATATTCATGGATGATTTTTCAGTTTTTGGAACTTCTTTTGAATCTTGTTTGGAAAACATATCCAAAGTTCTGAAAAGATGTGAAGAAACAAACTTAGTTCTTAACTGGAAAAAATGTCAATTCATGGTCACAGAAGGCATTGTACTTGGTCACAAAGTTTCACAAAGAGGGATGGAAGTAGATCAAGCAAAAGTGAAAATTATTGTTGAATTGCAACCACCTACCACTGTTATTGATGTGAGAAGTTTTCTAGGTCATGCCTGATTTTATAGAAGAAACATAAAGGATTTTTCTAAAATTGCTAAACCTCTTTGTCATTTATTGGAAAAAGATGCGAAATTTGAATTTAACAAAGAATGTATTAATGCTTTTAATATTCTAAAAGAAAAACTAATAACCGCACCTATCATTGTTGCACCTAATTGGAATAAATCTTTTGAATTAATGTGTGATGCAAGTGATTTTGCAATTGGAGCTCGTATTAGACAAAAATATGAGAAGGTTTTCAAAGTTGTAAATTATGCTAAGTAAAACTCTCACCGAAACACAAAGAAATTACACTACCACCGAGAAGGAGCTTCTAGCTATAGTATATGCCTTCGATAAATTTAGACCTTATCTTCTGGTACTAAATGCATAGTTCATACCGATCATTCTCGCTATTAAATATCTAATATCTAAGAAGGATTCTAAACCTAGATCGATAAGATGGGTTTTACTTCTACAAGAATTTGATTTTCAAATAGTAGATAGTAAAAGGAACTGAAAATCAAATTGTTGATCATTTGTCTAGAATTAAAAATGATATTATTTTGGAAGAAAATATAAATGAGAAATTTCCTGATGAATCTTTATATGTTATTCAAGGATGCAAAACACCTTGGTATGCTGATATTGTTAACTATTTAGTTAGCAATATTTTACTTTATGAATTGGATAACAAATTTATTAAGAAATTTAAATATGATGATAAATCTTATATTTAGGAAGATCCTCATTTATTTAAAGATGTGTACCTTATGAGGAAACTTTTGCTATTATTAAAAAATGTTATGATTCTGATTTTGGAGGACACTTTGGCATAGATGAAACTGCATTTAAAATTTTAAATTCTGGATTTTATTGGCCAACCTTATTTAAAGATGTGAGACATTATGTGAAAACATATGATCGATGTCAAAGGTTGGGAAATATATCTAGGAAGGATGAAATGCCTTTAAACTATATATTGAAAGTTGAAAATTTTGATATATGGGGTTTAGACTTTATGGGACCATTTGTTCCATCATCTGGAAAAATTTATATTTTATTAGCAGTTGTTTATGTTTCAAAGTGGATTGAAGCTGTTGCTTTACCAAACCGTGATTCCAAAAGTGTTTCTAAATTTTAAAAGAAAATGATATTTTCAAGATTTGGAATGCCTAAGGTAATTATCACTGATGGTGGAAGTCATTTCAGGAAAATAAGAATTCAATCATTACTACAAAAATTTGGAATCAAACATAGAATTACAACTGCTTATCACCCACAAACAAGTGGAATGGATGAAGTATCAAACAGAGAAATTAAAAGAATTTTAGAGAAGACTGTTAATCCTAAAAGAACTGATTGGGTTGATAGACTTGATTCTGCATTATGGGCTTATAGAACAGCTTATAAGACACCAATCGGAATGTCACCTTACCGGTTAATTTATGGTAAACATTGTAACTTACTTGTTGAACTTGAACATAAAGCTTATTGGGCGATAAATGAGTTTAATTTTAATTTGAATGAAGCAGCAGAAAAGTGATTATTGCAATTGAACGAGATGGAAGAGATAAGAAATGAATCATATGAAAATGCAAGGATTTATAAAGAGAAAATGAAGATGTTACATGATAAGAAAATTTCAGGAAAAATTGTTGAGCACGGACAAGAAGTATTACCGTTTAATTCTCGTTTAAAACTTTTTCCCGGAAAATTAAGATCTAAATGGATTGGACCCTATATAATCGAGAAAGAATACCATTATGGAGCTGTGGATATTAAAGACCCCAAAATAGGAAAAATTTTTAAAGTAAATGGATTAAGATTGAAGCCTTATTTGGGAGATATTAAAATGATTTATAAAGAGGCTTATGAATTGAGTCAACCTAATAAAAGATTTACTTCAGTCAAGTTGACGACGTTAAACCAAGCGCTTTGTGGGAGGCAACCCATAATTATCTTTTGTTTTGAGTTTTTTTTAATGTAAGGTTATGCCTCGAGCTTGACTAATTTTATATTACTTTAGAAAAATTCGATGCTTATAAGTCTTTGTTGACTTAGGCTAAAGATTATTTTTAAGTATGTAAGATTTAGAAATTGGATCACTCTATTCTAAATATGAGTAAAAAGGAGATCAAGTTAACCTTCATTATGATTACTTCCAATTTGTGTTATTGAGTCTAGATTACTCTTACCAGTATAATTTACCTATCTTGGAAAATGAAACTTTGAAATTTGAAGATTAGGCGAAACAGAGTTGAACATAGTTCCGGCACCTAGGCGCCAAGATTCGGCGCCTAAGCGCTCGATTTGGCGCCTAAGCGCCACAGTTACAGGGTCGTGCAAAAACCTAAAATTTTCAATTTTTCACACGATTTTCACCTTTAAATCAACCAATCTTCATCCCTAACCATCAAGCAATCAAAGTTACGTCCATTACACTTCATTCTTGAGAGATTTGAGAAATATTTGAAGAAATGGAAGGAATAAATCATGGAGAAGAGGCTAGGGACAAGGTCTCAAAGGATCCTCAACCCTACTTCAATGGTTTCATCGCGGTAAGTTTAGAGAAAATTTCTAGTCACTTGGATAAGTTTGAAGCGGAGTTTAAAAGTATTGGAGATCGCCTTTATGAGATGTTTCATCAGATTGAACATCTAGAATGGCAGATGAAGCTTCAATTTGATCATGTTGCGGCTTATCAAGATGCTCAAGTTGAAATGTATGCAAAGAACAAGTGGATTGACGAAAAGACAGCTACTGATTTCCCAAGAGCGTTAGTGTTCTTTCTAAGTGGAATACACAATTTCCCTTGTGAAGATTAGAGTATTCTGGTAATGAGATCGTTATTATCTGGTTTGTTGAGTCTTTGTAATGATTTAGTAAATCGATTGTGTTTGTTTGTGTATTTGCTTTCATGTCCAATGTGTGTTGTTTTTGCTTAGAAATTGTTGTGTTTGATTGTGTATTAAGAACTTGAATCAAGTAAGATACTTATCTGGAATATATTGAGCCAATATTGAAGATTATAAATGGAATTTAGTGAAGTTTGATTTAAACTTTATGTTTGATTGGTGGATTTAATATTTAATTTTTAAAAATTTTGGAAAATGTTTTGGAAGTTAGAAACCGAAGCCCTACTCTAATGTGAGTAATTGGAAGTTGAATTTATGAATTTTGGTAGAAAATTAAATTTAAAAATATTTTTTTGTGAAAGGCGAGTCTGGGGCCTAGGCGCCAGTATTCGGCGCCTAAGCGCCAATTCGGTCTGTACCCAAAAAATTCCTTAAATACCCCTAAAAGCCATTATCGACTCCTAAGCCTTCTTCTTCCTCCATTTTTTGCGAAAATTAGCTTTTAGAATCCATTTTTAGGTCAAAACATCAAGGATTTGGGCGCGAAACGACTCGATTTCTTTGTCTCAAGGTCAGATCTACACTCTAAACCATTTATTTTCGATTTTCACCATAGATTTCCCTAGGTTTTGCTAAGAACCGAAGTTTTGAAAAAAATCTGATTTTTAGTGATTTCTTTGGATTTTTAAACTTATTTTAAGTTTTATAAAGTTAAAATGAGTTTAAACTTTTGATTCCTAAATTTGTTCTTGTTTTCTTTCACATTTAGATGGCTCCTAAATCTAAACGCAGGAAGGCACAAGATAACTTCGATAACAACAAGTTTTCTACTGCGGCTGCTCATTTTCGATTCCACGAATTTGCGACGTCGAGGAAATTCATTTCAGAATGAAGTTTCTATCATCCGGGGGAGATGATTGAAAACACTATCATTGCGCACAACTGACAACGATTATGTTATTTCATTGTTGTTGTTGTTATCCCTATAGTTAGAGAGTTTTATACAAATTTTCTAGATGCCGAAGATTATGAAGTTTTTGTCAGATGCGTCGGAGTAGGATTTACTCCTGAAAGAATCAATGTATTTTATGGCCTGCCACCGACTATAGAGTGTCACTATTCTGGATTATGTCCATCTAAGGGAGATTTGGATATGATCATTGCTTATTTGACTAACGGTACTGGATCTTGGAAGATAGGGAATGGAAAAAGGGTAAACTTCCTCAAAGTTAAATGGTATTTCTAAAACATGGCACTTTTTTATTTCTGCAAGATTGTTACCTTCCAACCACCTGAGTGAAGTGACTAGAGATCGAGCGATCTTAAACTACTGCATTCAGGAAAGCAAGCCTATTGATGTCGGCAGTATTATTTTTGATTCTGTGGATTCCACTACGAGATCCAGCACTTCTGTTGGACTGGCATTCCCATCTCTGATTTATTCATTATGTATTAGCAATGGAGTCACTGCAGATATTTCAGAGGAAAGGTTGAAGACTACTAAGCCAATCGGTCGGAGAGCATTAAGCATATATGATCGCCTTAGAGGGAAAAGATCGATCGCTCCTTCTTCTTCTGCACCTACTCCAGGTAGACCTTCTACTTCCCAACTTTCTACTTCTGCTGAGCCACCATCGAGTTTCTGGGAGTCAATGCATGATCAGTTTATAGAGAAGCATCAGGAGTTATTTCAAACTCACTGCAGGGTTGACACTATTGATAGGAAACTTGATCATTTATCTGACTATACCTAGGGGAAGAGTAGCTATGATGCTGAGTATAATGAAGCCCTCATCAGATTTCTGAAGGGTAAGCATGACGTTAGTTTCCCTACTTTTCCTAGTTTTAAACCATTTATTGATCCTAAGGATGTTGAGTTTTCCTTTGGTGACGATGATGATGATGAGGCTACAGCCATTGACTAGTAGTTAATAGATCTCTATGTTGTGCTACTTTGTTGTTAGTTTGTTTTGTTTGGTTTGTTGGTTTGTTTGATGATTGATGTATGTTAATTTGTTATGTACCTGTGTGGATTGATTAGTGTTAAGATTTTGTTGTTAGAATATTCTTAGTATATTGTGTTTGAGACTGAGATTAGAATTAATTTATGATATGTTTGTTTCGATCTATCGTTTAGTAATTAGTAATTTTGCTCTGCTTTTATTTTGTTTTAAATTTAGTATAATCATAAAAATTAGCCTGCTTACCTTTTATACCTGCTTCAATTTTATCTTTATTATTCATAAAATCATGAGTAGAAGTAAAATTTTCTTTTTAAGATCGTTTTTACATACTTATAAAAAATTTTCTTTTTAAAATTTTGATTTTCTTTCTCTCATGCTTTCAAATTTTCATAGTATACCAAAACTTAAGTTTGGGGGAAGGGAAAATACATTCAAATTTAAATTTTATTTGTCCTTGAAGAGCTAATATTTTCTTAAAATAAAAACTTTTTAACATAACTTAAGGAATGAAGAATCTATTTAAGATCACTTTTATTTTTGAAATTATAAATAATTTAGTGAACTTAACCAAAATTTAATAACTTTGATTGATTTTAAGAATAGAATTATTTAACTTAAAGAAGAATAAGATTAAGGAATTTTTCTATTCATGGTAGAAATAATGGAATTTTAGAAGTATTAAGTAATAAAAAATTATCACTTGAAAGAAAGAAAAGATTGAAAATCTTTTTGAATTTTTATTCATGTTATAAGTTTTGAAAATATAAGTTAAGGATAGTGAAGTTCAAAATCATTAACAAGTCTATTCGGATATAGTAATCCTATATATATATATATATATATATATATATATATATATATATATATATATATATATATATATATATATAAAGAGAATAGAGGAGAAGCTTGAGGAAATGCCTAATAAAAAATTGGCTCCACTTGAATTATCTTTCAAAAGGAAAATTACTTATATATTTTACTTAATTTTTATGCATGAATCTTTATTTAAGAAAGGTTTTTCAAGAAGATCTTTTTTCTTGTGAATAATCTATAAGATCTTAATATAATAAACTTCTATTATTTTCAAAATGGATGAAAAATTTGAAATCTTATGATTTGGTAGTTGAATATTCTTTAAATTCTTAAAATTAAACCTAGTTAGTGAAATTGGGTTAAGAATTTACTAAAGACTTTATAAAATCAAAAATTATAAGGAATCTTAAATATTTATCTTTTATTCCAAAGGTTATACATTTTATATAGTAAAAAGGGTTACTTGATCACAAGTAACATTTAAGTTTGGGGGATTTTGATTTATAAAAAAATACCTATTTTTATGCCTTGATTTTTATCAATTTCTAAGGATATTATGCTTTAATGAAAGGTATTTTTGTGTTTTTGGATGTAGGTGATGTAAAAAAGGTCCAAAAAAGGAAAAAGGGTGAAAAAAGGTGAAAAAGGAGCAAAAAGGATCAAAAAAATAGTAAAATACAAAAATTATAAAAAATTATGGCCTAGCGCCTAGGCGCTAGAAGTTGGCGCCTAAGCGCCAGACTCAATACAGAAATTGTCAAGTTTTTGACTACTTTTGGATAGTTATTTTGACGGAGTAAGCAGTTATTGGACATTCTAGAAGACTGGCAGTTGTTCCTTGATAATAGGACATGTGATACATTGCATTTGGACGCTCCAAAACGGTTTTAATCGCGAAGTGGTGCGAAGAACTGGACGCGGTGTCCGGCGCCTAGGCGCCAGACAGACCTTCTAGAAGTTTCATTGAGTGTGGACATGTTTTGAAGAGGTGCCTCAAGGCAACCCTTGAAGCCTATAAATAGGAGTCCACTCCTTCAGAAAAACGTGCCCCCCATTGTAACCCCTATCTCTTAGCCACTTTAGGATCTCTCATCCTTAGAGAGAAAAATAGAGAGAGGAATTTAAGGCCACTTTTATTTAGTTTAGTGAGTTTATTTTCAAGTTGTTGCATTTAGAGTTCATTACACTGTGGAGTCAGTAGGAATCAGAAGATCTGTAGCAGAAATATTTGAGATAAGTATTTTATTTTTGATTCAAATTTTATTTATTATGTTTTGATGTTTATATTCAATGTGTTCTGAGTAGTTAATTTACTTTCTTCCTTCAATTATGAAAAGATAACTAAGATAATATAAAATTCGATGGAGAATTGAAAATCAAAATATTTTTAAAACATTGTGATGATATTAATACCTGATCTTACTTTACTTTTTAAATTGGTCATTTAAATTGTTAAAACCTGTTGAAGAGTTTTGAGACCTAGAATGAGAAGAACTCTTAACTTGTAGATATCACATGAATCCTTGGGTAGTCAAAGGCCTTGCGCGGGCTATTCAAGGTGAAGTGCAAATAAATAGGAAGATAAGATTTAAAGGGCGTAGAATTGATAAGTTTTTAGATATACAGACTAAATTCTTATAATTTGATTTATAGATAAGGAAAGGGTCACTAGTAGGGTCGACCATAGCCACCCTTGGACATCTAGTAGTGTGAGCCTAGATTAACCCATTCTACAAACAATACATCCGATCCTGATCTGTAGGTTAGCCAATGTTCTTTGCGCCTACAAAGGCTAAAGAATAGGAATGCTTCTATTTGGCACAATACCATAAAATAGATTCTCCAATGAATATTAAATTATCTTAAAATCTTAGATTAATTGAAAGAAAGAAAGTTGTTTGTTTTATATAGTTTACACAAAATCATTTTCTTATTATTGTTTTCTTTACCTGCATCTAGTAAATTAAAAGTAATTATAGTTAGATTAAAATACAAAAAGTTCTGAAAATAAAATATTTAAAAATTTATTACCATTTTTTCCCTGCGGGATCGATACTGGGGTCTTTGTTTCAAAGCCCTTTATTACTTGAAATGATACGTATACTTGAGTAGTACCCAAAAAGTATATAAAATATTTTCCATTAAAATTATATGTTGCTATATAAACATATATTTAAAAAGTATTAGTCACTAACGGCCTAGCATTCAGTAGCAATCAAGTTTTATTCAATGATATTGTCGTTAGATTAAATTTGGTACACATATATATAGCAAGTTATTCTGGGTCTAGTGTTTCGCGCCTTTGCCAGAAATTAAATATTCTCGCAGTGGTAACAAATTCTTGTATCTGGAAATACAAAAATCGGGTCAAGTATACGTATAATTCAAGTAATACAGGGCTCTAGTGGAGTTATGGTTATCGATCCCACAGGGATAGTGAAATAAAAAGTAAAATATATAAGTAATATTTTGAAATTTTCTTATGAAAATTATATATACCCATTTTTTTATTCAACTAATAATTTTTACTAAAATAAAGGAAGCAGTAAACGATAAATTAAAATAAGCAGTAATTAAAATTCTATGCAAGTGTAAAAATGGCTTTTTCCTTTTTCATCTAATCCAAGAATTATAGATTAATTATCTTTTGCAGGGAATCAAGATTATGATATTGTGCCAAATAGAAGCATCCCTATTCTTTACCCTTTGGTCTAGGTGCAAAGAACATTAACTAATCTATAGTTAGGCTCAGGATGTTTTATTAGTAGAATGGGTTAATCTAGGCTCATACTACTAGATGTCCAAGGGTGGCTATGGTCGGCCCTACCAGTGACCCGTTACCTTCCTATAAACCAAATTATTATAATTCAGTCTATCACTCTAAAAACTAATTAATTCTACGCCCAATAAATAATATCTTCCTTTTTCTTTGTACTTCACCTTAAACAATCCGTGTATAGCCTGCGTTTACCTAAAAATTCATGTGATATCTACTAGTTAAGAATTTATCTTCGGATGGGTCTCAAAATTCTTCAACACGTTTTACCAAATTAAATGGTCAATTAAAAAGTAAACTAAGATCAGGTATTAATATCATCACAATATTTTAAAATATATTATATTTAATTCTCCTACGAAATTTAATTAATTTATAATATTTTCATAGTTGAAAGGAGAAAGATAAGTAACTACTCAGAACTCATTAAAATAACACAACAAAATATATTTATAAAACTTTGAACCAAAGTATAAATACTTATCTGAAGTGTTCCTTCAAGAGCTCCGCTGATTTCTACTAACTCCAAAGCAATGATGAAAGACTCCAACAACAATTACACATAATAAACACTCAAAATAAACTCACTAGATACAAAATAAAGTGGCACCCTAAGTATGGAAGAGACTAAATTAAACTAAAGATGAGAGAGAAGATGCTAAAATGGTATGTGTACTAAGAGGGGGAGTTTTGGTGCGATTTTCTCTGTAGAATGGGCTCTTATTTATAGTGCTCTAAATTTGATAAGGGGTTGTTTAAGACACCTCTTCAAAATTCATCCAAATTCAATGTATCTTCTAGAAGGTAACCATCGCGCCTATGCGCCGGGATCTGGCTCCTAGGCACCGAACTCCGTGACCAGGTCTTTCGCACCTCTTCACTTTGGGTCGCACCTCTTCACGATCCAGACCGTTTCCTTATGTCCAAATACATTGTATCACATGTCTTATATATTAGGAATAAATTCCACTCTTCTAGAAGCTCCAATAACAGCTTAACACCATCAAAATAACTGCCAAAAGTCATCAAAAAAACTGAACAGCGTCTGTATCGAACTGGCGCTCAGGCGCTGGACTCTAGCGCCTAGGCACCAGGCCAATAATTCCAAAAATTGCTCCATAAGCTCCATTTTTGCTCCTTTTTACTCCTTTTTCCTTCTTTTTTCTTTCTTGGACTCTTTTTAATCATCTACATCCAAAAACATGAAAATACCTTTCATTAAAGCATAATATCCTTAAGAATTGAATCATAAATAAGACATAAAAATGGGTATTTTTTAGGTAGACCAAATTCCCCCAAACTTAAACTTTACTTGTCCTCAAGTAACCCTTTTAATTACATAAAATAGATAACATTTGGAATGAAGTTAAAATATTTAAGATTTCTTATAATTTTTGGTTTTATAAATGCTTTAGCAAATCATTAACCAAATTTCACTAATTAATATTAATTTTAAGAATTTAAGAATATTTAACTACCAAATCATAAGACTTCCAATTTTTCATTTATTTCAAGAATAATTGTAGTTTATCATATCAAGGTCACATAGAATATTTACAAGAAGAAGATTTTCATGAAATATTTTTTTTAGTAAAAATACATGTACATAGAAATTAAGTTAAAAATGTAATCAGTTTTCTTACTATAAGATAATTCAAGTGAAGCCAATTTTTTATTAGGCATTTCCTCAAGCTTCTCCTCACTTTCTTTTCTTTTTTCTTTTCTTTTCTCTCTTTTTTTTCGATTGTTTTTCAATCCTTTTTTTTTAAGTGAGGATTACTATTTTTGGATGGCCTGTTAATGATTTTGAACTTCACTATCCTTAACTTATTTTCAAAAACTTTTACATTCTTACTTAATAAATATGACATTAATAATTTATTATTTTTAAAAAATTATTTCTATCTTTTCTTTTTCAAGCAATAATCTTGATTCATTAGTATTTCAAAAATACAATTCTCTTTACTATAAATAGAAAAATTTTGATCTTATTGTTCTTTAAGCTAAATAATTCTATTCTTAAAATCAAACAAAATATTTGAATTTTTAGTTAAGTTTACTAAATTCAAAAATTTAGGTAATCTTAAACAAATTTTTCATTACTTATGTTATGTTAATATATTTTTAAAGAAAATATTAGCTATTTAAGGAAAAATAATATTTAAATTTGATAGATATTTTTCCTTCCCCCAAACTTCAGCTTTAGTATAATATGAATTATGAAAGTTTCTAAAGCATGAAAGAAAGAAATAAACAGGAATTAATCTAAGTATAACAATGATGTAGTAAGGAAAAACTAACTTCTACTTCTACACATGCTTCAATATGAATATAGCATAAATGATTAAGCATATATAAAAAAAGTTTTGCAGAGCAGGAGTTAATTTCTAAAAATAATTTTTTTTTAATTTTGATTTTTATTATTATATTTTTTTAAAATTTTTCTCTTTTTGAACATGCAATTTTACTAACTATTCATGAACACTAAATAATAGGCTGAAACAGAAATAAACTTTTATAGAAATTCATTCATATCTCAGTCTTAAACACACATCAGACAAGCTAAAAAAACAGTTTTAACCTAAAAAAAGTTCACAACAACTCTAACAAATAACATCACAATAAACAGTACAAGAAATAAGAAAATACTCTAAAAACAAAATCAATAATCTCTAGAGATAAGTCAAGCTACTAATCACTGTCTGTAGCTTCATCATCATCATCATCACCAAAAGAGAACTTCATATCCTTAGGATCAACATAGGGTGAAAATCTGGGACATTTAGGGAACTGAACATCATGCTCTCCCTTCATAAATCTCACTAAAGACTCTGAATACTCAGCATCAAAATCACTCTTTCTTTGTGTATCCTCAGAAAGGTGATCAATCTTCTTGTCTATGGTATCTACTCTGCAGTGAGTTAAGAATAACTCATGTTGTTGCTCTATGAACTGATCATGCATGGTTTCCCAAAATGTAGATGATGGCTCAGCAGAAGTAGATGGTCTAGAAGTAGAAGCTCTACCTGAAGTAGGTAATGAACCAGTAGGTGCAGTAGAACTCTTACCTCGCAGTCGATCATAAATGCTGACGCTTTCTCTTCCTATAGGCTTTGTCGACTTGAGCTTTTCCTCAGAAAGCTCAGCAACTACTCCAGCACTTTGACATAGAGAATAAATCAGTGATGGAAAACCAAGTCCAATAGATGTGCTAGAACGAGCAGTAGCTTCCACAGAATCATGAATAATGCACCCTACATCAATAGACTTCCACTCTTGAATGCAGCAGTTTAGAATAGATCTATCTCTAGTAACTTGACTCAGATGATTAGATGGAAGGAGACGAGGAGAAATAAAGTAGTTTCATTCCTTGGAAACACCATTAAGCTTAGAAGATGAAAAATTTACCCTTTTTCCATTCCGAGTCTTCCAGGCTCCAGTACTATTAGTCGGGTAGGCAATGATAATATCCAAATCTTCCTCAAGATGGAGATAAACCTGAGTAATAACACTCAATGTTTGGTGACAGGCCATAAAAAATGTTGATGCATTCAGGAGTGAATCCAACTCCAACTCTTCGAACAAAAATCTCTTATTCCTCCGCATCCATGAAATTAGCATAAAATTCTCTAACCACCGGGATAACGACAACAGCAGTGAAAGAGCAAAATCATTTCCAGTTGAGTGCAACAATTGTCTCCTCAATTCTTCCTTTAGGATTATAAAAACTTCGCTCTAAGATAAATTTCTGATGAGTAGCAAAATCATTATATCAGAAATGTGCAGGAGCAATGACGAACTTGCTACGATCAAAGTTTTCTCGTTCCATTCCTTGCTTAGATTTGGGTTCCATCTAAACATGAAAGAAAAATACGAAATAAATTCAACGGATCTAGAAAAATAAAATAATTTAAACTTTTCAAACTTGAAATAGCTTAAACACCCATGGATTTAATAAAAAAAATCAATTTTTTTCTCAAAAGTTTGGTTTTTCTAGATGAGAGCCAAATCCATGGTGAAAATAAAAAATAATGAGTTTAGAATGTAGATCTGACCTCGAGATGAAGGAATCGGGTGATTTCAAACCCAAAAACTTGAAAATCTGGCTCTAAATGGGATCTCTATGTGGTATTTTGGCGAAACACTGTGGAGAAGGAAGCTTAGGCATCAAAAATGGCGTGGGGGGTTTAAGAAGATGAGTTTTCGGGTTCAGGTTGAACCGGCTCCTAGGCGCCGAACTCGTCTTTCCAAAAATTCGATTTAAATTAAATATTTTCCACCAAATCTTATCAAATTTGACTCCTAATTACTCTTATGAGAGTATTTATCCACTTTATAACCTCCGAATATTTTCACAATCAATTTAAAATGAAAGTATAGATCCACATAAATGTATCCAAATTCTTCAATTCAAAATCCTAATATTCATTCCAAATTCAACAATCTTCAGTACAATACTTGTATCAAGGTTCAACGTTTTATAAATAACATTAAAAATCAACAAAGCAAACATTCAAATCCAACAACACACATTGAAAAATTTAAGCAAATACACACATTAGATATTCAAGATACTAAAATAAGACTCAATCAGACCTAAAACCCATATAAAATCTATTTAACACTGATCTTCAATTTCCATCTCTTTCGCAATGAAGTTCGCTAGGACCGAAGAGATAGAACACCAACGCCCTTGGAAATTCCAAAGCCATCTTTTCATCAATCCACTTGTTCTTCGCTTACATTTCTACTTGAGCATCATGATAGGCAACCATGTGATCAGATTGAAGTTTGGTTTTCCATTCCAAGTGTTCTTATTGGTGATACATCTCATGGAGATGATTACCAATACTTTGAAGTTCTGCTTCAATCTTATCCATTCGACTAAACATCTTCTCCAAACTAACAGTAATAAAACCATTAAAATAAGGCTGAGGATCTTTAGGAGATTTGTCTCTTACCTCATTTCCATGATTTCCTCTATCTGTGGCCTCCAAATCCTTCCTAACTCCTCCAAAATGAATTGCTCTGGTCGAAATAAGTGTGTCTATGGGATTGGGGATGAAAAATAAGCTATAAATAAAGAGATTTCGTGTGGAAAACTAAAGAAATTCAGTTTTTCCACGATCTGTAACCGCGGGGCTTAGGCGCCGGAATCTGGCGCCTAGGCACTGGATCATCAATACTCTAGTTATTCTGGCACTTAGGCCCCAACTTTTAGCACCTAGGCGCCGAAACCTCGATCGACTCTGATTCACCTATTGTCAAATTTGGAAAGTTTCGGTCTTAAAAATAGTCTAATAAATAATTATGATCAACACACAAACACAATTACGAAAAATTCAAATCACAAACAATCACAAACGAAGGTTAACTTGATCTCCTTTTTACTCACATTCGACATGGAGTGGTCCAAGTCCAATTTCTATATACTTCAAGAAAATATTTAGCTTAAGCCAATACAGACTTGTTACCCTTCTATTTCTAGAAGTTATATACAAATTCAGTTAAGACCAAGGCATAACCTTATAGCGCTAATTAAACTCAAACTAATAAATATGGGTTGCCTCCCACAAAGCACTTGGTTTAACGTCGTCAGACCGACCTAATTAATTAAATTAATCGGGTAGACTCAGCTCATAAGACTCTTTGTAATTTAATTTCTTTTCTCCCATATAAGGCTTCAGTCTTACTCCGTTAGCTTTAAGTACTTTTCCAGTGTTGGGATCCTTAATATCTACAGCTCCATTTGGGTATACTTTCTCAATTATAAACGGTCCCATCCATTTAGATTTTAATTTTCCAGGAAAAAGTCTTAACGAGAATTAAATAATAATACTTCTTGTCCAGGCTCAAATATTTTCCTTGAAATCATTTTGTCATGCATTTTTTTCATTCTTTCCTTATAAATTATTACATTTTCCTAAGACTCATTTCTAATCTCTTCCATTTCATTCAGTTGTAAAAATCGTTTTTCTTCTGCAGTATTCAAATTATAATTGAACTCCTTTATCGCCCAATAAGCTTTATGCTCGAGTTCAACAGGTAAGTGACAATGTTTACCATAAATTAACTGATAAGGTGACATTCTGATTGGTGTCTTATAAGTTGTTCTCTAAGCCCATAATGCAGAGTCAAGTCTATCAACCCAGTCAGTTCTTTTAGGATTAACAGTCTTTTCCAATATTCTTTTAATTTCTCTATTTGATACTTCAGCCATTCCACTTGTTTAAGGATGATAAGCAGTTGCAATTCTATGCTTAATTCTGAATTTTTCCAGCAATGATTGAATTCTTATATTTCTGAAATGACTTCCCCGTTTGTGATAATTATCCTAGGCATTCCAAATCTTGTAAAAAATATTTTCTTTAAAAATTTCGAAACACTTTTGGAATCACAGTTCGGTAAAGCTACAGCTTCGATCCACTTTGAAACATAATCAACTACTAATAAAATATAAATCTTTCCAGATGATGGTACGAAAGGTCCCATAAAGTCTAAATCTCATATATTGAAAATTTTGATTTCTGATATAAAACTTAGAGGCATTTCATCTTTTCTGGATTTATTTCCCATTCTTTGACATTGATCACAAGTTTACACATAATGTCCAACATCTTTAAATAAAGTAGGCCAATAAAATCCAGAATTTAAATTTTTGAATGCAGTTTTATCCACTCTAAAGTGTCCTCTAAATTCAGAATCGTGATATTTTTGAATAATTGCAAAAGTTTCTTCATAAGGTACACATCTTCGAATCACAGAATCTCTTCCTATTTTAAGTAAATGAGGATCCTCCCAAATATATGATTTACAATCATTCTTGAATTTCTTAATATATTTACTATTCATCCCATATGGTAAAAAATTGCTAAAATGATAGGTATTTCTTTATTTTCTTATATATCTAGAACAATGAAATCTACAGGGAAGATAAATTTATCTACCTTAACGAGAACATCCTCTATAACTCCTTTAGGATAAGTGATCGATCGATCAGCTAACTAAAGAGTTACAGTGGTAGGAGAAATCTCTCCTAAATCTAACCTTCGAAAGATTGAAAATGGCATGAGATTAATACTAGCTCCTAAATCACATAAGGCTTTTCCACAGAATTTTTCTCCAATAGCACATGGTATAGTGAAACTTCCAGGATCTTTAAGTTTCTGAGGTAATTTCTTCTGAATTATTGTGCTACATTCTTCACTTAATGCAACAGTTTCATAAGCTTCAAATTTTCTTTTCTTGCTTAAAATATTTTCATAAATTTTGCATAGCTTGGAATTTTCTCCAAAACTTCAGCAAAAGGAATGTTGATGGTAAGTTTCTTAAAAATTTCAAAGAACTTAGAAAATTGATGGTCAAGCTTCTGCTGTTTAATTCTTTAAGAAAAAGGTGGTGGTGGTCTTTCAACTCCCACTTTAATAGGTACAACAGTATGATCTTTACTTGGTGAAAGGATATCTTTAGGTTTTTAAATCTCTTCAACTTCTTTCTCTTTTTAAATCTCATTCTGTGTTTTCTCTTTTAATTCCTTTCCACTTCTAAGTTGTACAACTTTTGCATGTTCATGTTATTTTCCAGATCCTTTAGGATTAATTTTGACATTCCTAGGTAGTGTTTCTTGAGGTCTGTAATTAATGAAATTAGCAATTTGACCCATCTGATTCTCAATATTACGAATATCAGTGTTTTGACTTTATAGCTGATTGCTAAGTTGCAAGATCAATTCTTCTACAGACAACTTTTTATGCTAATTGTTATAACCTGAAGGATAAGTTGGTCTATAGTTTGAATCTCCTTGATTGTTCCAATTTGGATTGGTTTGATGTACATTACTCCAATTAAAATTAGGATGATTTTTCAAACCAGGATTATAATAATTAGAATAAGGATTATTAGTTTTACTAGCAATATCTTGCAAAGTTTCCATTGTTTGAGAATCATCAGAATTTGCAGTATTATCATTACTTACATGCGATATATTATAGAAAAATTATCTAGTTTCGTAGATATCGCAGCCACTTGTGAAGCTAAAATATAAAAGGCTTCATTGTCATGAATACTGGTCATTCTTTTAGGATTAACCCTTTCAGAAGGCCATTGAAAAATTTTGTTAACCATTTCTTCAATTAAGGTGTAGGCTTCTTCAAATGTCTTAGCCATTAAAGAACCACCAGCAGCAGCATCAATAATTGATCTAAGTGATCCAATAAGTTCATTATAAAATGTTTGAATAATTAACCAATCTGGTAAAGCATGATGAGGAAATTTTCTTAATAGTTCTTTAAATCTTTCCCAAGCTTCATAAATTGTTTTTCCATCAAATTGAGTAAATGAAGTAATATCATTTCTCAATTTAGCAGTTTTAGAAGGAGAAAAATATTTAGCAAGGAATTTTTGTGTCATATCTGCCCATGTTTTAATAGAACAAGTTTCTAATGAATTAAGCCACATCTTTGCTTTATGTTTTATGGAAAAAGGAAAGAGTCTAAGCCTAATAGCATCATCAGAAACATTATTATATTTAAAGGTAGCACAAAGTTCTAAAAAACAAGGAAGGAGTAAATGTGGATCCTCATTAGGTGTTCCTCTAAATTGATTATTTTGAACCATTTGAATAATAGAAGGTTTAAGCTCAAAAGAATTAGCATCTACAGCTGGAATTTGAATACTAACATGAAGTTCATCAGTTGTAGGATTTGCATATTCCCTTAATGGTTTATAAATATTTTGTTCATTAATTTCGACTGGATTTGATTATTATTATATAAGTTAGCCATTTTTTGATGTTTTGAAACTTATTTTCCTTTTTTAATTCTTTTAATTGTTTTTTCTAATTCAGAATCAAAAGGTAGTAATCCTTCAGATCCAGAACTAAGCATAAAAATTTAAAAAATATTTTTGTTTTTATGTTTTGTTTTTATGTTTTTTTTTACTTTTACTTTTTATTTTATCTTATCCCCGGCAAAGGCGCCAAAAACTTGATGCGATGTGACTTTAAATATGCTTTAAAATACAAGAATTTGATACCACTTTTTAGAAGATTTAACCTCCAGTAAATGGTGCCAAAAACTTGATGTACGAGGTTTACTTTTATAATTTTATATTTAGATTTAATTATCATAAAAGTAACAATTTTAAACGTAAGTATACGTATCATTCAAATAATACAGGGCTCTAGTGGAGTCCTGGTTATCGATCCCACAGGGATAGTGAAATAAAAAGTAAAATATATAAGTAATATTTTGAAATTGTCTTATGCAAATTATATATACCTTTTATATATATATATATTCAAATAATAATTTTTACTAGAATAAAGGAAGCAGTAAGTAGTAAATTAAAATAAGCAGTAATTAAAACTCTATGCAAGTGTAAAAATGACTTTCTCCTTTTTCATCTAATCCAAGAATTATAGATTAATTATCTTTTGTAGGGAATTAAGATTATGGTATTGTGCCAAATAGAAACATTCCTATTCTTTACCATTTGGTCCAGGTGCAAAGAACATTGACTAATCTATAGTTAGGCTCGGGATGTTTTATTAGTAGAATGGGTTAATCTAGGCTCACACTACTAAATGTCCATGGGTGGCTATGGTCAGCCCTACCAGAGACACGTTACCTTTCTATAAACCAAATTATTAGAATTTAGTCGGTCACTCTAAAAACTAATTAATTCTACGCCCAATAAATAATATCTTCCTATTTATTTGCACTTCACCTTAAACAATCCGCGTATAGCCTGCGATTACCAAATGATTCATGTGATATCTACTAGTTAAGAATTTATCTCCGGATAGGACTCAAAATTCTTCAACATGTTTTACCAGATTAAATGGCCAATTTAAAAAGTAAACTATGATCAGGTATTAATATCATCACAATATTTTAAAATATTTTATATTTAATTCTCCTACGAAATTTAATTAATTTATAATATTTTCATAGTTGAAAGGAGAAAGATAACTAACTACTCAGAACTCATTGAAATAATACAACAAAACATATTTATAAAACTTTGAACTAAAGTACAAATACTTATTTGAAGTGTTCCTTCAAGAGTTCTACTAACTTCTATTGACTCCAAAGCAATGATGAAAGACTCCAATAATAATTACACACAATAAACACTCAAAATAAACTCACTAGATACAAAATAAAGTGGTACCCTAAGTATGGAAGAGACTAAATTAAACTAGAGATGAGAGAGAAGATGCTAAAACTAAGATGGGGGGTTTTGATGCTATTTTCTCTGTAGAATGGGCTCCTATTTATAGAGCTCTGAATTTGACCTGGGGTTGCTTAAGGCACCTCTTCAAAATTCATCCAAATTTAATGTATCTTCTAGAAGGTAACCGTCGCGCTTAGGTGCCGGACTCTGTGACCAGGTCTTTCGCACCTCTTCACTTTGGTCGCACCTCTTCACGATCCAGACCGTTTCCTTGTGTCCAAATACTTTGTATCACATGTCCTATATATTAGGAATAACTTTCATTCTTCTAGAAGCTCCAATAACTGCTTAACACTGTCAAAATAACTTCCTAAAGTCATCAAAAAAACATAACAGCGTCTGTATCGAACTGGCGCTTAGGCGCCGGACTCTGGCGCCTAGGCGCCAGGCTAATAATTCTAAAAATTGCTCAATAAGCTCCATTTTTTCTCCTTTTTGCTTCTTTTTCTTTCTTTTTCTTTCTTGGACTCTTTTTAATCATCTACATCCAAAAACATGAAAATACCTTTCATTAAAGCATAATATCCTTAAGAATTGAATTATAAATAAGGCATAAAAATAGGTATTTTTGGTAGATCAAAGCTTCAATCAAGCTTGACAAACATAATCACCAGGCCTTGCGAAGCTTCCACTATGCTCGATTTGAGGTGAAATTGGGTGCAGGTAGGACTTCACTAAAATGGTCTCACGACTTGGTCTTGAAGTAGGTTAAGGCTCACGAAAAGATACACTTTTATTGGAAACTTCTTCTTACACCTTAGAAAAGGTGTGGGAATGGTTAATTTGGAGTTTTGTGGGGTTTGGTGCTAACTTAAAAATATGTCTTGTTTTTAGGGCATAAAATTGGGAAGGCTCAGTGGATATCAGGGGCTGGGATTAGGTGGGATCAATTGCCTAGGACATAGGGAACATTTTTTTGTCTTGGTTGTTTCAATGCTTGGGCAGTGTATGAGGATCTCTCTTCTCCTTGGGAGCTCTCGAGTTAGCTCAATTTATAGCCATGGAGAGGTCATGACTGAGCTTGGATTTGGATCAATTTGCTTGGGGCAAAAGGTAATTGATTCTATGATTGTATGAGGATAAGTTCTGGGCTTGAGGATAGCTATGGATAGTTTTCCCAAGCTTGCCATGATGAGCCTCCATTAAGGCTTAATTTGGAGTTTCACCCCTCTATTGGATGGCTTGTGAGGTGGATAGGGGTGTTAAAATTTCCTGGATTAACCTCCCCTACATAAATTTACAAGTCCATTCAATGGGCTTGAGAGGGAATGACACATAAGCTCATCCTTCCCTCATTTTCATGGCTTGGTCATGATGAACTTTAACTAAGGTGAAAAGAAGGATTTAGGTAATGTCTATCTCTTATTAGATGAAGAATAAGGTGAGTGATGATTCACCACATCTTTCTTTCATGTTTCATGAAGGAATGACACATCATTCCTCCCCTTTATGATGGTTTCATGATGGATTTAACCTTGGTTAAGAATGACGAGTAATGGATTAGTTAATGTGTTAACCATATTATGGAGAGTTTTATGAGTCATGGGCAACCTATTAGTGACACCCCATAAGTTAATTTTGATTTTGAAAATCAATTATTGGTTTTTGATGTCATGTATGATGTCATGAGCTTAAATTGAATTTAGGGTTATTTAATTATAAATTCACTTTGAATTAATTATGTAATTAATTAATAATATATGAAATTATAATATTAACCCATAAATTGATGAAAATGATCTTGAATGTTAACCACTTGACAAATTTTATCAATTTGGTCCAAAATTGAGTATTTTTACCAAAGTTAACTAAAGTTGACCATAGTTGACAATGGTTGACCCAGGTGGACCAAATTAGGTCTAGGGTTGACCCAAGTGACTTACTTATCCTTGTCATGGTTGAGTGATGGGAAGCTATTAGATAGCTTGATTGGTTAAATGGTTTGGTTTAGTCTATTTTAGTGTTTAAGTTGACCAAATAGTCATATTTGGTTATCTTGGTGTCTTAAATCGATCAAAGGGGTCAAGTGAGACCAATTTGATGTCTGGGTTGACCTGTTAGTCAATGGGGTGGTCAATGGATCCATTTTGACCAAAGTTTGAACAGTTAGGTCAAGGAACGACCTGTTAGCCAAAATGGTGGTCAATGGGTTTATTTTGACCAAAGTTTGACCAGTTAGGTCAAGGGTTGACCTGTTGGTCAATGGGTTGACATGTTGGTCAATGGGTTGATTAATGGGTCCATTTTGACCAAATTTTGACCAATTAGGTTAAGGGTTGACCTGTTGGTCAATGTGGTGGTCAATGGGTCCATTTTTGACCAAATTATGACTAGTTAGGTCAAGGGTTAACATGTTGGTCAATGGGGTGGTCAATGAGTCCATTTTGACCAAAGTTTGACCAGTTAGGTCAAGGGTTGACCTGTTGGTCAATGGGTTCATTTTGACCAAATTTTAACCAGTTAGGTCAAGGGTTGACCTGTTGGTCAATGTGTCCCCAAATTAGGGTTTATGGTCATTCATGTGATCATTTAAGGATGTCATAATGTTTTGGACTAAAAATGCTTCATTAGGGGTTTACCCTATACTTTAAGGTTTAATGACCCTTGATAAGGTTTAGGAGGTAAATATTGGTAGATTTCCTTTCTCAAAATGAATCATAAATGACCTCTCACAAAAGTGAGGTCAACGAAGATCTCCTGATCCCTTGCTGCTCCTAAAGATTCTTCACACAATACAACTCAAATTCTCTCTATATTCCTAACATAAACTCTATCTTACTCAATACTACAACAAACCTTCAGTCCTCCTTCTTCTTTAACACATATACAGACTATATAACATCACATACACACCCATTTTCCAGCTGAACAACTACCCACGACCTGTGCATGAGTTGCTCAAAACTACTCCAGGCAGTTGCTGGCGCATAGGCATGCAGGGACTGGCATCTAAGCACCAGTTTCTCAATATGCATGGTATAGTATGGGCACCTTGGCGCCCATATGTCTAGCGCCAAGGGGCCAGTATCACGGTGACTCAGCATCCATTAGCTGTTGCTGCCTAGGCGCCAGTCTCCTTTGATATCCTTTGCTCCAAGTCTCTTCTAATTTGCTCCACTTTTAACACTAGTTGTACTTACAGTAATAACATGAAAATACCTCTATTTATAGTATAATTTCATCAATAAATATGTGTAAACATTAAGGAATTCAAGTGGACTTCTCTACACATCACTACCATTCTTTTTTTATTTAAATTGTAAAACATACATATCCATGATCATATTAATGTATTGAATAGGTTCAAATACATCTTATGATGTTGACTCAAAATAAGAGTTTCTTTTGATGATTTTGCATAGGACTTACAAAATTGATCTATTTTTTATTGAATTTGCTACAATAAAACGGACTATTATAACAACACATCTATGAAAAATATTTGATATCACATTAAAGATATGTCCATTTGATTTTATTAATTAATATATTTTCACCGTGTGAAAATGAAAAATTGATGAAGTCCTTATACTACTAATAAAATTGCCTTAGAAATGATTTTTATTGTCAAAATGATAATATACCTAGGCATGACTAATATCCATATCTTTCATTTTAATTAAAGAAAGAAAAAAACCTTACTAGATTAGTTAATGCAATATATAAAAGATAAAAAGGCAAAGATGTGTTTGCAATTTATTGGGTTACATGGTTCATTAAGTATTGGGTCATAATGATTTGGCTCATTCTTTAACTGAAAAGCTATCTTAATATGAGTTAATGGCCTCTTGATTGATATGGTATAGGGTTGATCCGTGTTAGAGTGATATGGTGATGTCAGTTAATACAAGATAATTAATTCAATTAGAAGACCTTTCATATAGGATCATCATATTAGTATATAGAGTGTATAATACAATTATGAGAGTCATTAAATCATATAGGCTCTATAGTGATATAGATCAATCTAAATTTTTATTGATTCGACTCCATGAAGAAAGAAAATGAGGCATTTATTTATTAGAGATGGATCTAAAGACACTCATTAAAAAAAAAGAACAAGGAGTAATATTATACAAACCATGGAAATCATTCAGAAGAGCATATATGAGAGAATCAATGACACTAATGATAGGTAAAATAGATCATTTCATATTTAATAAATCTCCTATTTAATAGATCATTCAAAATGTAAAGCAAGGAAATAAGGACACCATCAAAATTTGATTCTTCTCTTCTTTAAAATAGTTGGTACACCATAACCATAAAATCATTAATTTTATGTAGAATGAAAAACTTGTGGATCCTCAGTGGACTTACTTTATTGGCCAATTCAAAGAAATACACGTCCAAGATTATAGAAAGAATGAGCAACAAAACATACATACATTTTAGACTAATTGCTCCACTATCAAATTAAACCAAAATAATTTCTCCATAATCCTTGATACAAAATTGTGAATAAAATGACACAATAGATCAAATCATGCCTGATCAAAGGAGAGAGAGGGAAATGATTTACTGCACCTTAAAGAGCTTGAGGATGGTCCCCAATGGAACATGAGGGAGCTAGATATAATGGTTGCTGGTCAGTGGTATATGAAGGAGGTAGATAGAGGATCAATGGGTGAATGATAAATGTAGAGGGA
Organism: Papilionanthe hookeriana x Papilionanthe teres; assembly: GCA_022702705.1. Taxonomy (NCBI): domain Eukaryota; kingdom Viridiplantae; phylum Streptophyta; class Magnoliopsida; order Asparagales; family Orchidaceae; genus Papilionanthe; species Papilionanthe hookeriana x Papilionanthe teres. The sequence goes on along the minus strand of CM040423.1, from coordinate 61,392,789 downwards.
TGATAGCAAAAGAGATGTGTGCACAATCACCTTTAATTCATTTGAGGACTGTTAAAAGAGGTGAAATCATGCGACATCACAATAAAGTTTGAAAAAGGCAAAATAAAAGAAAAATGAAGAATTGAGGCAGAGTATTAATTTATCAGTATTTTGTGACAAACAATGACCCCTAATCTCAAAAAATTGGTTGCAATAGATGATATTCGCGCAGTTAAAAAACATATCTTTTAAATAATTAAACTATTTTTGGGAGTTTGATAAATTTTAATTACAAACTTGCACACATAAATATGTAATGTTTGAACACATGATCTATTGGTTGAAAGTCAAAACTCTTAGCTAATATTCTAAGGGAGGTTGCATCATTGAATTTGTTGGCATTAAAATTAATCTTTTAAAAAAAAGAATTTATCATATTAGAAATGTATTTTTCCCTCAAAATAATTTACAAACATGAAGCAAAGTAAGTGTTATAAGAATTTGGGATTTCTTTTTATATAACCCTTTAGCAACATTTTCTATAAATTTTATTATAGAAATTCCAAATTTAACTTGGGGTGTAAAGAAGTTGAAATAACTCAACTTGGGCTTGCTCACACAAGGTTAGACTGCAACTAGACCTATGCTTTAGTCGTGCTCATACAACAACTCAATCTCTGCTCGCCTGAAAAACATGCTTAAGCCTGACTCACAAGCTAAACTCAATTTTTTTAAAAAAAACCAAGTAGGAGCTTTCTATAGGTGGGAGTCAGTTAAAGCCCATTGGAGTAAACAATGATGGTGACATTGGGTAAGTTATGATGGATGCTCATTCATGAGAACAACAGATGTGATCGTTAGCATTAGGAGAAATTGTGTCAGAGCTAGCTGGAGAAAGCAACGACAAGATCAACAAATGTAAGAGAAGTTATAGCGACGCTCCTAGAGACATTTGGGAAGTTGCATTGTGAACTAATTGGATAAGATGACAATATTAAAATAGAAAAAAAAATGTTGAAGAAGAAGAGTGCATGACTCGATGATCTCTATATTAACCATAGGAGTAAAAAATGTGGATTTATTAAGCTAGCTCATGAGTTAGAAAGCTTATTATGTCTTGGATCTAAATCGAGCTCATTTATTATATGAGTTGTAGTCTTTGAGGTTAAGCTCAACTTGTGGCTTCATGAGCTTAATTTGTTAGTTTATTAAATGAGGCAAGGTTAAGTCACCATGGAAGTGGGCTTAGCTCATTTACACGCTTTTGTTCAACCCAAAAGCATAAGGAAAAGCTCACTCGAAAAAAAAATTAAATTTTGATATTAATATATCTAACTGGCTAAAACAGTGTATGACATTGTCGCACAAGTAATACAATATACGTGAACTGTCACTCCCAAGAGAATCATATTTGTGTCTCGATAAGTTACTAATTTATTATTACCCTTGACCGCGACTTTTTGTGGTGATAAAAATGAGTGTAATTGATTAATAATAAAGTCACTTATATCAACACAAGTATACATATCGCTCAAGTAATACAGGGCTCTAATGGAGTCCTGGTTATCGATCCCACAGGGAAGCGAGATAAATGGTCCTTAGTCAAATTCTAGTCTACTAGAATTACTCCTTAGTTTGGAATGTCGATTAAAATGATGATTTATCTAGCAACTACTCATAAATGTAAGTGTTAATTCTAAAGATAGTAACTATAACTAAATGTAAATATCAATTGTAAAGATAACCCTTTTTGGATGAATTGGTTTAGAGAATTTTGAGATACTAAAAACTACTAATCTTATGTAATGAATTAGATAATGTATAGGAATGAGATGCATTAAATATTGTATGTGCCAAATAGGATCAATCCTATTCTTTACCCTTTGGTCCAAATATAAAAAACATTGACTAATCTTATGCTTGTTTACTGAATCCGTGGCTACACTGGAAGGATACCGGCTCTCACTTCGGAGCTCCCACGTTCCCCTCGCCTGAGGGCTAACATCTTCGTTTTAGTACTCAAATAATAGGACCGAATTGGGGATTTTAGTCTATCACTCTAAAATCTCCACTTCTACGTCCAATAATTATATTTCCCTATTTATTTGTATTCAATCCCCAAGAACTTCACCATCCATAGAATTTGAATGTGGTTCGTACTTAGTTGTAGAAAGCATAACCCTCTCGGATCGTATGTTTTCACAACTAATTTTAACATTACAACAGATCTTAATTGCAATATAAATGAAGTGCAAGTAAAAATCATCACATTTATATATAAAACTTCTTCTAGCATGTATCTCAACATCCTACACATGAATTCTACTCATTACAAAAAAAATTAAAAGGAAAAGAATGGCATAATCTTCTCATGCCACTATTTCCAAAGAAGAAGAAAGTGTAAGAAAGATACGTCACAAAGCACAAAGAAAACACAACGGAAACTTCATTTAACCAAAGCAAATCCACTATGTAAGTGTTTACAAAATCATAAGATAATGAAGAACAATACTTAGTTTTTTTCTTTGAAAGAAAGATGAAGATCTCTCCCACAAAGTCTCCCATCGATCAATGCAATGCTAGTATAATCCTTTACAAATTCTCTCAAAATATCCTCTCCAATCTCTCCAAAAAGGTAGAAATCTACATTTCTACTCCTAATCTAAGAACCCTAAACATTCTCCAAGTTTTTCCTAACATTCCTCCCTTTTTTTCTAACATAAAATCCCTAATTTAAAGAGTTTGGATGAATTTCTAAGAGTTCCCTTAAAAACCCCTTCAAAAAAGCATCCAAATACACTGAAATTCAGCCCAAAACCGCTAAAAGTCGGTCTATAGTCGTCTGGGGCGTTGTTGGCGTGTTTGAGGGTGCTGTCAGTGAGCTTTTCGGTCATTTTTCGGCCTTCTCCAGAAAATACTGCCGTCGGCGCCCTCAAGGGCGCAGTCGGTGAGCAGACTGTTGTGCACCTCCACCATTTGGCTCCGTTTTAGCTCAATTTCGCCCCATTTTAGTTGCGTTCCGTTCCTCATAGATAGCCCTACAAAATAAGCATAAAAATAACATTTTTTTAAAGTGTAACATCATTAAAAAATATGCAAGAAGTGTAAAAGAGATTAAGCATAGAAAGACTTATCGAAAGGTGTCAGGGAAAAATTTCATTTCTTGCTCGTTTTTGCTCCAAATTGCACTGTTTTTGCTTCTTTTTGCTCCAATCATCATTTATTGTACCTAAAACCAAAAAACATACAAAATACCTTCCTTTTAAAGTGTAATATCACCAAAAATGAGTAAAATCATATAGCAAAAAACATATTTTTTTAACTGGGTCAACCCTAATTTGTATTTAACTATTTTAACAAATTATAATCTAAGTGCTTGATTAAAGTAGATTTGATAATATAAGAGAGATAACCTTAAATTTATGGTTTTTCTGTACTAATATTTTGGACCTTTTAAGTTAAAATTTCAGGTTATTTTAGCTATAAAGCAAGAATAATCTATTTAATAATCTCACAAGAAAATTAGAAAACATAGCCAATCTTTCTATTTAGATGTATCTCTATTATAACTAGTGAGATGATTTAATTATTTCTTTTTCAATTATAAATCATTCAGTAGTACATGTCTATCTACTCGAGAAACTTGTTAATTGTTCCTCCATGAATCCATCAATGTTAATGAATCACTTAATATATTTTGTTAGAAACACAATTATAAAGATTAATGCTTTTAAATCTACATAATAAAAAGATATAAAAATTTAGAGAAAATAAATCAGGAGTGCAGTGACCCACTTTTTATATGTATGCAATTTAAGTTAATAGTATCGGCACCAAAAACTTGATCCCGCTTTAAATATAGTAATATGATTTAATGTATAATGTGGATTCTACGCAAGTATACGTATCGTATCAAGTAATACAGGGCTCTAGTGGAGTCCTGGTTATCGATCCCACAGAGAAGTTTTTAACAGATTTGTTATCAGCTAAATTTAAAGGAATTACTTACTAATCTAGTAGACTGAAATTAAAAGCAAACTTAAAGTAAACTAATGCTTAAAATAAAGTTGATTTAATTAATTCAAAAAAGTATCCTTCTTCTTGTTTTTAGAAAATTAATTGAACTGATGAATTTAAATAGAATTTTTAAATTGAATTGTGACAAAGAGGAGCATTCCTATTCTTTACCCTTTGGTCCAGGTGCAAAGAACATTGACTAATCCTATGTTTGATTATTGAATCTGCGCTATTGTCGGGAGGATACCGGCTGCCACTTCGGAGCTCCCACGTTCCCTCACTCGGAGGGCTAACATCTACACTTCGACTCTCAAACAATAGGATCGAATTGAGTATTTTAGTCTGTCACACTAAAATATCCAATTCTACGTCCGATAATTAATATTTCCCTATTTATTTGCACCCGCCTTCCAAGGCTTTTGACTTCCCTGAATATTGGATGTAATTTTTACATATAGTTGATAATTCAACATATTTTAACTACTCAATTGACTGGATTGAAAGTAAATTAAGTTTTAAGTAAAAATTATCACAATTTATTTATACTATATTAGGTGCTTTTATTTAATTTCATCGATCCGCATAATTTTCATAAACAAGGAGAAAGACTAAGAAAACTACTCAGAATGCATGGGAATAAAAAAAGCATGGATTTCATTTAAAGTTAACAACAATAAACAAAGATACTTATCTTAATTTCCTCCCAAGCGAGACTCCTCGAAGTTCCTTTGACTTTTCCTTCTAAGTACGACAACTAAACAGACACTCAATTAAACTAATGAACTCACTAAACTCACTTAAACTTACACTCAAGACACTAGAAATGAACACACGAAGACTCAAAAGACACACACACACTCTAGAGTTCGGCCTCTATTTATAGAGGTAGGCAAAGGTCCAAGGGGTGCTTAAACACCTCTTCGAAAAGTGTTCGGAGTTCAATGTATATGCATTTTGAACTAGCTCACCGTCGGCGGGAAACGACCTCGCCGTCGGCGGGGCTTCTGAAGGGCTTCGAACCGCACGATCTCGGCGTCGGCGGGCTCGGGCTCGCTGTCGGCGAGATAGTTATAATTCCTTCAGAAATTTCTCCTCACGATCTCGCCGTCGGCGGCCTCGATCTCGCCGTCGGCGAAGTAGTTATATTTGCATGAATTTCCTCCTTTTTGATCCAAATTTGCTCTATTTCATGCTTTTTGCTTCCATCACTTATAAATCTTCATTCCTGCAATAAAATAAAGAAAATACTTTTCTTTAAAGTGCAATTTCATCAAAAATAGATATGAATTTCTTAATGAATTTTTCTGTGATTAGTAGGATTCCTAGCCTTTGATTTATTCTCCATTTCCTCATTTTCTTCTAGTCTCTTTCAAGTGCTTTCCCTCATGCTATGCCCTCCACCTCACCCACTCTCAATAAGAAGTACCATTACACTCTCTACTATCTCTTCTAATAACTCCATCAATCGGCTTCAAAATTATTTTTGAGTTGAATCTATTGGGCCATCGTGCCACGACGTTATGTTTTGTGGCGGCGCAGTGTTGTCTGTAGCATTGTTGTTCCAAACTTTAACATTGAGGTTTTGGAGCTCTTATCTTTTTTATTTGAATCATGATCCTCGACCCGCTCATTTCTAGCGTTGGGCGCTCATACAACATTGAGGCGCCCAACTCTCAATTTTATACATCTTATTATTATTTCTTTTCTTTCAGTGGCACTGTGTTCATTGTGGAATCGAGCTCTATGTTTTTTTTTTTCTTTTTTTATATTTTAAATATTCATATCTCTAATGTCACTGTGTTATATGGCCAAGGCTAAGGGGTAATATCTATTTCCACAACATCACGAATCAATGTTGAAGCATCATCTCCAATGTAGTTGTGCTAATTAGTCAACGACAAAGTTATATGCTTTATGTTTATGTGCCTATTTTTTTCTTTAGACGGTACCATAACACTACTAGTGTACATTAAAAATGTGTTGGCACAAATCTTAAAGATATCTAGCAGCTGGTGGAAAAGGTGACGTGGCATCACAGTGCCTCCAAAGACTATCCATAATTGTGCGCCAAGCCGACTGGCTCTCATGTACTCGGAGGATAATACCTCCAAGTCAACGAGGAGTTCACCTCCTAAAGAGTCTTATTATCGCTTTCTTTTCCTCTTTTTTATTTTAAAAGGAATCGTCAGCTTTTCGATCGTTGTATACTTCCCCCATTTGAATAAATCTCCCTCACAAATTATATTAGTGATTCAAAGAGGAGATGAACTAATAAGAAAGGATATACGACAAAGACGATAAACAAAAGAAAAGAAAAAACATGGAGAGCCTACGTGCAATAAACATCGCAAGAATAGGTCAACTATGTCCACCCAAACAAGATCGAGTGGAGGCACTTTGGACCAATATCCGTGAAAGACGTATCTACTTGACTACCCATTTGCACATAAAATACACTAGAATTCATTGAAAGTAAAATAAATATGACAAATCTTGAAGAAAATATCACATTCCGTTTGAATCTCTTTTAGCCAATCCTTCCCTCACAATGTAATTCTTCCTTTGATTTACTCTCACACTATCACTATAAGTGGACGCTCTCACATTCACATTCTCTAGGAAACTAAGCACTCCTCCACTCATTGGTGTCTTCCAAAACTCCAAAGCTTTCCCCTTACATTCCAAGAGTGTATGAGTGAGTGAGTTTGATCGCAATTTCACAAGGTTTTATTTAGCCCTTCGTTGAATCATCAACAAATTAAAGAAATAACCTTAAGTCAGTGGGGATTGTTGGGGCAATAACAAGGCGGCATTGGGGCACTGGTGCTAGGCATGGCGGCTCTGAGTTTTGGTGTTGTTTTTGTGACTCTAATTGGTCAATCTAAGTCTTCAAGCATGGCGGTGCTACTTCTATTGTGTTGTGGTCTTGGTATGTGGCATTGGAGCGCTTGGCCCCAAACATTGCAGTGTCCTGCTCGCTTTATTTTGATGGAAGAAGCCTACTTTGGGCATTGAGGTGGCCTAGACAAGGAGCTGTGATGCTTACTTTCTGCCAGCAGGGTGCTAGCATCTGCGCGAGGTTGCCAACCTCTACTTAGCTCTATTTCTCCCCAGCGCTACATTTTTCTATGTATGATACACAAATACACAATACATACCCGCGAAAAGAGTAAAGATGACACAAAAAAGTGTAAAAAATACACTGCAATGCCACGTCACATTTTAAATATATCAAAAACATAATTGATAAAGAATTGTGGTATATATGTGAATCCTCAAAGATATTATTCATCATATTTTCGTGGCAGACATCATGTCTTTTGATACACTTTTCATCTAAGCTATGACCTATCCTGCCTTTATTCATTTTTTGGAATTGTTTAGCCCCGCCCCCTCTCCTTCAAAGGGAGCTTTTCTCGATTATCTTCAATCTTTCGTTAGCAAAGATCATTCAATCGCCTATTCTTTTAGTAGAAAAAATGTCCCAATCTTTCTCGATCATCATCTTACATAAATACATTCGAAGCTCTTTCACTATCACTTTCAAGGGAGAGAACTGATTGATCAAATTCAAGAACTTTGATGATCTCTCAAGCTTGCTTCATGGCCATCTTCAAATTGAGCTACCTCCCTCTCAAAAGGACGATCCTAATTCTATCATTGAAGTCATCTCTATGACCTCTTCTATCAATTTGCTTGCTATGCCTCCCTGACTTCACCTCTAAGATAAAGACCACCATAATGGTTCCTCTGACTCACTTGTGGAGCCTTCAATCTTCACATCCAGTAGTAAGATTAACAGAATCACAACTCCTATCTAATTTTCAACTTCCCTATATTATAATAGCTTACTTGCAGCTAATTTGCACTGTTGCATGAGTTGGAGGAAACATATTCTTTATTTTATTTTCCACTATTATATCATGAATTTGTATATAAATAATAATATAGACTATTATAAAATATTATATATAAGACTACTTGTGAGAAATTTTGTCGCCTTCTTACCAAGCATTTCCCTTTCAGCTTCTCTTATGTTTCTTTCGTCCGATAATTAAGAAAATTTCGCCAAGTCATCGTATTCATCTTTAAAACACATTATCCACTTCGGAGCCGCCCGACGTGGAAGGTCTATCCACGATGCACAGCGGAAGGCCATAGGTGGTGCACGTGTCAGCTTCTAGAAGCTTCTTGGTGGGTCCCATGGAATTTCAACTTTATAATGATGTGTTCCTATTGGATGGATCTGATGCGGCAGCACAATTCGAGTTTCTGCGATCTTTGCAGTTTTGCATTTTTAGGTCGTTCGATCGGATCAAGGACCGGTCGAATCTAGTGGCTAGTGCACTTTAATTATCTCAGATTTTCGCTTTAGCTTCATTAATTAAATGAGTTCAAGCTCAAATTTGAGCTTTTATTTCGGTGAATTCGACGAGGCGTGTGAGTAACTTGTTTATTATAAAAAGAGAAGGGCACTTTGGATGCATACCATCCAATTTTTATATATTTACCTATTTAATACCTAAATTTTATTTATTACATCACTCAAATCTTTCACATCATATAAAAAATATCACATTATAACTTTTAAAAATTAGAGCACATCATATGTGTTAGAGAATTTACGGTGATAGAGTAATCAATTATTGTCTTAGCATTGTACGAGTATCCAATACATATTTTGATTATAAAAGTTATAGGTATAGACACCATAAGTTTTTATGTGAAAGTTCTGAAAAAGAAAAAAATCATGGTGCCCAAGGTCACACAGTTATAACATTTGCATGCAGGAGGACCTTGCACGACGGTCTGGCGCAAATACAAATTTTGGAACTACGATATACTGTCTTCAAAGGGCGTCATTGCGCAGTGACCAGGACAACAAATTGCTCTGTAGAATGCTAAGCTACTCTACACCGTTGGACGCTACTCTTTATAGTGCTTCATTACTTCACATTATTGGTCGATATTACATAGTGTTTCTTTACTTCGTAATGTAGGTCGTTGTTTAACACTGAACAATGTATTTTGTTACTCTACAATGTGGTCGTAGCTCAGCAAGAACTTTCGTTGCAATATGATGGAGGCAGCCAACGATGGTGAACTGTGGTCGGTAAGTAGTGGTCGACAGTGGCCAATGATGGCAAGTGCAGGAAGCATTCGCCGGATCTTCGGTGCATAACACTAGATTTCAAGTTCTCTTCTTGTTCCTCATCCAAGCCCAAGTCTTCCTCGCCTTTCATGAAAAGGGCGGGGCTATATTGATAGATTCTAGGAGAGGCTTCCCGACAAATAAAGAAAGAAACCAGAGCACTCCATCAGACAAACCAGAAAGTGTCCCTTGATCAGACAACATTATGCAAACATGTGAGTGCCTTCACAGTCTCATAACTGACTGATCTTTTCTTGTTGGATGTGTTTCATCAAGACACTTGATTTGACTATAAGTTTGTCTGATTTGAAATTCACTTGACCTTCTCTTGCTAGATTCGTCTCATCGAGACACTTTGATTTGACTATAAGTCTATCAGATTTGAAATTAATTTGACATTCTAATAAGGTATCAAACGATTCCAAAAACCGTTTAACGTATCGGTCTGTGCTTGATTTGACTCGAAACAGACTGAATTAGGTGTCATTGTGTTCATCTAATCGATCCAGTCAATTTAACTGTAATTTTGATGGAATAAAAGTTCTTAATGATTTATAATAGAAGTTTTAATGTTCTTTACAAAAAAAATGCTTTGAAATTCATGTCATGCCTCAAGATTTGTATCAGAATATGAAAATTTGTAGACGACATATCAGTTGCTCCTCTATTTTCGAGTGAGGATAACTTCAACGACCGAAAATAATAGAAATTTGGATTTTTATTTTTTATTCTCTCCCCACATATATATATATATATATATATATATATATATATATATATATATATATATATATATATATATATATATATATATATATATATATATATATATATATATATATATATATATATAAGGAAAGTCATGCTCTCCCCTCTTCCATGCTGACCCGCGCTCTAAACCCATGACCTTCAAATGTAAGGAAATTATTTTGCCGGTGGTGAATGACGAAGGCGATGGTGGCAGCTGAAAGGCAGTATCATGTTACCGAGTTGAAGCGGGTCGCCGCCAAGTGGAATGTGTCAAGGTGTTTGTTCTATGTCGGTGGGTCAGGTGGGCCGCTACTGGGTGGAACAGGTCTAACATGTCGTTGTCGAGTCAGGCAGGTCACTGTTAGGTCATATGGTCAACACGGGCTAGCAGATCACCATGTTGCAATGGTGAAATGGGTTAGAGCGAGTCTAGCGTGGGTTAATGGGTCATTGATGCACCAAAATTATGTTGGATTTTTCATATATATTTTGTACTCATTTTGGTGATATTACACTTTAAAGGAATGTATTTTTCATGTTTTGTTGTATGTATGAAGATTTTAAAATTTTGGAGCAAAAAGAAGCGAAAAGAAACAAATTTGGAGCGAAATAAAGGCAAAAACAAAAAACTTGTATTATGGCGCCAAAATGGGCACCAGCGGTGCCCACTTTCAGAGAACTCCGTAAATTAAAGACTCGTTGGGTGCCGACGTCGCCCAGAAATGGCACCGACGGTGCCCAATGTCGGTAGATGTCGGATTCAATGTATTTGGACAACTTTTAGATGGATTCTTGAGGCATCTCTTGGGGAGTTCGTCCCTAGGCTATTTCAAAGCGAATTTGGTGCCAAAAAAGAAGATGAGATTTATGTGTGAGTGCTTGGTGAGTAGAGAGGTGTATAGAGAGTTTAGAGTCCAGGGTTCAGTGTGAAAAGTGTTGTTCTGTGAGAGATTTTTCTCTAAGACTTATAGGAAGAGAAGGAAAGTGAAAGATTGCTTCTTACTTACTGTTGTAAGAGAGAATTGTGTGTCGTTGTGAAAAGTGAATGATATTCTAAGGAACTTGAAGGATTTTATTAGGGAAGAAATTAAGATAAGTTGTATTTACTTTTTATTGTTTGTATGACTTTGCTTTTATATATAAAACTTTGTTTTGTTGTATATTCCTCATGAATTCTGAGTAGATTTCTTCGTCTTTCTCCTTACAATGATAAATGGTGAAGTGATGATTTAGATTTTATGTGTCATATGAATGTTAAAAAACTGTGATGATTTTTCACTTCGTAGTTCATTTACTTTTCGATCTGGCTAATTGAATTGTTAAAATATGTTGTGAAACATACGATCCGAAAGGACTATGCATTTACAACAAAAGTGAAAATTACATTTAATGTCTATGAATGAGCGATGTAATTCATGGGGGTTGAGTGCAAATAAATAGGGAAATATGGTTTATTGGGCGTAGAATTGGAGATTTTAGGGTGACAGACTAAAATCCCCAATTTGGTCCTAGTGTTTGGGAACTAAATTGAGAGTTAACCTTCATGTGAAGGGAAGTGAGAGCTCTGGTGTGAGAGCCAGTATCCTTCAAGCCTAAAATCTAGGATTATCCAATGTTCTTTATAACACTCAGAAGAGGGAAAAGAATAGGTATGCTCTTATTTGGCACAATACAAGATTTTCACTAATCTTTATCATTCACTCATCATAACATCATTGTAAGGGGGATGACCCTTTCTCCAAATTTAAACCTTTTAATACAAAACTTAGTGTAGTGGTAGTTAACTTTAATTCGAAATTTAGAAAGTACTTTAGTGATTTTAAAATCTCTAGCATCTTTAAGCTTTAGCGACTTTAGTATTTAATGTACGTGCATTGTAATTTGAATATTGGATTTTTGTGTTATGCTTTAAGGATTTGCTTCCTCCCAGTGGGATGGATAACCAGAACTCCACTAGAGCTCTGTATTACTTGAGTGATACATATACTTGCGTATAAATTGACTGCTTTCTTATTAGACTGATTATACTTTGTGACTGAATTAAAAATACTTATTAAAAAACTTATTTAAGCCAGTCACGATCAGTCATGCAAACTGGTGCATCGAGAATGACATCTTGGTGTGTCACAAGGTTGCTGCAGTGGAGTATGTAAATGTGAATCTAAAGGATCAATCTTGTCATGCAACTTATCACAACATCGAACAGCGATGCACGATCAAACGAAGGGTGGAGTGGGTAGTAACTTGGGGCCAACGATCACGATCCACGGGACACATATCGCATGGCAGTGATAGAGCATGGGGCCACAAATTAAATGGAATGAATTAGCCAATGCAGGATCATGCATGAACATTTGTTGGGTGTTTTGTATCGTGGATCGAGCGAGAGGTCAGATTGATCGACAAAGGTGTACACAGATCCACCTTGATCGAACGGTGGCACTGTTATGGTAGGATCCATACAACAACAACAAAGCCTTAATCCTACTAAGTGGGGTCGGCTACATGAATCTTTTTTCTCCATTGAGTCCTATTTAGTGTCAAATTTTTGTTTAATTCCATGATGCACTAAAAATATGTTAGATTTTTTATATAAATTTTTTGTACTCATATTTATTGATGTTGCACTTTAAAGGAATGTATTTTCCAAGTTTTGCTGCATGTGTGATGATTTTAGGAATTTGGAGCAAAAAGAAGCAAAAAATGAATGAATTTGGAGCGAAAAGAGGCAAAGTCCAGCAATCTGTCTTCTGGCGCCGACGGAGCCCAAATTCAGAGAGCACCAAAATTAAAAACACTCTAGGCACTGACAACACCCAGAAACGGCGCCGACAGCGCCAAATGTCGGTGGAGGCCAGATTCATTGTATTTGGATGACTTTTGGAGAGTTTCTTGAGGCATCTCTTGGTGAATTCGTCTCTAGGCTGTTTAAAAGCGAATTTGGCACCATAAAAAGGTGGTGTGAGTGTGAGAGAAGTAGAGAGGAAGTGAGTAGAGAGTGTGTGGTGTAAGGGGAGTGTGTGAAGAGTGTGTAAAAGTGTTTTTTGTGAGGGATTCTTCTCTAAGAGTTGTAGGAGAAGAAGGAAAGTGAGAGATTGCTTCTTCCTTACTGTTCAAAGAGGGAATTGTTTGTCGTTCTGAAGGGGGTATGAGATTCAAAAGAACTAGAAGGATTTACTTGGGGAAGAAATTAAGATAAGTTGTATTTATTTCTTATTGTGTGTATGACTTTGCTTATATATATATAATTCTTGTTTTGTCGTATCTTCTTCATGAATTCTGAGTAGAATTCTCTGTCTTTCTCCTTACAATGATAAATGGTGAAGTGATGATTTAGATTGAATGTGCCATATGAATGTTAAAAAATTATGATGATTTTTACTATTCGCAATTCATTTATTTTTCGATCTGGCCAAATGAATTGTTAAAATATGTTGTGAAATATACGATCCGAAGGACTATGCATTCTACAATAAAAGTGAAGATTACATTCAATGTCCATGAATGAGTGATGTGGTTTATGGGGGTTGGGTGCAAATAAATAGGTAAATATGGTTTATTGGCTGTAGAACTGGAGATTTTAGGGTGAAGGACTAAAATCTCCAATTTGGTCCTAGTGTTTGAGAACTAAAGCTAGAGTTAGCCTTCAAGCGAAGGGAAGTGGGAGCTCTGGAGTGAGAGATAGTATCCTCCCAGCCTAACCACGAATTTAAGGACTAAACATAGGATTAGCCAATGTTCTTTATAACACTTGGAAGAGGGTAAAGAATAGGATTGCTCCTATTTGGCACGATAAAATTTCACTAATCTTTATCATCGGTCATCATAACATCATTGTAAGGGGTAGGACACTTTCTCCAAATTTGAACCTTTCAACATAAAACTTAGTTTAGTGTAGTTAACTTTATTTCGAAGATTAGAAAGTACTTTAGTGATCTTAGAATCTTTAACATCATTAAACTTTAACAAATTTTGTATCTACTATATGTACATTGTAATTTGAATATTGGATTTTTGTGATACACTTTAAAGGTTTGCATCCTCCCTGTAGGATCGATAACCATGACTCAATTAGAGCTCTGTATTACTTGAGTGAATAGTAAACTTACGTATAGATTGGTTTCTTTCTTATTAATCTAATTATACTGTGTGACTGAACTAAAAATACTTTTTAAATACTTATTTAAGACAGTGGTGATCAAGTTTTTGGCGCCGTTGTCGGGGAGGTAACAGTAAATTTAGTAGTAATTGAAAACTTTTATTTCATAATTTACAATTGTGTGTTTTTACTTACTTTTAAGTGTGCTTATTGTAATTATGTATGTGTAGTATTGGATCTGAAGGTTTAGTACCATACGATTCAAAGTTAGGACGGACTATTAGAAAATTTGAAAGCAACAAAAAGAATCTAAAAATTTGAACAAAATGTCGAATAGATTAGACAATCAAATAAATGAAAATGAACATCAACTCAGACCTTTAAGAGATTATTCTAACTCTACAACAGATATAATTCACTTAACTATTTAAAATCTTTATGTAGCTGCTAATTCATTTAATCTTGTACCTGTTATTATCCAAATGGTATAAAATAATCAATTTTATTGAATACCGAATGAATATCCTGACTTACATCTTGCTAGTTTCCTAGAATTATGTGCTACAATTAAATATGATGGAGTATCGGACGACGCTGTAAGACTTAGACTTTTTCCTTTTTCATTAAGAGATAAAACAAAGTGATGGTTAAATTTGTTAGCACTGGATCTATTAGAACTTGAGGAGAATTATCATAAAAATTTTTGTCAAAATATTTCCCTCCATCAAAAATTGCTCATCTTAGAAATGATATTACATTTTTCTGTCATTTTGAAGGGGAATCGATATATGAAGTTTGGGAAAGATTTAAAGATCTCCTTAGAAAGTGTCTGCATCATGTTTCGCCAGATTGGTTAGTAATTCAAAGATTTTATAATGGATTAGTGGGATTTCTTAGATCGATTATTGATGTTGTTGTTGGTGGATTATTAATTTTAAAACCTTTTGATGAGGCATATTTTTAACAGAGGAGATGGTTATTAATAATTTTAATGGCCCTTTGAACGGGTAAATCCAAAAATAAGTAGCTAACATTCATTTTTCTGATGCAATATCTATGTTGGCTTCTTAAATGGCTGCTATTTCAAATAAAATATATCAATTTGGAATGAACTATTCTCAAACGCCTTAGGTGTTAGAGGAAAATTCATTGGGACAAATAGTAGATTCTCAATCATCTTATGAGACCTTGCATGCTATAAATAATAGACCCAACAATTCTTATTCGAATTATTATATTCCTAGTTGGAAAAACCACCCAATCATAAATTGGAATAATAACACTGCTACTGTTAATCCGCAGTGGGGGAATAATTTTGTGAAGGAAATTCGAACAACTAGGGAAACACTAACTATAGACCTTCTCATCCCGCAGGTTTTAATAGTAACCAATAATTTAAGGAAAAGAAATTTTCTATGGAAGAATTAATATTAAACATTGGTAATCAATTACAAAGTCAAGGTAATCAATTACAAACTCAGGGAGCTGCTACTAAAATTACTGAAAATTAATTAGAATAGATTGCTATTGCATTTAGTAATAAACTTTTAGAAACTCTCCCTAGTAATGTTGAAGTTAACCTGAAGGATCAAACAAAAGAATAAATTAAGTCTATACAATTAAGAAGTGGAAAAGAATTGGAAATAAGTGTGCGAAATGAAGCTGAAGTTAAGAAAGAAAAGGTGGAAATTGAAAAAGGTAATGATATCATATATCCATATTTAAAATATCCACTTAAACCGATGAAAATTACTGTAGAAAAACTACCACCTTCGTTTCTGCAAAGATTAAAACAACAAAAGAGATAGAAATGATTTTCAAAATTTTTATAAATCCTTGAAAATTAACAGTAAACCTTCCTTTCGTTGAAGCCTTAGAGAAAATGTCTAACTATGTGAAGTTTATGAAGGATATACTTAACAAGAAAAGGAAGTTTACATATAACAAGACTATTGCACTCAGAGAAGAGTTTAGCGCAATTATTTAGAAAAAGCTTCATGAAAAAATAAAAGATCCTGGTAGCTTCACTATACCTTATGCTATTGGTGAAAAATATTTTGGAAGAGCATTATGTGATTTGGGAGCCAGTATTAATCTCATGCCTCTATTAACTTTTAAAATGTTGGGAATAAGAGAAATTTCCCCTACTTCTGTAACTGTTCAGTTAGCTGATCATTCTATTACTTATCCTAAATGAGTTGTAGGAGATGTATTAGTAAATGTTGATAAACTTATCTTTCATATGGATTTTATTGTTTTAGATATGGAGGAAGATAAAGAAATTCCTATCATTTTGGGAAGACCATTCCCTGCAATAGGAAGAGCTATGATAGATGTTCAAAAAGGAGAATTAACTATGAGAATAAATGATCAAGAAATAACATTTAACATTTCAAAACCAATGAAATACCCCGCAACAAAAAAAGATGATGAATGCTTTCAAATGGAAATTTGTGATTATTTAAAAGATGATCATTTTAAGGAAAAGTTTGAAGAGAAAAAAGAGCAAGAATATTTGAAATGTGAGGATGAAAATAAACAAGAAGATAAATTTGATGAGATAGATAATGAAAAATTGGATTATGTTCAAGAAAGATTTGAGATGTTGGATACTACAGAAAATGATAATAAAAGTCTAACTCCATCTATCATGAAAGCTCATGAACTTGACATGAAAATGCTTCCAAAACATTTAAATATGTGTTCTTAGGATAATTATTTACATTACCAGTTATTGTATCCTCAAATCTAAATGATTTAAAAAACATAAATTATTAAATACATTAAAAAGATACAAAGAAGCTTTTGTTTGGACTTTAGCTGATATTAAAAGAATTAGTCATTTGATCTGTATGCATACAATTTTATTAGATAAGCAACATAAACCTAAAGCTGATCCATAAAGAATATTAAATCTAATGATGAAGGAAGTAGTAAAGAAAGAAATTTTATAATGGTTGGATGCTGGAATTATATGTCCTATTTCAGACAGTGCTTGGGTAAGTCCAATTCATTATGTTCCTAAGAAAGGAGGAGTGGCAGTTGATACGAATGAAAGAAATAAATTAATAACCATGACAAGTCACTAGTTGGTGAATTTATATCGATTATAGAAAATTAAATTTCGCCACTAGGAAAGATCAATTTTCTTTACCTTTTCTAGAACAAATGTTGGATATGTTTGCTAGGCACAAATATTTTTGTTCTCTAGATGGATATACTGACTATCATCAAACACCAGTTACTCGCGAGGATCAAGAAAAGACCGCATTTACTAATCCTTATGAAACACTTGCTTTCAAAGAACGCACTTTGGATTATATAACGCACCTACAACATTTCAAAGATGTATGATGTCAATTTTTAGTAATATGATTGATAATGGAATAGAAGTCTTTATGGATGATTTTTTTGTTTTATGAACTTCATTTGACGCTTGTTTAAATAATTTAGAAAAATATTTGGAGTTATGTGAAAAG
This sequence comes from Papilionanthe hookeriana x Papilionanthe teres, assembly GCA_022702705.1. Taxonomy (NCBI): domain Eukaryota; kingdom Viridiplantae; phylum Streptophyta; class Magnoliopsida; order Asparagales; family Orchidaceae; genus Papilionanthe; species Papilionanthe hookeriana x Papilionanthe teres. The sequence goes on along the minus strand of CM040423.1, from coordinate 61,375,313 downwards.
ACAAATTTAGTTCAAAATTGGGAGCAATATCAATTTATGGTTGCAGGAAGAATTGTACTTGGGTATAAAATTTCTGAACATAGCATGAAAGTAGACCCTGCAAAAATTCAAATCATAGCGAAACTACCACCTCCTACAACTGTGAGAGGGGTTAAATGTTTTTTTAGGACATGTTGATTTCCACAGGAGATATATTAAAGATTTTTCAAAAAGTACTAAGCCTCTATGCTAACTTTTAGAAAAATATAAGAAATTGATTTTAATGAAGAATGTTTAAATGCCTTTGAATTATTGAAAGAAAAATTAATCACTACTTCTATAATAGTTCACCTGATTGGGAGAAACCATTTGAACTAATGTGTGATGTCAGTGATTATGCAATTGAAGGTATTTTAGGGCAAAGGCATGATAAAATTTTTAAAGTTATACACTATACTTGTAAGTCTCTTAATGATGCTCAAATTAACTATACCACAACTAAAAGAGAGTTAATAATTATTGTATATGCTTTTGAAAATTTTAGGTCTTATTTAATTAGGTCTAAATGTATAGTGCATACAGATCACTCTGCTATCAAATATTTAATTCAAAAGAATAATGCTAAACCAAGATTAATCAGATGAGTACTTCTAATGCAATAATTTGAGCTCATGATAGTGGATATAAAAGGAACTGACAATCAAATAGCTGGTCATTTATCTAGGCTGGAATAATATAAACTATCTGATTTTGAAGATGAAATTATAGAAACTTTTCCTCATGAACAACTTTATAATATTAAGGAATGAACCATGTTATGTTGATATTATGAATTATATTGTAAGTGATATTTTACCACTTGAATTAACAAAGCAACAATATAAGAAATTTATGTATGATGCTAAATTTTACTTTTGGGATGACCCATATTTATATACACAATGTAAGGATCTAATTATTAGGAGATGTGCGCCTTATGAAGAAACTGAACCAATTATTCAGAGATGTCATGACTCTAAATTTGGGGGATATTTTGGAACTGACAAAACTGCACATAAGATTTTCCAATCTGGATTATATTGGCCAACTCTTTTTAGGGATGTTAATAGATATATAAAAACATGTGATCGATGTCAGCGAATAGGTAATATTTCTAGAAGAAATGAAATGCCACTAAATTTTACATTGGAAGTTGAGATTTTTGATCTTTAGGGATCAGATTTTATGGGACCATTTATTCATTCATTTGGGAATATATATATATATATATATATATATATATATATATATATATATATATATATATTGTAGTAGACTATGTATCAAAATGGATTGAAGCAATAGCTTTATTCAGATGTGACGCTCGATGTGTTTCAAAATTTTTAATGAAAAATATTTTTACAAGATATGAAATGTCGAGAGTTATCATTACTGATAGTGGGTTTTATTTTAGAAATAATATGATTCAGAGATTGGTTGAAAAATATAATATTATGCATAGAATCTTCACCTCTTATTGATCCACTTAAAAAAACTCATTTTTATGCCTTATTTATGATTCAATTCTTAAGGATATTATACTTTAATGAAATGTATTTTTATGTTTTTGGATGTAGATGATAAAAAACGAGTTCAAGAAGGAAAAAAGAGTAAAAATGAGCAAAAATAAAGCTTAAAAAGCAAAGTAGTCGAAATTGTAGGCCTGGCGCCTAGGCGGTAGAATCTGGAGCCTAGGCGCCAGAATCTGGCGCCTATGCGCCAGTTCAATACAGACATAGACAAGATTTTTGACGACTTTGGGTAGTTATTTTGATGGTGTTAAGCGGTTATTAGAGCTTCTAGAAAACTGGAAGTTACTCCTAATATAGAGGACATGTGATACAATGCATCTGGACACAGGAAAACAGTTTTAATCACGAAGAGGTATGGTCCAAAGTGAAGAAGTGTGAAGACCTGATCACGGAGTCCGCCGCCTAGGCGCCAGATCCCGGCGCCAAGGCGCGACAGTTACCTTCTAGAAGATACATTGTATTTGAATGAATTTTGAAGAGGTGCATTAAACAACCCCTTGTCAAATTCAGAGCTCTATAAATAGGAGCCCATTCTACAGAGAAAATGGCCCCTTTTAACACCCTATAGTACCCAAGCACCATTTAGCCATTATACCCCCCTCTAGCACCCAATTATTTTAGGGAGCCACCTTCTCTTGTATTTAGTGAGTTTATTTTTAGTTTATTTTGAGTGTTAAGTGTGAGATTATTAGTGTTGTTGCTGTTGAAGTCTTTCATCATTGCATTAGAGTCAGTAGAAGTCAGCGGATCACTTGAAGGAACATTCCAAATAAGTATTTGTAACTTGGTTCAAAGTTTTATAAATATGTTTTGTTGTGTGAATTCAATTTGTTCTGAGTAGTTAGTTTTATTTTTCCTTTCAACTATGAAAAGATAATAAGATAATTAACTTTTGTTGGAGAATTTAACTTAAAATATTTATAAAAATTGTGATGATATTAATACCTGATCTTAGTTTACTTTATAAATTGTCCATTTGAATAGTTAAAACCTGTTGAAGAATTTTGACACCTATCCGGAGATGATTTCTTAACTAGTAGAAATCACATGAATCCTTGGGTAATCGAAGGCTTTATGCGGGTTATTCAAGGTGAAATGTAAATAAATAGGAAGATATGATTGATTGGGCGCAGAATTAATTAGTTTTTAGAGTGATAGACTAAATTCTAATAATTTGGTTATAGAAAGGGAATGGGTTAATGGTAGCGCCGACCATAGCCACCCTTGGACATCTAGTAGTGTGAGCCTAAATTAACCCATTCTTCTAATAAAACATCTTGAACAAATCTATAGATTAGTCAATGTTCTTTATGCTTGAACCAAAGGGTAAAGAATAGGAATGCTTCTATTTGGCACAATACCATAATATAAATTCTCCACAAATGATAATTATTCTAAAAATCTTAGATTAGTTGAAAAGGAGAAAGTTGTTTGATTTATACCTGCATTAATCTTTATTTTATTACTGCTTACTTATATTTAGTATAAATTTTATTGAATCTAAAATCTAAACTTTTAAAAGAAATAAAAATAATAAATACTTTTAATTTGAAAAATCTAAAAATATTTCTTAATTTTCTCAAAATCTTTGCTGTGGGATCGCTAACCAGGACTCTACTAGAGCCCTGTATTACTTGATATGATACGTATACTTACGTTTGAAATTGTGACTTTTACAATAATTATTATTAAAATCTAAATATACATTCATAAATTCTTACATAAGTAAAAGTCGGGCCATATCAAGTTTTTAACGTCGTTTACCGGGGATTAAATCTTCTAGCAGTGGTACCAAATTCTTGCATCTGAAAGTATATATATAAAGCCTTGTTAGGCAAGTGATATCACTTATCATCCCCAGACTAGTGGTTTAACTGAAGTATCTAATCGCTAAATTAAATGAACTTTGGAGACAATTGAAAATACCCATAAATTAGATTGGTCTGCTAGATTAGCTGTTGCATTATGGGCATATATGTCTGCTTATAAAACTTTTATAAAAATGTCTTCTTATAAATTAATTTTTGGAAAGACTTGTCATTTACCAGTAGAATTGGAACATAAATCATATTGGGTGATAAAAGAGTTTAATTTCAACTTAAAGGATGCTAGTAAGAAAAGATTATTACAACTTAATGAATTGGAAGAAATTAGAAATGAATCTTATGATAATGAAAAAATTTATAAAGAGAAAATGATGATATGACATGATCGGAGGATTATAGGAAACAATTTGAACCTAAACAGGAAGTTTAGTTATATAATACAAGATTGAGATTATTTCCTGGAAAACGAAAGTCTAGGTGGATAGGACATTTCACTGTTATAAAAGCTTATCAATTTAGAGCTGTTGATATTCAAAATCCTAAAACTAGATGAATATTTAAAGTTAATGAGCATAAATTAAAACCATATTTTGAGGGGTCTCGACAAAATTTTAAAGAGAATTTAATGTTAAGTCATCCTGAATAAAACTAAAGTTTGTCAGGCTGACGACGTTAAACCAAGCGCTTTATGGGAGGCAACCCATAGTTATCTTTGTTGTTTAGTTTGTTTGAGTTGGTTATAATAGATATTATTATTAGTTAATTTTATATTTGAGTCATACTCACTCATAAATATCATAAATGATGATAAGTATTGGATTGTATCGAAGATTTAAAATTTATATGGACCAAAACAAAGTTTGGAGCAAAGATATGTTATGGCACCGACGGTGCTAGAATTGGCACCGACGGCGCTAGAATTGGCGCCGTCGGTGCCCTTCTACAGAGAGTATCATCAATTTGCAGAGCGTGGGCACCGACGGCGCCCTATCCAGCGCTGATAACGCTGACGAAAAAAGTTACGATTTTTCAGTTTCAAATGTTGGATTTTGGATGTTTTAAGCAAGATTTTCATCCTTATAACTCCCCAAACTCAATTTTAAACCCTTGAACTCCAGAAAAAATATAAAGTTAGTTCCCAAATTTGCACCCCATGGCTTCCAACTCCTTATGATCTCCAAGATTTAGAGTTTTCAATAGGAGAAAGTTCATCAGTTTCGAGGCGTAGTGACTTTGCGACAAAGTTCTTGTGAAGAGGAGGCTAATCAAGGACGAGGCTTTATCAATTGTGGTTTGAATGCTCCAAGTACTCGAATAGAAGAGATTATTGTGTAGAGGCACTGGGAAATGTTTTTCTACACTACTAGTGCAGTAGTCATTCCTTTAATGAAGGATTTTTATGCAAATTTTCATGGAGTCAACCAAGGAGTCGTCTATATGCGAGGTAGGTGGGTATCATTCACTCCTACAAATATTAATGAACTTTTCATGATAGAAAATGTTTCAATCTATCATTACACAAATTTTTCCCCTACGACAGACAACATGAATGAAATTTATCTATTTTTTTATGGATGAAAGTGAAGATTGGGAGATAAGAGACAATGGGTATGTAAATTTCTCTGCTACATTCTTGAATCCTGTGTCGAAGCAATGACATTTCTTTATATCTGCAAAATTACTCCCTACTATGAAAATTAGCAAAGTGATGAAGGAAAGTGCAATACTGAACTATTGTATTCAAATGGGAAGGCCTATTGATATTGACACCATAATTGTGAAATATGTCTTTGGCTTGAAGGTACATGGATCAAATTATAGGCTGGGACATCCTTCCACTATATTTCTTCTCTACTGCCAGTCACAAGTGCCATATGAAAGCTGGGAAAAAGTGCTTCTCCCTTAGAAGCCTATGGACCCAACTAACATTTATGACTGTCAAGCAATTAGGGATGAGAATGATATGAGCATAATTGTGGACCAACCATCTCAGAGTTCACTACCTTTTCAACCTAGCTTTCCAGAAAGTTTGCAGCTGATTCTGAAAAAGATCAAGAAACTGGAGAAAGAGATATAAAATCTTATGACTACAATTAATAATGTTTATGAATTATTTGATCAACTGGATTGGAGGATGATGGAACGATTCGATCATAGTAAGCGTATTGAAGAAGGCTTGAAACGTTTGATGAAGAAAAAAGGCTTGGATTGAAGAGGATTCAACTGACGAATTCTCTTATCGACCCTTCTACAATTTGTTCGTGTGCCACCAATTCATGGGAGATTTCAGAGGAGATGTTAGCACTGACATTGATAAGGAGTAGTGACTCTCTCTAATTTATCTAGTATTTAGTGTTTGAACTTTAATATGCTTATGTGTATGATGCGCCTTTGGCGTGTGCTATTTTTTCTCCGTGTGTTATGTTCATATGTACGATCACACACTAGAGGTTCTACGCAAGTATACATATCGTCCAAATAATGCAGGGCTTTAGTGGAGTCTCGTTTATCGATCCATAGGGAAGTGAGGTAAGAAGTCCTTAGTTAAATTCTAGTCAACTACTATCAGACATTAGTTTGGAAGATCGATTTAAGTGATTTTTCTAACAAGTACTCCTAAAGGTAAATCTTAAGTTTAAAACAACTAATAACTACTTCTAAATGCAAATATTAATTCTAAAGATAACCCTTTCTGGATGAATTGTTTTGGAGAATTTTGAGATCTTAAAAACTAATATTCTTATGTAGCAAATTTGATAATGTAAAGTAATGAGATGCAATAAATATTATATGTGCAAAATAGGAGCAATCTTATTCTTTACCCTCTTCCAATTGGATAAAGAACAATGGATAATACAAAGTTTGATCCCTAAATCTGTCGTTACGCTGGGAGAATACTAGATTTCACTCCAGAGCTTCCACTTTCCTTCGCTTGAAGGCTAACTCGCGCTTTAGTTTCCAAACACTAGGACCGAATTGGAAATTTTAGTCTGTCACCCTCAAATCTCCAATTCTATGCCCAATAAACCATATTTCCCTATTTATTTGAACCCTGATCCATGAAAAAATACCCATTTTTATGCCTTGATTTTTATCAAATTTTTAAGGATATTATGCTTTAATGAAAGGTATTTTTGTGTTTTTGGATATAGGAGATGGAAAAATGTTCAAGAAAGAAAAAAAGTGAAAAATGAGCAAAAAGAAGCAAAAAGGAGCAAAAATGGAGCCAAAACGCAAAATTGTCAAAATTATTGGTCTGGCGCCTAGGCGCGCCAGAATCCGGTGCCTAGGCACGCCAGAATCCGGCGCCTAGGTGCCAGAATCAGGCGCCTAAGCGCCAGGTCGATACGGGATCTGTCAAGATTTTTGACAACTTTTGGACATTTATTTTGACAGTGTTAGTGGTTATTGGACCTTCTAGAAGACTGGAAGTTGTTCCTGATTTATAGGACATGTGATACAATGTATTTGGACGCTTGGAAATGGTTTTAATCGTGAAGCGGTGCGATCCAAAGTGAAGAGGTGCGAAGAACTGGACGCAGAGTGTGGCGCCTAGGCGCCAGATTCCGGCGCCTGAGCGCCAGACACACCTTCTAGAAGATTCATTGAATGTGGACACAATTTGAAGAGGTTCCTTGAGGCAACCCTTGAAGCCTATAAATAGAAGGTTACTCCTTCAGAAAAATTGCCCCCCCCCTATCTAGAGACCCATCTAGAGAGAGAATTAGAGAGATACTTTAGGGCCACATTTTACAATCCTTTATAAAATCGTTAGTTATTTAATTTAGAGTTTGTATTGAGAGTTTAAAGAGTTTGTCCTTTTGAAGTTTAATTGCTTTGGAGTCAGAAGAATTCAGAGGTTCAGTAAGAGAAACACTTGAGATAAGTATTTGTAATTTTATTCAAAGTTTCATTATTATGTTTTGTTGTTTAAATTCAATGTGTTATGCGTAGTTAGTTTACTTTCTCCTTTCAATTATGAAAAGATAAATTAGCTAATATAAAATTCGTTGGAGAATTAAAAACTATTTATATTTAAAAATATTGTGATGATATTAATACCAGATCTTAATTTACTATTTAAATTAGCCATTTAAATTGTTAAAATCTGTTGAAGAGTTTTGATACCTAGAAGGAGATGAATTCTTAACTAGTAGATATCACATGAATCCTTAGGTAGTCGAAGGACTTGTGCGAGTTATTCAAGGTGAAGTGCAAATAAATAGGATGATATTATATAATGGGCATAGAATTGATAAGTTTTTAGAGTGACCGACTAAATTCTTGTGATTTGTTTTATAGAGAAGGAAAGGGTCACTAGTATGGCCGACCATAGCCATCCCTGGACATCTAATAGTGTGAGCCTAAATTAACCAATTCTACTAACAATACATCCGGACCTGATCTATAAAGTTAGCCTGATGTTCTTTACACTGGATCGAAAGGGTAAAGAATATGAATGCTTCTATTTGGCACAAGACCATAAATTTATATTCTCCACGAATATTATCATTATCTTACAAAATCTTGGATTAATTGAAAGGAAGAAAGTTGTTTTCTTATTGCTATTTACATCAATTATTTCATTACTGCTTTATTATTGCATCTAGTAAATTAAAAATATCAAATTTATAACTATAAAAGAAATTCTTAAAAGTAAAATTAAAATATTTAAAAATCCATAACTCACTCCTCGTGGGATCGATGTCGGGGTCTTTGTTTCAAAGCCCTATATTACTTTATACGATACGTATACTTGCGTAGTACCCCTAGTGTGTAAAATATTTTCGATAAAATTATATTTGTATACACTAGCCGCTATAATTATCTATTACATATATTTGAAAGCATTAATTATTATATTTTTCATCAGCAGATTGCGTGTCAAGTTTTTGGCGCCGTTGCCGGGGATTGAATTTTTAGTACGCATATATTTAGCGTTGGGTCAAGTTTTTGGTGTCGTTGATGGGGAGAGGAGCGGAGGCAAATTTTTAGACTTTAAATATTTTTTATTTTATTTTATTCATTTTCTTTTATTGTCAAAAATATAAAATACCAAAAAATAATAATAATAATAATAATATATATATTAAATAATAATTTTTTAATAAGTAGAGATTTTATTTATTGCTAATTTACTTTTTATGCGTAGTGCTGGATCTGAAGGATTATTACCTTTAGATTCTGAATGAGAAAGAACTTTTAAAAGAACTAAAAAAGGAAAACAAACACAAAAAATCCAAGAGATGGCTAATTTACATAAAAATTTACAAAATCTAATTGAAATTAATGAACAAAATGTTTACAAACCATTAAGAGATTATGCTAACCCTACAATTGATGAACTTCATAGTAGTATTCAAATACCTACTGTAGATGCTAATTCTTTTGAGCTTAAACCATCTATCATTCAAATGGTTCAAAATAATCAATTTGGAGGAACACCAAATGAGGATCCAAATTTATACCTTGCTAGTTTTTTAGAACTTTGTGCTTACCTTTAAATATAACAATGTTTCGATGATGCTTATGAGACTTAGATTCTTTCCTTTTTCTTTAAGAGATAAAGCAAAGATGTGGTTGAACTCATTAGCAACAGGTTCTATTAAAACATGGGTTGAAATGGTACAAAAATTCCTTGCTAAATATTTTCCTCCTTCTAAAACTGCTAAATTAAGAAATGATATTACTTCATTTAGTCAATTTGATGGGGAGATAATTTATGAAACTTGGGAAAGATTTAAAGAACTTTTAAGAAAATGTCATCATCATGCTTTACCTGATTGGTTAATTATTCAAACATTTTATAATGGTTTAATTGGATCACTAAAATCAATTATTGATGTTGTTGCTAGAGGTTCTTTAATGTCTAAATCATTTGAAGAAGCTTATACTTTAATTGAAGAAATGGCTAACAATAATTTTCAATGGCCTTGTGATTTCAATATTCTTTAATGTTAATTATTCAAACTGTATGATGTCAATAACTTTAATTGAAGAAGCTTATTCTTTAATGTTAATTATTCAAACTGTATGATGTCGATATTTTGTGATTTGATTGACAAAGGAATTGAAGTATTCATGGACGATTTTTCAGTTTTTGGAACTTCTTTTGAGTCTTGTTTGGAAAATATTTCCAAAGTTACGAAAAGATGTGAAGAAACAAATTTAGTTCTTAGCTGAAAAAAAATGTCAATTTATGGTCGCGAAGGCATTGTACTTGGTCATAAAGTTTCACAAAGGGATGGAAGTTGATCGAGCAAAAGTAAAAATTATTCGTTGAACTGCGACCCTACTACTTATTATCGATGTGAGAAGTTTTCTAGGTCATACTGGATTCTATAGAAGATATATAAAGAATTTTTCTAAAATTGCTAAACCTCTTTATCATTTATTAAAAAAAGAAGCTAAATTTAATTTTAATGAAGACTGTGTTAATGCTTTCAATATTTTAAAAGAAAAATTAATAATTGCACCTATAATTATTGCACCTAATTGGAATAAACCTTTTGAATTAATGTGCGATGCAAGTGATTTTGCAATTGGAGCTGTATTGGGACAAAAATATGAGAAAATTTTCAAAGTTATATATTATGCTAGTAAAACTCTTACTGAAACTCAAAAAAATTACACTACTACTGAGAAAGAGCTTTTAGCTATAGTATATGCCTTTGATAAATTTAGACCTTCTCTTCTTGGTATCTGACCCACAATTTTATATTTTGATATTTTAATTTAATTGCAACGAAGCCAAAAACTTGACCCCGCTATATTATACGTATAGAATTGTAATTGTTTATGTTACGGATGCTACGCAAGTATACGTATCGTATTAAGTAATACGGGGCTCTAGTGGAGTCCGGTTATCGATCCAGCGGGGAAAGAGAAAATAAAATAACGACTAATTTTAAAATAATAATAATTATAAAACTAGTATACAAAAATTTGGAATTCTAGATTTAAGCGCGATAAAGTAAACTAAGTATTCTAATCGGGTAACTTAACTAAGTAGAAAATTAATACGTATTGAAAGTGCGGGAAATTAAACTAATTGCTAAATAAGTCTTAACTATTCGAAAAAGTATCTTTCCCCTTGTTTAGAAATTTAAGTGATTGATGAATTTAAATAGATAATTTTAAGGTATTGTGACAAATAGGAGTATTCCTATTCTTTACCCTTTAGTCGAGTGTAAAGAATATTGACTAATCCTATGTTTGATTAGCGAATCTGTGGCTAGAATTCGGGAGGATACCGATCGCCACTTCGGAGCTCCCACGTTCCCCTCGCTCGAGGGCTAACATCTACACTTCGGCTCTCAAACAATGGGACCAAATTGAATATTTTAGTCCGTCACACTAAAATGCTCGATTCTACGCCAGATGATATTATTTCCTTATTTATTTGCACCCTCCTTCCAAGGCTTTTGAATTCCAGAATATTAGATTTAATTTTTACTATAGTTGATAGTCGACACATTTTAACAATTCAAATGGCCGGTTTGAAAGTAAATTAAGTTTTAAGTAAAAATTATCACAATTTATTAATATATAAAAGTACTTCTATTTTTAGTTCATCAAGTCACTTAATTTCATAACAGGGAGAAAGACTAATAAACTACTCAGAATGCATGAGAACTAAACTAACCATGGATTTCATTTAAAGTTAAAAAACAATAAATACAAATACTTATCTCAATTTATCCCCAAGAAGACTCCTCGCAGTTCCTTTGACTCTTCCTTCCAGTACAGTAAGACTCACTAAAAACTCACTAACTCACTAAATACTCACTTAAAAACTCTCTAAGACACACACTAAGACACTAAAAAGACACACTAAAGACTTAATTTCGGCCTCTATATATAGAGGTGAGCAAAGGACCAAGAGGTGTTTAAGCATCCCTTCAAAAAGTGTCCAGGTTCAATGTATACGAGCCATTTGAACTAGCTCGCCGTCGGCGACGAACTACCTCGGCTGTCGGCGAGGCTTCTGAAGATCTTGAACGAGCGCTAGCTCGGCTGTCGGCGGGATCGGGCTCGGCTGTCGGCGAGACGATTATAATTCCTTCGAAATGTCTCCTCGTAGCCTCGCCGTCGGCGGGCTCGATCTCGCCGTCGGCGACTCGGCCTAAATTTCATTATTTTCTTCCTTTTTGCTCCAAATTCGCTCCTTTTTATGATTTTTGCTTTTATCACCTAAATTCTCCATTCCTGCAATAAAATAAAGAAAATACCTTTCTTTAAAGTGCAATTTCATCAAAAATACGTATGAATTTCTGAATAAAATTTTTGGCGATCAAAATCCCCCAAACTTACTTATTACTTGTCCTCAAGTAATTTTAGTACTACATAAAAATAATGAGTTCTATAATAAAATTTTTCAATTTAAATAACTATGAATTAGATTAATTAATATCATAATAAAGTTAAATAAAAATAATTCATGTAATTTAATTAATCTTATAGAAATAAATTATTTAGTTATCGAATCTAAGATTTACTAGCTTACTTATTCATTTCGGGAATAATTATATTTAAAAGAATAACTACTTAAGATATTCATATGATAAGAAATTCAAGAAAATACTATTAAGCAAAATTCTAATCCATAAACATAAGTTTGGAAATATCTAAGTTTTTCCCTTTAGGTTAATTCAAATGAAGCCAATTTTTGATAAGACATCTCCTCAAGCTTCTCCTCATTTTTCTTTTTCTTTTTCTTTTTCTTTTTCTTTTTTTTCTAATGAGGATTACTGTATCTGGAGAGCATGTTAATAATTTTGAACTTCATTTTTATTTTCCTAAATTTGAAACTTAGAAATATTTCTTAGCTTATATATACTTCATAGTTTTTACTTCATTGATTTTCAATCTTTTCTTTTTCACTTGAATACTTAAGAATTTTAATTTTAGAATATAGTTTTCCTTACTAAAAATAGTTTACTATATTCTTATTCCCTTTAACCAAATATTTTATTCTATTTAATCAATTAAAGCACTAGAAATATTTCATTTAACCTTTTATAATAATTAAATAAAATAATTCATATTAATTAAATTGAAAAATTTCTTATAAAAATCATTTTATAATAATTTGAAAATAGAAATTGAGAACAAGTTAATAACTAAATTTGTATTTTACTCCCCCCCAAACTTAAATTTTTATATCTAATCTAAATAATGAAAAAGGGAAAGTAAATAAATCATACCTTTGAAGTTTAGGTATTTCTTTTTTCTTTGAAATTTTTGCGAGGCTTTTTCATTTTTCATTGAACTCGTCTTGTTAGTATTCTCCATATATATATAACAATTTAAAGAAAATGCAGGGATAAAATATGAGATAAGTATTAAATACAACAATTAAATTAACTCTACACTACACATATGAATTACTAACATATTAAAAACAATTGAACTAACAGATTAACAATTTTAAAAACTTAAAACAATACAAAATAAAATAAAAACATACTAAAGAAAACTAACATCCTATTTAACATAAAAACAAATGCAATTAACTAACACAAAAACAAAAACTAACAACTATAACAATTCAAGCAAATTAATCTAACTAACTTCCAATGTCTCAAAATATAAAGTACTGAATATTACAAACATATAAAGTCCTCAAAATGCTTACACCAAACAAATAAAATAAATAAAGTCCTAATCTTCAGCATCAAAGTCCCAAACTATATTATCATCCCCTCCTTGATCTGTAGGTCGAGAAGGCCGAGCGGGATGATGCGAGTATACACAGGGCGATACGGAAAGACAACATCTAAATCTCCACTCCTATAACTGTCGGCATATTTTTAGGTTGTGTGTTTTATTTTGAAAAGGGGTCGCCTAACAGAAGTTGTCGGCAAATTTTTAATTTAATTTAAATAAATAATTTGAAAAGTAGTATTTTATTTTGAAAATAATTTTAAATTTGAAAATTTTTTAAGATATGAAATCAAACTGATTTCACATCCTAAATAGTTCACATAAACGAGCGCCGCACCACAAACCGTGTATCTATCCCGAAGAATAGACATACTGCTTGATAATGGGGCTCGATTAGATAAACTAGAAAGGTTTGTGACATCCGTTTGGTCTGCAAACCAATTTTATAAGCCGACAAATTCCCCTGCTTAATATGAAAGCATTAAACAGTGTTTCGCAGAGTTGCGAGTGAAAAAATTAAAATCCAGGGTGTCCCAGGACCCAGCCCACTCTCATTTCGAGGAGGGCTACGATGTTTTCGATGGGAACAAGTCTCCCTGATGTTGATGCTTCTATTATTCGAATACACTGGGGACTGTTTATCTTCGTGTTACCTCACCGTGGTGATAGGTGGGTAACAAAGAGAACACAACAAAAGTACGCTGTGCTTTGGAGACCGCATTTAATTTAGAAAGAGGAAAATTCACTCTTTCCCGTCGCTAATTTTCCAAACTCCGGTCCCATCAAGAGAAAGCATTGATTCTCCATTGGTCCTTCCCATCGTTCCAAAAGTTTCATACTACAAAGGTGAGTCATGAACTTACAGAACGTTTATTCTCAGCAGCGATTGAATTCTACAAAAAAACTCGCACCTTTATCGGTGCATCTTCAGCGGCGCTTAAATTGGCATAAAATTCCTTAACCACTTCCACAGCCGCTCTATATTGAACGTAACGAAATTCTCCCAACCTCGTTCCTTAATAATCCGCTCTACTTCTCCCCTCCCGGATTTTTGAAAACTCCGATCTCCGTTAGCAGACTTTCTTCTCGAATATTTTCAAAATATTTAAGCCTGTGCTCGGCATTGACAACCGGCTCCGTCGACCCTACTTGACGTTTTTGTCGTGGAGCCATACGATCGATCCGTGAAAAAATCATGAAAATTTTCACTAAACTTAAAAATAATTCTGGGCATGCTTCCTACAACATTTATAAAGAATTTAAATTAAATTCCATGGAATTTACCTAATATTTCTTCCATATTTTCGATTTTTCCTAAAATTTGCAATGTAGAAAATACATGGTGAGAAATCAAAAAATTTTTGCAATAGGAGTGAAGGCACTTACCAAGAGAAGATGAAATCCTGTTTTTGAGTGATGGAATCGCCTCTAAATCCAAGATCTTCCCCTGCTCTGTGTCGGTTTCGCGAAATGCAGAGGCCGGGCCGATGAACAGTGCTTTACCCGGGCTTGGGCTGAGGAAGCCTGCGTTTCCGCTCGGCTGGGCCGAGATTTTTCTCGCCACGCCAGCTAATTAATTCCATAAGACAAAAGTTTTCAGAGGGACCATTATTGGAGAAATTTTCACGTCGTCAGATCGATCTTCGTTACTGCGGATTTTTCGCCGTCGTACTAGGTCCAAAATTTCAATTTTTGAATTTCCTCGTCAATCATTTTCAACCTCGATTTCCGCCTTATATTATATTTCCGATCATATCATTTATTAATTTAATATGAAGATTAGCTACTTATACACAAACAATTTACATAACATAACAATAATCTTAATATTGAAATCCATGAGACATACAAACTAACATAATTTAAAACTCTATAATCAAACTTCAAACTTCAACTTACTACTAATCAAAGATCGCAAACCAATCTAATGACACACCAAATGCCGATACAAAACCATGAATGATATCTCAATTAAGTTCGAGATATTCAAATCATCACTCCACATAATAAAATCTAAATCAAATCAAATAACATAAATACAAACATACTACAGGTAATCTTTATTTACTACTCTTCAAGGTCAGAATCTTTCATCTTCTCTCATATTTCACAGACACATGCAATAAAATAAAACATAGAAAGGCCTCGAAGGGAAATTCCGAAGCAGATTCTTCAAGATCCAACCCTTATGTCGAGTAAATGAAGAAAGCTAGCTCTCCTGTGTGTCCTGCACGATCAAAGCGTTCCTTCATCCTCCATCAATGTGATCAAATAAATCGCATATATTGTCTATTGAATCTCTCACTTTCTCGCAGTTCTTTCTCCATTCCATTAATTTTCTTCAAAAGTAACTCCGTTTTATCCGAAATAGGCTCCTACATGTGATTGTTCTATAAAGCCCAATTACGTATAAATGTATCGTCTTCATTATTTGGCTCAGAAAGTGTGAAACATATCTCCGTAGGATCAAGTTTTTGCTTCCAAGGTAACCGTAACCTTTTCCCAAGCTTCATAAGAAGCCTCGGTACTGATCGCATAATGCAAAAATAGTATGGGTGTCCTAGTCCGTTAACCGACCCATGCACAATTAAACCCAATGCGTACTTAACAATTATTGATCCAACATCAATGGGTAATCCACTTTGAATACAATAATTCAATATTAGCGTATTCTTCGAAACTCATATCTTCATAGTAGGTAACAATTTAGATGAGATGAAAGTGCCAAGAAGCCACAGACAGATTCAAAAGTGATGCAGAGAAACTAACATACCCGTCTTCACGCATTTCCCACCTTCCGGCTTCATCAGCTAGACATCGAAATATCTCATTCATATTATATCGAGAAGGCACAAAATTCCGAATAAAGGACATACCAGGGTGTTTTCTATGCAGAATACTTATATTTACTGATGAGTAAACGTCACCCATCTTCCTTCGGATTTGACATTCCCATTGTTGATCGCATGTAAGTTAGAGTAGAACTCTTTCACAACTCGAATAACAATGTTAGACGTAGTGTAACAAAAATACCTCCCAAAGCAGCGTCGCGCGATCGTTTCTTCTATCTTCGTAGTGGAATTCCCTAATCCCTCGATCGACAAATCCCCGTTCCTTGATAACTCTTTCTTTATCAAAACCTTGTCAAGATCCGCCGCGCTTCCGCACTCACAAATTTCCTCCGTTAAACACTCCGCATTTAGAGGAATCTAAGAATTTCGGAGGCCATTATCGTGAATGGAATGAATTCTAAAGAAATAGCTGCGTACTCAGAGTGGTTTAAGAATGGGTTTTCACAAAGGAATTGGTGTTGAAACCGTCCAAATCGGCATCTCGCAGTATAAATAATCCTATCTTTATAACTTCCCCGCTGCCGGCGAGGATTCTTTCGCCGCTTCTGCCGACTTAGTTATAAATCGCCTTTCCGGCTTCTCGCCGTCGGCGAGACGTTTTCACTGCCGCCGAGCTCGATAAATAAACTAAATCTAATTTAGGCGTGAACTTTCGCCGTCGGCGAGTATCAACTCGCCGCTCTGGCGAGATTTCAAAATAATGTCCAATTTCTATTTCAAATCGAATAATTTTTCTCATCATAATACTGAATACGTGATGATTCTTAATAATAATCGAGTAAAGCAAAGTTTCAATAATATAAATTGAATACAAGATACACAAATAGATAACTAATATGGTTGCCTCCCATAAAGCGCTGGTTTAACGTTACGTTCCACCTAATTTCAATTATTAATCGTGTCGACTAAGCATTAAACCTCTTTATAGTTAGGTCTTATACCTTCAAAATATGGTTTTAATCTATGTCCATTAACTTTAAATTTATGTCTAGTTTTGATCTTCGATTTCTATAGTTCCGTATGAAAATATTTGAGTTATGGTGAAAGGTCCTAACCATTGAGACTTCAATTTTCCTGAAATAATTTCAATCTAGTATTATATAGCAAAAAAACTTCGTCCCGGTTCAAAATTCCCCCTCTCGATTAATCTTCCACCATGCCATAATTTCATCTTTTTTTATAAATCTGATCATTATCATACGATTCATTTCTTAATTCTTCCATCCATTGACTGTAACAATCTTTTCTCACCAGCTTCCTTCATATTATAATTAAATTTCTTAATCGCCCAATATGCTTTATGTTCTAATTCAATCAAGCGGCACGTTTTTCCATATATAAGCCCCAGGGTGAGCTGGCCCAATCGGAGTTTTATAAGCAATTCTATAAGTCCATAATGCAATGTAATCTAATAGACCAATCTAACCTATTTGGGTTTACAAGATTTTTCTAAAATACGTTTAATTCACGATTAGATACTTCACCTAATCCGCTAAATTTCCCGGATGATAAGCAAAGGATATCTTAAGAGTAATATTGTATTTTTTCTACTAGTTTGTGAATGTATTTATTTCTAAATGAGTTCCTCCGTCGTTGATAATCACTCTCGACATTCCAAATCTAGTAAAATATTTTTCATCGAAATTTTGAAATACTCTTAGCATCACACCTAGGTAAAGCTTGTGCCTAACCATTCGAAAACATAATCACGTCTACTAATATATATATAAGTTTCAAACGAAGGAATAAAAGGTCCCATAAAATCTAATCCCCAAACATCAAAAATTTCAACTTCTAATATAAAGTTTAGAGGCATTTCTGCTTTCTTCTAGATATATTTCCCTACTCTTCGGCATTTATCACAAGTTTTAATATATCTATATACATCTCTGAATAGAGTAGCCAAGAAACTTTACCGTAGAATCTTATGCGCTACCGCCCCAAAATGTCCTCCAAAATTAGAATCATGACATTTTTGAATAATTGGTTCGGCTTGATTCATAAGGTACACATCTTCTAATAATTAAATCCTTATATCGTTTATATAAATATGGTTCATCCCAAAATAAGTTTTCGTATCATGGATGAATTTTTTCTCGTTGTTGCAAAAGTTAGCATAGGTGGTAAAATATTACTAACTATATAGTTTACTATATCGCATACCATGGTATTTTCCACTCATTGATATTATATGTTTGTTCATCAGAAAATCTGTTTATAATTTCATTTTTCACACGTATAATTCATGATTTTCAATCTCGATAAATGATCCGCAATTGAGCCACGTCATTTCATTAACGATCTCAAAATCGAATTTTGCATTAATAGCATCCATCTAATTAATCCTGGTTTGAATCTTTTGCATTAAATATTTGATACAGAATGATCGTTATGCACGATACATTTTATTCCAATCGATAAGGTCTAAATTTATTAAAACCATATACTACCGCAATAGTTCTCTTTCTGTAACCGTATAATTTATTTCAGCATCATTTAGAGTTTTACTAGCATAGTATATAACTTTAAAATCTTTTCATATCTTTGCCTCAAGAACCGCTCCTACAAGATAATCACTAGCATCACACATAAGCTCAAATGTTTCTCCCGCTAGGGTGAAACTATTATAAAGTGCCGAATTAATTTTTCTTTTAAGAGTTCAAAAGCATTCAGGTATCTGATTGTAAATTTCTTGTCCTTTTCGAGAAGTTGGCATAGAGGTTTAGTAATTTTTGAAAAAATCTTTTTATATAGCGTCCGTAGAATCTAGCATGTCCAAGAAACTTCTTACCCTTTTACCGTACTTGGAGGTGGTAATTTAGCTATAACTTAATTTTTGCAGGGTCCACTTCCATGCCTTTTTCCAAAATTTTATGCCCCAATACAATGCCGCCCGCAACCATAAATTGAATATTTCTCCCAATTTAGAACTAAATTTGTTTTCTCACATACTTCTAATACTTTTTCAAGATGAGTTAAGCATGTGTCAAAATGATGTTCCAAATAATAATGAAATCATTCATAAATACTTCTATCTTACGGTCAATTAACTTACGTAATATAGACATCATACATTCCTGAATGTTGCTGGTGCATTATATAATCCAAAAGGTATATTCTTCAAAAGCGAAACCCATAAGGACTAGTAAATGTAGTTTTCGATCCTCGTACAATTTGTATTTCATGATAAACCGGTGTATCCATCTTGAAAACAAAAATACTTATGTCCTGCTAATCTATCTAACATCTGGTCTAGAAATGGTAAAGGGAAGTGATCTTTCCTGGTGGCGGTATTTAATTTCCTATAATCAATACATATACGCTAACTGTAAGAATCTCATCTGATAGAATAAGATCGTTATTTTCATCGGGGCAAAGGATCGTCACTCCTCCTTTCTTAGGAACACGTTGAATTGGGCTTACCCAAGCACTGTCAGAAATAGGATATATAATACCATTATCTAACCATTTTAAAATTTCTTTCTTAACTACTTCTTTCATTATCTAAGCTTAATCTCCTTTCGGGATCTGTTTTAGGTTTATGTTCATCATCTAAAATAATTCTATGCATACAGATTGAAGGACTAATTCCTTTAATATCTGCTAAAGTCCAACCAAAAGTTTTTTTATATTTTTTTAAAGTTTCTAAAAGTTTTTGTTCTTGAGATTCGTTTAATGCAGATGAAATAATAACTCTGTGAAGTTGAAGAATTACCTAAATAAGCATATTTCAAATGATCAGTAATATTTTTAGCTCAAGTTCGTATGTTTAATAATTGATGGAACTATATTTTGGCTAAACATTTTCAGTATTATCCAAAATTCAAATTTTTCCTGAATAAAATCTAGTTCTTCATGATTATCTTCTTCAATTAATTCGTTGTCTTTTTCTAATTTATCCGTAATATTCCCTAAAATGTCTCTGCCGTAAACATTCATATTTCCATCCGAAAACATTCATCATCTTTTTCAACAGATATTTCCAAATAGATTTCAATATTAAATGTAACTTTTCGGTCATTTACTCTCATAGTTAATTCTCCTTCGAACATCAATCACAAATTTTCCTATGAAATTAAAATGCACTTCTAAAATGATAGAATCTCTTTTATCTTCCTCCATATCTAAAACAATAAAATTTATCGGGAAGATAATTTATTCATCTTTATTAACACATCTTCAATAACTCCCTTAGGATAGGTAACCGAACGCATCCGCTAATTGAAGGGTTACCGAAGTAGGTAATTTTTCCTAACCTAATCTCTTAAAATCATAGAGGCATTAGATTGACGTTTAAGTTCAAGTCATGTCACACAAAAGCTTTTCCATAAAATTTTTTTCCCATAGCTACAGGTATAGTGAAACTACCAGGATCTTTCAATTTTTCAGGAAGCTTCTTCTCAATAATAGCATCACACTCTTCACTATGCGATCGTTTTCAATATCGTTGAATTTTCTTTTCTTATTTAGAATACTTTTCATAAATTTTACATAATTTGGCATCTGATCTAAAGCTTCAACAAAGGTATATTAATTGTTAATTTCTTTAATATTTCGCTGAATTTAGCAAATTGTTTATCTTTTTTATGTTGAGCTAGTCGCTGGTGAAAATGGTAGTTATGTTTTCAAATGTGTAAATTTTCATAAAATATATGATGCTCCAAGTTCAATTCCGTTGAATTGTTTCCTTTTCAATTTCCACTTCCTCTTTTCGCTTTCAAGTTCTTTTTGAATTTATGGTTCTAATTCTTTTCCAATTCTTTAGTCAGATTGCTTTAATTGTTTTTTTCTCGATCTTTGTGGATTTATTTCCACATTACTAGGAAAAGTCTCCAGTATTCTATTATTTAACATAATAGCAACATGTCCAAGTTGAAGTTTCGATATTTTTAATAGATGTCTTTTGAATTTGTAATTGATTTCCTTGAATTTGTAGTTGATTTCCTTGATTTTGTAGCCGATGACCCATATTCAAAATTAATTCATCCATGGATAATTTCTTATCCTTGAATTGAGGGTTATTGTTATTAAACTAAAAATTAGGTTTATGCTTTGGATTTGCTTCGATTAGGTTGATTCATCCATTGTCGATTAGATGTGTTATTCCAATTAAAATTTGGATGAGTTTTCCAACCAGGATTATAATAGTTTGAATAAGTGCTGTTAGTTCTATTATTAATAGCATTTAAAGTTTCATAATTAGTTTCAGATTCTATGATTTGTCCGTATGAGTTTTCTTCTAAAAAATGTATATGGGGCTTCATTCCAAAGTGATCTAACTTTCTGTGACATAGCAACAATTTGAGAAGCTAACATAGATATTGCATCGTTTTCATGAATGCCGGCTATCTTTTAGATTTACTCTTTCAAGCAGCTACTGGAAATTATTTTGTTGCCATTTCGATTAGTGCATAAGCTTCATCAAATTGTTTAGACATTAATGAACCTCCTTAAAGAACAACATCGATGATCGATCTTAAAGATCCTACTAATCCATTATAAAAGATTTGAATAATCAAATCAACTGGCACAATGATGCGGCATTTCTGAAAGAAGTTCCTTAAATCTTCCCAAGCCTATATATTGATTCTCCATCTAACTGACAAAAGAAGTTATATCATTTCTAAACTTACAGCTTTTGATGGTGGAAAATATTTTGATAGAAATTTTTGTGATAATTTTCCCCAAGTTTTAATAGATCCAAAAGCAACGAATTCAACCACATTTTAGCTTTATCCCTTAATGAAAAAGGAAAAAGTCTAAGTCTTATAGCATCGTCGATATCTTTTGATATTTGCAGAAAAGCAAAGTTCTAGAAAACTAGCAAGATGTAGTTAGGATCTTCGCAGGTGAACCACTAAATTGATTGTTTTGTACCATTTGGATAATTGCAAGTTTAAGTTCAAATGAATTAGTGTTTACATCGTGGTTTTGAATAGTTAAATGAATTTCATCTGATGTAGGGTTGGCATAATCTCTTAATGGTCTTTGTTGGTTCATATTTTGAATTTCAGGAATATTCTATTCATAGCAATTAATAATTTGTTTCTTTTGTTTTCTAATTCTTTTAATTGTACGAATTCGTAATCGTAAGGTATTAAATTTTCACGAAATTTATGATACAATTTCGTATCGTATATTAATTTATTTATTATGATTATTTTAAAATAGTCTCGTTACTTTAGTAAATTTTTCTTTACTTTTCCTGGGCAACGGCGTCAAAACTCGACCCACAATTTTATATTATGATATTTTTAATTTAATTGTAACGACGCCAAAACTTTGACCTCATTTATATGTATAGAATCAGAATTCGTTTACAAGCCACATGCTACGCAAGTACACGTATCGTATCGTTATCATTGCGGCTCTAGTGGAGTCCCGTTATCGATCCCACAAAGTGAGAAAATTAAATAACAACTAATTTAAAATAATAATAATAATTTTTAAAATAGCATACGAAAATTTGGAATTCTAAATTTGAGCGCAATAAAGTAAACTAAGTATTTTAATTAGGTAACTTAACTAAGTAGAAAATTAATACGTATTTAAAGTGTGAAATGAACTAATTGCTAAATAAATCTTAACTATTCTAAAAGTATCTTTCCCTTGTTTAGAAATTTAAGTGATTAATGAATTTAAATAGATAATTTTAAGGTATCGTGACAAATAGGAGCATTCCTATTCTTTACCCTTTGTCCATGTGTAAAGAATATCAATTAATCCTACATGTCGCCCGATTACCGAATCCGCGGCCAGGCCGGGAGGAGTACTCTCGACCGCCACTGTGAGCTCCCACGTTCCCCTCGCCCGCCGAGGGCTAACATCTACACTTCACTAAACAATAGACTGACCAAACATTTTAGTCTCGTCACACTAAAATGCTCAATTTACGCCCAAGGATATTATTTCCTATTTATCGTTAATTTTCCAAGGCTTTTAATTCCCGAATATCGATGTAGTTTTAATATAGTTGATAACTAACATATTTTAATAAATCAAAATGGCCGCTTGAAAGTAAATTAAGTTTAAGTAAAAATTATCACAATTTATTAATATATATAAAAGTATTTATTTCTTACCTCATCAAATACTTAATTTCATAAACAGGAGAAAGACTAATAAAACTACGAATACGGGAACTAAACTACATGATTTTATTTAAAAAGAAAAACAATAAATACAAATACTTATCTCTACTTATCCCCAAATGTACTCCCTCGTAGTTCCTTCGACTCTTCCTTCAAGACAAGATGACTCACTAATTACTCACTAAACTTACTAAAGACTCACTAAAAAGACACACTACCGCACAAAAGTTAACACGTACTAAAAGATCGCACTTAGAACACAAAAGATCGCACAAAAAATTAACACCATGAGATTCCACTTCGGCCTCTATATATGAGGTAGCTAGCCGTCCAAGAGGTGTGTAAGCATCTCTTCAAAAGTGTCCAGTTCAATGGACTGTGCCATTCGAACTACCTCGCCGTCGGCGACGAACTACCTCGTCGGCGAGGCTTCTAAGATCTTCAAACCGCTCTAGCTCGCCGTCGCCGGGCCTCGGCTCGCCGCCGCCGAGACGCTATAAATTCCCCGCATGTTCTTCTTGTGAACTCCGCCGTCGGCGGCTCTCGATTCGTCGGCGACTCAAAGACAAATTGCATGATTTTGTTCACCGCTCCTTTTATGATTTTTGCTTATCATCACCTAAATTATTCATTCCTCGCAACAAAATAAAGAAAATACCCTTCTTTAAAGTGCAATTTCATCAAAATAGGTATGAATTTCTTAATAAATTTTTCGCCGATCAAGAACCCTCTATTGTATGCCTAAGTATCCTATGATAAGGATAAGACAATGGATGATTCTTTTTCTTGCGGGCCTCCTTGTGCTTCTTCGCCCGGTAGTCTAAATTCTAGCTTCATTAGATTTTTAAACATCTTCACACCCATCATTCTTAAACAATACACCCCGTTCAACTTAACAATCAATATCGACGGAGCTCCTGTCTCTCCATCCGCTTTGCAAGGCCTTTGTCAAATGATCGCCGACTCAGCTAAAAGCCTTAGACCCTCGCTGCTTCAAGGGTGTTTAAATGGCGTCCGGAAGTTAAGGAGAGTCGATCGTACTTCCTAAGAAAGAAATGGGTGAAGCATACCAACGGAAGAATGGTATCCGGCCTAAAGAGGGACATACGCATTACCAATGTATAAAAGTATATTTCCTGATCTTACGGAGAGAAAATGATCCCCAACTAGAGTCGCCAAGAATTGTCGTACCGATTAAATTCGGGCTCGGGGACTTTTCAAATTTATGAAATATGGTTTTATAAAATGTGGTTTTGATTTAATTTATCAGATATATATGGATTTATAAAAATAATCTTTTTAAACTTAAAAAAAAAGAGAGAACGGATGAATTTACCCTATTTAATAGTTTGAAATGAACGAGCACGATATCGTAAGCGATAAATCTATCCCGAGGAATGCATACAATCGCTTTCGATGATACGGCTTCGATCAAATAAAACTACAAAATTCATGACATTCATTCCGGGAATTTTTTTATATATATTTAAATTTAATTAATCAATAACTTTTACTAAAAGAAAGTGAGCAATACAAGTGTGAGTAAAGTAAGCAGTAATTTAATGCAATTATAAAAAATGACTTTCTCCTTTTTTAACTAATCCAAGAATTATAGATTAATTATCTTTTGTAGGAATTTAGATTATAGTATTGTACAAATGGAAGCATTCCTATTCTTTACCCTTTGGTCCAGGCAAAGAACATCAATTAATCTATGCTTAGGTTCAAGATGTGTTATTGTGAATGGGTTAATCTAAGCTCACACTACTAGATGTCCAAGGGCGGCTACACGGCCCTACCAGTTGACCCGTTACCATTCTATAAACCAAATTATTAGAATTTAGTTTCATACTTAAAAACTAATTAATTCTACACCCAATAAATAATATCTTCCTATTTATTTCGTACTTCACGTTAAATAATCCGCGTAAAGCCTTCGATTACCTTAAGGATTCATGTGATATCTACTAGTTCGAATTTATCTCCGGATAGGACTCAAAATTCTTCAACAAGTTTTTTAACAAATTAAATGGCCAATTTAAAAGTAAACCAAGATCAAAGTATTAATATCATCACAATATTTTGTAACATTTATATTTAATTCTCCTACAAAATTTAATTAATTTGTAATCTTTTCAAAGTTGAAAGGAGAAAGATAACTAACTATTCAGAACTCATTAAAATCACACAACAAAATATATTTATAAAACTTTGAACCAAAGCACAAATACTTATCGAAGTGTTCCTTCAAGAGCTCCGCCGACTTCTAATCGACTCCAACGCAATGATGAAAGACTCCAACAGCAATTACACACTATAAACACTCAAAATAAACTCACTAGATACAAAATAAAGTGGCACTCTAAGTATGGAAGAGATTAAATTAAACTAGAATAGGTTAAAATGGGTATGTGTACTAAGAGGGGGGTTTGCCGCGATTTTCTCCCCCGTAGAATGCAAGCTCCTATTTATGTAGCCTGGACTCACTCACGGGTTACTTAAGGAACTTCTTCAAAATTCATCCAAATGCAATGTATACCTTAGAAGGGTCCGCGCGCCTAGGCGCCGGATTCGCGCCTAGGAGCTTCTGACTCGCGACTGTGCCTTGCACCCTTCACCTCGGTCGCACCTCTTCGTGATCCCGTACCGCTCTTGTGTCCAAATACTATCAGGATTGCCATGTCTATATATCGAGTAACTTCCAGCCTTCTGCCTCCAACAACCGCTTAACACCATTAAAATAATCGCCCAAAGTCATAAAAAATTTAATTGCCTATATCGAACCGGGCGCTAGCGCCGGATTCGCGCCAGCGTCGTGCCAATAATTCCAAAATTGCTCCATAAGCTACATTTTTGGGTTCTTTGCTCTTTTTTCCTTCTTGGGCCCTTTTTAATCATCTACATCCAAAAATATGAAAATACCTTTCATTAAAGCATAATATCCTTAAGAATTAAATCATAAATAAGACATAAAAATGGGTATTTTTGTAGATCGCTACCCTCCGAGGGATTCCAAGTCATCCAAGAGACGTTTTAATTTAGTTGAAGTTGCAAATTTTATTTTGTTTGTGATTAATTTTCGAGTTATTTCATTATTGAAGGTTGGGGTAATTTTAATTTTCACAGAAAGTATCATGATTTGCAATAAAGTAAATGTACAAGAAAGCACAAAAAGATAACCGTAGTGAAGAAACAAGATAGCAAAGTGTGGTGCAAGTGTGTGCCGAGGTGTATGTAAAAATGTAAATGTATGTAGGAAAAAGCCGTAAAGAGCAATTCGTGAAAATTTTGAGGAAAGACATCGCAGACAAAACTATTTAAAACTCGGGACAAACCACTAGACCTCGTAGAAAAACTCGTAAATACCCCAGAAAACCCATAAAAAGGTGGACCGCGAGAAGACTACAAAGACAAACACTACAAGCTCGGGAGGACCGTAAGCCCGATAAAGGAGGAGGACTCGCAGCTATGATGTATATATCCCAACCTTAAGTGCCGACTACCGCACCGTTATCCTATGTGCGCTCCTAGCTCGATCTAGACAAATAACCGTGGACCTTTGTAAATTTTTTCATTTATTTTAATTTGGATTGCATGCAAGTAAAAATTTATGGATGAAATGATACTTTTTAGTGGGGTTAGTTTTGTATTTTAAAATGTATTTGTATATTTTGTAAAAACAAAGGTGATTCACATGTTAATTATCCTAATCGAATTAAAGATCAAGCAAGAAACTAAGAGTGAGTAGGTGGAAAATACCCTAAGGGTGGGTGAATAGACGTAAATCCCTTACTCTACTCCTCTGTGGTCTTCCAGGTCGAGACATTATTCTAGAATCTCTCATATCCTTCTCTAATGCAATGTCATTGTCGTCCCCCCAACCATCCTACTTGGCGTACTTGCTTGATGGCCCTGCATATAACAAAAGGCCAGGTATGTGCGCACTTATGCCTCGTACATAAGTGCAAACTTAAAACTAAGCGAAGTAGCAAGAAGAAGCAAAAAAAGACAAGGGACAAGGAAAAGAGAGTAGAGAGAATGACCTCGCCCGAAACGACGTCGTAAAGGAGGTGGATCAGCCTCTCAAAACCGAATAAAAGCCATTTTCAAACCCTGTGAATGCCCGAGTCAAGACATGTACGTTCAACAGAGACTCAGCCCAAACTTAAAGAAAACGGGCCCATCAGTCATGAAGCCAAGCCACTCAAAGCTCCAAGCCGAGCCAAGGTTGCCAAGAAATGAGTAGCAAAAAAGGAAATCAAAGGAAAGAGAATGCCCCAAACTAAAAACCATTCAAAGCTAGAAGTTGTGCCAATTAGGTGCAAAAGGGGGGAAATCCAAGCCTCCATAAAGCCATAAACCGGATACTCCGCAGGCCAAAAATGTAGCCCATCAAAGGGCAAAAGCAAGCAATCTCATGGCATAAAGAGAAATGCAAAAGCAAATTTAGAAGAAAAATTCGGCAGCACCTCCCCTCTTTTTATATGTTTTTCTCACAAGTTTAAGTTCATCCACATATGTGATAGTATAAAAAATAGAATATCATAAGAATGCATCGCAATAAATGCTTCACCAAACAATTATTCAATCATAGAGCTTCACCAACCCATTTCATGCTAAACATGTAATACTAGAAGAAAAAGAAAAAGCAAGCATCATGTCCTCCTTTTCCAAACCTCATCCAATTTGCAATTTAGAGAGCAAGTATATGTAGCAAAAGACCTCCAACATTTGAAAATAAGACATACTATCAACAAGATTTGCAAAAGATGTATTCCAAACTTCCAATCATGCAAACAATGTAAAACAAAATAGGAGCATTAACACTTATACATGAAATCTCATCTCAACAAAATAATCAAACCACAAGGTGAAGGGGAAAGAGGAGCCAAGAGAACTTCAACAAAAGAAAAATAATCTCTAACCCATGCTAGCAATAGAAACTAGAACATCCTAATTTTCATAAATAAGGTAGCGAGCATAAAGAAGCAAGAAAGGAGAAAGTATAACATGTCACTTAACCTTTCTACTCCAACCTTCTTTCCCTTCTCTCTTTTTTTTTTGAAAACAATACCAATCATGCTTACCAAAGTGAATTTTAAATAAAGGAAGCAAGAAAATGATTTAAACCAACTTATGATAAATCCAACAATGATATCTTTGACATAGGGGCAGTAAAGAGAGGTTTAAAACCAACTCCAAAAAATATAACGATGCAAATTTTCACTTTATATCAACATAAGATTGATCTAAACAAACCCCCAAAAAATAGGTAAGTGTAGATTTTACTTTATAAAGAACATAGGATCGATCTCAACTAATCCCAACAACAGTAAGTGCATATTTTTACTTTATAGCAACATAGGATCGATCTAAACCAACCAACCCCAAACAAATAGGTAAGTGCAGATTTTTCATTTACATACATATGATTGATATGAACCATTTCCAAATGATCACAAAGGTGCATGTTTTTCATTTTGGCAAGCATAAGATTGATATAAATCATTTCCAAATGATCACAAAGGTGCAAATTTTTCATTTTAGCAAGCATAAGATTGATATAAATCATTTCAAAATGATCACAAAGGTGCAAATTTTTCATTTTGGCAAGCATAAGATTGAAATAACTCATTTCCAAATGAAAGTGTTAAAGCAAGCATCTTTTAGCCAACATGAAAGACTAAAGCAAAGGCGCCCAAGTATCATATAAAACATGTAAATCACCAAGCTACTAGCATGCATCTTTGGCCAACATGAATAAAGCCAAGGGGACCATGAAATGCTATATAGAAGAACCACAATATTAAGCCTCCTTACATATGAAATTTTGTCAAGAAAGGAGGGACAAAAAGAACTTTCAAAATAAAGATTTGAGACCATAAACCCTTTAAGCCTTTAAACTCATGGAAATGTCATGTGCATTGACATTAAAATTTATAATGCCTCAAGCATGCATTTTTAACGATTCGAAAAGAGAGAAAATGGTTCTTAAAATATCACATGAAGTAATAAACTTTAAACCTCCCAACATGAATTTTTCTTAATAAAGGTGCAAGAAGAACACTTAAATATCTCATGGAACAATTTTAAACTTGAAGCATATTAAGCATGAATTTTACCTTCCAAGAGAATTCAAGAAACTTTCCAAAACTTCAAAGTAACCCAACAATACATTAAGTATCTCAAACATGGGTATTAAACTTCCAACCAAATGGTGCAAGAAAGCACCACCAATCATCACATAAGATAACCCAAGCTCCAAGCTTCCGATCCACTGAAAATTTGATAAATTTTTACTATTCATTTCATACCGACGATGATTCAAAGCAAATAGAAGAAACAAATGCAAAATCCCAAAATATCCCTTCGTCATTTCTTTTTTCTTTTTTTTAAAGAAGCTCATAGCAATGCAATACGAGGAAAGAAAAGGTAGCCAAGCAAATAATTAAGCCAAGGTGATGAATCAATCCCACCACCAAATATCAAGCAACCATAGAAATTATAAAGAGTTAAGGAGGTTACCACTTAATATGAGGCACCAAAGAAAGACACAAACAAGGTTAGAAGAAATTTGGGCAAGACTCCTCCCCAAGCTTCTTCAATTTTTGGCCAAAACTCAAAAAAAAGGAGAAAAAGAGGCTATTTCAGGGCCAAAGGAAGAAGGAGAGGGGGAAGAAGAAGCCATCCAACCTACCTTTAGGTAAATACCAATGGTTTTTTAGGTATACAGACATTAAACCTCTTTTGAGGTGATAGAGATGAAAGGAATGCAGAGAAGAAGTGATTAATGCCTCAAGAAGATGATGGAGTATTGCCACCATGGATCAAGCCAGACGTGAAAGGCCATGCCTTGGGGACAGTAAAAGAGCTGCGCACCATGCAAGTTTTGGTCAAGCTAGCTAGGGTTCGACTGTGCTGCACTTGAAACAAAGGAGGAGAGGGAGCATCGCCAGCTATGTTAGGGAGAACAAAAAAAGAAACTATTTTAATAATTAATTACTTACCCGAACGTGTCGATTTTGGCACCGTTCGCCCGTGCGCCAAACCATAAGAAATTATATATCCTTTCCCAAGTAATTTTGATGTTTCAGACAATAACAAATGCTAGCCAAGTAGCGATCCGTGGTCATTTGGGCAACTCCGTCGACGAGACGGTCAAAAACGTCAAATTTCGAAGCCACGAAATGTTAAACGTAAAAAATCGGGATACAAGAAGCCGAAGAAAATGAAATACGGAGTTTTTGAAGGTTATGCAAATTTTTGTGGAATTTTTCACAAGCAGTAAATATTGGACAATTCGTGTGGCTTAGGTAAGTGGTAAAAAAACTAAATTAAAGGCTCGGGGAAGTAAAAAATGAATTTTCGTGAGTCAAACGGGGTGTCCGGGAGCATTTCTCACCACGTATGATTTTACAATCCTCGTGATCGTCTTTCAAATATTGGCTTCTTTGGCCGCGAGGGCCCATCGTTGCTCGGAAGTACGGCATGCTTCATTACCAAACTTCCTAAAGGCGACGAGGGGAATGCTCAAGAATGGCTTCTTTAGGTGATCCACTTTAAAATGCCCATTTTTATGCCTTATTTAGGATTCACCCTTAAGGATATTATGCTTTAATGAAAGGTATTTATGTTTTTGGATGTGGGTGATAAAAAAAGAGCTCAAGAAGGAAAAGGAAAGCAAAGGAGCAAAAAAATAGAGCTAAAGAGAAAAATTGTCGAAATTATAGGCTCAGCACCTAGGCGGAATCCAGCCGCCGCCCAAGAACCAAATATAGTCGTACAAGATTTTCACATGACTGCGTTTATTTCACGGTGTTAAGCGCTATCGGAGCGAGAAGACCGGAAGTTACTCCTAATATATGACATGTGATACACCATCTCGGACACAGAAATGAGGAATCCAAGAAGTGTGGACCCATGAAGATGTGCGAAAACCCGGTCAAAGAGTCCTGGCCGCCTGTGCGCCATTCCGGCGCCAGCGCCGTATTCGCCGCCAGCGCCGCATTCGCGCCAGCGCTTAATCCCGCGCCTAGGCGCGGTAGTTACATTCTAGAAGATACATCGTATTTGGACGAATTTTGAAGAGGTGCTGAGCAACTTCGTCAACGTAGCTCTAAATAGGAGCCCATTCTATTTAAAAATCAAATTTCTTTAGCACCCTATAGTCTCTTTCACCCTTCTATCTTTAATCCCTGCCATTATATTCCATCCAATTATTTTTTGGAGCCACCTTCTTTATTATTTAGAGTTTATTTTGAGTGTTAAGTGTGAGATTACAAGGTTGTTGTTGTTCAAGTCTTTCATCATTGCATTGGAGTCAAAAGAGGGAGTCGCTGGATCACTAAAGGAACATTCCGTATAAGTATTTGTAACTTGGTTCAAAATTTTATAAATATGTTTTGTTGTGTGAAATTTAATGCGTTCTTAGTTAGATTTCTTTCTCCTCTTCAACTATGAAAAGATAATAAGATAATTAAACTTTGTGGAGAATTTAACTTAAAATATTTATAAAAATTGTGATGATATTAATACCCGATCTTAGTTTACTTTTAAACCGGCCATTTAAATTGTTAAAACCTCGTTTAAGAAATCTGAGACCTATCCGAGATGAGTTCTTAACTAGTAGATATCACATGAATCCTTCGAAAATCGTAGGCTATACGTGGGTTATTTAACGTGAAGTGCAAATAAATAGGAAGATATGATTTATCAAGGAGAATCTATTAGTTTTTAGAGGACAAACACTAAATTCTAATAATTTAGTTTATAGGAAAGGGAAGGGGTCACCGGTAGTGGCCGACCATAGCCACCTCGACATCTAATGCGAGCATAGATTAACTCATTCCACTAATAAAACATCATGAACCGATATATAGATTAGTCAATGTTCTTTATGCTCAATTAGCAGTAAAGAATAAAGAATGTTTATTTTGGCATAATACCATAATCTAAATTCTCCATAAATGCTAATTATTCTAGTAACCTTGATTAGTTTCGAAAAGAAGAAAGTTTTTATTTATACCCGCATTAATATTTATTTTAGTATCGTTTACTTTCATTTAGTATAAATTTCATTAAATCTAAAATCTAAATTTTTAAATGAAATAAATATAAGAAAAATTATTTTTAATTGGAAAATGTAAAAATATTACTTAATATTCTAAAAATCTTCCTTGTGAGATCGATAACCAGGACTCAACTAGAGCCCCGTATTACTTCGATACGATACGTATACTTGCGTTTGTATTTGTGACTTTTACAAATTATAATCTAAATATAAATTCATAATCTCTTTCATAAGTAAAATCGCATCAAGTGTTTGGTGCCACTATAAGTGATTAAATCTTTCTAGCGTTAGTACTGTAATTCTGCATTTAAAGTATATATATAGCCCTTTGTGCTAAGTCACGCATCAAGTTTTTGAGCCGTTGCCGAGGAAGATTAGGAAAATAAGTAAGAAAGTTAAAATGACATTTTTCAAATTAAATAAAATTTATACACTTTTTATTTCTTTTAAAATACCAAAAATATAAAAATAATAATATATATATAAATAAAAATACCAAAAGATTTTAATTTTATGCGTAGCTCCGGATCGAAAGGATTATTACCTTGATTCTGAATTAGAAAGAACGGTTAAAAGAATTAAAAAGAAAAACAAGGAAAATAAATTCAAAATATCAGGAAATGGCTAAATCTACATAACAAAAATTAAAATCCAATAGAAATTAATGAACAAAATATTTATAAACCATTAAGGGATTATGCAAATCCTGGCCACTCGATGAACTTCATAATAGTATCCAAATGTCAGCTGTAGATGCTAATTCTTTTGAGCTTAAACCTTATATTATTCAAATATTCAAAAAATGACCAATTTGGAGGAACACCTAACGAGGATCCAAATTTACACCCGCTAGTTTTTTAGAACTTGTGCTACCTTTAAATATAATAATGTTTCCTTCGATAATGCTATTAGGCTTAGACTTTTCCTTTTTCCTTAAAAGATAAAGCAAAGATGTGGTTTAATTCATTAGCAACTTGTTCTATTACAAACATGGGCATATACGACACAAAAATTCCCGTTAAATATTTTCCTTCTAAAACTGCGAAATTAAGAAATGATATAACTTCTTTTACACAATTTGATGGAGAAACAATTTATGAAGTCAAGATTT
Organism: Papilionanthe hookeriana x Papilionanthe teres; assembly: GCA_022702705.1. Classification (NCBI taxonomy): domain Eukaryota; kingdom Viridiplantae; phylum Streptophyta; class Magnoliopsida; order Asparagales; family Orchidaceae; genus Papilionanthe; species Papilionanthe hookeriana x Papilionanthe teres. Next base: position 61,342,147 of record CM040423.1, on the reverse strand, counting down.
GTGAATTATTAAGAAAATGTCCTCATCACGCTTTGCCGTATCAAGTTAATTATTCAAACCTTTTATAATGGATTTATTGATCACTTAAATTTATTATTTGAAGCCGCCGGTGGTGGTTCTTTAATGGCTAAGACATTCAAGAAGCTTATATCTTAATTGAAGGAATGGCTATTGTAATAATTTCCAATGGCCTTCCGAAAGGGTTAATCCTAAAAGAATGGCAAGTATTCAAGATAATGAAGTCTTTGCTATTTTAGCTTCACATGCTCAAAATTTTATAAAATGTAGATAATAGTTCACATGGTTCTACGAAAGTGCACGTATCACTTCAACTAATATAGGCTTTCTTTTAAAACCTCAGTATCGATCCCATAGAGAAGCGAGGTAAGAAATCCCTCAGGCTAATTCTAGTTTACAACTATCAGTCCTTAGTTTAGAAGATTGGTTTAAGTGGTTTCTCTAACAAATATTTCTAAAGGTAAGTTTTAAATTTAAAACAACCAATAACTACTTATAAAAGAAAATATTAATTCTAAAGATAACCTTTCTCTGTATGAATTAGTTTGGAGAATTTTGAGATGTTAAAAACTATTATTCTTATGTAGTGAATTAGATAAAGTTTAGGATTATTATACATAAAATATTGTAAGTGCCAAATAGAAGCAATCGTATTCTTTTCCCTCTTCTCAGTGCTTAAAGAACATTAGCTAATCCTATGTTTGTTCCACAAATCTGTGGTTATGCTGAGAGGATACTGACTCCCACTCCAGAGCTCCCACCCCCCTCACCTAAGGGCTAACTCTCTCTTTAGTTTCCAAGCACTAGGACCAAATTAGGGATTTTACTCTGTCACCCTAAAATCTCCAATTCTACGCCTATCAAAGTATATTTTCCTATTTAATTGCACTTAACCCAATGAACTACATTCTCATCCATGAAATTAAATGTGGATTCACTTTGTTGAGAATTACACCGCCCTCTTGGATCTTAATGCAATTACAATAAATGTTAACAGTACAACTGGCCCATATTTTAATGTAAATGAAGTTCGAGTAAAAATCATCAGATTTATAATTAAAATCTCATCTAACATGCATCCTAAAATTCTAAACATGAATCCTACTCTTTACAAAAAAAAGGTAGAATGAAAACAATGACATAATCTTCTTATGCCACTATTTCCAAACAAGATGAAAGAATAAGAAAAACACATCACAATGTACAAAGAAAACACAACGAAAAAGTTCATTTCATCAAAGTAAATCCAATAGATAAGTGTTTATAAAATCATAATAAAATGAAGAACACAATACATAGCTTTTTCTTCTTGAAAGAAAGATGAAAATCTCTCCCACAAAATATCCCACTAATCCATGAGATGCTAGTTCTTTCCATTACAGATTCTATCATAATCCCCTCTCAAATTTCTCCAAAAAAGGTAGAAATCTACATTTCTACTCCTATTTTAAGATTTCTCAACATTCCTCTCATTTTTCCTAACATTACCTCCATTTTTCTGACATAAAAACACTATTTTATAATGTAGGGAGAAATTTCCTAAGAGATGCCTCAAGCAACCTTCCAAAAAGCGTCCCAATACATCGAATCTCGGCCATAACCGCCCAAAAATCCATCCAAACCGTCTCTGGCGCCGTCGGCGCCATTTCTGGGCCCGAGAGTACCGTGTCGATACCTTTTTCACTGTTGCAGATGCTACTACCGTTGCCCCGAGACCTACAAAGCATAGAACATTCAAGTCTCATATGGGTCTGAGAGTATCACCAGCCATTGTTTATGAGGAATTCCCAAAGAAGGATGACAGGAAGAGACCATTTACCGATGTAATCGGTCCACACCCTAGGGAGCACACTTCTCTTCAGCGTACTGATTTCCCCACCGAGACACTCAGTCTCAATGCATCAACATCAAAGAGGAAAGTGTGGATACCTAAGGTTGTCACACTAGTACGTTCTGATAAGCCTGCGGAGCATGTCCGCAAGATGGATCATGGGTCTGATGCTCCACCTAACGTTACTGCCTTTGCTTTAGAGTCTGTTGCAGAAAGGAATGATCGTCTGGAGAAACCTGCCGATTTTAAATTTGTTAAAGAGAAAGCAGTTGATGATAAAGTAATGAGGCTCAAAGTCGAGATTTTAGAATTAACAAAAGAACAAGAACTAAACGTTGGTAATGAGGATTACGATTTATCATATTATCTCGATGAGAAATTCATGAAGATCAATGTCTTCGAGACCTGGGCCATATCATCTACGCACGATGCTCCACTTTCTGTTAAGGAGAACGCCATAGAGGACTTTCAAAGGGCCATTCAATTAAGAGATGAGCAAATCAGCCAGATAGAGAAGAGAATAAAGGAGATGGTCGCTGCCATGACCGTCATGGTTGCAATACATGGATAGTTGACCACCAGAAAACATATTAAGAAACTCATACCAATTTTATATGAAATTGCACTTTAAAGAAAGGTATTTTCTATGTTTTATTGCATGAATGAAGATTTATAGGTAATGGGAGAAAAAAGATCAAAAAGGAGCGAATCTGGAACAAAAAGGACTAAAATAGATGAAAATTGAACTATCCCGCCGACGGCGAGGAATAGGCCGCCGACGACGAGATTTTCCCGAGAGCATTTGAATATATTACAAAGGAGCCCGCCGACGGCAAGATTGAGCCCACCGACAGCGAGACTAAGTGGTTAGCCATTGTTCTAGAAGCCCGCCGACGGCGAGATCGAGCCTGCCGACGGCGAGAATGACGATTCAAGCCAATATTCAATGAATGCGGACGCTTTTGAAGAGGTGCTTAAGCAACCTTTGGAAATATGACTCCTTCTATATATAGAAACGATTTTTAGTGTACGTGTGTGTGTACGTAGGTGTCTTAGTTTTGTGTTATTCAGTTTTTCTAAGTGTCTTTAGTGAGAGTGAGTGTTTTATTTAGTGTCTTGGTGAGTCTTCTAAGTGTATTAAACAAAAAAGAAGAGTCAAAGGAACTTCAATGAGTCTGCTTGGGGAGAAGATTTGAGCTAAGTCTTTTGTTTATTGTTTATTAACTTTAAATGAAATCCAAGTTTTGTATTATTCTTCATATGCATTCTGAGTAGTTTTCTTTGTCTTTCTCCTTGTTGTTAAGGTTTTGTGAAATGATGAATTAAATTAGTTGTGCCTAAAAATATTAAATAAGATTGTGATAATCTTTTACTTAAATCTTAATTTACTTTCAATCTAGCCAATTGAACTGTTAAAATATGTTGAATTATTAACTATAGTAAAGATTACATCCAAGATTCAGAGAAGTCAAAAGCCTTGGAAGGAGGGTGAAAATAAATAGGGAAATATTAATTATCGGGCGTAGAATTGGACATTTTAGTGTGACAGACTAAAATCTTCAATTCAGTCCTATCGTTTGGGAGCTGAAGTGTAGATGTTAGCCCTCAGGCGAGGGGAATGTGGGAGCTCGAAGTGGCGTACGGTATCCTCCCGACCTAGCCACAGATTCAGTAACCAAACATAGGATCAGTCAATGTTCTTTGCACCTGGACCAAAGGATAAAGAATAGGAATGCTTCTATTTGGCACAATATAATTCTTACTAATTTAATTATTCATTCACTTAATTTTCTAACAAGGAGAAAGATACTTTTCTAAATTGAAACCTTTTTCTTTAAGTAATAAGTTTTTTTAGTATAAGCGTTTGTTATTACCGTATACTAGATTAGTAATTTTACTGCATTTGCTGAAATTAGTCCTTAAATCTCTAACTTCCTTGTGGGATCGATATCTAGGACTCCATTAGAGCCCTTTATTACTTGAACGATACGTATACTTGCGTTGATAAAAGGGGAGGGAGCACAATTGCTATTTTACTCTGAAAAACATTAATAATATTTATAAATCTTAACAAACATATACAACCTTCACTTTCTACCCTGCTCTCCTCTATGGCTGTCAAGTTTTTGGCGCTGTTGCTAGAGATTTATATCTCTTAGTAGTGGTACTGAAATTATTACACTTGGCAGTTCTCCGCATCAATATTCGTAGTCACGACATTTAGCATCTCTATAGATTAACCAGCTCGAGGTCGTACACATTAGAAATGAAAGGAAAAATGTTGCTTACGCTAACAAGGACGAGCCGCTGAAGAAGGATTCAGTTCAGAATTTGGTACCTGAAAAAGATATCAAGCAGTTGGTCAAACAACAAGTGAGGGAGGCTTTAGCACAATCTAAAGGAGGTGCATGGGTTTCAAAGGGCAGACCTTACCCGGAGGAGTTCGACACTGTACCATACCCCAAGAGCTTTGTGCCACAACCTTCAAGACTTTTGATGGAACGAGAAACCCTTGGCAACACGTTGCACACTTATGAGCAAGCTGTTGCAACACAGTGGGTAACGAAGTACTATTGTTCTGCCAGTTCATCAGCAGTCTCTCAGGGATCACGTTTGATTGATATGTAGAATTGCCCAATGGATCAATCAAGACATTTGCAGAGTTGGAGAGCTTGTTTTGAAAAGAATCACCGAAATTCAGCATTATGTCACCATAGAAGACTTTGTGGTAGAATGATAGAAGCCTAACAGGACCTTGGTGAACTACATTTTGAAATGGATGAACCTTAGCATGAAGTATGAGCCACAACTAAAGGAGAAACACACGATCGAGATCCTACTTAAGAGAATTTACAGTAAAGCGGCTTTCATACTTAAGGGAATTTCGATTAAGTCATTTGAGAAGCTACTCAGCAAGGCCAGCAGTATAGGAGAAAGTTTAACATATTGAGAATTTGGAAAAGACTGAGAAGCCTAGACTAGTTAAGGCATTTGAAAAGATGTCTGGGATAGTGACAATGATCGACAAAGGAAAGCAACCAATGAGAATCTAGAGCGAGCAGTCTCGTGAGGGTTATCAATAGCTAATACAATACAGTCAACCTCCGCCGCAGTATAGTCAACCTCTGATGCAGTACAATCAGCGTTTGCAGCACTATGGCCTGGAGTATGGTCAGCTCGGTCAGCAGTCATTCCAGTAGAGACCTTATAAGAAAGAAGGAAGGTAGGGTCTGTCGATGGCAGATCGATTGAATAGAGTATACTCATTCAAAGATGAAGCTGTAGCGAAGTTGTTCTGGAATTTGTTGAAGAAGCCTAAGTTCAGATTACCTGAACCCAAGAAAACAGACAAGGTGGACAAGAAGGATTATCCCAACTACTTCCCTTACCACATACTACATGGACACAACATAGAGGGCTACTTTAGCTTCAAGGATTGGCTTGAGAGAAATTTCAAAAAAGGGAACATAACGATTCTGAAAGAACATTTAAAAGAACTTGAAAGAGGTTCTGTAAATATAAGTTGATCTCTCTGATAGACTTGAACACAGAGAATGACAGATGGAGCACAATCTAGACCAGATCTTCCAAGAAAAACTTTGATTAGATATACCTTCAAAACAAGCTGCCATTCAGAGTCTGCAACCTGCCAGACCAAAGATGGACATTACACTGGAGAATTCACCGCAATGAAAGACCGAGAAGAAGGATATCGTGGATGAACCAAGTGTTGATAGTGCAAAGGGTAGGATAAGTGCTACCCTGTTAGATTGGTTGTCTCAAAATTTGGGGAGGAATCCTTCGAACCACTGACTCAATATGATTAGCTTTACGCCTCTCTGGTGTCTTATGATTATAATAGTGATGATTTCAGCTACTTTTTGACTGTCTCTAGTGATGATGTAAATGACCACAACCAATTTAACCCGATTTTGACTCCTAAAATGATCCTCAAACCATACTAAGTCCATATGGATACGTTAACAAAGATGAAAAAGACATCAACAACATCGGTTACAGCAGCTCAGAGAGCGAGGGGCCAGTGCTCGAGTGCAAAGGAACACTAATTATAATTAACTTAAATTTTTAGATTCAGAAGTAGTGCCAGAAGAATCTGCCACAACATTTGGAGGAGAAACTCTAGGTCTAACTCAAAAGATGGAGAAAATAACATAAGTGAATCTAAGAAGTGGAAGGTATTACCCTCATAACGGCTCCAATGGAAAAAGGTAAACAAATAACTACTTGAATATATGCTCCACCAATGGACAAAATACATGCTCAAGAAGAAATTGGAGGTTCATACAAAGTGAATTATAACATACTAGCTCATCTTAGAAAGTTGTCAGCCAAACTAAACATTTATGATGCATTGATCCTGTCAAAGGAGATGAGAGAAACTCTGTTCAAGGCTCTGCTTGATCCATAAATCACTTAGCACAACTGGCTAGCACATCCTCATATGAAGTTTTTGCTTTGAAGGAACAGTCCAGGTAATGTTCACCGACAAAGACTTGTTGATTGGTACCACTGACCACAACTGATTGCTCTTCATTTCCATCAACATCAGTAGATTTATACTTTCCAGAGTCTTGGTAGATCTAGAAGTGTCACTCAACCTAATGAGTCTACGAACGTTAACATACTTGGACATCAATGCACAAGAGATTATCACCTATAAGATAATGCTAAGAGAATTTAATCAGAAAAGAGAAAGAGCACTTGGATCGATAATGCTGCCAATGAAGGTCAGTGATCTGGTAACAACTGCTAAATTTCAAGTCATCGACACAGAGACTTCGTTCAAAGCTCAACTTGGTCGACCATGGCTCCTCTAGTATAATATGATTTTGTCATCATTACATGAGTGCATCAAATACTACATAGAAGGACAAGAACACTGTATCAAGGAAGATTTAAAACCGTTCTTAATACATGAAGTACGCATCCATGAAGACGCCACCTACTATGCTCCTCTGAAGAAGACTGTCTTTTCTAGAGAGGTTATGCCAAATAAGATTGAAGACTCAAAAGGATCGTAAGAACAGGACCATTCAGCTCCTAATCAATGATCTCCCATTACTTCTTTGCAATAAGTCGGTGGAGGTTCATTTAGCCTACACATCTAAGATCAAGGTGGGGGACGCAGGAAAGGGAGAACTAATAACATTTTTAAACAGAAAACTCCAACTATCAACATCGTCATAGAAGGAAGCTCCTAGGAGGACAAGCCCGATAAAGATACAATGACAGTAAAACAGAAGAAGCCCCAGTTCGAGATCTCCTTGGATGATAAGGAGAAAAGTGAATGTGAGTCGATGTATGATAAGATCAACCACTATGTGCAAGCCATGACATTAACTCCAATTTACCCTCATAAGGTCGAGAGTATGGAGTTCTAGGAAGTCCAGAGTATTGGTTTGAAATTGATCAAGTTTTACCATGATTCTCTTTCTTCTAAATATGAAACTTATGTAAAATTAGAAAAAGAAGATTCTAATGAACTAATGGAATTACTATTTGGATACATTTCCCCGTATGTACAGAAGCTAATGTAACAAGGATATGTGCAGAAGCAAATGTCGAAGAATAAGCCGTAAGTCTTTGAGAAATTATGGAATGTGAAGGGTCAAACTCTCAACTCAAAAGAATGTGACAGATTCAGTACAATGTGACTGATCGATGATTCATAGTTTTGGATGGTTGTTACTAGCGGTTTGGAAGAGGATTGCCTCAATAATGAATATGATTTTGAAGATTCTCCGATAGAGGACTCTACCAGAGTTCAAAGAAGAGATCAAAACAAAAGTGGATGAATGAAAGAAAATCAACCTCGGGATTTAAGAGCAGCCCCTACCTACCTTCACAAGTTATCTACTCAACAATGAAGAGTCTACAAATTCAATCAAGTTATTGTCGGAATTCAAAAATTGCTTCGCTTGGAGTTACGAAGAAATGTCTGTATTATCTTCAGAAGTCACAGTTCATCGCCTTGGAGAGGATCAGAGTGTAAACCCAGTAAAACAAATTTCTATAAGAATATGCCTTGAAATAGAATAACAAGTTATTATTGAGGTAAAGAAACTAATAGAAGCAAAATTTGTGTGACGAGAGCAATACCCCACATGGTTAGTGATCCACCTAAAAATTACATATTTTTAGTGTACATTTCATGATCATTTTATGTAATCTTTGAGGAAATTGCACTTTAAAGGAATGTATTTTGCATGTTTTTGGTTTCAGGTGCATTGAATGAACATTTAGAAAAAACGAGAGCAAAATAAAGCAAAATTGTAGAATTTTATATGGCGCCATTGTGCCTCCCTTGGCGCCATGGCGCCATTGTGCCACCCTTGGCGCCATAGCGCCATTTATCAAGCAAAGTAACCAATTTTCTAGAAGATGCAGTGAATTTGGTGGAATTTTGAAGCAACCCTTTGTTATTTTCAAAGATGTATTAAAAGGGCCAAATTCTGAACAAAAAAAGAAGATTTTAGAGAGAATTTTTTTGGACTTTTAGAGTAGATTTTAGTGTGTGAGTATGTAATTTTTGTGTGTTTGTGTGTTTGTGAGTAGGAGTTTGTGTAAGAGTTTGGAGATTACTTGAAAGAGACTCCAGAAATTGTATAGGGAGAAGACATAAGGTATCTTGTATTTGTGTTTAAGTTTTTATTGTTAAGACTTGGCTTTCAGTACAAATCATGTTTTTTTTTTAATTTTATCTCCATGAATTTTGATTAGTTCTATTTCTTTTTCCTTGCATTTGGGAATTAATCATGATGGATAAGAATTGTTTTAATGATTTCTTTTTATTTTAAAAATTATGATGATACTTTCACCGATTCTTCATTGACTTTGCAAATTGGCCACTTGTGAGGTTAAAATATGTTGAGAAACATAATGACTCGGGAAGGCTTTGATTTAACCCAACTTGTGAATGTTACACTTCACTCTAGAAAGAGTTGTTGCGATCATCTAAGAGGGAGTGCAAATAGATAGGGAGATAAGTTTTAATGGGCATAAAATTGTGTTTCAGGGTGAAAAACTAGATTATTTTATCAATTCAGTCTTAAGTTTGGAACTATAAGAGTCCCTAGCGGGTTCTATAGAGAGGGCACAGTAAGTAATCTAGAAGTGAGAGGCTAGAATCTACTTAGCACTACTACACAAGCTAGAGACAAACTTTAGGTTATCCAATGTTATTTGCTAGCACAAGAGGGGGTAAAGGATAGGATTGCTCTTATGTCTCACTATACATCATTTTATAATTTCAATAATTCAAACCTACATTGATTAATATCTCTTCGTAAGAGAAAAGATCTTTTATTAACATTCAAACTCACTTGTAAACTTTATTAGTCTTTTGAACTTTATTAAACTTTTAAATTGTATTATTATTTTTCGCTTAGATTTAGTTTTAATCATTGCAAACATATCGACAATTATCTCCTATCATATTTATCTACAAAGAAAGGTTTTGCAAGTTAATATTAAGAGTAACAACTTTCCCCGTGAGATCAACATCGAGGTTTTTAAACAAAATCATATATTACTTAAAAGGATACATATACTTATGTAATACCCATAATATGAAAACTTATTATATATTTTTCTAAATCATTTCATTTATTTATAATAGCCACTAAATATAACTTGGGACAATTTTTTGGTAACTTTAAGAAATATAAATATTTTTGCAATTACAGGTCCGGTCAAGTTTTTGGCACATTACCGGGAATAACAACATAACTTTTTAACTTTAAAATTATATTTGAATTGCAGATTTTTTTAGGAAATTAAAAATTAATTTTAGTACTTTTTTATTTTTGAAAATACCAAAAATAAATAAAAATAGAAAAACTAAAGTAAAAAAAATGAAAAAAAATAAAAATAAAAAAAAATCAAAAAAATTAAAAATTATTTAAAGGAGTATTTTTATTTTTTGAAATTTTATTTTGTGTATGTATAATTTGAGATCTGAAGGTTTAGTGCCCCAAGATAATAATAATAAGCAAACAACTTTCTTCCTTCCAATTAATCCAAGACTTTTTAGAGAATATAATATTCGTGGAGAATATAAATTTATAGTATTGTGCCAAATAGAAGCATTCATGTTCTTTACCTTCGCTCGATAGTATAAAGAACATTACGTAATCCATAGATCGAGTACGGATGTATTGTTAGTAGAATGAGTTAATCTAGGCTCACACTACTAGATGTCCAGGGTAGCTATGGTCGGCCCTACTAGTGACCCATTCCCTTTCTATAAACCAAATTAAAAGAATTTAGTACGTCACTCTAAAAACTTATTATTCTACGCCCATTGAATAATATTTTCCTATTTATTTGCACTTCACCTTGAATAACCCGCACAAGGCCTTCGACTACCCAATGATTCATGTGACATCTACTAGTTAAGAATTCATCTCCTTCTAGGTCTAAATATTCTTCAACAGATTTTAACAACTTAAATGGCCAATTTAAATAGTAAATTAAGATCCGGTATTAATATCATCATAATATTTAAACATATTTAGTTTTTAATTCTCCAATGACTATTATATTATCTTATTTATCTTTTCATAATTGAAAGGAGAATGTAAAGTAACTACTTAGAACACATTGAATTTAAATAACAAAACATATAAATAAAACTTTGAATCAAATTACAAATACTTATTTCAAGTGTTTCTCCAACTGAACCTCTGATTCCTACTGTCTCCAAAGTGAAATAGACTTCAAAAGCACCAACTCTTCCAAACTCTCAATACAAACTCTAAATAAAATAAACTCACTAATTTATGAAGGAAAATAAACTAAAAGTGAGGCCCTATATTTAAAATTATCTCTCTGATTGGGAGCCTCTCTGATTAGGGCTCTCTCTCTGATTGGGGGCCTAGTTTTCTATAGAAATGGCCTCCTATTTATAGATTTCAAGGGTTGCCTAAAGCATCTCTTCAATATGTGTCCAAGTTCAATGAATCTTTTAGAAACTGTGTCTGGCGCCTAGGCGTCGGACTCTACGTCCAGTTCTTCGCACCTCTTCACTTTGGATCGCACCTCTTCGCGATCCAAACCATTTCCAAGCGTCTACATACAATGTATCACATGTTCTATAATCCAGGAATAACTGCCGATCTTCTAGAAGGTCCAATAACCGCTCTAACCGTCAAAATAACCGCCCAAAGTAGTTACAAAATCGTAATCTGTTTTGGTATCGAGCCGGTGCTTAGGCGCCGGTCTCGGCGCTAGGCGCCGGGTCTGCGCTAGGCGCCGGATCCGGCGCCTAGGCGCCGGATTCAGCGCCTAGGCGCCAGACCCATTATTTGGCAATTTTGCATTTTGGCTCCATTTTTGCTCCTTTTTGCTCCTTTTTCATCCTTTTTCCTTCTTGAACATTTTTGCATCACCTATATCCAAAAACACAAAAATATCTTTCATTAAAGCATAATATCCTTAAAAATTTAATAAAAATCAAGGCATAAAATTAGGAATTTTTTTCATGGATCAAAATCCCCCGAACTTAAACGTTACTTGTCCTCAAGTAACCCTTTTTACTATATAAAATGTATAACAATTGGAATAAAAGGTAAATATTTAAGATTCCTTGTAATTTTTGATTTTATAAAGGCTTTAGTAAACCATTTAACCAAATTTCACTAAGTTTAATTTTAAGAATTTAAAGAATATTTAACTACCAAATCGTAAGACTTCAAAAATTTTCATTCATTTCGAAAATAATTGTAGTTTATTATATTAAGATCACATAAATTATTTACAAGAAAAAGATCTTCATGAAAATCTTTTCTAATAAAGATGCATGCATAAAAATTAAGTAAAATATGTAATTAGTTTTCTTCTTATAAGATAATTCAAGTGAAGCCAATTTTTTATTAGGCATCTCCTCATGCTTCTCCTCTTTTTTTTCACGATGAGGATTATCGTATTCTGGATAACTTTGTTAATGATTTTGAACTTCACTATCATTAACTTATATTTACAAACTTATACATCTTCACTTAATTACTATAACATGAATAGTTTTCAAAAAGACTTCAATCTTTTTCTTTTTCAAGTTATAATTCTTGATTTCTTAATACTTCTAAAATTCAATTATCTCTACCATGAATAGAAAAAAAATTCTTAATCTTACTTTTCTTTAAGTTGAATAATTATATTCTTAAAATCAATCAAAGTTATTAAAATTTTGGTTAAGTCTACAAAATTATTTATAATTTCAAAAATTTAAGTGAAATTAAATAGATTTTTCATTCCTTATGTTATATTAATATATATATTTTTTCTTAAAGAAAATATTAGCACTTAAGGACAAATAAAATTTAAATTTGCATGTATTTTCCCTTCCCCCAAACTTAAATTTTGGTATATCATGAAAAATTTTAAAGTATGAGAGAAAGAAAGGCATAATTTAAAAAGGAATTTTATAAGTATGTAAAAACAGTCTACGAAGAAAAATTTACTTCTACACATGCTTTTTATGAATATCACTGAAATAATGAAGCATATATAATAGTAAGCAGGTTCAATTTTTATATCAGTAGCTAAATTAAATGACTATATTAATCACAATAACAGAAACATAACAACATCAACAACTAAATAGTACGACAATTATCAGTACAGCTAACATTAACAAATCATCAAACAAATATAAACCAATCAAACTACTAAGTCTAACACACAGACAAATAAAACAAGAACATAATCTCGACAATCTAATCATCACTCGTAGTCTCCTCATCATCATCTTCATCGTCACCAAAGGAAAAATCCTCAGTCTTCTTCGGATCATAAGGTGTGAATCTAGGACAAGTAGGGAACTGAACAGACTGTTCTCCCTTCAGGAATCTAACAAGAGCTTCATCATAATCAGCATCATAATTGCTCTTCCTATGGGTAAAATCAGCAAGATGATCAAATTTTGCATTGATTGTATCTATGCAAAAATGAGCTAAATGTAACACATTCTCGTCGCTCTCAATACCTCTCACCATAGTCTCCCAAAAACTAGGTGGTGGTGTAGCATAAGTAGAAGGAATAGAAGTAGAAGCACTACTTGGAGTAGGTACAGAAGTAGAAGGAGCAGTAGATCTCTTCTCGCGAAGACGATCATAAATACTAACACTTTCCTGCCTAATAGGCTTTGCAGTCTTCAGCTTCTCCTCAGAAATATCAGTAATAACTCCATCGCTCATGCATAAAGGATATATCAAATATGGGAATCCTAATTCCTCAGAAGTGCTGGATCGTGCAGTTGATTCTACAGAATCATAGATAATGCTGCCAACATCAATCGACTTCCTTTCCTGAATGCAGTAGTTCAGGATAGCTTTATCTCTAGTAACTTCACTCAGGTGGTTGGAAGGAAGTAGTTTAGCATAAATAAAATAGTGTCAGCCTTTGAAATACCATTCATCTTAGAAGATTTAAAGTTTACCCGTTTGTTGTTCTGGATCTTCCAAGCTCCAATGCCGTCAGTCAGATATGCAATGATCATCTCCAGATCTCCTTCAGATGGAGATAGACCAGAATAGTAGCACTCGACGGTAGGTGGTAGGCTGTAGAAAATGTTGATCCGCTCCGGAATGAATCCCACTCTGACACCTCTAACAAAGACTTCATAGTCTTCCGCATCCATAAAGTTGGCGTAAAATTCTTGTATAACAGGAATAACAGCAACGGCAGTGAAATAACAGAATCGCTGCCAGTTGTGTGCAACGATCGTGTTCTCGATCATCTCTCCATGATCGTAAAACTGCGCTCCGAGATAAATTTCCTTGATGTCGCAAATTCGTGGTAACGAAAGTGCGCACGCTAGCAGTAGCGAACTTGCTGCGATCAAAATTTTCTCGTTCTTTTCCACGCTTATATTTAGGTGCCATCTAAACGTGAAAGAAAATACCAATAAATTAAGGAATCAAATATCTAAACTCATTTTAAGTTTGAGAAACTTAAAATGAGTTTAAAAATCCATGGAATATTTCTAAAAATCAAAATTTTTCTCCAAAATTTTGGTTTTTAGCAAAAATAGAAAAATTCATTATAGAAATAAAAAATAAATGGATTAGAAGGTAGATCTGACCTCAAGATGAAGAAATCGAGTGATTTCGGGCTTAAAAACGTGAAGATTTGGCCTCCAGATGGATCTATGGGGCAGGTTTTTGCGAAAAAGAGGAAGGGGATGAAGCTTAGGCGTCGACAATGGCTAATGAGGGTTTAAATCCTGATTTTCGATTAGCAGGCCGAACCGGCGCCTAGGCGCCAGGCTCGCCTTTCACAAAAATCATTTTAAAATTTTAATTTTCCACCAAAACTCACAACTTCAACTTTCAATTACTCATATAAGAGTATTGCTTCAATTTCCAACTTCCAAAATATTTTCTAAAAATTAAAAAAAAATTATAAATTAAATCCACCAATTAAACACAAGTTTAAGTCAAATTCTTCTAATTCCATTTCATAATCTTCAATTTCGGGCTCAATGAATTACAGATAAGTATAATAATAAGATTCAAGTCTTAACAAACAATTAAACAACACAATTTCAAAGCAAATACAACACAAATTGAACAATAAAACAAACACACAAACATTACATTCAATTTACCAAATCGATGCAACGACACACTAGATAAAGTCTTGATCTAACCACATTTACTATCTAATCTTCAAATTGGAATTTTCACTCTCGTTACAATGAAGATTACTCGGCCTACTTGGGAAGAACACTAACGCCCTTGGAAAATCAGCAGCCGTTTTCTCGTTGATCCATTTGTTCTTCGCATACATCTCCACTTGAGTTTCTTGATAGGCCGCTAGATGATCGAATTGAAGCTTTGCCTGCCATTCCAGATGCTCGAGTTGATGATATATCTCATGGAGGCGATCTCCAATACTTTTGAATTCCGCTTCAAACTTATCTAGGCGACTCGAAAACTTCTCCAAACTAACAACAATAAAACCATTGAAGAAAGGTTGAGGATCCTTAGAACACTTGTCTCTAGCCTCTTCTCCATAATTTCTTCTCTCCATTTCTTCAAAATCTTCTCTTATCTCCTCAAGAATGAAGTGTAAAGGTCGTATCTATGGTTGTATAGGGATTAAGAATGAAGATGGGGTAGTTTATAGGAGAAAATCGTGTGAAAAACTAAAATTTTTTTGTTTTTACACGACCCAGTAACTGTGGCGCTTAGGCGCCTAGGCTCCGGACCCATCGATACACAGTTTACTCTGGTGCTTAGGCACCGGATTTCGGCGCCTAGGCACCGGATTTCGGCGCCTAGGCACCGGATTTCGGCGCCTAGGCGCCGGAACCATGTTCGACTCCATTTCGCCTAACGTCAAATTTCAAAGTTTCGATCTCAAAAATAGGTAAATTAGAATGGTAAGATCAATATAAACTCAGTAATTAAAATTAACTCAAATTATAAACAATCATAATGATGGTTAACTTGATCTCCTTTTTAATCACATACAATAAGGAGTGATCCAAAGTCCAAACTTTATATACTTCGAGATAATCTTTAGCTTAAGTCAATAAAGACTTGTTAGCATCCAATTTTCTAAAGTTATATAAAATTTAGTCAAGACCGAGGCATAACCTTACATTAAAAATGTAAACACACAAAAATAACTATGGATTGCCTCCCACAAAGCGATTGGTTTAACGTCGTCAGCCCAACCTAATTAAGTCTTTAATCAGGTAGACTCAACTCGTAAGTCTCTTTATAAATCATTTTTATATCTCCCAAATAAGGCTTCAGTCTTAATCCATTAACTTTAAATATTTTTCCCGTTTTGGGGTCTTTAATATCCACAGCTCCATAATGGTATACCTTCTCAATTATATATGGTCCCATCCATTTAGATCTTAATTTTCCAGGAAAAAGTCTTAAACGAGTATTAAATAATAATACTTCTTGTCCAGGTTCGAATATTTTTCCTGAAATCTTTTTATCATGTAATATCTTCATTTTGTCTTTATAAATCTTTATATTTTCATATGACTCATTTCTTATTTCATCCATCTCATTTAATTATAATAATCGTTTTTCTCCTGCAGTATTCAAATCAAAATTAAACTCCTTTATCGCCCAATAAGCTTTATGTTCAAGTTCAACAGGTAAGTGACAATGTTTACCATAAACTAACCGTTAAGGTGACATTCCGATTGGTGTCTTATAAGCTGTTCTATAAGCCCATAATGCAGAATTAAGTCTACCACCCCCAATCAGTTTTTTTATGATTAACAGTTTTCTTTAAAATTCTTTTAATTTCTATGTTTGATACTTCTGCCATTCCAATTGTTTGTGGGTGATAAGCAGTTTTAATTCTGTGTTTGATTCCAAATTTTTCCAGTAATGATTGAATTCTTATATTTCTGAAATGACTTCCACCATCTGTGATAATTACCTTATGCATTCCAAATCTTGAAAAAATCATTTTCTTTAAAAATTTCGAAACACTTTTGGAATCATAGTTAGGTAAAGCTACAGCTTTAATCCACTTTGAAACATAACGAACTGCTAATAAAATATAAATCTTTCCAGATGATGGTACAAATTGTCCCATAAAGTCTAAACCCCATATATCAAAAATTTCAACTTCCAATATATAGTTTAAAGGCATTTCATCTTTCCTAGATATATTTCCCATCCTTTGACATCGATCACATGTTTTCACATATTGTCTCACATCTTTGAACAAGGTAAGCCAATAAAATCCTGAATTTAAAATTTTAAATGCAGTTTTATCTACTCCAAAGTGTCCTCCAAATTCGGAATCATGATATTTTTGAATAATAGCAAAAGTTTCTTCAAAAGGTACACATCTTCAAATTACAGAATCTCTTCCCAATTTAAATAAATGAGGATCTTCCAAAATATAAGATTTAGCATCATTTTTAAATTTCTTAATATATTTGTTATTCAATCCATAAGGTAGAATATTGCTAACTAAATAGTTAACTATATCCGCATACCAAGGTGTTTGGCATCCTTGAATAACATATAACTGTTCATCAGGAAATTTCTCATTTATATTCTCTTCAATAATAACATCATTCTTAATTCTAGATAAGTGATCAGCAATTTGGTTATCAGTTCCTTTTCTATCCACTATTTGAAAATCAAATTCTTCTAGAAGTAAAACCCATCTTATCGATCCAGGTTTAGCATCCTTTTTTGACATTAAATATTTAATAGCGGAATGATCAGTATGAATTATGCATTTGGTACCAAGAAGATAAGGTCTAAATTTATCAAAGGCAAAGATTATAACTAAAAGCTCTTTCTCAGTAGTAGTGTAATTTCTTTGAGTTTCGGTAAGAGTTTTACTTAGCATAATATATAACTTTGAAAATTTTCTCATATTTTTGTCCCAATACAGCTCCAATTGCAAAATCACTTGCATCGCACATTAATTCAAAAGGTTTATTCCAATTAGGTGCAATAATAATAGGTGCAGTTATTAATTTTTCTTTTAAAATATTAAAAGCATTAAAACAGTCTTCATTAAATTCAAATTTAGCTTCTTTTTCCAATAAATGACAAAGAGGTTTAGCAATTTTAGAAAAATCCTTTATATATCTTCTATAAAATCCAGCATGTCCTGAAAACTTCTCACATCGATAATGATAGTAGGTGGTTGCGGTTCAATGAATAATTTTCACTTTTGCTTGATCAACTTCCATCCCTTTTTGTGAAATTTTGTGACCAAGTACAATGCCTTACTGTGACCATAAATTGACATTTTTCCCGATTAAGAACTAAGTTTGTTTCTTCACATCTTTTCGGAACTTTGAAAATATTTTTCAAACAAGATTTAAAAGAAGTTCCAAAAACTGAAAAATCGTCCATAAATATTTCAATTCCTTTATCAATCAAATCACAAAATATTGACATCATACATCTTTGAAAAGTTGCAGGTGCATTACATAAACTCAAAGACATTCTTCTAAATGCAAATGTTCCATAAGGACTTGTAAATGTTGTTTTCTCTTGGTCCTCAAGAGCGACAGGTAATTGATGATAACCGAATATCCATCCAAAAAACAGAAATATGAGTGTCCAGCTAATTTATCAAGCATTTGATCCAAGAAAGGTAAAGGAAAATGATCCTTTCTAGTGGCGTTATTTAATTTCCGATAATCAATCCAAATTCGCCATCCAGTAAATTGCCTTGTAGGAATTAGTTCATTTTTATCATTGATGATGACGAGTTACTCCTCCTTTCTTCGGAACACGATGAATAGGACTCACCATTGATTATCCGAAATAGGATAAATAATTCCGAGCATCTAACCATTTTAAAATTTCTTTTTTGACAACCTCTTTCATAATAGGATTTAAGCTTCTTTGAGGTTCGATAAGTAGGTTTAAAATCTTCTTTCATTAAAATCCTATGCATACAGATGGAAGGGCTTATTCCTCTTATATCGATAATAGTCAACCAAAAGCTTTCTTATAATTCTTTAACACTCCTATTAATTTTTCTTCTTGATCTAAGCTTAATTTAGAAGAAATAATAACGAGGTAAAGTTAATGAATTTCCAAGAAAAGCATACTTTAAATGTGCATGTAACATTTTTAATTCCGATTCGGGGGCTTTTTAATCGAGGGTAAAAGTATATCATTTTGAGTTATGTCCAAAATTTCCCAGGTTATCTTTAATATAATGAGTTTCTTTAAATAATTCTTCTTCTTTTAGTTCTTCATTTTTGTCAGTTAAAAATTCAATTTTTTCTTCAGAAATGACTTTACATTTTTCTTGATAATGTTTTTCAATTATATAATCAATAATATCCATTCGATGGCATTTTTCTTTGTCAGGGTACTTCATTGATTTAAGGACATTGAAATTAATCTCTTGATCATTAACTCTCATAATTAATTCTCCTTTTTGCACATCAATCATAGCCCGTCCGGTAGCTAGAAAAGGTCTCCCTAAAATAATAGGTATTTCTTTATCTTCTTCTATATCAAGTACAATGAAATCCACAGGGAAAATAAATTTATCCACTTTATCAATAACATCCTCTATAACTCCTTTAGGGTAAGTGATAGATCTATCACTAATCGAAGGGTTACGGTGGTGGGAGAAATCTCTCCTAAATTCGACCTTCGAAAAATAGAAAATGGCATGAGATTAATACTTGCTCCTAAATCATATAAAGCTTTTCCACAAAATTTTTCTCCAATAGCACAAGGTATAGTGAAACTTCCAGGATCTTTAAGTTTTTGAGGTAATTTCTTTTGAGTTATTGCACTACACTCTTCACTTAATGCAACAGTTTCAAAAGCTTCAAATTTTCGTTTTTTACTTAAAATATCTTTCATAAATTTTGCATAAGTTGGCATCTGTTCCAAAGCTTCAGAAAAAGCTATGTTAATGGTAAGTTTCTTAAAAAATTTAAAGAACTTAGAAAATTGTTGATCGAAGCTTCGTCGTTTTAGTCTTTGAGGAAAAGGTGGTGGTGGTTTTTCAACTTCCACATTAATAGGAATAACAGTCTGATCTCTACTAGGAGAAGGAGTTTCTTTAGGTTTTTTAATCTCTTCAACTTCAATTTCATTTTCAATTTCATCTTGAATTCTTTCTTTTAATTCCTTTCCACTTCTAAGTTGTACAGCTTTAGCATGTTCATGTTCTTTCCCAGTTTCTCTTGGGTTGATTTCAACATTACTAGGAAGTGTTCCCGGAGGTCCGTAATTAATTAAATTAGCGATTTGTCCCATTTGATTCTCAATATTATGAATAACGGTGTTTTGATTTTGTAATTGATTACTCGGTTGTAAAATTAATTCTTCTATAGATAACTTTTTCGTTGATTATTAAATCCGGAAGATTTATAGTTTGAATTTACTTGATTGTTCCAATTTCCAGTTGGATGAGATTGATTATTACCCCATTGTTGTTGTGAATTATTCCGAGTTAAAATTAGGGTGATTTTTCCATCCGGGATTATAATAATTTGAATAAGGATTATTTTTACTAGCAACAGCTTGTAAAGTTTCAATAGTTTGAGAATCTTCAATATTAGCAGAGTTGTTATGTGATACATTGATAGCAAAATTTTCTAATTTCTTAGATATTACAGCCACTTGTGAAGCTAAGATAGAAAAGACTTCGTTATCATGAATATTTGCCATTCTTTTAGGATTAACCCTTTCAGAAGGTCATTAAAAATTATTGTTAGTCATTTCTTCAATTAAAGTATAAGCTTCTTCAAATGATTTAGCCATTAAATAACCTCCAGCAGCATCATCAATAATTGATTTCAGTGATCCAATAAGTACGTTATAAAATGTTTGAAAAATTAACCAATCAGGTAAAGCATGATGAGGACACTTTCTTAATAGTTCTTTAAATCTTTCCCAAGTTTCATAAAATGTCTCCACGTCAAATTGACTAAACGAAGTAATATCATTTCTTAATTTAGCAGCTTTTAGAAGGAGGAAAATATTTAACGAATGAATTTTTGTGCCATTTCAGCCCATGTTTTAATAGAACTCATTGCTTAATGAGTTCAGCCGACATTTTTGCTTTATCTCTTAAAGAGAAAGGAAAGAGTCTAAGTTTAACAAGGTAGCACAAAGTTCTAAAAAACTAGCAAGGTGTAAATTTGGATCATCATTTGGTGTTCCTCCAAATTGATTATTTTGAACCATTTGAATAATAGACGATTTAAGCTCAAAAGAATTAGCATCTACAGCAGGTACTTGAATACTAATATGAAGTTCATCAGCTGTAGGATTAGCATAATCCCTTAATGGTTTGTAAATATTTTGTTCATTAATTTCAATTGGATTCTATAAATTGTTATGTAAATTAGCCATGTCTTGATATTTTTGAATTTGTTTTCCTTTTTTAATTCTTCTTACAGTTCTTTCTAATTCAAAGTCTAAAGGTAATAATCCTTCAGATCCAGAACTACGCATAAAAAGTAAAAAGTAAAATAAAATAGCAAGAAATAAAATCTCTTCTTTTTTTATTTTTGTTTTTGTTTTTATAAATGTTTTTGTATTTTATATTTTTGTATTTTGACAATAAAAGAAATAAATAAAAAAATATTTAAAATCTAAAAATTTGCCTCCCAGGCAACGATTCCAAAAACTTGACCCAACCGCAAATAACGCAGTAATTTATGCTTCCAAAAATATGTTATAGACAATACTTTGACCCAAATAATAATAGTGGCTAGTGTATATAAATATAATTTTATGGAAAATATTTTACACACTAGAAGTACTACGCAAGTATACGTATCGTTTCAAGTAATATAGGGTTTTAAATAAAGACCCCAATATCGATCCCACGAGGAGGTTTATAGATTTTTAAATATTTTAATTTTATTTTTATGTATTTCTTTTAAAGTTATAAATTTAATATTTAATTTACTAAATGCAGAAATAAAGCAATACTAAAATAATGAGTGATGTAAATAACAATAAGCAAACAACTTTCTTCCTTCCAATTAAGCCAAGACTTTTTAGATAATGTAAAATTCGTGGAGAATATAAATTTATAGTATTGTGCCAAATAGAAACATTCCTATTCTTTACCTTCGCTCGACAGTATAAAGAACATTGGCTAATCCATAGATCAGGTCTGGATGTATTGTTAGTATAATGTGCTAATCTAGGCTCACACTACTAGATCCCTACTAGTGACCCTTTCCCTTTCTATAAACCAAATTAAAAGAATTTAGTTTGTCACTCTAAAAACTTATTAATTCTACGCCCATTGAATAATATTTTCCTATTTATTTGCACTTCACCTTGAATAACCCGCACAAGGCCTTCGACTACCCAATGATTCATGTGATATCTACTAGTTAAGAATTCATCTCCTTCTAGGTCTCAAAATTCTTCAACAGATTTTAACAACTTAAATGGCCAATTAAAATAGTAAATTAAGATCCGGTATTAATATCATCACAATATTTAAACATATTTAGTTTTTAATTCTCCAACGAATTTTATATTATCTTATTTATCTTTTCAAAATTGAAAGGAGAAAGTAAAGTAACTACTCTAACACATTGAATTTAAATAACAAAACATATAAATAAAACTTTGAATCAAATTACAAATACTTATCTCAAGTGTTTCTCCAACTGAACCTCTGATTCCTACTGTCTCCAAAGTGAAATAGACTTCAAAAGTACCAACTCTTCCAAACTCTCAATACAAACTCTAAATAAAATAAACTCACTAATTTATGAAGGAAAGTAAACTAAAAGTGTGGCCCTATATTTAAAATTATCTCTCTAATTGGGGGCCTCTCTGATTGGGGCTCTCTCTCTCTGATTAGGGGCCTGGTTTTCTGTAGAAATGGCCTCCTATTTATAGGTTTCAAGGGTTGCCTAAAGCATCTCTTCAAAATATGTCCAAGTTCAATGAATCTTCTAGAAGCGTATACGGCGCCAGGCGCCGGAATCTGCGCCGAGCACCGGACTCCGCACCCAGTTCTTCGCACCTCTTCACTTTGGATCACACCTCTTCGCGATCCAATCTGTTTCCAAGCGTCTAGATACAATGTATCACATGTTCTATAATCCAGGAATAACTGCCAATCTTCTAGAAGGTCCAATAACCGCTCTAACCGTCAAAATAACTGCCCAAAGTAGTTACAAAATCGTAATTGTTTTGGTATCGAGCTGGCGCTTAGGCGCCGGATTCTGGCGCTTAGGCGCCGGATTCTGGTGCCTAGGCGCCGGATTCTGGTGCCTAGGTGCCAGACCCATTATTTTGGCAATTTTGCATTTTGGCTCCATTTTTGCTCCTTTTTGCTCCTTTTTCATCCTTTTTCCTTCTTGAACATTTTTGCATCACCTATATCCAAAAACACAAAAATACCTTTCATTAAAGCATAATATCCTTAAAAATTTAATAAAAATCAAGGCATAAAAATAGGTATTTTTTTCATGGATCAAGCGTCATGATAGGCCACCATATGATCAGATTGAAGTTTGGTTTGCCATTCCAAGTGTTCGTTTTGGTGGTACATCTCATGGAGACGATTACCAATAATTTGAAGTTCCGCTTCAATCTTCTCCAATCGAATAAACAATTTCTCCATACTAACAGCAATAAAACCATTAAAATAAGGCTGAGGATCTTTGGGAGATTTGTCTCTTACCTCATTTCCCTGATTTCCTCTAGCCATCGCCTCCAAATCCTTCTTAACTCCTCCAAAATGGATTGCGCTGGTCGAAATTAAGGTTTCTATGGGATTGGGGATGAAGATAAGGCTATATATAAAGAGATTTTGTGTGAAAAACTGAAGATTTTCTATTTTTACACGATCTGTAACCGTGGTGCTTAGGCGTCGGAATTTGGCGCCTAGGCGCCGGATCATCGATACGCAGGCCATTCTGGCGCTCAGGCGCCAACTTTTGGAGCCTAGGTGCCGGAACCTCGATCGACTCCGATTCGTCTATCGTCAAATTTTGCAAGTTTCGGTCTTAAAAATAGGTCTAACAAACGGGTATGATCAACACACAAACACAATTACAGAAAATTCAAATCACAAACAATCACAAACGAAGGTTAACTTGATCTCCTTTTTACTCACATTTGACATGGAGTGGTCCAAGTCCAAATTCTATATACTTCAAGATAATGTTTAACTTAAGCTAATACAGACTTGTTAGCCTTCTATTTCCAGAAGTTATATACAAATTTAGTCAAGACCAAGGCATAACCTTACAGTAATAATTTAACTCACACTAATAAATATGTGTTGCCTCCCACAAAGTGCTTGGTTTAACGTCGTCAGACTGACCTAATTAACTGAATTAATTGGGTAGACTCAGCTCATAAGCCTCTTTGTAATTTAATTTCATTTTTCCCATATAAGGCTTCAGTCTTAATCCATTAACTTTAAATACTTTTCCAGTTTTTGAATCTTTAATATCCACAACTCCATAAGGGTATACTTTCTCAATTATAAATGGTCCCATCCATTTAGATTTTAATTTTCCAGGAAAAAGTTTTAACGAGCATTAAATAATAATACTTCTTGTCCAGGCTCAAATATTTTCCTTGAAATCTTTTTGTCATGCAATTTCTTCATTCTTTCCTTATAAATTCTTGCATTTTCATAAGACTCATTTCTTATCTCTTCCATTTCATTCAGTTATAATAATCATTTTTCTCCTGCAGTGTTCAAATTATAATTGAACTCATTTATCGTCCAATAAGCTTTATGTTCAAGTTCAACAGATAAGTGACAATGTTTACCATAAATTAACCGATAAGGTGACATTCCGATAGGTGTCTTATAAGCCGTTCTCTAAGCCCATAATGTAGAATCAAGTCTATCAACCCAGTCAATTCTTTTAGGATTAACAGTCTTCTCTAATATTCTTTTAATTTCTCTGTTTGATACTTCAGCCATTCCACTTGTTTGAGGATGATAAGTAGTTGCAATTCTATGTTTAATTCTGAATTTCTCCAGTAATGATTGAATTCTTATATTTCTGAAACAACTTCCCCCATCTGTGATAAATATCCTTGGCATTCCAAATCTTGTAAAAATCATTTTCTTTAAAAATTTCAAAACACTTTTGGAATCACAGTTAGGTAAAGCTACAGCTTCGATCCACTTTGAAACATAATCAACTGCTAATAAAATATAAATTTTTCCAGATGATGGTACGAAAGGTCCCATAAAGTCTAAACCTCATACATCGAAAATTTTGATTTCTAATATAAAGTTTAGAGGCATTTCATCTTTTCTGGATATATTTCTAATTCTTTGACATCGATCACAAGTTTTCACATAATGTCCAACATCTTTGAATAAAGTAAGCCAATAAAATCCAGAATTTAAAATTTTAAATGCGGTTTTATCTACTCCAAAGTGTCCTCCAAATTCAGGATCGTGACATTTTTGAATAATTGCGAAAGTTTCTTCATATGGTACACATCTTCGAATCGCAGAATCTCTTCCTATTTTAAATAAATGAGGATCTTCCCAAATATATGATTTACAATATTTCTTGAATTTCTTAATATATTTGTTATTCATCTCATAAGGTAAAATATTGCTAACCAAATAGTTAACTATATCAGCATACCAGGGCATTGCAAACCTTGAATGACATATAACTATTCATCAGGGAATTTCTCATTTATATTTTCTTCATAATTCTTTTCTTTATTATCTTTAAATCTCGATAAATGATCAGCAATTTGGTTGTCAGTTCCTTTTTGTTTACTATTTCAAAATCAAACTCTTGTAAAAGTAAAACCCATTTGATCAATCTAGGTTTATCATCTTTTTTAGTCATTAAATATTTAATTACAGAATGATCAGTATGTATGATACATTTCGTTCCAAGAAGATATGGTCTAAATTTATCGAAGGCATATACTATCTGCTAATGACTCTTTTCGAGTAGTAGTGTAATTTATTTGAGTTTCATTTAAAGTTTTGCTAGCATAAAATATAACTTTGAAAATTTTCTCATATTTTTGTCCTAATACAGCTTCGACTGCATAATCACTTGCATCACACATTAATTCAAAAGGTTTATTCCAATTAGGTGCAACAATGACAAGTGCACTGATTAACTTTTCTTTTAAGATATTGAACGCATTTAGACAATCTTCATTAAATTCAAATTTAGCTTCTTTTTCTAATAAATGGCAAAGAGGTTTAGCAATTTTAGAAAAATCCTTTATATATCTTCTATAAAATCCAGCATGGCCCAAAAAACTTCTTACATCAGTAACGGTAGTAGGTGCTTGAAGCTCAACAATAATTTTCACTTTTGTCTGATCAACTTCCATTCTTATTTATGAAACTTTATGTCCAAGTACAATTCCTTCTGTGACCATAAATTGACATTTTTCCCAGTTTGGAACTAAATTTTTTTCTTCACATCTTTTTAGAACTTTCATTATATTTCCCAAGCAAGATTCAAAAGAAGTTCAAAAAACTAAAAAATCATCCATAAATACTTCAATTCCTTTATCAATCAAATCACAAAATATTAACATCATACATCTTTGAAAAGTTGCAGGTGCATTGCATAAACCAAAAGACATTCTTCTAAAGGCAAATGTTCCATAAGGACTTGTAAATGTTGTCTTCTCTTAATCCTCAGAAGCAATGGGCAATCGATGATAACCAGAATATCCATCCAGAAAACAGAAATATGAGTGTCTAGCTAATTTATCCAGCATTTGATCCAAGAAAGGTAAAGGTAAATGATCCTTTCTAGTGGCATTGTTTAATTTTCGATAGTCAATGGAAATTCGCCATCCAGTAACTTATCTTGTTGGGATTAATTCATTTTTTTCATTAACAATGACAGTTACTCCTCCTTTCTTCGGAACACAATGAATAGGACTTACCCATTGGCTATCCGAAAAATGATACATAATTCCAGCATCTAACCATTTCAAAATCTCTTTCTTAACAACCTCTTTCATAATTGGGTTTAATCTTCTTTGGGATTCAATAGTGGGTATACAATTTTCTTCTATTAAAATTCTATGCATACAGATTGAAGGGCTTATTCCTTTCATATCTACGATAGTCCAACCAAAAGTTTTCTTATAATTCTTCAGAACTCCTATTAATTTTTCTTCTTGATATTTGCTTAATTCTGAAGATATAATTACAGGTAAAGTTAATGAATTTCCAAGAATGCATACTTTAAATGTGCAGGTAACATTTTTAATTCCAGTTTAGGGGCTTTTTCAATTGAGGGTAAAAGTATATCATTTTTAGTTGTGTCTAAAATTTCTCAATTTTCATGAATATAATGAGTTTCTTCAGATAAATTTTCTTTATTTAATTTATCAATTTCTTTATTTAATGACTCATTATATGACATAGATTCTTTATCTTTATCATCAGAAATGACCTTACATTTTTCTTGATAATGATTTTCAATTATATAATAAAAAATATCTATTTGATAGCATTTTTCTTTATCAGGATACCTCATTGATTTCAGAACATTAAATGTTATCTCTTGATCATTAACTCTCATCGTTAATTCTCCTTTTTGCACATCAATCATAGCTCGTCCGGTAGCTAGAAAAGGTCTCCCTAAAATGGTAGGTATTTCTTTATCTTCTTCCATATCTAGAACAATGAAATCCACCGGGAAGATAAATTTATCTACCTTAACAAGAACATCCTCTATAACTCCTTTAGGATAAGTGATCGATTGATCAGCTAACTAAAGAGTTACAATGGTAGGAGAAATCTTTCCTAAATCTAACCTTCAAATGATTGAAAATGGCATGAGATTAATACTAGCTCCTAAATTACATAAGGCTTTTCCACAGAATTTTTCTCCAATAGCACATGGTATAGTGAAACTTCCAGGATCTTTAAGTTTCTGAGGTAATTTCTTTTGAATTATTGCACTACATTCTTCACTTAATGCAACAGTTTCATAAGCTTCAAATTTTCTCTTTTTTCTTAAAATATCCTTCATAAATTTTGCATAGCTTGGCATTTGCTCCAAAGCTTCAGCAAAAGAAATGTTGATGGTAAGTTTCTTAAAAATTTCAAAGAACTTAGAAAATTGATGGTCCAACTTCTACTATTTTAGTCTTTGAGGAAAAGGTGGTGGTGTTCTTTCAACTTCCACTTCAATATGTACTAAAGTCTGATCTTTACTTGGAGAAAGGGTATCTTTAGGTTTTTCAATCTCTTCAACTTCTTTCTCTTTTTCAATCTCATTCCGTGTTTTCTCTTTTAATTCCTTTCCACTTCTAAGTTGTACAGCTTTTGCTTGTTCATGTTCTTTTCCAGATTCTTTAGGATTAATTTTGACATTGCTAGGCAGTGTTCCTTGAGGTCTGTAATTAATGAAATTAGCGATTTGACCCATCTGATTCTCAATATTACGAATAGCAGTGTTTTGACTTTGTAGCTGATTGCTTAGTTGCAAGATCAATTCTTTCACAGATAACTTTTTCTGCTGATTATTATAACCAGGAGGGTAAGTTGGTCTATAGTTTGAATTTCCTTGATTGTTCCAATTTGGATTAACTTGATTATTATTCCATTGT
The DNA here is from genome assembly GCA_022702705.1 of Papilionanthe hookeriana x Papilionanthe teres. Classification (NCBI taxonomy): domain Eukaryota; kingdom Viridiplantae; phylum Streptophyta; class Magnoliopsida; order Asparagales; family Orchidaceae; genus Papilionanthe; species Papilionanthe hookeriana x Papilionanthe teres. The sequence goes on along the minus strand of CM040423.1, from coordinate 61,314,235 downwards.
GGATGTCCATTACTCCAATTAAAATTAGGATGATTTTTCCAACCAGGATTATAATAATTAGAATAAGGGTTATTAGTTTTACTAGCAATAGCTTGCAAAGTTTCCATCGTTTTAGAATCATCAGAATTTGCAGAATTATCGTTACTTACATGTGATATGTTAATAACAAAATTATCTAATATATTAGATATCACAGCCACTTATGAAGCTAAAATAGAAAGGGCTTCATTATCTTGAATACTGGCCATTCTTTTAGGATTAACCCTTTCAGAAGGCCATTGAAGATTATTATTAGTCATTTCTTCAATTAAAGTGTAGGCTTCTTCAAATGTCTTAGCCATTAAAGAACCACCAGCAGTAGCATCAATAATAGATCTAAGTGATCCAATAAGTCCATTATAAAATGTTTGAATGATTAACCAATCCGGTAAAGCATGATGAGGACATTTTCTTAATAGTTCTTTAAATCTTTCCCAAGCTTCATAAAATGTTTCTCCATCAAATTGCGTAAATGAAGTAATATCATTTCTCAATTTAGCAGTTTTAGAAGGATGAAAATATTTAGCAAGGAATTTTGTGAAATATCTGACCAAGTTTTAATAGAATAAGTTGCTAATGAATTAAGCCACGTCTTTGCTTCATCTTTTAAGGAAAAAGGAAAGAGTCTAAGCCTAATAGCATCATGAGAAACATTATTATATTTAAATGTAGCACAAAGTTCTAAAAAACTAGCAAGGTGTAAATTTGGATCCTCATTAGGTGTTCCTCCAAATTGATTATTTTGAACCATTTGAATAATAGAAGGTTTAAGCTCAAAAGAACTAGTATCTACAACTGGCATTTGAATACTAACATGAAGTTCATCAGCTATAGGGTTTGCATATTCCCTTAATGGTTTATAAATATTCTGTTCATTAATTTCGATTGGATTTTGATTATTGTTATGTAAGTTAGCCATTTCTTGATGTTTTGAAATTTTTTTTCCTTTTTTAAATTCTTTTAATTGTTCTTTCTAATTCAGAATCGAAAGGTAGTAATCCTTCAGATCCAGAACTACGCATAAAGTTTAAAATATTTTTGTTTTGTTTTTATGTTTTTTTTAATTTATTTTTCTTATCTTTCTTTTTACTTTTTATTCTATTCTATCCCCGGCAACGACGCCAAAAACTTGATGCGATGCGACTTTATATATGCTTTTAAATACAAGAATTTGATACCACTTTTTAGAATATTTAATTCCCGGCAAATGGCTTCAAAAACTTGATGTGCGAGATTTACTTTTACTTTTGAATTTATATTTAGATTTTATAATAATTATTGTAACAGTTACAATTTAAACACAAGTATACGTATCGTTCAAGTAATACAGGGCTCTAGTGGAGTCCTGGTTATCGATCCCATAGGGATAGTGTTTTTATAAAAAGTAAGAAATGTAAGAAATATTTTGGAATTTTTCAAATTAAAAGTAATATATAAATATATATATATATATATATATATATATATATTATTTTCGAATTTAATTTACAAACAATTTTTACTACAAACAAGTAAGCAGCAAGCAATAATAAAGTGAAGTAAGCAGAAATTAAAATTCAATGCAAGTATAAAAACGACTTTCTCCTTTTCAACTAATCCAAGATTTTTAGAATAATTATCTTTTGTGGGGAATTTAGATTATGATATTGTGCCAAATAGACCCTTTGGTCCAGGTGCAAAGAACATTGACTAATCTATAGATCGGTTCGGGATGTTTTATTAGTAGAATGGGTTAATCTAGGCTCACACTACTAGATGTCCAAGGTGGCTATGGTCCGCTCTACCGATGACCCGTTTCCTTTCTATAAACCAAATTATTAGAATTTAGTCTGTAACTCTAAAAATTAATGAATTCTATGCCCAATAAATCATATATTCTTATTTATTTGCACTTCACCTTGAATAACTCGCATAAAGCCTTCGACTACACAAGGATTCATGTGATATCTACTAGTTAAGAATTTATCTCTGGATAGGTCTCAAATTCTTCAACAGGTTTTAACAATTTAAATAGCCAATTTAAAAAGTAAACTAAGATCATGTATTAATATCATCACAATGTTTTAAATATTTTAATTTTAATTCTCCTACAAAAGTTAATTAATTTATTATCTTTTCATAGTTGAAAGGAGAAAGATAACTAACTACTCAGAACACATTGAAATCACACAACAAGACATATTTATAAAACTTTGAACCAATGTACAAATACTTATCTGAAGTGTTCCTTCAAGTGATCCACTGACTTCTACTGACTCCAAAGCAATGATGAAAGACTCCAACAACAACAACACACAATAAATACTCAAAATAAACTCACTAGATACAAAGTAAAGTGGCTCCCTAAGTATGGAAGAGACTAAGTAAATCTAAATAGTACTAAAGATGTAAGAAGGGATGAAAAAAACTATAGGGTGTTAAGGGGGCCCGATTTTTTCTATAGAATGGGCTCCTATTTATAGAGCTCTGAATTTGACCAGGGGTTACTTAAGGCACCTATGCAAAATTCATCCAAATTTAATGCATCTTCTAGAAGGTAACTGTCGCGCCTAGGCGCCGGATCTGGCGTCCGGTGCCTAGGCGCCGAACTCTGTGACCAGGTCTTCGCACCTCTTCACTCTGGATCACACCTCTTCGCGATTAAAACCGTATCCTTGTGTCCAAATGCATTGTATCACATGTCCTATATATTAGGAGTAACTTCCAGTCTTCTAGAAGCTCCAATAACCACTTAACTCAGCCAAAATAATTCCCTAAAGTCATCAAAAAATCCTAACAGCGACTATATCGAGCTGGCGCTTAGGCGCCGGATTATGGCACCTAGGCGCCAGGCCAATAATTCCAATATTTTGCTCCATAAGCTCCATTTTGCTCCTTTTTCCTTATTTTTCCTTCTTGGACTCTTTTTTAATCATCTACATCCAAAAACATGAAAATACCTTTCATTAAAGCATAATATCCTTAAGAATTGAATCATAAATAAGGCATAAAAGTGGGTATTTTTTCGGTAGATCAAGGGTCCAAATGGAGAGTTCTCTTGGTTCATGGCTCAAATGAGTTATCAATCTCATTCAACCCTAATTTTACCAAAAATCCCATCTCTTGGCTCCTTACCCCTAAACTCCACCAAATGACCAAATTACCCCCTAAAAACTCCAATTTTGCCCAAAATTCCCAAAATTAACCAAAATAACCAAAATCCTTCAAAAATCATCCCAAAATATTCTTCATCACTCAAAATACCCAAAACACCTCAACCATAATCGAAATGTCACTAAATTTAACCAAATGGACCAAATTAACTCCTTGACAGCCAACCTTAGGACCCCAAAGACCAGCCAAGGCCAACCAAACCCAACCCAAATGAGCTATGGACCAAGGGTCCTTAGCCAAAGTCAACTCCTCTTTAATTGTTTTCTATACCCATTACTCCAAGCAACCACTCCTAAAGCCAGCCAAATTACCATCATTTAAACCTCTCTTACCTCCCATCAGCCTACCAGCCACCTTCCCTATCCTTGCTGGCCGACCTAGCCACCGGAATGGCTGAAACCGAGAGCTCCATACCCCCTAAAATCCAAAATTAGGCCTTGTCAGTGTGGCATCCCCTCACTAATCACTTGTGCCTTACTGCCTTCCACCTAAGCAGCAAATCCCACCTAAAGGCAATCCCTGAGCTCAGCCCATTGGCCATGGCTATGAAAGCCACCCTTCACGGCCAAAGGGAGAGTGCTAAAAGTTTTCTAAGGAGACTCTGCCAAATTGCCCTCAGAGCTTCCGTGAGACCTCCTGAGTCCAAGCTCACCATCCTCAGCCACTCATCCCCATTGTCTAGAGCTAATTTCCCCACTAAAATTTTAGCAGAAACTAGGACAGTTGCAATTGCGTCTCCCCACTACCCAAAACCCCAAACCAACTTGTTCTACACTATCACCAGAGTGAAAGAAGTTTCCTTATAAAAGCCCCATCACAAAGAGCCTCAACACCAGACTTTGATCAACACCTGAAATCGGCCTTGGTCGAATTCAGGTCCAGACATTTCACCAGGGCTAGTTTGGTCGAATTAATTTGTTAAAATACATTGTGAAACATACAATCCAAAAGGGCTATGCTTTCTACAATAAAAGTGGAGATTACATTCAAACTCCAAGGATGGTGAAGTTCATGGCGGTTGGGTGCAAATAAATAAAGAAATATGTTTTTTGGGCATTGAATTGGAGATTTTAGGGTGACAACTAAAATCCCCAATTTGGTCCTAGTGTATGAAAACTAAAGCGAGAGTTAGCCTTCAGGGGACGGGAAGTGGGAGCTATGGAGTGAGAGCCTGTATCCTTCCAGCCTAACCACGAATTTAGGGACTAAACCTAGGATTAACTAATGTTCTTTATAGCACTCGGAAGAGGTTAAAGAATATGAATGCTCTTATTTGGCACAATATAAATGTTAAACTAATCTTTATTATTCACTCACCAAAATATCATTGTAAGGGGAATGACACTTTCTCTAAATTCGGACCTTGCATTATAAAAACTTATTATAGTAGTAGTTACTTTAATTTGAAGCTTAGAAAGTAATTTAGTGATTTTAAAATCTCTAGCACCGTTAAACTATAGCATTTGTGGTAAAACATTAAGCGCTTTGCAAATTGAATATTGGATTTCTGTGCTACGCTTTAAGGTTTGCTTCCTCTCTACCAGGACTCCACTAGTGCCATGTATTACTTGAACGGTACGTATGCTTGCATATATATTGGTTGTTGCCTTATTAAACTGATTATAATATGTTACTAAATTGAAATAATTTACAAAATTTTATTAGTTCGTATCTGCTGCAACCGCTGTCAATAACCCATAGTTATCAGTGTGGATTGATTTGATTAGTGATTGTTGTTATGATGAGTTTTTGAAGTGATATTGAGTCTTGCATGATTATGATGGCACAAAATATTATTTTATTGATGAAAATGAGGAGGGGACAAAAGAAATTCAACATGTGAGGTAACCCAGGAGAGAGACACCTTGAATTATTCCATTCAAATGAGGAAACCAATAAACATTGGCTCTCTCATTTACAAGAACGTGATTATTTCCTCTAAGGTGGGAACTAATGGAGGTATGGGTTACCCTTTTTTAATTTCCACCATGTGCATAGAATCTGGGGTTAAGTATGAGTTATGGGAGGAAATTTTGCTACCTTATAAACCCATTGGAAAAACAAATTTAGAGATGTATGGAAAGCATACTGATTCTGGATCTTGAAGTAGAGATTCAGACATTCCTTCAACTTTAGCTTCAGCTTCTAGACCTTCCACATTTGATACTTCTACTTTAGACACTGATTTGGAGCAGTTGTTTATACGATAAGTAGATATTATAAATATACAGAATCAGATGTGAGGATTTGAGGCTCATTTTGTTCGGAATGCTGAGTACATGCAGAAGAAAGTTGATTATGAAATATCTTTTAATGAGTCTCTAATGAAATTTATGAAGGGCGATCATTCAGTGGAACTTCCTACCTGCCCCAAAGTTTTTCTCCATATGAGAGTCATGAAGAAATGGAGAAGGATATTGATGGTGATGAAGATGATGATGATGAAGATGATTGGAGTATTTTTCCTTTATTGTAGATCTTATATTTGGATTTCTTTTATTAGTCATTTGATGTGTTATTGTTGGAGTGTTATGTCTGTGCTTTGTTAGTTACTTAAGTGTACATTTTTATTGAACTAATGTGTTCCATTTTTCTTGTTCTACTATTTTATTGTTTACATTTTGCTCCAGTTTATATTATTTGTGTGTTAGAGTAGTCATTTACTTTGTATTTTTATTGTTATACATATTAATTTTACTTTGTATTTTTATTGTTTGCAAAATTTTAGTCTTTCTTCATGAACTGCATTGTTTTAAATTAATCAAAAATTTAAGTTTGGGGGGAATGAGAAAAAAATTTAAGAACTAAACCTTATTTATCCCTAACAAACTATATTTTTAAAATTATTTTAACATAACCTCTGGTATGTAGGGTCGGCTTTAGATAACTATTTTTTTATTTTATAAATGTTATAGAAGTTTTAAGTAAAAGTTTTTTTAATAATAAAGGTTAGTTCTAGAGTTAATATATTTAATATAAGAGTATACAATTATGGTTTAACTATTTAAAGTAAAAAAAAATTATATTTTTTGAAATATTAAGGACCTTAGATTTACACTTAAAAAGAAGAATTGAGACTTTATGAAAAATCTTTTTCAAAGCTAATACACATTGATCGAGTAAGAAAATGTTGGAAGTTTTTAACTTTAAGAAGAGGATGGTGGAATTCAAAATCATTAAAGGTATCCAGATATAGTATTCCTCACATGACATATAAAGAAAAGAAAGGATTGAAAATGATCCTAAATAAAAAGAGAAACAAAATCAAAAGAAAAAGAAAAGTAAAAAAGGAAGATAAATGTGAGGAGAAGCTTGAGGAGATGCTTAATCAAAAATTATCTTCACTTAAATCATCTTAAAGAAAGAAACTTAATTACATTTCTAAACTTATTTTTAAAGTACTAGCACAATTATTAATAGACTTCTTATGAAATTCTTTTTCTTGTAATTCTTCTAAGCATCGTTAGTATGATAAATTGCAATTATTCTTGAAATGAATAGAAAATCAAAACACTTAGACTTGACTACTAGATATTATTGCATTTTAGTTTCAACCTGAATTATTGAATATTTTTCTAAAGTTCCACTAGTACATTTATAAGACAAAAACTATAGAAATCTTCAAGTTAAACTTACTACCATAAGTTAAAAAATTTTACATATGACAAGAAGTTACTTGAGGACAAGTATCGTTTAAGTTTGGGGGAATTGATCCACCTGAAATTACTTGTTTTTAGTGTACATTTCATGATCATTTTATGTACATATTTGATGTTATTGCACTTTAAAGGAATATATTTTGCATGTTTTTAGTTTCAGGTATGGAGTTGACATTTATAGAAAATGAGGACAAAATGAAGCAAAAATGAAGAATTTTGTATAGCGCCATCGTGCCACCCTTGGCGCCATCGCGCCACCCTTGGTGCCATCGTGCCACCCTTGGTGCCATAGCGTCGTTTGTCGAGCGAACTGGGTACTATAGCGCCCCAGACTGGCGCTAGTGCTAGTAACTAATTTTATAGAAGATGCATTGAATTTGACTGAAATTTGACGGGGTGCTTGAAGCAACTCTTGGTTAATTTCAGAGATCTATTAAAAGGGCCAAAATTTGGATGAAAAAGAAGATTTTATAGAGACTTTTGAAGGACTATTGGAGAGGATTTTAGTGTGTGCGTGAGTAATTTTGTGTTTGCGAGTAAGAGTTTGTGTAAGAGTTTTGAGATTGCTTGAAGGAAACTCCAAGAATTGCATGAGGGAGAAGAAATAAGTTATATTGTATTTACGTTTAAGTTTTTGTTGTTAAGGCTTGGATTTCAATACAAATCATATGTTTTTATTTTATCTCCGTGAATTCTGAATAGTTCCTTTTCTTTCTCCTTGCATTTGAGAATTAATCATGTTGGATGAGAATAATTTTAAAGATTTCTTTTTATTTAAAAATTAAGATGATATTTTCACTAATTCTTCATGAATTTGCAAATTCGTCACTTTTGAGATTAAAATCCTTTGAGAAACATAATGATTCGAGAGGGCTAGATTTCACCCAACTTGTGAATGTCACACTGGAAAGAGTCGTTGCGATCGTCTAAGGGGGAATGCAAATAGATAAGGATATAAGTTTTGTTGGGCGTATAATTGATGTTTCTAGGGTGACATACTAGATTCTTTTATCCATTCGGTTTTATGTTTGAATCTAAGGGTCCCTAGTAGATCCTATAGAGAGGGTACAGTGGGTAATCTAAAAGTAAGGGATTAAAATCTACTTATCACTACTACACAAGCTGGAAACAAACTTTATGTTAGCCAATATTCTTTGCTAGCACCGAGAGGGGAAAAATGATAGTAATGCTCTTATTTGTCACAATACATCATTTAATATTTTTAATCATTTAAATCATACATTAAATAATATCTATTTGCAATGAAAAGATCTTTTCTTAACATTCAATCCCACTTTTAAACTTTATTAGTTTTTTCTGAACTTTATTAAACTTTAAAATATTGTTATTACTTTTTGCTTAAATTTCAACATTTATCTCCTATCATATTTATCTGCAATTTAGATAGAAGTTTTGTAAGTTAATATTAAGAGTTACAGCCTTTCCCGTGGGATCAATACCGAGGTTTCTAAGGAAAATTTTATATTACTTGAAACGATACACATACTTGCATAGTACCCTTAGTGTGAAAACTTATTATATATTTTCTAAATTATTTAATTTATTCAAACTAATCGCTAAATATAATTTAGGACAAGTTTTTGACAATCTTAAGAAATATAGATATTTATGTAATTGCGGGTTGGGTTAGAAACCTTAGAGGTAAAATTGTAATTTTGGAATTTTATAATCTAATTAAAAATTTAAATTAAACCAGAGGGTAAAAAGGTAATATTTATAATAATTAATCCTATAAAATGATTGAAACTTAAGGGTTAAAGGGTAGAACCAATTCACACTAATTTATACCAAAGGGTATAATTGTAATTATTTAAATTGTTGAAAATTGGAAGATAATTAAGTTTGGATGATCCAAGTGATAGAATAATAAGATAGGAAACTTATAAATAACTGATTTGAAGCCTCATAACCAATGTTTAAACATAATTCAATCTTTCAAACAAATTTCATTTTTTTTCAAAATTAAAAATTTATCCTTAAAGGATCTACGAGCATGGTATTGAGCTAGGCTCAATCTAAAATCATTTTAAGGAATTATAAAAGAAAGAACATAACTTGTCATAACTATTTCTGAAACACTACAAGCTCAAGTCTAATTGAGAAGAAAAGAAGGTAAAATTTCCTTTAAGTAATTAAGCTTACCCCTAGAAGTGACCACCCATACAAATCTCAAACATAACAAGAGAAGTGACTACTTGCCCTACTCATAGGTTAAATGAATAATACAAAATGAGCACGATATAAGACATTACAATGAAACTTAACTCAACTAGGGATGATTGATTCAACAATATAATAAGGTTAAGTGAACTTGAAATGATCCAGAAAATTCAAAGTTGTTTCAAGTCGTTCCCCGAACATCTTTGCAAAATTTTAGATATTTTGAAGAACTTTTGAACTTACTATAATTTGATGAATTAATTCATCCTCAAAACCTTTTAACTTAAATCACTAATGAAAACCCCATCACAACTTATCCTATAGTAAAACTGAATGCTCAAAGGTACGAGCCTTGGATAAAGTGTCGAAACCCTTGTGGGTAATTGAGAACATTTTGTTAATGCTACATATGAATCATCAGGCTCGTATAAGTCGGAGATCTTGGTGGCGAGGGCGATGACGATAATGCTTATGTGTGCTAAGAACGAGAAATTAGAATATTATCCTCTACCTCATTGACCTTCGGGGAGGGGATATGACCGATGATAGTATTCCCCAACTTTTGTTAAGAAGTTGCCCCATGTTGTCTTGGGTTACTCATAATTCTAGTCCGATCATAGTGATTAACTTGGGGACTATATAATTTACCAAAACATTTATATATATGTACAACATAACAAAAAAATATTTTCCTGTGACACTACTACTTTTTGTCAAGTAAGTTCAACATGCATGAGAAAATTAAAGAATTTTCTTTAGTAAAATTTAAAAAAAGAGCCCACTTGTTAATCACTTTGATTGAGGTTGGGAATTACACTCCTTAGATTGCTCAGTTGGTAGCTTTTACCTAAGGTTGGGATTATAAAGCACACAACCCAACTCTGAGCCTCCATATTTACCAAATTCTTATATTTAACCCTGGTCATCTATATGTGACAACGAGTTTTGTTTTACTCTATTTGTGTTATTATGATTTACTTAAATTTTTTTCTCATGACGGATTTTCTTATGATTTGCTTAAATTTCCAACATTTGCTCAATTTCCTGCACGTTACCATATTAGTTTTATTATATTAACACTTTTTACAACGGTAGCAGAGGCTCAGGTATGTAGTTTTATGTTGTACTATCCTTTTTATTATAACTCTTTCATTGCATTTTTACTGCTCTTTTAATTTAACATGTTTTTATATACTTGCAATACCTCTTGAGGATAGAGAACAATAATTTGGTTGCTTAGGATAAATCACTATACCACATAAACAAACACATCGTTTAACTTTAATAATAATAAGACCAATTGGCTCAACAAATAAGTACATGTATAAACACAACACGTAAACCTTGAAACTGTCAGTGCAACAAGGAGATTGGAGCAAGCTGCAAGTAACTCGAGGACAGATTCAGAAAGTGGTCAACATTCTACAGCAAGGCAGATCTACATGAGTTAAACTTTTCTTAGTCATAAATAACACAGTTCATAGGATTTCGAGGTTGTTCGCATAGTACGACATAAATCCTCACCTCATCTTTAGGTTTTTGCACGACCATGTTGTGCAATATAATCCCTAACTCTTTAGGATACCGAGGTCGTCATTCGGTATGACATAAAACCTTCTATCTTCAAAGCTATTTGCATGATCAAATATTATGCAAGTGCAAGTACTAAATAATAATAATAATTAGCAGTAGTAAAAATGAAATAATATCATTTCAAAAATACAAAGCCAAATAATATAATTGTTTGAGAAGTCACTGAGGTACGCCTCAAAGTCTGTGACATCCTCTACTTCTCACTCCTTTAATTCCAATATAACAGTTTCTATTTGATCCACTCTCATTTGATTTTTCTGTGTCCAACCTTGAAAATTAAATGTTGAATTCTTCAAAACGAAACCCCTGATCATTATCGAGAGTCTTCATAAGTTACTTCGGATATTTAAGATGTAATTAAATATAAGTGTTTGCCCTTATAGGGAATTAAAGAACACATGTAAGATAAACCTTACTTAATCTTCAATATTATGTAGAAAAACCTGTCAGATACCAAAAAGGTTCACAGACCAAACAAAAGTCATAAATTATTTTTTTATATAATCAAGCTCACTGTCAAGTAGTGTGCATATCTCTCAGGATATTATATTACTTGTGGTGTTAAACTCGATTACTTAAACTATTTAAAATATATGGAATCTATTTTGTCTCATTTTTCAAAATTAAAATACTACTTTTCAAAATTATATATATGTAAGTGTGTGTGTGTATATATATATATATATATATATATATATATATATATATATATATATATATATATATATATATATATATATATATATATTAAATTACTTTTCAAAGCGACCGACAAATTCTCCTGAAAAGTTGGCTGGTTCCGACTGATCTTTCTACTTTTTGTTTTGGATTGATAAAATTCCTTCCGAGATTCATAAGAAAAATGTCTTTAGCATCACATAAAAGCATATCATAATTGCTACAATTAAAATTTGAAATACACATTTTGTTAATGTCAACATAAAGTTGATTGTGCCTTTACCCTTGATATAGCGATTGAGGGTTTAATTTCCTATCACAATGTCGTGTGATTCAAGTCACACATGTTGTCTTTTGGGCCCAAATTTATCAAAAAATATTAAATTTTGATTGATCGAAGCATTTAAAAGAAATTAATACTTTCCAAAATATATACTTAATATGGGAAGCAAATTCGTTCTTATTCTAAAATATTGACAAATATATCAAATATTTAAGTAAACAATACAGTTAATATGATTTTATTAATTTTTTTATCAAAATTAATTTCAAATTTATTAGATTATTTGAGATTAGTATAATAAAAAATTTTAATATTTACTTATAAACTATATTACTTTTTTTCTGAGAAAATGTGATGACCCGCCCAACTTTATTAAGAGAAAAAATGAGTTACAAAATGAATACTCAAATTACAAATCACACGACGAATAAATAAAAATAATAACAACAAAAAAATATCAACAACATCTAAATAAGAACAACTCCAACAACAACAAAATCTCCTTAAAAAAAGAAAAAACAATTCACTAGGAACAAAATGTCAGAACACTAACAAGCCTTTAATAACAACAAAACAACACTCCAACAACATTTTAACAATAAAAAAACAACACTCTAACAACAACATAAATCTGCAATAGAAGATATACAGTTCATCATGAGCAGAAAGCCTTGTAAAGAAAACAAACAAACAAACAACAGAAAAATTAAAAAGCGACAAAAAATACGAAGAAAAAAAATCAAAGATGAAAAAAAATAGAAATAAAAAGGAAAAGGAAATCAAACCACCAGAGCTCATAACTTAACTGTAGAAAAGTATTAAAATTCCATACTAAAATTTTGAATATGTAAAATCATATTCAAAACATGGTTGAATTTTAATAGCAGTTGGAATTCATCACAGCACAATACCAAACTCAACATTAAAAAAAAGATAAAGCAGTAAGAGCACATAACCAATCTCGAAAAACAACAAAGATCAAGGCAAAACTACTAAAACAAGCTAGAACTAGAAAAATAACAACAGAGTAGATGTTAAATGTAGCTATACTTAAGAACTCCAAAACATAACAACAACAAAAAATAAACAGAACTCCAACAACAAACTAACAACAATGAAACATCACTCCAAATTACAGAGATCTCTAATGAAAGAAATACATTTCACTGGGAACAGAAGACCCTGAAAAGAACTATTAAAATTCTATCCTAAAATTTTGAATAAAAAAATTATTTAAAAACATGGTTTAATTTTAATATCAGATAAAGAACATCACAACTCTATAACCAATGTCAGCAAATTGAGCAAGAACAAAATAAAAAATGTAATGAAACAAATGAACATGAAAAACCTAAGTAATACGCTGCAAAACAGTAGGGAGAAGCAAACCAACCAGTGAATAAAAAATAGATAGTATAATTTCATTCTAAAATTTTGAACATATAAAAATATATTAAAAAACATGGTTGAATATTAATAACTGTGGAGAACATCACAACTCAAAAACTAACCTGAGCAAAACAAGCACGAACAATAAAAAACTACAACAAAGCAAAAAACAGGAAAAACCCAACCAAGAAGCTATAAACAATAGGAGAAGAAAACCAACTAGCCAATAGAAAACCAAACCCCACAACCAAGTTCACAAACAAAACTCCAGAAAAATCAACCAGCAGGAACAAAAAATAGGACCTAAGTAAAAAATTATAAAACTTTTTAATAAAAACAGGAAAGAATTTTAAAATTTCTATTTGCTACTTTTGTAGAAGATCAACCAATGAATATTGTGAATATTAGAATTAATTGAAATATGGTGATTCCTAAAAATCCTGGAATTTTTCTCATATCAAATCACATAAGCAACAACTCGAAAAACCAAAAAATAGAAATGCTTAGAAATTTTGCAAGATAAATGTTGTGTAATTTAGGGAGAACAAAACGTAAATCCAGAAGAAGAATAAAGATTTAACGAGGTTCGGCAAAGATACCTGCGTCCTCGGGAGCAGCGGCGAATTCACTATTTCAGAGGAGTCAAGTTTAGTTGCATACCCATAGGGTTACACATTTATTTATAGATAAAATCCATATATAATTACTAAAACGCCCTCGCTCCCCAATCCACTAAATTCCAAGAGACACTCTTCTTCACCAGGAAACACACCTCTTCATTCCAAGAGACTCCAAATTTCTGGTATATGAGTTATACCTAACAAATCTCCACCTTGGCGAATATCCTGCCCCTTAGGTGAAATACATCATGGAATTTCTTACACCAAAGTGAGTTGGGCAATCATGCCATTTAACAATTGCAAACATTCAACAAGTTTAAGAGATGCAAAAACTCGTTGATAATACTTGGCTTGGTCATCATACCTGCTGCATTTCTATCATATGATCCAACAGAGTGAACTCCACCTACAACTGTACTCCCCAACAGTTTATAGATATTATCAGGTTTCGTAGCTCGCAATGGCTTCAAAATTTGTTGTTGTGTCAACAAATATTTCACCCTTGTTTTCCACAATCCGAAGTTTATGGTTCCATCGAACTTCACTATCTCGAATTTTGCACCAGATATTGTCATTTAATCTTGGAGTGAACTTTTCTTGTCTTGCTTCGAAACAAATAAACACCGAAAATAAATTCAATGAAACCTACAATTTCCTCTATCAATTGCATCAATATTTCCTGTGATTCGTGAATCAAAATTTGCACACGAAGCATTTTTTTTGTTCGAGCAAAAATTCAGCCGAACTACTGCGAACACCATGTCTGAATCTCTTTCTTGTTTGTGTGAACACCTCAGCCTAACTCCACCTGTCGCTACTACTACTGCGACGAACTTGCAAAAGGCGTTGCCAGAACTCCACCCAGACACAGACGCTCGCGCAAACACCTCGGTGAACTGCTTCACGCGAGCCTCTTCCTCAGCTGCGAAGAAAACCCGCGATCCATCGCCTTTTGCGCCTGTTCGCGTCCTGTTCACCTGTCGCACAAAGTTAAAAAAGCTGTCGCGCAAACTCCTTGGAGAACCGACCTCCACCTATTCACCAAACCCGCGACTTTCTTGAGCGTCGCGTTCTTCGCGCCGAAGACTCTTCGCGGACCAGTTCTGCCTCAACTCATCTGTTGTAGAACCGCCTTGATTGTCGTGATTCTCCTGTGATTCATGAATCAAAATTTGAACACAAAGCATTTTTCTTGTTCGCGCAAAAATTCAGCCGAACTACTGCGAACACCATATCTGAAGCTCTTTCCTGTTTGCATGAACACCTCAGTCGAACTCCACCTGTCGCTACTACTCCTGCGACGAACTTGCAAAATGCGTTGCCAAAACTCCACCCAGACACAGACGCTCGCGCAAACACCTCGGTGAACTGCTTCACGCGAGCCTCTTTCCCAGCTGCGATGAAAACCCGTGATCCATCGCCTTTTGCGCCTGTTCGAGTCTTGTTCACCTGTCGCACAAAGTTACAAAAGCTGTCGCGCAAACTACTTGGAGAACCGAACTCCACCTATTCACCAAACCCGCGACTTTCCTGAGCGTCGCGTTCTTCACGCTAAATACTCTTTGCGGACCTGTTTTGCCTCCACTTCTCTGCTGTAAAATCGCCTTGATTGTCGTAGCAACTACAAGCAAAGCCTGCCCAGACCCCGTTCGAACTGCCGAAGCTCCATCGCGAAACTGCCCCTCTGGTTTGGAACCACTGAAGTGGCTTCCTCGCGAGTCGCGTGGTTCATGATCTCCCTCTCCTCCCCGAAGGCTGCTCAAAGAAGCCTCTGTCGCACGCCTGTGCGACACACCCGCCAACATGAATTAAGAAGGACCTCCTGTAGCGACTTGAGAACTCATGTTCTAAATCGCTTGCTCGCAAGCCCTCTATATCACAAAACTTCTTGTCGAATTCAGAAATACCGCAAATCGCCTCTGTTCTTGCTCCGTACCGCACAAACTGTCGCAATTCCTTAAACTTCGAAACCTTATCAACCAAATCTTTTTCTTCTTCGTTTTTCCTACGCTGATTTCCTCTGCTCCAGAACCTCGCTCTGATACTAATTGTTGTGCAATTTAGGGAAAACAAAACCCAAATCCAGTAGAAGAACAGAGATTTAACGAGGTTTAACAAAACGAGGTTCAATAAAGAAGCCTATGTCCTCGAGAGCAGAGCGGCGAATACACTATTTAAGAGGAGTCAAGTTCTCCCCCAACCCACTAAATTCCAAGAGACACTCCTCTTCACCAGGAGACACACCTCTTCATTCCAAGATACTCCAAATTTCTGGTATATGAGCCATACCTAACAATAGACTATCAAAATGATTGATGAGTTGAAAAATATTACTATGAGCTATAAAAATTACTGTTATATAATTAATTTTTAAGAAGCATTTAAGAATAAAAAACATTAAAAAAAAGATTATCATGATTTTCAAGAGTATTCATACATAAAACACAAGTCAAATTGACATGCATAACTCTTAAAGAAAGAAAATCACAAGTTTTAAGCCCTCTAATAATAACTTTCGATGTATGAATTATATATTTAAAAAAAACCCTTAAACCAAATAATCTTAACCCAATTAACACGAGGAGAAACTACATAAAGATAACAATAAAAATCTTTATGAGAATAAGTAAAAGGAGAAGATACATAAAGATAACAATAAAAATCTTTATGGGAATAAGTAAAACTATTATTCCAATAACAAGTGAGATAAATGAAAATTAGTACCTTGCTAATAGCAATGATACAAAAACTAGGAGCATGAATATTATAAGGTAAATTTCAATTATTATTAAAAACAATATCTTTAAGTTTAAAATTGAGAGGAAGAGTGAACCAAATATAAATAGAATCAAAAAATTACTTCATAACAGGAACTCCCTCAAACCAAGAATCAAAATAGAAAAACAGATGACAATTATTGGTAATAACTAAAAAGAAAACATAGAAGATACTTGAATTTGATGATAATTAGGATAAGATTTTTTTAAAACGGAGGACAAAGAATTACCTTTTGTGCCAAAAGAATCTTAAAGGTTAAAAAGTCAAATAAGATTGAAAATTATAATATTTTCAAATAATTTTAATTTTGCATATCATTTTGAAGATTAAACATCATAATTTGATATATGAATAGAGATTTTAAAAAAAAGATAAATTTAATTGCAGAGCACGTAGCAGTTGGGGTTGTGCAACCAACGGCTCATTTGAGACGACGATGGGCCTCTGTTTTATCATAGAAACAGTTCCGAGAATGTCATATTTCCGTTCGATAAATCAACCTCTACAGAAAGGCGTCCGCCGCAACGTCATTTTTCGCCGTTCTGAGATCGGGCCTGTAGGCCTCCATTCTGCAATTCCCATCTCCGTTCTGTTGTTTCAGAAAGCCCAAGTCCAAAATACCCTACAAGGAGCCCCACCTCGTCCTACACATCTCCATCATCCCCTCCGACATCACTGCTTGCGGGTAATGATGTCGCCGGCGAGAAGCAGAACAATGGAGTGAGGAGTCCGAAGGAAAGGTTTGCTGCTACCTCCTTCCTGTTTGCGTCAATAACTAATCAAAGCTCTCGGTGGCTGTTGTGAAAAACGACGACAATAAAGCGAAAAATGGAATGAGAAAAATTGCACACAGAAAAAACAAACACCAGAGCAACATACAGATTTACGTGGTTCGGCAAGTTTAGCTACGTCCACAGAGCTGCAGAGAAATTTATTACTTCGAGGAATTACACCATCGAGCGCCTTGACGTTTACAAGAAAATCTCTATTTTTCTTCTCTCTTCCTCTCTTTCTCTCTTAGAGGACTTGGTTTGGCTCTTAGTTGGCTTTTGCTTGGCTTAGCTCTTCACTTGGCTTGATATCAACCAATAACCAAAAGAGGCTATTTATAAAATCAAGGAGAGTGATAGGTGGGAGGTAGGTGGGAGGTAGATGAGCGGTAGGTAGGAAAGTAGGTGAGCGGTAGGTAAACCCTCTTAATTATGAAGCTAATTAACATGTGGTGGACTGGGCCTCCACATTACCCAACAATTATCCCACTTGGAGACTGTGACACTCACTGCACACCTACAGGCTGCATCATCTGCTAGCTATACCGACCTTTTTCTCAAACATGATATCCTCCACCTCTGCAACTTGAAGCCCTTATCTTCATGCCAGATGGCTAGCTGAAGTCGAACACAACTTTAGCTTCTCACGAGTAACACCATCAGTTGACATATCACCGTCAACGTAGCCTTGTACCACCAAGCTCTATTCTGGGTTACTCTTGTATCTTCTTAAGACTCCTACTGCATTAACACTATCATGCCCCTGCTGAAAGCCCTTTTCAACAAGTCTAGCCTTGTACCTCTTACGGCAACCAAGCGCAGTCTTCAGCCTGTACACCCACATGTTGTGCATGTCTTCTTCCTTGGTGGAAGTTTTGCCTACTCCAAAGTCTGATTCCCTGGCAAGGAATCTGTCTCCTCCTTCTTGGTCAGCTCCCACTTTCTCAAATTCTTATCTTGAAAGATTTCTTCATAGCTCTGTAGTTCTCCACCATTTGTCTGTACAAGGTCCGGTTTTCCTGCCTTTGGCGCTCTGCCACTTTTCAAGAAATTGACATTCTTCTACTTTTCCATAATGCACCTCTGACACATGTGTCCAAGTCTGCAATGCCGCAGAACTCTCATGCTCTCTGCAACCGTAGTAGCAACAGTGTTGAGTAAACCAGTAGTTATATATACTGTGTCAGTTTTCTTACCCCGAGCCAGTACTAATGCTCCTTTGGTAATCTTCCAGGTGCTATCTGAGAACACTACCGAATGACCACCCTTATTAAGCTGCCCAACAGAGATAAGGTTTTTCTTCAACTCAGGAACTTGTCTGACCTTTTGCAAAGTCCATTTTCTCTTATTAGGGAGTGCAATATCAACGTCTCCCATCCTCATCACGTCTAGAGCTTTTCCATCAGCCATATGTACCTTCCCAAAGTCACATGCAACATAATTTCGCATCAACTTCAGGTGGGAAGATGTATGGAAGGAAGCCCCTGAATCCAATATCCAGTCATCAACAGAGCTGTGAACTGCCAGCAATAGTGCATCCTGTATTTCTTCAGTTACAACATGAGCGCCATCATTCACCTTTTTCTTAGGATTCCTGCAGTTCCTTTTTATGTGGCCAACCTTGCCACAATTCTAGCAGGTTGCCTGCTGACTAGACTTTGATTTTGATCTTCCTTTGTTTGAGTTCATGTCATGTGATCTCCCTCTGAAATCAACAATCAATACCAAACTCGAACCCGATGTCTCGTCGAAATCTTTCCTGCGCACCTCTTCAGCCAAAATTAAATCACGAATATCATCATATTTCAGTTTATATTTACCTGCAGAACTGCTAACTGCCATCCTCATGACTTCCCAACTATTTGACAATAAAGCCAACAATATCAACGCATGTATCTCATTATCAAAATCAATTTTAACAGACGACAATTGATTTGTGATTGTGTTGAAATCATTCAGGTATTGAGCAACAGAGACACCTTCCGCCATCTTCAAGTTGAATAACTTTTTCATCAAGTGCACCTTGTTATTCGCCGAAGGCTTTTCATACATACCTGATAAAGCCTCCATGAGATCTGCAGTAGTCTTTTCCTTGATGACGTTGTGGGCAACTGATCTCGACAGGGTTAATCGTATAACCCCCAGAACCTGTCGATCCAACAGATTCCATTCCACCTCGTCCATCTTTCCGGTCGCTTTCCTAGTAATGGAAGATGCAGTTTCTTCCTATAGAGGTAGTCATCTATCTGCATCCTCCAGTAAGCAAAATCTGTGTCATTGAACTTCTTGATTCCTGATGTCATCACTTCGTTTCCGCCCATCATTTTTTCTTAGATCCGAACCCAAATCTCTGATACCAGTTGTTGTGAAAAAAGACGACAATAAAGAGAAAAATAGAACGAGAAAAATTGCACGCAGAAAAACAAACACCAGAGCAATACACAGATTTACATGGTACGGCAAAATTGCCTACGTCCACAGAGCTGCAGAGGAATTTATTACTTCGTGGAATTACACCATCGAGCGCCTCGACGTTTACAAGAAAAATCTCTATTTTTCTTTCATCTCTTCCTCTCTCTCTCTCTTCCTCTCTTTCTCTCTTAGAGGACTTGGTTTGGCCATTGGTTGGCTTTTGCTTGGCTTAGCTCTTCACTTGGCTTGACATCAACCAATAGCCAAAAGATGCTATTTATAGAATCAAGGAAAGTGGTACGTGGGAGGTAGGTGAGCAGTAGGTAGGATGTGATAGGTGAGCGGTAGGTGAGAAAGTATGTGAGCGGTAGGTAAGCTCTCTTAATTAGGAAGCTAATTAACATGTGGTGGACCGGGTCTCCACATTACCCAACAGTGGCCTTCTGGGAGGAGATAGTCAATTCATACGTGCTCCGTTGGTACTCGAGTGAGGAGCAACGCATCAGTCCATCGATTTGTTTTCATCGGTCGAGAAAATGGGAAAAGTTTCTTTCGGACCAATAATATGTCTGTTATATCAAACATACCTAAAATTATTAAAGTGGAACCACAAATCACAGAGATTATTAGAGTAGAACTGTAGATGTTATTGAAGTGGAACTGCAGATGTTATTTAAAGGATTATTGAGAGGTTATTAGGGTATTAACTCAAATAACATCACAATAATCACTCAATAACCTCTTAATAACCCCGAAATAACCTCTGTGGTTCCACTTCAATAATCTTCTGCAATAGCCCTCACAATAACTCCCAATAACCTTAGCTGTTCCACTTTAATAACCCCCTATAATAATCTCTGCAATAACCTAATAATAATCTCTGCGGTTTCACTTCAATATCCCCTGAATTAACCCTCGCAATAACCCTCTAATAACTTACACTATTTCATTTCAATAACCCTCCAATAACCTCCACGATGTAGCACGCGCAATGATATATTACTGGAGTCTGCATGTAGAGCTACGTTTGGAGTAAGGACAAAAAATTTTTCCCTCTGAGACAATTTTTTTTTTTTGAGGAGAGAAGAAGGAGAAAGAATATTATAGTCTTTTTAGAACGTTATAAATGTTGAAAGAGAACATTTTTACCTTTAAAATTTATTAATTTATCAAATTTAACTTTCTAACACAAACTTGCTGATCCTATGTTTAAACGAATTTCTGTAAAATGTGAAGCTCTCTCAAACGAGTCCCAAATCCACCAGCACAGTGGGGCAGTTCGGAGGCTGGAAACAGTCGTCTAGCCCATCTTCATCTATGGAGGTCGCGGGCGACCGTTTCCCCGCTCTCCACTCGCCTGCAATCTCCGTTAATTCTAGTGGCTGGAACTCAGACGCAGTTCGGATCACCGAGGTGAAGTCATGGCTGTCATCTCAGTTTGAAGCAGCCGGAAGAGACGTGCCGGAGTTCGAGTATACCCCCCGAAGCGTCTCCCAGCTTCATGCCCTCGCAACTCTCTCCCAGTCCCGATCGCGCGCTGCCTCTATTGTCGCCGATGATCTCCGCCTCAAAGCTGCGGAGTACCGCGCTCAGGGCGCACGGATGCGCGAGGTCCTCGATAGCGCCGGTCTCTCCCAGGAGCGCCTCACTCCTGATGCGGTCTCCTCTGTCCAGGTTATTGCCAGCGTTGCCAATTTGCTGAACATACGCGATACTGAGTCTAGTAGGTCAGTACATATCAGGGTTTTTAATCTTCGTGTTTTACGATATCTTTTGCCTAATTGGAGTGAAAACGTTTCGAACCAAAACGATGAAATATTCTGGATATTATTCTGGTCAGACCTAATTAGAAATCAACACCGACTTTACTTTAAGCAATCAATGAAGATAGACTTTTCATTTTTGACGCACTTTTTCTTTCTACGGAGTTAAGCTTTTCCCTTTTTGTTCGCGAACTCTGCATCAGTTTTATTGTTGCCATGGGGGATTTGTCCTTGAGGAAGGCGGAGGTGGATGAGAAGAGGGCGAAGGTGCAGAAGGATTCCAAGGCTCTTCTGGAGTACACTCGCAAGGCTATTGCGAGGCTCAATGATCTCAAGAAGTAGGAATTCAATGTTTTTTTTTTTTTTGGTGGAGGTTTCAGATGGGTCTTCATGTTGTTATGCAGAGATGTCTTTTTATTTATTTATACTTGTGTGATGCAGGACCTTTATAAAGTTTGATAATGAAATTGACGTTCATGAGGCTCAAGCTGAACATTGGCAGAGGAACATGGCTATCATGGATTCAAAAGAAAAACAGTACATACTTCAACACAATAATTATAAGGTATGCCTTCTGTTTGGAGTTAATTTGGCTTGTCAAATGGCTTCTTTGTGGTTGTTGTTGGTCGGCAGCAGAAGAAACATGCTCACAGGAAGTATTATTTCCTTGAGTTTTGCTCATAATATAGATCTTTAAATTAAATTCATGACACTTAATAAGTTTTACCTGTCAATGTTGCACTATAAGATAAATGTATCTTAGACTGGCCAAAGTAGATGGGTATGAATAGGGCTGTAATTGTGCCAAGTCGAGCCTAGTATATCGTAGTTCAGACTTGGCTTGGTATAATTTTAGGTTCATGCTCGGCTTGAGCTTGTGTCAACTTTCATATATTGTTCAAGCTTGAATTGTTTAAATTTTTCAATGTTTGGACTTGATTTGTTCTTAATTTGTTTATGACAAGTGAACTAGTATTTAAACAAGCTAATGAACGAGCTAACAATTCAAACGAGTATCGAGATCTTTTATACAAAAAATTCAGTAAAATAATTTTATAGATTGGATCGCAGTTATTAATTTATTGATTATAAACTCTAAACCCTACATTATCTTAAATCTCATTTCTCCTCTTTTTTTCCCTAAATCCCCTGCTTAGGAGATGTTTAGTAGATTAATTTATGTAGCATTTAAGCATAATTTAACCTAAATCCTTCCAAACAACTAAAAATAACAACTTTTAAATCTATAGAAACTTAATATAATGTATTTATATATCATATATGATATAAGCTTTCATCGAGCTATCAACAAATGAGTTAATATTCTATTTAATTTTTTTTTTAAATAATATATCATATAACTACGATTTATCATTGAATTAATATTGAGTATTTAATAAATGTCTTGTTGAACAACAAATGAGTTTGTTCGTAAACATAAATGAACAAGTTCAATTTTGTTTATGTTTAGGTCATTTAAGCTTCGAACTTTTAAAAATCGTTCAAGTTTGTTTGTTTATTAATTTGAACGAACATGACTGAGTTTTAATCAAGCCGAGTTCGACTTGTTCATTGAGTGCATAGGTTCATTTACAACACTAGGTATGAACAATTTGGATATCATCATTTTTTAAGATATTTTCAAGCTTTATTGTATCACTATCGGTGGGATCGAAATTTGAGCACTGCCACATTATTGACTGCTGATTGCAATGTTTGAGCTTGAATCTAAATAATTGTTAATATGCATTCTTTTTAAAGGGAGCGGGCCATGTGTAGATTGAAGATATGGTGTGCAATTCTCATGGATTTCTTTTCATGAAATTTTAAATCCCATCAATTTTATTTTAAATAGAGTTTTCATGTAAATAGATATTGTCATGTATATTGAGTTTGTTATAGTTGTTTACATGTATCTACGTAGCATTATGTTCAATAAGGTGCATTTTGCTAAGTGATGCTCTATTGTCTAATTGTCTTTCATTTAGTTATATTGCCTTTATATGGTATATTCAAATTGTAAAGAGAGCAAATGAGTGGATCTTAGAAGGAGATATGCAAATTTCCACTCGACGAAATCAGCGAATGCATAAATGATCAGCAAATGCATAAATGCTTTGAGCAATTTAGAGTGCAGTTTAATTTTGTGTACATTATTTTATATTATTGTTTCAATTTAGTGATTAAACATACTAGTGATGATATGGCCTATGATTTTCTATTTTGGAGTTATTGAGTGCTTATCCTATTACAGAGTTTGGTATGAGTTCCTGTAAACCTTATAATAGTAATTGGTGCAAAATCTCATAGCTTTCAATCCACATGATTTTGCATGGAGATGAAATTTTCTATAAGAGTTTTAATATTATGATTTTGCAAATTGAATGAGTTTTGCATTTGCATTTAACTTCAACACTAGATTTAAAAACTACAACATTCTTCTTACTTTTTTACAACACAAGATTTTCACCCAAAATGATATAATAGCTTGAAGTAGATTTTCGATCCACAATTGATCCATCATAGTACACATTTAAATAAACTTCAATCTAAAATGACCTAGTTAATGCTAAACCATATATTATCCTACATAATTTTGATATATTATAAAAATCTTGGGATAACATTCCAATATATTTTTCTTAAAGTTTTTCTTATGTTTTAACTGCCATACTAATGTGATTGAGTGGCATTTAGATATATTAATTTTCCAACCATGCATAAATAGGGAGAAGCATCTTTACAGCTTTTATCATCCTCAGATAATTTCAAGGATTTCATGGAAGTTATCAATAAAATTTGTAGTTTATTTTTATTAAAAGAGAGACATAACTTTCTTAATATATGAAAACCCAATTCAAGAAAGTGTTTTGGATGCTTCAGACAATTAATGGCAATCTCTTCTATAGATACATTTTTATTTCAGTAATGTTTCAATTATCATTCTTAGTATAATTATAATGCCATTGATATTCATAGCAAGAGTCAATGTGCAAGGGAAAGAGTTTTCAATAAAGATAGTGATCAAAAATAACTTTTTGTAGTCCAATATTTTTGGGAACCTTATAGAGTTTGTCAAACTAAGCTTATGTACTTTTTTTAATCCATATTGCTTTTCAAATTTTTCCCCCCACTTGCCCACCCACCCCCTGCAAGCAACTTATTGTTGAAGAATATTAGGCTAATTTTCTAGGTCTCATTACAAAATCAAAATTAAGAGTGCTCAATATGGAATCAAAAGGTAAGAGCATGCTATCAAACAAGCATCAAAGAGTGTTTTGATATGAAACTAAAAAAATTGTAATAAAAGTTAAAGCTTCAATATTTTAGTTTACTTATAGAATTTAAAAATTTTAATGTTTAATTTATTATATTCATATGGAAGCCAAAAGTAATTCCTATGTGTTTTAGTTAGCCTTTGTTTTGATTAGGATGTTATTTGGCCAACTACTCCATTTGTTCCCCTATACCTTAGGGTCCGTTTGGGGCGGAGGTTTTCGCGCGGCGTGGTAAGCGGCCGCCAACGGAGACTGTTTGGTTCGGTGTCTGAAATGTGGCGGGACGCCTTTTGGCAGAACGTGGTCCGCGGATCGAATCCTGCGGCCCGCTTTCAAGCGATGGATTTTACTTGGGTTACCCTTCGTCACTGTAGAGATGCGGGAGATGCGGGAGATGCGAGAGATGCCGGAGATGGGGAGATGCGAGATATGCGGGAGATGCCGGAGATGTGGGAGAATCCAGATGGCTCTACTCCGTCTCCATTGCCGAGAACTCTCATTTCTCCGTCGTGGAAGGAGGCAGCAGGCAACATCACCTACAATTTGCCCTCTTCCCTCCTCCCATTACCTCTGTCGTGGGATAGGTATGCAATCCATGCATTTCCAACAACTTTGTTAGCATACTTGTTATTTTCTTCTTAATCGGCGCTTTGTTGCAAGTAATTTATCTTGCATTTATAGGATTACAGTAATTTATCAATTTATAGGATTACAATAATTTATCTTGCAAATTACTCATATAACTAAATATAAACCCAAGATTTAGCAAGTATTACTGTAATCAATAGGATTACAATAATTTATCTTGCTTTTACTGTGGATTTTCTTAGCATAACATTCTTTAGTGATGTCTTCTCTTTTCACTGCACATAAAATGCTTATGTGGTAAAATATGAGCTTGATATGTATGACCTTGAATTATTTGGCTATTTATTATTGAATTTCTGAAATATGAATGAATTGCTATTTTTGAAAATCAACTCATTTAGATAAGGTGCAAAATTATAATATTTTCATCTTGAACTTCGATATAAGGTGCATACTTCTCTGGACACAATTATAATATTTCCATCTAGAACTTTGATATGAGGATTTTCCATCAATAGGAAGTATCTGCAGAAGCATTCGAGCACCACATCGAGCATTCTCGGCCACGAGAGGACATCATTAATATCATCATTATTTTAATCATAATTTTTTTTCTTTTTCTTTGACACTTTCAATACTCATTGTTAAATGAGTGCTGAATCTGAACTTCTGTTCTGTTTTGAAATGAATATCTGCTTTTGAAGTTTAAAAAGTGTGGCTTTTACGATATTATTTTAAACAGTTTTACAAAATAGGGGCAGAATGGTCATTTTTTCGAAACAATGTGTTCTATCATTGCTTTTAGACAACTAGCACCAAACAAGTGATCAACACGTTAACACGAGTGTTCTGAGAAGATGACCATTGCATTACGCCAAACATAGCCTTAGACTCCAATCACAACCAATAAAATCCTTGGATCAACTCTTCCAAGGCTAGATCAACTTTGACCTTAGAGCCAAAGATTTTTGGCAATTAAAGTCAAAGGAATGTTTATATCTTTTGGAGCTTCAATTATTAATGCTTGTACTTGGTAGCTTTATCTTCTACAAATCACTATCTCTGAATTTGGACTTGGTTAATTTTTTTTTTTTTTTTTATGATTTGATAAAATTAAGGAGAAAATTAGAGTATTTTATGCTTTGTTCTTTGCTTATAATGTTATGTACTTCTACTGTTTGTCTCCATCACAAAGCTTAACTTACTACCTTAATCTATTGTGAAGGAGTTCTCCGCATGCAAATCAACAACCTACCTAGAGTGCAAATCCATATTTAAATGCTAATTGTTGTATTTTCTTTGGAGTAACTTATGGTTTACGCATAAGGCACTCTTTATAAAAATTTAAGCTATATGCTTATCCAAAATTTAGTGCAAAGGTTTAAAATTATAAATACATGCACGAGAAATCCCCTTGCATGAATAGAATATTTTGTTTATTTATAATTCTTTTTTTTTTGTTGTTGACCCCTCAGAAGGTGTAAAAACTTACCATATATCGTCTAAGACATAATTTGTAAGAATTTCATGCTATATGTTTACCCAAAAATTAGTACATATGATTTAAAATTATGAATGCATGCATGATGCATCTTTTTGCATAAAGAGAGTATTTCTTACATTAAAAAAAAAAAAAAAAATTGGTTGACCCCTTAAAAGGTGTGTGAACCTTATCATTGAAGATCATGCCATTTATGTTAATCTTAATAGATCAAGTTGAAGGTATAATTAAGATGTTAAAAGTGATTGATATTAGGTTACATGAGAGTGATCTGAGAGGCCAAGAATGTATGGAGGATACTTAGACCCAATTTATTAGAGTAAGAAATGGTTATTTTGGTGGAATGCAAAGCCTTACATAAACCTCAAAGAAATCAGAGTTTTAGGAGGCAACATTTTCAAAGGAATGGAGACTAAGAAGATTGTTAGAATATGTATGTTGAAAACTTTAATGATCATTCTAGGAAAATTAATGCCGGGGCACGTTCTTATGACGGTTTATATAATCCTAATAAATTATTTGGTTGAGTTGTGCAAATGTATGGGTTCTTTGAGTGATGTAGGTGGATTATTACTTCAATTTTTGCCAAGATGAAGCTTGCTGGACATACAAATATCTATTGGATTAATAGTGTTGTGAAGTTTCGGAGGGTCAACCTCACTTAGATAGAGATGAAATAAATTTTAAGTATCCAGTGCGTCCCAAGGCACCGTGATAAAAAACCTCGTAGGAAATTGCTAATTCAAAGGCAAGGCACCTTTAAGTTATTAAGTATCAATGCACTTTTTGACAACTTAATTTTCAAAATTGATTGTTCAGATGATAATTGACAATTGACCAATAGATTTGTTATTGGTTTTATAATGTGGTGGAAATATTTGACCCCTATACATTAGGGATGTTGTCTATTATGCCCTCATGCATAAAATAGAGGAAGGCTACCTCCTTTCTTAGATTTAAAAGCCAGACCACTCCAATTCATACCCAAAGGTTTGTTGTACGCCTAACCCATCACTAATGGCACAAAAACTATTATGACTAATACTAAAAAGTTCATGGTTAAAAAAAAAAAGACACAAAATCCAATTGACTAATGCTGATTCAATTGAACTAAAACTTGTTTGCTCCATTTTTATAAGGGAGGCGGAGAGAGGGAGGGGGCGAATTGTGCGTCATACTGAGAGCAAAAGGGAGTAGAGAAGGTGAGCTAAGGGAGAAACCAAGAGACGAGGTGAGACAGGGAAAGAAGAGGTGGAATGCAGCTTGTACAATGTATTTGATTAGGCGTCATGCGGTGCTCGAGTGCATTTGGCCGAGCATAAGGAAGGTGAATGAGCATTGTGGTAGCTATATATTTTAAACAATTTGCATGTGAAAATATAATTATTATACATGTATCTCTTTTAAACCTTATAAAATTTACATATTTATAGTAAAATTATTAAGGTAGATTTAGGCACTTGATTCTTCCATTAAATTTGTGAACTAGAATCAAATCATAATTTGTGAGCAACAACCCAAATTGATCAGTTTGATTCAGGTCAAATTGTGTTTTTGGCTTGTTTTTGTTTTCTTTTTCACGCTTCTTGTGACCATACAATCCCTAATCTTTAAAGCACAGATGCTTTCTTAAGAACATAGAAGTGTCTCTTCTGGAATGCCTTGTTAATTTTATAATTGTAGTATCAAACTAAAT
Organism: Papilionanthe hookeriana x Papilionanthe teres; assembly: GCA_022702705.1. Taxonomy (NCBI): domain Eukaryota; kingdom Viridiplantae; phylum Streptophyta; class Magnoliopsida; order Asparagales; family Orchidaceae; genus Papilionanthe; species Papilionanthe hookeriana x Papilionanthe teres. Next base: position 61,285,854 of record CM040423.1, on the reverse strand, counting down.
GATGGAATGAAATTGCGATCTCTGAAGTAATAACTTAGATACATTAGTCAAATATTAATTCAAGTAGAGGTCCCCACACTTCTGCCTCATATTCATTTAGAATCAATGACTTGCCTACCTTTTTACCTTAGCAAGGGACCGGTTTAATTGGTATTAGCTTGCTGTACTTTAGTATTTAACTCGGTTTGTCAGTTTGAGCTTGCTTCATGGGGTTTGTCATAATCCCAGTTCCCATCTCTTATGCTTGTTAGACGTACTAAACTAATATGAATAATGTCTTTTACCTATGAAGGAACATAGCCCTTTGTCTCTTTAAAGCATAGAAGATAGCATAAATATGCTGACTTGCCAGATGACTTCCATGTCATAATGTGTGTACCATTGACTATAAGTTTTGATTTCTTTCTTGGGATTATCTATGCTCTAGTGTTGAATTCTAGAACGTTTATTCATTTCAATATGGCATTAACATCACAAAACTGAGATCTGTAATCTAAGTTGTAGATGCTCTCATGTAACTTATTGCAACTTGACATTCATAAATACAATTGTCTTTTTTATAATTTGAGAAAGTTGCGAGACTTAATTCGAATTATGTGCATACCTATGGTAGCAATGAGCAAACTTTTCTGTTTTCCTTTTTGGTCGTTTGTCATTTAGAAGTTGTCCTTGAAAAAATGTGCACTTTGCAGGCTTTGTTAAGTCGTGTGGGTTACACTTCAGAAATCAATCATGGCGTGCTTATGGAAATGGCTGAGCATAAGAAGGACTTGGAGAAGATGACCAAGCCGATTTTGGATACATTAAGGAGCTATCAAGACTTACCTCCTGTATGTTTTATTATTTTCTTTTTTACTTAATATATTTTTTGAACTTACCTCCTGCCTTTTTCTCTCTCTCTCTCTCTTGATTGATTTTATGTGCTAGAAAGTGAAAGTAATACTTTTCCTATTTGCATTCAGGATAAAGCTCTTGCTGCTTTGGCTATTGAAGATAAGAAAAGGCAATATGCAGCTGCTGAAAAATATCTTGAAGAAGTCCTACATTCTGCTCTAACTACACCAGAACTCTGAGGTTGTTTTTATTTGACTCTTCAGGGAAGATTGAATGCGGAGGTTTGGAATATTTTCAAGCTTTGCATGCTTGAAGCAATTGTTCGAGATTTGTTTTGATGTTTTTGAGATTTGGATTGTAAAGAGTGAATTTTTAAACTTGCATGGCCGGCTATGTTATAGTTGTGCATCCTAATTAATTTTCCCATAAAATTCATCATGCTTTCGTGTTAAATGACCTGAAGTGTTTATTGCATTGCCTCTGAGGATTTTATTTTCGCCAAAATTTTCTCTTTACATCTGATTTTTGTTAGTTTGCACAGTGGGACTGAATTAAATGACGATTTATGTATAAATATCTACTTGATAAAAGAGCAATCATTTTAGCTCAATGATTTTGTCCACAAAATTGTGCTTATATTAACTTTGTTGATTTTTTAGAAAGCTGGAGCTCGAACACTAGCCAAAAAATGACATTCAAAGAAATTTTGGTATCGATAACAAGTAGCACCAATTTTCTTTCCCTTGTAATTGGGATAATAATTTATTTGTTTAGGAACCTGTTTGAATAAAGTTGTTGTTTTTTATTACATGTAAATGACCTAAGCCTACCTTTGGATCTCAATTTTATGAGTTAGGAGCTCTGCCCCATTATGGTTTCTTTTCACTTACATACCCATATAACTTTTGTCTCATATAAAAACTCTAGAACTCATTTTCTAAGATTCTCTTTACCCTTATAAATGAAACTAAGCCCTAAACCTTCCTTCAAGTTGTTGGCATCATTTTTGGTGTAGCAGACATTTCAGTACACACCTTGATTGTCGTTAATCATCCTGAGAGTGAGCTCGTCACAATGGTCATATTATTGGTGGTTTAAGTCTCACCTTACTTAAAGGGTTTATACCAAGGCATTTTGTCTACAACGTCAAAGAGCTTCATGCTCGGACATCCTCATTTCCGCTCAAGGAGATCAGCACTTTAGCGCTCAGTCAGAATGCCTCAACACTGTTTTTTAATCATCTTGGCGCTACCTTTTTAGCGCTTCTGCGCCAGGATCTCTGTTTCAAGTACTTCTCATAAGGCATTAACGTGAAGAGCCCTGCCCCATTGTTTCTGTAGACTTATTGGCAAGTGAGCACCAAAGTAGATTTCAATAGGCTTGCTTGGTTCAACCTCCTAGCCAGGTTGATTGGTTTCTCTCATCTGTTACGACACTTTAGTATATCATTTTGAAGCAGCTTAAGCAATACTTTGTCATCTTAATTTGGAGATCGGCTTGGGAAACGTGGTTAGCATAATATTCTCCACATTTTGAATGCCCAGTTCAATGACCTTGGATGTCTAAGTGTTCAGTAATGTTGTGGGGTCTGCTTAGTTTTGATTTGCTAAAGATTTTTGTAATCTACAAGAAACTTGATTCTATTTGTTGTTGAATTTGTGCCACGGAGAATTTGTATCTATTAGGAGGCCTTTTTTTTCTTGCTGTTCAGTTGAGTACTGAGCTAGCTTTTGGACAAATTTATTGACTGATGAAATGCATAATTGTGATTAATTTCGAGTAGTGTCAAAATTGTCACCGACTATTTACATGAGACCATTTTAATCTCAAAGTTTGTATAATTGCTGAAATAGTCCTTAGACTCTTTAAATTGGGTCTAAAATAGTCCCCATGGAGGACTATTAGAGCTCAATTTTAAAATAGTCTGGGACTATTTTGACGCTTTTGTAAATTCTGGTAAACGACTCCATGTAAAAGTTCGAGCACTATTTGGGACTTTACTCGATTTAATTTTTTTTATTTTAGATTGTTGAATTTGTGCGTATGAAGAAATTGTATCTATTAGGAGGTCACTTTTTTTTATCTTTTTTTTTTTGTGAGTTGGGTACTAAGCTAGCTATTGGACAAATTTATTGATGGATGAAATGCGTAGTTTGTGTTTTTTTTAGGGTTAATCATATTTTTCTCCTCAATTTTTTGGTTAACACAGAACAAGGATATTAATGTATTTTCTAGGTGCCTTCAATTATTTATCTTCTTGGATCTCATGTAATTCAAAATATATAAATTGGGGCATTTACATACATATCACAAAATTGTCATGTATTTACATATCTCATGCCTAAACTTCCATATTTACACTTATATCACAGCTTTATTATCACATAAAAAATTACAATATTATCACTTTTTAAAAATGAAATACACCTTTACATGCATAGGTTTAAAGCAGAAAGCGCTATATATGTAAATATGAAAGTTTAAGGCCCCATTTGGGACAGTTTATTCACAGCGGTGACGTTTTTGAAAACGCTGCCGCCTGTTTGGAAAGTGAGTTCTTCAGGAGTTCGAGAAAATGACGTTTTACATTTACATTAAGCGCTGATCGTGAGTCCTCCCCCGCGATCCGCATTTCGTTCGAGCGAAAGACTCATTTCGCCGCCCCCCCATTCGTCTGTGGGATCAGGGTCTTTGCAGACGGAGAGAATATCGGCTTTGAGAAGGCTCGGACAGAGGGAAATCGAGAGGAGGATTCACTTGTGTGATGAGCGAAGGTTTCACGCAACTGGGAAGCAGAAGGTCGCGGGGGCATGGGCGCGGAGGTGAGGGAGAAAGGCTTGATTCTTCTCGATCGCGATAATACCCTCGTTCTCCTCCCCTGCGATTTGCTTTGCCTGGATCGATTTCGTGCTCACCTACTTCTCTCTACCATTCCAATGGATCGATTCTTCCCCTGCGATTCTTCCCTTGCCTTCTATTTGCCTCGCCGACCGCGGTATTACGACATCAGCTATTACCTCGCTGGCCGATCGTCGCCCTACAGGATCCTCTGTCGAGCGCGCCTCCTCCATCTTTCCCCCGCCGAGAAGCTGCTCTCCCTGGTAAAATGTTTTTCTCCTCCCTCCTGTCTTGCCTCCTCTACCCCATTTGGCCGAAAATCTTCTCTAATATCGCGGTGAAGAAAGGCCCGAGTTTATGAACATGTAGGATTTCATTTTCGTATACTTGCTGTTGATTCATTTCTAAGAGGCATGACCATTTGTTTATAAGGGTATTTTTAAGGAAATTGAAGCTAAACAGTAACAGGAAAGTAATAGAGAAACAAATAACGGATCAAAAATGAAAACCATATGAGAATTGATTTCATATAACAGTTCACTAGCAAGGATAAACATGCTAAACAAAGAAAGCTTTAGAAAATAAAGGAGAATAGCAGTAAGGAAAAACAAGAAATAAACTGTTTTGATAGAATTTTGTTTGCAGAAATCTTTCTGGCATGTTTAAAAGCAGTTAATGAATGATTTTATAGTTCTCAATATCTCCATGGCCTTGTTTTGTGTTATGTAGGCCATATAGCTTGTCGTTTTGTCTACTTTTGATTATATTGACAGTCATTATGCAAATTTCTCTATATATGGGCATACTGGTCATTTTTCCAGAATAAGTTGTTTTCCAAACGCACAAACCAACAGTCATACAACTTATCCGGATCAGTTGCTTATCAGCAAATTATCAGGATAAGCTGTATAAGCTGCAACTGCCTCGAAAAGACCCTAAGTGTGAGATATGTAAATGCATAAGAATTGTGTGCTACATATGTATATTTCCTATAAAAATTTTGCTACTATTCTCTATCAGACCATTTAAAGCTATCGCACTGAATGTTCATGCAGCATCAATTCTTTGGTATATTCTAACAATTATCATAAAGAATAAGATAGCATCAACCTCCTGCTTGCGTTGTTTGGAGAGGGAAAATTTTTTTCTTCTGACCATGTTGCAAATTATTTCTAGAAATGTCTGTGGATTTCACCTTAATTTATTGAATAAAATATAAAGTTCATGTGCATGAAGATGAAAATCATTCAATTTGCATTTACGCTCACAGAAGCACATGTTTATTTAGTTCAACCTTGCAAGCAGAACACTCTCCTCTCTGAAAATGCGGATAGATGGAATTTATTTCCTTAAGCAACCATTTGTCCAAATCATAAAGTTATTGTGTTATAAAGGCAATTTATCTTGGAAGATGTGCAAATTCTATCCCTTCATGGGGTTCATGCGGTAATTTCATTATTCTGCTGTGGTTTTCTGAAGTATTCATTTAAATTATTCGTAGGTTCCAGTATTGCGGAACCTCCTACAGATCCCTTGCCAAGAAACTTGGAAGCAGATAGCATTCTGCGCATCTATGTATGATAAGCTTTTCATTGTAATGAACATAGAAATGTAAGCCTGTCATCCCCACCAGCAATAATAAATTTAACCGTCACACTAATTAGGAAGATTTACATGCATACCATTTAATTACAATTTATTTACATATGGAACACCTAAACTTCAATTTTTTACATATATGCCACCTTACATGAAAAAGTTTATTTCACTTTTTAAAAATTAGCATGGTAATTTTTTTGATGTGATACGAACGATTTGGGTGGTATAAATGTAAAAAGTAAAGTTTAGGTGTTCAATATGTAAATACATAAGAATTGGGTGGTCCGTATGTAAATGGTCTTACTATTGTAGTATACGGAGAAACAGAAATATCAGGAATCAGGATGAAGATTGATATCATGAGCTTTAAGCCGGAGGTGTCCGCTCAAATTTTGTTTGCTTCTTCTGTAAGAACATGCAGCCAATCTATCAAATTTTCTGTTCGGAGCTTAGGGACCGGTTTGGTAAACCATATTTCCTGTTCTCTTTTTGGTTCGTCAGATTAAACTGGAATTTATCAGTTTTATGCACCTCATTTGTGGCCTAGTCAGTTTTCAATGCAAGTTTAAATATCCATAAAATGGTAGCTGTCTGAGACCAAATGTGGCTGTTTTTTAAAGGAATTTTATCAGTCAATCTATCTATTTCTAGGCATTTCTCTGTTAGTAATGAAACCTGGAAAATTGTATCATCATTACTTCTTCCCATCTACTGTAGGTTGATCTTAGGATTTCTTACAATATTTTTCAAGCTGCTGCTCGTTATTTCTTAAGTTAATAGAAGAACTGTTCTAGTTCACTCTAAAATTTTTTAGCCATGTATTTACAGTTTTCACTGTCATTCGATATTGAAATGATTGTTCAGATTTCTGTTAAAAGCTAATAACTCCTATTCCAAGCAATTGTATCTATAGTTTTTCCCAAATTATAAGCATAATGATTATTTTTATAGTCTTTTCCACAAGAGTTCATACACCTAGCTCATGAAACCAAAAAAATTCTTAAGGCTGACTTATATAAGCATCATTCAAACTTAATTCTTGATTAGATAATATACTAATTCATCACCCTTATATAACCCTAATCTCAAGATTGGCACCTCCTCCCTTTTTGACTAGCTGAGCATCCTCCTCAACTCTTATTCATTCTTTGATATCTCTCCGGCTCATTAGAGCTCCATTCCTTGATCGACTCACTAATAAAATGTCGTCATATTATTAACTAAAAATGTTATCCCATGTCAATAGTTGACTCAACTGTAAAATATCGACAAAATCATATCTCTAGTTCATGGCTGTGTGGCACCTGTTGCACATTGCTCATCTTGTTGCATGCTCTCGCTTGCACTAGTGCTTGTAAGTCCCCACATGCAGGAAAAATTATTGCATACGAACGGCGTATGCAGATCTGTGTACGCCGTCCAATAATACCACAGCCCCACCCAAAAAGTGTATGGGGTGGGGCCTACTTTTAATTTTTTTTTTTTTTAATTTCTCATTGGACAGCGTAAGCAGAACTGCGTACGTCATCCGTATGCAATAATTTCTCCACATGCAGAGTAAGTGTAGGATACATTGAGTTGCACTCGTTCAAATGAAGTGTGTATGCATGTATGATTTCTCCATCCCATTGATGTGGTTTTTTTGTGCATATAGCTGGGACATATGCTTTGGGTTTGGCCAAGCATTGTAAAAATTGCTTGTGTGACTAATTACTTTATTGGCTCATATTTATGTGCACTTAATTAGCTTATTCACATAAATTGCTTAGAGTTGCATGATAGTTTGGTGATTGCTGAAATACTGTCTTATAATGTGCCAAAATAGTTGACACTTCTATAAAATCTGAGACTAAAACAATCTCATGTAAATAATCGTGGATTATTTGACAACTTAACCATTTATTATGCCATAGTATTGAACAAATCAATTTTATTATGCTCAAAACTATACACTCAATTTGGCTTAAATAAGCTAGTCGTCACCATATGTTGTGTGGATTATTATTAAGTTTATGAACATGAGTTAACTATTTGAGCATGATAGTTACATAGCTCAGTTACTTGCTCACTAACTACAACCTACATAAGTAACCATATTTGGTATATCTTAAATAGTTTTATTCCACTAGTATCTTTGTTTCTATAATGTGCTTTTACATATTGATCAAATATTCTATTATGTCCATTTTTTGGCTTTTTGAGAATATGAAGAAACCTATACACCATATTCATTAAAGGTCTAGGGTACTCAGTACATGATCAATGACAAGTACGCCATATTACGAGCTGTAGACATGAAGTTTTGCCAAGTTCACTTTGCTCATCCACAAGATTTATAAGAGAAGCATAATCCAAAGTTCAACACAAGACAATCACCTAATTATTTTTACATTCCAATCTTAATTAGAAAGGAAGGAATATATTTAAACGATAGACATTTAGCAATAATTATGGATGTTGAAGTGAAGTATTAACTGAATGGAAGCGTCAATGAATCTTGGAATAGATGAGTTATCTTAACTAGTATAAAAATAAAATTATTTTAAAAAGAATATTGGCAACTTTAATGACTATGAAAAATAGCCATTTAATGCAATTTGCCCATTTTTGGGCATGCAATTTTATATACGTCGAGATCTCATTGTTACCACACCAAAGTTGCTTTGGTAAGGAATGGGAGAGATCTGAATATATTTTTATTTAAATAAATAATTAATTAATTTAAATATAAAAGAATCGAATTATATAATATGTAGAAAATAAAATAATGAGAAAAACTCTCAAGATTCTTCACTTTTCTTTCTATGAAAAGGAAGATAAGTATAAATCTTCCATATGAATTACAAAATAGGAATAAAATCCAAAAAGAGGGGAAGAATAATTAGGGTCGACAATTTGATACGAATTGGAGTCAAAATTACTGAATAAATTGTAAGAAATATGTGTGACAACCGAAATCAAGGATAATTTGATTAATCTCCAGGCCATCAAACAAGAAATATGGGTGATATACAATTCTAGAGGTAGATTGATTTTTCACAATTCCTAGATGCCACCAGGAACAAGAAGACAAAAAATTTAAAAATAAATAAAAAATAATTGTAGGAGTCCAAAGCATGAAAACCAACCTTATGTGATCAACCCTAATAAAACAACCCCAATACAAATTCAAATTTTCCCTCCAAAATACATTCAAATTTCACCCCCAAAGCATTTTAACTTCCCCCCAAAACCCACCTAATTTCTCTCCCGCACACATTATTAGGGTTTTAACGGGCTTCACCTATGGGTTAGAATCCTCCCATGGGAAAATCCTAGTTTCAAGTCCGTTGGGTTGGGTCAGCCGGCTTGGATGGGCTGGACCGGTCTAGACTGGTCGAGGAAGGACTAACATTATAATGCTTCCCTCCCAAGAAGCACCTTGTCCTTAAGTGGAATAATGGAAACTGCTTCTAGATCACTTCACAAGGCTCCCAAGTTGCTTTATAATCTGACACATCTATCCACTTCTAATCATCGCCTCCTTTGACCTTGTCACCCCTCGACACACCTCTTCTATCTCAAAAAGTTTCAAAATCACCTCCATGCCCTTTGTCAGCATCGGAGGCAGTGAAGATGCAGTTTTATGGTCTCCAATAACAAGCCTCAGGTGTGATACATGAAATAATGGATGCAATGACGAGGATGGTTGTAACCTCAGATGGTACGCCACTGCCCCAATACAACCACAATCTTATAGGGTCCAAATATCGTGGATAAAACTTCTCGCTCTTCCTTCTAACCAATGTCTTTTGTTGGTAAGGTCTCAACTTCAAATAAACCATATCCCTGGGCTCAAACTGTCCACCAGCCTTCCTCTTCATGATTTGTTGGCTCCTCAACAAATGTCCTTTGAGCTCTACCAATATCCTATCCATTTCCTCCAATTACTAGTCTACTCTGTTTATCAGTGTAGTACTGCACATAATATGACAAGTAAGGTGGATCTACACCATGCAAAATTCTGAAAGGAGTGGTCTGTGCTGTAGTATGATATGAAGTGTTGTACCAATTCGCAGCATAAACAATCCATCTTGTCCAAAGCGTTGGCTTATCTGATTCAAAATAACTTAGTTACGCCACCAAGCTCTTGCTGACCGCCTCCATTCGGCCATCAGTCCGGGGTTGATATGATGTACTCTTTAGGACTGTCCCTTGTAATATGAATAATTCTTTCCAGACATGGCTGATGAACTTGTTCCAGTATGATACAATGAATTATTGAACATCATGTAAACGAACAATTTCCCGTTTGAACATACAAGGGTGTCGTAATAGAATGAAGTGTGCATACTTACTTAGTTTGTCCACTACCACCACTATCACAATATAAAATTCATTGTCACCTCATCCTAGAACTTTTTAGGTAAAGCTAGGAGTTGCAGTAACCCTCTTGGTTCCATAGTCAAATACTTGTGTCATTGGCACACATAGAACCACCATGTTCTCTACATCTCTACGCATTTCCACCCAATATAGCTATGTTGACACCTACTATATGTCTTTTGTACCCCTGAGTGATCCTTAACCGCAGTTCCATTAAACTTCTGCAACATTTTGAGGATGTACTATGATGCCCTTGGTAACATGAATCATTTCTGATAGAGTATTTGTTGTCCTCTCGATGCATAACTTGGATGATTATTTGGGTCCTATAACAATACTGCCCTAATCTTGCTCGACCCTTCATCTTGCTCACTCTCATGCCTCAAAGCTTCCCAATCTAAGCACATGTGTACTGATAAAATTGCCAGTTGGGGCTCATCCACCTTTCTCAATAGTGCATCCATGGTCTTATCTCCAGTCCTGGGCGACACCAGATCTCAAAATCATATCAAGTAATTTGATAGCCATCTCTGATTCTCCTCAGTCACCATCCTCTGCACCAAAAAATATTTCAAGTTCCTTTGATCCGTCTTGACTATATAGTATCCCCCAACAGATAAGGACGCCACTTATTAATGGCCAATATAACAAACCTCAACTCCTGCTCATGATCCTTGCCCTGTAATTGAGCACTGACTGAAATAGGCAATATATTGCTGGTCCTGTAAGAGTATTGATCCCATTCCATATCTTTACGTGTATGTATCTATCGAAAATGCCCTATTGAAATCTGGGAGTGCTAATAATAACACGCTGGTCATGACCCTCTTAAGCTGTTGAAGTCCTATGTCGCTACCTCCCCCTACTTGGAACCATCTTTCTTCAGCTGCTCCGTAAACGACAATGCAATTGTGCCATAGTTTTTCATGGATTTTTCGGTAGTACTCGGTAAGACCTGAGAATCCTCTCATACTCCTTCAAGCTCCTAGGCTAAGGCCAACCCATCATAGCCTTAATCTTGGACTGGTCCGCTACTGCCCTTGCTCTGGTCACCGCACGTCCTAGGTACTGCACATGTGATTGCAGAAATGAGCATTTCTTCAAGTTGGCATACAACAAACGCTCTCTCAAAGTCTCAAGTACTATCCTCAGGTGTCTCATATGCTTTGCCTATGTATGATTGTAGATCACGATGTCATAAAAAAATTCATGACAAACTTCTTGAGACAAGGCTGAAACACCCTATTCACGAGAGACTGAAATGTCATTGGAGCATTGGTAAGGCCGAATGACATCACAAAAAACTCATAATGTCCTTCATCACTATCATGGTCGATTCCTTTGAAGGAAAGTCAAAGAACCACAACAGTGAATAAATTAAGAATGTAGCAAGAGGGATAAGGTTGGAAGTCAAAATCCCGACCTTAGAGAATAATAAAAAAGACTGAATGTAGAAATCCTAACCTTAAATAATAAGAATAATGGGTGGAAGTGAAAATCCTAACATTAGGGAATAAGAAGAAATGTTGTAAAGAACATCCTAATCTTGCTCTAATATCATGTACAAAACAAAATAGTAGAAAAGACACTCATGTGTTTTTTTGTATAAGAGGAGAGATATATATACATCTCCCATAGGCATTAAAAAATAGGAATAAAACAACAAAGGGGAAAAAAATAAATATGGATCGACAATCCTTTAGGAAAACACAAGATTAGAATCCAATGGTCATAAAGAAACAAATCTAATGGTTTTGAACCTCGACCTGTGTGCCTTAGTTATTTTCCATCTTAGGGTGTAAATAGGACCAATGGTACAAAGCCTTGATCCATGGTTTAAGTGTTTTACTATGATTGGAGTTGAAATTGAACATAATATTATTCTCATCTCGGCAACACTTAACTTAGTATTATGCTTGTCTTTTAAAGGCCAACATTCAACACCATAGAGCATTGCAGGTCTCACCACCATCTTATAAAGTTTTCCTTTCAGTTTAAGCAGTACTTTTCTATCACACAATAGGCCTGACGAATTCCTACACTTCAACCAACCAATTTGAATTATACTATTAACATCCCCATCTATATCACCACTGCTTTGAAAAATAAACCCGAGATAACTAAATCGTTCACACCTTTTAAGAATTTGATCACATAAAGTTACACTTATGTCAATAGAGCTACTATTACTAAAACTACATTCCATGTCAGTTTTAGTTCTACTCAAATGAAGGCCTTTAGACTCCAATGTAGACCTCCATAATTCAGGTATTTCTTGGGCTTTTTCTCTTGTCCTATCAATGAGAAGGATATCAACAACAAAAAGCATACACCAAGGTACATCCTCTTGTAAATTTCAGGTAAGACGATCTATAACTAAAGCAAAATAAAGGCTTAAAGTCGATCCCTGATGTAAATCAACAGAAATAGGAAAATATTAGGTCAGTCATCTTTCAGTTCTCACGCAAGTAACAACTCTAGTATACATATCTTTAATGACTTGAATATAAGTTATATCAACACCGTTCTTCTCAAGGACTCTCCAAAGATATCTCTTGGAATCTTATCGTAAGCTTTTTCTAAATTAATAAAAATCAGATGTAGATCCTCCTTATTATCTTTATACTTCTCCATCAAACTCTCAATAAAAGTATAGCTTCCATGGTAAACCTGCCGAAATAAATCCAAATTGATGATGAGAGATCTAGTAATACGTCTCATTTACCCTCTCCCATAATTTTAAAGTATGACACATCAATTTAAATCCTCTATAATTTGCACACTCTTGTGCATCCTCTTTATTCTTAAAAATGGGGACTAAAATACTCTTCCTCCACTCCTCAAGCTTCTTTTTAGTTTTTAAAATAAATGATAAACATCATAATGATAAATTAATTAAGATCATGATTACAAAATAAAATAAATTTTAAAATAAATTTCTCATATAAATGAATATGAAACAAGTCAAATACATTAAAAAGATTATATATATATATATATATATATATTAGTGGAAGGAGCAGCTTATGGCTCCCTACATGTTAATCTAAACTTGAAGTTTCAAAAGACCCTATGGAGAGCAAGCCCAACACATTACAACTCCACTTAAACCAAAAAGAAAAGTTATAAGAGTATTCATCAACTCCAAAGTATACCCAAAAAACATTAACTCCAAAAACAGAAGAAAACTAAATACACAAATAAAAGATAAAGAGGCACCAACCAAACAACAATCCAACAATCAGCCTCAATCCTCCACAATTATGAAGTGAGAAGCCTGGAAAACATCTGCATCAATGAGAAAATTCAGTTGTGGGGGTGGACTAGAAGAGACTTTAATTTCTTGGGAGGAGAGGGTTGTTCTGGCAAGCCAGTTAGCAGGCCTGTTACCTTCCCTGTAAATGAAAACAAAATGTGCAGAAAGTTGTTGAGTGAGAGCCTTAATTTTGTTAAGCCATTGTGAATGGTGTCAGGGGGGTGCAAGTTCATTCTGCATATACTGAATTAAGCTGGTGGAGTCCCCTTCCACAATGATGTTAGACCACTGATTATGAGTAGCAATATAGACAGCCTAGTAGACAGCTGCCAACTCAGCCTCAAGAGGGTCAGCTACCATAGTGGGAGCCTGAAAGTAACACATGCACTTCCTCAGGTGGTTCCTGAAAATGCCACCAATTCCAACACATTGATCCTTGAAGGCTCCATCAGTGTTCACTTTGAGTGAAGGGAAAGCAGGGGCAAGCCAGTGGATAAGAATAATTCTGGAGTGTTTAGGTTGGTCAGGAGGGGGGATTTTGAGAATGCTGGGGAATTTCTTGAGAGTTATCAGTTTAGAGAGGAAAGACTGGCAGTGACCAACCACAGTTGCAACCCTGCCGACCTTCTCATCATATTTCACCCCATTTCTATGCATCCAAATGAGCCAAGCCACAATGAAAGGAATAATACCAACCTTGGTCTTTTGCCAGGATTGCCAGCACACCAACAGATCATGTCAGTCAAGCATTGAAGTACTGATATTCAGCAGGCTAATGACACCAGTCCAAACATCCTAGGAGAAAGAGCAGGAGAAGAAAAGATGTTGTACTATCTCAGCATGAACACCACACAAATAACATATAGATGGTCCTCTGAAGCCTTTCAACTTGAGGATGTCATCTGTAGGGATGTATCTATGAAACAGTCTCCAAATGAGGAAGGACATGGAAGGGGTGAGGTAGCTGTTCCAAATTAACTTACCCCAGCTAGCAGGAGTCCAAGTATGAATACTGAGATAAATATGTTTGGTAAGACTATACTGCCTTCCAAATTTCCAAATGATCTTATCAGGTTGAGATTTATCAAATTGGATGTTAGATACTTGATTAACAGAAGTTTCCACAAGAATTTGCTGAAGTTTTGGAATAGACCAATTACAATCATCCAAGCAGTTGGCCACATGAATTTTAGTTTTTTCAGTGTTGGGTAAAGCAATCAGCATTTCCCCAGGGCACCAATGATCATGCCAAAACAGAATTTCCCCTTTACCCAACTCCCATAAGTAAAGTGACTCTGCAATATCTTTATTAATAATCATGTGTTTCCATATTATAGAGATACCAGGTTTCAGTTGAGAGGAGGTAGGGTGAAAATCCTTGCAATATTTGCCTTTCATGATTTTAGCCCAAATGGACTTCTGCTGCCTGAAATGAATCCATAGCTTGCATAAATTCACTTTCTGCAGGTGCTTTAGCCCCTTGAAGCCCAGCCCCCCAGCTTCCTGAGGTTTTGCTGGTTTTTGCCAACTAGCCCAGTGAATTTGTTTTCTTTGCCCAGACCATAGAAACTTGTTAAAAGTTCTCTCTATTTGGATCCTAGAACTCTTCTTCATGCATGTCATCTGAAGAACATAAGAGGGGAAAGTAGTTAAGATACTATTTAGGAGGGTAATTCTCCCTCCAGTTGATAATAAAGAGTTGGCCCAGTTGGATAATTGTGCATTGAGCTTCCCTATGATCTCTTCAAAATGCACCTACTTGGTTCTTCTGATAAGCAGCACCTCTAAATATTTCAAAGGAAGGTGGGCTCTGGTGAAGCCAGTAAACTGAGTGATCCATTATGAGGTGTTAGAAGGGATATGGAACAGATTATGAATATATATATATATATATATATATATATATATATATATATATATCTATATATATTGGAAACACCCAATGGCTAATTTTATTAAAATTGAAAAGATACATAACAGTTGTATTAAATGACCCAATAAAGGCACCCTACCAAACGATACACACACACCAACATCCCAATAAAGATAAGACACATATAAAATTCTAAAATTCAAAACTCGCAGAAAACAAGTTGTTAGGACCAAGCTAGTTTTGTCCTGCCTTTGCCTCTGGTTCTAAGAACGGAACCAGCTAACAAAATGCTGAGTGTCATGCCATTACCAGAAGTAACTAAAGTATCATCCATTAAGTTCCTAAGCTGGGGTGTGCTTCCATTCTTCTTCTTCCTCCTAGATGTGTATACCTACTATTCCTCATCCAAAGACTGGCGCATCTGATCAGTGTGTTCAATATATTTTCGGGCACGTAGAAGAGGATGTGCTTCTTACTCCTGACTAACAAAAACAACACTCTCATTCTGAAGAGGTGGTAAACATGTCTCCTCAGCACCTGATGCTTCCTGAGGATGTGGAGTTGTGATGCTTTCCTGATTATCAGACTGAACAATATCCTTTGAAGGTAAGGATCTTGCAGTATTGTTTTCAATAGTGATAAAAGTTGTAGTATGCCCAATTGAACCATCTGCTGATATGGCAGCTGGAAGAACAAAAACAATATTTTCTCTGATAATGGGAGGGAGACGAGGCATCGTGTCAACCAGTGTTTCAATAGTCGGTGGAATGCATTCGGGAGTGGAAGAGGGACATGTATGAAGTGGGTCATGCCCAGTAGGATTTTTACTTAGAGGTTTTAGATCCGGATGCAAAAGATAACATTGACAAATGTGTCCAAATATACGACAATGAGTGCAGTAAAGAGACATTTGCTTGAGTTATGCTTCTGCCAAAATCTCTGATGTTGTGTGCCAACCCATATCTCTCCCGGAAAATGTAAAGTAATATCACATTCTATCAAAATTATGGCTTCGGAAGACCGAGTCAGATTTTTTGTAGGCGTATCAGTTTTGAGTGTTTTACCGTATACCATGGCTTAGGCGAAGAGGAGCTCTTGATCATAAAGGTGGACCTTCAAACCTGGGAAGCGCAGCCAAACAGAAATGGTAGGAGGTTCAGTACGAGGGTCATCCACCGTCCATTTTAAAATTTCATCTGGCTGTCTATTTGAAGGAGTCTTCTCTCAAACAATTGGGCGTAGTCTTCATCATCTGATAATTGAATGAGAATATGCCTTCCATCCAATTTACCAATATTCCAACCCCCTTTCAGCTTCATCTTCTGAAAACCCTTTCGAATTAGCTCGAGTTTAGGGTTTCCATAAAGAAACTTACCTATTAAGAAAAGTTGGTAAGGCGCAGCTAGGGTGGAGATCTCGGTTTCTGTGAGAAAGATTGCAGGTTTGTCGTTTTTACAGGATGCTTTTTTGAGGAACTCGATTTCAACGCTAAGGGAAAAAGCATCGTAGTATCACTGCGGGAACATATTCGAAAGAGGGAGGGAGGGGGGGTATCACCGGCTAGGGCGGTGGCGTAGGAAAGACACGAGGCCATCACCGCGACTAGTGACAACAAGGTGCGCAAACCCCACAGTCAGGAGATTGCGGCAGGAAAAGGGTACTGCAGGTAGAGAGGCGAAGGCGACCTGCGAGAGAGGCGGTCTGCAACTTGAAGAAGGAAGTGTCAGGCTAGAGTACGCCACTTATTATGGCGAGTTGCGCGAAACTAACAAGGAGACGGCTGCAACGACAGCCAAATATCTGTATCAACGACGGGTCAAGATGGGAAGCCAACGCGTCAAGCTGGGAAGATGATGTCGTGCGAGCCTGCAAGCAAAACAAAGGAGCATTGTCGTCACGAAACTGAAGACGCGAAATGATGTCTTGGGAGACGACAGAGACTGTGGAGTGAAACAGAGATGTTCAACGCCGGGAATTGCAATCGGGCGAAACCCTAGCAGAGCCCGTTGCCAACGTCGCCATTTCATATATATATATATATATATATATATATATATACATACATACATACATACATACATACATACATACATACATAAATACATATTGCAAGTAACTTAGTGATGTCGTCGTCTCCTTTCTCTGTTAAGGTTTCACATGGCGAACCTTAGCATGCTTCACACAGGATTTTGTCGTGTCGTTCCTTATTCCCTGGTTCATTTCCGTCGTTGTCGTCGCCAGTGTTGTCAGGAGGAGTGCTCACGTCCCGTTCGTCTAGCGGCAGAGCTGTCGCTGTTGCGTTCATGTTGTGCTGAGTGCTTCGACTGGAGGCGTCGTTTAGTACTGAGTGCTTCGACTAGCGACATCTTTTGATGCTGAGTGCTTTGACTGGCGGCAGAGTCGACTGGCTGTGCTGAGCCGACTGTCGTGGGGCTTGCTCGACAGCTGCTCTGCTCGACAAGCTGTGCCACCATATGCACCGACATTTCAGCCCTTTCAGCCATCTGCTGCTCTGCTCCTGCAGTGACTTGAGTGTTTATCTTCATGGCAACTATCCCTTTCTCTTTTGGGACTGAAACTACTTCGAAGGTGGGCAAACCCTCCTATGCTACAGTGGTTCACAAACACAACTCCCCTTTCCACCTCGCAGAAAGTCTGATATTCCCACAGATGTACCATGATTCTGTTGCAGGACATGGAGATTGCAATCTCATCAAAAGAATAGGAAAAAAGGCGGGCAAACCAGCAATATTCTTTTCTAATGCTGAAATTTCATCTCTTGCAGAAAAAACACAAATTTACACTAGTTGGAAAATTCCAATTAGGTCGCCCTAAGATGGAGATTATCAGGAAGGTTTTTGAAGATTTCAAACTAGTTGGGGCTTGACAGGTGGGCCTTTTCGACGGAAGACATGTTATGATACAACTGAGCATAGAAGAAGAATATACAATGATTTTTTCAAAGAAATTCATCACAATCGAGGGCAAACATATGAAATTTCTCAAATGGACCACTGACTTTGATCCTAGTCAAAAACCCCCCATTGCGTCTATTTGGTTCTCATTACCTGAACTCAAGCTTCAGTTATTCGACCAACATACCTTATATAGAATTGGGACTATCCTTAGAAAACCAATGCAGGTAGACATACCTACAGTTTATTTCTCAAGGCCTTATACTGCAAGGATTTTGATTGAAATGTATATTACACTACCAGATGTAGAAGAAGTTTGGCTTGGCTTTGCTCACAATGGTTATTGGCAAAAAAATCAATATGAAACAAAAACCTTACTACTGCAATCACTGTAATATGTTTTGACACTCGCAGGAAAAATGTGTCATATTGCACCAATAGTTGAGAACCCATAGTAAACAAGAAGAACATGCTATTAGTGTACCCCACGTGCCTAAATGCGCTCCCAACAAACCTGATGACAGTTAATCTCTAAGCCAACAAGCTGAGATTCTTATTCCCTCCTATTCGGTTCTCTCAGATGCTCATCCAACCGTGTCAGTATCGCCCATTTCTATCAAAAAACACTCTCTTCATTTCATAAATGATCAGCCGATACATCAAGTGAAAGCTACTAATGCTCAACAACCTACACATGTGCAAACTCTAGACAAATCCACTGATCAGATGTGCCATTCTTTGGATGATGAATGATAGGTTTACACATCCAGGAGAAGAAGAATAGAAGCTTACAACCAAACCTAATGGACAATACACTGGTTTCTTCGAGTAATGACAGTAACTAAAGAATTTGTTAGATGGCTCCCGTCCTAGAACCAGAGGCAGAGAAAAAGCTAAATTGATACAATCTCAAGCTACCTGAGTACTTAAGGGTCTATTTGGCGCAGCTGCAGCTTGTCAGCTTTTCAGCTGCAGCTGCTCTGCCTAGGAAGCTGCTGCGGGGAAGCAGTTGTGGGGAAGTTGGTTGTCTGTATGGTTCAACTGTGTGAAAACAGATGTCGAGTAGCTTTTTCTGCATAATTGACCAAATTGCCCCAGTTTGTTAAATCTGTTTTAAAATTTTAATATATTTATATGTTTGGAAGTTTAATATTTGTAAAATTTTTAAAAATAGTACGTATTTTTTTTTAAATTTCTATAAAACATATTTTTAAAAATGATATTTTGTGTTTATAAAAAATATTTAAAATAAAAATATGTCGTGTTTATAAAAATTATTTAAAATAATGATATTTTCAAAATTTAAATGTTTGATTGATTTACTATAGAAATAAATTTGCAAACATATATGTTTTTTAAGAATAATTTTAAATTTTGCGAACATATAAACATATATTTTCAGTGACATAAATAAACATATATAAAGACATCTCAATCCAAATACACTAGAGTTCTTTATAGATAAATACATCTCAAGTCATACAGTTTTGGCATTCCAAAATAGTCCACGTGTACATGAAGACATCTCAAGCACTAGCTAGTAGGAGTAGAGTGAAAAAAAACTGTAAAACTATTACAATGATGAGTAAGATAATAATAATGTTATTTTTGAATATGACATGTTGTAGCTCCCGTGCAAACCCGTCTTCAAGTGAAACTCGCCACTCCCTATTATCGTAATCCTGAGAATCCGCTAAACTGTCCTCCCACCGGAAGAATCTGCACTGCTCGGCAATTTTTCGTGGGCAGCTATAAAACTTTCGGCCATAACTGTGTGGCTGGCGTGATGTCAGAATCGGTGACTGCAAGCCACAATGACATAGCACTCATCGAGAGGTGGCTGACATCCTAAAGCTCATATTTTGCTAAAATGCAGGTCAAGAAAAAAAATAGTTGGTAACATATTTGGTAATAAAAAAAGGAATGCTCATTAACCCATATAGAAACATTATTCTAAATTTAGATATCATCATAGCAAATCAGAAATAAGGCAATCACTATCCAACTAATATGGTGGTTATCTGCTCTCGAAGGGTTGCTATTTTATTTTCACCCTCCCCATCCTTTGTGCAAATGGTGGCATTGTCGTTCTCCTCCCGTGACAGAGATTGTCCAATGCGGTATTCAAATTCTTCTAAAGGAACTTCTTCTGCATTTTCCTCGGCACGCTGGAAATCAACATCACCTCGGGATGGATGCCGCCTAATATAGTTATGGATTGCCATCGTGGCTAACACTATGTGCACCTGCTTCTGAAACGAATAAGGTGGCATATCTCTTAGTATGACCCATTTCTTTTTCCAAACTCCAAAAGTCCTCTCAAAGACGCCTTGCAATGACGAATGCCTTTTGTTGAAGACTTCCTTTCTACCTCTTGTAACATTGCTGGCTCTTTTAAAATCTGGTATATGATACCTGGTGTCAGGGTAGGGTTTCAGGTACCCTCACTGCAATGTGTAGCTAGCATCCACCAAATAATATTTTCCTGAAACAAGATCAACCTTTAGTTCAGGAAACCAAAATAAACTGGAGTTACCTTGAGTTTGCAACATACCTTATGGTGGGTGGGGAAAGTTATACTCTAAATTCCGCCTCACACATTTAAAAATTCTTCTATCGTGAGAGCTACCCTCCCAACCAAGCATTACAAAAGTAAAGCACATGTTGAAATCACAAATTGCCATGATATTTTGCGTTGGCGTTCTAGACCAGCCAATAAATGCAATTTTCTCGTTGTCTGGAAGCCTTGCATCAACGTGTATTCCATCAATTGCTTCAATACAATCCTAAATAAAAACCCAACCATTTCATTACCAAATTAATATTGAATAATATATAATGCAAGAATCAATATGTATCTTGAAAAATAGCATGTACCGAGAATCGTGTCGAATCTCTTTTGGTGTTCGTCAAAAAGTTAGATCTGTGGGTTGTATGATGTGATGTGATAGACACACAAGAGCAGTCAAACCTACTGAGAAATACCTGCTAATTGTCTCTGACGAGTGCTGGAAGCATTCCATCGCCCCGCGCATTGACTCGTTCTGTGATAATATATATAGTGTGATGTCTAACACCTCACGGTCAGTTGTCCTAGATGACCCGTGGAGTCCATGAGATGTTGTTAGTTCTGCTAATAGGTCATTAAAAATTTCCTACGACATACGGAAGATGTTTCTAAATCTCGTTGGGTGTCCTGTAAGCATTTCACCCAGCCATTTTTCCCCAAATTGAGATGATGTGTAGCAGGGTGTGCGGTCGATGTATGTGTTGTAGTAATTGACAAGTAAATTTATAGCTGCATTTCTCCTTCTGCGTCGTGCTGCCTTGAGGTCCATGACGATATAAACTGTACATGGCCAAACAAATGCATTCATAATCAATATAAGAAAATGTGTTGATTTTCATTCACTAAAATCACTGAAGTAAATACTAGGATACAACTGTCCGACACAACCACATCAGTAGCAGAAATAAATGTCCAATACGAAATAACAAATAATATCAATTCCAAATCATAAGTTTTGTCGATGGTAATAATAGCGTATATATGCCACCATTCACTCTGTGCTAAGTGCTTCAAAGAAGTCTCTGTGGATAGAATCACGGAGGAGGTCGAGAGCAAAGTAGAAAAGGTCAGGTTCCCCTGAAAATTCTGGATCTGCTTCAAGAAGTCGAACCATCTCAATTATGGATGTTTTTTGAACTTTGTGGGGGGCATCATTAGATGATTCGACAAGGTATGATAGTTGGTTTCTGATAGACGGAGCTCCACAGTTTCTCTTGCTTTTAGAATGAGGTCACTTTGTACGGTTCGTGAACTGAATTTCAGATGGATCCAGGTCTTGGAATTCTGCTGAATCATTTGACAAAATAACCGCCAAACTCTCCGGGGTTTGACCAAAACCTGTCTGGCTAGGTGCACATACTTATTTTCCTGTAGCAACAACTCCACCGAACATCCGATTTAATTTCTCCTCAAATTCAGGTTCTATTCCCGCCATTTTAAACTTCTTTGCAGCTGGCACAAGCTGCGAGAGGAAATGAGAGATATTTCAGTTAGAATGAATAAACTGAATGACACCAAATGTATTGAATGACAAATAACTTACCGCTAGCCTATCTCGCCACCACTCCTCCGGAGCATCAATCGTTCGCTTGACCGGATCCCATCCCAATCCGGTCGAACCTCGCTTCAAGTCATTCCAAATTTTCCAGTCTTTTTTGAGCTGGTCCCATTTATTCTTAAGCTGCAGTCTCTCGTATTCATTGCCTGTAACCTCCCTGAATTTTGTAACTATGTTTTGCCAACCTTCCTTATTGAAGAAGGACTTCAACCTATTTCCCTTTTCAATTTCTGCAAGGCAGAGGTCACAGAATATTACTTTTATTTCCTTCTCCCAAAGTGCAGGAGTGGCAACATATTTACTTTTATTAGCCATACTATTAATATGACAAAGATAAATATAAAAAATGAATAAAATTAGCCATATAATACGGTTAAACACAGAAGGACACAACAATTTACGTGGTTCGGTCAAACTGACCTACATCCATGGGAAAGAAGTGATATTCTTTATTACTGAAATAAAGAACATGTACATAACTTCCAATTTACATAACATTTCAAACCAACTGGAGAATATCTCTTTGGATGATATGTATGTTTTTTCACATCCATCATGAAATTAACCAATGATACAAAAAAAAATGACAGATTCAAGTTTGATAAGCAAAACTAGTATATTCATGTTTGAATAGAAAAGTAGCTACACATGATGTGCTGATAATAGACATATCCTGGCATAATACACTTCACATACTCTGCCCAAAGTGAAATTAACCAGTGTTGCAAGCAAAACTGGCAGATTCATGTTTGAGATGAAGGGTAGCTACACATTGATGTGCTAATAATAGATGTATCATGGCAGAATAAACATTGCAAATATCCATCAAAAAATAACCACAGAGAGATAAAAATAATTTACGTGGTTCGGTCATATTGACCTACATCCACGAGGAAGGCATCTGACACTTTTCATTATCTGAATGGCAATAAGATACAAGGCTTGTTGTGTACAATATTTTCTGCACAATGCAGATAACAAGAAAATCTATAACAAATTAAAAAAACTTGCTGGAAAATTATGGCCTGCAATTTCTATAATCTACTGTTACTTCATTTCTTCTCTATTGTTTCATTTGTACTGCAAAATTGAGGCAAGAAAATCTGTACTGTTTCATTTCAACACAGTTTTCGTCTGATGATATGTATACTGGCAGAATATCCTGGCATAATATATTTCACATCATGTGCTTAAAGTGAATATAACCAGCATAGTGATGGCTGGAATATCAATCCTCTCCTTCTACTTTAGTTTTTTCTCAAGTCTTCGTATTGATGAAATATAGTTTCTATTAATAGTAAATTCTTAGTGAAATTAACCAGTGCTGCAAACAAAACTGGCAGATTCATGTTTGAAAAGAAAGGTAGCTACATATTGAAGTGGTAATAATAGAAACAACCTGACATAATATATTATACATCATTTTCCTAAAGTGAATATAACCAGCATAATGATAGCTGGAATTTCTTTACTCTCCTTCCACTTCAGTTAGAATTGTCTATTTTTATTGTTGAAAAATATTTTCTATCATTACTAAATTATTTAAGAAATTAACCAGTGATGCATACAGAACTGGCAGATACATGTTTGAAAAGAAATGTAGATACAAATTGATGTGGTAATGATAGAAATATCCTGACAGAAAAAATTTTGAAACATCTGCCTAAAGTCAATATAACCAACATAGTGATGGCTGGAATGACTCCACTATTTCTACTTCAGTTATTCTCGTGTCTTTATATCATAGGTAAATTCTTCATGAAATTAACCACTGATGCATACAAAAGTTTCAGATACATGTTCGAAAAGAGAGATGGCTACATAATGATGGCTGGAATGTAAGTAAACAACAAAAAATACTATTCATGATTTGCATATTCTGCTTGAAAAGAAACTGACAGATTAATGTATGCAAAGAGAGATAGCTACATAATGAGGTGCTACTTATAGAAATATAATGGCAGAATATATTTTGCATACTGTGCCTCACTGATGGGGAAAGTTTCTCTATTCTCCTTCTACTTCAATCCTTCTACTCCTTTTTAATTATTGGATGGGAACTTACATAGGAAAGCATTGCATTCTCTGCTAGAATAAAAACTGGCAAATGCATGTATGAAAAGAGAGATGACTACATAATGATGTGCTACTGACAGAAATATACTGACAGAATTTATGTTGCATGCAGTGCCTCACTGATGGGGGGCAAATTTTCTATTCTCCTTCTACTTTAATTCTTCAAATTTTTTTTTGTTGGATGGGAACTTATATAGAAAAGAATTGCATTTTCTGCTAGAATATAAACTGGCAAATACATGTATGAAAAGAGAGATAACTACATAATGATGTGTTACTGATATAAATATAATGACAAAATATATGTTGCATTCCGTGCCTCATTGATAGGGGCAATTTCTCTATTCTCCTTCTACTTCAAACTTTTTACTCCTTTTTAATTGTTAGATGGGAACTTACACAGAAAAGAATTGCATTGTCTGCTAGAATAAAAACTGGCAGATACATGTATGTAAAGAGAGATGGCTACATAATGATGTGCTACTGATAGAAGTATAGTGACACAAAATATTTTGAATATTGTGCCTCACTGTAATTTCTCTATTCTCCTTCTACTTCAATTCTTCTACTCCTTTTTTATTGTTGGATGGGAACTTACAAAGAAAAGAATTGCATTTTCTGCTAGAATCAAAACTGGCAGATACATGTATGAAAAGAGAGATGACTACATAATGATGTGCTACTGATAGAAGTGTAGTCTTAGAATTGTATTTTTAGTACCGTGCCTCACTGATGGGGGAAATTTCTCTATTCTCCATCTACTTCAATTCTTCTACTCCTTTTTTATTGTTGGATGGAAACTTACAAAGAAAAGAATTGCATTTTCTGCTAGAATCAAAACTGGCAAATACATGTATGAAAAGAGAGATGGCTACATAATGATGTGCTACTGATAGAAGTGTAGTGGCAGAATTGCATTTTTAGTTCTGTGCCTCACTGATGGGGGGCAATTTCTCTATTCCCCATCTACTTCAATTCTTCTACTCCTTTTTTTGTTGGAATGAGAACTTACACAGAAAAGAATTGCATTTTCTGCTAGAATCTAAACTGGCAGATACATGTATGAAAAGAAAGATGACTGCATTATGATGTGCTACTGATAGAAATATAGTGACATAATATATGTTGCATAGTGTGACTAAAGTGAAATTAACAATACCACTGATTGGTAGATTTTCTCTATTCTACATCTACTTCAATTCTTCTACTCCTTTTAAATTATTGGATGGGAACTTACACAGAAAAGAATTGTATTTTCTGCAAGATTCAAAACTGGCAGATACATGTATGAAAAGAGAGATGACTACATAATGATGTGCTACTGATAGAAATATAGTTACATAATATATGTTGCATATTGTGCCTAAAATGAAATTAACAATACAACTGATGGGTGGATTTTCTTTATTCTCCTACTTCAATTCTTCTACTCTCTCTCTATGCTTGGATGAAAAAATAAATATTGTGAATTGCATTTTCTGCTTGAATAATTTTTGGCAGATTTATGTTTGAAAAGAAAGATTGCTACATAATGATTTGCTACTGATACAAATGTCAGACAAAACATATTGTACATATTGTCCCTCAAGTGAAATTGGATGAAAATTAACAGTAGTACTTTTGGGTGGAATTTCTCTACCATCTTTCTACTTCAATTCTTCTACACTCTTTCAATTGTTAGATGAAAAATTACATACTATGATTTCCATACTCTGCATGAATAGAAACTGACAGATGCATTTTTGATAAGAAAGATAGTTACATTATGATGAGCTATTGATAGAGATATCCTGGCAGAATACATTTTAAATCCGGTGCCTAAAATGAAAATAACCAGCATAGTGATGGCTGAAATTTATCTACCCTCTTTCTACTTCAATTCTTCTGCTCATTTTCATTGGTTGGATGGAAAAATACATATTATGAATTGAATTTTCTGCTTGAAAAAAAAAACTGACAGATTTATGTTTTAAATGAAAGGTTGCTACATATGATTTGCTACTGATAGAAATGTAATGACAAAACATATTGTACATACTGTGCCTCAAGTGAAATTGGATGGAAAGACAGAAGAAAGATACTGATAGAAATACCGATAAAAAACGCATCCAAACAGGCCCTAACAATACTAATGATGGGTGGAATTTCTCAACCCTCCTTTAACTTAAATTCCTCTAATCCATCTCTATTATTGGATAGAAAAAACATACTATGATTTGTATATTCTTCACGAATAAAAACTAACAGATTCATGTTTGAGAAGAAATATAGACACATAAAAACTGGAAGGAAAAGAGAGGAGCATTGAGGAGAAGAGAAGATCGAGCAGTAGAAATAGCTCTAGAGGAGGAGAATAGTCCCACATTAATCTTCAAATTACCTTCGAAAAGGCAGAAGAGGAGTCGTCGAGGTCGTGTGCAGGGAAGCTCGAGGGGCAGAGGAGAAGAGGAGGAGAAGATCTGCAGAATACCTGCAAACGCTAGGGCAAAAGAGGAGGCGTCGAGTTCGGCTGCGGGAAAGCTCCAGGGGTAGGGCGAGAAAATAAAATGGAAAAGCGGAACGGAAGCTGAGACCGCTTCCGCTATAACTTCGCGGGGATTCACCGTGAAGTTCCACCCCAAACGACGAAGCGGGCGGAAATTCGAGGCGAATCGCCGCGCCGTGTGATAAAAAGAGCATCCAAACAGGCCTTCTGTGTTTTCAGATTTTGTCATAGCACTTATTTATGTTTTAGATATCTTTTGAGTGTACATGTATTGGGTGTGTTGTATGCCAAGGGTTGAGAGTGCTAACTTGGGCCATTTCACCCAACCTATATGTAATGTTTTTTTGGTATTAAAATATTCACTCTAGGGCTTTTCTATAATATATATATATATATATATATATATATATATATATATATATATATATATATATACATACATACATATACATATATATATATTCGTCGTCTTTGAGATATTTGTAAATCTTTTCAGTTAGTTCATATTGAAAATTAAATGACTCTTAAACTAATACCATGATCTTGGACTCCTTGAATTCTTCATTTGAATCTAGAGCGCCGAGTATGTTCTATATCTAACTTGACTAAGCTATACAATAAGTTGTTTTGCTTGGGCCCGAGCAATGCTTTTACATAAATGTTCATATTTTGCCTTGATTGAAATTTTTAAAAATTATTTTTGACTTATACTTGATTTATTTATATTCATTGAACCAGTACTTGAAAGAGTTAGAAAACAAGCTGAAATTCAAATGAGTATGCCGCTTTTCATATAAAATTACTAACAAATAATTACGCATCCAAACAAAAAAATTATTGAATAAGCTTCAAATTGGTATCTAACTAGTTTGTGTGATACTAATAAGTTGTAAGTAAGCTTTGTTGTATTCAAATAGTATAAATAAGTACTAACAAATCATTTCGTTGAAACAAAAAAAAAAAGAATGAATTTTATTAAATTATAATAGTATTAATATTAAATTTAATATACAAGTATTAAATATAGAATTAATTAAATTATAGTTAATCAAAATTTTTTAAATAAGTATATTATATATACTAATCGAACTTATTATAGAGCATTTAATAAGTTAATTGAATAATAAATGAGTTCTTTCATGAACATAAATAAACAATTTGGGCTGTATTTAAACTTAGTTCATTTAATCTTCTAGCTTTTAAAAATATTCAAAATTGTTTATTTACTAACTTGAATGAACTTGATCGAGTATTAATGAAGCCGAGTTCAAGTTGTTCATTGAGTGCATTGGTTCATTTAGAGCCATATTTGAGTCGTGGGGAGCATTTGGCGTGGTTGCTATGATTTGAAGAATAGCGAGCAGTTTCACAGTAGTTGCTAAAAAGCTGTTGCTAGAATAATACTCAGTCTATTTGGATAATCTGTTGTGCTGCAGCTTTGTCTAATAAAAATGACAGTTAAGCCATTATGGATTTAAATTAGTTGAATGATTGCAATTTCAAAATAATTGTAGCAGAATAACATAAATAACTTCAATAATACATAAATCACATTTGGAGACCAATTGTTTCAAGACATCACTTTAATTCACAATAATAAGAACTACAAAAACAATAATTAATGTTATAATGATGTTCAGCTTCATGTTCAGATGATCAAGTCTCCGAGATAAATTTCTATCCATAGCATCTCTCCTAACCTTCATATCATCAATTCATTGAAAAACCTGTATTATTCCCGTGTTCTATTTCTAGGACAACAATAAAATCTCTTCTCATAAAATCTCCTCTTTTCTTGATGTGTATTTTGAACGGTGCATATTACAATTGAACTCTTTTTTTCTTAGAGTGTAATACTTTATTTTTTAATCGACAAATTATACTATATATGCAATAAAATAATCAAAATGATTGTGATTTATAAGTAGACAAAACACATAAGAAAAAACATGCATATTTAAATTTAAAATCTTAAAAATTAAAATATCAAAATATGAAAGATAAAATAGACATTAACTAATTCTCAATACATTTCAAATAGTGTATTTCAGCAAGAAGACACTAGAAAATATTATTTAAACACACTTGATGAATTCACTAAAATATTTGTATACTAAAAAATCTATAATTGATTCTCTCAATTGGACCATCTTTTGAACACTCTCTCTATTGGGTGTGTTGATGTCATTTATGCCAAAGTCCTCCCGGGCAATGATTGTACTGTCAGATGTCCAATTCATTCTACAGCTATGCATGATGGATCTTTATCTAAGACTCTGAAATTAACACCATCCTAAGATCAATGACTGTATAATAGTATTTATAGTTGTCGCTGCAAAAACTATCTTTATCTTTTTTTTTTCCAAGAAATGAGTCAGCATGACTTGGAGTATGACCCACTTCCATAAGATGAATGCTCTCTCGTAAAACTCCATAATGGCATGTACTATAGCATTACCATGCAAAAAACAACAGATAATTATAAATACAGATAAGGACAAAAATCAAATAGCCACAAGAATGAGAAACAATTATATGAATGCACAAGAGTTGACTCGTATGTATGTAAATCTTCCAA